>OX596187.1:4800000-7200000 GCA_951394245.1 Cyclophora punctaria | reverse complement strand
AGACAAAACTATTCTAAAAGTATACAAATTTAATAGTTACTTCAATATCTTATCAACAAAATAAAGATAAAGGTTTTGTTGGGATTTGTTATTCATGAAACTACCAAATTTGTTCGAAATAATTTGGTATGCATAATTTAACTACATGCACAAGAAAGGTTATTTTTCATTCCGAAATTTTACAGGAAAAAGTCATTATTAAGTAAAGTAAGTTCGAGTAGATTAGTGGCCAACCCTGGTGTCGGAGTTTTTAGACCGCCTAAAGGCCTCCGACATGGTCTAACCATCAAAACAACCGGGACTTACACTTTTACATACCCTCCGAAGCACGCTAGCGATCGACCAAGCCAAGTATAACGTTTTATAACCACAGTTAGTTACAACATTGTTAATTAAAGTTATCCCACCCAAAACTTTTCCTTCAACCTTCAAACCCAAAATCACAATAGGTCCCCTTATCTGAAATTAAGCAGATTATTCATAAAACATAATCACCGGTACATACATCAGTTAAATTAAACGTCACTCGACAATGGAAGGACAATCAATTAAATTTTATATCATTTAGGGTTCCTCTTGTTTATGTTGACGATATTGTATGGAGTAAACGGTTTATGGTTTGTTTGTGTGTTCGTGTTTTGTATGGAAGAGGCGGATTTGAATGTATAAAAATATCAGAAAATCAAACAAAACACCGATAAAAATAAATAAATTGATACTGTTTCTTAAGTTTAAGTTACTAACTCATTTTGAAAAGAATTTACGTTTAATAAAAGCGAAGTGTATCTGTAACAGATTTTCGATGGAAGCCAGTATTGCTAACAATCGTTTGAGCATTCATTACTGTGTCAAGATGGCCCCTGGGTTATCATATCGAGCGAAATTACAATCAGTCACAGAATAGATAGTGTGGTTAGGTCTGGAAGAAATTCTCATTAACTTTATAATGAGTCAAAGTATTTTTATATAGGTCACTTTTTAACAAGTTAGTACAAGGCTAGTATAAACTATATTCAAATGACAGTAAACGAAGGTACGTACCTAGAAAGCTATTACATTTGTAATCCGTTCGTTACGCCTGACCAAACAAATTCAGGAAAATCCAATCACATATTTCCACATTACCATCTCTAAAATGATCCACAATCTGAAATTCCATCTTAATCACCGTATCATCAAAACAATTGGATGTTCCGTTTCACCCGTAAACAATTATTATAGCCTACCCAATAATTACCAAAACCATGGGTCAAGTTTCAATGGCATTCAAAAACCTAAAACGTGACCCTCAGGACCTGTTTGCATAAAGAGGTTCTGACATAAAATCTTACGACACCTTCCCACATCGGCAACACACCCTGAAAATTTCACAAGCCAAGCTAAAATGTGCTTTAAAGCAACACGTTAAGAATCAAGAGCGAATGTCCAAATGTATGCGTAAGTTTGTTAGGGATAGTAAAATCATTACTGAGCCCGGTACCCCGTTTAAATTAAACGCAGGACAATGGTCAGTGGCGTCTAAACCGCGTTTAACGGGCCTAATCCTAAGTTATGTGAGGATTAGCCGTATCTTAATATCTGGAGCATTATCAAGGGATCCGATTGAGCGTCATTGACTGACTCTGGTTGCTGTTAGTTGATTACGTTTCTGAGTTATGGTTTGAGTGTAGATTGGAGCGTTATTGTAGACCGTTATTTTGACTAAGCTTGGCAGAATAGCTGTTAACAAAGTTGTGTTACAAATAAGTTCTCAATAATTTCATCGATTTTTATTGCAATTTTTTGCTATGATAATTTTTACAGGCGTTTTGTAGGTTAATAATGTTCCTATTTCATAAATAACAGAAAAACATAAATAACAGAAAAACATGTTATCGCTCGACCCGGGAACCCGGTACCTCAGTCTTGGCAGGCGAGTGCACATACCACTAGACCATCGAGGCGATTATGATTTACGAAGAGATTACCTAAAAACTACAGTTAATTTAATGAGGTTTAACACCGGAAACGCGAGTGAACCATCTTAAAACTCCAATTTAAATAAAACTATAACATCCCTTACATGTTACTATATCGTCCATTCTCAATATATTCATATTCCCCACTTGAACTACATCCCATCCGTAATGAGGAGACAGCAGTGATTGCAAGTAGGATTACGAGCGATCGGCTATTGAGGGGAGAGATGTGACGTACAGACGAGATGTGAGCTCCGACTTATGATTATTATTCGTAATGGGTACGTCTACCAAGTACAACGTAGATTATAACGCGCTTATCACAGTAAGTTATATGACAGACTTAAACATTAAAAAAATGTCAATGACATGCGCGAATCAATTACATTATTTCAGTGTTATGATTCCGTGCTTCGGAGGGCACGTTAAGCCGTAGGTCCCGGTTACTTTCTACGGATAGTAGTCGTTACATGAGCCATGTCAGAGGCCTTTGGCGGCTCAATAACTCTGACACCAGGATTGGTCAGGTTGACCATTCCACTCGATGAAGAAGAAGAAGTGTTATATTTATGGATATCAGTAGACTTAAAAATAGAACTAGGTATCAAAACAAGAAAAGAAGTGACTATTATACATTTACACAAATCAACAAAAGTAAACAGTGAGCTAATGGAATAAGCAAATAAATAGGTTAACACATTTGGCAACACTGTTAAAAAACGCAAAAAAGGTTTACTGTTTATTGCTTGCAGAGCGATTATCCGATACAATACTATTGCCTTACGTAATTTGTAAGGCGCAAACTATTCCTTGTCTATACTAATATTATAAAGAGGTAAAATTTGTAAGTTTGTTTGTATGTTCGAGGTAATCTCGAAAAATTATCAGCCCGATTTAAATAATTATTTTTGATGAAGAAGAAGAAGAAGAAGATCCCGAAATTCCCACGGGAACAGGCACAACGCGGGTATAACCGCGGGGCGCTGCTAGTAAAATAATAAGTGAATATAATGGATTATCACAACTTTAAGGCCGCAGTATTTTGGCTATCAGAGCCTTAAATTACAAAAGTACTTTTGGGGTAAATGTTTCTTAATTTGCACATGAAAATGTGAGTGTTCGACCCATTATGCAGTAGTCACTTTAAGCTCTAGGCAAAATCAAATGTAGTCAAATTGTGTTCTAGACAGTCCAAGACCGACCCGAAAATAATCCGTGACCTAACATAACCCTAACACATAGTGCCTAAATTAAATAGCGAGACCCAATACCATGCAATATGCAAATTTAATATTCAATTCTGTCTAAGTACTACGGATTAGTCGGGGCGTGTTTTAATCTCTTGTCCCCATCGCAGTTAATTGCACAGTATGTTCGAAACCTGAATATAACACCTTGGTAAATATAATGGGAAACCATATTGGATATTTAACTACTAGGTACCTATGTGTTGGCGCTCGTGGCGTAGTTTGACTGAGCGATGTTAACTCATTGCGATTTTTAAGCAACGTGCAGCTCGACCCCTATTTGGATGTGTGGCCGATAGTGGCATTTCTATCTGAGTGCTACCGTGCTTCGGAGGCACGTAAGCAGTTGGTCCTGGTTCTTTCATTGATAGATCATGTCAGAGTCCTTTAGGCGGTCTAAAAACTCCGACACCAGGTCGCCGGTTGACCGCTAACCTACGTAAGCTAGTAGTATGTAGTAGTAGTATTACGTCTAATTCTCCTCAATGTAATGTTTTCAGAGATATGAGAGGCATTTGCCATGCAGTGGGATACTACAGGCTAATAATTAACTTTCATAATATCCTGAACCGATGGTCAAGGTAAATTTTCAGGTTATCAATCTAGACTAAGATTAGTCTAAGACTGATCCAATTAAGTTTCATTTATACGTAAAGAGGTTCTTCTGTGTTATCTATTTCAACATTAATTATTACAACTATGCTTTTAAATCGTTTGTCACTGGAATATTTTTGAAGTATAATAACTACCATAACTAGTTGAACCAATAAACAGCTCAAACACAAACTCAAAATAAACCAAAAATAATCCCCAAAAAAATAATTTAAACTTTTAAACCGCCATCCAAATCACCCCAATCTCCCCAGCCTCTAAGATCGCAGGATAACGAACTAATCGCAAGTACAGTCGGTGACAAATGTTAGGCACAGTCAAATACAACAGTTGACAAATGGTGTTAATAAGAAACCTGTCGCGGTCGGATTATGTTTGTGTTAATTGCTGATATTGTCACCGCGAAAGTCGAATAGTGATGAGACGAGATGGAAAACAGGTTAACAAATTTTGTCGATAACGGTACTTATCAAAAATATGATGCTATCTATTAGGTAGTCTAATAATCTTACTGTAACTTTTAGATACATAATCAAAACTCACGTATTGTACACTGAATTATATCAATTAGCTATAAGTACTATTTGTATTATTTAATTTTAATATTAAACAACTAAGTTTAAACTGGACACTAAAACCGGTGGGCATTTACCAAATCAAAATTAAACTGAGCTGACTCAAAAGAAAGTAAATGAAATTTATAGATAGAACAAAAATATTGTTGGAATAGATTTTTTTAATTTTCAACCTAGTTAAAAATAATGTATCATCGCTATCGACATGACTATTGAAGTTAGCACAACACTATTCCCTAATTTAAACTCAGAATGGATGCGGCAATGCCGTAAGCGGATTAGTGTTTAAAATTAAAATGGCGGCGAACGCTCAGATAATTAAAATGTGTCATAATATTTAGAGGGTGAAGAGAAATTAGAAAATATGAATGGGGAATAGAAAACTGTGAATAAGATCGCGGATTATTAACTTTACGGGGCTCTTGAGGTTATTTAAAGATTATAATTTAATGACAAGTAGGTAACTGTAATAATGAAACTAATTAAAATTATGAGTTACCTATACTACGAAAAACTTGAGCTTTTAGCCATTGGATGAACAGACCACGAAATAGAGATCCCTATGCAGTATGTAAGTACTTTGCTCTTTAGTGGAACACCAAAGTATAAGAAACTAGCAGCGCTCCGCGGTTTTACCTACGTTGTGCCCGTTCCCGTAGGAATTTCAGGATGAAAAATAGCCTTTATCCTTTCAGTTAAATGTGACTATCCACTACAAAAAGAATTATTAAAATTGGATTGGTACTTTCTGAGACTTGCGTGTTCAAACAAACAATAAAAATAAAATCGTACTCTTTAGCTTTGTTACGAGGATATTATATAGATTACATCGTCTATTACTATTTGAGACTTTAAGACGTACGACTAACAAATAACAGTTACCATTACGATCAAAAGTCAATACAAATTACTAATTAGTTCTCTCACTTGAACCAAAACATCAATAATTTTGTACTTTATTAATTACTGTGCAAGGTTTACATCATCATCCACATATATTACTCGAATAACTACACCATCTTCTGAATAAACCCCATATCTGTCTAACTAACAGCCTCTTACATCATACTGACCAAAACAAATTGAACTCACTGTATTGTAATGATACATATTTATCTGACTGGACTCTCTCAATCATATCTTGGAAGGCCTATTTGTCAATAAACTTAATATAAATCTACTGTAGATAAGTTGGATTAGACACCTTTATGTTATAAACAATAAGATCTGTTTTTCTTTGACTTTAAATAATATGCAACTTCCGTCAAAAATGAAGTTGTTGATGCTGACGTTAGATGGTGAAGTTACTTTGATCTTTATTTTGAAATTATTAAGAGCTTTTTTGAGCTGGCTGTGGACAGGGAGATTCCATAAGGAAGAGTTAAGTTTTTTGTGATAAACGTATTGAAGTTAGATATCGTTTGTAGTTTATTAGTAGTTAATTATTATTAACACCTCGGTGGTCTAGTGGCGTGTGCACACGCCTGCCAAGACTGAGGTCTCACGTTCAGGATTTTTTTATAAAGAATTAAATTTTCATACATACATACATATCAAATCAACATTTGAGGTAATTACTAAGACAGCTTGACTGCATTTCCAAACATCATAGTTTAATAAAACAATTTTATCTCGTACGGCAGTATTATTTTTATGTCATATTGTCACACTCAGATACGTTCATTAATTTGACACATAACGAATTCACGAAATTTTTCATAAAAATTGCTCCGTAATTCTCTTTTCAAAAAGGAAGCATTTTATGTCTAGCGGTTAGTCAATTTTCAAACGAAAAACAAATCAAACATTCGTTTTAGAGATACACACTCAAAGAAGACCCAGATGCTTATATCAAACTGAAAATAACATCCCTTTTGCATATTGAATGAAAAACAAAACCTTTCGCCTCCTATATCCTATAGCTATATTTAAAAAACATCCTTCCACGTCTTTTCAAACAACACCTCTCTTTCGCATTATAAATGTTAACACACAGAATCCATGTTAATGATGAACCCAACATCCAGTTCCATAAAACTGATTGAAGAGGGTTCCGTACAAAACAAACTCGCATTTCCAATGGACCCCTGTCAGATAAACAAAACTGTTTAAGAATGAAAAATGAAATCAAGTGGACATAGTGTGGACTCTTTAGATGACTACGTAAAGTGTTGACATGGGACAATTTGAAATATGACTAGATTCGATAGTTAAATGTTTAGTATTAAGGTCCGAATGAGCTAAGCGCCTTCGTCAGAATGTAATTAATTAATTGTGTATTTTTGCGAGGAAAAAATAGCTGCGTATATCTTCATCGATTTCGTAGACAAAAGCCTAGCTTTTAAATTCAAAATCAGTTAATCATCAAGCAATGATAATTTAAGTTAACACTGCAATTTCTTAAGCTGGTTGACTTTAATGATCTAATTTAATTTAACTGTTGTCGATCGCTGATGGATGACCAAAGATGTTTGAGCGACCTCAAACAGACAAATAAAAAAATACTTCCTAAGAAAGCCCTATTATTTTATTAAATACAATCCCTACCTTCTAAAACATTACAAATCATAGCACTCTAAAAAGTCTCAACTCCAAACTCCCAGCGGTATAACTGACCAAACTTGACCGGTCCATTTATCACTGGCACTTAGCAAATTTACATACATCGTGATTAATGCACACACTACTGCCTATTCAGGATTGTAGCCATCTATGTGTTCACATTTGATACGAGTTCGAAAGGGTTAACTGTGATTGGGAAGTAAATAAATTTAGATTAAATAATTAAGTAAGCAGTTAGGAGACAAAAGGATTTTGTATTGTATTTGAGGATATTTATATTTTAGATAATTATGTGATAGACTGTGAATAATTGTCGGCTTCGGTTTTTTCAATAAATAGACCACGTTCGAGGCCTTTAGGCGGTCTATAAACTCCGATACCGGGGTTGGCCACTAACCTTCTCAAACTTACTTATTTAATTTTAGTGAATCATCTATAATACTTGAGATTTCAATTAAGTTTGTCATTTAAAACTTAAAAGCTTTTAATGTTATAGCAGAGAAAAATCACACAAAGCATATAACTGAAAATCCTGAAATCCAACACACCTTGTACGAGTAATACCAAAAAAAAAAGAAAAACAACTACAAAAACTCGAAAGCAACTCGAATGCGACACGTCTACAGGATGGAAGTTGTAAATCTAATGTAAGCCTGCGCCCGCTAATAGATGAGTATCCGTAAAAACAGGGAATTATTAAGACGTCTCATAACTCATGCAGAATTTGAAATACGAATTTTAGAATTGTGATGTATCGGAAGGATGCGACAGAGGAAGTGTTTCTTTTGTTTTTTAAACAAATGTGCGGATTTGGTAATGGAAATGTATGGCATTATTCTTTGTTCGTATTTCCGTTTTTAAACAAAAAGTGTTTTTTAGATATGCGTTAGAAAGGTTTCTCATAGGTACTCAATTCCGTTTTTTAGAAAAGAGTATTTATTTCCACTCATTTGGAAGGTTACTTAAAGGTACTACTTTTTGGTTCCTACAATTGATTGTGTTTAAACATCAAACTAGCAGTTATGAAAACTTTTCTATGTCAGTTCTTTCAAATATCCATGTAAAATATTATTTCAACTTTGTGATACATTGGAAACGAAATCTGAAAACACACTGAATATTATGATAAATGTTTCATTCAAAACTCCGCTACATCAACCTTATCAAAAAGCAAAACCTGTAACAAATACGAAGTCGGGAACAACGAAATAAAGCTACAGATTACACCATCAAGTAATTGAATTGTAAAGAAAATATCGAAGATCTATACAAGAAAAAAACATTACAAAAATGTATGTGTTGTTTGTAATCTTAAATTAAAAGACTCGTTTCAAACGTAGAACAAAATAATCGCAGTATATTTATGAAATATGAATTAGTTATTCTTAGTAAGTCATTTGTTATTACACCATGTTAGCCAATAAAAAAATAGTCTTGCTAATATAACGTTTCGAGCAAGCGATGTCAATAATTTTAACTCAAAGAACCAACCAGAATCTTACAAAGATCTCAACCAAGATTCCAAATTCAAAGAAAACCTATTCACTAAAACGTAATTCCGTGTTCGCCAAACAGATGACGATCGTTTTTCCCGCATCCGCTCTCGCGTATTCAAATGTGACAATGACAAATCCTCGGTCATTTCCGGCTGCGGTTCGGCCGAGTTCGGATGTTCACGTCATTTGTATTCGTTCGAGAATCGCGCGCCTTTTGTTCGATAAGTCGAGATGACGGATCATGGTAGGGGTCGCGAATTAAAAAGTTGATTGATTTAGTTTTTTGACGGGTGCCGTCCACTGTGCAGCGTTGTGTATTGAATTGGTAATCTAATTATGGAGCCTTTGTCTTTTAATGGCAGAGAATCACTGTATTAGTGATGTGGGTAGTGATCTTTGAATATTGTTTAATTATATGATAATATAAAAATAAGTCAGCCTAGAGGAAATTATGTTTTCTGAATGTTTCCAAATATTTTTTATTTTATACTTTGTAGGTACCTATATTACTAAGTCCACTTTTATATTAGCGAAGGACGTCATCTAAGGCTAGTACTTAGAGTCCATGAATCAGTTACACATTTGTAAAACTGTTTTATTTTCCAATTTTGTAATTGAAAAGTAATAAAATATTTAACACACGACATCTAAACAGCATAAAACAGTCATCCATACATTGATACTAGAATATTGAAAGTAAATTGCAAATAAAACGATTTCAGTGCTATCAACGAGCTTCAAACAATAAATTAAAGGTAATATACATGTTAATGGTGTTAGGAAAATTTACATCTTTTGCTGATCCCCTACTTTCAACTTTGATCACAGGAGTTATAAAGGAAACTATTTGGATGTGGCATTTAAGTGCCTTTGCTTCATCATTCTTGCTGTAATAATTGTAATATGTTCAGCAAACAAAACGTCTTAGTTTCAAATAAGCAATGGCATCAGGTCATTTTAATCCAACAGTAAGTCCTTGCTGATTTTTGTGTACTTAAAACTTTTATTATAACTTCTAAAATGTTCATAAGAATTTCTGGCGATACGTACAGAACAAAAATGGAAAATAAATTCGAACAGTACGGGTAAATTTTAATTTAAAAAAAGTACAAAATGGCAAAGTAGTTAATAGCAAACCATTTCTTAAGACTTGACTGACCAATTAGATGTAGGTATTAGGACCACTGGACTGACCAATTAGATGTATTACACCACATAACCTAACCTCGCCTACTAACCTACCAATACCACATCCAAAATCTTTCCTACTTCACTGTCCCACCATACGAATTGAAGTGAATTTGTAACATTGAATCCATAGCGTGTGACTAAAAGCGTTGTAAATTGTGACTATTGACAAGTCAGCACCATAGCCAACACCCCATTGGGTGCCGTTAGGAAAATTTTATAAGTATTTTAAAATGTTTTCCCTTTTATTTATTGCAAATTGGGTTTTAAACTCATGTTTTCAAGTACATTTTAGAAGAATTTCCCTTGATACTTATAATCAATTAAAAAAAGATTATCTATAGTTAGTGGCCAACCCCCGTGTCGGAGTTTTTAGACCGCGTAATGGCCTTCAACATGGCCTGACCATTGAAAACAACCTGGACCGAAATTTTAACGTGCCCTGCGAAAAACGGTAGCGCTCAAACAGAAATGCTACTATCAACCACCGGGGCAGACAATGAAGTTATGACAAAGTTCTACATTTTCTTTTACCAACTGTACATGACAAACAAACAGACTCTGCTACATAATACCTAGTGTTTAGTATACCGGAGCCTCATTACCGGTATCTCATTAGCAATTAGTAGGCGCGTGTCGATTTCACCAGATATTAATGTCACCTGTTATTAGGGATCAATTACAGGGCATACGTCAATATTATATCACGTAGTCGAATTACTGAATGTTTGGGCGTAGTAACTATTTAGTAATCTGTGGTTTGGGGTTAACTAGTACCATAATTATACATCACTGCATAGTATAAAACAAAGTCGCTTTCCGCTGTCTCTCCCTATGTATGCTTAGATCTTTAAAATTGCTCAACGGATTTCGACATATTTTTTTAGACATATTTTTTGGTAGGAAAACTTTACTTTCCAGCCATAAAAGGTTATGAAACTTACGAGTCTACCAAAACTTACTATAACCAGTTCAATTTTAACTACTTACATATTCGACTACTGATTACCCCACTATCCTCTCACTATAAAGGTACGACCACACACTAATTAAATCCACTGCAAGCGGAATGGCACGCGATGACGTCACACACATGTCATCTAATTACACGCATATGTGACTCTTTGATGTAAGAATAGAGGATTAATTGGACAAATTGCTTTGAGGTATTTTTATCTAATTAATTTATTGATTCAGTGTAAAAGGAACTTAATTGCATTTTTCTATATAAATATTGTTTCTATAGCTATAAATAAGTACAATAATGCATGTATTAATAATAGTACCTTTTATAAATTTTGCTATAATTTTTTTCTGATAAGATAATGCTTTCTAACATATTTTCGGGTGGTCGACAGCGCCATTTCTATCTGAGCGCTACCGTGCTTCGGAAGGCGTAAATTTTTAGTCCCGACTCCCGGTTATTGCAATCATTAAACTACATTATGTCGGAGTACTTAATTTATATTATATCTAAAACACTATAAACCAAGAAAAACCTTTAAAATATATATTTGTTAAATACCAAAAGTGAAGTGAACTTAGTAGCATTTCACTTAATATATTCGAGATGATTTTCCATTCCATTTTCCAAAATTTCGGAAGCCGATTCCAAATCAATTTGAAACTACCGAACACAGAAATGAGAGTTACATAAAATTAGTCTGTTTATTCGCTATAAGCATCACTGAACTCGATAATTCGGAACGCGATTTAATATTGACACTTATCCTGATTAAAATTTGGAGTTTACCAGCAATTTCGTAAATCAGTTCAATTGTAATTAATTGCTGTTTAAAACCGTTTTAGACCTGATTTGTTGGGCATAAAGTCGGAAATATATTTTGGAAAGCGTTTTATTTTGTCACCTGTTATAATGGGTTTTATTGTGAAAGGATGTATTTAAATGAGAGACTTACTAAATGAGGTAATACATACATTTATTTAAAGTAGTTATATTTTGTTTCTATCTAGTTTCTTAAGTTTAAGGGAACACTACTCAGTTTGAATTAAAACAACTTTTAGGGATACACTTCACTTTTATTTCACAATTTAATCTGACGTTTCGGGCCCTTTACAGGATGAAAAGAATTCAGAGGAGACGTCCTGTGTCTAGCAGTGGCAATACCTTATAAGGTTCTCAAAACTTTAAAGTTTTTTTTCATCCTAATTTAATTTAATAAAGTTTTCTTATATTGACTCAAATATTGACAGTAAATTCCCATATACTCGTATATTACACCACTCTGCCATTTCTCATACACATTTTCCCACCTTCCTCCTCCTATATCTTTAATCACAATTAATCAACAGACCAGTATAAAAGTAGATGAACAGAAGGCCACTCGGACAAATTGTGTATTAATATTTAATGTAACTGTTCACACTATGGCTGGGCCTCGGTTTGGGCCATAAAACTGTCATCGGTAGAGATATACGGCGCGGCCTTCTTATGGTGATTTAAGGGGGATTATGGGAGAGGAAGATCTGTTGCTGTGTCCGTGTTATGGTGTTAATGTTGGGTTCATTTTGTATACTGCCTGTAGTGATATCTTCGGCGAGATAAGAGGCTTTGACCCAGTCGAGACATTACAGGTTATTTTTGTCATTAATTGTTTTAATACTAACACAGCTATTTTGGTTGGTATTGGTCTAACTGGTGTTAGTACTTGATCATTTTACAGTCAAGAAAACGTCTGAGAAGTCGAGAATATTTTTGCAGTATACATCATTCTAAAATTCATATCAAGAAGGTAAATATAACGATACAATCATTATCATTATCATCATAATATAACAATATCTATACCATCATAATAACACCATACCATTACATACCTACCTATCATCACACCCTTCAATACAAGCACAAACTTGAAACCCTACGCTACCCAGACACGTTCACAGTCTAGGCATTTAATTAGAACAATCGCTTGGAGGCTAGAATTGTAACCGAACAGATTCGGACTTGATTGATGTCCGTGGTCGAAGCGTTTGATACTACCTAAGACAATGAACCTACAGACATAAAGGTTCAGTGACTTTACAAGGACACTTGGGACCTTTTGAGCAGCTATGCAGAAAAGTTCCCGTCAGACCTTTAGGATTCGCTTATTGGACTCACCTTTTATAAATTTCTGTCGTAGATATAGAACATGAGAGTTGCACGCTGGTGTTTTATGACTTCAGCAAGCCGCGGGGTTCCTACGAACTTCGGGATAGAAAATAGCCTATAACCTTCCCGTTAAACGTGGCATAACTATAACAATGTCAACATAACGTTGACATTGATCTAGTGTAGAAGCTGCGACCCGACAAGCTCAATGCAACATCATGTACATCTAAATACAAATTTGACTGTGATGTGACGCTTCAAAACTCGCTATTAATCAAGAACGTTTAATCGAACACTTCAATAATGAGCATTTTAAAACATGATCTCATATTTCAATTACAGAACCTTAATTAATAACCTTTGTAGCAACGCATAACTATAGTGTAGATTTATAGTTTGTTAGAAGGTTGTAAGTACATACACACCACATACGTGTGCATACTATAGTGTGGTAAGCTGTAAGTACATAAACACTACACATACACCTATAGCACAGGTACAACACGGTACACCGTATGCGACACAGATATGAGATATGAAAAGTCATTGCAAGGGGAGAACGTTCAATGCTAAATGTCTTTGCATATATTGCATATTCAGCGTTGAAATAGTGATGTGTATTACGCTATGTAACCTCTTTATCGATAAAAAAATGTTGCAGGTTTTAATGATTATAGCAATTGATTCTATAATACATAGATGGAGAGAGTGGCCTTGCCTAATGGCCTTTCATAGGACCTAACCCATATATTGTTGAGTTGAAGTACTTATAAAGCATATTAAATAAGAACCATAACCTCGTTAAAGAAAAATGGCTCACGAAATATTTATGGGTTTTGTGATGAAAAGTAGTCTGTTACTAAAACTGCATGAAAATACTGTTCAGTACAAAGTTTTATATGGGCAGACGCAGTGGAGGACTCTTAAGGTTTATTTTCAGTAGCGACCGTACCAGCAGGCAGCAACTGCCGACCGTAAGAAGCACTTATGGATTCTGTGAATCTGCCGTCACGGCGTGTTGCAGCGTGATCGATAGAAAACTGCTGTAATATGCTGAGGTTGATAACGAAATCAGACCTTTATGGTATGTAAAGGGACGATACATTTTCGATATCGATAAATGTAACAATGTAACCACACCAACCCACACCCGTATAGGCATTCACCTATCAGATGTCACCATCTCATATACGGAAACCACATTCTGTTCCTATTCCGAGTATTATATTCCGGTTCATTCCCCTTACATCGAGTTTGAACCGGTCACTGTCCATTTTAAATAGACCTCCCATATTTCACCATTGACGTATTAATATATACAGTGACAAGGGTCTTATTAAAGTGGTTTGGCTTGGAGGCAAATGGACAATGGTCAAATTCAACTGAAATTCAGTAAAGCTGAAGGCCTGTATGGCCGTCTTTGTTTAAAACAGACAGACGGACTAAAACAGCTTTATTAGAGATGTATGGAATGTTAGTTGTCTGTTTAGCGAACGAAGGAATTTCTCTTTGTAGAAGATTTAATTAAAACGTGATTCGCATGTGTATTGTCTTAAAATTAGCTTTGTAGTGGGAATTATTTGTTTGGCAATATTTAGCTCTGCTAAATTGTATTGTTCTGTTGGCTAGATGTACTAATTAGTTAGCCTGATTGTCAACTGTTTCAATAATTGTAAAATATTGGTACTAATTCATTTTATAGAACACATTATTGTTTGTCCATCTAAAATCACGTATTATAAAACGTTATATCATCAAGATATTTTTTAAATACGCCAACTCAAAAATTATAACGTAAAATCCTTACTGCGCCCGTATTGTTAAGCAACGTTCAGGGTGGACGATATTCAGAACGTTATATCAGAACTTATATCCTCCTCACTGTACTGATAACTTCAGTGAGATGCCAGCCTTTGCCCAGCAGTGGGACATTACAGGCTAATACTTTTTTTATTTTTTATATCAGAACTTTAGTGCACTTGAGTGGATAAAATTTTCAGTGCCTTTTAGGTGGTGTAAAACCTCCAATAGAGGTTTAGATCACAAATCTTCTCGAACTTACGAAGTCTTCAAATATTTTTCACACACTTACTCATGAAATCCTAAAACACATGACAAGATGAAGTGTCCCACAACACTACCACGAGTGTAACAAAAGTGAAAATCACTGTAACAAGTTCCGAATGGACCCACTGGCATGGATTCCATTTGCATTTCGAAGCAGTTAGTGGAGCCATTATTGAAATTTTATGTGAGTTTGATTATTATTCAGTAGACCGCTATTAGAACACTGGACAAGGATTACTAACGAAAGATTTGGGTGGATATGACTTTAGATAGCTAAATTGAGATGTGGGCAAGATATAGGCAGGAGATTTGGAAAGAGATAGCTTCGGTTTTAATCACTATTTCTACGGATAGTAGTCGTTACATGAGCCATGTCAGAGGCCTCTGGCGGCTCTGACACCAGGATTGGTCAGGTTGGCCATCCACTCGATGACGAAGAAGACTAGAGGTATTAAGTTTTGGTAGGTTATCAGTGGTTTTGTGACTATGTCAAACTTAACTTGACTTCCTTACTAAAGCGATTTGTGAACTTGCTAAGTAAGTAAATTTTTGTAGGCAACACTAGTGTCAGAGTTTTTTCGGAAAATTGCATATGTCAGAAAGTGAACAACCATTTGATAGCTAAATGTTCTTAATTCGCTTTTATTAATAAGCCCATAAAGATTAAAATCCTTAGTCATATCCACCCATCTCCAACACATCTTAAGCGACTACACATCGCTGAGTTATGTAATGGAAACCTGGTAATTGCTCCCAAAGTGGTAACGTACATAATTCATATCGCTAACTTATGTAGCGATAACGGTAGCATCCGATACGTTCGTATGCATCGATGGGTTTCTGGTGACTATTTGTTGTTGATGATAGCGTGAGCGGTAATGGATGAGGAATAATATAGAAACCCAGAGTATTTATTGGTTAAACAGAAAAATTTAACCTCGTAACAGTAGTAGAGGTTTTCAATGAGGTTTCCAAAAAAGGTTTCACTCATTGTATAAAAAGTAAATAAGTTCGTGTAGGTTAGTGGCCAAAACTGATGTCGGAGTTTTTAGACCGCCTAAAGGCCTTCGACATGGTCTGACGATTTAAACAACCGGAACTGACAATTTAACGTGTTTTACCCCTTAACAGCACGACAGAAGTCAGTTGGAAATGCCTTTATCGATCACTTATCTCTAGTCTATAATACCATTATTAAATTCATCCAATTGAGAAATACAAATAAAATAACTGGACTTCTGGGATTGACCAAAGTAGCCAATGACCAACCAAGTAACATACCAAAAAAATTACCGAAAAAAGCAATCAAGATCTGTCAATACATCCCAAAAATCCTTACCTTTTTTTATCTAACGCGAAATAATTGCTACACTTTTTTAGCATTCCATTACACCACACAATCTGATTTTGTTTTCTGACCAAGCATATTGACATTTGCACCATTTTCACCCCTATCTCCAAAGCCGTAAGACTTATTTTGCGGTATAAAATTTTTAAGCTAAGGACATCTATCTGGATGGACAAGCGTTTTGTAGAAAGGACTTTAGAGCGCGTTTTAAATCGGAACGATTTACGCGAAAATAATAGCTTGAAAGCAATTCCCTGGACGAATGAGTTCTTATCAGATTCGTATGTTTTTTGGTTTTATTGGGAGTGATGGAAAGAAGTTTGATAGATCATGAGATAATGTGAAAAATTTCATTTGATGTATCCAAAATGAGATCGGATAGAATTATAAAGTGTTTTGTCTCTTTTGCTCTTTGTAAATAGCATTTGCCAGAAAGGGACTACCCATTTGATAGCCAAAATTTACAAAAAACGATATTTTTCTTCATAAAGAAAGTATGAAATGGCAACTGGAGAAGACGAACACTTTTTTTTTTTTTTTTTTTTACTTTTGGTTAAAATTTTCCTATATTTTCAAGGTTTAAAAATTTCCTAAACGCTTAAAATTTCAAGAAAGTAATTAACACTGTCCTATGTTCCCAAACTACACCCAAATTAACTTTAATAAATGTTCTCCATTCCAACCACAAAACACAACAAATACTCTAAAAATAACTGTCATCTTTAGATTGATCGATGTTGCTACAAGCCTTTGCCCCGACTTCACCCCTCATCTGTTTTGTTAGACATACATGCATACAAAATCACAGACAAGCGATCATTAATCTTTCTACATGCAAATTTGGTCGTGATAAATCGTTGGTCAAGCGTCTAATGCACTGCAAATAATTTATTTGGTCCGTTTTTGAAAAATGTACTCTGGTTACAACTAAAATTTGTTTAGTTTATAAGCTTTGTTTAGAACTATCGTAATTTTTGGAGGAATCGGAAATTCTAATATTTCTAGTGGGCGGGCGGTTTTTTGGCAAAAAAAAGGCATGAGATATTAAAAAGTACACGAAATAGATACCTCCACTGTTAAGTCCTCTGTGACTTTTGAAAAAGGAGGTAGGTACCTATTTAAGATTCAAGTGCACTTTTCAATAACTCAAGGTGTTACATATCAAATACATTTTTTACACTACCTATACTTAAACCCAAAATACAAGTCACAGCCTTGTCATCGCAAAGCATTTCTCAACCGCCAGTCAATTAAACCAAAAATTCCAACTTGACCTCAGACATCAAAGGCATATCATACGTATTCACATCTCAACTAATTGGATTAACCTGCGCCTGTATTAGTTCAATATTAGAGATAGTTGTGTCAAAGGACACTGACCCCAAATGACCCCCTCTATCTTGCTAGGAGACAAATCGCCCCTTGTAACTGTCCCCTTTGTAATGGGGGACACTGTATTGTGTGAGTGAGCTAGTCATACGTTTTTATTTTGATATTTGTTTTAAGTTTTAGTTTTGAATAGGTTAGTTGCTTCTTTTAAGGCATTGATAAGCTGCGAAAAACGTATTCTTGCAAACATAATGTCCTTAATTATTGTGGTTATCGTTTAACTTTGCCTGTAGTAGTAAAACAATTTAGTGGGTTTCGTTTTAAAAATAAGATTGTATTTGGAGGAAGAATACCTAACTCAGGTGTGTTTTCGATAGCGACGGCAGCAAATGCCGACCGGGACCAGCAGTGTCGCCGCGCTCTAAATAGGTATTCGACTTCATAGAAAGCAGTATTGGTGCCCGCGGTCGGTAGTAATTGCTGCCTGTAAATGTCATTTTTAAATTCAGGTACAACAAAACACACTCAGTGTACTATTATAGACAATTTTAATCATTTTAATTTTTTAATTTTTAATTTTAATTTTAATCAACTTAGTCACAAAAGTAACTATACAAAAATGCTAGTTATCACTCCCGACTTTACCTAATTATAATTTTGCTCAAAGTTAAGTCCCTTAGGACTGAACATAATTTGAATAATACAATTCACACACAAACATTCTCACGATAGCATTAGCAAACAATTAAACTAACTTAACTTTTAAATATGACAAACTACTTCAATCCACTCACGCGTGAAGAAGTGTGCTTAAAACACAATAATCAAAAAGAACTACCCTTCATCTCCCTATACAATAAACTTCAAAATCCTGTATCAAACTTTTTAAATTTTCATTCGATTTGTTACAAAAAAAATTAAAAATTTGATGGCATTTTCGCCTTTAAGGGTTAGGGTAAAACATCTGTAGTTGTGTGTTTTATCTAGATTGAATTATGAAGTAAACTATGGGGCGTGTTGACAACGAAGATGTTAAATGGTTTCTCTAACACTCAATTGATTACGCATCACATCACTGCGATAGGAAATGGATGTAATTTATGTTAAAATATGAATTGCCACGTGTGTGTACTTTAAAGTGTAATTATTCGGACATATTTTACTTTTGAGTACAGCGTGGGAGATGCTTTTGAAATATGCTTTGAGATTTATAAATGTAAGATGATTTATGGGTATTTAATTTTTGGTTTAACTTTGCAATATCTTTTCCAATACTTATGTTAAGGAATAGTTTGACTTAAGACTTTAGAATGAGGAGGACTTCATTTTTTATTATTAAAGTTAAGCTTTGACGCAAGTAATATTTTAGGAAAATATAATATGTGTTACTTGGGTTAACTAATTAGTTAACCCAAACTAAGCCAAAACAAGATAGGTATGACTTGTTAAAAATAAAATTTAAGTACCAAGAAAAAAAATTACTAGTTACAAAAAATCCCCTAAAAATTATTCAACGCTTTACAAAAATAAATCAAACAATGCATTGACAGCCAATTTCAATTTACAAAGTACATTTTAATCCAATAACGTTACAGTTGCCAATTGACAAATCAAAAACTGGGAAAAACAAATATATTTCATACATTGGTCAGTCGAGTGAGATATAGTGATCCATCAATGTCTAAACTAATTCTCGTCGAGATAGCTAAGTTAAACGTTTTGTACACGAGCCCGGAACTGGTGTTTTTACCCTAAATTGTTGTAAGAGACTTGTTTGAGAGGACTAATGGCTAAGTTTTGTTAAGTGATTGTGTTTTGTTTTATTGTCTTTAACCCTTAGCTGGAGTCGGGGGTCAAAAATTACCCCAACGAAACAGATTTCTCATCATAACTTTGCAGTTATAATTCCTACACTCCTGCGCGTTTACGTAATCTCATTACGTCGCGGGGTGCGGCGGGTGGCGGACGTGCGTCACTCTAACTTTTCTGGAAGCGTAGGTACGTATACGCTTGGGGTCAAAAATTACCCCCGACTCCGGAAACGGTTGTTTTATTGTATAGCCGTTTTCTATCATTTTATTGTTTTTTTCAGTAAATTACTATCATCATGGCTGGGATTTTGGGTGACAATCAAATTTTGCATATGTTAGAAGACGAAGGTGATGAATGTGACTCCGAATCCGTCCGCGACACCACAATACCTGCCTGTGACGATGAACAGATCAGTGATTGCGAGGAAGCAGAGGTACTCAGCTGTTCTGAACAGAGTGAATTAGAGACAGACTATGATAGCGACTCTTCAAATTCAAGTAGTGAAAACGAACGAGAAACTCAGCAAACTGCAGGTTTTTATAGAGGTAAAGCTAGACTGTTGTGCTAAATATTTTGTAGTTTTATAAGAATTAGAGTTTTAGACTGTCATTTTTTTATCTTTTACTGATTTCAATAAATGTTTATATTTTTTGTTAATTAGAACATCTAAGAAAGAGATATAGAGTAATTTTTTTATTTCATTTTAAGTTTTTTATAAAAAAATAAGCTTCTTAAGTTGACTCTTGAAAAATAAGTATAGAAAATAAGTGAAAACTTTATTCTAAAAAAATGTGTGATTTTCTATTTTGAAATGTCCTAAATATTGATAGGTTTTTTAGATTTTATGTTGTTTTTTAATAAATAAAAAGAATAATTTAAAATATATGGATAGTTTTATTGTTATGCCTTATCAATTTACTGGGGTCACTTTTCACCCCCGACTCCAGAAATGTGTATGAATTTTAGCGACTCCAGCTAAGGGTTAAGGATGGGAATATAAGTGTAAGTAAACTTGATTGTAATATAATATGGAACCTTGAAAAAGTTACTGATGTCCACCATAGTTAATAATGTTATAATACACATAAATGTCTATATCACAACTATCATTTGTTATTTGAATGAAAATGTATACTAAATCTACAATATAATATTTTTTAAAACAAACAATTCTGAATAAAAATCTCATTCTTTTTTAACAAATATTTAGTTACGTAAAATTTATTTTGATTTGCAAGCCGAGCTAAACTACACAACAGTAAACAAAAACGTCGGGATGTCAGGTCAGCACGACTGCAGCTACATTTCAATCCTAGAACGCGGCCATTAAGCGCAAAATCCTATAAAATTTAATTTTGATAGATGCGCGCGAAAACTCTACAATTACTGTATACTAACACAGATATAAAGTATCTGGAATATAGAAAAAACTTTATAAAATTAGTGTGAATAATATAAATAATAAGGTCTGTTTTAGCCTAAACGTTAAAGCCTAAGAGGAAGAAGGATATTCTTCCTCTTAGGCTTTTAGCTCCTCTTAGCTCTTAGGCTTCCTTTTAGGTTAGATACGTCTAGGCAACTTAAATACTGGAACCAAAATTACCTCAAGACAAGATGTAGCAAGCTTTTTTGTCTGTTAAAGAATTTGCACTTACCACTGTTTCGAAACTATAAAAACTAATACATTTTATAAAAACAGTTATATCTCATCGAGTATAGTCTAAATTTCGTAGATTGACTATTATACTATAATGAGGCTGAGGCTGAGACTCTAACACGGAAAGTAAAATAAAATGATCAAATAAAAACATCGCCATTCATGCCCCATCCAGCTACACATAGCTCTTGACGCCCGGATTTGGCTGTCGCATACCCGGAACACGGATCAACTCAGCTTTAAACCGGACTGTACGAAGCGAACCGTTTACACTAATTGCGATCCGATTCGAAGCGATACGGAACCTACAAGTTATGCAAAGGGTTAGGATTAGTGATGTTGTAATGAGACAGACAGACGTTATCTGAGATATTGGATTTGGGTGGATTGTGTATTGGTGTTACTAAGGCCCATCGCAGACGACAGACTTTTTGTGCGATCGAGTCTGCGGCGCACAAAAATTCGGTCGAGAATTTTTGCGCGTCGTGTGCGTTACTGCATATAATTACATAGGTTCTATTTTCACAGACTAAAAAGTGCGTCACGGATAGTCTGTCGTCTGCGATGGGCTTTAGTAGTTGCGTATGGAGGTAGGAAGGTTTACTGGTGGGATTGTAGTAAGTTGCCTTCGGCATATCACTACTGCAGCCGGCTAGGGCTGGCAAATTACTGTAGCTGTCAAATAATTAGGTGTTGGCAGTAGGCCATCTAGTTTAAAGATACCATTAATAAATCCTACTAATATTATAAATGCGAAAGTTTGTATGTATGGATGTATGGATGTTTGTTGCTCTTTCACGCAAAAACTACTGAACGGATTTGGATGAAACTTTACAGTAATATAGGTTATACATCAGAATAACACATGGGATACATTTTATCCCGAAATTCCCGCGGGAAAGGGTACAACGCGGGTAACATCGCGGGGCGCGGCTAGTAACCATATAAAACCATAAATCTTCTGTATATATAAAAATCAATCGTGGTTTCTTAGTCTCGCTAAAACTTGAAAACGGCTGGACGGCTGGACGAAAAACATTTCAATTAGTAATACGGAATAAATGCGGATGAAACCGCAGGGCACAGCTAGTAATGTAAACATTATAGCAACATATGTACAATGATACCGGTTATAACGATACTAAAATTAACTTCCGTTTTTTTTCCATGCAAAACGGATATCGTTACAAAAATTGTATTAAAATATTTAAAAAATGTTTCTTTACTATCCAGATCAACAAATCAACATTTGAAGATAGCATTTAATTTAAAATGACTTTTTTCTTAAAGAAAATACGACGTAAAGTCCCCTACTACCCGCCTCAATATCACCACATTTGCGCTTAAAGGAAGTGATCATTCAAATCAGAGTCGCGTGTTCTCGATACATCAAATGTATTACGTTTATCTGTTTGAGCGATGTTCATTGAACTATTATACAATTTTGATAAAGTATTTTGTTTTTATTTGATTCAAAGTTCAATAAGATATAAGAAACAGGACTTTTATAAAAGTTTTTTTGAGTTAAGATATCACAAGCAATGAAGCAAGGATCTAAGGCAAGGTCTAGAGACAAAATAGTACCCAGTAAGTACCTACTTCGCTCTTTGGTAGGTCTAAACAAAAACGTGTGAATAATCATGTATATATATTTATTTATTACTTGAAGCAACTACGAGTATAAGGTCAAACCAAGTAATTATAAAAAAAATATAGGAAATCCTTGTAATGGTAAAGCACAAATGTAAGTGCAGTTATTTTGTATGTATGTGCTATGATTGTTCTTAATATGTTATGTTATAATTATACCAACCTAGCTGTGACCCGCGGTTTCACCCGCAGCGCCCCCGTTCCCATGTCGATATCGAGATTTTTATTACTTACTTTCTTATATACCTTGTCCTAGCAATACGGAACTCAGAAAAAAGACCTTGTCCTGACAATACGAAACACAGCAAAAAGAATCATCCAATTTGATGCAGTCGTTCTGATATTATGCGCCTACAGACATTTCGGCGGTACATATTTATTTATATAGATTATTGGACAGGATAATACATATTATGACTTTATCCATTAGATATAGGAAAGTAGTAACCGTAAAGGATTGTTACAAAATCTTTGTTATTCAAAGTACCATTACTGACAAAGCCATTCCCACTTAATATCCTAATAGAACTACTTAGAACTCACATAAAACAATACAACCCAAACTAACAGATTACTCAAGATCCTCTCAGCTCTTATTCATCAAAGGTAGGCCCTTACGAACTGTCAAACATTTTAACGTCTATATATATGTAAATGGTTTCAGAAATGCTCCCGTTCTATGGTTTATTGTTATGGCAAGATGCCTTTACGAAGTTTACAAGATGGTTGTGGTATACGGACGTGGGGGATGGAGAACTTGTAAGTATTTATTAGAAAAACAAAAAATAACTTGATTATTATGCTTTATATGTGCAGGTGAGGCAATAAAATAATGCGATATAAAACAATAGATTACGCTATTTTTAGTCCTAAAAGATGCAAGGTTCTAAACAGTTTAGAACTTTGTCACATTAAACATTGAATAATAACTGCTGACACTTAAAATGGTAATCATTTTTACGGAATGACTTTAAAAAAATACTAATGGTAAAAATATAACGAAATCTAGGATTGTCTATCTTGCTTTTAGTTTGTCTATTATTCAACTTGTCTCATTTCGAGTACCCAACCCTTGCGTCGATGTTTAAAGACCGCCTAAATGCCTCCGACACGGTCTGACGATAAAAACAACCAAAACCGACTGCTTAACGTGTCCTCCGAAGCACGGTAGCGTTTAGATAGAAAAGCCACTATCAGCAACCGATCCAAGAAAGCGCTTTTATCAAAATGTTACCCACTTGTGTTGTTTGTGAAATAGAAAGAAAGCGCTTTTATCAAAATGTGACCTACTTGTGTTGTTCGTTATACAAACCCGTGAGTATCAAGTGAATCGAACCATATCTAAGTGCTTCGGCTCCCGATTGCAAATGTTAGTGAAATTCAAAACAGCTCGTTTGTACCTCGATCATTGTCGACTCAATTTATTGGAGCGAGTTTACATCGAGATTTTATAGTAATAGCCGGCCTTTGAATGTTGAATTAAATGTATTGAAATATAAATTGTTTTGTTTTTGCCTTGCTGTATGAGCCATGATTTTCCGGTTAAAATGTTTTTATATTATCTGTTTGGAGTCAATAAGTTTTTAGTTCTTTTGGCTTCCTTTAAGAATAGCTGTACACTCTAGTTGAAATATTTTCCTTTTTGTGTCTGTTGGTTGCGGCTTGGGGTTTTCCTTGAATAGTATCTGAAGGGTATAGAGCACACGATCTATAGTTTTAGTTCTTTAAAACTGGAGCCGGAGACTTACCAGCTGTAATAGCATAGCCGAGATAAATAAAATAAAAGAATCATTAAAATAGGTCCCACTGTTCTCGAATTATAATTATAAATGTAACTAGCACGATTTTGTTTTATCTAAATTGGGTATGGCGAGTGCTATCAAAATGAAAAAAATGCCCCGTGAGCAAACTTTATTTTATTTATTGCAAGTATCTACCATAGTGAAGCAAGTCTTTTGTTTTTAAGCGCTTATTCTTTATCGTTTACATACATCTACAACTCTACGTCTTAACACTCTGTAATCTCTCTACAACTTGATAAGCCCTCAGTAATTCATGGCCACCATTTCTAAGACAAATACCTCTCAAATAGCACAAAACCCATATCTTGAAAGCGCCAGTGCGACCGGGCGACAAATCGGTACCAAACTGTTCCATTAGTTAGATTAATTATTTACCTTCGAATCCGTCTTTTGACCATGTTGGCAATGACTTATGTGAGTTATGTGTAATCCTGGCGTGTTTGTTAGTTGTTTGACAGTTTGTCGGATGCGGTGTTTCTGGTTTAATGCTAGAGTTTACACAAAATGTTTATACAAGGTAAAGTAAAGTATAGTCTCTTGTCCTACTGCTGAGCAAAGGCCTCTTATCTCACTGAAGATATCAGTACAGTGAGGTGGGGGCGTAATCACCACGATTGCTTATACAAAGATAATGTGCGAATAATTTGTAATGACTTTTAGATCTTTTTGTTTTAAAAATTATTGAATTAGCCCTAGTAAAAAGACAAATGAAATTTATTTATTTACGTATATTACTTTAATGATGTTATACTTAATAAAATAATGAATCGTTATTTTCTCATCCTAATAAGTTACTTTATGTTGTTTTACCAAAACAACCACCCCAAATATCATACACCCAAAATCCAAAATTCATAACTTAAACTGACAATATCATCTTAGTTTAATATCAAAATGCATTTGTTAGCTGTCTGGTGCAAACAATACGGCAGAATACATTAGTCTGAGAACGTAAAGGTCTTTAGATGACAAACAATAGTGGCGACTTCAAAGGTTAATTACGACGTCGGTTGATGTAAATTGGACTGGGTTGGTGAAAAGTCAACATGGTGAGTCGACTTTGTGACTATTGGAAAATACCTGGCAACAAATTAAAAGAAGAATTGTTAATAAACGATTGCAAAATAATTCCTAATTTTATTTAGCGCTTTAATAAATAACTTCTCGGTTTAGTGGGATGTGCACTCGCCTGCTAAGATTGAGATCCCGGGTTGAATTCCCGGGTCGAATGAAAATATGTTTCCTTCTTTTCAAACATGGCGTGGTTATTATGCCTTATCCTCCTGACTGTACTGATATCGTCAGGGAGATGAGAGGCCTTTGCCCAGCAATAGGACATTTTACATGCTATTACTTTTTAATATGTTTAAAAAACAAATGACGATCGTTTCACTTAATATGAATCATATGGGTTATACGAACATCTTTACTTTAAAAATGAATCATAACAAACAGACCAATATGAAAATTCTTCACCTCATGATAATTTCCGATACCCAACCAATCCCTAGCAATATTGACTGCGATTTATCATAGTATTATTATCTAAAATAAATTGCGTCCGTCAAGTAATCCCGAATTGGTTTCCAAACATGAAATTTTAAAGGAATCTATGATTGAATCAACACGCGATAAATTCGATGACTGTTGAGGGTTGAGGGTTGCTATTGTGTTACGAACGAGGAATCAGTTCTTGTGGATGTGGCTTTATGATGTTTTTGGAAATAAAAGTTTTCGGATTTTAGTTTATTTATTTATGTCATTGGAATTATTACGTCAGATTGGTATTATACTAATTTTCTTTCCAATTACATTAAACGTTTGAATTTCTTGTCAAAGGACAGTGAGAAAATATTCTTTGGCGCATTGCCTTAGTGCTACAATGATCACATTTAAATGCCATCTTGGGTGGAGAGTCTTTATAGGTCTTACTTCTCTTTAATCTTTACTCTCTCTTTCTCTCTCATACTACTTCTCTATACTCTTGCACTTTCCTTTCAAGTACCTAAAGCAATGTTTACTTCATCTAAAACATAAACTGTATTTTTAAAATGTTATCCACATGCCACATCCAGACAATTGCATCTCCACAAAATTCCATTGTGTTCAAAGCAATATTGAGTGTGAACGTAAGGCCAAGTAATTGTGAAGATTCTGGCGTCGGATTACTCTGGCCCTTAGCCTTTGTAAAGGACAGGGGACAGGGGATTGACGTTCAACGTTCTCTACAAGGGACAAGTGATACATCAGTGTCGAAATGTATCTAAGAATTGATACTTTTGAATTATTGTTCGTGGGGCTTTTAAAATGATGAATTAGGAAAAAATGTGCAGAATAATACTGATTTCACCTCAATTTTAGTGCAGGCATATTTTTATTTAGACCAAATGATTTGAACAAAGATATCAGATTTAATCAAAATCAAATTAGAAAACGATTCGAAATCAATTTATTGACGTATCTATCTATGATCTAAACTAATTTTATAAAGATAAAGATTTTTAGCTCAACAAAATGCATAGGCTCTACCTCTCTAAATCTAGATAAATAAGCAAGCGCAATCTAAAAAAAATATCACAATAGCGACATCTATTTGATCAGGGGTGAAACCAACGCGCGGAACAGCTAGTATAATTCTTAAGTATAAGTATAAAACAATACATTACAAGCTATTAAAGAGAACGGTTTTGGACAAGCTTTTGTTCTGCAAAATATTATTTTAGTTTGTTTCTCAGTACCGTTAATATCAAAAGAATAAAATATGAAATAAACGAACTACGAGTAATTAAAGCATCGCAAAAAATATCAAATTGAGAAAAACATTATTTAAAAATTCCTTTGTTTATCCAAAAGGAAATAATTAGAGCCGATTCGAAGCGAAGAGAATAAGGAAAAAACAATAATAATCCATCAGGTACAGGATTATCCAGGAATTTTAACAATGAATAAAACCAGCCAATTTGCCCAAAGAAATGAAACGGGCAAATTAGCAATTAAATTATAAAAAAAATCAGATATTCTTGTTTTTCCGGTGTCGCGTGGATGCTTATTTTGAAATGCGATGCCGAAATAATGAGGGGCGTATGGTTGTCTAATGGCGCGTTTTGTTTTGTTTTAATACCCATATCAGTTTCTCATTAGGAAGAGTTTTTGTATGTAATTTTTCAAACCTTTTTTTGGGTTTGAACCCTGTCTGAAGCTTTGGATAAACTGATTTTACAGTCGTTTCTGTTATACTAAAATCATATACGTGTTCTTTTTTTAAACCGTATTTTAATATGGCTTACTGCTGCACTGAGCGCCCTATAATTAGTAGTTTTTCTTGCATTCAATAAATATCTACTAATGAAGCATTTTTGACAGCATTTAGATCGACTATGCCACATAAGAGACGTCAAAGTTAAAACAATTTTCATTTAGTGTTGGGCTTGTAAAGTTACTTTGACAACTTCAGTATGCTGCCTTCGATTTTCAATACCATTTTACTCAAATTGAGATCTTTCCAAAAACTTCCCACACCAATAGCCTATCAACTCCAAATCCACTTACACTACCTCCGGGTCCTCAACCGCCAGTAAATCATGCAATAATGAGTTATAGCCAGGGACGCACCAAGAGGCTGCATCGTGGCGCCATCTGTCTCAATTCTGTGACAACTCCGAGTGTCATTCACACCACTATTGAATATGTATGGGATTCATACAAAGCTGTTACAAATTTTGAGAGAATTTGGGGTAGAATAATATAATGATGGATCAGGGATTTATTTTAAATTAGTTCGGTTGAGTCGGTTTTGGTACAAATATGTGGTTGTTTCGAGACTTTTGAAGCTTTTGACTAAACTCATCGAATAATGTTTATTTTATGAAAATTGTACGTAATAACTATAGTAGCTATGCTCTCTTGCTGAATTAGAAAGATTCTATAAAAAAGTAAATTCGTGTACGTAAGCAACCAGAGTCAAGCTTAGTGCAAGAGTTTTTAGACCGTCTAAAGGTCTACGACTACTTTTACGACTTAATCTATTGATTGAAACACCCAGGACCGACGATTTTACGTGTCCTTCAAAGCATGGTAGCGCTCAGATAGAAGTGCCACTATCGTCCACCCATCCAAGTAGAAGCCAAACTGCACATCACTAAACAATCGCAATGAGCTAACATTCCTTAGTCAAACTACGCCTTGAGCACTACATTACCTTCTATAACTTCAGCACTTTATTGAATTAACTTATCCCCAAAATAAACACTACAAACTAAAATTTAAATCCTCTATACTATTACAAAAATCCCCAAATTTGCATACGCTGTGTTGAACATGTGACAGCACGTGACTCGCCTCGCTTTACGGGGATTACATTTATTTTCAATCTTACTTTCTTGATTGTGAATTTTTGATGCACAGTTTTGCATAATGCTTCGTTGGGTTGTAATGAGAATGTGGGATTGTTTATAGTCAATTTAGGATTTGTTTTTATATGTTTTTTCAATAGTTGAATATTGCGTGCTTAGGTATAAAAAACATTAAAATACATATGAACATTAAAATAAATCATATAATAAATCTGTTGGCACTGGAATGAGAGATATGGAAAGAATTTGGGGATAACTTTGTCCAACAAGGTTACGTAAAATCTCATTTCCAGTGTATTGCAGCACTGGGAAAATACAGGTGCATACTTTTATCTTATTCAGTATTAATTAATTTATGAATATGGTATGGTAATAAATGCTTTCTTCCGATATTGTTTGCTGTTAGACACCGGAATAAAATAAATAAATAAACATAGTTTTTCTGGAAAAAATACGAAATTGCAAATATTAATGTACCAATGATTGTTGCCAACAAATATTGCTACATATTATCTGTCCCCTTATAAAGTGGACATCAATGAAGACAAACGGTCTTCTCCTCTCTCCCTTAAACGCTTGTTCTCTCTCTCACTCGTTCTGTTTCTCGCTTGACCCTCCCATAGTGACCCTTGAAGATAATTTGTGGATTTTATTATGAGGATTTAATATTATTTTGTGGATTTCGTGGTAATTTAGTAGATTGTGGTAAGTAAGTTTGAGGAAATGTTTTATTAATCTTTTATTATCAAACTAGTTTTATAATTTTTGTTTTTTAGCGGTATGTGCACTCGAGGTCTCGGATTCAATTCCCGGGTCGAGCAAAACATGTTTTTTACTTAGAGGCTTTATTCATAAACGCTTACTAGCAGCATTTTAGCTATCAAATGTTTTTTCCCTTTCTGACATACGCTATTTTCCAAAGAGCAAAAGAGACAAAACACTCACTAACAGTGTTTTAGTTAGAGAGCGTTTATGAATAAGGCAGTAAGAATCTTCAACTTAACACCAACAAAACAAACTGAACCATTTGCTTATTAAAACAATTTCGCCACAAAGTGGAAATAAACAAAATGTTTCATAGACAATGTCTAAACAATAGACTTTGAAGCAAAACAGATCTTCAAAGAGTCTTTAATCAACGAACTGTAATACTAAGTTTATTATTTGAAGAGAATGTTTGAAGAGAGCTTGAATTAATATTAGCGAATCTTGTGATAAACTTCTTTATTTCTTGTGTCTTAAAATGTTTTAATATAGATTTCCAGTGGAGGTGAAAAATTAAGAAGAATGACCCCATATTGTTGGCGGAAGAGAGAGAGAGTGAGAGAGAGAGAGATAGAGAGTGATCTATTATTAACTTGTGTTTTAGTTTTTTCTGTAGTCTCCAAGCAAAGCAAAGAGTAAAAATAAGACTCGTAAGTAAGTTCGACAAGGTTAGTGGCCAACCCTTGTCCGAGCCTTTAGAATAGATGCCTCCAACTAAGTCTATCGATTCAAACAACCGAAATCCACAATGGTATCCTCCAAAGCACGATAGCGTTCAGATAGAAATACAAGTGAAGTGATTCAAGTGAAGGCCGTGCTGCACGTTGCTTAACAATCGCAATGAGCTGACATATGTACATAGCTTAGGAAACTACGAAATGAAGGCTACAAGAAGACTAATATGATATAGAAAATAATGAAAATAATAGAAGTGAGATTCTTACTATTAGGCGCAATCCATAAAGTAAAGAATATACAGTAAATGCTTAAATAATAACGCACTCATCTAAAACCATTATTAAAATCCAATCACAGTCTCGCGAGATTCTCTATGATAATGAAATTTATACGAAAAAATATTCACCCCAAATCTGCTATAATCCGTAATTTCTTCCCCAAAAATGTGGTTAAATACAACTATTTCGGGTAAATTGATATAAAAGGGAGAAGTAATCAGTTTTGTTCGAATAGTGAAGAGGATAATCGAATTATAACAAGCTTTAGTTTTTTGCGAGACTGTTGTGGGGAATGTGGGCAGTGCTTATGAATAAAAATGATATATAGGTAATGTGACGTTTAAGTACAGTATGAATGTTACACTCCAGGAAAATGATAATTATATCTGTTTGGTGGCATATTGTGGCATTTATATCGACGCGTTCTTTTTAGTATTTTAATAAGTTTGATATTTAGGTTGCTTGCTAAAGGACTAAAAGTCCTTTAGTAAAGCAAAGAAAAGCAAAGTATTAGCCTGAAATTTGCCCTTCAGGCCCTTAGGCGATTCAAGCTCTCCGACACCAGGGATGGCTACTATATTAAGTGTCCAAACTACATTTATGCAGGTAGAATAAGCACCTACTTTTATTCATACGAATATAAACCACATTTTCTATTTAAAAAATAAGTCAGCAAAACTTACTTTCGGCCAATTTACCATAACCCGATGTAGGTAATGCTATTTTTCGACTCGTATATCACATACCTGCAAGGGTTGTCAGACAGGCAATTTGTCATAATATGGGCAGTGAAGCGGTGACAATCTCGGGGAAGCTCGCATTGAATGTTATTGTATTTTTTGATGTTGGTAACCTTGTTTACGAAGGTTTTTGGAAGATTACGCGTGACGCTTTTGTAAGGTATACAATCTTAAAATGTGAGAATAAGGCGGATTCATTTAAATCGATCTAGCCCAGCTCTTAAGTTTAGAAGAAGAAGGCTAGAAGTTGTTTTAATGTGAACTATCATCACATTTTTTAAATCTAAAGCCTATCTTTCATATGAAGAATTTTCAAAATAGATTCATCAAAGAAGAAAAGACAATAAACATTCGAATTGAAAACCACGGCTGGTTCTTGAAGGTTAGTATAATTCATGAAAAGTATATAAAAAAATACCCTGCAAACAGTTTTTGTTAATTTACAAAAAAGTCCAGATCACATTTCAACAAAAAAACATTTCCAAACCCCAATTAAGACAAAAACATAAAATATAGGCTAATATTACTCAATTTTCATCGGCAATTTTTACCCTTTTAATATTTATAGCTAAACCCGATACTCGAACAAAGATAGGATAATTAACGAGAGACCGATATCCATCCAATTAATTAACATTATTCTTTTAAATCATTCGAACGTTATGTGGGGTTGTCAAGTTACCCATGTGGGGTAAAAGTAGGTCATGCGTTGGTGCTTTAATCTCTATAATTGACGGTACGTTATGAAACCCCATGGGTAATGGCTAATGATGTGTTAATCCTGGATTGAATAGAAAAATGTTTGGTTTTTATGTTGGTTTCTTTATTAGCTTAATAATGTGATGTCCTTTGGTTATTCTGTCAAGCCAAGTCCAATGAACTCGCCTTCGTTCGCGTTCGCTCGCGCGGCAAGTTAAAAATTTTCGCTCGCGCGTTTTTATTCTATTCGCGATTTGTAACTTGTAAATTCGCCCTATCTAATATATATTTTTGACTGTTCGAAAACGTGCCTGTAAGTATTAATAATATATTATTTGAGTACTAGCTGCAAACCCACTGATTCGCTTAGAAGGAAAGTGCAAAGTGATTACGGCATCCTTCCGTAATATTGAATCTTCACTGAGATAAAAGATCTTTGAGAGACATGAAATAATACGAGTACTTATACTTTTTTATTCATTACACAATATCTCTTCCACTTTTCTTTCCCTATTATAACATCAACAAGAGACTCTTAAACTTTATTAACCAAATTAAAATGAAGAGCTTTTTGAACGCAGCTTTAAAATCAAAAACAGATGTGTCCAAATTATCTCGTTAGGTGAAAGACGGTTTGTGGGGCAATTGAGACCCGGCGATGACACCTGGGTTACCGTCATATTGAGTAATCAAAGTTTATAATGAGGGTCTTTAAGATTGAGGAGGACCAATGAAAGACCTTTGTGAGCCTTTAAGAATTTGGTATTTTATGTTTACTAGCTGTGCCCCGCGGTTTTACCCGCGTTGTACCCGTTCCCGTAGGAATTTCGGGATGAAAAATAGCCTATAACCTTCCCGTTGAATGTGGCTATCTATTACAAAAAGAATTATTCAAATCGCTTCAGTAGTTTCTGAGATTAGCGCGTTTAAACAAACAAACAAACAAACAAACAAAACAAACTCTTCAGCTTTATAATATTAGTATAGATTTGATAGGTTTTATAATTTATCTCTTATTATTAATCTTTTACTTTTAATGATTTAACTTATCTCTTGAATTACCAGTTGGATTATGTTGATAATTTTTGACAATGAAGGCAAAACAATTAGTACACATCAGTGACATTATAAATTCAAAATCTTAGTGTTACACAAGTCAAAGTAATCTTTATAATACCTCTTTTTGCGTAGGAAATTAAAAAGATACATTACCGAAATCCCTAAAACGACAAGGAAAATCTTCAACCAAAATTATTATAATATAAACTGTGACCAATCCTTCAAACATCTTCCACGTGAATGCTCCTGTAGCCCTTTGACGAAACGCGGAAAAATTGTGTTAAGGACTCTCTTACCAACACCCAAACTAAAACCTACCTTATCATCCAATCCAAAAGATCAATTTTCCTTTACTTTCTTTGATACAAAAGTTTCCACCGTAATTCTTAAAACGTTTGCTGACTTGTTATTGGATTTTGAATCTTATTGCGTGGTGATAGAGTTGAAGTGTCACAGCAAAATGATAGAGGTAATCTTTTCGGATATTAAACGTAAGAAGTTTTATTTGTGGCTTCAAATAAGTCGGTATTCAATTTGAATCTGAAGTAAGTGATTATTTGAAAATGTTACTGGTTAGGCTTGGCGTTGACATCGGTAAGAACATAGCGTATAGTGTTACAGTTACGTTAACTTTAACGAATTTTAAAATTTGTGTATTTGTATGTATCAGAATCATATTTTGGGTCTAATTAACCGTGAGTAAATTTGTCCGGGTATATTTATTTTATGTATATTTTTCATAGCAAAATAATTCTTAAACATGAAAAAACAAAACAATCGCATAAAATATTCATCTATTCCCATTTGTCTTCCTCAAAGATTTCACGGAACAATCTTTATTTGCCACATCATTTTCACCCCTATTTCCACGTAATAAAAAACAAATGATTATTACTCAAACTCTTATATGTAAGGGCGCTTGCAGGATTACCGATCTTGTGATTTCTTTAGTCATACGATTTTGTTACACTTCATAAATCTTTCTATCTTTTAGTAACTAACATTCTAACTATCGCGATTAAATTAAAAAGAACAACATTTAAGCTTTATGATAATACCCTATTGCATTATTTAAATTGTTTAGTAAACCCTGGTTGCAATCCACTTACTTTCTACGGATAGTAGTCGTTACATGAGTCATGTCAGAGGCCTTTGACACCAGGATTGGTCAGGTTGACCATCCACTCGATAAGAAGAAGACAGGGAAATCTACTTTCATATGAACTAACAATTATTATTTTACAAGGTAGTACAAGATACCTACTATTTACATAGTAGATTTTACTGCATAATCAGAGCCTTCAATTAAATATATATATATATCTATATACATGTCTAAAAACAGTCATTAAGCTCTGAATACTATTTGTCGTCTTTAAGTAATCTGTAATTTAGTGCCATGCTCAGAGACTCGTATGACAGTAAATTAGCAGGCAACTTAATTGTGCTAGATATTTCTTTTTCCCAATAATAATTATAGACTTAGTAACTCAGTCTACAAGTCCCTTTAAAATGTTTAGTTCATTAAAGGTGCGTCGCGGCGGAATGAGAGTCGCATCGAGTCTTCACTTTGGTGCGTGATCAATGAGCCGGGTAGGGTGACGACGATTTGACGGAAAATGTGGGATATTTCCGTAGCATTTCTAGTGTTGACGCTCGGGTGACTGTAAGGATTGCGGGTGTGATTGTTTTCGTAAATTGGAGGTAATGATTTGTTAAATGTTTGGGAGTTGTGGTATTTGGTCGAGAAATAATTTAAAAACAGGGCTGGTACTTCGTCTCTTGATGAGTCTAGTTTGCAAAAGGCTATTAATAATTACAATTTAGTATTAAATATAAACAGAAAAAGTATCATCTATCTATTTAAGAGTGCCCATAATCCTTTGATTTCAATCAAATAGGTACCGTATAATACAAGTATATGAATCACAAATATAATATGAATCAGCTCCTGATTGTTTATTTTGTCCATCAAAATACTCTAGTACAAACATTATGACTTCGGTAACTAACAAATAACATTCAAAATTAAAGTATTACACAAAAACTAAAAAAATCCGAGCAATTAAAAACGTAATTATAAAGACCACCTATCTAAAATTAATTCCCAGCCTCAATAAACCATGGTCACTCTACACACCTTTGTAAAAGCCGCCCATATAAACAATTATACGTACAAACTCACTTCCTCAGTCGCATTTCGTCATAAAAATGATCATCCAAGTCTCGAAGGAAATGACAAAAGACAGCTTTATTAATGAGACTTCTCTTTGATATCTTTAAATCTTTGATGCTATTATAATGTATTTTCATTCCGTAGATTGAAACGTAAAAGTGTTTTTAATAATATCCGCGTTTTATACTCGTATTGGGTGGTATTGGTGTCTTGAATTTCGTAATGATGAGTAATTGTGTTTGTTTTTGTAATGTAAATGCTATGGTAAGATATTATATCTGATAACTAGCAGCTCCCTGCGGTTTTACCTGCGTTGTGCCCGTTTCCATGGGAATTTTGGGATGAAAATATCCAATGACCTTGCTGTTGAACGTGGCTATCTATTACAAAAAGTATTATTCAAATCGGACTGATAATTCCCGAGATTAGCTCGAACATACAAACAAATAAAATTTTACCTTTTTATAATATTAGTTTAGATTAGATTTGATATATTCTTTAAATTTATGAATTAAATAATGTATATAATAGCCACATTTGAGCGAAAAGTTTTTGACCATTATTTTTCAGAATAGACAACTTATCCCGAAATGTCCAGGCAATAGTTACAACTTAGGTAATACCGCGGGGCGCTGCTATAAATATTATACATACTATACTATTCTATCGAAACCAATTTGACCAAACTCTTAGTCCAAACTCAATAAGGAGGTAAAAGGAACTATTTGCGGACATTATTTCCGGTCAATTACGCGCCGGTTGAAAGCCGTATTTCTCCAATTCACCACAACACCTTTCTTTATTAGATTCACTACTCGTTTGGGGTCAAGATTCGATTTGTTTGTTGGGTACATGTTATGGGAATATTTTGTGGTATCGTAGTAGAGTTTTGTTGTAAGTTGAAATTATTTTGTTGACATGAGTTACAAGTTTTGCCGCATATTGTTAGCAACGTTTCGTTGTATTTAAACTTGCCAGTACACAGATTGCTTAGGTGCTTAATGTTATCGCAGTCTTAATTTTATTTTTTTGTTATATTTATAAAGTTTCATAATTTTTCATTACCTTTTCTTTCGACATAGTTAAATCAATCCAAGTTCCAACTGTACAAAAATAAAGATTCCTACGTATTGAGAACCTTCTCATTTTTGAAGTCGTTCAAAAAAGAACTAAAGATTTTTGGTAGCTTTCTTTTTTAAGTCAAGAGGCAAAAAAGTTTGATCCAACACTCATTTTACCATTCTATCACATGTAAGTACTATTAAAGTCAATAAAATCGAGTTAAAGTCGTTGCCCTCACATTACATAGTGCGTAATAAATAAATAAATAACGTTCACCTGATATAAAAGGACAGTAAACGAAGTCCGCCACCAAAACGCAGTTAATCGTACCTCCGACCCGGAATTACTTCATTTACGATTTTTATTTCCGGAATTTAGTGATGTGCTGCTTTGGTGTTGTCGATAAAATAATCAAATCTAATTTTATCGGTTGATGTGTGTCAAATAAAAGAAAGTATAAAAGTGCTTGTCTGTAATGTTCCACTGCTGGATAAATTCCTCTCAGCTCACCGAAGGTATAAGTAAAGTGGGGAGGATTAGGACAATCACCACGCTTGCCTAGTGCGGGTTGATGATCTCAAACCCGAGCCATGTTTGAAAAGAAGGAAATAAAATTTAAAAAAGAAATATTTAGTATAGTTATAGTTACATCTATTATACTAAGATGTAATAGTTTTTGTTAATGTTAATCGGTTAAATAATATCACAAATACAGTCAATAGACTAGAGGTACAATTTAAAAAATGAAACAGAACCTTAATTACTTTGAATAACTAATAAATAATATAATAATGGCATGCTTGCTAAAATAAATAGGTATCGATAGATTTTATTCCATAGTATCCCATCCCTAAACATAATAAGCGCTATCGGTGTATTGAGATTAACCTGCTTTTATAGCATTAGGTTAGTGTACATTAAATTTAACGAGGCTACTTCATTCGAACGGTCCTCTGAATTGGCCGGACAAAGATCGCAAAAAGCTATTTAAACTATTTATTTTATGCGCCACGTAGACACTTTGGTGTTGTAAATGTAATGAAAACAACAAGATTTAAAATTGAGCAAATAGGAAGAAAGTTGAACAGTGGTTCGTTTTTTGAAGATGTATGTTTGGGAATAGAAAAGTCGCAAGGAATGCAATGATTATATTTTTTTTGCGGTGATAGAAATTAAACACAAAATATTCGAGAAATGATTTTAAAAAACTGTACTAGTTTTTTTGGACCATAAAGAAAAGTTATTATTAACAAAAAATGCTGAAGTTATTGTATGATTTGATGTACACTTAATTTCTACACTCAGAACGCTTACTCGAGCAACTTTTTTCAAATCACACTGATATGACTCAAACGTTTGTAAAATCTATGTTGAATATCAAATAATTATAAGAAGGACATCTCACTAAACTTTAAATTACCCCACCTCAAACTCGAGTCTCATAAAACGTCAATCAAAAACGGAAAGATAACCTCAATCTGAAACTAATTAAACTATTTTAACGGCCCAACTTCCTGACCGATATTACCCAAGACCATCATTTAATGGGCGATTCAAAATCTCATCCATACCTTAAAACCGTGACGAAATTACGTTAAGTCTTTTCGTAATAAAATTTGTCATAAAGACCATTTTATAATAGGATCGTAAAACTGACTGTTTCAGGATAAGGGTACTTGCACAAACCCCTTGAGGCAATTCTTTACGATTCTTTTTCGTATTGTTCAGGAACGGAATGAATTTTTAATTTTTTTTCTGCACCTGATGTTTTAAAGGGCTAGGATAATGAAGGATGGCTGATCATGTTAATTACATTTTTAAGGGTTTTTTTCTGAGTACAAACAAGGACGGACAAACTGTAGGAGGTTTGCAGAAGTACGGTAGCTTTTTTGAGGGACAAAAAATATATTTTGTCATGAGAGAATAAATATATTTTGTCATGAGAGAATAAATATATTTTGTCATAAAAGCCAGAAGCCTTGGTAATGCAGTTTGATTTTACATATTATTTCTAATGTGAAGATCCACTTTATTTTTAACACCACCTTCATTTTTAACGGTTTACATAACAAAATTAATGTATTATTTCTTCTAAAGTCCTTCCACACTAGCCATTTATCTTCTAATGTCTTTAATACCCAAAACAATTCAAATAAAGCGCCCAACAATTATCTAACCCTTAACACACAATTAATACGGTCAAATAGGCCACAAAAACCGGATTCTTCCGGAACTTTCCGGACAATTTTTCATTAACCCGACCGCGGTCAGACGGCCGATTGAAAATCGTCCAAGCGGTTAATTAGTCGCCGATGTGTAGACTCCCTTTGATTGCGCCGATAATTGTTTCGTGAAGTTATGTGTGTGAGTCAATATTAATTTTAATTAGGTAAATATATGGTTGCTAACTTTGTTTTGTATACATTTCTTTGTGTGTTTGAAGAGTTATTTCGTAAAAGTAAATAAAGTAAAGTCAAGTATTAGCCTGTAATGTCCCACTACTGGGCGAAGGCCTCTCATCTCACCGAAGATATCAGTATTGTGAGGAGGATTAGGAATAATTACCACGCTTGCTACTTTGTATGAGGAAAATGTAAAGCTATCATACTAATCTATACTAATATTATAAAGCTGAAGAGTTTGTTTTGTTTGTTTGTTTGTTTGTTTGTTTAAACGCGCTAATCTCAGAAACTACTGAACCGATTTGAATAATTCTTTTTGTAATAGATAGCCACATTCAACGGGAAGGTTATAGGCTATTTTTCATCCCGAAATTCCTACGGGAACGGGTACAACGCGGGTAAAACCGCGGGGCGCTGCTAGTACATAATGTAGCATTAAACTGCGTTTGCTTACAGCAGTTGCCGAATTTCTCTTGATCTACCTACTGTGCCTGGGTTGTTTTATGACCAAGGTCGTAGGTTGTCTCAAAACTTCGACGCCAAGGTTGGCCACTAACCTAGTATTTACTAGCTGTAAGTAGATCAACCATGGTAATTTATAACCTTTGCCAGTCTATCATTATATGACTTGCATTTTTTGAAGGAAGAAAGTACTCACATATTTTCCGCAAAGATGAGTACTATTTATGTATGAGAATATTCAATACACATCAAAGCTCATGAGTATGCTTAGGACTTGGATTTACCATTGGATGACACGCCGAGGAGGATAATAATAATATATTTTGAAATATATAAGGTGTGACTAGGTGTATTTCATTTTAAAAAATTGAGACACTTAGTCCAACACAATAACACATACCTACATATACAAACTGAAAGCTTACAAATCCATCAAACGTATGTAACTTACATATCCCATCAATGAGCCCCTGTCGCGCATAAACAATAGATATAAAACGAGCCAAGTGGAACACCCTCTATTCAGCCGAGTCAGCCCGTCACTATACAGGGGGATCCTATTTTGGATATGTTTCAAATAACGTATTTCCTGTTTGACGGGTATCCGCAAATTGTTGGCTGAAAGGGTTTCGTGATTTCAGTTTTGGGACGGTAATGTGCATATTTTTATTTGACGACCTATACTTTTTATTTGTTTTTGTTTAAAATTCAATTTTCTTATTTGATATATTGATCCGACCGATTTCGGCCATGGCGACTGCTTCACTCCTGTTGACGTGCATGTGCTCGCATGTGGCTGATGTAGCCTATCTTCTTGGTGAAGACCCTCGTGCATGACGGGCATGTGAGCACTCCGTTGATGTAGTTGTAGTTGATCGCCGCAGGTGGTCGGGCTTTCAACTCGTCGCGCCTTCGATCTAAATCAGCACGACGCTGCGTTTCGTAATTAGAGACGTTGGAATAAACCAACGTTCTCCACGCAGCTCTGTCCTCTGCCTTTGTCTCCCACTGCGAAGGCTCAATTGAGCACTTCTTAAAGTGCCGTTTCAGCACATCTTTGAACCTGAGAAGTTGTCCACCATGCTTACGCTTGCCCTCCTCAAGTTCCGAGTAGAAGATGCGCTTACTGACTCTGTTCTCATTCATGCGTGAAACGTGGCCGCACCACCGCAGCTGCCTTCGCATCAGGTAAGCTTCAATGCCGCTAACCCTAGCTTTCCGCAGCACTTCGGTGTTTCGCACCCTGTCGGACCAGTGGATGTTTAGTATTTTCCGTAAGCATCTCAGATGGAATTGGTCGAGCATACGGATATGGCGGCGATATACAGTCCACGTTTCAGCAGAGTAAAGGAGACTTGGCAGCACCACTGCCATGTACACGGATACTTTTGTGTTCAGTTTTAGATCGTGTGAACTGAACACTTTCCCGCATAGTTTCCCGAATGCTGCAGCTGCTGCAGAAATTCTGCTGTTAACTTCAGCATCGAGGTCACACTTAGATGTTAGTGTGCTTCCTAAGTATCGGAACCTGTCCACCTGCTTGAGCTCATCCTCGCCGAGTTTAATGGTAAGTGCCTCACGACCATCAATGTTTAAAGACATCACTTCCGTCTTTTTGACACTTATCTTCAGGCCATATTTATGGCAGGACTCGTGAAAACTGGACATGAGCTCTTGTAGGCTATCTGGTGATTCAGTCACAAAGCACAAGTCATCAGCATACATAATCTCGGTGACCATAGAATGCGAAACTTTGGTACGTGCTTTAAATCTGGCCAGGTTGAAGATACTGCCGTCGGTTCGAAAGCGGATGCGGATGCCATGTGGAGTAGTTTGCAGGACTTCCTGGACTACAACTGCGAAGTATAACGCGAACAGTGTGGGTGCTAAAACACACCCTTGTTTCACCCCACAGGTAACGGGGAAGAAACTCGACTGTTCACCGTCAACAGCTACACAGCATTCCATGTCATCATGGAAAAGTCGCAGGAGCCTTATAAACTTTTCCGTGCATCCAACTTTCTTGAGAACCATCCAGAGGGCTTCACGAGGTACGCTGTCGAAAGCTTTTTCTAGGTCGATGAAACATAAGTACAGGTGGCGACCTTGTTCTCTACACTTCTCCTGTAGTTGACGTAGTGAGAAGATAGCTTCGCAGGTACCTCGGTTAGGACGGAAGCCAAACTGGGTTTCAGGCAGTATTCTTTCCGATAATGTGGTAAGGCGGTTTAATAAGACCCTAGCCAAGACTTTCCCGGGGACCGATAGAAGGGAAATACCGCGATAAGAGTTGCAGTCGGAACGGTCACCTTTGTTCTTATAGAGGGCCCTTATACGTGACGTTCTAAAAGATCGTGGGACTAGCTCCTCATTCCACATACGAACAAAGAGTTTCCAAAGAGTTCCGTGCAACTCCTCACCGCCGTATTTTATCAGTTCCCCTGGTATAGAGTCTATGCCGGCCGCGCGCTTGTTTTGTTGCTGTTTGATGGCGACACCTACTTCCAAAAATGAAATAGGATCATCCAGCTCAGTAACAGTGGGTAGTTGAGGCAGAGAAGTAATATGGGCAAGGTCGACCGCACGGGTAACATTCAACAGGTTGTTGAAATGTTCCGCCCATCTTGCAAGTACTTCCTCTTTGCTCTTAAGAAGGCAACCGCTTTGAGCAGGCTTAAGGGGTACCTTAGCACTTCGAGTTGTACCTACTAACTTTCGTACCTCACTAAAGAATTCTCCCATCTGGTTTGTGTCATATAGCCACTCAATAAACTGAGCCTTGTCCGTCCACCATCGGTCTTTAGTTTCCCGAGTCATTCGGCGTAGTTGTAGCTCACTATTCCTGATCTCCGCCGTGCTCCCATCCGATGTTTGCTGCTGAAGGAGAAGTCGGTGTTTGTCGATAGCCTCCATAAGAACTCCTTCATTCTCATCAAACCAGTCCTCGTTCTTGCGGGATTTTATACCCAGGACGGCCGTAGCGGCCTCAATGATGTGAGAAGAAAGAGCCTCCCAGTCAGCCTCGACGTCACCAGTGTCCTTGTCACTATCAGATGAGAACGTGGCAGCCAAGGTTTCCGTGTATTTACTCCTCGTGTCAAGATCTCTGAGCTTCTCAAGGTTGAAGCACGCTGGCTTTGATCTTAGAGATCTTTTGGGACGACGGAGGCGTAAACACAGCTTAGTGATAACAAGCCGATGATCTGTCCAACAATGTGCCCCACGCATAACGCGTGTGATCTGGACTTGGGAAACATCCTTTTGTCGTACGATAGCGTAATCGATGAGATGCCAGTGCTTGGATCTAGGATGCATCCAGGTGTTTTTGTGCTTGGCGGGAAGACGAAACATAGTGTTTGTAATCGCAAGATGATGTTGTGCACAAAAACTTAGAAGCAACTGGCCATTGTTGTTCATATTGCCAACTCCGTGTCTGCCAAGGACTTTTGGCCACGCGTCATAGTCTTGACCTACTCTGGCATTAAAGTCACCTAACAACAGAATTTGCTCTCTAGGATTTACGCTATCGATGACTCTTGTGAGTTCTTCATAGAACTGTTCCTTAATGTCATCAGACTTGTCCAGCGTAGGAGCGTAGACACTGATGACATTCAGGAAGTTGTTGCTGTCGAGGTGAAGGCGCAATGTGGTTACCCGGTCGGAGATGTGAATTGGGCATTCCTGTAAGTTCTTGACTAGCAAGTTTTTAATTGCAAAACCTACACCAGATCTTCGCGGTTCAGAAGCCGCAAGCCCTTTCCAAAAGAAGGTATATCCGCCACCATCCTCTACGAGCTCTCCTTCGTCGGCAAGATGTGTTTCGCTGAGTGCAGCCACATCCACGTTATAGCGTCGAAGTTCTCGAGCCACAATAGCGGATTTCCGTTCTGGGCAAACGTTGGCGTCACGGTCCAGAAGTGTTCGGACATTCCATGCGCCAAATATCATTTTGGATGTTTTTATTTTATTTTCCTTATGTCGACCGCGAGTTGGTTGATGCGGAGGCAGCCGCGGTAGCTACCATCCTAGTAAGTGAGAGGAGCATTTGTTTAGGGTACCTTTTCTAACCCCCTCCCCTGAGTGGGGAAAGCAGTGCCTCCCTGAATAGGGCTGCTATTGTCGCCCCGGGTGCTGCCGAATCCACTCTGTCCCCTCAGTGCAGAGCAGAAACGACCACGGCGTGTGTCACACCCCCGGAGCCGCGGGTGTGCAGGCTTCAGACAAAGCCTGGGTTGCATCAATCCAGACCTCTCTACCTCAGCCCATCGCCACCCGACTTTAGTCGAATCGGAGTCCTTGTTCGGGAGCAGTCTGATACGCAGGAATATATTAAGGTGCCCGTGTATGCGCGCAAACACACGAGCACCCTCTCGTCCACACCCTCTGGACCCGGTGGAGCGGAGAACCGTTACGACCGGAGAGGGGTCAGATGCAGTACGCTGGCGGACAAAATATAAAGCCCCTATTGTCGCCTTAAGGCCTTTGTACAGTTGCCTGGGTGTTTCGCCACTGGAAGTGGACTGCGTTAGAGCCGAAACACGAGACCAGGGAGCAGCTGGTCAAAACCTAGGCGATGGTGTTGCCCAGGCCCCTCTGCCAGGTTTAGCCCACGAGCCGACGTGGTGTCCCGGGGTGTGGCCGCTGCCGCTGGACGCGGACAGCTTCTTGGAGCCACTGGAGAGAGAGTGCGGAGTGTCGACGGTTTTATTAACTGTGCCGTATCACCTGCAAATACAGGTCGGCCGATACCGCCAGACGCCGACATTCCACTACACCCCAAATTATTTATATGATATTAATTATTTGATATTAAGTAACTTAAATGCCTATACCAATATATCCTACTTAATATTATAAATGCGAAAGTTTGTATGTATGGATGTATGGATGTTTGTTGCTCTTTCACGCAAAAACTACTGAACGGATTTGGATGAAACTTTACAGTAATATAGGTTATACATCAGAATAACACATGGGATACATTTTATCCCGAAATTCCCGCGGGAACGTGTACAACGCGGGTAACACCGCGGGGCGCGGCTAGTTACTTTATATTTATTCATTCTCTTTACATCACCTTCTCTTTACTTTGTTCAAATGAGGGTAAATACGAAAGTTGTACAAAAAAAGTGAATAAGTAAGTCCGAGTAGATTAGTGACCACCGATGGCGTCGACGTCTTAGACCGCCTAAAGGCCTCATTTCAGGTTTGACTTGTGGAACATCCAGATACTATCTTAAAATAGTTTATTTGTTCACTACTTGCCAGCAAAATGCTAAATAAATTACAAGAATTCGATATGATACTAAATTTGGTACTTCCCTTGTAATAGCCCATATATTTCAACCCTTTCTGCGAGACAAATCATCCCCTATATTAAACACATTCACTACATAGTGGATAGTTATTGGCGGACGGGAATCAATCACTGGACTTCACTCTGCACCTGATGCTGTCTGTCTGTATTAATTTATGTATATATTTGAATATAGACACTAAAAAACATTTCACTGAACATCAGAGAGACAAGAAATCAAAGAGCTATATTTGATATGATAAATAAATAAAATAAAATTTATTGCCACAAAAATCAAGGGAAAAGACATTCACAAATTAAACTTAAAGCTAAAAAATTGTGTAGCAATGGGAGGCGTCTCAGCTTATGTTCTACTGACACCGAGGCCTCAAAAGAATTAAAATATTTTTTTTTGATAATTCATTTTTCCAGACCGTGTTAAATAAATGGGAAGGCAATCGAAAAAAAAATATAAGTATGTAGGTATAAGTTATTTGACAAATTTATATTCAAGAAAGAGTTGTTGAAATTTTAATTCCATACAAGACAAATTTCTTTACAACGCAACTACTCATCAATAATATTCATCGATTAATGTCTTCCAAAATATCATTCATAAACAATACCATCAAATAACTAAACATAAATCGTATCATAATTGGTCAAGCATTCCCCTCTATCGTGATATAGTTGACTAAACCAAGCAGAATTATCATGAATAGCGGTCAATAAACAAAAATAGTTAATAAGACAAAGTCACGGAAACATTATAACGATGGTTTTGACAAAGAATACACAGTGGTTGAAATATGTGTTGATTTTTAAAAGATATTATCACTTTGGAAAACATGTCTCTTTTTGATGTGAAAGGTATCTAATTAGTTATTTACGTTCTGTGTTTAAACACACGTCGGAATCTTTTTTTGGTGTAGTTATTAACTGTGTTTTATTTAACGGAATGTAGAGTACGTATGAGTTTTATGAGTAAGAAGTCTTCTTTGTCATCGAGTGGATGGTCAATCTGACCAATACTGGTGTCAGTTATCGAGCCGCCAAAGGCCTCTGACATGGCTCTTGTAACGACTACTATCCGTAGAAAGTAACCGGGACCGACTTAGTGTGTTCAATATGTAATGCCCCTGTTTTTTAAATAAATAAATGTGCTTTCTGAATTGACACTACGTTTACGGATACATTTTTATCTAACGTTTCAACTCTTACACGTATCGAAAATGTTCAGTATAAAATTTGTAGTTTGCCAGTAATTAGTGCATTGATCTTGAATATTTAAAAAAGCTTGTTTTTACCTGTGAGTATAGTACATCACTAATTTATTTTATTTATCATTATGTTCATATTTTCTAGTCGTCTTTTATTGGTGAAAACATTTCCTTTTAGAACCTTTAAATCAACACAATAGGTAATATGTAAAAAAAGTATCAAGCGTCACTTCTGTACTTAAACTAATCTATATCAAAAACCGTTTATTTTTCGTTACTACAATCCCCGATAGTATGATAGCGTGAGTCCAAACACTTTGTTACACCAGTCTCGACCAACGATTAGAAATAACGTACTGTTAACTGAAACCTATTGTTCTAACTGGACTTTAATTTATTAGTTTACAATACGAATTATGAGCGAGTTGTTAAACTTTATTTTGCGGCTGATTGAAAATAATTGTCGGTTGTTGACTGGTCTGTGAGCTTGGGGATTACTCATTGACGATAGATTGTTATCAATTTATATTATTTATGGAGTTTTTGCATTATGTCTAAAATCTTTATTTATGCTCTGTCTATCAAAACTTTTTATACTAATATAATTAAGCTGAAGAGTTTGTTTTGATGATCTTTTCTTCTTTTTTAACCGACTTCAAACACCGAAAGCGGTGGTTTTCAATTCGGCCGGTATTTTTTTGTTTTTTTTTTTGTTTTATGTATGTATACCGATTACTCTGGGCTTTCTCATCCGATTTACGTAATTCTTTTTTTATTTGTATACGCTTATTAAAAATCTACAAATCGGATATGAATTATTATTTTTGTAATAGATAGCCACTTTCAGCGGAAAGGGTATTGACTATTTTCCACCCCAAAATATTTAGTACAAGTATGGGCTTAATAAGTCTACCACATAATAAATATTCCCAATCAAACTTTATTCATATAAGTCATGTATGAAATGATTATAAAAATAACAAATCTTTCAAGGGACTGTGGCAGAGTTTAGGCTGTCTCTGGGGACCTCGGAGTTTGGTTAACACGTTCATCACTGGACGTAGCTGCTCTTGACTCACTCCCTGAAATTAAATAGATATAGTTATGGTGTGGTTACTTGTGACATATTATGATTGATTGGAATTTATACCTTACTTATTTGTTGAAGCTTGAACTTGACGTTTCATGAAAAAATGCAATTACAAATTAAGGTGAAATTGTTTCTTGGAAAAATGCTGATGAAGATGAAAAATGGCATAATATTTTGGCATTTTTTCCATTTATTTACTACAAAGGTCTTTATAGTGTCTTTTATATAAATAACTTACTTGTTTTCTCTTATACACTACTACAGAGATCATTTTCCCCCACAGCATTTGTACCAAAAGCGGCTCACTATACTTTTCTTCAACGAAGTGGAGTTGCATCATGGCTTCGTGAGTTGTTGCTTTATCTAAAACCAATTTTAGTAGTGTTTTAAGCATACACTAATATCAGAAAATGTAAATAAATAATACTAGCTGTGCCCCGCGGTTTACCCGCAGAGCCCCGTTCCCGTGGGAATTGCGAGAATTAAACCTATGGTTCGCCATATACAAACACGTCACGGAGGAGGATTAAGTTTATTAAAGCCGCTATACTCACGAGATTCATCAACATCCATCGACAGAACTTGCTGGAAGCACCCGTTGATACCCTCAACCGATCTGGACCACACATCGAACGCTTGTTCAGAATAGTACCGCTGTCGTACTATTGTACCTTCAACTGCACTGACGTTCAATTTCTTGGCTGATTTAGTTTTATTCATCAGCCAACGAAGACCTGCCTGGAAAAGAAAGCAACGTTAACTTTAAACATTATTTGAATTAGTGACGAGCTCGAAACCTTCACGAGGGATTGGCCTAGATTAGCAATCGATAGAAAAAGGTGGAAAGAGGCCTTTACCTTGCTGTGAGACAAGTCAGGCTGAAAATAAATAATTAAATAATAATAGTGACCGATAGTTTTTTGCTTTCACCAGCTGATTTTTTTAGTTTTAGAGTTTTCAATTTTCGAATACAGCTGGGAACTTCCGATACAAAGGTTACCTAGTACAACTTTGAGCTTTGGAGCTTTGGTGTAGTCGATGTTACTTTGAGAGCAAATAGGAAACGAACGTAACATAGTAATTTCAATACTGATGATGCTGTGCTGTGGGTGTGTGTCTAATGGTGATTTGTCATCCCGTGACCACGAGCGGTGTAATTCGCAAGAAACATCGGGTACGTATTTTAGTAAACTTTAAATTATATAACGCAATACAGATCCATTTCATTTAGAATAAAGACTGATGTGCTATTTGTGCACTCGCTCAAACTCAGCGTCACTTCGCCTCTCACCACAAACTAACATAGTTAGGTTTTAAAGTTTAAAATAAAAAATGTATTAATAATAAACCTTAAAAATCAGGAACTCACCACATCAGTCTCACTAAAATCGACCTTATAGCACGTAATTTCTTTATCCGGGAACATTTTCTCCGGTACTATAGCTACCACATACCAAGTACCAATCACTGCTTTAACATTGAACTCTGCTTGAAAACCGTCACATGTTGCGTTTGTCTGTTCGGAGTTAACTAAAGTTAGAGATAGAAGAAGAAACGTGAGAAGTGGTGTCATTGTGAAGAATGAATGAGAATTGAATGTGTTAAGGGTTTTGGAGTGGTTGGTATGTGTGGTTAGTATATTTTTGAGCTAGAAATGTTTAGACAGGACATTTGAAAATGGTTAAAGATGTGCCACGGTGCAGTAACACCGATGGTAAGTTGTTTTTTTTTCAAATAACCTAATTATAGTCTTCCTGATCAATATAACTTTTTCAAATCGCCATCAGTGCCACATTCACCGAGGCGCCGTAGTAGTATCGCTTTGTATTTAAAACGTTATTTATAATCATATATTTTTGAATTTGTAATTTACTATAAACCAATTTGAACATTTATAATAAGCCCTCCTACTCATTACAAATGTTCCTGACGGGTACTTGTCGGGTTGGTGCCAGGAGGCCTTTGCCCAACAATGGACTTAAATAATATAATAATGTATGTGACTTCTATACATTCTTAGTTCTACTCAAAAATACAATTCACAGGTAAAGACGTAATTGACTTAATAGGATAATTTCCGACCTCCGCGACTCACACATTTAATTTATCTTGTTTGCATTATGTTTCCTGGCCTAATTTCTCAACTTGTTTGAACTATATTAAAGCAGTAGTATTTTGGAGGGCACGTACAATTGTCAGTCCAGGTTGTTTCAATCATTAGACCCGTTGGAGGCCTTTACGTGGTCTTAAAAAATCCGACTCCGGTTGGCTACTTCCCTACACGAATTAATTTTTAAAGCTTATTATTTTATCACTCTAATTGTATGTTTATTTGATTCAATACTGTCTAGGGAATTGATTATCTGTAAGTTTTCCCCGAAGTAAAATTTAATATTTCATTTTATTATATTGAAAAAGTAATGCCCCACTGCCTGTAATGTCCCACTGCTGGGCATAGGAGTCTCGTCTCACCGAAGATATCAGTACATTGAGAAGGATATTATTCTCAGATATGAGATTTATATATGTTTGCTGATAACCCAGCTAAACAAAACTGAACTACAAAAGTCGGAAATATTCTGAAAAATATTCCTTAAAAATGTTGTTATAAATCGACTATTTTACGACTTTAAAACACCATTTTCTACGGTAAGTCCATTCGGAGATCTCAAGAATTATTCCTGTTCCCATACAAAAATACGGTCATTGTTTAAAAAGTCAAAACCAACATAGATTTGCCCGAACAAAGGCAGTAAAAACGGTTTATAGACTTGTTATTGCCATCCAAGCGGACTTCAAAGATGGCGGATGTCATAAGCGGAAGCGATGGACTTTCTTGTCAAGTACGATCAAGTAATTCGGTTGAACTTCTGTGTAGTGCAGCAGCGCGCGGCGTAACCATTTAATATATACTATCTGGATCAATTCCTAAATAAGTTCTAGAATTTATCCACGTGCAAAAAAACTATCCTTACTATTCTTAAGGCTTTAAGTAAAGTGATAAAATAATATGTAGGTTAGATTCAAAACACCTGCTCACATTTACCGTCCCACGTCTGGCTAAACCTCAACATCTTTCAAGCATCCCTGTGTAGGCTGAATTTGGTCAATCCTTATCTAGTCTATCCCTTATAATATTAAGTAGTTGTAACATTAGCCTGTTATGACCCACTGCTGGGCAAAGGCCTCTTATTTCCCTGAGGATATAAGTACTTGACTTATGGAAAAATGAATGTTTGAAAATCTCATTTTCGTATAAATTAAGCCAGACCCGAAAGCGTACAGTAGAAACAGATTTTAATGTATCCTATGAAAATCTTCATTCACTAACTCTCCCTTTGAATTTTAATATAAATCTTGAATCGGGGAGTTTATTAGCGTTTCTTGTAAATGGTTATAAATGTGAAAATTATGTATTTTGATCTTATGCCAATGAGAAGTATTGGAAGGAGGTTTACGATTGAGACGAATCTTCAATTTTAACGGTCGGGTAGAAGTGTTGTATTTTACAGTTTATTTCATCAATAAACAATAAAATGTAATTGTTGATTTGTTTTTTATGATGCAACAAAATTTGAAATATTTGCTTAGCTTGATTTTACGTTCCGTTCGTTTCTAAATAATCTTAAAAACAATTTAAAACTCAGTTATAATTTATGGTGTTACTCGATACAGTTGCGTGAATAAGTATTCAAGACAATAACGCCTTACAGACCTAAATAAGTGGTAATATCTTTTGCTTCGCATCTGTCAAGTCAAGTGATTAACTCACGGTCATGCCACGTTTCCGTACACTAATTAATAGTAGGTATTGCAGCGAAGCAATTGTCATTTGTCTAGTGATGATATTGTTAGAGTGGTTTGCACAGGAATTCTTAATTTTATTTAGTAGCTAAATATTTTTTCTAAATTTCGTGCGACATAAATTACAATTTTGAACGAACAGCTTTAGTTTTTGAAAAATTTGTGCACACATAGGAACCCAGACAAAGTATCACTACATAGTATAAAACAAAGTCGCGTCTGTTTGTCTGTATGCTTAAATCTTTACAATTACGCGACGGATTTTGATGCGGTTTTTTGTAATAGGTAGAGTGATTCAAGAGGAAGGTTTTTATGTAAAAAAAATCCCGAAATTCCCACGGGAACGGGCACAACGCGGGTAAAACCGCGGGGCGCTGCTAGTTGCCATATAAAACGCCACGCCAGTCATTAAAATCTAAAAATCTACTTCATCATGTAAAACAAAAATGTCGGCAATTAATCTTACCCTTTCACGAGTTGTTGGCGATAGCTTTCGCTGTAAAAGGATTTAAGAGAACGCCTCATTAACTGGGACTTCCTTTAGAGGTCGCATTTATAATGTCACGATATAAAATTTTAAATTGATTAACATCACTCATATTTATAATAACCCGCTCTCGCTATGGTAAGGAATTTGGGTAGGTAATTTATATCCAATACTAATATTATAAATGTGAAAGTTTGATAAATGTCTTAAATCTCCTTCCATTTTATCTATTCTGCTACAAAACTAAAGACACTTCCACACTACTGTATAACATACCAATATTGTCTCACATATCCGAGAGGGCGACAGTTCGTAAAGTTTTATGATCACTTCCGACACGAGCCTACTCGATAGTGAGGGGCTGGGCTTAATACCGTCAGAGCATTACGGGACCTGATTGAATCTTCACATTTACGACTGCAGTGATTGTAGCAGTGTTCTGGCTCAATTGGTTAGGTTAGTTTTATTTGAAAATTCAAATTATTATCAAACTGTTCTTTTGTTATTCTTTTGTTATTCTCTTTGATAAATAGTAGCCTAAGGTATGGGGTACAATTGTATCCTTTTTCCTAGGTATAAATCAGACAAATCAACAAGAAATTCGATTCAGTGTTCGATAGTTTGAATTTGTTAAGGCGTTTTGTAATAGACAGAATCGTTTCAGTAATTTGGGCATGACAGTGTAACAGACAGCAAAACACACATAATTACTTTTGAATTTGTCTTACTAAAAGTAGGGAATTAGGTAAACCAATTACAGACTAAATTACTTCCTAACGAGTCTTGCTTTTATATTTCCAATATATTCCAATATATATAATTTATATACCAATTCGCATTCAGTAATTAAGGGATACCAGGATTGGTCAGGTTGACCATCCACTCGATGAAGAAGAAGAAGAAGTAATTAAGGGGCAAATAGTCTAATGCTACACATGACGGATCTTCCGAGACGGAACTCCAATACATATGTTTGCATATTTTTTCCAAATAGTGGTCACACTACGCGGAAGATCGGTCGTTCCGTCGCGGCCTAAATTATATGTGTTGGAGTTCCGTCCCAGAAGAACGGACGGAAGATCCGTCAAGTGTAGCACTAGCCTTAAACGTATTTCATATTCATATTCACCCGTCAAAACCGGCAGTTTACTAACACCTAACGTAATGCCGTTCTCAATTACTGTCACGCTGAACCGAAGGCGTGGCCACCGCTCCCATACAAAATCGCGTTTAAATTCCGAAGCCAAATGCACCGTCACTTGTTATAATAAACAGGGCATTAGTTGTTCAGCGTTAGGCGGTCGTCATAATGTAGGGTGGATAGGAATTTGGGAAATGGAGGATATTTTAATTGACTGTTCAGATAAAAATCGTCGTCGTTGCAATGGCGTAACATCTCTTGTGGGCTAAGATATAAATTCATGGCATAGCAGAAAAGACAGAAGATGACATTGATATCAAGCTATGTTTTTCTGTCCCCAAGATTAGTGGACAAAAGTCCTAAAAAGAGGGAAGGAAAAAGTTATGCCCTAGCAAAAAGGGGTTATAAATGGTGATTGTGTATCGTGCGGACCTTGAAAAAGTTCCCTATTATTCTAACCTCATTCTCAATCAAAAGCCAGAATCATTACATAATTTATGAAAACGATTCCATATTTATGCAAATTATGGTCCCATTACATTATCTAGGTGATGAATGCAATCGCTACATCGAGGCTCGCCTAGCTGCCTGATATATCCAGCTCCGCCGGGACCGTCACACCTTTACCACAGTATGCTGACAATAACGGTAGCATCACATAAGAAGTGAATAAGGTTTTTTTAACGTATTCGCATCAATTAACGTCGGTGGGAGGTGCTTTCCTAATGCTAGGATAAGGCCTTATAAAACTCAGTGGTCATTGCGAATTGAGGTGCTATCCAAAAAACCATTTTACTATACATATTTTATATGAAAAAGGGTTTTAAATACGTTCGAAGAACTTTATTCCAGGAACATCAAAGAGACTTTAATTACACCAATTTATATAAAATCATATTCCAACTTTAGAAACATTTATTATATTTTAAGCTAATACGCTTCATCCTCCTCACTGTCTCATAATCTTCAGTGACCGAAAAGTCTTAACTGTATGTACAATTGTATGCCGTTGAGAGAATGCAAGAGTAATCCATCTGTTTCCACCGCACTATGTCCCACCGTTTTGCAAATGCTTGGAGAATGAATGACGGTACTGTGATAGGTGCATTACAGTGAGTTGCGTTTTGTCTTCACGCCCCTTTTTATTACTTCATGTAGTTACCACTAGAGCAATGACCTCGGTTTTATTGGCTTTAGATTAATTAGGAATAGTGAAGTTTTAGTTTTGCATTTTTAGTTTGATTAAATGGTTTGGAGAGTGCACGGTTTTTGATATATTGTTATTGCTGTGTTTAAAACAGAATTCTTATACCCCAGACTTTACTAAAGATCTTTCTCAAAATTTAGATAAAGATACTAACGCCCGTACTCAGAGACGTCAAATGCTTCCTCAGTAGAGATTTGATGAGTGATTTTGACATGTTATGTATTAAAAATTATGCGGCAGATAATGATGACCTAAGTTATTAAACAAGTTCTCCCATACTATACATTGTATCAGTATAATAAGATTGTGCATATCTAGATTACAGAAGTTTAGAAAATGATAGTTGGTTAGTATCAGTTTTGTAGCCAGTTATCTCTACCACACGCTACCTATGTGAAGATAATCAGAATCACTAGCTAACTAGCAACCAACTTTATACTACCATGGACTTATTACTAAAACATACTACATAGTTCTATGACGGATAGTATTGTAATATTTTGCATTAGAAAACAATGGACTGTGTTTACATAACGTACAAACAAGCATCCGCGTCCAATTCAAAACCACATCCTTTGAATTTAGAATTTGATAAAAACATTTTTGATAATAAAAACTAAAGAATAATAAAAAGTATCAATTACAAAGCTGTAACTACATAAACCACAAACCCCACAAAATGGCCGATTAAAAATTCACTTTGTCTTCACCCTTTACTTTTGCAAGCCAAGTCAGGTGTTAAATTAGTTGAGTGCCTGCGTCTGCCACTTGTAATTATAGAATTAATGCTCCCACCTTCAGTAAGATGCGAGTTAATGTTACCTTTGAAGATGGAAACGGTTCGTTGAGCGTTTTTAAATGGTTTCGAGGATTTTGGTCTGATTCAATTGTTTGGGTAGATGGGTAAGAGCCTGAAACCACTTCTATAAGTATTAGCCTGTTATGTTTCACTGCTAAGTGTCTCACTGATAATATCATATTAGGCTTAATCACCACGCTTGCCTACTGCGGGTTGGTGATTTCAAACCCGAGTTATGTTTGAAAAGTAGGAAACATATCTTCGCATGTCTTACTGTCTACCAACACATGTCTTTACACAGGTTTCCTACGTAAAACCGAAACACAAATTAACGATTTTTATTTCAACGAAAACCATTGATCGATTGCTCTATTGACGATGCCTTATTAGAACGAAGTATTAATTCCTCGATGTAACAATTCACCGAAAACCCATTTACCGATGTTTCTTTCAACGACATAATACTCGTACTTGACCAAGTAATCATTTTGTCGTATGTAACATTTCACTGATTTCAATTGCAATTCAAAAATAATTGTTTGATACTACTGTAGGAATAATATTGTTTTACCCAAACCAAATAATTAAAACTCCTTATTCAAACTCATTAACATTTAAAAGGTCCATTATTCACGTTAACACAATAAAAATATATCTCTAAATGAAATCCTGACAATGAAAAGCCATCAAAACTTGTGAATCCGAAGAGACAAGTTTTTTTACGATTTCATAAAGCAAAGGAAGGTTTTTCATTTACACGGGTTTAGTAGTAATAAAATATAATTAAAATATTTTACTGGACGCGGTGTATCTCGCTGGTTTACGGTTTGTATGCGCTGGTTTCTGCGCTTAAGTTGAAGACACATTAGGGACCAATGTTAGTGAAACTATTTGCTGCATTTTTGCTTATTTTTTTCATCGGAAAAAAGTTTGAACGAATTATGTAAACTAATCCTAATTGTTCAGCAACGTGCACCTTGACCCCTACTTGGATGAGTGGTCGATAGTGGCATTTCTATTTTAGCGTTACCATACTTCGGAAGGCGCGTTAAATTGTCGGTCCCGGTTGTTTTAATCGTCAGACCAGCGGTCTAAATACTCCGACACCAGCTTACACACAAACTTACTTTTTTCAACAACACACTTCGCACCAATGGTACACTTTCAATATTTGTAACTAGCAGCGCCCCGCGGTATTACCCGCGTTGTTCCCGTTCCCGTGGGAATTTCGGAATGAAAAGTAGCCTATAACCTTTCCGTTGAATGTGGCTATCCATTACAAAAATAATTTTTCAAATCGGTTCAGTAGTTTCTGAGATTAGCGCGTTTAAACAAACAAACAAACAAACAAAACAAACTCTTCAGCTTTATAATATTAGTATAGATTAAAACTTCTTATTGTGTTTCGTGAACGAGATATAATCAAAAATTCTCAGTTTTACTGAATGAACTGAGCGAGTTTTATATTTAGTCGAGAGCCGTAACCGTAAACAAACGGAATGCCGCCATGTTTTGCTGTAATGATGTTTTAATTTTGTTATTTCAAGCGGGATTGTTTTGTTATATTCATGGTTATTAAAATACTAGCCGCGTCCCATGGTTTTACGCGTTGTATGTGTTCCCGTAAGAATTTCGGGATGAAAATTAGCCTATAACGTTTCCGTTGAATGTGGTTATCCATTATAAAAATAATTATTCAAATCGAACAAGTAGTTTTTGAAGTTTTTGAGTATCAATGGGTGTTACACTGAGCAAAAAGGCTATTAGCGATTTTCATTAAATAGAACAATTAACATTAGTTCTTATACTATCATTTAAAATGCTTTGATTAATTCTATTTGAATGAAATATTTCAATATTCTATAGAATAGATTTATTTGGCACCCATAACTTTCAATACATATTTTTATACATTTAACATCAAAACATTATAAAACATATTTCCTTTTAAACCTAAACCAACATCAATCTTAAAACAATACATTACAAGCTCAAAATTAACAAGGCAGTCAATTTTAAATTCAAATCGAGCTCACAAGATCCCAATTAAGAATGTGTCTGGATGACGGATGATCGACGTCCCTCGGGAGCCTTCTGAAGACATTACGACGCGTTGTAAAATGGTTTTTGAAGTTCGGTAACGTGTTTTAGAATTATATGCTTCGTTTGTATTGTGATGGGAACGCAATAAGGTCGAGTAGGCTAGTGAAGAAGTTTGGTTACGGAGTTTTGTAACCGCCTAAAGTAGATCAATGGTAAGTAAATTCAGTGGAAATGATATAGTGAACAATGATTTGACTGAAGATAATAGAAGGTGGCATCCTCATTGTACTGATGTCTTCAGTGAGATGAGACGACTTTGCCTATCAGTGGGAAATTACTGGCTAATACTTTTACTTTAATAGAAGGAGAATTAATGGGTTGTACGTAGCATTAACTAACCTAATTGAATATTAACTTCTACTCTATAATATGTTCTTTTTGCCGTCATTACTATTTAACGTCATTGGCTGAGCTGCATGCAACATGCAGTGACTGCAGCAGATTGTAACAGATACAGTGACTGCTTCCTGTTTCGCATTATTTGCAGTCGGCGGATAACTTAGTGAAGGCGTTACCTTGACAGATGTCAAAGTGACGTTTGCCAGCCGCATTATGCCAACGACGTAGTGTCGACTTTATTTTAGCAGAAGTCATCAAACAAAAATTGAATTGAACTGACTTTTTGTAATGAATGAACCCAATAATAATGCGACCCTCCCAACCAATAAAGGTTCTCATTACAACTAACTAACTACAATTTTTCATTCGAAACAAAACATTACATTTCCAATTCACTCTTCCTAATCAAACTGAAAAAAACCTGTCCCCATTTGTACGTTCGCCCACATTTGTCTGTCTGTCGGTCCAATAAATAAGACAAGAAAAACCGGCCAATCCCGTCTGGGCCTTATCTCCTCTCATCACGACGAATCGATGGAGACAGGCGGTGAAGATAGGTTAAATATACTGAGAGATGATAATACCTTTATTAACGGTGATGCTACGGTGTACCTTTACTGATGATGCTACGATACTGTAAAGACGATAGTGACTACTTATCTTCGCCGTCAATGTACCGCGACACCCTCTTAGATTTTTTTTGGGATAAAAGGCATAACAATTATACTAATAACTGATCTAATAACTCTTACACTGCTTAATATACGAACTGACATAAATACAAACCTATTTGTCTCGCTGTACCTTGCACGTTGTACATTGCTTTTATGCACAGCATGCAAAGTACAGCGGGTTACACATAGCCAATACATAGGAGAGTAAATATGTATGTAATTTTCTTTACCTTACGGTTTTATCCACTCTATAGAAATATCGGTGAAGTGAAACATTCATTGAAACTGTTCAGGATCATTACTCTTTGCCCTCATTGTCTTTATTTTACTTTATTTATTGCTCCGAATAATTTTGCTTGAGACGTTCACCTTTGAGACGATGTATTCTTAAGCAGGAACTAGCAGTATCTCGTGGATTTACCCCCTATATACCCGTTGAGATCAGTATGAACCCGCAGTAGGCAAACATGGCAATTACCACTCATCCTTTTCACTGTACTGATATCATTTTAACTTCAGTGAATGTTAACTTTAGTTACAGATTTTTGTACTGAAATGGTAGATTACATTTACAGGCTATGCCCTGCTGTAGTGTACATAACAGGCTAATAACTGTTAAAGATATTTTATATTCAGTGGGTGTAGAAGCCTTTGCACTGTAGTGGGGAGTCCCAGGCTTCTTCTTCTTCTTCATCGAATGAATGGTCAACCTGACCAATCCTGGTGTCAGAGTTATTGAGCCGCCAAAAGCCTCTGACATGGCTAATACTTTAACTATCAAAGATACTATCAAAACAATTGATCAAATTACTAAGTCACTGAAGTGAAAATAAATTAAATTAACAATATAATTATGTAGCTATCTGTTGTAATTAGTTACAAGTCTTCCTTAGCGGAGTTAATCAAGTGTTTTTAATTAGCTCGCGAAGCGGAAATACCTTTGGGAATAACATAATTACAGGGCTGTCAGGGAACGCGAATATAATTACAAACTTTTATGGAAAATAACATTTTGCTATAATTTATTTCAAAGTACCAAAACAAATGTTATTTATACTTTAATAAAAGGCATAGATGTTTAGTATCATAGGCATTCAAATAAAGTGACTACGATCGGCCTACGGAGCAGTAAAGCCTACGAATGTCGTAGCACTACGTAGCAAAGCCTACGCCGTAGTCCTTTCGTAGTCCTAGTCTTGTCTTCATTGTACGTTTTTTATTAAATGGATACTATGACCACACATTTTTTGATTTTACTAAATTTCGTTATTAATAGAAAGTATGTTTCTGAACAAAATCTATTTATAGAACTAAAATATTCCTAACTTCAAGCCTCAAACAGCCTTCACGGAGAATTACCCAAGAATGTCGTAAATATTACCGTAAAGGGTTCTCCACGCTGGTCCAGTAAGGGCTGTTTGCACGGACGGTTCGCTGGACATCTTGTTTAGAGCTCTTTGTACACGACATTATGCATAATTCAAGGGTTTGTGTTTTGGATCTGTTTGTGGTAAAGTGGAAATAGAAGTCGTGGAAAATGTTATGTGGTTATTTATAGGCCTACGGTGTTTACACAACTTATTGTATTTGATGGTAAACTTATAAAAAGAGGTAAAAGAATTACAGCTTTCGCTTTATATAAAGCTTACAATTGCAAGTTGGCGAATCCCAATTTTTTTTAAATTTGAATTAATGACGAAGCCATCTAATAAGTTACAGTTAAATACGCTTAACTGAATCAATGCCTCAATTACTAACACCATTAGCAAAGCAAGTCCGTGCACAAAAAACCTCTTTCACAAACCTCTTCCGTATAGAAATCATATTCAAAAATAGAACAATATTCACTCTATCCCAGTGTCATATGAAAGAGATCTAGATCTAGAATCATACCCCATTGTCTCATAATCCATCGCACACTCTACGTTTACGGTTACGTCACATATCCGAGCGTTCTATAAAATCTTTATAGCTATTGCTTCGCTATAGTTCCTTCCTTTATGTGTCTTGTGATCCTTGTGAAGGTTTCTGAGTAAAGATTGAGATACACTGAGTATTAGTAAAATTGTTATACATTTGTTAAATAATAAATGGTTTTTTTGAAGACTCAGTGATTGTCCGTTTTGAAGTAATTTGTAAATCTTTCCATAAAAGTTTTTTATTATAATTATTAGTGTTAATATTGTCATCAAGTATTATGTATATCTTATGGAAGGATTCAAATCACAATCACAGTTATTTGTGATCTTTAAGAACATTAATGAATATCAAAGTATGAATTATTTTTAATGTAAAATCTCAAATAATAAATTCATGATTACGAATACATCTGTCTATATATAAACATAAAAGAAAGTAGTGTTTGATGATTTATAACTCGAGAACGGTTAGACCGATTTTAATGACTCTTTTCTTATTGTTTTTATCTTGGTCAAGAAAAAGTCATACAAATCCCAAAAGTCCCACGGGAACGGGTGCGCTGCAATCGCTGACGCCGGGCACAGCTAGTATTTACATGAATTCAAATTCATAAAACATGACACTGGTCTGTATTTTAGTGTATTCTAAAAATAACCGTAATCTATATCTCAGTATACCACAAACCTCAGCCCGAGGTCTTATAGTTTATGAAGCCACCTCGTGTGTTCTATCGTTTATTCAAAGCAGGTGATTTCTATCCAATACCTATTTATGACCGATTCCTCCGTATACGGAATGAATACCTAATTTTATATATATTTTATTGTTTGACAACGAAAATGAATTAGGTGTTTTAACCGCCGCCGCGACGTAGTGGTGTTATAATATGAGTCTGTCTGTAGGCTCTTAAATGAATACATTATATAATCGTCAACGCGATATTATGAAATAGCAATGAATATGAATATACAAAAGTAATGCTATATAGTGACTTGAAAAAGGAGTCCTACCTAGAAATTGAAATAAAGTCGGTAGTTCAATAAAGATATAAGGAGAACAGTGTGGTTGCGGATTCAATTCCCGTCCGGAGTCAACAATATAATATACGGACAAAATTGTTTGACACGACGTTTGGGTATCAATTATATTCATATCATATAAAGCTGTGTATGTTTACGTAATATTATCACTTAAATAGATTCCATAATACAGACTAGGAGCGTATTATGGAATAATACGATCAAAGACAAACAAACAGTGTGCGAAGTCTTTGTCCAACAGTAGAACGATATACGCTAATGCTGGGGCCACACCTATGCCATATGCCATAGAATATGACATTAGCCGTAGGTATAGCCACGACTATGCGTCATAATTTGACAATAGCATTGACAATGCCATATGGCGTATGCGATAGCTCGAGTGGCGGTACATCAAAGAGATTAATGCCAGAGTTAAATGCATGAAGCGGCCACACTACGTATTGTCAGTGTGCGACGAGAGCGCAACGAGTTCAGACGTATTTGTTTTTTAGGACGGAATATACACACATACTATGGCCACAGAGTGGAGTAACGACAAAGTAATAACATTTCTTGAGATCCTGCAAACAGAACCATGTTTGTGGGATCCGAAACTGAAATGTTTCAAAAATCGTGGGGCGCAAAGTGATGCTTGGCGCCGAATAATGGGAATATTACCTTTTAAAACAACAATTGAAGAAATTAAAAGGAAAAAGGACAGCCTAATGTGTTACTATAGATCCCATTTAAACAAAATTAAAAAAACTTTTAAGTCCGGAGCTGGCAAAGATGACGTTTATACAACTAATTGGTTTGCATTCGAAACGATGGATAATTTCCTGCGAGGAGTATATGATAGTGGTCGCACATTAAATACAGAGGTAAGTAATACAAGTCATACATTATGTCAATGATATAGTTATTAAATGTTTGGTATAAGTAGTATAGTAAATTAGCTCTCATGAAATATAGAGCTCTGTCGACGTCCATTTTGCCTGAATTGAAGTAAATTCAATGCCGTTGTCAATGACAAATTTAAAACATTGACATTGACAGTTTAAGTCTAGCCACCCACTATATTGCATTGAAAATTATTGCATTCAATGGGCATTGACATTGAGCGTAGGTGTGGCCCCAGCATAAGAAAGAGCACAATATAAGTGTGTGTGTGTGTGTGTGTGTTAGCCTGTAGTGTCCCACTGCTGGGCAAAGGCCTCTCATCTCACTGAAGTTATCAGTACAGTGTGGAGGATTAGGCATAATCACCACGCTTGCCAAATGCGGGTTGGTGTTCTCAAACTCGAGCCACGTTTGAAAAGTAGGAAACATGTTTAAGTAATAACACAATATAAGTACCAAAAATAATACCAAAAAATCTATGAAAACAATACTTTTCCTACCCAATAAGCGGCCACATGTACTCGTAAAGTACCCGAAAGCGTTACTGTCACCCTCCTCTTGAATTAGCCGATGTCTCGGGGCATTTTATTTCCTCAATCAAAAGTCCGACCGATCTCAAGTGCTATGAAACGGCCTAATGAATTCTCTTTTACTTCACTGTTCTTGAATAAAGTTGTACGTGACTTTTTCCTAATTTTAAAAGATGAAAATGAGCTGTATTTGAGTGTAGCGGGTTACTTTATTTTTTCACGTTGTTATTTTTAAATGACTGATTTAAAAAAAATATATTTTGAGGAGTTGGAGGACTGATTCTGTTTCAATTTTTATTTGTTACTGGGCTGGTAAAATGTTATATTATGAATACACTTGTTAACCGCCCCCGTGGTTTTATCAACATTGTAATTCTTTTGTGAATATTTTCGTACAAAAGGGTTATTATCGTATAACTGTCCTTGGAATATGGCTATGAAGTACAAACATATTTAATTTTTAAAATTCCACAAACAGTTTTGGATATTAGCGCGTTCAAACTATCAAATTACTTAGTATTACTTGTACATCATATAGTTTTATAACAAAAATCAACTTTTTCCTTTACGCCTTTGTGCGTTTTGTGTCTGTTTGTAGGGTGGCGACTATATTACACCATGAGAGCTACATTCCTCAGATTATAGCAATGTTGCCTTTCTCAGGAGACGTTTACTGGGTGCACTTACATGGATATACATATTACGCCTGGAAATGGTATGAAATATGTTTTTCCGTGATTGAATTAATACTTTTTCATCACTTGTTTATTAGTAGTTCTATGAGTTCATTACTATTTGTCACTTCTTGTAGAAAGAAGGTGGTATAGGAATTTTAATATACTTATAGGCGTAAGACACATTTGTACATCGTTATTTTATGTTATGTTGTTTAATAACAATCGTATTATCCAGGAAAACTCTTTTAAATTGGTTTGTATGGACAAGTCTGAAACTAAAAACGTTTAAGAAAAAACCAATGAATGCAGTTTTTAATTCCTTTCACTTGTATTTTCAGATTGACCATACTGACTGAATTAATTTATTTTAATTATTTTTTAACTGACACTGCCACATCCATATAATCTAAATCCAAAACATTAACCAAAGCCTATATGTCCGCAATTTGCCCCTATAATACGACATCCTACCTCTTATCACAGTCTTACAAATTCGCCTCGACTGTACTCGTAATATCGAGAAACCTCGAAACATCTTCCCTTCAAGTGGTTCTTTGTAAGTTGAAGTATTTTGGTAATTTTGTACTTGACTGTCTGTTAGCATCTTGAGCAACAATTTTGTACTTGACGATACTCTTTGCATTGTCAGTTGTGTATGAACTTAAGTGTTTAAGTGTACGTGTTTAGGTATGTGGGATTTTGAGTACAGACAGGTAGATAAGTTTTGTTAAATAATGTATAAGGCTGAATGTAGAAATCAGCTAGAAGTTGAATACGCGTAATTGGCTTGAGAAATGAAATCTGAAATGTTCTGAAACTAGCAATGACTCAAAAATTCTTTGAAGAAATAATATTTGACATTGCTTGCACTATAATTTTGTGTCATTTTATTTTTTTGCCATAGCATTGCTTTTTGTGTAATTTTCCACCTGAACTAAGCAACAGGCCACGGAATTTTGTGATTGTGTAATGAGGGTTTGAGGTTTATAGGAGATACTCATAGTAAGCAATCTATGCTGTCACAAAGACTATTTACTCTAAGCAGCCAAAAATATATATGTATCTCAAAAATAAATAAATTCGACACATACAAACTCTAATAGACTTCCATTCGAAAAATGCCTAGCGTACCAACCGAACCATTTAACAAACTTAAGCCCATCCGAATAGGTACTATAATAGTTTCACTACTTTCAATTAAGGGGGGTGTATTAATGGAAGTGTAATCTGGTTAGTTCGTCATCGGCGATGATTGGGGGATGATATTGTGATGACGTGGAGGAAATATTGGCAATAATCTCTTTAGCAGCGTCTGGTGGGTTGACGGTGCGTTTTACGATGATCATCATTAGGTAGTGCGTTTACTTTTTAACTGTGTGTGTTTGTGTGTGCGCATGTGTGTGTTCGCGCGCGCGTGTTTTAGTGTGTGTGTGTGTATTCGTGTGTTCTGTGTGTTTGTGTGTGTTATGTTAGTTGGCAAGCTATACAGATAGCAGCGCTCGTGACGTAGTTCAGCTAAGCGATGTAAACTCATTGATATTGTTAAACAACATGCAGCTCTGTTGCTTGGATGGGTGGCCGATAGTGGCATTTTTCTCTGAGCGCTACCGTGCTTCGGTATCGATCCCGGTTGTTTCATTAGTTAGACCATGACGACGGCCTTTAGGCAGTCTAAACATTCTGAGACCAGGCTTGACCACTAACTTATACGAACTTACTTACGGATAAGTATGCCTACAGTTTTATCTAGCCGGATGCAATTCAAGACGAACAGTATCAGTAAAACCGATGGGTGTCTCGTTTTATGGTATACTTTGTTAAATTTTACATCATTGGATTCATCGGTAATTGTGCTTATAGAGTTGTAACTGGCTTCAAAAATGAGGTTATCTATTTGCCTGTTAATCCTGACGCAAAATAAGAGCATAATAATTAATTTAAGGTGTGTTAGTATATAGTGTCAAATATTGAGCAAGTTTAAATGTTATCAAACACGGTATCCAATCAGAACCAAACGGAACATTCAATACAACCTTAATCAGCCTAACAACGTCACCAGCGCCATAATGAAAAGTAAAAAAAAAAGTATTAGCCTGTAATGTCCCACTGTTGGGCAAAGGCCTCTCGTCTCACTGAATATATCAGTACAGTGAGGAGGTTTCAGGCGTAATCACCACGCTTGCCTAATGCGGGTTGGTGATCTCAAACCCAAGCCATGTTTGAAAAGTAGGAAACATGTTTTCGCTCGACCTGGGAATTGAACCCGGGACCTCAGTCTTGGCAGGCGAGTGCACATACCACTAGACCACCGAGGCGTTAATGAAAAGATTTTTAATAATTTAATACGCCACCCAATAACACGCAAACCCTCCAACTCGATAATGACTTAACTATATTTGAAAAATTAACTTTGAACAAGCTACTATCATTTACTTGCATTTTCAATCACACAACAGTTTATTCTATTTTGAATCTTAGACACATTCATATAAGTGTCAATTAAAAGTGCGTGAGAGTTTTCATTTGATAACTAATTATTTTAATTTTGAACCTTAGCTTCACTGTAATAAGAATGAATTGCCTAATGACTCAATTCCGTGCCACCAGTAATGATTGTCAGTATTGATGACACTTATTACACTCACTTTAAGTTTGATAACTCCATCAATTGTTTGGTAAAGTTTTATTAAAATATGTTAAGTAATTTTTGATTTCCAAGTGGCGTGTCGAGTGTTGTTTCAATGACTTAATTTGTCAATGCTTGATTGTTTAATCAACGACAATTCTTCCTCACTATTCTACTCGTAATATTAATAGTGAGCTGTGTGTCATATTTTGCCCTTAAGTGGGACATTACAGTGTGCTTAGTGCGAGTTTTCCAATTATTTTACTTTAACTTCACGTTTGCGTTTAAATGGGTTCCCAACCAGTGGTCCGTGAACCACTGGTGGTCCGTGAACCACTGATGGTCCGCGGAAGACAAAATGTGGTCCACAGACGCACCAAAAGTCGAAATATAATTCGCGAACATTTTCAAATTAATTTATGAAAATTTAAGGAAAGTCGTTGATAAAATACTGAACGAAATAATATTTCACAAATTCGATCGAATAGAAAACTTTTCTATTCTTATTTCTAAGAAAAAAAAAATTATTTGGTCACTCAATTATCATTCTGTAAGTATAAAAAGGTAAGGTCGGACTTAAAATGGCTTTAAGGGCCAAGTAAAACATGCACAAACTTCGATCGCGTTCCGCGCTCGCTCAAATGTTTGATTGAATGAAGTCGAAAATACATTTTCTTTGAGGTCCAAGATAATAATAATTCATGCTCAAGTCGGACTCGCGCACATTCAATGTGAAATACAAATAAATTAAATCGCTAATTAATGAAAAAAAATTGACTGGAGGTCCTTGATGACAACAATAATTAAAAAGTGGTCTCCGGTCTAAAAAAGGTTGGGAACCCATTCTTAACTCTGTACGTAGTGAGCATCGAATAACTGTGAGTACGAGTATACTCATTTATAACGTTTTTTCACCGTAAACCGTGAGTATTTTTATTTCTAAGTTGGTAGCTCTGTGGCGTCCAAACAATAAACCGGCAAAATTGAATATACCATATCGACTGTGTTTTCATAAGGTATAAAGTACATATAACATTTATGCGGGTTATTTTATTAGACATCCACCATGGAATTAGTATGTACTAGTTGTACGTAGTACATACTAATTCCATGGTCGATGTCTAAAAAAATTACCTTCTAGTTGTACGTAGTACATACTAATTCCATGACATCGACATCGCGCACTTGACTGACATAGTTTGTTGTTTGTAGGTTGCCATAGCTCCTTACTTATGACATTTTTAACCGACTTCAAAGAAGGAGGAGGTTTCTCAATTCAACCGTATATTATGAATTTTTGGTAAAGCGATATCTTTTTTAAAAATCGTTTTCCGTCAATTCCGTCAGAGGATCACTAGGAACTCGAGCAGTAGAACGAACACTGGACATTATAACAAAGATCATCTTGAGCTCTTGCGGTCGTAAACATCTTCCAAGCGAAAAAATAATATGCTGACCATGACATCGTTTGTTTATAACACTACTAGAAGCACCCCGAGGTTTATTTACCCGCGTTGTGCCCGTTTCTGTGGAAATTTCGGGAATCAATATACATATAAACCTTCCTCTTAAATCACTCTATCTATTTAAAAAAACCGCGTCAAAATCCGTTGCGTTGTTTTAAAGATCTAAGCAAACATAGAGACAGACAGACAGACAGACAGACAGCGGAAAGCGACTTTGATTTATACTATGTATTGATAAATCACTATAGTTACAAACAAACAATTACATTTTACGTCCGTTCGCCCGTCTCTCACCAATAAATTCAAAGTGAGAACTTTACTTTACGCACAGTGAGCGTAACTGTCAACTTGCAACTCACACTCGCGAAATGTACATTTACGCGCTTACTAAGTCGATGGCAGATTTTAGTTCGCATTGTGACCACTAGGGGCGCTTTTTAACTACATATATTTCTGAGTTAGGCAGTGGTCCCACAGCCGGCGAGAAAACGAGTAACTCTCGGCGATTTTCTCTCTCAAGAAACGCACAATAAATGCATATTCCGTATAAACGAAAGAGGTGCAAATATTAAAAGTTTCTCGCTGACTGTTCACACTGCCGGCATCGACTCGTTTTACTACTTAGTTTTGTCGCTGAGAGAGGAGCTTCAAAAATAAACTCGCTCAGCGATACTCGTTCAACGATGCTAGCTCGAATTATCATTTCTTTACAGTGCGACAATGAAAGTAGATAGAAGTAGGTTTGCACAGGATTGAGCAACTGCGGGCGAGTTGCGCGAGTAATCGCTCGTCGCACTTGCGCACTCTCTTTTATATAATTCAGCTACAATACTATCGAAACTACACACTGACTTCCTGTTGATCGCCAACTCGTTTATACATAGTTTCTAGTTCTACTCGTTTCTCGTTCATCGTCGGCGTCGGCCTTAATGTTGACGCTGTGAACGCGTAAAAATAACCATGGCAACTTAAAAACAACAGACTCACAGAGTTTTTTCGCTTACGCGACTGTAAAGTTATTTGGAAAACTCCCACTAAGCACACAGGTCAATTTATACTAATACTAGCAGCGCCCCGCGGTTTTACCCGCGTTGTACCCGTTCTCGTGGGAATTTCAGGATTAAATATAGCCTATAACCTTCCCGTTGAATGTGGCTATCTATTACAAAAAGAATTATTCAAATAAGACTGATCATTCTTGAGATTACCTCGAACATACAAACAAACAAACTTACAAATTTTACCTCTTTATAATATTAGTATAGATTATCAAGAGGTCTTCTTCTTAAAACTTAGAGCTGGGCTGTTGTCGATGGAGTTCTTTCCATTTTTCTCTATCTTCTGCCATCCTCTTCAGCTGTTCGTACGACACGACCTTTCCTTTTTCCTTCAGTTGGTCTACATATGCCCTTCTTGGCCTTCCTCTTCATCTCTTTGCCTCTGTTAAAGAGTTAAAATTGTAATAATGTTTGTTGTATGTTCGGACTAATCTCGGGAATTAAATTCAACGGGATGGTTATAGGCTATTTTTCATCCCAAAATTCGCACGGGAATAGGCACAACGCGGGTACTGCTGTCTTCTATAGTCTATACCAATTTCGGGAAGTTTTTTCGTAGTAATGCATACTTATAAAGCCCTGCGGTTTGACCCACATAGTATCTGCTCTATTACAAACTAGAATGATAAGGATATACTATATACTATAGTTTTTGCGTGAATGAGTAACAGACATACATACATCCATCCTCACAAACTTTCGCATTTAATTAGCAGATTTATGGCTTCTTCCCCTATGGAAATAATATGCAAAAACATATTTTCAAACGCACCTTTTACTGTAGTTAAAGAATACATTTTATAAATGACAACTAGTACTTAAACAAAAAACCCATTTTCATAATAGTAAAGTAATGAATTTACCTGCCAGCAAAAAAGCGCTTGATTAAAAAACGGGGAATATAATAATGAGTTTAAAACAGACTCATATCAAGCGATATTAGCGCTGAAATCTAATTATTGCACGTTTAACGCACGGGGCTCGAATCAGTTTAATTAAAACGGAATAGTTTGATCCGATAGCATTCCTATGGTTGGATTCATATAACGAAATGAGGTAACGTTTTGTATAATTTAGTATGCGTATTTTTGTGTAGGAACTAAGTGATTTTCAAGTTATTCTACACTAATATTATGAATAGGCTCAAAAACTACTGGACCGTTTTTTAAAATTCTTTCACCATTCGAAAGCTACATTATCCACGAGTAACATAGGCTACTTTTCATCCCGAAATTCCCACAGGAATGGACACAACGTGGGTAAAACCGCGGGGCGCTGCTAGTTGATTTAAAGTAAGTTCGTGTAGGTTAATGGCAAACCCAGGAGATGGAGCCTTCTGGTAAATCTCGTGTTACAAAGTAATTGTACTCCTCCGAAACGGCTTTATGAAAATTTTGTGTGCATATCGGGCAGAGCTGAGAATCGGTCAACACACCTACATTTTTTATACCCCTAAATTTTAAGGGTGGTAATAAAAATTAAGGGGTGAATTTTTATATGGCAAAACAACGTTTGCTGGGTCAGTTAGTATTTAATAAGTTGATGATTTAATATTTCAAAAACTGGAAACTATCTTACTACAGTCATGACCATAATGCACTCAGACTCATTCCTTTTATCCTCCAATACTGATCTCATAAAAACTCATCAAATTGTTTATTTGTTCCACCTCTGTGAAGGCCCAGTCATTACGGGCCGAGTACTTCAATGTACATTGTTGCAAATGTACACAGCGCGCACAATGTTGCACTGTCGGTACACAATGCAAGCACTAATGGATTATCAGCGATTTGCATTTAGCTGGCTTTTGGGGACGGGTGTATTCGGTATGAAAGTGTCGGTATGAATCGGTATGAAAGTATTGTAAGGTATACGTAATAATACGTATACAGAGTAGGGTAAATAATTAAATGTCGAAATTATGAAGAAAAAAATATTTATTGACAATTATAATTAAATTGTGATAATACGGGGTATCAAGTTAATTTAAATAGGTGTGTCAAGCACCCAAGTAGTCGAGCTGCACTTTGCTAAATAATATCAATAAAGCTTTGATGTTTTGTTTGTTTGAAGACGCTAATCTCTGAAACTACCAATCTGAATTGAATAATTCTCTATGTATAAGATAGCCACATTCAACCGAAAAATCATAGAACATTTTTCATCCCGAAGTTCTTTCAGGAACTGACACAACGTGGGTAAAATCGCGGGGCGCTGCTAACATAGATAACATGGTAACATTATAAGGTCATCTTTTTTGAATTAAATACCACAATATTGTATAAAACCATCCAATCGAACAACAATGATGCGTTTCGAGAGTATGCCCTCGCGCGGGTGAAAATAATCGCCGGCCTGATAGGGCCGGGGCAAACTAATTTGTGTGTGTGTCTGTGCGTGGCGTGTAATCACTTCGACTGTCTTGATTGAAACAAATATGTGGTATTTGATAGGTTTTTTAATGGCTACTGTGTATGTAGACTTTACTTAATATTATAAAGAGGAAAACTTTGTTTGTTTGGTTGTAATGAATAGGCTCAAAAACTACTGGACCGTTTTTAAAAACTCTTTTAACATTTGAAAGCTACATTATCCACGAGTAACATAGGCTATTTGTTATCCCGTAATTCCCACAGGAATGGACACAACGCGGGTAAAACCGCGGGAGACTTATTTTTCGGAGCACAACCATGGTTCGAAAGGGTACGGGCTCTCATCGATGGCTACCCCGGTTGTTGAGACGTTTTATACGGTCTAAAATCTTAAAGTTTTGGATCCGTACTCGTATTCGGAGAGTTTGTATATCAATTTTGCATAATCCTCTTCACTGTACTGACATTTTCAGCAACTTAGCAAACCTTTGGTCTTAGATTAATCTGCGGTCAACGAACTCTATAAGTACTCAGCTAATTTGTTTCACAATTCACAACTCTAACTACCAAAACTTTACACTACATTCGTTCATAAATTGTCTTTATCTCCAAAACATCTAAACAAATAGTTTTAGAAGGCAATCTAATCCGGAACCTCTGTCCAGAGGTGACTAAGTAAACGTAGATACACGCCATTACACAACGAATGTTCCTGACTTTACGAGCTCAACAAAAATCTGATACGGTGACCAATGTCGGTAGTCGCGGTGATGGTGTAGCATTTGGTACTGAATATCAATTTAATATACTTACATTTGAAGATTAGGTAATTGATAACAGTAAGATAAGTTATGCTGTTGTATAGGAGAACGATGTTGGCTACCCCTAATGCAAAAACACTATATATGTATGTATGTGTGTTTGTAGCTTCGCAGGACAATAACGAGTAAAGTTTTAGTTTTTTTTTGAAATCCAGTTCTTGTGTAACGGTTTTTATATTTAAAAATATTTATTTTATAAGAATTCATGACATTTACAAGTTCATTGATAAGTTACCGATTCCTAATTTATTCAAATCACTAGTTTATAAGGCATTACACAAGACACTATCTAATGCCATTTATGTAACAGGAGTGCTTCCTAGTTGTCTCTGTGCGGCGATTTAAGAAGACAAAGAGCAGTAAAACGCCCGATTGCTCACAACACTGCCGCTAGCAACTTAACATGCTTCACCTTAACAACGTATAGAAGTTCCATACTTCTACTTAATTCTTTCTTGAAAGCACGCCTCGGTGGTCTATTGGTATGTTCACTCGCCTGCCAAGACTGAGGTCCCGGGTTCTATTACCAGCTCGAGCGAAAACATGTTTCCTACTTTTCAAACATGACTCGGGTTTGAGATCACCAAACCGCATTTGGCAAGCGTGATTACGCCTTATCCTCCTTACTGTACTGATATCTGCAGTGAGATAAGAGGCCTTTGCCCAGCAGTGGGACATTACAGGCTAATACTTACTTCTTCTTCTTAATATGTACTTACTAACCTGAAGGTATGCCTAGGTACAGCAACAACTTTTAGCATTTTTTAGAATAAACAATTCACAAAGTGTCTTAAAATTATAATATTCAAGGTTCCATCTCAAGAGATTCTCTTGTCACCGTGGTACCTCTGTGTCTCGGTTTTATAATTTTAAAAAAAAGACGTGTGGCACTCGGGGACTGCCGCGGTAAAGCTATTGCATAGTTATTTTTTGTATCACTAGATGGCGTTAGTGGGGAGCGTGAGGTTTTTTCGTTACGGAATTTCTGGATTCGGTCCCCGCGCTCAAGGCCCGCGATAGAAGCTATGCAATAGCTTAATAATAGATGTGATAGATCCTCTTTTTAATTGTATTATGGCATAACAGTTGGATTTGAAGTCCCATATCGAAAAACCATGAACGTAATAATAATTAAAGTGTCAACTTATTAAAATATTGAACGTATCTTCACATTATTAACTCTATTGAAGTTTTACAAGACTCTGTTCTTGCTAAGAAAACTTATTAGTTTTTATAATGAGTTCTTTTTAGTAGAGTCGTGAAATCTTTGAGTTACTACAAGAACTATAACTTTACTACGGATACGAATAGTTAGTTCAGTTGATAATTATTTTAAAAGTTTTTAATGCATTGCATCACTAATGTGTATGTACTGTTTACAACATTATGTTAACATTATAGTGACACCGGTTGTTGGTACATACAGTTCTTCTTTATTGAACTGAAACGAAAACACATACAACTTGTTCCCAAGGAGGGTTGATAAATGTTCCTGAGATCAAATTAGGGAGCACCAACCTAATTTAATACAATTCTGATATAAATCTTATGAGTTACTCTTGTGGATTTTTTCAATTTTCAGGGGGTAATAAGTAAGTAAGTATTAGCCTGTAATGTCCCACTGTTGGGCAAAGGCCTCTCGTCTCACTGAAGATATCAGTACAGTGAGGAGGTTATTTTCAGGGGGTAATATTTGTCATAAATGTATGGGGTTTTTCGCGGGTAGCTCGTCATAATATAATTTATAAACATGTTAGATTTTAATAAGAGATATTATGATATCCTCTCCATCAAACACTTTCTTAAAAGCCTCTATTATCCAGTCCAATAACCACCCAAGTAATGTCAGCTATTGATTACACCAATCACCCAACATCAGCTAAGCATGTGTACATCTAAGTAACTCATAACTCACCGGGATTGTCACCAAGTTAGTGAAGTGGGTGTGATTCAAGTGTCGCAATGATTTACCGATGCTTGTTCGATGCTAATCGGATGCTAAGTACCTTGCTTGATTTATGGCTGAGGATTAAAGTATAATTATTTTGTTTCCTGGTTCTCCCTAGCATTTGTCAGTGACAATGCTAATTTGTGACGGCGTTTTATCTTTGTTGGAGTTTGTTTGGTAATATGTTCGGAATATAGAAGTCAATGGAATTATTATGTGACGGAATTTCATTGAGAGTCAATATTGAATCGTAAATTTCTAAAAATGAATGAGTGAGAATAGAAACATTTATACGCATTGGTAAATAAATAAAAACATTACTTCTTGCATGGGTACTCAATAGTGGCATTACTATTTCAGCTCTACCGTGTTTCGAAGGGCACGTTAAACTGTCTGTCACGGTTGTTTCAATCGTTAAACTATGTATGTCGGTGGTCTCAAAACACCAGGTCTAACCGCTAACCTACACGAAATTACTTACTTGTTATTACTAAAACATATTTAGATAATGATTTTAGTAAATGTTTATTAAAAAAACATCTGCTTTGATCTAATAGGCCTTTATTACTACATTCCTACTTAAAATAGTATAACGCGGTTAAAATTAATTGAAAACTAAGTACATTACGGTAGTTCCCGTTTTAACAAAAAATATCTTCATAATAAATACAAGGATCTTGTCAACCATTCAGAAACGTAACTGAATCATTTCTTCTCATCATTGGGTCAGATTTCGTCTCATTTGCCGAGTCGCGTCATTAACTTCGGATCAAATTATAGTTCTTCCGTTCCAATGGGTGCGATAGTCTTTTGTTTTTGTATATAAATGTTGAAGAACTCTTGAAATGTTACGTAATGACTTTAGAGAACTGTGTTTTTGCATGAAGATGGAAGTTAGTTGAAATATTTACATACATATCTCTTTTGAGGAATATTGTTTTGACTTTGCTTATTTTAGTCTTTAGTTTTTTTTCGAATAAATAAACGGAACTGACTCAAAAATTAAATACACTACCGCACTCAGAGTCATCAATTAATCACAGATTAAACTTTAGAGACTTCCATTAAACCGACACAACTAATTGTCGTAATTTTTCATGCATTACATGTCAAAATCACTCATTAAATCCGGGATTCTGTCTCTGAGTACGGGCAATAGTCATTGTTTTCTATTTCTACGTTCATGTAAGGGTGCAATTAGACTAGATCAACCATCGCATGTAGCATGCGTTGACAACAACTATTTAAAATATTTTTTTAATGTAACTGTAAACGAATGTTGCGTTGTACCTAGTCTAATAGTGCCTTAAGTGAAATGAAATATTAACTCCGTAGTGCCTTTTTCCTTCGTAGCATATCTGATGCTGATTTTGATATGATTGTTACTAATCTAACATGGTTAGATTAGGTACCAATCATATTAGTTAGGTCTTTCTGTGTGTGTACGTCTGTATTTATGTGTGTGTGTATATGCTGTGGCATCCCAGGACTAAAACGGATGGACCGATTTCAATGAGCTTTCATTTGAAAACAAATTTCCTTGCGGTGGTTCTAAGTTATGATTGGTAAAAGTCCAACCTTTCTGGCGTAGCGGGTTTTCAAAATGTTTAATTTTACTTGTTAAACATCCGGCGATGCGCCGCTATAGTGCGCAGTCGTTCGCGCACGAAGATATTCTTTTGTTTTTCATATAAAACGCACAGTGCAGGACAACTAATTTTCTGTAGCTTAATCAGAAAGAGCTGCTAAGAAGAGAGCCATGTAGCATAAACAGACAAATATCAAAATAAACAGTCTCCCTTCCCATTCATTGACACTACCAAACGCACTAAACACGATCATTAAGGGACCATCATTTAGGTTGGTGTCGGCGTACTTCCGACTAAGATGGATGCGAGAGCAACCGGAAGTGTGCCCAAATCTTTTCAATGTACCCGTAAAAGATTCATTTTTCACTTGATACAAAAGAATTTGGGTTGTTATTTGGAAGTATTAGTGGTGATGCGATGCGATGGGAAGATATTGATAGCGATAATATGAGGAGTGTCGTGTGATGACGGTTTTGAAAAGACTGTGGAAAAGTAATTAGTTATATATTTTCTCCTCGGAGTCACGGGACAAGCCCAGTCTTTTTGAGAGGTATGGGAGGGGATACAGATCCAACTCGTAAAGGCCACGAGGAGTAATAGTTGGTGGAGTAATATAATGGTTTACAATTGCAGGGACATATTCCAGACCATATAAGAACAATACGTTATATTATTATTAATAATTATTATATTTAAATGATGCAAAATTCTCTAAAAAAACAATAGCTCTGTATCGCATCTCATCCTAATGGGGCATACGTTTATTTACCGTACTATGTGTGATCTCTGATCGCCCTAAACTAATGTTGGTTTAAGTGTGTGTAATGTGATACATCATTGTCAGAGGTCAGCGTGAGTTTGTTCCGTTTTATAATCAATAGAAATTCTACTTTAATATATGTAGATAAGAAGATATGTGTAGTCGGATATATGGATAGTTGTTTTATTATTAAGATACCTTTGTTCTAGTCTTCTCTTCGTCAGAGTTATTGAGCCGCCAAAGGCCTCTAACATGGCTCATGTAACGACTACTATCCGTAGAAAGTAACCGGGACCGACTGCTTAACGTGCCCTCACAACCAATTACACCAAAATTCTGCAATATTACATCATTTACGCAATTAAAAGTGACCCTTCACATATCAAATACTCCCTAATACTCAAGTAACGGGTATTAGTGAATACTCATACTCGTAAGTATCGGAACAGGTATTGTTACTTATCAATAGGTAACGAGTGGACTAGGATAATAGCGGTCATTATAGAGCACTACGCGTCTTTTGTCCGTATGTCCGTCCCTCATTTAGTTGCCATGGCAACGTGTAATTGGGATTGCCGTGGTTATTGTTTGTTATTGGTACTTATATCTATGAACATATTTATTTTATTACAGCCTGTGTGATGCGATCTTTATTAATTAACGATTATCAACAGCTTTTTAGCTATTAAATGGTTTGTCCCTTTCCGACATATGGTATTTTCTGAAGAGCAAAAGAGAAAAAACACTTTAAAACAATAATTAATTATATCAAGACGCATATTGCGGGTGCGTGCCATTTTCATTTCACGATGCGGCTTTGATCCTGACTAACGAATTCAAAATGAACTTAATTCGCACATCTGTTATCTATAAGTACATCTACATACGATAACATACTCATATGATTTCAATTACATATAATATGATTTTGTCTTATTGCATCGCACCGTATAAGGTAATGTGTACATTAAAGCATAAAGAAGTATATGGTTAATTTGGCTGTTAATTGAGAAACATACGTAAAACTACTTAAAGTTAAAAGAGTTTCCGCGAATCTACTCTATAAACTGAAGATTTAAATTACACAAAATCCATTTTGTTTTATTTTCTTCCAAAAACGGTTTTACAAAGGCATCCTCACGTGAGTTTAAAAATTAAACGTAAAGTCAAACGAAACTCCGTCAGACAGATTATTGCTCCTTCGTTCGTTTTTTGTTTATAATTGAACGCTTTGTGGTTAAGTTTTAAAGTCCTCTTGTGGCTTTTTGCTGCTATTGGCCAGCAAGTAGAGCTATCATGGTGGTTAAGGAATTAAGAAGTGGGGGTTTTGGATGTGGCATGGCGCTTTTGAGGTATTTAAGTCGGGATCTTAGTCACAGTTAATAATATTTACAAGGTTTATACAATATTGCTGGATGAATTTTGGATGGTTGGTTTACGATTATTTTATTCGTATCCTTATAAATCATCGGTACTTTTAACAAGTATAATATATTAATAGTAATACGCTATTGATTTCTAATGCGTAGACTATGTGATAAGTATGTATAACAATGTATATGTAATAACAATGTGAAAGAGAATAATTGGAATCTTAATTTTTATTATGATTGTAATAATTATATGTAATCAGTGAATTGAGTCTTAAAGCTGAAATTTATTTAATGATATTAAATACTCATGTCCACTTAAACTCATTTTATATTTATGGATAAAACCACATCCATTTTACCCAAAAATATTCGTAACTCTATTGACTCTAAAGAACAAAATTGTTCCGCCCAACTTTCTTTGTCCAGTGACCGTTTGCCGGATTTTTTACTATTAAATTCACTGAATAGTACCGCATAAAGGCAAAGTATGCAGTACCCAGTATTTTATGTACTAGTATCTGTAACAGGTACAGTGGGGGCACTTTAGGTTATTTAAATTATGCGAATATTAATTCATGGTCAGTGGTCCGACTAGTACAACTTGTTATGTATGATTATAATATGAATTGAACATTTTGCTAAGCGATGTTTTTAATTTTGCTTTACAAATAATTTATAGATTTAGGAAAATTACATATAGGTTTATCGTTAATGCTAATAATAACAGGATATTTTTATTATTTGGAAATTGTAAGGCATTTTTTAAGACAAGATAGATCATATTTCAATTTATAAACGATTTGATAACCGTTGACTTATCCTACTAATTAAACTCCTATGGCAATGGATACACTGCGGGCGACGCCGCGGAGCACAACTAGTTATAAAATTGGAAACAATGAAGATACTTTTTTACTTACTTTATATACAAATTTCATTTGACATGACAGGTACATAAATAAAATATTGGAAGGTAAAATTGAAGAAAATCGAGTTTGGGAAAGGCCTCGAATCAGTTAAAGAAAAAGTGTCTGTCATGTCGTATGGATGATGATATACTTTAAAGTATCTTCTTCTAAAATATGAATACGTTTATCCATCAAATGCCCTGTCAGTACTCTCCCGGGTATTACAGTAATTTCACAGTACTCAGCGTCCGTTTGGTGGAAATATAAGTATCTCAGTTTTTAGTCGGTTCAAGTAGGTATTGTCTCGAGTATGACGATAAAATAGTTCTTTTGTTTCCGTAGTATTGAAAAAAGAACTACCATGGACAAGTGGCAATCGCTTTGCATTCTATTTGGTTGTCTACTATCAAAATGTATGGGAATGTGTGATGATCACGTGATTACTCTTCGGCTTTTATTATATTAGTATAGATATATGTATAGGTTTTTGGATGAAAAAACAATAGCCACATTCTAGGGAAAGGTTATTTTTCTTTCAGAATAGAATTTCAGAATCACATAGTAACGGGCACAAAGCGGGTAAAACCGCGGGGAGCTATTAGTTTTTCTTTAAATGTAGACTGTAGACCACTAACCTACACTAACTTACCTCCTTTTTTATAGTCGGTTATCAACGCTGGATAATAGACTGTTTTTTAATGTTCTTACGATTTTGCACATAATTATCATAACACAAAGTTCTAACATTAAAACTTGCTAACCAGATTAATTTTACTCCAGTGAGCTGACATAATCACCATCGTCTTTACAAATGAACTTAATGTTCGGTATACACGATAACCATTAAAATACATCGTGGTTTCTTAGTTAAAGCGAACACTACTCATTTTGAATTGAAACTACGTTTACGGATACACTTCGCTTTTATTTTACACTAGCAGTGCCCCGCGGTTTTACCCGCGTTGTGCCCGTTCCCGTAGGAAATCCGGGATAAAATGTAGCCTATAGCCTTCCTCGATAAATAGACTATCTAACAGTGAAAGAATTATTCAAATCGGTTTAGTAGTTTCTGAGATTAGCGCGTTTAAACAAACAAACAAACAAACAAAACAAACTCTTCAGCTTTATAATATTAGTATAGATTTTATCTGATGTTTCGGCCCCTTTACAGAAACCGTGGTCACAGAAGACTTTGTTGTTGTGGACTTTGTAGTTGTTTTTTGTTTTTACTACCAGACCGATGAGTTTTTTGTATATAATAGTAGCATTTAAGGGTAGCTTTGAACGGGTTTCATTCGATTAAAACCGCGGAAAGTTGCTAGTCCTACTAATATTACAAATGCGAAAGTTTATCAATGTATGTATGTTTGTAACACTTTGACGCAAAAACTACCGAACAGATTTGGATGAAACTTTACAGTAATATATGTTATACATCAGAATAACACATGGGATACATTTTATATCGAAATTCCCGTGGGAATAGGTACAAAGCGGGGAAATAGGTTACACATTAAAATAACACATGGGATACATTATATCCCGAAATTCCGGCGGTAACAGGTACAACGCGGGTGAACCCATGGGGTGCAATTTGATATAATTATGTGTACGTCTGTTTGCATCTAGTAGTCGAAGGGTGGTAGTCTGATTATTTAGAACGCTGCTTACGCTCCATTAAACAATACGACCTGCGATATTCTTTACACGATTTCCTTTACCGGTTTATATGGCGTGTTTTTAATTTTGAAATTGTTTATTTGGAATTTTGGGCATTAAGTAAATAAGTAAAGAGGAAAAATAACTTAGGATAGGATAGGTGAAAAAATATGAATAGTTTATTATTTTAGCATATATGCCTTTTTTATTGATTGCAAGAAATTAGGTTTTTATAAATACACTACGATTGTATAAAATGAAATGAATGGTTATTAATTATAATGGAAATTTAATATCAATTATAATTGCTTGTAAAACTCTAATTGCTTTGATATTTTAATTAAAGTAATCAATAATTTAAACACTTATTTATTTTTACTATTTGTTTTGTGTCCGTAATTATGTTACTTATTTCTTTGGCGAAATTCTTGAGTGCAAAAAAAGGGTCTCAAAAAAAACATACACCATCGTATTTTTGCCTAAATTTATACATACTCAACAATATTTTTATTTTACAACTACACAATAAAAAAACTGCTTTAACAACCTGCAAATCACTAGAACACGCTGTACATTAGACAAATTGAAAGCAATGAAGTCGAAAGCGTAAGTTCTCAATCATTCAACTTAACGACAAACCAGAAGAGGGTAGCGAACGTAACATAGAGCCAACATTTGTTATGGATATGGTATGTTGAGGGTTTGTTTCTGTGAAGTTTTTGTTAAGAAAGTAATAATAAAAAGCCTAAAAGTTTGCGAAAAACTAATATTCCTAAAAAGAAATCAAATCTGAATGAAAGCTCGGACAAAGGTTAATTACTTTTTGTCCCGAAATTCCCACAGGAACGGGTACAACTTAGGCAAAACCACAGTTGCTGTTCGTTTTGACATAAGGTAAGGTTAAACTTAAATAAACAAAAATCAGTTTAGATTTAGATTCAAAGAGACCGGGGTAAAATTAAGTCAAATTGTAGCTCTAATTTGAGTATAAATCGAAATATCTCAAAATATGAAATATGCCCCGCGGTTTCCCCCAAAGCGCACCCGTTCCCGTAGGAAATACGGGATAAATAGTATCCTATATCCGTCTCCTGGTTCTAAACTACCTCCCCACCAGTTTTCAGCCAAATCCGTTGAGCCGTTCTCGAGTTATAAATAGTGTAACAAACACGACTTTCTTTTATCTATATATATAAAACAAAGACGGGTTTGTTACAACACTTATAACTCGAGATCGGCTGAATCAATTTTCATGGTTTTTGTTTCGTTGGATTTGTCTCCGCCCTGAATAGCAGAATACATTTTAAAAACAATGAAAACTTGGAATAAAAATCTCAAAATTCCCACGGGAACGGGGGCGCTGCGGGTGAGACCGCGGGGCACAGCTAGTATTATATAGATTACACATAGGAAGCTAACTGACAAAACTGCCACATCCATTTTTTCCCATCACCAATAACAAAAGATTCACAACACTATAACAACTTAATAGTGTAAGAGCGAGTTGATTGTCGACAGCGACTAATGGCCAGTCTTAAACAATTTACTTTACTTTTTATTGTCACTACCTTTTTCCTGTATTGCTGTTTTTCCAAAGAAAATTGCCTGACTTTCTTACTTAACTGTTTATAGGCAGTTTGTGAATAAATAAAATATTTCCCTTGAGTTTTGTGTACACGCTATGACGGTATACTCTTTTAAAAGTTAAGTACAGTTGCTAGTCTGTATAGGTATAAGTTCTAGCAGTTTATTTTCTATGGGTATACTAAACTTGCTTACGATATCTTTATTATTTTCTGACGTTAAATATGACAAGCTCGTTGGCACAGTGGCATGTGAGAGCGCTTACCGTGTCGGGGGTTGCGGGTTCGATTCAACGGAGACAACAATATGTGTAGACGTATGTAGTTGTTGGTCACAACGTCTGGGTGTCAATTATAATATTCTTATAAAGTATTTGTGCATGTATATGTAATAGTGCCAGTTAACAAGATTCAATTGTACAAGCTTAGAGCTTAGTTGTCGTACCAGCAGCTGAAGATAATGACAGATGATAGAGAAAAGTGGAAAGAACTCCATCGACAAGAGCCCAGCTCTTAAGTTTAAAGAGAGAGCTTAGTTTAGGTCTAATGAAACATGTGTGAATTTTTCCGGGCATTATTTATGAAAAAATCAATTTGGCTTTTATATTTACTATTTAGGTCATAGGATTAGGCATATGTATAATAGGTCCAAACATATTCCAATATCCATATAATGTACATACCTTTAAATTTGGTTTACATTATGATTTTTAACAGTAATTTCTCGGAAATAAACAAAACAATTTCATTTCCATAAAATTATAACGCCATATTAACACAAAACCACAGTGTCACCATTCAAAGCTTTTGACGCGAGCTTTTGTGACCGGACTTATTGTAAAGCCTTTGTGCATTCAGCGGTCAATCCATGTCTGACACACTGTAAGAATTGACGGGTTAAGTGTAATCTAGTTACGGTAATGTTATTTTAAACTAAATTTACTAACTACGAAATTAACTCTTGAACTATAAATCGACTGAATATTATAAAAGCCTGGGTAAGGCGTCATTTATATGTATCAGTAATGAAGAGAATTAGCCTGTTATTTCCCACTGACGGGCAAAAGCCTCTCATCTCAACGAAGATGTCAGTACATTCAGAAATGGCTAGTAAAATAGAAATTAACTTCACCGGTAATATCTTACACATGTCAAACTAATCAGTGATTTTAGTCATGTATGTATGAAAAATGGCGTCAATTAGTTGACTATCGATTTTTTTGACAAGGTCGAGTATGGAAATTCGACACATAAATATCAAATGCGCTTACCTCAACGAGAATAACTCACCTTTGTTGTTAAACACCAACCATTTCGTTACTCAACCAACAATATCACAATCAAATTCTCGTCCAAACCAAACATGCCTCTAAAGTTAATCGGTCCAAAAACTAACAAAAGTATAAACCATCTTTACGAACCATTCCTTTTCCTACTTCTAGCATTTGGCTACAACTTCGATTTCTACAACTACAATTTCGTAATCAAAAACCTAGCCAGGTTCTATTGCATTTCGTTAATAGCTGTAGTCTCCTGGGCTACTTTTGACTGTTGCAACGTTCATGAAGTGTCTCAAAAATGGTCGCTTCTAGAATACACATCGTCGGTTCTAATTATTCTTTTTTTCAAAAGCCAAATGCGTTTCTTCTTGAAGAAAACAAAAGAAGTCGATAGTTACTTGAGGGTACATAGGAAGGTGTATTACTGGGAACGTTATAAGATATGTTTTGTTACTTCAACTGTTTGGTTGGGAAGAATCGTGTATACTTATTTATATTGTTCTAAAATTGTGTGTTATGACAATTTTGGTAACTACGTGATCAGTTTGTTGTCCCCATTTGCATTGGATTTGAATCGTGTGTGGCGTTGTGTTCTGTTCGATTTAATTAGATACCGATTGAAGTTACTTCGAATTAGAATGGAAGAAAATCCTGAGGATAGTTATTATTTGTACGTGAAAGATAATAAGTCGTTGAGAGAGGATAAAATAAAGTTTTGTCTGTTTATTTATCGGAGGATTGCTGATTTGGTTGATATGGTGTCGCCTGAGGTACATGCTTCGGTAAGTGAAGTTTAAAAGTCAATTCATTCATTAATTCTTTAAGTCATAAATTGCATATAAGCTGAGCTACTATAAAATTGTAAGTTAAAAATGTATCTCTGTAATACCAATTCAATGGTGCAAGCATCGGCTCTTGCACTATAATTTTGTTTCTAAATATTTTTTTGTATATTTGTAGTATAATTTGTGTGTTCTTCTTTCAAAATATATCGCTGGTTGGGCCCTAACTATGCCTTTGTCTTTATGATCCTATAATGTTGTGTTCTTTTTTCAAATATTTCGCCAATCACGGCAACCGTATTTGTCTTCATAATGAGTTTTAATAATTTAAATATCATAACAATGTCTGTTTATGTTTCTTTTCAGCTCTTCATGAGTGTATTGTGCAATTTACCGAAGTTAGTGTACAACGTTTATCATGTATTCACAGTCATCGAAGGACTCGTAAGTTCTGTTCTTAAGGTCTGGTTTCGGTAGCGACCGCAGCAGAGCAGTAACTGCCGACAAGCACCACTACAGGTTTCTATGAATTTCTATGAATTTTCGAGTATGGCAACGTTGCTGCTTGCGGTCGGTAGTCGCTGCCTGATGCTGCAGTCGCTATCGAAAATACACCTAAATAAACTTCCAACCCTTTTACACTGGTACGTTAATAAAAGCCTATTTAGGGCCAAAACTGAATTAAAATATTTAACTTTGACATTTGTCATGTTTTGGGCCCGGATAATTGATAGGACATCCCTGTGACAGAACATTTTAAGCTTTTCTGAATTTGACTTTATATTGACACCTATACGAATTTAAAGCAGCGCTGAATTAAATCTGGATCCAACGCGCACCAAGTAAAATCGGGTTCATATAAAAAACGAGTCGATCCCTTTCTGTCGCACTCAGAGACGGCCATTCAATCGACACTGATGTAATTTTTCATACATGACATGTCAAAATCACTCAATTAACGTCTCTAAGACACGTCAAATGCTGCCTGCCTGCGGTCGTAACCAGTTAATGTTTTAATTGAATTTCAGGAACCATACGACTCGTTAAGTTTCGTCCTAATACACCTCATTCAGATATCTGTTTTGCTATTCACGCCGTTTCTTATCGTCGAATTCTTTTCTGTGGAAGTAGAAAATATAAGGACGCTGCTTTTCCATAAATATATTGATGAAACCAGTAAGTAAAATCTTTTACTACTTCACTAATTTTATTATTGAATTTGATGGTGTTAGTGGCACGCACTCGCTTCATACGTCCATTTAGGTAACGGGTTCAAATCCCGAAACGAAAAGCGAAGCTTCATTCCAATTATTTTTCAAATATAGCGTAGGGTTAAGATAGTGGGGTAATACATCATTTATTGACCTAAAGCCATTTTTTGTCATGCCTACGCAAAGTCTACGATATTGCTACGCCATGGCGTAGTAGGTGACTACGACTTACTACAATTATCACATCATTACTAAATCAAAAATTAACCAATCAGATAAGCTCATTTCAAAACAAACAAATGAAGCTCTCTTATGGTGACCAATGATTGGTCAATTCTTATTTCATATTATTTTCTTTCAGATCCTGAAATAAAGTATCAAATAAAGCTATTCCTGAAGTACACAGCAATGAGATCATTCAAGTACAGAATATGGCGGATGATTCCAATTAACTTGAATTTACCTCTCGCTATGATTAACATTTGCATCACTTACGTTATTGTTGTTATTAATTTTACTCATCTGTATGGATAATTAGTTAACTTTGTTGTGTTAATAAATATTGTGTGAAGCTAGTTTTTGTTAGAATACATTCATTTAAAAATATATTTTTTATGTAACTTTCAGGTCATGGGTTTGTGAAAATCTCTTGAAGTCTATTTGGTTGTCTACTGTCTAAAGGCCATATTAAGAACAGTTTAGCTATCAAATAGTTCACTTTCTGACATACGCAATTTTCCGAAGAGTAAAAGAAACAAAACACACTATTTAAACTATCACGATATGAACAGTACCCTCGTGAACACGGCCGTTGCGACACGACCGAAACGTTGAGGTATGCATTAAATGTTTAATTCGCGATTAAGTCCCGTCTAGATTAGTGTTTACAAGACGGTAAATGTATAGGATTATGTAGTTTTAAATTATTTACCGAATGTTAATTTTCCTTCTTTAATAACCACTAAGCATAATTTTTGGTTATAATATAAATAGATCAAAATTATTTATTACAAAACAACAGCACTTCATACCTGAACAAATATAACAAATCTCAGATGTTTTCTCAGCTGAAGTTTGTTCTTTCTTTGATGTCAATGTTTGATGGAACGGAAACTAATCGGGGTAACCAAAAGACTTTAAGACGCATTCAATTCGTTTCGTTTAACTTTAAAATTATATACTTTGGAGTTGTAGTGTTGTAATGTTTGGGCAATACAGTCATCATAACCGGAGCTTCGTCAGCGAATACTAGATTTGGCATAGATTTATCTATAAGAGTTTAGTTTTCATTGGTTGGTTTAAAGTACAAGACTCACACAGTGCAACTGCCGGTGTGCAGCTGAGTGCGGGTCACGAGGCCCACACTGCGTTAAGCGTGCGCCCGCCGCGTGCGCACGCGGCGGTTCACTATTGTATGAAACCGCACGCGACGGGCGCACGCGTCTGTTCACTTTTGTATGAAGCTACACGCGGCGGTTGCATGCGGCGTGCGTACGTCGCGGGCGCCCGTGACGGTTCACTTTTGTATGAAGCCGCGGCGTGATCACGCTTAACGCAGTGTCGGCCTTTACACACAACCCGCACCAGGCCTGCAGCTGCACTAATGTGTCTTACGCTTAAAGACTGAAGCCAGGATTGGTCACTAACCTTAACGAACTTATTTTCAATAGAGTTTCACGCCCATCAGAAAAAATGCAAAACTTGATACACGCTTGCGTTCTTTTGGGGTTGCTTCCAGCTTGTAAGTAAGTTTGAGCAAGTTAGTAGCTCCCAGATTGTAAAGCTCCATTTAAATTAAAACGCATTTGATGTTAAAAAATAAAAAATTACCCAGGGTTTTGTTTAATGATTCAATTATTATAAACAGCCTTTATAACTTGTACTGGTCCTTAACATTCTAGAACATCTTAAAGTCTATTTTTACTGGGTCTGAATTACTTATCACAAGACACTAATACCTAACCTATACTATAATTTAGCATTTACTTAAACAACATTGAGGTCTAGACCGATAGCTAAGATGCAATTAATCACCGGGTTTTTGTTGCAACATCCGCTCCTCCACTTAGCATAATTACTTGTACGATATTACTGAAACTCTGGCTCTATTTATTAAAATAGCGAGAGAAATAATGAAGATGAATTATTATAAACAAAATATAAGAATCTACGGGTATATTTTGGTCCTACTAGGAAGAGAAGAGACTCTGAACAAAATAGTACTTTTAAAATTATATTGGATTTTGATACTTGACAGATGAAATTTCTACTACTTATATTATAAATGCGAAAGTTTGTGAGGAATGTATGTATGTATGTTTGTTACTCTTACACGCAAAAACTGTTGTAAGGATTTGGATGAAACTTTACAGTAATATAGTTTATACATCAAAATAATACAAGGGATACATTTTATTCCGAAATTCCGCTAGCGTTATAAAAGAACACTAGCTTTTCCTAGATACCTAAGTATATGAACTACCCCCGTTTAATTAATTTCATAAAAATATATCATCTACAGTATTGTGAAGGAACTATTATCTAATCTTTGTCTGCAGTAATAGTCGTTTCAAACGAAAGACACTACTTCCTTATCTGTACATTATTAAAGCTTGAGACTGGTGTGATAGTTCGCAAATACGTAGATAATGAAACCAAGGAAGAGTGTGTCTGTATGATTTTTTTGTTAACTGCCACACTCAGAGACGTTCATTAAATCGACACTTAACTAATGGACGTAATTTTCAATACATTTTATGTGAAATTATTCATTACATGTTAACTAAGGAAGCATTTAACGCCTGAACCCACGGGCGTAAAAGGCTGATAACCAAGGACTTGGACGCAAGTTAAATTCCTTTATATTTTGAATTAAAGATTTAAAAAATAAGACCTCATTTTTTTAAATATTTATTTTTAATCTTTATTTCAAACCATAAATACCAGTCGGTAGGTCGTGAGAGGGAAGATATGTTCAAAAGTAGTCTATTAGTTCTTTTTGTTATCGATGACATATCCTCTTATTTCTCCTCATACTCCTCCTTACTCCTCATATTCCTCTTAATGTCAATATGGTTAATAATATTTATTATGTATTTATATGTGTACAGACCAGAATTTGTCCACCTCTATCGCACTGATGCTGTCTCTCCATAGACCCTCCATAGTGCAGGACACGGGGCATTAGGGTATTGTAGAAGGTGGTTCTTATTCTGGATGGCGCCACATTAACAATTTCCGTTTTCTGAGAAACCCCACCTGACGCGTTTATAAGTTAAGTAATATTTCTAATCTGCTCGCTTACAGATTGTAAACTCGACCAATATTAATAATGTAAACGCAACGATGATATCAACTGTTTACATAATAACATCCTGTATTCAAGTCTGAGAAAAATATAAATGAAACAACTCAACCAAAGTCATGGGTGTGAACTAGTATACCATTTATAGCATCTTATCGCGCGTTCATTCTCTCATTGTCGGTTTATTGAAGTTCTCGACGAGTTTCATTGTTTTTATATACTTCTTTTATGAAGATAGTGCGATAATACAATTTATTGAATATTATCTTTTCAAATGGAATATTTCTGGAGAAAACTTCGTGTTGGTAAATATTTAGTTTTGTTATTAACTAACTATTCCCGCGGGTTTACCTAAAGCTTACATTTATTAACGTACTGAGGTTTTACTCGCTTTCGCTTACAATTATTGTAGACTAGCAGCTCCCCGCGGTTTTACTCGCGTTGTGCCCGTTCCCGTGGGAATTTTAGGATTTTTTTTTACATATAAACCTTCCTCTTGAATCACTCTGTCAATTAAAAAAACCACATCATAATCCATTCCCTAGTTTTAAAGATCTAAGCATACATAGGGACAGACAGCTGAAAGTGACTTTGTTTTATACTATGTAGTGAAGTTTGATTATGACAAAGTACTGAGAGTGCTTAGCATTTGGACTTTGGTTGACTTTCTGAGCTTATTGGAAACCTTGTCATAGTCATACCTTTTGAATAAATTACTGAAAATCAATGAAACATTTTGAACTTATAATTTGACAGCAACCTTTGCTCAGCAATGGGCCAGCATAGGATTGATTAAGAAAAATTGACAGTGTATTAAATTTCGTAGCATTTTGGTTTGCCGGCTGCATATAAAAAAATTAGATACCTTATAGGTACACAACAAGATGTCTCATCATACTTAACTCAGACAAGAGCATTCCTATCAATAAAAGCCAATCCATTTGGTTTACATTAATTACGAAAACGCTAACCAACTTCTACACTGAAAAACAATCGAAATTCAACCTTATTCCGAGCACAATAAAACTCATTAAATGTAACACTGCAAAGGCTTAGAGATACTATTGTTATAATTCTCAAACGAAGTTGTTAAGGAAATGTGAACCTTAAATTGGTGTGAATAAAGGTGTATTGAGGTATTGTAAAGTAAATCAAAGTTGGATATAAAGTGTATAGCCGAAATGCGAGTATTGTACATTTAGCTTGTGTTTAAGTGAATTGATTGTGGATTAGAAATGTTTAGATGGCGACACACACATGTATGCATCTATCCATGTCTTTCATTATTCGACTGATATCTATTAAATCAATGCACAGTCATTGTAAGTTGTCTCATCTGGTATAGTTAGTAAACATTTGAAGTACAAACAAAAGGTATTTAAAACTGGCGAAGGTTTCCTTATCAAGAATACCAAGTTGAAAATGTATTTAAGTTGTTATGTTCTCTGAGTACGGGCGACACATTCTTTGCATCCTTACTAAAGTGCAAGACACACGTGTCGTAGTGCGGAAGCGGGCCGCAACAAGACATACTTACACACACATAGTCTTTTTTAAACTTACACGATTTGAACACAAAATTTAAACGTGAACTCTCACCCGCGACCACGAGAGGTGCAATCCCCTCGAAACGTCGGGAAATAAAATGTAAGTTATTACTTGCTTTATTAACTTTCCAACGCGAAAAAACGCGAGTGAGTACGTTTAAATTACACACACATAATCTGTTATTCTTAGGTCTACTGAGCATCATCCACTTCCACACATAACAACAAATAAACACAAACAATATTAGGGTAATCGAAACCAATTTGCGATACTCAAACCATACAGTGACCCCTCAAACCAGGTTTCTTTACTTTTTCCTTTTCGTTATTACGTGCGGAGTACACGAGCCAAATAATAAGACAAATATAAAACCAGATCCGCACGTAACTGGATATTTTAAACAAAAGAAAATTGTAAATGGATGGAGAGATTGGGTTCCGTATACTAATGTTTTCGTTTTGTTTTTGGTGTGCCGCTACGTTCTAATGAACGAAGTTGCAACTTCCTTTCAACTATTATTTTGTTTCTTCTTAAACATAAGACCTGGGCTCTTGTTGATGGAGTACTTTCTACTTTTCTCTATCTTCTGCCATCCTCTTTAGCTGTTCGTACGAGACGACATTAGCTCTTTCTTGTAGTTGGTCTACATATGCCCCCTAGGCCTTCCTCTTCCTCTCTTGGCCTCTATGTGTCCTTCTGCTGCTAATTTGTTTGCTATAGCTATTTTATTAACTTATTGGTGACTTAAATTATAAAGTACTAAAACAGACATAAAGATTAATTTAGTGCAAATTAGTAGAAAATTATTTTCTGACCATTTAGCCTTACTGCCAGAATTTTATTTTCTGTAATTCACCAGGTAGTAATATTTTAAATAAAAAAAATACTATTAACCGTTTTAAATCAATAGCTAAGGAACCCTAAAAACGGACATGAAGACCTTTAAACCGATATCCCCCAAAGGAAACTCAATTTAATTTTAGAAGGACAGTCTATTGAGCGAAATCCAAAGCATATTGAGCTCCACACATAAAAACCTTTTGATGTAATATTATCCCTACATTTTATTTTTCTTTTCAAAATATTAGCTTCGTTTTCGGACGGTGGAATTTAATTCGGAAAACAAGTTGCATTACATTCAATTTGTTACAATATTTCTTTTATTAAATGTTGGTATGGCTTAATAGGACCCATGTCTTCTTGAATTTTTCTTACACTTTACGTATTACTATTTTTTCGCGGTTTTTTTGAAAAATACTTTTGTATTCCACTTTTGGATTATTGGGTTACTAAAAATAGTTTTTCTTTTATTTTTTTACAATCTGTGGTTTAGGCTCTATGCTGCGATGTTTATCAGTCAACCTATAGTCTATAGTCACATACTATTCTGATGCAACTATAATATTAAGACAATTTGTAGTAATTGGATAACAGTCAAACTCATCAAGTGGCATCTCGCTTACTTTTTCAATTTTAATTTAAATAATAAGATTTTAAAACTTCAACGATACTAACTACCGCACTCAAACACGCCCATTAAATCGTCACTTAACTAATTGACGTAATTTTTCATACATGTCTAAATAACTCATTAAATCTCTACTAAAGAAGCGTTAGATTTCTCTGAGTAAGTAAATGTTTTATTTAAAACGCATGAACTGAAACAAGTGACAATAATTCAAAATTAATTTCAAACATCAAAGTTTACTCATTTGACAAAGAGAATGCGAAATTATTAAAATTAAAGGCACGTCTACACGAGGCGTTGACGCGTGACCGGTACAAAGGGAAAATTCCTTTGACCTATCAACGTGATGTTGTTTTGTATTTCATTCCGGGAGTGTGGACTCTGCTTTACAATGCGATAATTGGTACGAAATTAAATTATTGTAATACTCATTTTTTCTTTTTGATGAATCTCTAAGTTGACGTTTTGTTTCTAATCTTCTACTAAATATCTTATCTCGTAGTTACATAATGTAATGGTAATAAAATAATTACAATACATTGTATACGATATTTTTTAGAGTTTTACACACTTTTGGTCGAGATAATCTTTTATACACAATACAAATTATGTAACTCTTCAAAAAAAGTCAAAAGATCAAACAATGTCGCAAAAAGACACACATACTCACTCATCAAACTATGTATACACACGCACAGACACACACACACACATATATACACATTAACACACATATCTTTAACGTTGAAGGTTAAACTCAAACTTTTACACAGTCATCAAAAGCTCTCGCTAAAAGCTCTCATCAAACACCAAATCACTTACATATAAATGATAGTCAAAGCTCCCTTCACTAAAAACACGAAAGCTCATTAGCACTTACGCGGTGAACGTCGTTATCTGTTAACGATAAGACGTCACTCGTTACTCTCAGTAATCCGTTATTCGTTACGTTACGTTAATCCGTCAAACGGAATAAGTGCGAATAAAAGTTTATCAAGTTGCCGCAGTTGTGTTGTTAACATTAAGTTTATGTTATGATGCGTGTTATTATTTCAGCCTGCCTATCACAACGAAAGTTACAGAAGTTGACAAGACGTGCTTTGATAAATACTGTGTTTTAATTGGTAACATTTTGACAGGAAATTTGAAATTCAAATATTCTACCAATCAACTTACAGTTTTAATCATATGATGTATTGTCCTCATTCAATGGGAAAGGAAATGTTATTTGAATTGAAAGGTTATTTTTTATCCCGGATTTCCCAAGTAAACGGACACAACGCGGGTGAAACTGCAGGGCTCAGCTATTTTTATAATAATCAGCTAATCTCGCCAGTACGTTTCTTTCGTTGCTCGCACAACGATGCTCAATGTTTATTGAAACAGATATACCAAAACACAACGTCCTACCCCTTTACTTGTCAACACAACATCTTAAACCTGTTTTTATTATTCCCTTCGCCAGTAATTACTGTTAAACAGAACAGATGAAAATTTAATCGCGTCAGAGTCCTCATTAAAGCAAGATTAATGTTAAAGTCGTGATGAGTTATAAACAGTTTATACGGTTATATAACCGTTATATAAATGTTATATAACGGTTTATCTTACAAGTTTTAAGTACAGATGTAATTACAATGAGATGAGCTTCTCGTTGATGAGTTGTTTGTGGAAATTGTGTTATGGTGGGTGGTGTTAATGGTTGCATTGGAGTGGTGTAACGAAAGCTTAATTATTGATTTGGTTTTCAAGCATTCCTTCATGTTTAATTATTTTTTTCATATTAGTTACACTGTAGAATATCTTATATAAAGAACAGTATTATAAAAAACATGTTTAATTAAGCTTCAGTAAGTAATAATTAAGTAAGTGTAGATTAGTGAACATTATGTCATAGAGTGATGTCAAAGTTTTTAGACCGCCTTAAGGCCTTCGATATGATCTAACCATTGAAAAGACCAGGACCGACAGTTTAACGTGCTCTCCAAGCACGGTAGCGCTCAAATAGAAATGCCACTATTGGCCAACCCACCTAGTAGGAGCCGAGCTACACATATGAACGCATGAATTTAAAGATAAAATTACCAGTCTATCAAAAACAAAATTAATTCATAAAAGACATTGGTAAACATTAGTAGAACGACCATTCTAATAAGATACAGTCTTCAATACATTATTTGACTTCCATATTTAAAATATTACAAGTGGCATAGATCGTTATCACACAAAACGGATACACCCAAATCATAGAAAGTATTACACCAATAAGATATGCTGCACAATATCGGTAGCAGCATTATAGCACATAAATCACAGCGCTCCGACATCCAACAAGACCGTGTAGTGCAGCGTAGCCTTGCTATACACATTTATCATAATAACCAGGGTTGATACGCGAGGAAAAGTAATCAGATTTCCATTAATTAATACCAGTTTTCATGTTTTTTGTAGATTACTAGTGTTTTAAAATATTTTTGAATTAAAAGCCACAATCAACTAAGTAACTATTTAAGTAGTAAAAAACAGAAGCTGAACATATTTATTGTTTCTATTATTTGCAGACAATTAAATGCAAACAAAATATCCAGTAATACTTGTCTAATGTTTACAGGTAATAAGCTTTACTGTGACAAGTGTTCAGATCCCTTTTACTCTCTTCAACTTTCCTATATTAGTATAGCTTAAACCGAAAAAAATGAAATTGCCAACCCTAAACAACATGACGTAACATACACCCAAGCACGTGTGCAGTGAGCAGTGATTACATTCAGTGTATGAATCACGCTGCTGCGAAGATTTTCTTAAGAAAACTCACAGTGAAATATTAGTTATAACACAAAATATACGACGTATTTTCGTAGCTAGTTAGTCTAGCACTATAGACTACGCAGCCAGATGAGAAAACTTTCGTAGCAACGTAGTAGTGTAGCAAGGTTCGTAGCGGATACGTAGTAACGTGGTCACTTCGTAGCAATTACGTAGCACTTATGGTTTGAACTATTGATGTGATGATGAAATTCTTTGACTTGCCTTAAAGTTCATGATTAGTCCAGGCAACTAACTAAATCTATTTCATACACCATTCACCGTGATGCTGTGTCTTGTTGATCATTAATTGCGAGTAGGTTAGTGGTCAACCCTGGTGTCGGAGTGTTATAACCGCCTAAAGGCCTGCGATATGGTCTTACATTGAAAAAACCGGGACCAACTGCTTAACGTGCCCTATAAAGCACGGTAGAGTTCAGATAGAAATGCCACTATCGGCCACCCATCCAAGTAGGGGTCGACAGAACACGTTGTTTAACGGTTGCAATGAACTAACATCAGTTAGTCAAACTACCCCACGATCGAAACTACTGTAGCGCTATAATAGCATCTTGTGTATAATATTATCAGTTTAACATTATTATTGTACAATTATTTTATTGAAACAAAATATAATGCTACAAGAATCTTCGTTTTAGTTCAATATGGATTTGAAAACAACTTTGAACCGCTGTACCTTTGCCCAAACAAACACACTCATACATACATTACTCGTAATTTCCCATAGTATTTCATGCTCCTGAAAGCCAATGTTACCTCTATTTATAACCAACACTATAATTAAATCCGAACTATTCTAAAGCATCCAACAATAAAACCTGCCACAAATCCGATTCTCAAACAAACGACCATCTCGAAGCTGAAGCTATAAACTGTCCGATTGTCGTATTTAAACGCAGTTTAGTGCTTGAGTCGTTAACTCCGTTCAGTCTGCTTAATTGGGAATGGTGGCAGTGGATTTAATGGGCAATATGTTAGGTTATGTTGGGATTTAGTGCTGTCTCGTTAGCTATTACTTTTCAAGTTTTATTTATAACGGGTGAGGTGAGGCTTTCGAGTGCGAATCTTTATCCTATTTTATCGAGTAAAAGATTATTAAGTCTTCATGCAGTGATAACTTGTCAGAAGATACATAGATATATGAACACAATATAACACTGGTTAGTTGGAATGAAAATGTTTTTTTAATGCGCGAGCGTCCGGACGTAATACGTCTTTTGTATGAAACCGGCTTAACCTTGACCAAAAAGTTTTACTCATAAACAAAAAATAGAGTTTAACTAAATCGGAAAACATTGACTATAGATCTTTCTACTTTGCGTGTCCGAAACCAACAAAAAACTTTATGTATGTGTGTAGCGACCGGTGCAATTTACTGCCCCCGGTTTATGCTTTGATGCGTTCTCTGTCCGTGTTATTATGAGGACCCTTGAGGCGCGTTCAGAGTGGGACACCTCTGTATTTACAGTTTATTTTTATTTAACTTATACATACAGTTTGTAATTGATTTTCTAAAAACTTATTTCTTAGAGTCATCACTGTGTTAAGCGTGCGCACGTCGCGGGCGCCCGCGACGGTTCACTATTGTATGGATCTTCAGCGTGCGCACGCTTAACGCAGTGTCAGCCCTTAGACCTTTACTTTTCGAAGCGTAGTAACCATACACGATTAGGTCTTGGTTCTGGTTTACATCTATATTAACTGCTGTATTCAAAACGCCCATTAAATGGACACTTTACTAATTAACGTAATTTTTAAATTTATACACTACATATCAAAATCACATTTAACAATCACAATCACATTAAGCCTGAAACTGCGTTAAGCGGGCGCCCGCGACGGGCAACCGTCGTGTGTCTACGCGCGTAGACACGCGTGTAGACTCTGTAGGCACGCGAGACGGGCCAAATATATTCTTCTTCACATTTCAAGTCTTTAAAAGAGTACTCGTAGTCTGTACGTTCCCCTAAGACGGCAGGTTACCACGACACCGGATTTCTTTGTCCATTATTGTGTAATCCGATATTATTGGGGCACAAATTGAATTGTCATACATTTTCCTCAAGTTGCTTCAAGTTTAATGAGTTGCACGCACGTGTACTCTATGCTCTTATTAGATTTGGAAATCTTTTTATTTAGTATTGGTGATTCGCCTTTGGTTCGTATTATTATATTAAATCAATTTTTGTAAGATCGAAAATGGTTCTTACAAAAATCTATATGTATATAAATATCAATCGTGGTTCGTCAGTCTCCCTAAAACTCGAGAAGGGCTGGACCGATTTAGTTGATTCTGGTTTTGAAATGTTTATCATAATCGGGAAGGTTTGAACGTTAAGCAGCGACGGAATAAATGCGGATGAAACCGCAGCGCACAGCTAGTTGATTTTATAATGATACATACATAGATAACATAGTCATAAAGCGACGAACGAAACCAAAGGCACATAATTGTATTGTAAAACCTAAAGCGGATTACAAAAACGTATCATCTTCCGCATTCATTACACCGTTACACCAATGCATGTTGCTATTGGATTATCGTAAATTAGCTTTAATAAATACGTACCTATACAAACGTCGAATCCCACATCGAGGGGTACGATTTTAACAAAACAAATTTCGAAAAGAAACAAGTTATATGAATATCCTATTCTTGAAATTTTCTGCAATCGCAATCAAGAGTTTCACTTACAATATACCTCTCGAATATCATATTACGTCTTCATCTAGAATTGCAACTTCAAATAAAACATTCACAAGCTGAACTTATTGAAATTTTATTGAACAAATTCTTTATGCAGTCATTTCGATTCTACTTCTACTATGAGTTTACGATAGAGATTGACAAGTGAATTTTTTATGAAAAATTACTTGTTGTTTCTACTTTGTTGTTGTTCAATATTGAAAACGAATTCTTACTACCAATTTTCTACTAACTAACTATTACTGAAATTACTTTTCCCAGAGCTCTTATTCAGTAGATTGTGAGATTCCATTACACAGTAGAAGGTTTCTGAATTCCCGAATATATCTTATGTATGTAGAATCGTAAAATCCATGTACACAATAGCAATTACTTAACATCGCAACCAAACCAATGGTAGGACCTTTTCAATAAACAAACTCTTTGACAAATTCCCAAACTTCTCAATATTTCAGAGACGACTAAGTTTGCTCGACGGTTTTACCTGCATTAAGTGATTAGTTCCATTTGTGAAAGGCACAGGTTGAATGCATTGTTCCAAGTTTGAAATGTGCATTCGAAATGTGAATTATTTATGTTAATGTATTGCCGTTTGTTTGTATTGATGTGCTTTTGTTTACTGTAATAGTAATTTTTATATTTATAGAAAGTACTTGTGTATGTATATGTAATAGTATCAGCCAGATTCCATAACACAGGCTTAGGGCTTATTATTTTACTAGCAGCGCCCCGCGGTTTTACCCGCGTTGTGCCCGTTCCCGTAGGAATTTCGGGAATTTTTTTACATAAAAACTTTCCTCTTGAATCACTCTACCTATTACAAAAAACCGCATCAAAATCCGTTGCGTAATTTTAAAGATTTAAGCATATAGACAAACAGACAAACAGAAGACAAACAGACGCGACTTTGTTTTATACTATGTAGTGATTACAATGTTGTATAGTACTCAATACTGATGACTCGATCTCGTATCAATTGTTATTGTTTAAAGAGTAAGACGGTAATTTATATCTGTTTACTTTTGATAGGCCAATCGCAATAACATAAACTAAAACAGAAGATTTTCTTCTTTCTTGAATTACTGACGAACTTCGGCTGCATGCGTTGAAGCTAAACATACATAAGCTAAGTCAATCTTCAATCTTCAACAGACAATAAAGGTAAAGCTTCTCTGACTTACCATAGCTTCTTATAAAATGATTTTATCCTCCTCCGAAATTACTCTTTAATTACTTAAATCTCGAGCCATTCTTCATAAGCACTGCACCCCACATATCTCTCGTATCATCAGTCAATGTCGGTGTAACAATAAATAAGGCAACAGAGCGACAAACCGAGACAATTTTACGTATAATAATTCTATGAACAAGTGTTGGCAATAATGATAAAATGTTGAGACACAAGTATGTGAATTTGTGTGAGGAACACGCTTTACAGAGCAGGGACAATGCGAGTAAAACCACGAGGCGCTGTTAACATCCTACTAGTATAACTCGTTTATATGCAAAAACTTGTGTGTACGTATGTTTGTTACTCTTTCATGCAAAAAAAATTGAACGGGTTTATATGAAACTTTCCAATCATATTTTTACACATCAAATCACATAAGAATAATACATGGCATACATTTTATCACAAACTTCTCGCGAGAACGGGAACAACGCGGGTGATACCGCGGGGCACTGCTAGATACTAATAAGCAGTATGTTCAATACTCTATCTGTTACGGCTAATACCCGAAGTGCGGCTACACCTAGTTTTAGCCGGTTAGAACTAGGTGTAGCCGCACTTCGGGTATTAGCTGTAACATATCTACCCAAAGAAACATAGTATTATAAACATCGAGACAGCCATGTTGCAACTAATGAAATTCAAAATCAAGGAATTGTGAAACGATTTGTTTGTTGCAAACGATTGTATCCCAATCGTGTAGAGTAAAGGAAGCAGCGGACGAAACATCGCTGAATACAGATGAATCTCAATCATGAGACACACGGGAGTTTGAACTGTGCAGTAAGTTGATGAACACTATTTTTGTTTAGTATGTACCTTGATGCCTCTACACACCAAACACGCCGCTCTTCTACTTCTGAAGAGGAAAAAGTTAAGAGAGAGGTAAGAATGAAATAAAATCACTAAACCTTTTTCCTCTTCAAGAGCAATCGTCTTCGGCTGGAAAAATGACGACATTGGTCCACATTTTGGGACAAGTAAGGAAAAATAGAGTATATAATACTTTTACTACCCAATAACTGCATTCGCCAATCTTTGTAACCGTGTATCACACACAATCCTCTGCCAAAAGCAAACAGAAATACTGAGTCAATTGTAGTCGCGTCGTTTACATACTGTTTACAGAAATAGAAACAAAAATACAATATTCAATTGTGATACTGGTAGGGAAGTATTTTGTTCTTTTTCTAACCTGTCTGCCATTTAAATTTCGTGCGCTTTAGGGCGATTGTGTTAAACTTTATGGAGGAAATCTAGTCTGTATTGCAACATAATATATTTATAAAGATAACGGGATCAAAGTTTTAAGTAAGTATTTTTTATTTTATTAATAAGACTTTTTATTGATATTAGCAGACATTTCCCTATAGTTGACAGTCGGTCTTAAAGATCATTATTACTGAGATGTATTATTAATAATATTGACTGTAATTTCATCCAATTTCCACTTCGTTCACATTTTTTTAGGACAAATTCACTCACGGTTAATCACGACCCAAACTAAGATCCTTTTATAGAATCTAACTAACTGATACTACTATATATACATACATACACTTATACTTTATCTTATATATAAAATTCTCGTGTCACAATGTTCGTTCGCGTACTCCTCCGAAACGGCTTGACCGATTCTCATGAAATTTTGTGAGCATATTGAGTAGGTCTGAGAATCGGCCAACATCTATTTTTCATCCCGAAATTCCCGCGGGAACGGGTACAACGCGGGTGAAACCGCGGGGCGCAGCTAGTAAGAATATATACTTGACACCCAGACGTCGTCAGCAACAATGTCTTCACATATTGTTGACTCCGTGCGGGAATCGAGCCCGAAACTCCCGACACAGTAAGCGCTCTCACTGCCACTGTGCAAACAGGCTCATACATTCGATCGTGTTAGCTACTGATCCGGCTACAATAATCACTACACAGAAGTGTCACCTCGTATTAAACCAACACACTTACTAATTCAACATAATTGGTCGAACTAATGATGTGAACCATTCACTCGGAATCTATTAGCGATGGTCATTACCGCCTCTATTATGTATAACCAATGTGTAATTGTATCGCATGGCCTGTGCTTACGGTTCATTAACTAGACATAACTTGATTATGTTATGTAAATAATAATCTGTATTGATATGAAGCTGTAGTGTTTATTTTTGTTTACACCTATACAATTTTATCTAAATGACAACAGCATAAAAAAATACCACCACATTTTCAAAATCCATACAAAAAACATTCAAAAAAGTCGAAGGGTTCCATTCAATAAACCAGATATTTTATTATAAATAACAACGTGTTTTGTTATACAAGTGTGACGCGCGGCTTCCCTCGTCCTATTCAGTCATCCGTCAAAAAACACCTTATAGTTTATTGTTGTGCGTCGGGGGAAATATACGAGGTTTCTCTATCATAATATACTGCAAAAAGCTGGAAATAATTGGTACAGGTTATGGTGGGTTCTGTACAAAATTGATTTAAAAGACATTTAAAATGTTTACCGTTCTAATGACTAATAAGATGATAATATCAATGAATGTATGATGATAATGAGTTTGACACATAATGTATTGAAAATTACGTCAATTTGTAAAGTTTCGATTTAATGAACGTCTCTGAGTGTGGCAATTAATGTACAGTTATTTAGCGATTTTATTAATATTTTCTAACAAATAATTGTATTATTACTCGCCGTACATCAAAACAAAGCATAATTATCAACGTATTTAAAAATTAACAAAACATAAAACTTTTTTTGACATAGGGTCTAGACAGACGGACTGCAATTCAACTGCAATCCGACTGCCAAATGGCAGTTCAGATGCAGTTTGAATGCAGTTGGCTCGACTGCAATCAAACTGCACGTCGACGGGCAGTTGGCGTGCAGTTGGATTGCAGTCTGAGTGCAGTTACAACGACTGCAATCAATCAGACTGCAATCCAACTGCACGCCAACTGCCCGTCGACGTGCAGTTTGATTGCAGTCGAGCCAACTGCATTCAAACTGCATCTGAACTGCCATTTGGCAGTCGGATTGCAGTTGAATTGCAGTCCGTCTGTCTAGACCCTTAGGTACTGTTAAAAATACAAAAAAAAATCCATCGCATTTATTTACCCAATCCAATATAAAATTCGATACGGACCCCTAACCTCCACTAGCATGAAACGAAATGTTTTAAACATTAGACCCGAGGTTATATCGGAAAACGTTTTATTTTGCCAACATGATAGATTGAATTTATTTACCATAACTATACCACTATGTTCATAACTATTTCTAATCCTATTCCATCCTACTCCTACTTAATATTATAAATGCGAAAGTTTGTGAGGAAGGATGTATGTATGTATAGATGTAATGTATGGACGTGAAAGAGCAACAAACATACATCCAATGTTTGTTGCTCTTTCACGCAAAAACTACTGAACGGATTTGAATGAAACTTTACAGTAATATAGGGTATACATCAGAATAACTCATGGGATACATTTTATCGCGAAGTTCCCGTGGGAACGAGTACGTTACGTATGAAACCACAGGGAACTGCTTGTACTGAAATAGTACAAAAAGGTGATGTCTATGTGCTTACTTAGGTTCAAGACTATCGATAGGTTAGGATTGTACGAAATTGTATTTATATCAGTTTAGTAGTTTAGGCCTTTTCCAAATAAAATTAATTCCATGGTATATCATAATTTATATCGAAATAATTCCATATAACATCTTGCGACCCGCACCCGACTCGCACCCGCAAACTCAATATCATGCACTTTAAACTCTAAATTGAGAAATGCGCTAATTTTTACCAATAGAACATACATCTACTCCACGTAATAAGCTTCCAGATAAAACCAAAATATTTTCATCCCAACACCGATATACCTAATAAAAAGGTCCATCATATAATAAGCAGCTTAAATATAACCTCTTCATAATACCGTAAACAGAAAAACTCTTTCATACTTATCCATAACAAATCGTACCAAATCCCATGGTAATATGAAACCTTTGAATTAAACATACAAAGTAAAATCAACTCTATTTTGTAACCAGTAATGGTGGTTTTCCGTTGTACATTTTGAATATAAATATTATTTTTCGATTCAATTTGTCAACATGTCAAAATAGCCCTTTGATATCAATCCCTTTACCTTTTTATTAGAAAGGGAATGCTGGTGTGTAATGTATTAGTTCGGAAATAAATGTGATACAGATGTGTTATTATTGAATTGAAATCAAAGTTAAAATCATAAAGTTATTTTATAAAGTCAATGAAAATGACAGCTATCATACATTTAAATGGATAACAAAAAGTAAAGTAAAGTATTAGCCTATAATGCCTGCTGGGCCAAGGCCTCTCATCTCACTGAAGATATCAGTGCATTGAGGAGGAGGAGGAGGCAAAATCACTGCGCTTGCCGAAATTGATTGAAATATAATGTTTTTGATACCTGTCACAATAAGCTACGGACATACAAAAAAATCGTCGTGGGATATCTAATGTGATTATGTCTTTTTTCTGATACAAAATGTAAAAAATACTCATTAATTTTAAGTAATCATCCTTAAGGAATCAGACATCTCTGTTTTCAGCAGTTAGAGTCCTTTCACTAAATTAATTAATTAATCCATTAAAAGGTTACATTCCTTGAATAGAACATTCACTAACACAAATAAAAAGACACTATTTTGTCTTTTTAAATTAATCACACACAACACGTTCCATTTTTAAATTAAACCCGTGTACGTGCAAATCCCACAATTCCATTTGAAAATAGAACAGAGTTAAGAACAAAGGAGTGTTTTCTGTCAACTGCAATGGTTTCCTTTCGTAAATAGAATGCAATGCCCAATGACCGCTTGTCTGGATGGAACGGATTTGAAAATAGACCAATGAGAAGTGTGAATTAAATTTTTGTTTTTAAATTTAATTTGTTTTTAATGCCAAGGTGTGTTTTCGTATTTTTCAATTGCCGTTTTGCTGTGTTTTTGGTTGTGGAGTATAAAATTGGAACATACATACCTTGCTTTGCTAAATTAGGGTTTTAGTATAAATTAAACTTAATTAAACCAGTGTTGTCTATTACACTTCAAAACACCCATTTCCAAACACTTCATAAACAACAAAAAGCTGTAGAGAATTAAAAATCTCATCAAAAACGAGATCAAACGAATAATTCCAATATCTCAAAGTCTCGATTTTGAAAAGAAACAATAACTTTAAAAGAAATTACGGGTGCATAAAAATGGCTGCGGGGTTTTTTTCACCCCTTCCAATAAAGGGTTAAAGTTTTAACCCCTTTAGTGAAGCGTTAATTAACGACAGATTTCAAAGATTTCTTCTGAAATATGATTTCTTTGATCTGTGTTTCCATTTGTGTAGTGGCGGGAGACTAATCATTTTGTTAACCGGTTGTTTAAATGGTGGTTATATGTTTTGGTTTATGATACTAGGTTCTAGCAGCCCGCGGTTTGACCCGCGTTGTCCCCGCGTATTGTAAAGTGGCATAATTTTTGTAGTAACCTGTTCCGAGACGTTAATTTTCTTTACATTCCAAAATTGAGTCGTATGGAGTCCGAAGCCAAAAAGCGTTCTAATACTATAAACTTAGGTCCCTTTTTTCTATGATATATTTTACCATATTACTTATCCATCTTTAGGACCTTGTATAGGTACTAAATTCAAATAAACTCCTAATTAATCGGAAAGCCATTCGCACAAAACATTTCAAAATTACATTATTTGGTATTCTCTTCGTTATAAAACCGATGACCGTTTGTATGATTAAACGCCTTAACGGCCGTAAAGCGATTTGATGCAATTTGATTTTGAATAGGGTTGACACTTGTCATTTGTATACACTAATATAAAAAAGTGAAGAGTTTGCAACATATTTGATAGTGCTATTCTGTGGAACTCTTGTTATTATGGTCGAAGGTCTCTCAAACTCCCAATCGGATTTGAATAAATTATTTTTGTATATGAAAAATTATGGATGATTATTCCCCGACATTTTAATATACGGATAAAACCGTAGAGTAGTACTAGTATCCTATATTTCCCATACTTGACAAGACAACTACCTTGTTTCTGATGGGATGTTTCTGATCTTATTAAGGATTAAGATTGTAAGTATTTAAGATATATAAGCACAACAGCTTTCGTCGCGTTATGTTTAAGTCCATTTAAGTTAATTGAAGTCTTTTAAACAAGTAAATTGAAGTCAGTTGAAATCAATTGAAGTCAACTAAACTCAATTGAAATCCTCACCCCTCCTATGGATACGCAATGTAAAACTGGGTCTAAATGCCGCTGACCTTTAAAACTTAAAACCTTTTTGGATACGCAATATAAAACTTTTTCCTTTAAAAACAAAACAGTACCAGCCCTCAAACACCGGTCTATTAACCGGTGATCTGTTAATCATCGGTTAGGTTTATTGCGAGTCGGTCGAGTCGGCCCATATATCGCGAGCAATTGTAATTTATCGTTTTATCGCCGATTGCGCACATCGTCGCGACGAGCTTCAAATAAGGTTTTTAATATGATTTGAATTAGGGATGGGAGGGTATGTTGGAATATGGATTGATAGGCTTGTGGTTTGATGATGATTGTACCGGAATATAAAGTGGGCGTGTTTTGGTTGCTTTTGGTCTTTAAAACTATTGGGTATATAAGCTATGCAGTGCGAGGAGAGACGCTGTCGCAAGAGCTTCACCTACTTCCTGATGAAGGTCACCGAATGTGACCGAAACGTGCTGAGGAACTCTCAACAGTAGCCATCGTCGTACGTAAGTTCCCGTTTAAATAAAAAATAAGCTATGCTGTGTTTTATAATTGCCACTTTTTGATGGAAAAGTATTCTTACTATTTTAGGACTCTTATGCGCAACAAATTATTTTTCGTATCTTTTCCTTTTTTACCTTTCCTTTCTTCACTACATAGTATAAAACAAAATCGCTTCCCGCTGTTTATCTGTCCCTATGTATGCTTAGATCTTTACAACTACCAACGGATTTTGATGCAGTTTTCTTTAATAGATAGAGTGATGAGTATAAAACATCCCGAAATCCCCACGGGCATAACGCGGGTAAAACCGCGGGGCGATGCTAGTTTACAATAAATATAAATCTTTACTTTAGAAACCAAAGTCTCATTTATATAATTATTTCACACCATCCAAACAATATCCTAGCCGTTCCATTATCAAACATCACAATTCATTAATCAAAGCTAACACTACCTAGGTCTTAACTTAGGCGTTACATTTGATACCTAGACCGAGTCTAGCGTCGTGACTGTGATTAACGAGCTAGTGCCGATGACAGGCGTGAGGTGAACCTTTGTATACAGGGTGTTTGGGAACTTGTTTTTAATCTTGTACCAGTAGGTAATTGGTAGACCAAAATGAAAAAAGAGTGACGGGAATGGGGAGAAACTTTGCCCCAACAGTGAGACGATACGGGCTAACAGTAACAGTAACCACTGGGTTACCTAGTACAGTCCAGTACAGTGTCGTTATATGACTGTAATTAAACCGACTATTTCCTAACCCGACTGCATTACTGCATTAGCAGATTTTAGTCAAAATTGTATGACAATAATTGAGAAGGCTTGCTGAGGCCCAAAGAGAAGGAAACATCAATTACACCTTAAAATATTTTACTCCGTATACCTTAGCATAATAATTGTTAAATAAGACCAAACTTATACCGCCTTATAAACGCGGTGTTCGTCTCTTTTGCTCTCCGGGAAATTGCGTACGTCAGAAAGTGACTTTATGTGCCCATAAAGACTTAAGTCTATCTAGGAGCATCCTGTATACAGTCATTTTATCTAAGATGAGTTGGCATGTCTCGGCGCAAGCGATCGCCACTTGAACTGTCAATTAGATGATATTGTGCGCGGATGATTGACGATTATACCGGACTATATACGGTAACATCCTGTATAGCGGTCGAAAAGTAACAAAGGAACTATTCGTACAATTGGTGGGTTATGAAAATCTCAGTATAGTACTGAATTGAAGTTTGTAGCTATTTGATTCTGTTTCTATACAGATTTTCTGACGGTTATGAAAAATGAAGGAAATAGTACCAAAATTATTGTAGATTTTTGTGTATACTTTGATTATTGTGAATGATTTGACTAATTTAAAGTTCCTTTATTAGTTTTTTATACAGAGTTCGTTAGTCCGTTGCGAGCAACAAGAATGAGCTTGCAATTTCCCACTGCCGGGCGAAGGCCTCTCATCTCTATTTGGATTGGTGGTTGATAGACAAGGGAGCAATTTGTCGGTCCCGATTGTTTCCATCAATAGACCATGTCCGTCATTAGACCGCTTAAAGGCCTACCTCTAAGCGGTCTAAAAACTCCAACACCAGCTTCTAAAAAGCTACACGAACATACTAAATAAAATGAAGAGGATTGGACATAATATAGTTATTTGCAAAAAACCGCATGATCTCCGAAAATTATATAAACAATATCTATCAAACAGCATGAAAACAGCCAAAACAACTAGGGTAAATGTACCCACAAACAGCTACATAGACGAGGGTACCCGTTATTACCCCCGTAGGAACATTACCCATTACCTGTTGTAAATGCGAAGAACGCGTGACTAGAAACTTTTAAGTAAGCTTAATGAAAGTTATTGAGAAAAGCTTCGGTTCACCTGTGGCGCTTAATAATGGATGCAGCTTTATTGGAGCTTAAATTCAGTTTTGTTTTCGACGTTTTGTAGTGTAGTAGTCTTATATAACGAGCGCCTTTGGGTCATGCTTGTGTAGGTAATTACCTTCTAGTACATACTTTGTAGTTTTACAGCCTCCGTGGTCTTGTGGTTTAGGCACTCGGCTCACGATCCGGAGGTTTTGGGTTCGATTCCCGGTGGAGATAATATCTCACAAAAATCTCTTTGTGAGACTTCCCTTAGTTTGGTTAGGGCATTGTAGGCTGAATCGCCTGATTGCCCGAAAAGTAAGATGATTCCGTGTTTCGGAGGGCACGTTAAGCCCTCCGTCCCGGTTACTTTCTACGGATAGTAGTCGTTACATGAGTCATGTCAGAGGCCTTTGGCGGCTCAATGACTCTGACACCAGGATTGGTCAGGTGCACTATCTACTCGATGAAGAAGAAGAAGATCTGATAGTTTAAATAATGATAGTTTAAATAGTGTTATTAGTAAACCCACTAAATAGAGGTACAGTAAGTGCTTCGCTCTTCCGTGGGCAAACTCATAGAAAACAATCTTGTATATGAAAAATATACTTGAATCTTCGCTTAATATTCCAATCCAATTGTCTAACACTGGCAAGGTGTAGTTCCAGATCATTTGTCCCACACGTCAGTGGCTCAGGAACATTTGTCAAAACCTCGGATGTCGTCTCACTCTGATTTATGAGAGCACCGACTCAATTCATGTAATGGATAAATATTGTAACTATATTTTTTGTTCGAAAGTGTAGGGTGGCCATGAAAACAGACTCTGTTCATGATATTATTTCAGAATTCATTATTTATTATTACAATGGTCTGTTTTTTGTTGTGGTCAAGATTAGTACCATCATGTTTCCATAGGCAAGTGGTGATTACGCCTAATTTTCCTCACTGTACTGATATCTTCAGTGAGATGAAAAGCCTTTTCTGAGAAGTAGGCCATTACAGGCTAATCCTTTTTTATCTATCTATACTAATATTATAAAGCTGAAGAGTTTGTTTGTTTGTTTTGTTTGTTTGTTTGTTTGTTTGTTTGTTTGTTTGTTTGTTTGTTTGTTTAAACGCGCTAATCTCAGAAACTACTAAACCGATTTGAATAATTCTTTCACTGTTAGATAGTCTATTTATCGAGGAAGGCTATAGGCTACATTTTATCCCGGATTTCCTACGGGAACGGGCTCAACGCGGGTAAAACCGCGGGGCGCTGCTAGTTGGAATATAAGAGAAAAGATAGAGAAGTGCTTTATTAATTAATTTTTTTTTAAATGATTTATTTCACTACATTAGTTGATTTTAATAAGTTTCAAACATTTAAGTTAAGTACCTAAAAAGCACCTTCAATATTAATTACATTTATATCACAATCATTTTATTTTAACACCCGGATATGGATAGATATCCATTGAGTAAACAACAACCTACAATTCTATTTATATTACAAAAATCCTTTAAAATCATTGTCACCCTACTTTCAGAGGCGGGTGACTACGAGTTCGGTTTTCACCAAATTGAACTGGCAGCGCAACGCGATTTATCATAATACGTAATGATTCGATGCAAATTACACCCTGGATTGAACCTCTTTCATTATGCCGGATGCTGGATTATATTTTTTCATTTGTTTAATGTTCTTTTGTTATTGTTATTGTATATGACCTCCTCACTGTACTGATATCTTCAGTGAGATGAGAGGCCTTTGCCCAGCAGTGGGCTACAGGCTTAATTAACTATTACAGGCTAATACTACTACTACTATGATCACCTCTACAAAAAAAGTTCCTTTTTGACCCGATTACTAAATTGTTGTTCCTTATGACCCGTTTTATTCAGCAGGTACAATTTATAAGAAAGACATCCAGTTATACCTTGAGAGAAATTGATGAGTGATTTTTCACATATCATGTATATTATTGTCATCTTTAAATACGACAGTCTTCTTCTTCATCGTGTAGATGGTGCCCTGACCAATCCTGGTGTCAGAGTTACAGACCCGCCAAAGGCCTCTGACATGGCTCATGTAACGACTACTATCCGTAGAAAGTAACCGTAATAATACGACAGTAACATGCTAAGTGATAGTGCAGCACGACTTATACGTAAGTATCACTACATAGTATAAAATAAAGTCGTCTCTGTTTCGTGTCTGTTTGTCTGTTTGTCTGTATGCTTAAATCTTTAAAATTACGCAACGGATTTTTATGCGGTTTTTTGTAATAGGTAGAGTGATTCAAGAGGAAGGTTTTTATGTAAAAAAATTCCCGAAATTCCTACGGGAACGGGCACATCGCGGGTAAAACCGCGGGGCGCTGCTAGTTGTAAAATAAACCTGTCCTGTTACCCACTTAATACCAAACAACGTTCACTTTCAAAACCAACTAATCTACAGAATTACCATAACCAACGTGTTATCAGCACTTGCTTATCCCAATATTAATTAAGCTACATATTACATAATTAGACGGTTGGCAAATAATATCAAACCCATCAAACTAATTACATAGTTATTATGTACATTAATCTGTAGATAATTAAGGTGTGTTACCAATCAGTTGTGTCGTATTGTATATGTTGTAAAGGTGCGTTTAGATCAAACAAATATAGTGCTAGAGCATGAACATGAACAGTCATACCGACTATGTAATAAAAAATACTACGGAAAGATATACATAACATTCAAAAAATGTTCCATCAAGCAAAATAGTCACGTTTCGAAAAAATCCTAGACTAAAATTAGATTGAATAAGTAAGAAGAATCTGTAATTTCTTTCCTATTTAAAAAAATAATAATTATACTAGAAGCGCCCCGCGGTTTTACCTGCATTGTGCCCGTTCTCATGAGAATTTCGGGATGAAAAATAGCCTATAACCTTCCCGTTGAATGTGACTATCTATTACTAAAAGAATTATTCAAATCGGACTGGTAATTCCCGATATTAGCTCGAACATACAAAGAAACAAACAAAAAAACAACCTTACAAATTTTACCTCTTTATAATATTAGTATAGTATAGATAACAAAATAAGTATTACTTTACAAACTTTCAGAAAAAAGGTATTTTTTTAGAAATACCGCCATAAATGAGGAATTTATTCCCAAACGTTAAAGAAAAATGTTCCGATGGATAACATACTCCACTTTTGCGGGCGGTTAGTATATGATAGATTTAACTTCATTCGTTTACGTACAAATATTTCTTCACAATTGGAATTACAATTCTCTGTGGCTCTATTAATAACCTCAACAAAACCACTCATCCTTCAAATTGCCCTACTACATGTGTTGTCATGTAAAAGCACCGTGTATATAATTTAACTAATAATAATTAGGTTGTTGACGGCTGTCAGTAAGTTTGCTCTGATTTATAGATACATGTTATGGATAGATTTGTACGCCATAAATCTATATCTAATCTACGTCTAACTATAGATTGATTTATAGGCTGAACGTGTATTAATCTAATTAAGGTTATGAATTTGGCTTGTTGTTAAAATTTAACATCAGGTTACGAATAACGAGGTTACGTTATTCGTAACGTATTCGTAACGAGGTAACGTGATTCGTAACCTCACTGTTAATTGGAAAAGAAATCAGAATAAGCTTTACTAAAAAGTTATGAAAAGTATAACTGTCCACAGTTTCATAACTCGTATATCCTTTGTATAATTTTGATAATTCTCTCTACATAAGACAATAATTATATATATCGTATAATTGACATTTTTATACTCGTATGACACATAACATTGTGCTTAATTTTAGGCGGAGTATAACTTATACTTGTTTCAACCGTCAGACCATGTCGAAGGCCTTTAGGCGGTCTTAAAACTCCCAGGGTGGCCAATAACTAACTTAACCTCATACTCTAAATTTTTCTGAATTTATTATTTCAGAAAACACGACACAGTAATCTGCTTCGGAAACTACATACATTATGCAAATAAACAAATGGACATGCAAATTTAATCACTCTATTAAGCTTACAATACGATCTATAGCTTAAGTTAGTAAATCGGCTCACAATAGTGACCAGTCTAAATCAATTAACTTGGAAACGTAGAATGAGCGAAATAGGCAGACAGGTCTACGGTTATTTTTATGGTGGAACTGATTTCGTTTTAGTTTAAACATACAAAAATGCTATAACGAGTTTAGTATATTATTTAACCAAAATGTCATAAAGAGTTTTGTATGGTATTTTAAAATGCACAAGGACACACCAGAGACAAAAAATCATGTATAAGAAACTTCAGATGATAGATAATTTTAGAAACGTCATTTTCGCAGACACTTATTAGGTTTCGAAACTTTTTAGACATTTTTTTTATAAATTAAATTTAACACTAAAATTAAATTCATTAACACTAGATGACGTCAGATACATCCTAAAATTCAACACTCATTCCTATACTTACATACCATTTGAGAGTTAAAATTACTTGACACTTAATTGACACAAGCTAGCATTACATGCCATTTCTAAATCAAACACTTATTACGATACTAGCAGCGCCCCGCGGTTTTACCCGCGTTGTGCCCGTTCCCAAGGGAATTTCGGGATTTTTTTTTACATAAAAACCTTCCTCTTGAATCACTCTACCTATTACAAAAAACCGCATCAAAATCCGTTGCGTAATTTTAAAGATTTAAGCATACAGACAAACAGACAAACAAACAAACAGACAAAAATAGCGACTTTGTTTTATACTCATGAACTTTAAGCTTCCTTTATTCTTCTATCCTTTTTACAGTATCCTTTGTCCAAATTACCAATTTCCTATTTTCTTTACAATCGAATGTAATCAACAAACACAATGAAGTACATTCAAATGTTTTGTTTGGTGAGGGGTGACGTATGTGACGTCACTATTGTTGACCGTCGCCCAGTTTTGCATTAGTCTATGAATAATTTATAAGAAGCCATTTTGGTGATTAGATTAGTTAATCTGATTGGATGGTCAGTTAAGGGATTTTGTAAAGGGTCTGATCAATTCGATTTCATGACGTGTAGATACTGAATTTGTAGAAAATGCTTCATGACTTTTAAAAAGATGTTCTTATTTTTTTTATCATTATTTTTTCAAATTAAAAGGTCCTGACGTAATATTAAACCATCAACATGTTAGTATCATCCCCAACCATTCTTAACTTACCAAGACTAGAATTGCACAAGTCTGTCGTTGTAAGAATCACTAGGCCAAGAAAATAACTATCAAAAGCATGAAATTAAATCATTGACAAATAACGGGTGACGGGTGGTATAAGCTGTCTAGTATAATTAAATAGTCGCACCCCGCAGTTTTACCTGAGTTGTGCCCATTCCCATTGGAATTTTGGGATAGAACATAGTTCTTCATTCTTCTGAGATATGACTGCTAGCGTAAAGTAACTGTTCTACATAAAATTTCAGTTATCTAACAGAGAAAAAGTCCAATTTCATACTCTTAACTTCAGTATTACTTAGCGTATCGTGATAGTAAAGTAAAGTATTAGCCTATAATATCCCACTGCTAGGCAAAGGCGTCTCTTCTCACTGATGATATCAGTACAGGGAGGAGGTATGTACAATTGTACATATATCTGTGCTGATCTACTAAGGTATTATCAAAATAAATTTTGTGTATCTCAAACCAGTTTTATAAAAATAATGACGTCATTTGAAACAATAAGAGAATTAAAAGCCTCCAAACAAATTAAGGTCCATTCCATTCAGACATCTAACCCTTAACGCGTGACCATTCCGACGGGACTTTATTACTTGGAAAATGGGTAAAAAAAGACCAAACGCCAACTCAATTGAGAGAGACGAGGATCAAGATGTAAGGGAAAAGCGATTATTTTTTATACAAATATTAATAACAGTTTAATATTGAACAATAAAAAGAAATAGCCAAAGAATTAAAAACCTCCGCCTTCGGTGTCTGAAGTTTTCATTATTATGTATAGACACGCAAAGACACTCAAAGTGTAAGTATTCTGGTTAGGTTCATATTATTTTGCCATACTATGACCACCAATGCCAACCGTATTTTTAGACCGCCTAAAGGCCTCCAAAATCAATCGATTGAAACAACTAGTAACAACTATAAATAACAACTTTTTAGTTCAAGCCGGGCACAACCAAGAACCATAACATCTTATAACTTATACCACACGTTAATTTCACAAGGAAATCCGCGTTAAGGAAACACAAAGGCGTTAAAAATGTGCCGTCCTCCACAGAGGAGCCAAATGACCGTCAACTGACGGTAAATTTACCATTTTAACCGTTCACCCTCCGCGGCCACTTGTGACCCTCGCCCATTGAATATTTGGATACTTATTATGGAAATAGAAAGAGTTTTTGACCCCTTCCGTTTTATTATTTATTATACAATCGCATCGATATATCGCTGTTTAAGGTACATTAGCTTTTTGCTTTAACATAAAAATGTTTTATGATAAGATTTTTCTGTGTTTTATGGAAAAAAGAATGTTATTTATTGTGGCTTTTGTGTTTGTCGTTTTGCTTGGTTGTAAGTGAATTTATTCAATGTTTTGTTATACACGGTAACTGAAATAGTAGATAGATGGGTAGAATATGTGTTAATTTTATAGTTATGTCCACTGCTGAGCAAAGGCTTCTCATCTCACCGAAAAATTCAGTACAGTGACGAGGATTAGTTTTGCTTAAACCCTATAATACGTAAACAAAACTCACCCCAACCAAGCCTTTAATTTATTCTTTCATTGCGTCTTATTATTTGCAAATGGTCTATTTGTCGCGAGTTAACCCTTACAACGCAGATGGGTCCAACCGACCCGGATTACAAGGTTCCCGCCTCAAACCGTCAAACGACGTCGTTCACTCTAAATACCCCAAATTTATTGACGAAGACATTGACAGATATTGCTAAAGGCCTAATAAAATGCAACCGTCAGATTACTTGGTGAAGAGTTTGCAAATGGGACCGCCACACGTCGATCCAGTTTGATTGTAAATGGGGATTTTCTGCGTTGAATTGTTCACGGTGTAAGCTTTTGTTGTGCAAATTCGTTTGGGTGTGCTAAAAAGTTATGTTTTGACTTAATTTGTGGGGTCATAAAAAATTACTTTGGATCGGGCCTGGGAGACCCCGCTGCGGTATTTGGTGTTAAGCTATACACTCATTATAATTAATATGTAGGCAAAGTTTCACGGCAATGTCTCTTTAAAGTACCTCAGTGACGGCAAAGTCAATGGTATTTTTATCATTAAAAAAGACAAACATTATATACAAGATATACATATGCAATACAAAATTGCCCATGCGAAGTAACCCTTTAAATAATACCATTTTTAAAATAGCTTGAGATACACTAGCGCAAAATCCACCAGAGACTTGCTGCCGGCTGAAGGGTTAATACATATAATAACCAATGTTCTATTTTCAAAAATATATATAACCTCTTTTGTCATTGCAGCACGCTGTCACTCCTTGTAGAGGTTCCCCAATCTATTTAAAAATCAACATATTCTTTACACGACATCCTAGCCTAGTCAACTTTCCGACAACAAGCATTCTTAACAACCATAATATGCTTTATCCATTCCCAAAAGAAAAAAACTAAACCAAGATTAAAGAAAAGATAAGGATATTCCGAACAAAGGTACAATAGCGTGTTCTCATGCTAATGGCGTATTAATGAGACGGGAACTTGTGAACAGAGTCTGAACATATTAATTACCGCATCCAACTTAATGCACGTCGCTCTATGATTAATGTTCCTGAGAAACTGCAAACTTGAAAAGATGGTGCATGGTTTAGTGGAAAGAGGAGTTTTATAAAATGCTGTAAGAAAATAGGAACCATTTTTGTAAATGATAACTTTTTATATATTTTTTTTGTTACCCACCTTGTGCCTGTTCCCATGGGATTTTCGGAATAATAAATCGCGTATACCTTTCCTTTTGGCTAATGATGTTTAAAATCAAGATGATTTTGTCACATAACAAAAAAGGGTTAAAAAAGTTAAAAATTATGTTGCCATAATATATGTTCGATATAACGATATACTTTAAATGAAAAATAACAAACTGTATGTAAGATTATGATACATTTTAGCTTTAAAAGTACTTTATGAGTATAAAAGGAAGTAAGTCTATAAATTCCTAAAACGAAATGTACAAAAGTTTTATTAACTTCACTATTAAATATACTTCAATTGACCCCAACAAAATCTTCGTAAACACTATTGTATGTCACCCAACGCCTTAACCGGAAGTAGCCTACCCGGAAGTAGGCGCAATAATTATTAATTGCCCCAAGAAAAGCATCTTAAGTCATCCCCGCGGGAGATCCGGATAAAATGATTTACAATTTAATGAATTTTGTTCGCAACAACTTAATAGCTTGGAAATATTGTTTTGTTAATCTTATTAATTGGAGATTGTGACTTTTATTGATTATGTGATGAGTTGAGATGTTTTTGGGTCTAGAGAAATAAGTTTACTTTGATAATTTTATGCCGTTTAGTTGTTAGTCATATTAATAGTTTCACTACGTAACTAATGATACATTAAAAGACGTAAGTGAATGATTTTTGACATGTAATGTATGCAACATTTCGTTAATGAATATTTCTTATTTTTGTTTAATTAACCTCTCAACTGAAGGAAAGAGCAAAAGTCGTGTCGTACGAACAGCTGAAGAGAATGGCAGATGACAGAGGAAAGTGGAAAGAACTCCATCGACAAGAGCCCAGCTCTTAAGTTTAGAAGAAGAAACTTCTCTGAAGGCCGCTCTCACTTACAGACACTTAACTGATTGCGTAACTTTTCATACATAACACATCGAAATCACTCATTTAATTTGTACTAAGGCAGCATTTGACGTCTCAGATTTGATAGTTTAAAAACCCGTCTGGACGAGTTATCTTATTTGACCAAAACACGATTGATTGAAATGAAACGCATAAGACATTCTTTCATAATGCATAATAATATACAGAAAGTATTAGCCTGTAATGTCGCACTGTTGGGCAAAGGCCCCTCGTCTCACTGAAGATATCAGTACAGTGAGGAGGTTTCAGGCGTAATCACCACGCTTGCCTAATGCGGGTTGCTGACCTCAAACCCGAGCCATGTTTGAAAAGTAGGAAACAAGTTTTCGCTCGACCTGGGAATTGAACCCGGGACCTCAGTCTTGGCAGGCGAGTGCACGTTCCACTAGACCACCGAGGCGTCATATACATATACAGAAATATATGATAAAATATTAGTTACAACTATCACCAAAACACTAAACTCCATAACATAAGTAGAATAACACAATAGTGCTGACCTGTTGACAAATACTAGTACATTTCACAGTCTAGCGATCGCTTTTGTCGCGATAAAAGCATGCACAATGGATGCCGCTATTTAAAGTACATGAACTAATGCCGACATTTGTTTAAAATATCGTGTGTGTTTTTGTTTGGGTTGTAGATAGTTCATTTCGACGCTGACTAAAGAAGGAAATAAGGAGTATACTGAACAGAATGAAAATATGTATTGAAGCTAAGGACGGTACTCACAGACGTCAAATGATTTCTTGTAGAGATTTAATGACTGATTTTGACATGTAATGTGTGAAAAACTACGTCTATCTATGTTGATTTAATGGAAGATTCTGAGTAGTTAGATAATGAAGTATGAAATACGATGATATTGTAATAAGGTAGATGTGACGCGGTAATTTAAAATTATATGAGCTTTATGAATACACATTTCACTACATAGTATAAAACAAAGTCGCTATTTTTGTCTGTTTGTTTGTCTGTTTGTCTGTATGCTTACATCTTTAAAATTACGCAACGGATTTTGATGCGGTTTTTTGTAATAGGTAGAGTGATTCAAGAGGAAGGTTTTTATGTATAAAAATTCCTGATATTCCCACGGGAACGGGCACAACGCGGGTAAAACCGCGGGGCGCTGCTAGTTTATAAATAAAAAGTTCTTTCTTGTTTTGCAATTGTTTTGAACAGAACGATAATAGATATTCATGATGCTCATGTTCAAGATGGTCATGATTTCATGTGAAATTTTTATTTTATTTAAGGTCTCAAACAGTTTTAATTACTTATAATTTCAGTAATTTTGTAAGTATTACAAAGTTTACTTCACAAGTCCAACATTTCCAATTACAAAAGACAGACCTTACCATCTTCTCATTTCACTAAGAAGATTATAAATTATACATAAAACCGGGAACAATAAAATCTTAGGCGTGAAGCAATAAGGCAATATTAATTATTGTCCAAAAATTTGAACATTCTAACCTCTATTTAAACCTCCATAAGATTCAAAATACAGCTTCTCTTTCTGCAACTCTACCATCAACATCTGCAATATTTATGGTCTTTAATTCCATACCAATAAGGTCGATTTTGGCGTAGTATTCGTATGTCTTAGGGATGGACGGAAGAATTCTTAATATATGGTGTTTTAGGTAATTAAATGTCGCATGTATCAGAGATTAATGATGTGTTTCGACGTGTAGGGCGAATTGATCTGTGCGTATTTGTTTCCTGTTGGCTTAGGGTCAAATGGGTATTTCAGAGTTAGCGATTTTGTGTAAGGTTCGTATAGTTTGTTTAGTATACTGGCCGGCTCATTTACATCAGTTCATATGGGCAAGTATTAAAACTACGATATTGATCCGCTGTTCAGAACTATGTCGTCAGATTTAAATGAGCCACCCTGTATATAGTACGAAGCTTTTGTTGGGGTAGGATATTGAGTATAGTGAAAGTGCAAAAAGGCTAAAACTTTACATTACATTACACCCATAGGCTTATTTCCCAATATTTTAGCAAAAACAACTACAATTATATTGCTTTGATATCGGCATCGCTGCAAAGTAACCCAACATCAGTGACACCAGGCAACGGACATTAAAATTTGATACTCCGGTAAATTGTGCTTCAGTCATCAGTCGGTCCTAATTTACACACACACAAAACGTAGTGCGAAGAAACACCATCTTTCTTTTTGGTCCATATTAAACCATTCTGTAAACAAAATGAATCATTCCATTTCGATTATAGACACGTTTCTAATGTTTTATTCACTTCGATAAATAAGTTTAGTTTCGGACAAAATACTCTCCAGAGACATAGGTACAATTTTGCAAACTATACCAAAGCACATCACTATTCAACACCCTAACCCTTAAACCTTTACCCACAAGGTCGATTTTCGTCTAGCAAATAGGATGTTAGCTGAAAAATGTTCTATAGCAAATGTATTCTTTCGAAGGGAAACCAGTAATCGGTCAAAGTCGGTTTTATTTATCGTTTTAGTTGAATTTTATCGGACTAATAGTTCGGGAGATAAATTTACGATTGGCTACGGAATACAAGAAAGGGTTGGTAACATTAAGAGGCAGGAAACTGGGTAACGTATGAAATATTAAGTAACCTCTCGTTGGTTGCAAAGAAGAGAATACTCAATCATTAATGGAAAGAAGAACAAGATAAAAGGAAAATGTGTACTTAGTGAAAATAACATTGATTAGCTATTTTCAATTTTAATTTACATCGTTATTTTATTATTTATGCCATATCGATTATATTTATATGTTATATCAGTTAAATGCATTCTCATTTAAATCTATACTAATATTATAAAGCTGAAGAGTTTGTTTTGTTTGTTTGTTTGTTTGTTTGTTTGTTTAAACGCGCTAATCTCAGAAACTACTGAACCGATTTGAATAATTCTTTTTGTAATGGATAACTACATTCAACGGGAAGGTTATAGGCTATTTTTTTATCCCGAAATTCCCACGGGAACGGGCACAGCGCGGGTAAAACCGCGGGGCGCCCGCTAGTACTTCTATAAGCATAAGTTGGAATTTGAGTAAAATAACGAAGAAAGTATGAATTAGCCTGTATTGTCCCACTGTTGGGAAATGGCTTCTCATCTCACCGAAGATAACAGTACAGTGAGTCAAAGTAAAAAAACAGCTTATTTTTATAACAAAAATAGTGAAACGAAATAGGCTCTTGTTAAAAAAAAGTATTTCCCGTAATGTCCCACTGGTGGGTAAAGAAGGTCTTTCCTCTCACTGTTCTCTCATCTCGGCTCTTGTATTGCTTAGTTGGCTCAAATATTTTATGTAACTCTTTAAATAATTATTAAAGCACTAACATTACCTAATTAGGTACAAAAATATTATCGTCCCAGTATATCAAAACATGGTTAAGTGTCAAAATCAACAGAATTGTAAATCTTCGTCTTCCACTCGTTCGAAGGACATTAATCTAGAACGGTTGGTAGATATCAAATAAACGTCCGATCCGAGACATTTTTCAATGTTCACGGCGTCCAATGCGCTGTGTTTTGATGGCAAATGATTTATAGTTTTGTGAAAATTATAGTTTTTCCTTTTGATATTGGGTGAACGAAATGACTTTAGATTGATATTAAAATGTTAATAGAAATATCATACATATTATTTTAAAAAATACATATTTTTCTATTGTTTTTAAAACAATTAAGAGGGCAATTTAAAGATGATTTTAAATCTCTACTTATAATACCCAATAACTGCCGCTCAGTCTTTTAAATCGACACTCAACTAAGTGATGTAATTTTTTATTCATGTCAAAATCACTTATTAAATCTCTACTAAAGAAAAACATATGAAGTCGTCTCTGAGAACGAGCGTAAGAACAGTAGCAATATCAATCAATAAGAAAATATACTCGTTTACATATTAGACTAAATATAATGTGTCAAAATCTACCAACTTTATGCGCAAAATTTTTGAAACCCCTTCACTATTCAAACACATACAAACACACTTCTTAAACCCATTACCATAAGATAGACAAGTTTATTAGAAACTTGCATTACGAACTCAGTAATGCACTCCTTCTAAGAGCGGTGTAAAGCATAGGTGTCGTAAACAATATTAAATTCTGTAAGTTTTCCAGTTTCCGATGAAGTCTGAGTTATATTAGTCAGCTTGGTTCGTTTTGAATACGTGGATTTGTGTTTATATTCGGTGGATGCGGCAATTTGGAAAATTAAATTTAGTTTTAACAATAAAAAATAAAGCTTTAACTATACAATCATCAATTGAAATATCTTTGTAACTCTTTTTAAACCAACAACTGAAAAAGAAGGTAGTGGCTACCAATTTAAAAAAATTTAAGTCAAAAGACAATCGCTTTGCATTTGCGTCGTATTGTATCGCATATTTAAATGTCACGTGATGGTCTCGTGGATACATATCAGTTGTTCCAGCGTTCTCTATCTATAGTAATTCGGTTAAACTGAAATGCACTACTAAATAGTTTTATTTTAACAATAATATTTAGTTGACACTACACTACTGTTACATTTTGAATATTTTACTACCCTGAAAAGTACTTCCATGTCCCCTCCATTACTAACCAAATTCATGACGCCAGGTTTGAAACATATCTAGAATCGAAGAACCTATGAACTCCGGAGTATATTTTCGTATGCAAAATATGATTTATGTGACTTGCAACACTGTGTGCTGAAACCGTCGACAGGCTGGCTGTCATATTTGCATATTTTCCGAGAATATCGATACTTCTGTGAAGTTTGAATTATTAGTTCAGTGTTTACGAGTCGGTGGGATACGGTTCGTTAAAGGTGGTATGTGTGTGGGAAGGAAATATTCCGTCTGTACTATGCATAATATAAGCCACTTACTTAACTCTCTTTTTGTTAAGAAAGATTCTCTAAAAAATATTGAGAAGTTTCATATGAAAAGTAATTGTAAAATCCATACCTACATTACATTCTTTCCAATCGCCTCACTATGTTTTCATCTCGTTAATGAATTACTTTTGCCAATAAAATGAGCAACAAACTCGCTCAATCAAATAAAACATTAAAATAAGTTCTGGTAGATTTAAATTTGATTACCATAACGGCCACACCACTCAATATTTTCTAATAGTGTTTCCGAGTGTAAATAAATCTGCGTCTAATCAAAACACCACAAGTCACAAAATCAATAAAACACAACTTTATTTATCGCTAAAACTGACGGTTAAATTTATTCACGCAAACGTAACTACGCATAAACCTATTTTAACGTGTTAAACAGTTATAGCGCATAAAACAGTTATCCGTTCCCAGTTATAGCCACTAAACGTTTACTGTTAAAATTTTAACGTGCACACGTGAATGTTTTTTGATATTTTCTAGTTATGTCCGTTTTACGTCGGACGGTCGAATAGTGGAGGTAGTAGGTTTCAATGTAAGGGATGTAACAAGAGATTCATAATTATAACGATAACCATGATAAGAGAACACAGTTAGTTCATATAATCATAATCAGTTAATGATAATATGCATGTTTATGTGTATGATGCTAGACGGTAGACGGTGCTACCTAGGTGCATGCAACCAGCGCAAACAAAGAAAATTATTAGTTCTCACACTATAACTTTAAGTTCCTTTTTTAATTTACCTACATTTTGATTTCGCTGACGCCATCTTAGATCCGTTCCGTACAGCAACAGCTGAGTTGCAACCTTTGGCCAAGTACCTTGTATTTTAATTTAATATCTTTATGTTTATGTAATTTTTTTATTTTGGCAATTACTTTCTAAAGATTTTGTTTATATCTACCAATTTCAAAATTACTTTTGTTTACACTTACATCTTATCTCTTTGTGAAAATCAAACTCAGTAACTCCATCACAGAAAGTGGTCATCAACCGCCAGTTTGTTAGAATAAACTAAGCGTCAACATACACATACATATTTATGTAACCGTTACATCTGCTCATACAATCGTCACGATATGATCTCTCCCAATATTTGTTCACCTATCAACCGACTAATCTCTTTACCAAGCTATATTTGCAGCATTTCCCATTCATATTTGCTCATACGTTTGACTCTGAATTAGCAATGTTAAGACACTTGCCCAGTTTACTAAGACCTCCCGCTAAACCAGAATGGGCGTTAGTTGTTTGAATTACAGTTGACTGAAAGTTCAAGGAATTATGGTTGTAATATTGAGCAATTCTCTTTGACGTTTGTCCATGTTTGATGAGCCTTTTGATTTGAAGATTTGAATGTTATTGAGTTTTATCTATTCAATCGCTGTTTGACCAATGTTTGTAGTGTTTTAACTTTGGCATGGTTTTATAAAGGTAATGTAGGTATTATCAGTCGTAGTTATGTTATGATATCTGATGATATGTGTTGAGTTAAAACTTGCATAAATTAGATGTTTATACTCCCAAGGTACAGTGTATAAAATAGTTCATTCATTTGAAATTTTCACAATATCGTTGCCTACGCCGTAGGCAGCTCGTAACTGCTACGGGCTACGTTCTACGTAGGCTACGGTTACTACGCCTCGTAGGCATTGATGCTACATGTTACAATAAATTGCACTTGTAGTTGAAAAGTTTCAGTCAGTATATTATTTCGTCAAATACACTTACTTTGTTGAATTACTAGCCGCGCCCCGCGGTTTTATCTGCATTGTGTCTATTCCCGTAGAAATTTTGAGATAAAAAATAACTTATAACCTTCCTCTTGAAATTAGCTACCCAATACAAAAATAATTATTCAAATCGGACTCGTAATTTTTTAGATAAACCCGTACAAACAAATAAACAAAATTAAAAAAATTCCTTTTTATAATAAATTAGTATAGGTTACAAGTACCTTATAACATTATCTCGCAACATTACTCCCTTAATTATGTTGCTAATAATAACAAATGATCCAGGTGCAAACATACGAGTACAGTATGTTTGTACATCACACATGGATAATCAAACATAGGTCGTCAAACAGAGCGAGTGACGCCGCGGGCAGTAATATACTGAGTGCCTACTGTCTTGTTCGACGAACTAATTCGGCGATTAACATCAAATAGATAGATATCTGTCTAGTTATGTATATATTGAAGGAATGCCTTTAGGCTTCTGGTGATTTGATTAAAAGGATTAATGACATGCGACCCTTACTTCCCTTTGGGTCATACATTTTGATTAGGTCACGGCCAACCCTGGTGTGGGAGTTCTTGGACCGCTTTAAGGCTTTTAAGGCCGACATAGTCTGACGATGAAACAACCGGGACCGACAGCTTAACGTGTCTATTGAAGCATGGTAATACTCAGATAGAAATGCCACAATCGGCCACCCATCCAAGTAGAGGCCGAGCCGCACGTTGCTTAACAATCACAATGTACTAACATCGCTTAGTTAAACTAAACCCTTTTCCTCCTATTCAAATACCATCTAAGCCATCTTTAAACTATCATAGTTAAACTGAATAGTCCATTACTGATGGGATTCTAACGAACCGATAGCGCTCAAAATTGCCAGTTAGTTCATAGAACGACCGATTTAAATGCAATCTTAACCGTTTCAATATCTTTGAATAGATTCTTAGTTACTTCAAACGTTCTTTAAAAAGTTATTGAAAAATATTAGGGGAATTTAATTCTGATCTAATTCGTTTATCTTCGGTCGCTGATGACCGAAGATGTTTGACCTTAGATAAACAAATGAAAAACGTCTCTAGTTCCTTGTTAATATATAAAGACATTTTATCCATACTAATATTATAAAGAGGAAAAATTTGTAAGTTTGTTTGTTTGTATGTTCAAGCTAATCTCGGGAATTATCAGTGCGAATTGAATAATTCTTTTTGTAATGAATAACTTTCAACGGGAAGGTTATAGGCTATTTTTTATCCCGAAATTCCCACGGGAACAGGCCCAACGAGGGTAAAACCGAGGGACGCCGCTAGTATTATATAAAGCAATGTGTTTCCAAGAACTAAACCATAACATTCCCTACTAATAAGTATATTAAACCCTACACATGTCAAAACTATCTAATTACGTACAATAATCTCCATAAACCCAACATTATACAAAATGCTTTATTAGTCGTAAAATTAGTCATAAAATGTAACGGCCATAGTTATTACAAGACTACTAACTATTGTCTTTGGTTTATTAGTTGATACCTATTTGGTATGTTAGGCGTATAGTTTATGGTTTGTAGGTACAAACGTTATTTGGTAGGGTTATGCTCGTAGCTATGTTGTGAGCAAACTTCTATTTTTAAAACGGATACTATGATTCGAAGTAGTACTTACTGTAAACTAAATGAAACGGGACTGTATCGCGTCAGAATATATTATAACGTACTAGCCGCGCCCCCGCGTGCCTTTTCCCGCAGGAATTTCAGGATAAAATGTACCCATATGTTATTCTGATGTATAACCTACATTACTGTAAAGTTTCATTCAAATCCGTTCAGTAGTTTTTGCGTGAAAGAGGAACAAACATGTATCCATGCATTCATACATACATCCACCCTCACAAACTTTCGCATTTATAATATATTAAGGTGCTAACAAATTAGTCACGGATATTTTAAGAGATGATACATTACATTAAAACAATTAACTTTTAACTGTAATTAAGGCACCTTTGTATATAATTTTTTTGTTTTAATTTACCGAACAAAAAAAAATATTATAATAAATTTTTAAAATAATCACCCTCTATTATGTACCTGTCAAGATGTTTAACAACTGTCTGTCATGTCACGTCAAAAGTTGTTTTTCTTAAATTTCATATGTTTGATAGTTAAAAGAGGTTCTAGAATATGTCTAAAGAGGTCTCATTTAATTATCTTATTAACAGGGTGTTTTAAAACGTAGTAAATTTGTTTCCTACTTTTCTCCAAAAAAACATAACAAAACCTATGATGTTTTATACTTTAATGTACTCCGAGAACCGAGTACTATCAGCTGTAAAAATATCCGTGACTAATTTGTTAGCACCTTATATTAGTAGGATTGGATAGAAAGTAGGAAGGATAGGATTTATTAAAACACGTACCCGGGGCGAATTACACTCATGGTCACTGGATGACCGTTTCATTTAGTATAATGAATGCAAATCGTGTAAATTTAAATACCTTGTATGTTAGGACTACAGTAGTCTATAATGTCTCACGACAAAGGGCTTCTCGTCTCACTGAAAATATCAGTACAGTGAAAAGGACTATACGTAAACATCACTGCTGATGCTCTCAAACCCGAGCTACATTAGAAAGTTAAAAAATAATACTTCGATTGACCTGGGACACTATTATGAGTATTAAAAACATAGTAAGCACATTTCTTCATTTTTTTGAAATGGAAAAAAATTATAATTTGAAAACGGAAACATCTTGACAATGACCACAATAACAATTTGTCCCTGAAACACTGAAAAACAATTGCCTACCTTTTTTGCTAAAAAAATACAATTTTGCCTAAAAACAACAATTGTTAACCCTAAATAGAAGCGTAACGTTACCACCAGGGGGTGTAAATTTCTTTTAAACACTTCTCATTATTTGCAATAGCCACATTACAGTTTAACCCTTCGAAGCAGATGGGGTCTACTATGGCCGGTAAGGGTTTCTCACCACTGGGAATATCAATGACCAAAATTAAATATTTTTTGAATTATTGTTTTAAATATATTTTTGCATAGCTCATGAAAAAACTTTAGAAAAAACATTTTTCTGACAGACTATGAACAAAAAATGTATCAAATATTAAATAGAAAAGAAATAAAATATGAAATACGTATAAAAAATATAAAAATTAAGCGTTGATTGATACGAAAGAAATATTTTAATAATAATAAAACACACCTTTAATTTATGCTCTTAATATTTCAAAATCGCACTCAATAAAAAATATAAATAATATCCCATATCTCTCACTACAAAACAATCCTAACCAACCTTGCGTAAACTTGCCCATCACAGCATTTCAACTCGAAATTTTATAGTATTAGGTTTTGACAGATATTACGAAATGTCACATAAAACGCAGGGAAAGTCGCGGGTAACAGTCAGATTATAGGATTATTGTGTTGATTCAATACGTAATACTAGTTTATGGGTCGGTCTCGTAAAATTAAATGGATTCTGCTCTAGCGGTTGTAGGGTCGTATTGAGGATTATATTTTATATACTTGGTGAGTATACCTGTTTGGTTATAATTAACTTATGTAACTACCTTTTAAACACATATTAGGCTTGTACAAGAACTCTCAAATCTACTTAGTATAACTTAATATGTATTCAGATTTTATAAACATTCTTAACTTTATTAAGCGCCTAATTATGTTTAATACCAATAATGTTCGTTTTAAAAAGTGTTCTATTTGGTTTAAATAGAATACAATTTCGAATGAACAGCTTTTGTTATATAAAATTAATGATGCCTATGTATTCCAACATTAACTATACATTGTACATTATAGTGTTTCATATAAAAAAGTAATAGCATATCATATCCCACTCCTGGACAAAGGTATCAGTATAATTTATTTTATTTAGTTTAAAGAGTAAGGATTGTTAAGGTTAAAGTTATTTTCGTCTGTTAACGGAAAACTTAAACTTATCTATGCCTTGCTCCATTCATTATGGTCATCTTAAAACTAAATCATAATTGACTTGCTTCGTTTACAATGCATTAAAAAATACATGAACATATACATGGAATATCTAATTTGCTAATTTTTAAAATGAATTCAAAGAATAATAATAGAACAAAATGTTATTCCAGTTTTTCCTAGAAGAGCCGCATTAACTTATTTTATAAAAAGCTAAGGTTAATTTCCTTAGAGCTCCAGTTCTATTTTCCAAGGAATCTATTGTGTTGAGTAGCAAAAACTACGGGCGGTCTAATTTGATTGTGAACATATTCTCTTAACAAAACTACACAAGGCAAAATGGACTCTAACCTTTTTACTTTAGCATACTTTTTAGCCCGCGTACTTGAGGGTTGATGTAAGGAATAAGAGTGTGTTTTAAAAAGTGCTTTGTGCTAAACGCTTTAATGTTGATTTTCCTTTGTAAGCATTTAAACCGAAATGCATGGAAATAATTTAATGTAGAACTAATCAAATGGACACGTGGCTCTTTTGTTATTATTGATCGTGAGTCACGAAATTGTAAAAAATATTTGTGAGACATTAGTAGAAAAATATGTAAGAAATGTTTTTGACATTTACAAAGAAAGACGATGTTATTATTTTCCTTTCATCTGTTCCCGCAAACAATTCCGAAACGTAAACTTTCAAAGATAAAAGTATTTGTTAACCCTTCAAACGCCGAGCAACAAACAGTCAAAAGTATCAAACATAACATATCGCTGAGTCAACATAACATCCCCTATTTCTAAATTGCTATTCATTTCCGTAAAATAAACATATATACGAACACACGGAATTGCAAATCGACCTGTTAATCTAATACGTGAAGCCGAACTCTACGGTTCATTTGCGAAAAAAAATGTCACAAAAAATGAGACGAATTCTTATTTTGAATGCTGCTCGGTGGGACATGACATTGACAAATATAAAGCATTTCCCGCCAAACGTCGAGTATTCTTTATTTGAACAGATAATGTAGATTGGACGTTTTGAATTATTTAATCTGTGGACGAGTGGTTTTTGTCACATTTTGTATTCAGTTTGATTATTATGCTGTTTATTTTCATACTTCATATTGAGGGGAAATATTTTACGAATGCATGAAAAAATAAGATGTAATTTACGCAAAATATAAATCTATACTAATACTAGCATTTGCCCGCGGCTTCGCTCACGCAGCGTAGATATTGTTGATAAGGAGAAATAATGTAACACCCTTTTATAGTGTTAGTAACACACAGATAAACAGATATTTTTTCTCCTGCTTTTTTAAAGGCCCCATCAGTTTTTTTTATATATATACATATAATATCTTTAATTTACAAATACCAACCCGTAAGAATTTTATTATATGTATAGATTAAAGACGGACAAACGGACAGTCATGACGAATTTATAATGTATCTAATTGGCTCCGGAATCATAAATTTAGGGTCTACAATACTTCTTTGTACACAATATTTTTTACTAAATTGTCATTAGAAGCTAAAACCACTAAACTACTGGGTGAACTCACTCGTGAGCAAGCAACATAAAAAAAATTGTCTATGAGAGAAACAATGTTCTCTCAAGTCAATTCCTGCAAATTTGACCGATTTGAATAATTCTTTCACTGTTAGATAGCCTATTTTTATCGACTGTATTTCTATTAAAGTTAGACCTGCCCGTGCCCGCTGAACGTTTGCTATGTGGCTGGTCCTTAAATAGCTGCACTATCTATTGGAATGCTTGGTAATATCTACTACTGCGTGAGTGAAACCGTAGTCGCCATGGGAAAAGTATGTAGTATGGAGTCTAGGCCCACCCCTCAATAGTGACGTGTGATACACCGTTGGATAGGGCTTCGACTTTTAATTACGGAGTTCCTATGGCCACCTTCCGGTTCCATCACCAGACCCTGGTTACCATATAGTATCAAAGTACTCGTCAAAATGAATCAAATGAGCCCAAACTCGGTGGGGCTGCGTCGTTTATGTACGGATTTGCTAGAACCTACTTCCAACTCCATACAAACATTTATACCGCTAGTTTACCCTCTTAGGGGTTTTTATAATTCCTTTTAGTAATCCTTATCTACGATAAATAAAAAACTTACATGTAATATTTTAAGCAAATGCATCAAAGGAATAAAAAAAGTCATAGAACAAACTGTCTACCCCTAAAATAACGTTTTAGGGGTGGATTTTCCAAAATGTTTTTCGCTGGTAGTTACTTTTGTTATATAGAGAACCTACATGCAAAATTTGATGCAAATACATCAAAGAAATAAAAAGTTGCATGTAAGCGATCATCCCCTAATTTACGCTCTTAGGGGTGGAATTTCCAAAATTCCTTTTGCAATCCTTATCTACGTTAAATAAAGAACCTACATGCAATATTTGAAGCAAATCCTTTAAAAAATTAAACAAATATTATAAATCTTTCAACCCCTAATTTACCCTCTTCGGGGTGGAATTTCCAAAATTCCTTTTGTAATCTTTAACTACGTTAAATAAAGAACCTACATGTAAAATTTGAAGCAAATACATTAAAGGAATTTAAAAAGTCATACAAACTTTCAACCCCTAAATTACCTTATTAGGGGTAGATTTTCCGAAACTTTTTTAATTAGTGGTTATTTTCTTTGTATAAATAACCTACATGCAAAATTTGAAGCCAATACATCAAAGGAATAAAAAGTTGCATATAAGCGATCATCCCCTATTTTACGCTCTTAGGGGTGGAATTTCCATAATTCCTTTTGTAATCTTTATCTACATTAAATAAAGAACCTACATGCAAAATTTGAAGCAAATCCATTAAAGAATTTTAAAAAATTGTAAAACTTTCAACCCCTAATTTACTCTCTTAGGGGTGGAATTTCAAAAAATCCTTTCTTAGCGGATGCTTACGTCATAGCATCTACCTGCATGCCAAATTTCAGCTCGATAAAGTCATACAAACTTTCAACCCCTAAATTACCTTATTAGGGGTAGATTTTCCGAAACTTTTTTAATTAGTGGTTATTTTCTTTGTATAAATAACCTACATGCAAAATTTGAAGCCAATACATCAAAGGAATAAAAAGTTGCATATAAGCGATCATCCCCTATTTTACGCTCTTAGGGGTGGAATTTCCATAATTCCTTTTGTAATCTTTATCTACATTAAATAAAGAACCTACATGCAAAATTTGAAGCAAATCCATTAAAGAATTTTAAAAAATTGTAAAACTTTCAACCCCTAATTTACTCTCTTAGGGGTGGAATTTCAAAAAATCCTTTCTTAGCGGATGCTTACGTCATAGCATCTACCTGCATGCCAAATTTCAGCTCGATCCGTCCAGTAGTTTGGGCTGTGCGTTGATCCCTCACTAACCACTTTTGAGTTTTATATATATAGAAGATTATAAAGAGGTATATTTTTGTTTGTTTTTATTTTCGCGCTAATCTCAGAAGTACCCATCGGATTAAAAATATTTTTTTTGTAATAGATAGCCACATTCAACGGTAACGTTATAGGCTATTTTTTATCCCGAAATTTCCACGGAATCGGGCACAATGCGGTTAAAACCGTGGGGCGCAGTTAGTTCATATATAAATCTTTTCACTTATTCATCATCTTGTTACACTGATACTCTTCAACTGTATAACACAATTACGTCAAAACGTTCCCTTTTTAATCTCATATCGCAATTAAAGGGTTAAATGACTTGTCATTCAAATAAATTCCGCTACAATTGACTTAAATATCGACTAATCCAATTATGACGTAACTTTGTTACTCCTTGGCGTCCAGATGAGGCTAACCCTTTAACATGCAGATGCTTTCATTTGGATATTAATTGAATTAGGGGTCATTCAGACCTTGGTGCATTATTACTTATTAGTTTTGGTTTTATGTTGCGGCGGTAATTAAATAAAATTAAAATCTTGTGTTGTAAGCTTTTGTTTTTATTTTTACCCGACTGCGGCGAAGCACAAAAGGAGGGTTTTGTGAATATTATATTATATACTCTTTAGAGCTAGGTTACTGAGGACATGATATCCGAAAAATTATGTCATATATTTTTTTAAACGCCATCGCCAACGCTATGACAATTGTTTATTAGTTTTATCGTTTAAAATAATATTGATAATCCAAACAAAGTCTCTTAAGAACAAAAAATCTTATTTACAAGATTAACAAGATCTAGACATTCAATACTGAGCCAAGTCTTCACAGTGTCGATTAAATCGCAAGTGTGAAGTTACCATTGTTGACGACGTCTGCGTCTAATCCGACCGCACATTAACGCGGCGTCTGTACGCGACAGCACAATACCATACGTTTTGAAAGAAATTAAGTTAAGTACACATTAGCGATCGGTATTCTTAGAAAAAAAAAACATAATAATCAACGCTAATATCTAATTCAACAGTGTTCCTATAATTTTGTATTATAAATAGATTTATAAAAATACTTAGTAATTTATTTAATCATATGAATGATCTGTGGCATACCATTATTTTAATTGAAACCTAAAAATCTTTTCATGGTAAAAAACATTTTCTAATGACCTCAAAATTAATTTATAAAAAGCATTAAATTAATGAAAATTTACAGATTAATCAAAAACCAATTATTATTTTTTCGGTCATTTAAAGTTCTAAAAATAAATCGCACATGTAAACCGTGCATTAGCTTACAAAGTTGCGTACAAGACGTTGGTCTTAGAGGTAATATTAAATTAAACTAAGACCCGAAGTCATTAAGACCCGTCGAATGCATTCGCAGGGTTAACTGGCAATCGCGCTGTGGTCATTCTATGAAATTGTTTCATTATATTTGGAACTGTTATGTGTTATAGTTTAACCTGCTCGTTGAAGTACTTAACTATATGAGTTACTAGCTGCGCCCTGCGGTTTTACCCGCATTGTGCCTGTTCCCGTGGGAATTTAAGAACCGCTCAACCGTTTTGTGCAAACTTCACATAAACCATGTACTAAATAGTCCAAACAAAGCCTAAACATTTGGTTTGGATAGGTGACCCCGTTCTTAAGTTATAAAATTACAACGAAAAGTGGCATTGATTTTTATATTGATGATTTTTATAGATATATTGCATGTGGAATGCAAATTACATGCTTTGAAAGATTACAATCACACTGTTAAGGTGCTTCCAAAACCTCTATCAGTAAATCGATATTCTTTCGGTCAGGTAAGTTATAACCCCAGAAAGTATCGTTTGTTTCTAAGACTTAATGATAATTGCCTCGCCGTAAGATCTAGAAAAACTTAATATAAAAATATGCTCCACATTTTTGAGATATTTTGAGATTTGATATCTGCATCGTAAAGCAAGTAAATAAAAAAGCAAGGAATGTCCAAGCTAATAAATTAAAACAGAAATAACAGTACAAAACCTGATAATTAAACACCGTCCTATTCATCGAACGCCATAAATTATTTAAAAAATCGTTTCCAAATAAAACGTCATTCCTTGACCACTAATAGCAGTTTGATGGGTATTTATGTCCATCTGTTCGTCCATGGTGTGTAATTTGGAACGCGTACGTCTGAGGGTTAAGCTAGATGTAGTTATTAGTGCATTAAGTGATGACTCTGTTACGGGGTAATAGTTAGCGGCGACTAATGGGTTAAAAATTGTTTCGTGTCCACGAACTTTTGAATTAATTAATAGTTCTTAGGAAATACAAGTTGAAGCGATTACTTAGGTGATTGATGATGGTATTGATATAAATGCAATTTGAGTGATATTCAACTAAATTGCAAACTAATTAATATGAATACAAAACTTGATTTTTTCAAATGTTTCTCATTTTTTTTAAACTTAGCGATTTCAACACATCGTAAAAGTTTTTTCTCTCAAGGTTATAAATATAGAATGTGAAGTAGATAGGATTAGACGTATCCAATGTAACGAACACACTGATGATCTTCAATTCAAGTCATTTTCCAAAAATACTTGAATTTTCCCTGTTATCTCCTATAAGGAAGATCTTCATTTTCACCAAGATTCTACGGTTAGAATATCCATATCAACTGCAAGCTGTATACTAATACAGAAACATTTTCATCAAATGAAATGCTTCTCGTTTCAAAACATCTGCTTATATTACCATCAAACACAATTACTATGCAAACACAGTTTCTATACTAAGATACTCATAAGAGTCCACACACACTATAATCACAATTGTCTTAAGACTGACTTGTCTTGAACAAAACTGTTTTATCTCAATCTTACAACAGCACAATTTTTTTATTGTAAGAGTTGACAAAAAATTTCACTCCAGGAGTGCCGGCAGTAGTGGAAACTTGGATATTAACGTCAAAACATTTTACGAATTTTCGATTAAGTCACGTGTCCTGACGCGAGTTTAAAAAATTTCACTCATCAAAAAAAAGTGCACAACGCAACTTAATAAGTGTTCTCTTCAAAAAAAATTGTCACCCAAAAAGTCAGTAAGACGTTGTTTCTAGTGCCTCTCTCATTTGTTATCATAGACTAAAATACTGTCTACCTACAGTCGTCACTTTCGTCTACAAAAGCTCCAGAATACTCGTATAATCTAAGTACTAGATAGTACCTAGATTCTAGCACTTCAAGGATCCATTTACCAAGTTCATTATAGAGAGAGGTGAGACGAAACAGGTGTTCCTGATGTTTGCATGCATTCGCTAACCTTTCACCGGATTAAAGAGATTGGGTTAGCCGGTATTATATTTTTAATAAATATTTTTATTTATCTTCAAGCTTATAAGAAGAAAAATGCTTATTTAACGAGAGACTAGTTTAATTAAGTTAAAGTACGTTAAAGTAATGTTTAGTGCTCAGAGAAATACCACTATCGGCCACCCTCCCGACCTGCACGTTGCTTACCAATCGCAATGAGCTTACATCGCTTAGTCAAACTACGCTACCTGCGCTACTTTAGTGCAAATGACACTACCTCGAAAATCACAACTAATCGATGTATCTATTCCGACGGTATGTTTCGCCGATGGGTCGTTACTTCGAAAGCACGTTTCAAAAACTAAAATACTAAATTCAAAACCATATTTCTAACCATTTATTTTAGTGGAAACAATAAAGAATTGAAAGCGACGTATTGACGACTCAATCGGTTCGCCAGATTTTATTGGTCAGTATATTTTTATTTAAAAGTGCATTGTCGTGTACGCCCAATGGCTGAGAATAGTAAAACATCAATACAACTTTTATGGTGTTGAGTAATCTTCGAGAAAAGCATGTGCATAGGAAATTTCATGGCCGTTTTATATGGGAATATTATTTTAGTGCATTTATTTCTATTTTCGTTTTGAATATCGAAGCGACTTGAATACTGCAATAAAATCATGTATTATTGCAAGAGTATAATATTTAATTAAAATGCTATCCGTAAAAATAACTTAAAATGTTATTTTGAGTTTATTTTATCTATAACAGTGATAGCGTGAATTTAACTAAACACAAAACAAGACTTTTTTTAAATAGAAATTCTCAAATAAAGTCAACTGGCGTTGATACAATTACTATTATTCATAGATAATAAGAAAAGTTTTGTAAAATCTCTTATATTATAAGAAAAGGCTAAGGCTAAAAATTACATTCTAACGCCCGTACTCAGGGACGTCAAAATATGCTTCCTTTAGTAGAATTTAATGAGTCACTTTTACAAGTTATGTATGAAAAATGACGTCAGTTAGTTACGACTACGAGTAAGTGTCGATTCAATGAACAATCTCCGAGTGCGGCTGTTCTATAGTAAAAAACAAAACACAACCGACCATTAACAAATCGAGGAGTATAATTAATGATGTGTAGTATTAATAAGAAGGGCCAGAAGAGTCGTATTATAAGTGAATCTGAAACTCCGAGCCGGTGGGGAAGAAATGAGAATGTCACGATGTAATCTGATCTTTGCCGGTTGGAGACGAGACAATGATAAATAGAGTTCCGTGTTTGTGAGCTATTGGTTTTAAGGTGCAAGGTTTGAGCGGATTAAATCTTGGATTAGTTTTTTTGATGTTTGATATTGACAAGCCCGTTGGACAGTGGCAGTGAGAGCGCTTACTGTGTCGGGGGTTGCGGGCTCGATTCCCGCCCGAGTCAACAATATGTAAAGACAACTTAAACTAAATGATACATATATAGATAAACAAAAACTTTATAAGAATTTTATATTGACATCCAGACGTCGTCGCTAATAACTATATCTTCACATGTGAACTGAGGGCGAGAATCGAACCTGCAACCCTCGACACAGTAAGCGCTCTCACTGCCACTGTGTCAAGAGGCTTGGGCTTAGGCTTGATACTAGGGATTCTGGTGGTATTTATACTAGTTTCATAATATTTAAAGCTGTTTACATTAAACTATTTAGGTTTTTCACAGAAGATAAACAATTTTTGTACTAAGACGAAAATCCGCTACCATCTTCAAACTTAAACCGCCGAATTAAGAAGACAAAAGATGTCTCTATCACAAATAGGCTTAACAGCGAGACCCACTCCGGTTAATTGCTTACGATATCTTCACAGGAACAGATTAACTTTATATTCCCTTTTGCAATACATTCGTGATTACGGTAATGTTTATGTATTTCTATGGAGGACAGTTTGTTTTGGTTAATGGCGACTAAGCTTATTCACGCACTAGTACGTAAACATAAAATGTCAGTCTCAACAGACATTTAAATTGTCTTTGGCCCATCTTAGACCATACCAGAGACATTTTAAAAAAGAAATCTACAATAACAACAGCTATGATATTGAATCAAGAATGTTTTGTTATCGATAATGAAAAATCAGGGCTTTGTACTGGCCACTCCAATAACAAAAGTAAAAACAAAGCTTATACAGGGTCGAATTGAGAAACCTCCTCCTTTTTTAAAGACGGGTAACAATACTGAAAATTTAGACTTATTGAATAGGACAAATACAATTATTTTGTTACATCTTAAATAGAATTTGTAATTTAATTAATTCCAAAAAATGCCATTAGACTGATTAAAAAACCGGTATTTTTCCTTAATTTAAATTTTAAAGGGATTATTATGTTGCCCAAAGGGAGATTATGCAAAATAGGTTAAGAGAAAAACAAAAATGAGACAATATTTATACCTCGTACGTATCATTTAACATCTGAAACGAGGCCTCAAAATATATGCAAATGATTTGAATTGGTGTAGAAAAATGTGGACAAGAGAGAATCGAGTGAAAGAAAATGGGTTCCGCAAAGAATAAGCAAACCATTTGAGAAAACAATTCGAAGATAGTTGTTGTAACATAGTTTTGAATTTACTCTCAATACAAATATAACTGTTAATTTTCTTAAACTCATTAACTTATATCATCTCATTTTATCATACGTTAGTTCATATTGGTTGTCGGTCGCTGATGACCAAGTTGTTTAAGCGACGTTAAATAAATAAATTAAAAAAAAAAATTACTCTCACTCTATTTTTAATACTTATTCGTTTTATGTTCATTAAAGTTATTATTAAAGTTGCATTTATCTTGAATATGTGATTCTTGAAATGAATGAAAAAAGAGTATAAAGTAAAGTGAAATCTTTTGACGAAAAAGTTTAAGGACACCCTTTAAGACAGAGTCACTATAATAGAATTAAGTACATTAAAGAAAAAATCGTTCCATATAGAATGACACCAAAACAATGTAATTCCCAACATATTGTGATTAAGATAGTATACAACACCGATAAAGTTTACCACAAACTGTTTTCACGACGGAACCCTAAAAATTAACATAAACGCTCAATATTAGATACTTCATGCGAATATTAAAAACGATTAGAACCCCTCAAAAACGTGAGTGGTCAAACTGACCACTCGTTCCCACTGACATTATTAGAATGACCGCCGATATTAATAATGACGTCGACTTTTTAAATTGTCTCTTCATTGCTTCATGAATAAAGTAGATATTGAATAATTGATAAATGACTTGTGATGAATGTTGATTTGATCCGGGCTATAAGTGAGTTTTGCAACTGTATACTGTACATGTAAGGGTCTAGACAGACGGACTGCAATTCAACTGCAATCCGACTGCCAAATGGCAGTTCAGATGCAGTTTGAATGCAGTTGGCTCGACTGCAATCAAACTGCACGTCGACGGGCAGTTGGCGTGCAGTTGGATTGCAGTCTGAGTGCAGTTACAACGACTAACTGCACTCAGACTGCAATCCAACTGCACGCCAACTGCCCGTCGACGTGCAGTTTGATTGCAGTCGAGCCAACTGCATTCAAACTGCATCTGAACTGCCATTTGGCAGTCGGATTGCAGTTGAATTGCAGTCCGTCTGTCTAGACCCTAAATCGGACCGAGTAGTATTGCAAGTATATCCCTACCACTCCCTACCATCGCCGCGACGTGACCATTCATTTATACGTCAACTACGCATAGCTTTCATATTATAGCATATTTCAACATGCTAAAGTCTAGAAATTACTGTGTATGAATTAGTTTCAACATTGTCGGTGGCCATTGGCCACTAACCTACATAAACCTATTTTACATAAATAATACTACGTTTGAGTTTTGAGTACAATATAAAACCAAAAAAAGATCTCTCCGTAGCGTAGTAATCAAGCTCGCAATAACACTTTAAAACATGAAACAACATTTTTACGCACAATTTTATTCAAATACAACCTGCTAACAAGGCGTTGCATTTTTAACACTACCCCTACCACTTGCAACCCTTGCGAACACTGTACCAGTGACCCATAAAGGGTCCCCTAACACTTGGTAGTTTCTTCTTCAATTATTCAAAGTGTTACTTGTTCGAATCCTGTGGGAGAACTCGTCGCTATGCGTTTTCATTAATGTTACATTCAAGAAAGGGGAATGTGAGTGAATTTTTCTTAGTACTTGTGAAAGCAAATGGTAGTGGTTTTTATTATGAATGTTTTTAATGAAGGATGAACTAGTCGTTTTCTTTGCTAGAATTTGTAGAAATATTAATTATAAGTTATTTTACATTTTAACGCTCTTTTAGTAGAAAATACAGGGAATGGCAGAGTTTTAATGATAGGTTTGTGTCGCTAATTCACGATAACGCTTATTGTAAAAATATATTCTAAAGCTCCATTACTTAAAGGCTACTCAATGATGAACTTCAATCATCTGGTTGCTTCGTTTCGATTGCTCGAATTTACATATAGCTACTAGTCACCTCGTTCAATATAAAGCGAAGTGAGAGAGTAAATTGGTGTTCGTGTTCTATTCTAATGCAAGCTAACAGCTTGCAATATCCTGCTATAAGTTAACAGCTTGCATTTTTTAAATAATTTATGCAATAGATAACTTTATGGTTAGTTAAAATAGTAACCTTAAACTTTAAAACAAAATGCATTATCCCAAGATACATTAAAACTATTAATTAACCCCAACACAAAACATCCAACAATTCCCAAGAACCAGCATATTCTTAATCTAATTTCCTTTAACCTTGTCTCCAGTTAATTATAACAAGATACTTTGCTATGCAATGTGCAACCTTATTGGCTGGTAATAAAACTTTATACAAAGTTAAATAAGAAAGCTTACACGTGGCTGTGTGGGAAGATATCTGTTCCTTGAAACCTTGGATGAATGTCAAGGATTTCTTTAAGGGTTGTTCTCGATTCGCTTTGTGTTCTATTGGTCAATCTTAAAGGAACCATTATATACAGGTTTCTTAAGATCTCAAGACACTGTTAGCTCTTTTTGCGTAAATCGTAACTCCTATCAAAATACATAGGAATGGCGTCACATACATACATAGTGAAGTCTGACAGTAATTATATGTAAAAAAGTAAGAAAACTCGAGTAGGTTAGTGGTCATCCCTGGTGTCGAAGGTTTTAGACCGGCCAAAGGTCTGTAACATGGTCTAGCGATTGCAATGGCTCGCGACGATATCTGGCTAAAACCAAAGTGTACCAAATGAAACTTCACCGAACTGAAACTACACCAACACAGTTTCACAAGGCCAAGGCCAAGGACTCGATATCTAAAGAATCGTATATATTCATATAACAACTTCATACATACATAACCCCTACTATTTGCTCAAGGTCCATTGTTATTACTTTGCAAAGAAAATACGCAGTTGAAGGGTTTAGAAAATGTGTTTTATTTATAACAAGTATACACCATTAGTAGTGGTTTATAGATCTTCGGTTGCGTAGAATAGTAACGGTGGTACGGGTCTAGTTATAGTGGTCTTTTGAAATATAAGTTACATTTTATAGTTTTAAACGACCTTTGTGGGAAGGTGGGTGTTTTGTGAAGTTGTTCATGTATATTTATTATCGTTTTCTTTGTGGAAAGTATAATAATTGATAGTAGTTTCGTAAAACATATTAAGGATTACTGGTTATTTATTAATAATGTAATTTAACTCCTGTTTTACGCCCGTACTCAGATTGTAATGATTGTGATTTTTACAAGTAATGTATGAAAATTTTAGTGTCGATTAAACGGACGTCTCTAAGTGCGGCAGTTTATTTATAATAATATTTTTTTTATCTTTTAAGCTATAACATCGTATAATAGTATTGGACCAAGAGCCCGCGAACCCCAGACCTTCGTTATTTTATAAAAGCTGAAAGTTTGTCAGCGCATGCTCCCACACACAGGTAAGAACGATGGACTATTATGAAGTTTGGGTTATGGTGGCTTTGGCAGGTATACGGTACTAAATGTCAATGGTCGAAAACACCAAGTTGGCCATCGATTTCGATATCACCGTCAAAGGGTGACTTGTACAACTCCTCAAGAGCTTTCAAATGACATAGGTCATGTCACTGTTGAGCATTAGGATCAGCGTCCATGGCATAGGCCAACTCCAATCTTCGGTGGTCGAAAACACCAAGTTGGCCGTCGATTTCGATGTCACCGTCAAAGGGTGACTTGTACAACTTGTCAAGAGCTTTCAAATGACATAGGTCATGTCACTTAGGATCAGCGTCCATAGCATAGGTCAACTCCAATCTTCAATGGTCGAAAACACCAAGTTGGCCGTCGATTTCGATATCACCGTCAAAGGGTGACTTATACAACTTGTCAAGAGCTTTCAAATGATATAGGTCATGTCACTGTTGAGCATTAGGATCAGCGTCCATAGCATAGGTCAACTCCAATCTTCAATGGTCGAAAATACCAAGTTGGCCGTCGATTTCGATATCACCGTCAAAGGGTGACTTGTACAACTCTTCAAGAGCTTTCAAATGATATATGTCATGTCACAAATGACACTTAATTATTTGATGAATTTAGATCGGTATTTTACACACCTTTAGTACCGTATACCTGCCAAAGCCACCATAACCCAAACTTCATAATAGTCCATCGTTCTTACCTGTGTGTGGGAGCATGCGCTGACAAACTTTCAGCTTTTATAAAATGACGAAAGTCTGGGGTTCACGGGCTCTAGGTCTATATACCGTGGTATATCAAATAAAAGAGAAGGTATTTACCGTCATCAAATTTTTTGAAAACTCCGAAATTACTTTTGATCCATCAAACCGCAAACATGGCGACGGAATTAAAAACCCCAAACAAAATTCTTTTGTTATTTGACACTTCGTCACATTTTTTAACCCTTACATTTGCAAAATTGCGTGGAACCCCAAACAAATGGAATTCTGCCTCCAACGCAGACGTCCTAATGTCTGTCCATCAGGCCCCTAAATGGCTCACGTCATTTACCAATTACCCACACCAACATCCTGAAATATTACTAAACACAGTATCCATTGCTGACTCTCTTGGATATTTTACCACGTAAGTCCAAAAAGAGGCAGCGATGGTTATGATTTTTCGCGATAAAGTTTTGGATATAGCGTGTTGTAGTAAGGGTTTTGTATTCAGGAATTATTGTCGAAATCCATCTCTGGATGGAATGACGTCATTGAGCATAGCAATGACAGGCAGTGAAAGGGCGGTAGGTGCTAGGTGCTGTGTGATTAAATTGCAGGCGTGTGCGTGTGTGTGTGCTATGTGCACTAATAGTGACTTATTAGATTTGAAATGCATTAGTTAGGGGGTTAAGTAGAGGACGAGTAATGAAATAGAGGCTGGTCGCTTGTATGGACTACATACCATGCGTGCAATTTTAATTTATCGCCTCCCTCCAGTTATAGGTTTATAGGTACTATTAGGTATACTGTGTTTGTTCACCCTAGTTAGTGATTCGCGAATAAAATACGTAATAGAACCTAGGTGCTCCTGTATAAGAAATATTCTATACAGGCATCAAATAATAATTTTTAGTAGATGATGTATGGTAAATATGTTGTCGATTGAGCAAAGTGGAGGAGAAACATTAGGAAGGCTGACCGCTCCACCGTATAAAACACTTTACCAAGTTTGTAGGCAAGTAAGATCGAGTAAGTTAATGGCCAACCCTTGTGTAGAAGTTTTAGACCGCCTGAAGACCTCCGACATAACCTGACGATTGCAACAACCGAGATCGACAATTTTGCATTCCCTCCGAAGCATGTAAAATTGAGATAACCATGTTTACCTTTTTTTGTTTATTAACCTACTAGCTGTGCCCCGCGGTTTTACCCACAGCGCACCCGTTCCCGTAGGAAATACGGGATAAATAGTATCCTATATCCGTCTCCTGGTTCTAAACTACCTCCCCATCAGTTTTCAGCCAAATCGGTTCAGCCGTTCTCGAGTTATAAGTAGTGTAACTAACACGACTTTCTTTTATATATATAGATTGTTTATTTGGCGGCTCAATAACTCTGACACCAGATTTGGTCAGGTTGACCATCCACTCGATGAAGAAGACTATTATAATTTAAACGTACTCACACGGGTTTTTTCGCGTTGGAAAGTTTAGCAAGTAAATAACTTACTTTTTATTTCCCGTCGTTTCGAGGGGATTGCACCTCTCGTGGTCGCGGGTGAACTCATAAAAAGTAAGTTATTTACTTGCTTTATAAACTTTCCAACGCGAAAAAACCGTGTGAGTACGTTTAAATTATGTGTTCAAATCGTGTAAGTTTAAAAAAGACTAAGAAGACCTATTGTTTTCCTCTCCTGGGCAAAGGCCTCCCTCAACATCTTCTAAGCGTCCCTATTCTGGACTAGTTTAGGCCAATCCCTGTCAAAGCGGTCCAGATCGTCACACCATCCCTTTCGGGTCTGCCTCGTTTAAATAATACAGATAAAAATATCTCCATTTACATGGTCCTAGGTACCTAGGTTGCACTATTATACCTAGGCGTTACAGAGTAATCCTGAATAATCTCGCACCCCCACTGACCTAGATTCTCCCCATATTTCTGTAATTACTCACCAGTGCTTTGTCGACTTCCCCCAAAAGGGGAGAGGGGTTGTAAAACTTTGAACTAAGGAATATTAATGCGGACACAGATTAATTGATAGTTTGTACAGGAATATTAAATAGCGTAGTGTAGGTTAGATAGTGTTATAGACTCTTTCTAACTTGAAGTTATGATAAAAATTGGTATGCGTAAATTAGAGCTATGTTGTTTTGTTTTTGGAGGAAAATGGATTTAAATAGTAAATATTGTCTATTAATCAAAGTGGATTTATTTATATAAAACTTTTACGCAATGGTAGTAATTTTTTTTAAATATTTAAGTTTAAGTTAGGTTTATAACAAATTGTAATTGTAATCTACAAATTCCATTTCTTATGTTGGTATATCTTATCAACCTCTCTCTCTCTCTTCCTGGCTATGTGTCCCACATGGTGGTGGGGCCAGCCTTCCTTATTTTTCTCCTCCACTTCGCTCTTTCGTCAACGTCGTCATCGAAAATCTTGCACTTAGCCATATCCTTGGACACTACATCCGTCCATCGTCGTTGTCTTGGGTCTGCCTCTAGATCTTCGACCGGAGATGGAGAGTTGTAGCGCCAGGTTCCCCGCGTAGATATATCTCATCAACCATTATTCCATAATGGTATATATGATCATTATATTGTTAAAAATTGTATCAACTCCACAGTTTACAAACAATCCAAACTACACTATCTAGCTAGACCATCGCTGTCACCTACACACAGACAACCAAGATTATAACCATTCTATATACATATATACATAGTACTACTACCCTACTCTTTGATAATGAAAGGGGAGAAAATGCATTGGTATGAAAATATCACGCTTTTATCTTAGGGGATGGGGTAAACCAGATAGGGGTTTAAAGATTTACCTTCTTTTGAAAAAAAGGCTCAGGGATGAGGTAAAGCCGCCAATAAGTGCAGTAATAAATGATTGATTTATATGTGTACTAGCAGCGCCCCGCGGTTATTCCCGCGTTCTAGAAAGAAGGATGAAGAACAGCCTATATACCTTCTTGTTAAATGTGGCTATCCATTACACAAAGAATTATTTCATTTGGATTGGAACTTTTTTAATTACGCGTTCAAACAATCAATTAAAAACTTCATCTATATATATAAAAATGAAACCCGTTTTTTGTTGTCGTCGCATCACGCGTGAATGGCTGGACCGATTTCCACGGTTTTGCATTCGTTGGAAAGGTCTCGGGCTCCGTGAGGTTTATAGGGAATAAAAATCTCAAAATTCCCACGGGAACGGGGGCGCTGCGGGTGAAACCGCAGGGCACAGCTAGTTTTCATATAGATATTAGTATTGATTATACATAATATAAATAACAAGTAAAGATCTTCCTCTTTCTTAAATAAGTATACATAGATTTAGTAATCATTTACATATTAACAAATGTTGCACCGCATAAAGAACCGGCATAAGTAACGTTATTGTTTCATATCGCCAAAGTTCAAAAAGTACTAAAATTTAAAAAAGACTGGTAATATAAAAAGTAAACAACCCCTTTCAAAACCAAATAAAATAAAAGACTAATTGAAAGTGAACCACAGACCTTTGAAAAGGCCACAGATACAGTATAGGGCATTAAACAAAATAATAGGAAGCCTAACGTAATAAACACTCGATCACATGCAACATGGATATAGGTTTTTTGAATGTGCTAACCAAATAATGAAGAATAAGGTTTCAAAAAGATTCGTTTGACCCATCTTTGAGAAATATACCTTTGAATAATAACAGAGTATTTGAATCACAATCAATCAGAATTTTTTGACAAGATCGTGGTAACATATTTTTTACTTTCATTGCGATTGTTAAGCAACGTGCAGCTCGGCGATGGTGGCCGATAGTGACATTTCTATGTGAGCGCTACCGTGCTTGTTTTTCAGAATATTTGTTTCGAAACTACTGAGTAGGTATTATATTATTATGTTGGACTATATCTATATTATGGTATCTACAGCTATCTATGGCATCTTAGATCTTATACCTATTTTATTAACATTTTATACGTAACTAGCAGCGCCCCGCGGTATTACCCGCGTTGTTCCCGTTCCCGTGGGAATTTCGGAATGAAAAGTAGCCTATAACCTTCCCGTTGAATGTGGCTATCCATTACAAAAAGAATTTTTCAAATCGGTTCAGTAGTTTCTGAGATTAGCGCGTTTAAACAAACAAACAAACAAAACAAACTCTTCAGCTTTATAATATTAGTATAGATTTCATTAACACTATTTTGATGAAATAACTCCAAATGATAGTTATTTCAGTGTATTTCACTGAAAAATGTACACTGACAGAAACGCCACGATGTCCGTTACTCACTACAAACCACAAGGCCATTTCCATTGACTCTATAAACCTTATGAATATGCGACATAAAATTTTCCATTCAAATGACTTAGTCGCCCTTTGATCAGCCCTTACCAACCTTTGGTGCATTGAAAATTTTAATCGAGCCAAAGGTTTGTGATCGCTGTAGCTTGATCGCGATTGGTCGGTAATTGAGCGTTGGTAAAGAGAATAATGTAACCTTTGATATTAAAAGGATGTGTTTATGTGTTCATTCGTACGAGTTTAATAGATGTAATGTTTTGAATTAGTGATGTATGGAGATGGGTAATGGATGTGATGAATATTGGTTTTCATTTTAATAATTTAACCTTAAATGGGATTAAAAGTAGCCCAGAGATAGCCTACTAACATACACAATCTTACTCACTTTTGGCCCTAAGTATTGGCTATCTTTGTGATAAATTTCATCAAAAAAATAATCATCAAAATCGGTTCATAAACAAAGAAATATCCGCGAACAAAAAAAAATTCAAACATCCGAATTGAGAACCTCCACCTTTTTTGAAGTCGGTTAAAAATAGGGACCGTGATTAGGGCGTGTGACAGAAAGAAATTTTAACAAAGCTTATAAAACGCAATACAATATTTACTAATTTAAATACACCAACTGCTTTTTTTCATAAAATTGAACAACATAAATGAACACAGTTAAATATCAAGTAGACATAACCAAAAATAGCGCAAAATTTCTGTCACCATTTATTCATCCCATTTCCAACATAACAGACCGCATTTGTCAACACCTATCGCCGAATAATCCAGACAAAAGCGGTTACAACAAACTTAAACGGGACAAAACTCGATTAAACCGGCTCGCACCGGTTATAGGGTACATTTGTAACAGCATTTACATGGTTCTTTGTGATTTACCTCCGAACGAAGCAATCGGGACCAGATTGGTTTTTAAATTTTATTAATTCTCGATCTATAGCAGGTTTTGTCGATTTAATCCGGTTACGGTTTTTTGTGAAATATTACCTGGAGAGAAATCGAACCTTTTTTTAAAAATGTTTGTCTGGCCTGACTTTTGTTTTGTGGAACAGAATTAAGTTGTTGTTGTGTTAAAATAATTCAACTAAAATCAGTAGAGTGTCTAAACTAATTGTTGAACCGATAGAAGGTTCTTAATATAAGCATATAGGTGGGTTGACTTCCTGGGCATACTAAGATTATGTCGTATCAAAATATTTTTATGCTTTTTATACACAAAACTGAATAGCATCCATGAATAAATTCCATTTTCAAAATCACTTACTCCCAAACTTTTATACCCATCGACAAAAAATCATATTCCGTCAATCGGTTGTCAAAAAAACATCTCAGAATATCGCTAAACTAGTGTAAAAGTTCAACCAATTGTCACCCGTATGGCTAAAACTTTATGGATCAATATTGTTTGAATGTTTTATGCGTTCGGTATTTATTTTGGGTACTTTAGAGGTCGAAGGGATAAGAGAGGTTTGATTCGAGATAAGTTGGAGTTTGATGTGTTCATTTATTCATAGAGGTCGCCTATCTTTGTATTGAAATAGAGATCAATGTGTGTGATAGGAAAGCGGTGGTGAGCCGCGTAGCAAGCAAGTGTCTTTTATTTACTATCTTCTAATATATAAAATTCTCGTGTCACGGGGTGCGTGGTTGAACTCCTCTGAAACGGCTCAACCGATTCTCATGAAATTTTGTGTGCATATCGAGTAGGTCTGAGAATCGGACAACATCTATTTTTTAACCCAAAATTCCCGCGGGAACGGGTACAACGCGAGTGAAACCGCGGGGCGCAGCTAGTACAAATATAATAAAGCTAAAGGTTTTGATTTTTTGTTTGTATGAAGGCGCTAATCTCCGAAACTACCAATCCGATTAAATTAATTATTTTTGTAATGGATAGCCACATTCAACGGGAAGGTTATTGGCTATTTTTCATCCCGAAATTCCTACGGGAACGGGTACAACGCGGGTGAAAACGCGGAGCACTTCTAGTCGTAAAGTATAAGCTGTTAGAGTTAAATGTAATATTAAGTAGTATGATGTTTGATGAAGCTGATTATTTGTTATATTCATTGTTATTTATATCCAAATAGTATATTAGTGTACGAATAAATTACTAGTTGTGTCAAATATTGTAAATTTTCTTATTAACGCCTAATCCTCCTTACTGTACTGATATTTTCGGTGAGATGAGAGGCTTTTGCCCAACGTTGGGACATTACAGGCTAATAATTAATATTTACAAAGGACATTGGTAGCTTAATCATTTGAAAATCAGATTTCAACGTGTCGACAGAGACGATAAGTCTTTGTTAAAATTAAAACAAATCAATTTTGATTCATCAGTTTCCACAAAATGGGTATGGAAATGTAACGGGCATATTTGCAGTTCCATCGTGTAGGCTTTTAACTCCGTAATGGATTTGAAGCACAACATCGTTTCAAACAAACAAACAAATGGACAGTTCGTTTTATCTTCATAGTTGCGTTAAATTTTCAGCCTAAAGCCCGTTTTACCAACTTCAAAAAAGGAGGAGGTTTCTCAATTCAACCGTATATATGATTTCACAGTTTAAAAAGCAAACAAAAATAAATAAATAAATAAATATTCAAACAAATTCACTCACGGTTAATTAGACCCAAACTAAGCTCTAAGCTTGTATATGGAATCTAACTAACTGATACTTTATCTTGTATTTTTGAATATGTACCTCTAGTTAATTATTTCAATTGTTTAACCAATCGTTGCGTGACAACGTCCCTCTACTACTTGTAGCTCCGCGCGTCACCTCAGGAGCTAGGGGTGGCTGAAAACCAGCGCTGTTCCAACGGACAGCACAGCTGAGCCATCTTCCTTTTGCCCTAATTTTTTAGTTACTTTCTTATTTTATTTTTTTAATTTTTGTTTTAAGTTTCCGTTATTTACTAAATTGTACCTAGTTTTAAGATAAGGGCAATAAACGTAATTTTATTTTTTTTATTTTATTTGATACTACTACATATACATACATAAACACTTTATTATAATATATAATTGACTATGAATTTGTCCGGGTGTAAAAAATAAATAACAAAATACCTAAACACGTGAAAACAAATCCCACAGACGTAATCGAGTAGAAGCCATGAAAACAGACTGCGTATGTTTTTTTAGAACGTCTGTGAAATCCTATCTTTATTCTAATTAACCTGCCTCTGGGTTATTTTGAGGTCCCGAATGTTGTGTTTAGCAATAAGGTTAAAAAATATCATTTTTTGTGTTCGGAGAGGATCGCCTGAGGGTCCCGTGTCGTTCACTGATGTATTCCAAATAAACGAATCGTGTAAGGTTATCTGAATTTTGCAATGGAGGTTGTATTTTGTTTTTTATAGGTAATAATGAAATGTTTGTTTGTTTGTTGAAATGATTACCAAAATTGTATAGTGGTAGTTTGTTAAATTATATAAAGTAAGTAACTATTGATAACGTAGGTATGTTAGTGGGCAACCCTGGTGTTGGAGTTTTAAAGCCTAAAAGTAATGAAAATGAACATAGGACAAAACGAATATTGAAATAAGCGTCTCGTTTTCTTTTTTCATTTCACTTGTTTTGTTTTTTAATGTCGGTTTGCAGCTCTCAGTCTATTATAATACCATAAACAACAAACATTGATGAGTATCTATTTCTAATGATATCTATAGGTACTAATATAATGAAGCTGAAGAGTTTGTTTGAACGCGCTAATCTCGGAAACTACAAATCCGATTTGAATAATTATTTTTGTCATGTATAGCCACATTCAACGGGAAGGTTGTAAAGTTATTTTTTGTTCCAAAATTCCAAAGGCAACGGGCACAATGCGCGTGAAACCGCGGAGCGCTGCTAGTTTATATATAAAGTTGAATTTGTCTGTTTAAACTCGCTTATCTCATGAACTACCATTCCAATTTAAATAATTATTTTTGTATTGAATAGTTACATATTTTTTTCCCGATATTCTCACAGGAATAGGCACAACGCGGGTAAAACCGCGGAGCCTTGCTAGTATCTTATAAAGGAACAGTTGAGAAATTAAATGGAACGAAATGAAATGAATCAAATTAAATTAAATGAATCAATACATTACCATCCATCATTACAGTGGCACGCTATGAAATGTTTAGTCAGATAACAGAACTTAAATTAAGTTACAGTTACATCAAAAAAATTAATCGCAATGGCTCCGCAATTGAACATAGACGTGTAAACGTATTGTGTGAACAAAATGATTCATCCGGTTCCCAAAATAGGTGTCCACCCGAGAACACCAATAATATCCTACTCTCATAAACTTATAACGATTATTTTCAAAATACTACACCTGACTCTCGCGTTAGACTTCGGTTTCTTCACATTTCAACGATCCAAACCAAGATTCTTTGCAAAATTATGCACTTTCATACATTGCCTGCTTATTTGTGCTACTATAACATATTTCCAAAACGTTAAACGTTTTGATTTTTTGATCATGGATAGCTTATACGTGTTTCTGTATGCTGTTTGTACAGTTCTGTTATTAAAATTCAAAAAAGGAACCACATTCAATGATTTCTTGGCAACGATAAGAAAAATTGATTTGAGAATGGGTGTCAATACTTCAGTTTGTAATATAGAAATTGCAGTTGTGTTGGGAGTTATTGGGGTTTTTTGGTATAGGTCAGGTTTGATTATATTATACTGCTGTAATACAAACCATCTGTGTAATAATCCTTGTTGGCTAGGTCCTATATATTACTCGCATGTTGCGGCTATAGACGTAGCAATGATAACATACACTTGTATTATGTATACAATTAACTCTCGGTTATCAAAATTGGCAACGGTTTTGAAGGAAGGAGACAAAAGAAGAACTAGAAGCTACATTTCTCTGCAATTGATTTACAAATATATTGCAGACGTAACTGAGAAGTTTAAGCAAGCTTATGATGGAATGGTAAGTTGGAACCTGCCCATCAACTATTTTTAACCTTGGATGCAAAATAGGGTATTCTTTCTGTGGCACCTTATGCATTAACTACATATTCTTTTATTTGATTTTGGACAATGTCAGTGCGTTGAAAGCATGCTCCTAAAACCCTTCACGGATGTTACGAAACATAAGGTTTTTTATAGTATCTACTAATGCATTTTTTATCAACAGATGTTTTTTGCCATATTATTTCACGTACCAGAAGCCATGACAACAATTTATTTGTCTTACTTGGAACTTCAACATTTACAGAATAATATGCCTGTAAGTATCACTTGATTACTTCTAATCTTCACTATTATTGTCAAAGTATTAAACCCTTCATAAACTCAAATTACTACAAAAAGGTATGATAAGAAAATACATAGTTATTTTGATACAAACTGTATAAAACAATTAATAAATTTTTTTTGGCCGTTTTGGTATTGAACATTACATTGAGGAACGATTACTTTTATAACAAAATATTTCTTTCAGATGCAATCCGTGTTTTTTTTTGTTCACCACTTTCTCGATGTAAAATCATTAGTTTTGACATTGGCTCCTGCGATATATGCGGGAATGCTGACGACACTTTCTGAAAAAATTAGAATTACTCTTCATCACAAACTTTTGATTGAAAAAGGTGAGTGGCCACACTGTATTTTGGTTAAGAGTATAATTTGTGTGGTGTGAATGAGTATTATTTCAGAGGGTATACGGCGCGCGCAGATAGTGCAGTTCATCAAGTACGCGGAGGCGCGCCCGCTCGCGCTCTCCGTCTACACGCTGATCCCGCTCAACGCGCACCTCATCTCCATCGTCATCAACTTCTGCGTCACCTACCTTATCGTTATCATACAATTTACGAGTAATAAACCGTAATGTTATAATTTCATTAAAAATAAGTGAACTTCAGTATGTTTTATTTATTTACGTAACACCCAAGCGTAAAAAGATAGATAAATAGAGATAGATATCTAAATTAAAACGACATAATGTATCACACCTACTCCTACTATTAACTCCTGCTCTGTAGAGTTCGAGACTCTCGTTGCTTAACAGTAGGAGTAGGATAATGTGGTGGCAAACCATAACCATGTTTTAGATGACAGGTCGATGAGACAGACAATGATTGTCGGGTGCCAGCTATGTATGTCTTATATAAAAGCTGTCCTACGCCGTGGTTCCACCCACGATTCAATAGATGGCGCTATTATAAAAAATGTAGACGCCGCCCATTATATTTGGTTGATCAGGAAGAATTTTTTCCCATTTATAATCAGAAAGAACATTTTTCTCTTTATTCGTCAATTTGCATCTTATCAAGTCCAACAAATGACTCCAAACTAACTCAGTTCAAAAGCTCAAATTCCGCAATTTTCATTCTGCAGTTAATTGAATTCAACCATTAAAGTAAGGCGCAATTAATTTACAAATGAATTTCAAGTCAATGTTTACCCACATTACAACTGTGCTAGCTCAAACTCATTTGTAGAATTTCATGTTTGGATAAAACTACTTGTTTCTCATTAATCTTTCTGTGACATTCAGAATTAATACACTATCCTAATGTGAAAGGTTTTATTTAAAGAGAAACGTAATAAAACAGAAAATGGAAATATCGTCTTTCTAATATTGCTGTGCGTTGCTGCGTCGTGTGAACTCGTGTGTGATAATGATCCACCCGGTGACTAAACTGATGGTCCGGCCAATGAAACAGAACAAGACATTCTCCCACAAACTGATGACGATTGTATTTAAACTGTTGCACATCACTCTCGGCTTAGACTTCGGATTCGCCGTATTTCAAAAATCGAAGTCGCAGATCATATCTAAAGTCTTTACATTCTTAATGTGTGTAGTTATAAGCACAATAGTTTGCGTATTTGATGAAACCGACCATTTGGGAGCTATTTTTGTCAACATATACATGTGCCTTCACCTGGTCTGCGTCTTTTTGCTGTTGACATTTAAAAGAGGTACAACGTTTTATGATTTCATGTCAATTTTACCAACAATTGATTTTAAAATTGGTCTGGATTCTTCTATTTATCAAATAGAATGGAAGATCTCATTGGCAATAATATCGTCAGTTGCGTGCAGATGTATTACGGACTTAATATATTTCTTGCATACTGGGGATCTTTACGTGAAGCCTATATGGGTGGCTATACTGAACAATTTTACATACGTATCGACAGATTTAGTGATGATAACATATGCTTTTGTTTATTACTCGATTAAATGTCGATTATCGAGTTTGTTAATGATCATAGATACTCGTAAAGACTATAGAGACTATACTTCCTTGCAATGGACATATAAATATATCGCAGATACAACTGAGAAGTTCAAGAAAGCTTACGATAAGATGGTAAGAATTAGTTAATATTGAAATGAAAATACTTCCTTATTTCTGATCTTTTCTGTATAATCTTTTTATAACGTCTGATCTCGCTAGTTATGAAATTAATAAGTAATTGTCCCATAGTAATATACTCAACAAATTCTTGTGAGATAAAATGTTTTTAAATTTTGCATTTCGATTGAATATTTTATATCTTTACAGATGTTGTATGCATTACTCTACCGAGTTCCAGAAACTATGCTAAATATATACGGATCTATATGGCTATTGAAATTTGAGCGCACTGCGGTAAGTACTTATGATGGATTTGTACAAACTTCCGGATTTCTAATATCATAGTCATAATATATTTACTGAATTCTTAGCATTAACATTATGACCATCGTTTCAAGTGGCATTTGTTTGACAAGCCCTTTGGCACAGTAGCAGTGAGAGCGCTTACTGTGTCGGGGGTTGCGGGTTCGATTCTACCCGGAGTCAACAATATGTGAAGACCATAGTTGTTAGTGACGACATCTGGGTGTCAATTATATATTCCTAAAAAGTATTTGTGTATGTATATGTAGTAGTATCAGTGAGTTAGATTCCATATTACAAGATTAGAGCTTAGTTTGGGTCTAATTCACCGTCAGTGAATTTGTCTGGGTATCTTTTATATTTTATTCATTTTCTTATTTATTGTCTCTATTCATGATGGATGTATGTTATCTCCTAATTTGCCAGCTTGAGCACCACTTAGTTGTTACTAATATTTTTAAAGCCTTTAAATAATTATGAATACATTGTTTCAGCCACTCGACCTTGCTTTATGCCTTAGATATGTATTAGGAATGCAAGCACTATCCATAACATTAGCTCCGGCGATATACGCAGGAATGGTTTCAACGAAAGCTGAAAATATTAAAATCACTCTTCACAATAAACTATTAACGGAAAAAGGTTTGTGTCTAGTTTTTATATTAATATTATCATGTTTAGAAATAAGTATCATGCGTGTTGTTTTTTCAGACGATGTACGGCGCGCGCAGATAGCGCAGTTCATCAAGTACGCGGAGGCGCGCCCGCTCGCGCTCTCCGTCTACAAGCTGATCCCGCTCAACGCGCATCTCATCTCCATCGTCATCAACTTCTGCGTCACCTACCTCATCGTTATCATACAATTTAGCTCATAAGTACTAAAATAATTAAACGTACAATTAAATAAAATTGTCAAAAACTAGTTTGGTATTTATATATTTTTATACTTTAATGATACCTTGCTTTAATGACTTGGATGTATAGTGACATGAACTGCAGTAGGGAAGCGTAATGATTACGACTAATCTTCCACATTGTCATCCCCAAAAAACATCCCCAAAAAGTAAAAATTGCTTTGCTTAGTGATTTTTAGAAAGCTTTTTCAGTAGACTCAGTCCACAATTTAATCGTTACATATTTAGCTTCTCTTTATCAGAAATCGTAGATCTTCTGGTGATCTCGTTACATACTAACTATGCCAACACCTACAAAAAGAGCTCTGTCTTACTCAAAACACACAAGATATGAAATATTTTATAAGTGTACCACAAGGGTCAATTTTAGGTCCTTTTTATTCAAATATGGTGACTCGACTTGATCTGATGAAAGGGAAGTATAATTATTGTGGATATAATGCAGTTTATCAACTCAAGACTAGTTTTTATCATATATTTTGTTATCTTAGGTTACTTGGGTTTGAACCTTTATTACTTCATAATCTAATTAGTTAAAAAGCCTGGACGAATGAAAGGTATGTTCTACGTGTCTTTACAAAAAACTATTTTTACGCCATGTCATTAATCATACGTCACGTCTAGTTCTGTAAATATTAAACAAACTATTTAATTATGTCTCTATGTATGAGCACCTATGAAAACAGTGTCGTAATGTAATAGGTTTTTTTGGACGTTAAAATAAGGCTTTTATTACTTGTTTAAAGTTGTGCAGTAAAGAGAGTCGTGTGTCACAATGATCCACCCGGTGACGAAAATAGTAGTTCATCCGATGAAACGTACCGAAAACAAAACGTTCTCTGAGAAACTGATGACGTTTCTATTTAAAGGCTTGCACGTCATTCTTGCCTTAGACTACGGTTTCTTCACATTTCAAAAGTCCAAAACACGAATACTAGCAAAAGTTTGCACCTTCGTCCATTGTCTTTTAATTTGCGCTGCAATAACTTACTCTCAAAACGTGAACAATAAATTCGTTTTTATTGTGGAAGTCTTCTACGTGTTCCTTTACGCAGTATGTGCACTATTATCATTGATAATAAAAAAAGGTGCCACATTCAACGATTTTTTGGCGATCATGAATAAAATTGATATGAGAATGGGTCTCGACACTTCAGTTTATGCGATAGAAACAAAAGTATCTTCCGTAATCATTGGAGTTTCAGTATATCGAGGAGTTTTGAATACAATATATTGCTGTTATACTGATTCACAATGTAACGACCCTTGCTGGTTAGCTACAATACATTACATGCATCTGTTTGCTATAGACGTAGCAATGATAGTATACACTAGCATCATTTATTCTATCTACTGTCGACTGTCGGCGGTGCTGTCAATTCTACAAAGGAACCACAAAAGAATTCATAAAGAATACCTTTCTTTGCAATGGATCTACAGGTCTATTGCAGACATTACTGAAAAATTCAGAAATGCTTATGCTGAAATGGTAAGTCAGATATATATAGTTCTACAATGGGTGGTGCGTTCAAAAGAGCCGAAAAGGGCCGGAACTGAATAAAAATATATAACTTGAAACGGAGTTAGTGCTGAAATGGACAAGGGTTATTAAAAATAATTATTTTAAATTGAATCGTCGTGTGGTAGCTTATTGATACTAAACTAGTGCCACGGTGGTACTCATAACAATATTGCCAAGAAATTTCTTCGTGTCCTCATACATATTTCTTGTTCAATGAAATGTATCATATCAGTATTTTGTTATTTTTAGATGTTATTTGCTTTACTATACCATGTACCAGAAGCTATGATGATAATCTATAGATTTTATTCACAAATTGGCTTTGAAGATTCTGTAAGTATATAAAAAAACAACTTGCTTCATAACTAATGCTAAAATCAACGTTAAAATCTGTGTTTTTTTTTCAGTCACAAGTATTGGCTTTGTCTTTAAAATTTATTGTGGTGGTGAAGTCTTTCATTTTGACATTGGCTCCTGCGATATATGCTGGAAAGCTTACAACAAGCACTGAAAACATTAGGATTGCTCTTCATAATAAACTTATGGACGAAAAAGGTAAGTAGTAGAAAATAAACTTAATTTTAATTAAGTAAAAAACATGTAAAAGCAATACATTTTTATACATTTACATCTGACATTTTTTATATACATTTGATTTTTTTTTCTAAAAAATATTTCTGAGTATTATAAGTGAGAGTGTATTGATGTATGTTGTTTCAGAGGGTGCACGGCGCGCGCAGATAGTGCAGTTCATCAAGTACGCGGAGGCGCGCCCGCTCGCGCTCTCCGTCTACAAGCTGATCCCGCTCAACGCGCACCTCATCTCCATCGTCATCAACTTCTGCGTCACCTACCTCATCGTCATCATACAATTTACATCAGCTAATAAATAAGGATGCTTTTACTGACGTCAATTATTTGATGAAACTTTGCTTTGCTTTTCCCTGATTTATATACTTGATTGAAATAAGGAAATTTTTGTTATTTTAAAGAAATGTCGTTTTCTTGTCCAAAATTGTAACTCTTACACTCTCTCAAAGTCCATAAGTTAAAGGCACACTTAAGAGCATACTACATTTTTTAATATTACTTTAACCCTATTGAGGCTAACATTCATGTTGTCAACTTTGTCCATTTAAGTAAGCAAATATAATTCTATTATGTTTTACACGCCTCTACTCTATCGTAATCAACTTCTGTGTCACCTAGCTATTGTTACCTTACAATTTACGAATAGTATATTGTAACAATATGAAACATCATTTGAAATAAATTAGACATACATGTTTTTAATTTATTTTGATAGTTACACAAAATAACACAAAATGTGTTCTGCATGATGCAGACAACCAAATGTAATCTACTCTATATTGAAAAAACCTTTATTTTTTCTTCTTCTCTTAAACAATATAATAACAAAAAAAAAATAGATTTACTTGTTAGGCCTGATCCATCAAATCATTGAGAATTGTTCTACTTTTGGTACTTGCAAACTCAAACCTTATACCCTTAGATGAGTTGTTAGATCAATTTTATTTGAGACATAGATAAAAGTTAATTATAACTGAATGCAATTCCACATAGACCAGCTTTGACTATTTTCACTATTTTTTTTTTATTGATAATAGTTTTCACACTTTCATAAAGGAAGAACAGCCTTAAAAACCATTATGAAATTATCAGTAAGAGCTCTTCCGTCGATGTTATAATTAAATTAAGCAAAGTTGTCTTTTTTGACATCATGAAAACACCATACATTTTTAAGTAGATTGGTCGATTATAGATAAAGAGCATAGAGACTATACCTCCTTGCAATGGACATATAAATATATCGCAGATACAACTGATAAGTTCAAGAAAGCTTACGATAAGATGGTAAGAATTAGTTAATATTGAAATGGAAATACTTCCTAATTTCTGTATAATCTTTTTTATAACATCTGATCTCACTAGTTATGAAATTAATAAGTAATTGTCCCATAGTAATAAATATATATACTCAATAGATTCTTGTGAGATAAAATGTTTTTAAATTTTGCATTTCGATTGAAGTGGGGCCACGAGTAATAGTGGTACAATCCCAGTGGGACCACGAGTCATCACCCAATATTTTATATCTTTACAGATGTTGTATGCATTACTCTACCGAGTTCCAGAAACTATGCTAAATATATACGGATCTATATGGCTATTGAAATTTGAGCGCACTGCGGTAAGTACTTATGATGGATTTGTACAAACTTCCGGATTTCTAAGATCATAGTCATAATATTAATGCATTTTATAAGTTACTGAATTCTTAGCATTAACATTATGAGCATCGTTTCAAGTGGCTTACTGTGTCGGGGGTTGCGGGTTCGATTTGGCCGAAGTCAACAATATGTGCTGATCCCGCTCAACGCGCACCTCATGTCCATCGTCATCAACTTCTGCGTCACCTGCCTCATCGTTATCTTAAAATTTAGCTCATAAGAACTTAAATAATTAAATGTATGTACTTTATTCCAATTAATAAATAGTCAAAAACTAATTCAGTAATTATATATTTTTATACTGAATGATACCTTGCTTTAATGACTTGGATGTATAGTGACATGAACTGCAGAAGGGAAGCGTAATGATTACGACTAACTGTTCTTTAATGAGATGAAAGACCTTCGACCTGCAGTCGGTGATTAGAGCAAGTTTTTAGACTTATTTATTTTTCTAAAAACATCCCCAAAAATTGCTTTGTTTTGTGATTTTTAGAAGACTTTTTCAGTAGACTCAGTACTTAATTTAATCCTTTTATCTTTAGCTTCTCCTTAACATAAATCGTACATTTGCCCGTGATCTCGTTACTAACAATACCAACAACAACAAAAAATATCTGTCTCACTCAAAAGACACGAGATAGGAAGACACGAGTTATATTATATAAGTGTACCACAAGGGTCAATTTTAGGTCCATATTTGTTCAAATATGATGACACGACTCGACTATAATTAAAGAAAAATATAATTATTGTGGATATAATGCAGTCTATCAACTCAAGACTAGTTTTTTATCATATATTTTGTTGTCTTAGGTTACTTGAGTTTGAACCTTTATCTATACTATAATATTATAAAGCTGAAGAGTTTGTTTTGTTTGTTTGTTTGTTTGTTTAAACGCGCTAATCTCAGAAACTACTGAACCGATTTGAATAATTCTTTTTGTAATAGATAGCCACATTCAACGGGAAGGCTATAGGCTATTTTTCATCCCGAAATTCCTATGGGAACGGGTACAACGCGGGTAAAACCGCGGGGCGCTGCTAGTTACTTCATAATCTAATAAGTTAAAGAGCCTGGACAAATATACAAAGGTATGTTCTACGTGTCCTTAGAAAAAAACTATTTTTACGCCAATCATAATATGTCACGTCTAGTTCTGTCCTTATTAAACAAACTATTTAATTATGTCTCTACGTATGAGCACCTATGAAAACAGTGTCCTAATGTAATAAGTTTTATTGTAAGTTAAAAAAAGGCTTTTATTACTTGTTTAAAGTTGTGCAGTAAAGCGAGTCGTGTGGCACAATGATCCACCCGGTGACGAAAATAGTAGTTCATCCGATGAAACGTACCGAAAACAAAACGTTCTCTGAGAAACTGATGACGTTTCTATTTAAAGGCTTGCACGTCATTCTTGCCTTAGACTACGGTTTCTTCACATTTCAAAAGTCCAAAACACGAATACTAGCTAAAGTTTGCACCTTCGTCCATTGTCTTTTAATTTGCGCTGCAATTACTTACTCTCAAAACGTGAACAATAAATTCGTTTTTACTGTGGAAGTCTTTTACGTGTTCCTTTACGCAGTATGTGCACTATTATCATTGATAGTAAAAAAAGGTACCACATTCAACGATTTTTTGGCGATCATGAATAAAATTGATATGAGAATGGGTTTCGACACTTCAGTTTATGCGATAGAAACAAAAGTATCTTCCGCAATCATTGGAGTTTCAGTATATCGAGGAGTTCTGAACACAATATATTGCTGTTATACTGGATCACAATGTAACGACCCTTGCTGGTTAGCTACAATACATTACATGCATCTGTTTGCTATAGACGTGCAAATGATAGTATACACTTGCATCATTTATTCCATCTACTGTCGACTGTCGGCGGTGCTGTCAATTCTACAAAGGAACCACAAAAGAATTCATAAAGAATACCTTTCTTTGCAATGGATCTACAAGTCTATTGCAGACATTACTGAAAAATTCAAAAATGCTTATGATGAAATGGTAAGTCAGATATAGTTTAGTCGATTAAAACTAACCAGTAGAGTCTCTTGCTCGTTCTTGTCGCTGATGTTCTTCAATGGGTGGTGCGTTCAAAAGAGCCGAAAAGTGCCGGAACTGAATAAAAATATATAACTGACTTTAAAACGGGGTTAATGCTGAAATGGACAAGGGTTATTAGAAGATTAATTTTAAATTGAATCGTAGTGTGGTAGCTTATTGACACTCAACTAGTGCCACGGTGGTACTCATAACAATATTGTCATGAAATTTCTTCGTGTCCTCATACATATTTCTTATCCAATGAAATGTGTCATATCAGTATTTTGTTATTTTTAGATGTTATTTGCTTTACTATACCATGTACCAGAAGCTATGATGATAATCTATAGATTTTATTCACAAATTGCCTTTGAAGATTATGTAAGTATATTAAAAAAACAACTTGCTTCATAACTAATGCTAAAATCAACGTTAAAATCTGTGTTTTTTTCAGTCACAAGTATTGGCTTCTTTGTCTTTAAAATGTATTGTGGTGGTGAAGTCTTTCATTTTGACATTGGCTCCTGCGATATATGCTGGAAAGCTTACAACAAGCACTGAAAACATTAGGATTGCTCTTCATAATAAACTTATGGAAGAAAAAGGTAAGTAGTAGAAAATAAACTTAATTTTACTAAAGTAAAAAACATGTAAAAGCAATACATTTACATTTGACATTTTCTATTTACATTTGATTTTTTTTCTGAAAAATATTTCTGAGTATTATGAGTGAGGAGTGTAATGATGTGTGCTGTTGTTTCAGATAGTGTACGGCGCGTGCAGATAACGCAGTTCATCAAGTACACGGAGGCGCGTCCGCTCGCGCTCTCCGTCTACAAGCTGATCCCGCTCAACGCGCACCTCGTCTCCATCGTCATCAACTTCTGCGTCACCTACCTCATAGTTATCATACAATTTACATCAGCTAAAAAATAAGGATGCTTTTATTGACGTCAATTATTTGATAAAACTACCCTTTGCTTTGCTTTTCCCTGATAAAATTATAATACTTAATTGAAATTAAGAAACTTTTGTTATTCTTAGGAAAAACCAATTCCTTGTTGCCTTTTCCTTGTCCAAAATTAAAACTCTTACTACTCTCTCAAAGTGCCTATGGTAAAGGCACCTTTATGAGTTAACTACATTTTTTAAATTACTTTACCCCTATTGAGGCCAACAGTCATGTTGTCAACTTTGTCAACTTAAATACCTATAAAGCACACCTCTATCGTAATCAACTTCTGTGTCACCTACCTATTGTTATCATTACAATATTAACATTTTTTTTATTATTTTGAATTCCAAGTATACGGAAAGAATACAAAATAACACATTGCAGACACAAAATGTCTTCTACAATCAAATGTACTCATATTGAAAAATCCTTTTTTTTTTTTAAACAATATAAATAAAAAAAACTTTAGATTTACTTGATAAGCCTTATCCACCAAACCTGGAGAGTTGTTCTACTTTTGGTACTTGCGAACTCAAATCTTATAATTAGATGAGTTGTTTGATCAATTTGATTGATACATAGATATTTCATGATAGAAGTCAATGATAACTGAATGCAATTCCACATAGACCAGCTTTGACTATTTTCACTATTTTATTGATAATAGTTTTCACACTTTTATAAGGAAAAACAGCCTTAAAAACCATTATGAAATTATCAGGTCTTCCATCGATGTTATAATTAAATTAAGCAAAGTTGTCTTTTTTGACATCACGAAAACACCATAAATTTATAAGTAGATTGGTCGACTAATTAATTTTACGATTGGGCCTTATAACCCAAATTAACGACGAACTATCCTAATGTAATAGGTTTTTGTTCGACTAAAATGTGGTACTTGTATTGAGTAGTGAGTTGAAGTGAGTCGTGTTGATAATGATCCACCCGGTGACCAAAGAATTAGTCCGTCCGATGAAAAAGAACAAGACCTTCTCCCACAAACTGATGACGATTATATACAAACTTTTTCACATTATTCTTGCATTAGACCACGGTTTCTTCACATTCCAGCAAGCTAAAACAAGGAAAATAGCCAAAATGATAAATTTCTTACAATGTCTAACAATTTGTGCAATCATCATATATTTTCAAAATTTAGAAAGTCATATGATCATAATTATTGAAGATTTTTACTTATTTTTATATGCAATTTGTGCTATTTTGACATTGATGTACAAAAAAAGCACCACATTTAATGATTTCTTGACAACTATTACAAAAATCGATTCAAGAATGGGTGTAGACTCTTCAGTTTATCAAATTGAAAAGAAGCTTACTGCAACAATTATTGTTCTTTTTATATATAGATCTATCTTTAGTGCAATGTATTGTTGTAATGTCGATACGCAGTGTAACCAGCCATGTTGGTTGGCGCCATTATTTTACTTGCATATCATTTCTATAGACATAGCAATGATTACTTACACTTGCATCATTTATTCGATCAATTGTCGATTGTCAACATTGTTGTCGACTCTGCAAAAGGAACGGAAAAGGACAAATGAAAACTACATGTCTCTGCAAATGATCTACAAGTTTATTGCTGATGTAACCGACAAGTTTAAAGAAGCTAACGATAAGATGGTAAGAAAAACGTAAGAAGAGAATTTTAGAAATATTGCAGTTTGGAAAATCAAAATATGGGTATTATATTACCTGTTAATAATTGACATATCAACCTATGATCTTGCCATTATCAAAATGTATGCAGTTATTAACTTTAATTTGATAGGGTGTGGACCAATCACAATGTGTTATGTAATGATTTTTAAATGTCAATGCCTTGTTTGACAATATCAAACGTTGTCTTTGGTGGATTGAGTTCCGCACAGCTCCACTCCGCTTCTGTAGAAACGCACCCTATCAAATCAGGGTTAATAACTCCATAAATTTTGATGGTGGCAAGATCATAGTGATATAGTCCAGATACAGCCCCAAAAGTCTGTAATCGTCCACACAACTTTTTTATGTAATCAACATATTAAGCATTTTTTACTTTTCAGATGTTTTATGCTATACTATACCATGTGCCTGAAACAATGGTGATCATTTACAGAGGCTATTCACAAATAGGGTATGATCGATTTGTAAGTATATGTAAATATAATAGTTCAATAAGCAACTTTATGTATTCATAACCATTAGGGGGTATTTCCACTGAAGCGTAGCCGTTCGGAGCACTACCGATCGCAAGGAATGGACGTTGTCAAACAACGCATTGACATAGTCAACATATTTTAGTTATACGTGATTGGTCGATTGAGCTTCACACAACTTCGCTCTGCTTTAATGAAAATGCCCCCTTATGCTGTAATTAAAAGCATGACTGTTGTGTTGCAGATAAACATCTCAGTTTTGTCTTACAAATACCTAATGGTGTTAAAATCATTAATTTTGACATTGGCTCCTGCGATAACCGCAGGAATGCTAACGACGAACTCTGAGAAAATAAGAATTATTCTACACAACAAACTTTTGTTCGAAAAGGGTAAGTGTCAATAAATGTAGAAAAATAAATAGGGTTTGTGAGTATGAAGAGTGTGTGTTGTTGTTTCAGAACCGGAGCGGCGCGCGCAGATAGTGCAGTTCATCAAGTACGCGGAGGCGCGCCCGCTCGCGCTCTCCGTCTACAAGCTGATCCCGCTCAACGCGCACCTCATCTCCATCGTCATCAACTTCTGCGTCACCTACCTCATCGTCATCATACAATTTACATCAGCTAACAAATGAGGATGCTTTCATTTATGTCAATGAAACTACCCTCTTGCTACGATTTGCTTTTTCCTGATCTTATTCTTCTTCTTCATCGAGTGGATGGTCAACCTGACCAATCCTGGTGTCAGAGTTATTGAGCCGCCAAAGGCCTCTGATACGGCTCATGTAACGACTACTATCCGTAGAAAGTAACCGGGACCGACGGCTTAACGTGCCCTCCGAAGCACGGAATCATCTTACTTATCGGGCAATCAGGTGATTCAGCCTGCAATGCCCTAACCAAACTGAGACTACCTCACAAACAGATTTTCGTGAGATATTGTCCCCACCGGGAACCGAACCCGGAACCTCCGGATCGTGAGCCGAGCGCTCAAACCACAAGACCACGGAGGATGGCGGGTGCTTTTCCTGATAAAATTGTATCACTTTTCTGTACTCTGTCTTAATCTGTGCAATAATATGTATATTTAATAATAAATACCACCATTCAGTAGCCATTATTGTGAATATATATTTGGTGTTTTTCGTGTGTGTTTTTTGTTCCTGATATTTTTTTAAACGAATAGCGTTCTTTGATTTCATGTCATTTATAAGAAAAAAATGTCATTAAATATTTCTAATTAAATTATTTTGTGGTGTGTTGTAATTAAGTAGGTACTCTGTAATTTACTGATTGCCTAATGTAGTTAAATATATTTCTTAAAATAAAATTACTTCGTAACAAAATGACTTGTTATTTAAATAACCACAGAGTATATTAGGTGTACCTACGAGTATTGTAATTAATTAAAATTCTACTCTACAACCCATCATTAATTTTTGTCAATTCAAATTCATTCTTTATCGTTTGTACTTTGGTCATTTTAAAAATTGGTCATCATAAATTATATTGGTAATGTAGATTGCTCTTAATATTATTAAGTTCATATTGAACGACTGGTTTATAGTACTTCTGCAGTGTAGTGAGTTAAAGACAGTCGTGTGTGATAATGATCCACCCGGTGACCAAACTGATAGTCCGTCCGATGAAACAGAACAAGACCTTCTCCCACAAACTGATGACGATCGTATTCAAACTGTTGCACATCACTTTTGGCTTAGACTTTGGATTCTTTTCATTCAAAGAATCTAACTCCCGGATCATATCAAGACTTTGTACTTTACTATACTGTCTCGTGATATGCGTAACTATATTCACGTTTAATGAATCAAATAATGTCATTATATCTACTGTTGTGTACATGTATATGTTTCTGCACGTAATTTGTAACTTTATATTGCTGAAATTTAAAAAAGGAACAACATTTTACGATTTCTTGTCGTTGATGAAAACAATTGATTCGTCAATGGGATTAGATTCCTCAATCTACAATGAGGAACTAAAAATTGTAGCTGTAATACTACTAAACCTTGTGTATAAATATTGTTTTAACAGCATATATTACAGCAATACGAAAGAACTTTTTGTGAAGCCTCTATGGGTAGCTGCATTACATTACACTACATTAACATCGACGGATATGTCAATGATAGTGCATGCGTTTATCTATTACTCAATCAAATGTCGGTTGACTAGTCTAACATTGATCCTGCAAACAGAAAATATAAATTATATTTCTCTGCAATTGATCTACCAATCTATAGCTGATATAACTGAAAAATTTAAAGAAGCTTTTTCAGGTTTGGTAAGAATTGATTAAACTAGATAAGTATAATTGGTCTTGGTTGGTTCAATGCATGTTGTGCTCCTATGGCGCATCCACACAAGCGCGTGTGGCTTTTGTTTGCTACTCAGTCGGCAGCGGCGAAACGTAAAAGATTGTAAGCTGGTGGCATGTGTGGATGCACCAATAGGGAAGTGGCAAATATTTCCACGACATAATTTAAGATTATTTTCACCATTATCATGAAAAAGCTAGGCTTTTGAGTTCTATGCAGACGTCGCCATCTATTCCTATTCATGCAAGCTTTTTCACATCCCTATATGACATCACAGAAGCTGTTTCTTTAGTCTGCCTCACGTAACTAATTCTAGGCCTTCTCGTTTCTTTATGTTCTAGTTTCCTTCCATGACATTGTTTTATTGCCATTGCCAGGTTGAGTTGTGAAGCAGAAAGTAATGAATGTTGTCTTTACAGATGTTGTTCGCAGTTCTCTATCGCGTCCCAGAAGCAATGGTGACAATATACGGATCTCTTTTGCAATGGCATCATGATCCTTCTCCAGTAAGTGTCGAATCATACTTTTCTAACAAACATACTGCCGCACTCAGAAACGTCCATTAAATCAACAATTAACTAATTGACGATAATTTTTATACATGACATATCAAAATCACTCATTAAAGCTCTAGTAAGGAAGCATTTGACAGATGTCAACGCTTCACAGATGTGAAGCGATAGATAAGATATTGCTGACAAAATTACACTAAGATTTTAATACGTATTATATCGTCCTATGTATCTTGTTTCTTTCTGTTTTATTCTGATATGATTGGCACATTGTTAACTAATGATATTGCAGTTTAATCATAATGAGTATGGCAACACGATTTTTTTATAGGTTCGAACTTGAATATGCGTTCGGACTTTCAAATTGCCAGTTTTGTATTATTACAAAACTGGCAATTTGAAAGTCCGAACGCATATTATATCTTTATAGAGAATATATATTCTCTAGGACATATCCTCTAATACCTAAAATAACCTCTAGGAACTAACTAAACTATACTTTTTCAGAGAATGACCCTCATTTTGAACATGCGATACGTATTAGGAATGCAAGGAATGACACTAATTTTGTCACCTGCAATATGTGCGGGGATAGTGACATCAAAAGTCGAAGACATTAGAATTACTCTTCACAATAAACTATTGATGGAAAAAGGCGAGTGTTGTTCAGTGTTTGACAAAGAGATATTAGTTCATTGTGATTGTTAATTTACTTACAGCTCGGCTCCTACTTGGGAATGGGTTACTGATAGTGGCATTTCTGTCTGAGTGCTACTCTGCTTCGGAGGGCACGTTAAACAGTCGGTTGACGCAATTTTTGTTCGTGTTGGAGCCCTTGAGGATTCTAAAGACTTCGAATCAAAGGTTGAGTGCTAACCTACACGAACTTACTTACTTATTACAGTGAGTGTGGGTAAGAAGTATGTTTTGTTGTTGTTTTAGACAGTGTACGGCGCGCGCAGATAACGCAGTTCATCAAGTACGCGGAGGCGCGCCCGCTCGCGCTCTCCGTCTACAAGCTGATCCCGCTCAACGCGCACCTCATCTCCATCGTCATCAACTTCTGCGTCACCTACCTCATCGTTATCATACAATTTACTTTACCACAACTCAAACAATAAATTATGCGTCACTCAATATAAATTGTGATTTATTAAAAAATGTTCTTTATTGTTTATGTTTTCGTTCGCCTTGGGAATTGAACCTAGGACCTCAGTCTTGGTAGAGAAGTGCACTGGCCACTAGACCACCGAGGCGTTCAGTGATCAATAACTTTACTAATGTTATTGCAATTACTGACTATTGAGTACTACGGTACGGTGAGAAAGGGACTTAAAATAATTAATATTGGAAGCGATGGAAAAGTAAACATTATCAGTTAGAATATTTAATAGGCACTTGATTATTATTACTTCATTACTTTCCAAGAGTTTCTTGTTAACTACCGCTTCATTTAAGTACCGTGAAACATGATCCGTGTAACGAATATCAAAGAAATACCTACATTGACCAATAAAACCAAAAGTTACAGAATAATGTGTAAAACATTGCAATGTATACAATTTTGCATCGGATTCAACTTCGGTTATCTTAAATTTAAAAGTCGAACGCGAATGAATATCATAACTACAGTACAATGTGTCGTCTTATGCACTTACTACCTCAGCAATTTGACGTTAATTTATGATCGTTACGTTGCAATCAGCACCGTTATTTCATCGTTCCGTTACGTGATAGTTGTTGCAATATTACTTTTAAAAAATGAAGCTTCGTTTGCTGACTTCAATTCGGATATAAGAAAGATTGACAAAGATTTGAAGACAGATACTAGTGGGCTGAATTTTGATAGAAATTTTCTGATAATACTTGTCGGCATTATAGTGTTTCGGGCAGCAACATCTATTGTCTATTTCTACGATTCTGGTTCCTATTGCTGGCATGTTCTCCCTATTTTAATAATACCTCTGATATTTAATTGTTTGGACATTCTCCTTTTAACCTGGGCGTTTGTCTTCTACGCCATCAACCATCGGATGAAGATTCTTCTATCCACAGTTGAGAATGCTGGTAAAGATTTCAAGAAGTTACATTGCATATATAAATCTATCGCTGATTTGATAGACAAGTATAAAGCTGTTTATGATTTACTGGTTAGTATTGACTGCGTATCTTGTTAAGTTGTGTATGAGAGGAGGTAAGATTTTGTTGTATACTTAATCATAATTATCATAAATTTAAGTCTCTTGGCTCTTGTCGGTGAGTCTGATACAGACGTCTCCATCTATTCCTGTTCAGTGCAAGCTCCGGTATTAAATATTTTTTAATGATTTTAAGTATTTATAATAGCAGTTTAGGCAATTTCCTTTTTCAAAATATATTTTGCATCAACGTGTTTTTGTATACAATTGATACGAGTAACATTAGTATTATAATCTACTCTGTTTACTTTTTTCAGCTTATTTGTAGTCTCCTATTCATAGTCCCGGAGGTAATGGGAGCAATATTTTCTACTACGGTTTATATACGACGAAACATTAATGTGGGTATTGAATCTTAAATACTGGTTCAATTGAGTCTGACTTGAACAGAATATAACTATCTATGTTTCTAAATGACTACATTTCTTTCAGGGCTGGCCAGTCGGATTGTCGATGGCTTACTTCGTAGTTACGGAACAGCTGATATTGCTATTTTTACCTGCCGCCAATGCAGGGTTGTTAGCAATGAAGGCAAATCAAATCAAAATCGCAGTACGAGAAAAACTGATGACGCTAAGAGGTATTTGGGATCACGGAAATACACCTTACTCAAACTTTTTACTGTCACACCATCAGAGGTTGTATTGTCGTGAACGTAACAAGCCAATCATGAATAGTATACCTAAACATATGTTCTTTATTCAAATACAATTATAATGTTCTAAAGATTCATTCCTTCATTATTTTCGTGTATATTGTGGCTAAACCTGGTGTCGGATTTTTTAACCGCCTAAAAGCTTCCGACATGGTCTAACGATTAAAACCATAATAATGGGATCATAATTCTTATACCGCAAAGTAAGATAATTCCGTGCTTCGGAGGGCACGTTAAGCCGTCGGTCCCGGTTACTTTCTTCGGATAGTAGTCGTTACATGAGCCATCGCGGCTCAATAACTGACACCAGGATTGGTCAAGTTGACCATCCACTCAATGAAGAAGAAGATAATGATAATACGTTTGTTTTGCAGATAACGTTGTTTGCTCGGAAGTGATTGAGTTTGCAGACTACATCTCGGCACGTCCCCTGGCCCTCACCACGTGGCAACTGATCCCGCTCAATGCGCACCTCATCACCGAAGTACTCGGCTTCTGCGTCACCTACCTCATCGTCATCGTACAGTTCACCAATGACAAATAAAAGTATATGTATTTAACTAGCAGCAACCAACAGTTGTGTCCGTTCCTGTGAAAATTTCGGGATGAAAAATAGCCTACCTTCCCGTTGAATGTGGCTAGATATGACAAAAAGAATTATTAAAATCGGATCGGTGGTTTTTGAGCAATTCTTACAAATAATCAAACAATCCTAGAAAGTAAACCTCTTTATAATAATAGTATAGAAGTATAGATTTGACCTTATTTCTAGTGTTGTATCTTTTCTTTGTAACCCCTGATACGATAAGGGGTATCTGTATGATCGTAGCATAATAGTATTTCGTTTCAAAATAATATACCTTTCAATGGAACTCATGAGTACCCTGAGTATATGTTTTTAAAATAGAAAACTGTCTGCTTACAATAAATGTAATCAACCGTTATCTTTATTAATAAAATACTAAAAAGCCTTGAAATTATTTTTTACCCTAACATTCTAGTCTCAAAGCTATAATTTACTTTAATTTAATTTCAATCAACTACGTATTGTGGAGCATGTTTTCCATATGAATTGTTTTAATTAATACAGTGGATCAAGTTTCTTAATGTATTTCTGTGTCACCCATTGCACTGAGGAGTCGGCCTCAAAATGGCAACCGTCGTAAAAGTCAATACTTTCATGCAAGGCAAAGCTTTTGACGAATTTCCCGCTTTATCTTTTGTTTATAAACTTATTTATTTCATCGGTGGATTTGATTATGGGTTTGTAAAATTACAACCAATTTATAAGAAGATTTGGGTGATTTTTCTATGTTGTCTCCATTACTACTTGACTGTGGGACAGATTCTGAACGCTTACCCAATAAAAGCATATTGGAATATGTTTACCGAGTTTGAATATTTTGTATTCGCTTTTCTCTTACTAGCTTTCAAAACCGGGGCTACATTTTGCGACTTCTTTTCCGAATGGGATTTGATCGATTTGAAATTGGGGAAAAATAAAGACTGTTACAGAATTGAATTCAAACTTTTGATGACGTTATTATTTTGTTTTTCGTATCATGCTTTTAGTTTTAACATTTATTGTTTGTTGTCGGGAGAGTATTGTGTTGAGCCATACACCTTAGTGTTTGTGAACTTGTTGAAACAAGCCATGGTGGAAACCATCATGATATCATTCTCCTTCGTCTTCTATGCTATTAAATGCCGAATGCAGTACTTATTATCGATAATAAAATCGAGAGAGGACAGCTTCGAGTCGTTGCAATGTTTGTATAAGAACATGTTTGACATTGCTGAGAAATATAAACGTGGATTCGAAACTGTGGTGAGTCGTATTTTGGTAAAAAATATTAGATTTGTTTATTAACTGTTGTAATCTTAATCTTACCTACCCCTTATTGGGATAATTTAGGGGTAAAGTGCTCGTCTCTAAAGAGTTAGTAATTTAAATTTTCCCGAAATTCATCAAAATTTGTTTTATAGTTTCGGTTTCAAATGTGTCGTTAAAATGGGGCAAGTAAGTATGCTGCGAGTTAGTAAGGCAACGATTACACGTAAAGTATTTACTGTGATCCATCAATACAGTATTTATTGATGGATTACAGTATTTACTGTTGGATTAATACACCAGCCTACACGTACAGTATTTATTAATAAAACAATATAACATTTCTGACAATAGTAACACCTTTTTAAATCATAATCTGATGGATCATCATTACAGAATCAAGAAATCTAGAAATCCATCAATAAATACTGTCATCCATCAATACATTAGGTTACACGTTCAGTAAATACCACGATACGTGATATTTACTGTTGGATCACAGTAAATACTTTACGTGTAATCGTCGCCTGAGACTGATAGAAAATGGACGTCAAACATGTCAAACAACTAGCTCGCCCGCATCCCGATGAACATACTAACATATCGCTTATCTAATGCGATAGCGATGTTGGTTCTTTGAGAATGTGAATGCAACGTGCAGCTCGGCACCTACTTCGGTGGATAGTCGAAATTAGCATTTCTATCTAACTTTTACCGTACTTCGGAGGACACGTTAATTTGTCGGTCCGGTTGTTTCCATCGTTTGTATATCAAAGGCCTAAAAACTCCAGCACCGGGGTTGGCCACTACCTTCTCGAACTTACTAACGGTGTGTGGTTGCTCCAGCGTCGTCGGGCTGGCGTTATTTTTGCCTTTACAATATAAGTAGGTATGAAGTAAAGTCTTATTTTCAGTTCCTGGCATCACTTGTTTACTATATACCGACCGTCATGTCTGCCATCTACTTGTTTGTGTTTAATTCATTATATGCTGATCGAAAGGATCAAGTAAGTAAGACAACTAATATTTAATCCTTTTGATTTTTTTCCGTTAATATAGAATAAACGCCTTCGCATTTGTGGTGTTCTTAAATTCCTATTGACTTTCACTAACTATCTCCTATTTGGCAATCTGCAGCAGATCAAACGTGTCATCTATATTATATGAAAGACAATCCTGACTGACTGACTAACTGACTTATATATCAACGCACAGATCATCACCCGAAGCAAAGAGAGGGTGTCCGCTAGCTGTAAACAAATGTCATTATTTTAAAATATTTTAATGTGAAAACTTAGTTTCTATTGACCTTGCCGCCAAAAATAGGTCGGGTAATAAATGCTACCAACTACCATAATTCTCAGCTTATCTATTCAATATGATATCTCTATTACTTTTCAGCTGGATACTTGTGCTCGCGTAGCTAAAAATCTTGAGTATTTCTTCGTGATCTGGTCTCTACTGTTCATATTCATGCCAGCATTTCAAGCAGGTGCTCTTGCTTCTTATTCCAACAAAATCAACTTGATACTTCATGACAAACTTCTCTCAGAGACTGAACAAGGTAATAAAGGTGCGATTCGGCTAGTGACGGCAGACCGCAGCGATGCTTCTCTTGGAATCTCTTATGTAGAGATTCATAGAAACTAGTCTTGCCGATGGCAGTTAGTATTTGCAGCTTGCGCTCTGCGGTCACTGGCAGACTACCTTAACGTTGGTTACGAAATTAAAGATGGAGACCACTCCAATACCTTCAATACTTTATAGGTTCAGTGTTTGCAAATCAGATGCAATTAGTTATGGAGGGCAATTCAACGGCACCTTCTTAATGTAGCCATGTCGGAGGCCTTTAGGCGGTGTAAAAATTTGACTCCAGCGTTGGCTACTAACCTCAAAATTACTCAGTGGTTAGAGTACAAATACCCATATTATTGTAAAGTAAAGTATGAGCCTGTAATGCTTCACATCTCACTGAAGATGTCAGTAGAGTGTTATTATGGTGTTTTTACTTAATTAATGTGGTCCTACCAATAAATGAACTTTTTAATTATAATGTTAGTTAGTTTTACTCTAAATATTTTTTTCCGCTTGATAGTCTTACTAATCATATGCATACTCATCATATGGACTTCAATTTCTTACAGACCCGACCACAGCTTACGAGGTAAAACGTTTCATCTCATACATCAAGGCTTGTCCATTTAAGTTCTCAGTCTACAAGCTGGTGCCGCTCAACGAGCAGCTCCTGGGGATGGTGCTGCAGTTCTGCGTCACCTACCTCATCGTCATCGTGCAGTTCACTATAAAACTTTAATGGGACTGTCCAATACTTTGTCTTGTAGTATTAGAAAATGTGTACACATGCATTGAAAGACATGTCTTTGTAGATTGTTGTTCTTGTGTGCATTATTAGCTTATATAGTTTACAAAGATGACAAAAACGTCTTTTAATAGTTGGTTTGGCACCTTTTGTGCTCTTTTTGGGAAATTATTTATTGCCGTTATCGTTACTTGCCGTGTTGTGCATTTATGTAGTACGTGATTGTTTAATTTAAATAAATAAATAGCTAGCACAAACCTTTTTTTATTTCGAGATAGCAATAGGATGCGGGTGTCTTAGAATTATAATAATTAATCTCATCATGTGATGTCACGTGAAAGCACCTTGTTCAAACTCATGTATGAATGTAAATCAGCAAAGACCTCTCCGAGTTGAATCAAATTTTTCTAAATCTTGAAATATTCATGAACTGAGTTGAGTTTTCAGCTTGTAATAATGTGGACACACGGTTCATCAAAATCAACTACGATCAATTTTTTTTTGTATACTTAACTTAATCTTAGAGATACCTCGGCAGTGTTTTCATAATAATATCATAACATAAATATGTTTACTCATATTAAAATATACATTTGTAATTTTGCTTGTTTGTATGTTTGGCCTAATTTTGGGAATTACCAGTCCTATTCGAATAATTATTTTTGTAATGAATAGCCACATTCGACGGGAAGTTATTATTCATCCCTGGCTTTAGGCTGGGCTTTTTTCATTAGGCTGTTTTTCATCCTAAAATTCTTACGAGTATGGGCATGACGCGGGTAAAACCACGGGACGCCGCTAGTATCATATATTATGTATTATGCTGTGCGTTTGGTATCTACTATGAACTATCCAATCATATCAAACGTAGCATAATACTAGGACCTTCAGTATAGTACACTATAGCGATGGTTGCAATCCGAGTTGTGGCCGAGCTGCACATTGCTTAACATTCGTGATGACTTCCCTTCACTCTTTTTGACAGTATATCACGAGACTAAGCTGCCTTATTCGCTGCTCCGTAGCGCCATTAAAAAAAGCAGGATCAGTGGAATCTGTACGTCGCGAATGGTTTTATAACTGGAATACATAATTTATGGCCGCCATCATCCTTGCGAACAGTAAAATAGAGAAACTGCGAGAGCGGCTGAGAGCTGGCAGAGATTTGCTTTATACGACTGTGTTTGAGATACGGATGGAATTAACATTTTATTTTACTTACCGCCTCGGTGGTCTAGTTGTATGTGCACTCGCCTGTCAAGATCGAGGTCCCGGGTTGTTTCAGTAATTAAAGATGATTTCAAATTCATAATCCTACTTTAATATTATAAATGCGAAAGTTTGTGAGGATGGATGTATGGATGTATGTTTGTTGCTCTTTCACGCAAAAACTACTCAACGGATTTGGATGAAACTTTACAGTAATATAGGTTAAACATCAGAATGAAACATGGGATACATTTTATCCCGAAATTCCCGCGGGAACCGATACAACGCGGATAACACCGCGGGCCACGGCTAGTTGTTTCAATAATTACAAATGACGCTTGCATTTTATATTAACTTTTTAAGCTATTGCATAGCTTCTATCGCGGGCCTTGAGCGCGGGGACCGAATCCAGAAATTCCGTAACGAAAAAAACTCACGCTCCCCACTAACGCCATCTAGTGATAAAAAAAATAACTATGCAATAGCTTTACCGCGGCAGTCCCCGAGTGCCACACGTCTTTTTTTTTTATTTATGTTTATAGGAAGAGATAATTGGATCTTTAAAATGAATGTTGTTGTGAAGACTGTATAGTTTGGGAGCGATTTGTGATAATTTTGATTTACTCAAGCGTCAGAATGAAATATGGGAGATACCAGGAACCATAATTCCACCAATACAAATATCAGCTTCGCTTAAAATTCTTGAAGATTTTAGATGAAAAACCCACAATTAAGATTAAAAATCAATGAAAAAGCTCTCAACAAAAATAAGGCAGTTAGTGCTTCATCCACTCGACACACTCGGCTCCAATTATGCTCGATGATAGGAATTAACCCGTTGATTGATCTTTTTATCAATACCTCGTCATCTATTCTACGTATTCTATTTCAGAAACAAAATATTCTTCAATAGATTTACTTCATATTGATTGAGTGATCATCAAATACATTCGGTATTGTGGCGAAGAGTGTCGTGTGTAGATAATGGTGCAACCGGCCAACAAAGTCATCGTCAGGCCGATGAAATTAAAGGAGGTTTCTTCACAGGCCACCTCCCAGAATCTCATGACGTTTACATTCAAACTATTGCATCTAACTCTTGCTTTAGATTTTGGGTTCTTCACATTCGAAAACCCCAAGATGGAAAAACTTTGTAAAGTCTGCTCTCTTCTATACTGTCTATTGATATGTGCTGTCATTTTATTATTCAACAATGTGCACGAGATCAAGTATTTCGTCGTTCTTAGATATTTGTATTTAATCCTATATGTGATATGTATTACTCTAATGGTGAGATTTAAAAAAGGAACAACATTTAGCGATTTCGTTTTGATTCTTGATAAAATCGATTTGGCATTGGGTCTTAGCATGATTAAAAGTAAAATGGAGAAAAATGTTGCTGTAACAATTATAGCCTTAATGGTATATCGCTTATCGTTGCACATGTATTATAATGCTTCAACTATCACCCCTTTTATTGGTCCTTACTGGGTGGCATACATATTATACGCGGTGGATGCATGCTCGGATATAATAATGATTACATACGCCTTCATCTTTTATTCGATAAATTGTCGGTTATTGAGTTTGTTATCGATCGTAGACAGAGAAAACAGAAATTTTTCTTCCCTGCAGAAGACGTTTAAGTATATTACTGACACAACTTACAAATTCAAGCGAGCTTATGATGGAGTGGTGAGATCTGTTGTTCGTTTAAGAATCACAAAGAGTCAAGTCAAGGCTCTCATGATAGCTAAATCTTTGATATAATATTCCATTCCAGATGTTATTTGCATTACTCTATCGGGTCCCAGAATCAATGCTGATGATCTATGGAAGTATCTTAAGATTGAGTATTGATCATAATTCGGTAAGTATTTATTAGGAAACGATTAAATGAATATGAAGGTAATAAAAATAATTATATCACCTATATCTGCAGGTGCACATAATGTGGGCACGTTGTACCGGGTTGTTCGGCATTGTATCCCTGCAGTTGTGAAGTTGTGATCCATTACATTAAACATCTCCAAAGAGTTGGATCTGTATCCCCTAGCACGCTTCTCAAAGAGACCGGGCCCGTCCCGTGACTCTAAAAGACAAACATTATAGTTGTACTCGTACGTGATATTATATTTTCAGAAGGAGAGCTTGATTGTATATGCCCTCAATCTCTTAACATTGCAAGCATTAATATTAACAATGACTCCTGCCGTATACGCTGGACAGGTTACAGCAAATGTACAGAACATTAGAGTTACTCTTCAAAATAAACTTTTAGTAACAAAAGGTGAGTATATAGCGTAGATTTCTCGACGTATAATGGCTAAGGCAGACATCTGCTTATTGCATCCACAATTGGGGACCAACACCAAAACACCCATTTACTTTAAAACGTCTAACGGGCGATTGAATGGCATATTTAGAAGCTTAAAGCTCACAGCGATGCAGCATCGATCATTCATTCATTAATTTCCAGTAGGTTAGTGGCCAACCCTGTTGTTGAACTTGTTAGACCACCTAAAGGCCTCTGACATGGTCTAACGATTGAAACAACCGGGATTGATGTAGTCACAAAGTTGACAGTAACGGATGCTAAAAGTAACATGTCTGATATCGCCCTAAGCGATGTGTGTCGCGTGTGTGTATGAGTGATGTTGTTTCAGTGGGTGTACGGCGCGCGCAGATAGCGAAGTTCATCAAGTACACGGAGGCGCGCCCGCTCACGCTCTCCGTCTACAAGCTGATCCCGCTCAACGCGCACCTCATTACTGTTGTCGTCAAATTTTGCGTCACCTATCTCATAGTCATTTTTCAATTCACTAGTACTAAATCTAAGGAGTAATTTCTTCCCATTCATGACTACCACCCACTCGATACCAACTATCGTACATGCATTGTTAATGTTCAACTTTAGTTTTTTCATAGATTTTATTGTATCTGTGTTGGTCCTACCCGAGAATTAATATACTCGACAAACCAGCATCAAAGGCTTCTGTTATTATGATATAGGTAGACAGTAAAAATATCTCTATTGTCAGAGGATGGCGCCACTATATACTATTTCATATACCACTTTTAAAATATATGTAATCACATCATATCACAAACAGACTATGGTCGAACTCAAATCGCAATTGAGTTGACACACATATTCTCCTGACCAAAATTGATGTGATATCTTTAAAAATAAACTTTTTAACCTTCCGTACCCCGAATTCAAAGTAGCTTGAGATAAATAAAAGTAACAGGAACTAAGAAGTAGTTTTAATATCATCTCTCCATCATAACTGAGACGTAGTCTAGCTAATTATACTCTTAACTCGGCGCTTCATCTCGCAGCGCTCTTATAATTTTCCTGTTTTGTTCGTTTTATTGTACCGTTGTTGATAAATACGTGCTTTAAAGTTTTCCTCGGAATAAGTAGTGCAATCTACGGACTTGTTTAGTTGTCTTTTGTTTTAGAAAACGTTGGAGTTTATGCACAAACGAAGATAAGCACTTTTTGTTCTGTTTGCGTCCGTACTCAGAAACGTCAAATGCTTCTTTGGTAGTGATTTAATAACAGATTTTGACATGTAACGTATGAAGAATTAGTGTTCATTTAATTAATTTCTCTGAATGCGGTAGTTAGTGTTGCAGCAATATTTTGTGTACTCTATCGATAAATAAGATTGAATGTCAGTTATTGCATATATAGGCACTTCCAGATTTTAAACAGTCAAATGATAACAAACACCGACCGTGGGGCAGCCATCTTGTAAGATGGAGAGTTGAAGGTTGACAGGAGTGAATAGAGACTCTCTGAGGGACAGAGCCCAGGCAACCATGAGCTCGGTGGACGTTAGTTCTTAATCATAGTTAATCTAAGTAATCTATAATTATCTTGTGTGCTTTAAAATTGTGATTTCGAGAATTATAAGTGAAGTGATTATTTGATCAATTATTTTATTGGAATCTGCCCCCAACCCTCTAATTCACGACTACGAACATGCGAGAAATACCTGACGATAATCGAAAGATTTCACATATGCCGTCTCGGTGGTATCACTACATAGTATAAAACAAAGTCACTTTCCGCTGTCTGTCTGTCCCTAAGTATGCTTAGATCTTTAAAACCACGCAAAGGATTTTGACGTGGTTTTTAAATAGATATAGTGATTCTAGAGAAAGGTTTATATGTATAAAAATTCCCACGGAACGGGCACAACGCGGGTAAAATCATTATAAAGTTAACTCAATTTTAAATTCGGAAAACCCGAACCCAACTTGATTTGTTATATTGTATCTAACATTTTTTTAAATAGGCCGTCTAAAACCTTCGACATCAAGGTTGGCCACAAACCTACTTACACATACTTACTTTTTTAATACGACTGTTTGGGTAAACTGACAAAGAATTTCATAACAAGCAATCCTGAACACATTCAATGTAATAAAGGAATAAAGTACATACATTTGACGCGAAGCAAACGTAACGTAAATAATTTATAGCTTTATGACATCAATGATATATTTTCTATTCGCTTTGTGTTCCTACTCAGTGATCTTTCATACAGAAAATGTATCTACGGGGTGATGTTTCGAGCCGTTCAAATAAGCAAGCCAAAGAGTTTAATGAAACGCAAGTAAGCGAATGTTTCTTTTTTCGAATTTCGGGATGAAAAACAGCCTATCCAACCATCCCGTTGAATGTGTATGTTGAATCGGATTGATAATTTCTGAGACTTGCGCTTAGCAACACTTTCAGCGACTCATTTTTATATTATAGAACATAAGTTCGAAATAAATATCGAGCTTTTGTTTCTTAAACATATTTAGGCATGAAATAGACATTTTTGTGCATTAATAAATTAATAATTTGTACCACCCTGTATAACGATAGGTAACAATTTCGCTGACAAAAGCCGTGTCTATAATGCGATGCGAGTGTCGCCGCGGGCGCTATCTAATATGCTAATATTTGCCCAAATAAAATCTCCCTCCTGGTAATACGATGCATATTTTTTCTTCTATTGGGTTACGTTACATTATTTACTACCAATACATGTAAGCACTTTTTTAGGTACTAGCTGTGTGCCGCAGGTTTGCTTGCATTGCACCCGTTGCTGTGGAAATTTCGGGATTTTTATTACTTCTTCTTCTTCATCGAGTGGATGGTCAACCTGGTGTCAGAGTTATTGAGCCGCCAAAGGTCTCTGACATGGCTCATGTAACGACTACTATCCGTAGAAAGTAACCTTATTTATTATCCTATTCCTGACCAAGATAAATAAAATGATAAAAGAATCATTCAAATCGGTCAGCCGTTCTTCAGTTATAAATGGTGTAACTAGACTTTCTTTTATATATGTATATAATCACTAGCTGACCCGGAAAACGTTGTTTTACCATATAAAAATCAAAGGGTGGATCCACCCTAATCACTATAAATTAAGATGTACGCTATCCTATGTTTCAAGTTGGATAAAATTACACACGGTGGAAAAGTCTTTAGAAGTGCTTTAAAGTTAAGCAAAAAAACACGATGTATTTTCATTCTGCATGGTGTTGTCAAAATCTACAAAATAAATTACAATATATCATGTAAATTGTTCGCAATCCCCTAAACACTGCATTGATTTGAAAACGTCACGCTTCTAATCTTAAAATGATTGATGTCGCATAATAACATTCGCGGCTACACATCCAATATAAAAAGACCTCCCATATTAATCATGAACATGGAACTCAAAGCTCACGTTATATTGGTTATTCATATGGTATTGTCGAAAATGAACCAATTTAAATTGAACTCTGTTTCTGAATCAAAATTATGGAGTCGAAGGCCTATGTTGGATTTTGATTACCTAGATCATGTAAGAATTATTCATATAATTTCGTATTCACTGACGATGTGTCGTATTTTTCTCAATTTGGCACTGATAATACGACACGCTATGTTAACATAAACACGGTAATAAATACACATTGAGGTTTATTTATTATTTGGAATGAAATTAGATTTTGAACTTAAATTACTAAGAGTAAAAACTTATTACATTACTCGAGGGAATATAAATAGAATAATGTATTTTATTATCTAAGCAGTAAAATAAATAGTTCTTAATCATTATTTGACGAATGGATTTCTAGCCCAAACATTAATTTAATTCTGGTTGTTAAGTAGTAAATAGCAATTGTTAATATTACCTAATGTGCTTATAAAGCTGAAAAGAAGTTAATCTCTAGAACTACTCATACGAAATGTATTCTTGTAATCGATAGCCAATTCAGAGCTTACTCTTGAATGTGTTGAGATCTATATCTTTTGTAATACTCGTGTGATACTTTTTATGATTCTAACGATAGCAAAGACAACGCAGGATTATCCATTGTGCCACCAGTGTTCAAATAAAATAAATTGACTCAAATTAATTGTTAAAATATTGACAAATAGGTAATGTTCTAAAATTATACAGATCATCAATATTATTGACATGACTTTATTATGTGGACACAACACATTAAAAACAATATTAGTGTAGCATAACAATCTTTGAACTAACATGAAATATAAATCTAGACACAGTCTTTACAGACTAGTAATTTGGACCGCTTGAATACTTCAATATTTCAAAATTATAAAGAGTAAATAAGTGCGAGTAAATTTGTGGAAACCCCAGTGCCGGTAGTTTTATTCAAACTACCCAAAGGCCTCGAACGTGAACTGATGATTGAAAAAACCGGCCGACAAATTTACGTGGAAGAAGTACGAGGGTATAATCTTAAGAATATCAATAATTATACTATTACCAGTGTTCAGGAAACTTACACATCACTATTGCCAAGTGGCTTGCTTGGACACAAAGATTGAACTGACTATAGAGCAAACGTAAATTGTATGATAACGATGAGGTAGGTGACGCAGAAGTTGATGACGATGGAGATGAGGTGCGCGTTGAGCGGGATCAGCTTGTAGACGGAGAGCGCGAGCGGGCGCGCCTCCGCGTACTTGATGAACTGCACTATCTGAGCGCGCCGTACATCATCTGAAACAACATCATAATTAACATACCTCTCACGTGAGATATTACATGATACAACTTTGGATATTACATTACTACAACATATACTTATAGATAGTGATTATACTTGCGGTTAGTGCGCCTGAGATGCACCGCACTCGCTCTTTCAGTATATGTGGACTACACGTCTTAGACAAGACTAATTCGTAAATAAAAGATTTCGGATTTTGAATTTGAATTTTGACTTTGTAATGAACACTTACCTTGCTCCTGCAATAGCTTATCATGAAGAATAATTTTAATGTTTTCAGCTTTGGTCGTGAGCATTCCGGCATATATCGCAGGAAATAACGTCAGTATCAGAGTTTCAGTAATCATTAAAAATAGTAAAGGCAGGGTCAGGTTAATTATCTGAAATTTATAAAAAACACAACCGACGGAATTATACCCAATCAAAACATTAAGAACATCAAAATAATTATTTACTGTTAACAATATATTTAAGACCAATTCATACACGATGAATCAGCCCAGACCAAGCTCTAAGCTTTTATTATGAAATCTAACTGTTATAAATATTCTTATAAAAATACTACTTCTTAATATAGATAGATCTATATGAAGGTATAATTGACACTAGACGTTGTCGCCAAGAAACTAGATCAGCACAAAATGTTTATTCCGAGAATCGAACCGGCAACCCCAGATACAGTACCACTGTTTCAAAATTTAATCACAGGAATTGAAACTCTATTTTTGAAACAAGTTAAAAATAAAACAAAAACAATGTTCAAAAGCGTTATACTCACTAAAGAGTGTACATATCTCAAATGATAATAAGAACTGAATATAACCATCATCATTTCAGGGACGTGGTATATTACAGCAAATAACATCTGGAAGAAAAAAAATGTGATAATAATACTAGTAGACGTCACGTAGCTTGTTGATATTTCAATTAAATCTTACCATCCCATCATAAGCACTCTTATACTGATAAGTTATATCAGCTATATGTTTGTAGATCCATTGAAGGGAAGTGTAATCTCTGTTCTCCTCCTGCAAAATCCGCGTCAAACTCGATAGCCGACAGCGAATCGAATAGAAGATGAAGGAAAATGTGATCATTGCCAAGTCTGTTGAAATAACTGTTCCACTGTATAATGTAGTCACCCAAAACGGTCCAACGCAAGTGTTCTTCGTAAGAGAACAATAGAAGGCAAACAAACTTAATCGGTATAAAGTCGTCAATATTATCACCATGGAAACCTTCTTCTCTATGCCGTAAATTGAAGAGTCCAATCCCATTTGTTGATCAACACTTTTAATTGCCATCAAGAAATCGCAAAACGTGGTACCATTTTTAAATTTCAGCAACAGAGTAGCACAAATCAGATAAAAGAACATGTAAACATGTAAAAGCACAATATTATAAATGGTGTCAGCATCATTGTATATCGTAAAAAGTGCGCCTAAAAGTACGTTGTATAGGAATGTGCACACTTTTAAAGCTAGTCGTGTCTTGGGATGTTGAAATTTGAAAAATCCGAAATCTAAGCCGAGAGTGAGGTGCAACATTTTGAATATAAGCCTCATCATTTTATGAGAAAAGGTATCTCTCAGTTGAATTTTGCTCTCTTTTAATGGATGGTCCAAGAATTTGTGGACCGGGTGGATCATTTTTACACACGACTTTCTTCGCTACACTACTTTAAATAAATGGCAAAACTGACACTTTCGAAACCATCAAAACCTTATAACATTACTTCAAGCAATATAATTAGAATGTCCCGTATTTACCAGTAAAACGAAATAGTACTTCATCATAATTTAATAAATTAGTAAAGCCGTTTTCTCTTGCCGAACATTTGTTCGTTCGTGCGGTAAATAAAATATTGACGAGACAATTTTCCAACAATATGTGAAGGTATTATTTCTTAATAAGACTTATTTTAGAATAATGCTGTTAATTGTCCCATTGTTCTGTTAAAATTTCATAGCACTAAGTGAACACGCGGAAGCAGTGAACATCGACTTATTTTGTTCTACACATATATTTGTTCAGAGCAGTAAGGTAAACTGCAGCTTAATACTACTCAACAAATATTAATTTTATTGACTTAACATGATGACTGTAAATTTAAATATGTTTACATAAATTGTCATCTACTTAGTAATAATAATTTAGAAAATACAGAAACAGCCGAAACTAAATCGAAACTGGCTCAAAATACCTACTTTACGTCTAAGTACCAGTAAATTGTATGATAACGATGAGGTAGGTGACGCAGAAGTTGATGACGATGGAGATGAGGTGCGCGTTGAGCGGGATCAGCTTGTAGACGGAGAGCGCGAGCGGGCGCGCCTCCGTGTACTTGATGAACTGCACTATCTGCGCGCGCCTCTTTGCAGCTGAAACAATGAAACACACGCATTCTTTACTCATTGTACTAACAAAAACTCGGTGTCACATTGGATTTCCCAATAAACACTCACCTTTTTCCATTGTTAGCTTATTGTGAAGGATGACTCGAATTTTCTCCGAATTTGTTGTAAGCATTCCCGCGTATAACGCAGGGGCTAATGTTAACGTAAGACATCCAACTATAACTAAATATTCAATGGGTAGCATCAAGTTAAGTGGCTGAAAATAAAATATAGGTATTATCTATTAAGCAACGATTGATTTGCTTTTGGGTAGAAACTTTTGTAAAGAGAAAGATTTTACTGCTCAACAAAATTTATGGGCGTACCTCACTAAATCTGGAAAAATAACGTAAGCGCGTTCCACAACTTTTCACACTATCGTCATCTATTACATTTCTGGTGGAACCACCGTGCGAAACAGCTAGTTAAAAATATAAAGAAGGGATAAAATGAAAAATAGTATAATTTTAAGTACTCACCGAATAAAAATCATATCTCAGTTGGAAAATAGATACAAAAATCACAAGCATCGATTCTGGAACGTGGTATATTAAGGCAAATAACATCTGTGGAAGAACACAATATATTTAGCGCAACCATCTTACGTTGTGATGAGTTGATTGGTTGTCAACGAATACTCGTTTGAAAAAAGAAGAATTTTAAGTGATATCAGTTTAGACTATTTGGAAAAATAACCCACTCATTTTAAGCCGTCGGTCCCGGTTACTTTCTACGGATAGTAGTCGTTACATGAGCCAGGCCTTTGGCGGCTCAATAACTCTGACACCAGGATTAGTCAGGTTGACCATCCACCCGATGAAGAAGAAGACCCACTTATGTCATTCAAACGAACCGTACTGCGACCATCGTCTTACTGACTCTGAGTTTGTGGCCTTAGAACCACTGTCACCAAACCCACTTTATAAATCAAATAAACTTACCATCCCTTCATAAGCTCCCTAGAAACTTGTCAGTCATATCAGCAATCGATTTGTAAATCCTTAGCAAAGAAATGTAATCTCGGTTCTCGTCTCGCAATATCAATAACAATTTCGATAATCGACAATTAATTGAATAAAAAATGGCAGAGAAAGTAATAATTGAAACGTCTATTGATATTAATGAACCATAGTTGAAAATTGCTACCCAAAATGGTCCAATGCAATAGTTTTTCTTAGTCCAGCAATATATAGCATCCAATCCCAATCGGTATGCAACTGCCAATAATATTACTAAAGAAACCTTCATTTCTACTCCATAAATTGAAGAGTCGAAGCCCATACAGTCATCAATATTTCTTATCACTGACATGAAATCACGGAACGTCGTTCCTTTTTTAAATTTCAGCAACCAAATGACACAAATCAAATACATGAACAAATATAAATGCGCCAATCTAAGCAAGATAACGATGGTGACATCATTAAAGAGTATAATTAATGTAACAATCGCCATACTTTCTAGCAATGTCAATGATTTAGAAAGTATTTGAATCTTGGATTGATGGTATGTAAAGAATCCGAAGTCTAGGGCGAGAGAGAGATGTAATAGTCTGAATATAAACGTCATCAGTTTGTAAGATTTATTATTAGATATGTTATTTTTTCTTGGACGGACAATTATTTTAGTTACCGGATGAATCATTTTTAACACACGACCCTATTAACGGTACTGCCTAAGACGAATGTTTTAAAATGGAGTCAACGAAACTTATTACTTTACAATAAAACCTAACGCCGTTATTTTATCATTAAATAAATGAGTTAAAGTTAGATAATACAATGAAACATCAATGTTAGAGACAGAATGTCTAAAAAATTACATTTTATTGATTTGTTAGATTGTACGAGACGTTCTTTTATTATAACCATCGAAGTAATTACTATGTGTCCTTTATTGGCTGGCCTACATTGGAGAGAGAAGAGCATGTTATTCCTCCTTCTTCTCCTTCTTTTGCTTCGTGCAATGAAATAATTTTTCAGGATTACGGTCAGATAGTTTATAAAAACTGATGCTATTAGCCTGGCCGAAACACAAAAAAGAATGTGTGCTGCACTCAATGTATTTTTCATAGATTTGATGCATTCAGGTCTACGATTGCGGAAAACGAATGCGAAAATTGAAGTTGGATTCCGCATGTATGCGGCAAAGCTTATAATGTAACTAAACTCATATTAATATTCGAGTTGTAAGAATATTTTAGTTATCAAATGGTTTGTCACTTTCTGACATACGTAATTTTACGAAGAGCAAAAGAGACAAAATAACTTTAGAACAGTGTTTTAGTTACAGAGCGTTTATTAATAAGGATAGATTTTAAAAGATAAAATTGTAAATTTTCTAACAGATAGTGTACTATCTTGAATGTATGTCAGATATTTAATTATTATAAAGCTTTAAAATGAAACTACAATTATTTTTTATTTAAATCATTACATCTTAGCCTTATTATTAGTAAATTGTATGATGACGATGAGGTAGGTGACGCAGAAGTTGATGACGATGGAGATGAGGTGCGCGTTGAGCGGGATCAGCTTGTAGACGGAGAGCGCGAGCGGGCGCGCCTCCGCGTACTTGATGAACTGCACTATCTGCGCGCGTCGCTCCGCTTCTGTGAAACAACAGACACACGCACTGCTTACTCAGGCTTGACTGTTAACACAACCACACTGACAAATGTTCTTACATTGTATAAATATCACACACAAGAAACTCACCCTTAATAATTAGAAGCTTATTGTGAAGAATGACTCTAATATTCTCAGCACTTGCTGTAATCTTTCCTGCGTATATTGCAGGAGACAATGTTATGAATAGTGATTGTATTGACATAATATAAAGAGTAGGTAGGACGAATGGTTCTATCTGAAAAATGTCCAAAGGTAAGAATGTAGTCAATAAAAACAAGCAAATAAAAGCGATTTTAATGGAATGGGTAAGCGGTGAGTTTTTGAAGGCATATATTATGCCGTTTATCGTGCTTCAGTTAAAGAAATGCAACATATAGAAAATACTTACGTGCACTTGACTTGGTCCTAGTGTTAGATAAGTTGCAATCATAGCTGCCATTGATTCAGAGATGCGGTAAAGTAGTGCAAACAACATCTGTAAAGATCGACACAAGTTCGATTTAGGGCCGACACTGCGTTAAGCGTGCGCACGCCGCGGTTCCATACGAAAGTGAACCGTCGCGGGTGCCCGCCGCGTGTGGTTTCATACAAAAGTGAACCGTCACGTGCGCCCGTCGCGTGCTGTATCATACAAAAGTGAACCGACGCGTGCGCCCGCTTAACGCAGCGTTGACGCTCAATCTTACCATTCCGTCATATGCTCGCTTGAACTTTTCAGTTGCATCAGCAATAGACTTGTATATTTTTTGCAGAGAAGTAAACGCTTTGTCTTCTTTCTGTACAATCATTGCCAAAGTGGATAAACGTTGATTGATCGAGTAGTACACGAATACGTATGTTATCAATGCTATGTCTGGAAATGTTATTAAAAAGTAAAATATTGATGCGACCCAGATGGGACCGACAAACTGTGATTTAGATACACTGTAATATATTCCATTCATTGTAGATCGACATATCAATGATATTATAATACATATTGTTATTTTTCTTTCCATTTTGTGTTTCATAGAAGTTCCAAGACCCATTTTAACATCAATAGTTCCAAGGACAGAAACGAAATCGCCGAAAGTAGTACCCTTTTTAAATCTAACCAGCAAAGATATACAAATTACATATAAGAATAAGTAACTATGGATTAATGCAATATATGAAAGACTGAGTTTCTTGTTGTTACATATAGAAATGGTAGCACAAATTAATAAACATTGAAGAAATGTGAACAATTTTGAAAACTTTTTAATCTTAAATGGTTGATATTTGATGAATCCAAAGTCCAGAGCAAAACCGATGTGTAGAATTTTGAACAGAATAATCATCAGTTTGTGGGAGAAGGTCTTGCTCCGTTTCATCGGACGGACTATCAGTTTGGTCACCGGGTGGATCATTGTCACACAAGACTCTTCATACCAACGATAACAACGAAAATGAATTTAAAACAATATATTATAACAATTCCATTAGTACTAGTTAACCAAATCCAATCTATGATATTGAATAGGAACCGTAGTTACAATTGGTAATCAATATCCATAACGGGTTAATAATTTCCAAAGAGGATCCTCACTTTGTTTAAATATAGAGCAATTGGGCTTTTGAAAAAAAAAATTGATTTTTTTTATGTATTTTAAAACTTTATTATTAATAATATTGATATTTAATGCAAAAAACTTTTTTTTCCAATTAATTATAAACAATTAAAAATTGAATAAAAATCACGTGACTATAAACGCGCCATAATTGGTCACCGTGGTTGTGACGTGATAATGTTATAGCTATTTAACCATATGTACGTACAGCGTTTACGGCTATTACACGTCACACGCGCTCGGGTTTGTTCGGGAGTTGTCCGAGTGTTTTCGGTACTGGATTCAAAAATTAATTTTTATTTTGAAATAACTTTTGAATTATTGCGAAAAAAATAAAATAAAAGTAGTTTTGTTATAAAACTAATATATAATCTTTCCATTTATCACAAAAAAATTTTTTTTTCAAAAGCCCAATTAACTCAAATAGCCGTGTAACATGAATCGCCACTGTATAGGATCTGCCTTGGACCATATAAATCTTTAAGTCCTACATGTGTAGATACATGTCTCATCTTTGGTCACAGCGTATCCAGTTACGAGCTCCTGAAACAAACTCCAAAACGCTTTTATCTTTGCACTCTGTTCACTACTTGAATGGGATAGCCACGTTGCTATTTGAACGCTTCCATGCTTTGGTGTTGGAACGTCTTTCCCTGTTGTATCAATTATTTGATTCTTATCAGAGGCCTTGAGATAGTCTAAATCTTGTACATCAGGTTCAGTTGGCCACTAATGATCATTACAAGTGTTTAATAATACACTAACCGCCTTATTCATAAACGAAATTTAACTTGAACAGTGTTTTGTCTCTTTCGCACTTTGTCAAATAGCGTATGTCGGAAAGGGACAAACCATTTGATAGCTAAAGTGCTGTTAATAAGCGTTTATGATAAGTCTTTGGACTGATTTGATCGATACAGTGTTCCATAGGTTATGGTTTAGATTGTATGGACTGAAAACTGCGCAGATTCTAACATAATATTATGTATGTATGGAATACATAAAAATTTTAATAATAGTATCAGTTATAGCCTATTATTGCGGCCAATTACAAGTTGATGACTCATTGTAAATAATTAAAATGTCTGTTCATGAAGTACTGTTGAAGTCTATATTAAGAATTTCAACGTTAGTGTCATGGTTGACATAGAATTGGTGAATTCATCAATAGATGACGCTAGTAGAAAAAATAGAACACGCTAACGTTGTTTTCGATGTCTACATGGGTTTTAAGAGCAATAATTAAAGTGTCAGATTATTTCAGTACAGTCTTCTGTGATTTTATTTCAATCCCGTCCCGCTCCGGAACCTAACATACACAGGTCGAGCAATTGAATGCTACTGCTTTGTCTATTTAGTGTAAATATTATGGTACATGCTTGTGCAGCTGCTCCTATACTATCCTCTCATCATCAAAGGGCAACACTAAAGGCATGGTCAATAAGTGTGAAGCTAACTAAACTACGAAGCTAACGTGCATACTTTAGACACTTTTCGCAGTTTAGATTGCTGAAATGTGAAGAATCCAAAGTCTAATCCTAGAGTAAGGTGCAATAGTTTGAATATAAACGTTGTCATTTTGTGAGAAGATGCCAATGAGGTGGTACTATTTTGTTTTATTGGACGAACTATCAGTTTGGTGACCGGGTGGATCATTGTTAATACACGACTTGCCTCACTACAATGTAAAAATATGTATAATTGAAATTGTATACAATATGAAATAGGCTAATCCATTACAAAGCATTTTAATATTTGAAATCGAATTCGATATACATGACTCAATTAATAATATTGAAAATCGATCAACGGCAGTAACTATCGAATAATTATACTAGAATCATCTTCAAGTCACAGATCTATCAGTTGCTTACGACGTACTAATATAAAAGACTTTTAATTTCAAGTAGGTAAGATACTCGTAACCATATTTATTACCTATACAGACTTAAAAGGAATTCACAGAAAGTTATTCAGCCTTTGGCGCCACATACATGATGATACCAAAAACACAGGCAAGGAAGTACTACAAGGAAGTTTCTTGGGTCCAATTTTATTCAACGTGTATGTCAATGATTAGTTTTGATATTAGGTAAAATATTATTTTACCGCGATGGTACTCGGACATATCAAGATCGTCAGTGAAGTATGTACTATTAGAACAATACTAAAATTAAAACATATCTAAATATTGTCTTCTACATTAAAGGAAAAAATTAAATGAAGCCAAATATTATAGTAATTATTTTTAATTATTTAAATAATATGTTTGTACAGAAAATTTGCATACTTATTATCCTTATGTGCATATCAATACAGTACAACTATAACTTAAATTTTCTTCCTCACAAAACAATTCCTCTAGGAAAAGTTAGTATTATGACTTAAGTAGATCATTCATTCATTTCTTTAAATAATTCAGTGGCCAATTTTGGTTTCGGAGTTTTTATACCAACAAAAGGCCTACGACATGGACTAATGATCGAAACAATTGGGACTGCTAAACGAGCCGAGCGAGTTGTGGCTGAGTTACATGTTGCTTAAGGAAAAAAGAGATAGTGGTTTTATTCTCTCTACTATTAGTAGGATTAAATTAGAATGGTTAATAAATTAACTATGTCTTAGATCTAATATTTGTGAACTGAAAAATAACAATAAGATAGGTGACGCAGAAGTTGATGACGATGGAGACGAGGTGCGCGTTGAGCGGGATCAGCTTGTAGACGGAGAGCGCGAGTGGGCGCGCCTCCACGTACTTGATGAACTGCACTATCTGCGCGCGGCGTGCACTATCTGAAACAACACTTGCGTTACTGAGTACCTACAGCTTAATTTCACACTTAATTTCACTTGCTTGATTTCACACTTGACGAACACTCACCTTTTGTTATTAAAAGCTTATGATGGAGAGTAATTTTGATTGTCTCTGTGTTTGTTGTGGTCATTCCTGCGTATATCGCAGGAGCCAATGATAATGACATTGATTGCAAAGTAATGAAGAAAAGGGTAATTAAAACCAAGTTGTCCATCTGAAATAATATAACATGGTAGTAAGTAACATTAAGACTAGAAAAATTGATCCCGGATCTTTCTATTATTTGCAATTTTACACTTTCTATGATCACTAACTTAAAATACTCATGTATGTATACTTACTGAAAAATTATCACGTCTCAACTTTAAAGAAGACAGAAATATTACTGTCATAGATTCAGGAATGCGGTAAAGTAATGTATATAGCATCTGCAAAATAATACGCCCATTAAAAAAAATTCACTTGCCTTCTAGTAAATGCAAACTTGATGTTAAATTTAATCTTACCATTCCGTCATATGCTCGTTTGAACTTAAAAGTCGTGTCTGCAATATATTTATATACCTTCTGCAGGGAAGTGTAATCTTTATTCTCTTTCCGTACTATCATGGCCAAACTCGATAATCGACGATTGATAGAGGAGTAGACGAATAAGTATGTAATCAATGCTATATCTGAACTTGATACCACAGTGTACCATAGTAATGCCACCCAAAAGGGACGAACGAAAGGTGTCTTTGCTGCATTATGATAAATCGTGTTCATGGTAGTTCTATATATAATTGATATTATAATAGTAATTACTACTTTTTTCTCCATTTTGTTTTTAACAGAACTGCTGAGGCCCATTTCCGAATCGATTTTTCCGAGGATCGAAATAAAATCACCAAAAGTAGTACCTTTCTTAAATCTTAAAAGCAAACATACACTTATCATGTATAGGAATAAATAAATATGAGTTAGAATAATATAAAACATTCTCTGGTTGGAATTAAATATAGATATGATCGCACATATCAACAAACAATATATAAAACATCCCAGTTTAGACTTCCGTTCCATCGCAGATTCTTGAAATGTGAAGAATCCGAAGTCTAAGCCAAGAGTGATGTGCAACAGTTTGAATAAGATCGTCATCAGTTTGTGGGAGAAGGTCTTGTTCTGTTTCATCGGACGGACTATCAGTTTGGTCACCGGGTGGATCATTGTCACACACGACTATATTCAACAGTGAATTAAAATGAAATCGACAATACACGAAAAGCTCTTCCATTAGTTTTGGTACTACAATTAAGAAATACTTTCATTTGGTTTTAAAATTAGATTAATAGAATACGAAATGCAATGTCATGTCCAATGTCCAATTGGACATGGTGACAATTAGTAATAACGATCACCAATGAAATGAGTAATTATTTTATGTATATAAATAACGTATAATAAAGCTGTTTTATTTTCATTCTTTTTTATCGTGTTAATCTCAGAAACAATGGTTTGAATAATTATTAAATGCATAGCACATTCGATGAGCAGGCTATAGACTACTTGTAATCTCGGAACTCCCACGAAAAAAGGCACTACGCGGGTAGCACCACCACAAATACAAATAATCTATGAAAAAACTAAAGTTGGACAATAACAATGCGTGTACGATAGTTGGTATCGAGTGGGTAGTCATGAATAGAAAGAAATTACTATATAGATCTAGTACTAGTGAATTGAAAAATGACTATGAGATAGGTGACGCAAAATTTGACGACAACTGTAACGCTCAGATATAAAAGGCTCTAGCGGCCACTCATCCAAGTTGTGGCCAATTTGCACTGATGATATAAATAAATGAAACTAAATATCTAAGTTCTAATCATTTATTCTATAGATTTCTATAGTGTGCATTTAAATTGGCTAATTGATACAATAAATAAATTAATAATAATACAAGATTAATTCACACACGGTTAATTAGACCCAAACTAAACGCTAGCTAGCTTGTAGTATGAAATCTTACAAACTGATACTACTACAAATACGTTAACAAATACTTTATATGAACTAGCAACAACTATTGTCAGCACATATTATCGAATCCGGGCGGGTATCGAACCCGCAACCCCCGACACAGTAAGCTCACACACCACTGTGCCAACGGGCTTCTCAAATGTATGTTGTTTCAACTAGCTTCAATACTAGGGAGGTGTTATGAAAACGGTATAAAATGAAAGTGTAATATGTTGAAAAAGATTCTGAATTCAGATCCTCCATTATTTTTAAAACTAATCATGAAAAATATTTATGTCTTAGACTTAGCATTAATAGTGAACTGGAAAATAACGATAAGGTACGTGATGCAGAAATTGACAACGATGGAGAGCAGGTTTGCATTCAAAGGGATCATCTTGTAGACGATGAACGTGAGCGGACGAGCTTCCACGTACTTGATGAAGCGGACTATTTGTGCGCGTCTCTCCGCCTCTGAAACAATAACCCATAATTGAACTATGTTTTGATTGGACAGGAGGTGCTCACAGATGACTCCTTTTCAAAATTAAATGCCAAACCTGAACTATGCTACAAAAAACTATATCAACATGTAACCGCTTGGAAAAGGTCTCTCCTCTCACTGAAATATAATGAAATTGTCCCTTAGCATATTATTTAGGGTAAGGCGTGGAATTAAGAAAACGAATCTTTATTGTTTAATTGTAATTTTTAGATTGATGCAAGCGTATAAAAAAAGTTGTCGGTTAGCGAGATGCATAGAAACTTGTAGTGGTGTTTACGGTCGGCAGTTACTGCCTACTTTGAAAATAAACTTTTGAGATAACATACTGCACTTTCGACTCACCTTTTGTAAACAATAGCTTATTGTGAAGAGTAGTTCTAATTTTTTCAGCATTTATTGTGAGCAATCCCGCATATATGGCCGGAGCCAATGTGAGTGACATTGCGTGTATCGTTAGTAAATACAGGGTACCTAAAATAATTGAATCGATCTGAAAATGTCAAAAGACAGATATTAATAACAGTATGTACCAATCATTGGGTTTTAATAACACACAGAGGTAATGATATTAGCAGCACGCTAATCTATCTCTTGTATTCCAATGGCGAATAACTAGGTGCAAGAGAGACCAATACTACTATCAGCTTCTATACCGAAAGCCAGTATCGCAAGAACCCCATAACCCTATCACATTACGAGGTACTCCATTTTGAAAGGCTTGCTGTTTGTTTCAAGATCTTCCGTTTTCTTTACCGCTTATTCATTGTTCATTGACTTACGACTTACGACGTTGACAGTTACCTCTTGCTCCCTATATGTATATTCAAACTCAATAGTAGCAATAGTTCAACAAATACATTAAATACTGACCGTTACAACAGAACCTTGAGACAGTTTTAGAACAGTTCCAAATATTGTTGTAATTGATTCTGGGATGCGGTAAAGTAACGCATACACCATCTATAATGGAATAAACAAAGGTATCAAGAAAATTAGTCGAATCAGTAGAGTCACTGGACTCACCGTGATCTTAAGTAGTTCAATTCATTCTTACCACCCCGTCATATGCTTGCTTAAACTTGTCAGTTGCATCAGCAATAGATTTATACATCCTTTGTAGCGAAGCAAAATTTCTATTTTCTTTCTTTATGATGATCACCAAGCTTGATAACCGGGAATGGATTGAGTAAAAGACAAACGAGTAGGTTATCATTACGATATCTGTGCATGTTACTGCTACGTAAAACACCATCGCTACCCAGGCGGGTTTAATAAATGGTACTCTAGTTGTTGTATAATAAACTAAATTCATCATTGATCGGAATCCTATTGATGCCACAGTTGCTATTACCACATTCCTCTCCATATGATATTCAATATAAGTACCAAGACCCATTTCTTCATCTATTTTACCGATTGCTGTAACAAAATCTCCAAAAGTAGTTCCTTTTTTAAATCGCAGCAGTAAATATACACATACCACGTAAAAGACAAGATAGATACGCGTTATTGCATTGTAGTAAGCAATTTCGTTCCTATTAAATATGCAAACGGTTGCAAATATCAGACAACTTTGTACAAATGTCCACATTTTAAATAGAAGTCTTTTTGAATGTTGAATTGTGATAAATCCTAAGTCTAAAGCAATAGTGAGATGTAAGACTTTGTACATAAATGTCATCAGTTTGGTAGATAACAAATTTTTGTTTCGATTTGTCGGTCGGACTATGAGTTTTGTGATCGGATGGATCATTGTACACACGACTGTATACACTGCACTACGGGATTAAAATGAAATAATACACTCTGGTCTATAGACAAATAAGCATTAGAACAGTTTTTTAATTTAAGAAATGGTGACAATTATTCATAACAAATATAGATTAACATCGGGTTAATTATTACCTATGTGTATACTAGCAGTCAAGTGATTCAAGTGATTGAAACACCACTTGTCAAAAAGGTGTATTCAATCCTGGCCTACGGCATTTGTCTATAGCCTTTTCTAATGCCCTGACCGCGCTCGATGCCAGTTAAATGTGGCATAAGAGCAGCACAGTACAGAGATAATATTACTATCCTCTTTCAAGAAAAGATTTGTCTTATAGACAAACCAATATTACTAGTAATATAAGGTGTAATAATTTTAATTTTGCAACCCCAGATTTATTCGTGCAAATCGCTCGCATACTCGGTGGAAAAATCAAAATAGAGCAATATGATTAGCTGCGGTGTAACATTGACAAGTGATGAGCACCATTTTGGACTACAATCAGTACCACAGAGTAAAAGAGAATCAAAAAAGAGAAATTCTTCTCTTGAAAGAGATAAGCAATATATCTCTGTACTGTACGTACGGTCATGCCAAGTGCATTTTAAGTTGAATGGAAAGAGATCCATAAAATCTCCCGGAAAGAGTAGCGGTATGTCTTCAGGTACATACTAGCCGGGCTGGACATGACTTCACAGAAATGGCCTAACTTACGATTGAAACGACAGATAGCGACGATTCAAAGTGCCCTCCGAAGCGATAGCGCTCAGATAAATCCCATCCATCGTTGCTTAACAAAGGATATGAGAAAACATCACTACTCTGAACTACGCTATGTGCGCTACTAAAGTAAAACAACACGCGCAAGATAAAGACTCATAAATAATATATACTGGTACCCGTACGAGCCTCCCAAAGTGTTTATGAACGATTCCTTATACATGATATTTGAGTGAAAGTGAACAAGCATGTAACATGTAACACTACTAAGGATAAAATTGGATTACGAAATGGAGACGATAATGAACTTGATGTGGTAGATCATCAATTGACTTGCACTAGGCAGATTCCTACTCAAAATCACTGGGATTTAAGTGTTTTAGAAGTACCTAACATAAGTTACAACTAAGGCCATTAAGAAACTACTTCTTTGACTATAAAACTAGGAACAAGGGTTGATCACTTAGTATTAGTAGTAAATTGTAAGATGACAATAATGTAGGTGACGCAAAAGTTGAAAACGTCGGAGACGAGGTGCGCGTTGAGCGGGATCAGCTTGTAGACGGAGAGCGCGAGCGGGCGCGCCTCCGTGTACTTGATGAACTGCACTATCTGCGCGCGCCGTACATTGTCTAAAACAACAATATACGTCCTTTCACTCACACGATACTTAAACGTTGCTTTAACACACCTTTGCACCACGCACTCACCTTTTTCCAACAATAGCTTGTTATGGAGAATAATTTTGATTCTCTCAACCTTCGATGCTCCCATTCCTGCATATACTGCAGGAGCCAATGTTACCGAGAATGCGTGTGTTAAAAGTAAGTAAGTTGCAATGAGAAGCAAACTTTTGTACTGAAATAATCATTATATTTTAACAGCCTCTGTGGTCTTGTGGTTTGAGCGCTCGGCTCACGGTCCGGAGGTTCCAGGTTCGATTCCCGGTGGGGACAATAGCTCACAAAAAATCTCTTTGTGAGTCTGCCCTCAATTTGGTTAGGGCATTGCAGGCTGAATCACCTGATTGCCCGAAAAGTAAGATGATTCCATGCTTCGGAAGGCACGTTAAGCAGTCGGTTCCGGTTACTTTCTACGGATAGTAGTCGTTATATGAGCCATGTCAGAGGCCCTTGGCGGCTCAAAAACTCTGACACCAGGATTGGTCAGGTTGACCATCCACTCGATGAAAATGAAGAAGAAGCAACTTTCTACTAAAAGGACCACACTGTATTTAGACTGACTTCCTTCACCACGGGTGTAGTCTGTTCTTAAGTCAGTTGTACATTTCTCGGTACATTTATTCAGTAGCCCGATTATGATTAAAGACTATCTAGACTCAAGTAGGATATTCTTTCTCAATTAATATTACAATTTACTCACTGGATCAGGATCATATAATATTTGTAAAATAGATCCGTAAATCGTCATCATAGCTTGAGGGACGTTGAACATCAATGTAAACAACATCTGTAATGATTACAAAGGTCTAAATTATTATTTTTCCTTACGGATGTTGTATATCAAATGACATACTTCGACTCTGATAGGTATCCAAAAATCAATCTTACCAATCCATCATAAGCTAGCTTGAACTTCTCAGTAACATCAACAATAGATTTATATATCGATTGCAGGGTAGTAAAATCATTGTTTTCTTTCTCTATGATCATTGATAAACTCGATAAACGGCAATTGATCGAGTAATATATGAACGTGTAAGTTATTACTGCTAAATTCATGCTTGTGAGCACAGAGTAAACTAGGAATGATACCCAAAGAGGAGTGACGAAAGGTTCTTTAGCTACATTATAAACAACTACGTACAAGCATGATCGGTAGGCTATTGATGCTGCAATCGTTATCACCACATTTCTTTCCAATTTATATTCAAAGAAACAGCCGAGACCCAGTTCTTCATCAAGTTTGTCTATGAGCTTAACGAAATCGGCAAATGTGGTACCTTTCTTAAATCTCAGGAGCAAAAATATATAAACCATGAATCCAAATAAATATACATGTACTATTATGGTAAAATATTTTATGTTCTTGTCTCTAAAGACACAAACTACTGCGCAAAAACATAGACCGTATAAAAATGTACACAGTTTAGACAATTTTCTGATATTATTTTGTTTAAATGGTAGGAATCCAAAATCTAATGCGAGAGTAAAGTGAAATATTTGAAATATAATATTCATCAATTTCTGTGAGTAAGTTTTATCTTGTTTTATCGGACGAACTATCAGTTTGGTCACTGGGTGAATCATTGTCACACACGACTCCCTTCGAAACACTACTCAAACTAATTGACCACTGGATAAAGTTGATATCATCAATATGATACTTCTAAATACGGAGTGGCTTTTTTAATTTACGAAATGTTATCAGAGCTTAATAAAGTTTTATGAATTTACGTTGTTCAATACTAACGAAGCATATTAACATTGTTGTCACCCAAATTAGTAATTCACCATATACTACCTACCAAAGCGTTGTACCATACAACTGATGCAGAGTTATTAATTATTACTGCGGGCTATTTCGCCGAAGTTTCGAGTGCATGGCACCGCCCCGTGACCACGGGTGCAATCTAATCGAAACATCGGGAAATCAAAGTCAGTTTTACTTAAACAAACTGTGCCGCGAAAGAACCCGTAGTAACCCCACTAATATTATAAATAACTAGCTGACACAGCAAACGTTGTTTTGCCTGATAAAAATTTAGGGGGATGAAAAATAGATGTTTTCCGATTTTTGGACCTATCCGATATGCACACAAAATTTCATAGGAATCGGTCGAGCTGTTTCGGAGGAGTTTAGATGTGTACAAACCGCGAAAGTTTTAAAATACTGGCACAGAGTTCGTATGGTCATTGTCATCTACATATTTTAAGCCAGGTGAATCCATAAGAGTTTCAAAGTTAGCATTTTTATCGGTAAAAGAATGATTATCAAAACTATAGGTAGAGTTAGGATCTAGCCAAAAATTAACATTATCGTGTGTTAGCTGAGATATTTTAGTTTTGTTTATATTCTTCATTTTACTACTGGATTAAAATGAAATGATACACTCCGGCCTTTACACAAAAACAGTTTTTAATTTAAGAAATGGTGACAGTTATTCATAACAAATATAGATCAACATCGGGTTAATTATTACCTATGTGTATACTAGCGGTCAAGTGATTCAAGTGATTGAAACACCACTTCTCAAAAAGGTGTATTCAATCCTGGCCTACGGCATTTGTCTGTGGCCTTTTCTAATTTCACACATAATGCTTCGAAATAAAGTGCAATTTCAAATACCCTGACTGGGCCCGATGCCAGTTAAATGTGGCATGAGCGCAGCACAGTACAGAGATTATATTGCTATCCTCTTTCAAGAAAAGATTTGTCTTATAGACAAACCAATATTACTAGTAATATAAGGTGGAATAATTTGATGTTGCAACCCCAGATTTATTCGTGCAAATTGCTCGCATACTCTGTGGAAAAATCAAAATAAAGCAATATGATTAGCTGCGAAGTAACATTGACAAGTGATGAGCGCCATCCTTGGACTAATCTGAATTACGCCATGTGCGCTACAAAAGCTAAACAACACGCGCGAGTTAAAGGCTCATAAATAATAAATACATGTCGCCGTACGAGCCTTCCAATGCGTTTATGAACGACTCCTTATACATGTTCTTTGAGTGAAAGTGAACAAGCATGTAACATGTAACACTACTAAGGATAAAATTTGATTACGAAATGGAGACGATAGTGAACTTGATGTGGTAGATCAATTTACTTGCACTAAGCAGATTCCTACTCAAAATCACTGGGATTTAAGTGTTTTAGAAGTACCTAACATAAGTTACAACTAAGGCCATTAAGAAACTACTTCTTTGACTATAAAACTAGGAACAAGGGTTGATCACTTAGTATTAGTAGTAAATTGTAAGATGACAATAATGTAGGTGACGCAAAAGTTGAAAACGTCGGAGACGAGGTGCGCGTTGAGCGGGATCAGCTTGTAGACGGAGAGCGCGAGCGGGCGCGCCTCCGTGTACTTGATGAACTGCACTATCTGCGCGCGCCGTACATTGTCTAAAACAACAATATACGTCCTTTCACTCACACGATACTTAAACGTTGCTTTAACACACCTTTGCACCACGCACTCACCTTTTTCCAACAATAGCTTGTTATGGAGAATAATTTTGATTCTCTCAACCTTCGATGCTCCCATTCCTGCATATACTGCAGGAGCCAATGTTACCGAGAATGCGTGTGTTAAAAGTAAGTAAGTTGCAATGAGAAGCAAACTTTTGTACTGAAATAATCATTATATTTTAACAGCCTCTGTGGTCTTGTGGTTTAAACGCTCGGCTCACGGTCCGGAGGTTCCAGGTTCGATTCCCGGTGGGGACAATAGCTCACAAAAAATCTCTTTGTGAGTCTGCCCTCAATTTGGTTAGGGCATTGCAGGCTGAATCACCTGATTGCCCGAAAAGTAAGATGATTCCATGCTTCGGAAGGCACGTTAAGCAGTCGGTTCCGGTTACTTTCTACGTATAGTAGTCGTTACATGAGCCATGTCAGAGGCCTTTGGCGGCTCAGCAATTCTGACACCAGGATTGGTCAGGGTGACCATCTACCCGATGAAAATGAAGAAGAAGCAACTTTGTACTAAAAGGACCAAACTGTATTGAGACTGACTTCTTCACCACGGGTGTAGTCTTTTCTTAAGTTTTCATTTCTCGGTACATTTATTCAGTAGCCCGATTATGATTAAAGACTATCTAGACTCAAGTAGGATATTCTTTCTCAATTAATATTACAATTTACTCACTGGATCAGGATCATATAATATTTGTAAAATAGATCCGTAAATCGTCATCATAGCTTGAGGGACGTTGAACATCAATGTAAACAACATCTGTAATGATAACAAAGGTTTAAATTATTATTTTTCCTTACGGATGTGGTATATCAAATGACATGCTTCGACTCTTATAGGTATCCAAAAATCAATCTTACCAATCCATCATAAGCTCGCTTGAACTTCTCAGTAACATCAACAATTGATTTATATATCGATTGCAGGGAAGTAAAATCATTGTTTTCTTTCTCTATGATCATTGATAAACTAGATAACCGGCAATTGATCGAGTAATATATGAACGTGTAAGTTATAACTGCTAAATTCATGCTTGTGAGCACAGAGTAAACTAGGAATGATACCCAAAGAGGAGTGACGAAACGTACTTTAGCTACATTATAAACGACTACGTACAAGCATGATCGGTAGGCTATTGTTGCTGCAATCGTTATCACCACATTTCTTTCCAATTTATATTCAAAGAAACAGCCGAGACCCAGTTCTCCATCAAGTTTGTCTATGAGCTTAACGAAATCGGCAAATGTGGTACCCTTCTTAAATCTCAGGAGCAAAAATATATAAACCATGAATCCAAATAAATATACATGGAGTAATATGGTAAAAGATTTTGTGTTCGTGTCTCTAAAGACACTAACTACTGCGCAAAAACATAGACCGTATAAAAATGTACACAGCTTAGACAATTTTCTGATATTATTTTGTTTAAATGGTAGGAATCCAAAATCTAATGCGAGAGTAAAGTGAACTATTTGGAATATAATTATCATCAATTTCTGCGAGTAAGTTTTATCTTGTTTTATCGGACGAACTATCAGTTTGGTCACTGGGTGAATCATTGTCACACACGACTCCCTTCGAAACACTACTCAAACTAATTGACCACTGGATAAAGTTGATATCATCAATATGATACTTCTAAATATGGAGTGGCTTTTTTAATTTACGAAATGTTATCAGAGCTTAATAAAGTTTTATGAATTTACGTTGTTCAATACTAACGAAGCATATTAACATTGTTGTCACCCAAATTAGTAATTCACCATATACTACCTACCAAAGGGTTGTACCATACAACTTATGCCGAGTTTTTAATTATTACTGCGGGTTATTTCGCCGAAGTTTCGAGTGCATGGCACCGCCCCGTGACCACAGGTGCAATCTACTCGAAACATCCGTGGTCTAGTGGTTTGAGCGCTCGGCTCACGATCCGGAGGTTCCGGGTTCGATTCCCGGTGAGGACAACAATATCTCACAAAAATCTCTTTGTGAGACTGTCCTCAGTTTGGTTAGGGCATTGCAGGCTGAATCACCTGATTGCCCGAAAAGTAAGATGATTCCGTGCTTCGGAGGGCACGTTAAGCCGTCGGTCCCGGTTACTTTCTACGGATAGTAGTCGTTACTTGAGCCATGTCAGAGGCCTTTGGCGGCTCAATAACTCTGACACCAGGATTGGTCAGGTTGACCATCCACTCGATAAGAAGAAGATCGGGAAATCAAAGTCAGTTTTACTTAAACCAACTGCAAACACCGCGACACGAGAATTTTATATATTAGATGTGTACAAACCGCGAAAGTTTTAAAATACTGTCACAGAGTTCGTATGGTCATTGTCACCTACATATTTTAAGCCAGGTGAATCCATAGAGTTTCAAACTTAGCATTTTTATCGGCAAAAAAATGATTATCAAAACTATAGATAGAGTTAGGTTCTAGCCAAAAATTAACATTATCGTGTGTTAGCTGAGATATTTTAGTTTTGTTTATATTCTTCATTTTACTACTGGATTAAAATGAAATGATACACTCCGGTCTATACACAAAAACAGTTTTTAATTAAAGAAATGGTGACAATTATTCGTAACAAATATAGAGGATTAATTATTACCTATGTGTATACTAGCAGTCAAGTGATTCAAGTGATTGAAACACCACTTGTCAAAAAGGTGTATTCAATCCTGGCCTACGGCATTTGTCCATGGCCTTTTCTAATTTCACACTTAATGCTTCGAAATAAAGTGCAATTTCAAATGCCCTGACCGCGCTCGATGCCAGTTAAATGTGGCATGAGCGCAGCACAGTACAGAGATAATATTGCTATCCTCTTTCAAGAAAAGATTTGTCTTATAGACAAACCAATATTACTAGTAATATAAGGTGGAATAATTTGATGTTGCAACCCCAGATTTATTCGTGCAAATTGCTCGCATACTCTGTGGAAAAATCAAAATAAAGCAATATGATTAGCTGCGAAGTAACATTGACAAGTGATGAGCGCCATCCTTGGACTAATCTGAATTACGCCATGTGCGCTACAAAAGCTAAACAACACGCGCGAGTTAAAGGCTCATAAATAATAAATACATGTCGCCGTACGAGCCTTCCAATGCGTTTATGAACGACTCCTTATACATGTTCTTTTAGTGAAAGTGAACAAGCATGTAACATGTAACACTACTAAGGATAAAATTTGATTACGAAATGGAGACGATAATGAACTTGATGTGGTAGATCAATTTACTTGCACTAAGCAGATTCCTACTCAAAATTACTGGGATTTAAGTGTTTTAGAAGTACCTAACATAAGTTACAACTAGTGACCATTTAGAAACTACTTCTTTGGATATAAAAAAATGAATAACGGTTATAAGGGATCACTTAGTATTAGTAGTAAATTGTAAGATGACAATAAGGTAGGTGACGCAAAAGTTGAAAACGTCGGAGACGAGGTGCGCGTTGAGCGGGATCAGCTTGTAGACGGAGAGCGCGAGCGGGCGCGCCTCCGCGTACTTGATGAACTGCACTATCTGCGCGCGCCGTACACTATCTGAAACAACAATATACGCCCTTTCACTCACACGATACTCAAACGTTGCTTTAACACACTTTTGCACTACGCGCTCACCTTTTTCCAACAATAGCTTATTATGGAGAATAATTCTGATTCTCTCAACCTTCGACGCTCCCATTCCTGCATATACTGCAGGAGCCAATGTTACCGAGAATGCGTGTATTAAAATGAAGTAAGTTGCAATGAGAAGCAAACTTTTGTACTGAAATAATAATTATATTTTAGTAAAAGCAACTTTCTACTAAAAGGACCACACTGTATTTAGACTGACTTCTTCGCTACGAGTGCAGTATTTTCTTTAGTCAGTTGAACATTTCTCAGTAGCCCGATTATGATTAAAGACTATCAAGACTAAAGTAGGATATTCTTCTTCAATTAATATTACAATTTACTCACTGGATCAGGATTATACAATATTTGTAAAATAGATCCGTAAATCGTCATCATAGCTTGAGGGACGTTGAACATCAATGTAAACAACATCTGTAATGATTACAACGGTTTACATTATTGTTTTTACTTACGGATGTGGTATATCAAATAACATACTTCGACTCTGATAGGTATCCAAAAATCAATCTTACCAATCCATCATAAGCTCGTTTGAACTTCTCAGTAACATCAACAATAGATTTATATATCGATTGCAGGGAAGTAAAATCATTGTTTTCTTTCTCTATGATCATTGATAAACTCGATAAACGACAATTGATCGAGTAATATATGAACGTGTAAGTTATTACTGCTAAATTTATGCTTATGAGTACACAGTTAACTAGGATTGATACCCAAAGAGGAGTGACGAAAGGTACTTTAGATACATAATAAACTACTACGTTCAAGCATGATCGGTAGGCTATTGTTGCTGCAATCGCTATCACCACATTTCTTTCCAATTTATATTCAAAGAAACAGCCGAGACCCAGTTCTCCATCAAGTTTGTCTATGAGCTTAACGAAATCGGCAAACGTGGTACCCTTCTTAAATCTCAGGAGCAATAATATATAAACCACGAATCCAAATAGATATACATGTAGTACTATGGTTAAAGATTTTATGTTCTTGTCTCTAAAGACACAAACTACTGCGCAAAAACCTAGACCATATAAAAATGTACACAGTTTAGACAATTTTCTGATATTATTTTGTTTAAATGGTAGGAATCCAAAATCTAATGCGAGAGTAAAGTGAAATATTTGAAATATAATTATCATCAATTTCTGCGAGTAAGTTTTATCTTGTTTTATCGGACGAACTATCAGTTTGGTCACTGGGTGAATCATTGTCACACACGACTCCCTTCGAAACACTACTCAAACTAATTGACCACTGGATAAAGTTGATATCATCAATATGATACTTCTAAATATGGAGTAGCTTTGTTAATTTACGAAATGTTATCAGAGCTCAATAATTATTTATGAATTAACACCATTATTCAATGCTAACGAAGCATATTAACATTGTTGACACCCAAATATGTATGTTATTCACCAACCAAATATATATATATATAATACTCCCAAAGCGTTGTACCATACAACTGATGCAGAGTTATAAACGTATTACTGCAGGTTATTTCGCCGAAGTTTCGAGTGCATGGCACTGTGCCGCGACAGAACCCATAGTAACCCCACTAATATTATAAATAACTAGCTGACACAGCAAACGTTGTTTTGCCTGATAAAAATTTAGGGGGATGAAAAATAGACGTTTTCCGATTTTCGGACCTATCCGATATGCACACAAAATTTCATGAGAATCGGTCGAGCCGTTTCGGAGGAGTTTAACTACAAACACCGTGACACGAGAATTTTATATATTTGATATGTACAAACCGCGAAAGTTTTAAAATACTGACACAGAGTTAGTATGGTAATTCTCAAATACATATTTTAAGTCAGGTGAATCCATATGAGTTTCTAAGTTAATATTTTCATCGGCAAAAGCATGATCATCAAAACTATAGATAAAGTCAAGTTCTAGCCAAAAGTTAACAATACTGTGTGTTAGCTTAGACATTTTAGTTTTGTTTATATTCTTCATTTTATAAATGTTATAAATGTTTTGATGGGCATTTATATTCTGTTATTTATACCCGGGTAGTGTGTGACTGCATCATCTATAGCTCTGTTGATTTTAGATATAGTACATATAACAGAAAAAAGGCCTAGATAGATGTCTGCACTACTTTAAAGGATTAAAAATAGGATCAAAACATTAGATCATATTACAGTTAAAGTGATAATTTTCTTTAATGATCATAAACACTACAGCTTACTTAATATTATTAGTGAATTGCATGATAACGATGAGATAGGTGACGCAGAAACTAATGACAACAGAGATGAGGTGCGCGTTTAGCGGGATCAGCTTGTAGACGGAGAGCGAGAGCGGGCGCACCTCCGCGTACTGGATGAACTGCACTATCTGCACGCGCCGCACACCCTCTGAAAAAACAACACACACTCACTCTTCACTTCAACATCACACTATAATAAACTACAATGGATAATAACCTCACCTTTTTCCATCAAAAGTTTATTGTGAAGAATAACTCTAATACTTTCCACTTTTGATGTCACCTTCCCCGCGTATACTGCTGGAGCCAATGTCATTAACAATACTTGTATTACCAAGAAATATGTGATACCGAGAACCGCAGTTTTTGTCTGGAAAAGCATATAAGATAACATAATTATCAAATAACCAATTCATTGTAGTTTGTTGGTCTCTATACCTAGTGAAATCTGAATAATGAAACTTTTCAATGATATTATCTTTTAACTTTGGTATTTTTACTTGTGCAGTCTTGACTTTAGCCTTTCCAAATTTCGAACCCTAAAGTTTTGGGTCGGTGGGAACTGCAAGCACCACTACTAGTTTCTATGAACCTGCCTGCAGCCGCTACCGAAAACAGACGAAGAAGAAAGAAATTAAGAAATTATTTACTCACTGGATTTGTATCATATAGAAGTTGTAAAATGGATCCATAAATTGTTAACATCATTTCTGGTATGTGATAGATTAATGCAAGCGTCATCTGTAATTATTGAAACAATGATAATTAATTCTTATCTCAACTAGCGAGCCGCCCTCGCTTCGCTTCGGTCAATCAAAATTCATTCACGTGTCTCCTGCGAGTATTACATCGCTCGTGTATCCCCCCGCGCGATACAGTATAAGTATATAGTCACATTAAGTCACTAGACTAAGGGTGCATTTCCTTCATTGTAAAATATGATGTATTGGCGTTGCGTCACGGAAAATCTTTGATGTAATATTCATCAAGTGTACCACTAGCCCTGAGTACTTCTTAGAATTACTATAAATTCTTACCACACCATCGTAAGCTTGCTTGAATTTTTCAGTCACGTCAGCTATCGATTTGTAGATCCATTGCAGGGAAGCAAAATTAGTGGTTTCCTTTTGTACAATTAATGACAAACTTGACAATCGACAATTAATGGAGTAATAGATAAATGTGTAAGTTAATACTCCAACATCTATGCTAAAGATCACGGCATAGAACAATATTGCCAACCAAATGGGTCTGATAAAAACGGTTCTAGACATACTATAATGAACTGTTTGCATCATTGCTCGGTAACTAATTGATGCTGCGATTGCTATAACCACTTTCCTCTCAATATTATATTCTGCAAAACTGCTGAGTCCCATCTCTACATCAATTTTACCAAGAACGGTAAAAAAATCGCAAAACGTGGTACCTTTTTTAAATCTCAATAGCACAAATACAGATGCGATGTAGTTGAAAAAATATACAAACAGTACAGGCCTAAAAATAAATTCAACCTCAGTGTTTAATAAAAAAATGACTATGCATATCAATAGACACTGAACAAACGAATATAGTTTAAAAAGTTGTTGAAATTTGAATCGTTGAAATGTGAAGAATCCGAAATTAAAGCCGAGAGTGATGTGCAACAGTTTGAATACAACCGTCATCAGTTTGTGGGAGAAGGTCTTGTTCTGTTTCATCGGACGGACTATCAGTTTGGTCACCGGGTGGATCATTGTCAAACACGACTGTCTTCAACTAACTACTAAACTTAATTGAAATTATAATAAACTCATACTTTCATTACATTAGGTGCTTCTTAATTTATTAAAGAGAACACATGCACATGATGATTCGTAAGAACGATAAATCATTATGTAATTTAATTTTACGAGGTTTTCAAAAATAACCTTTTGTAAAACATGCATATGCTCGTACTAGACATCAAATGCTTCCTTAGTAGAGATTTCATGATTGCTTTAGGCATGTACCGCCTTATTAATAAACGCGGTGTAACTAAACACTGTTACATTGTGTTTCGTCTCTTTTGCTCTTCGGAAAATTGCGTATATATACATCCTCACAAACTAACGTCAAGGAATACACTACTCATGAAACTACGTTTACGAATACACTTCGCTTTTATTTTGCATTTTTATCTGACGTTTCAGCCCCTTAATAACCTTAGGAACCGTGTTCACAGAAGACTCTTCTGTGTGAAAATTAGTCAAGGAACTTGGAAAATTGTATAATAATGACGAGGTAGGTGGTGCAAAAACTCAAATAGCTCAATGGCAGAGACATATTCAGCTCAATGACTTTGAAGAGCGAGTACTTGAACCGGCAGCTCTTAGTCAGATCGAGGAAAGCCTTCATGCGGCGACGCTGGAACTTTTCTGAAAAAACAAAGAACATTACATAGTTCAACTGAGATTGGGAATGATGAGCAACGTTCACGCCGGTCACTACTATAGAGGCATTTTTTGTTATATTTCAACTATACTAATATTAATAAACTAGCAGCGCCCCGCGGTATTACCCGCGTTGTTCCCGTTCCCGTGGGAATTTCGGAATGAAAAGTAGCCTATAACCTTCCCGTTGAATGTGGCTATCCATTACAAAAATAATTTTTCAAATCGGTTCCTTAGTTTCTGAGATTAGCGCGTTTAAACAAACAAACAAACAAACAAAACAAACTCTTCAGCTTTATAATATTAGTATAGATATTTGTAAGTTTGTTTGTTTGAGCTAATCTTTCGAATTACCCGTCCGACTTGAATATTTTTTTTGAAATACATAGCCAAATTCAATAGGAAGGCTATTTTCATCCCTAATTTTTCATTGAATTCACACAACGTGGGTAAAACTGTGGGTGCTGCTAGTGTTGTACTATAATATAATATAGTCCTGTTTAATTTAGTAGTCATTTTAGATGGTATGTATGAAGGCTTTGACGTTTTCAAAGGGCTTGGGAAAGGGGGTAGATAGTGCGTGACGTTGATGCTCAAAATATTTGTACGAGTTTCTTATGAGTTAGAACCAAAGAACAATCACTTTCCTTACCCATTGGCAAGACAGAGATAGCTTCATGCACAAGTCGTCGTATGATCGACACCTCTCTATTGGTAACACTCGCGTAGTAACAAGGCAATACCAGCAGTACAGTAAAATTGAATACCGTAATAATGTACAGCATCACAGAACCGCTGTGATATATTGCCTAGAAATAAAATAAAAGTATGATTTCTTCGGTACATTGAAAAGGCATAGTTTTCATTAGGCTTTTACGCCGTACTCAGAGACATCAAATGCTTCCTTAGTTGAGATTTAATGAGTGATTTTGACATTTAATGCATGGAAAATTTGACGTCTCTGAGTGAGGTGCGGCGTGTAGACTTACTTCTTGATAATCTCTTATTAGATTGCTCACCACTTTTAATGTCGTCACTCCTGATGTTACGAATATCGCTAGTACCTAAAGGCAAATGAAATTTGAGTCAAAATACAAGTCAGTCTTGGATACTACACAATAACGATCATCAAGGTGTGTATTCGGTAGCAACCGCAGTAGCAAGTAGCAACTGCCGACCGCAAGCAACAGTGTCGCCGCACTCGGAATGTCAGAGATTCGTAGAAACCAGTAGTGGTTCTTGCGGTCGACAGTTGCTGCCTGCTGCTGCGGTTGTTACTGAAACAGACCTTTAGTTAACATCAAGATGAATAATGCAAAATGTACATACTGAAGCGAAATCTTAAAAAATAAACAAACCTGATTTAAGGTTAAGAAGATATGGAAGAATAATGCTTATCTAGGTCTTAGGGTCGACACTGCGTTAACCGTGCGCACGCTTAATGCAGTGTTGACCCTTAATGGTAACTATTAGTGACTAACTTACCGGTAAACTCATAAGCTGATTGACGAGGCCAGAACATTTATGCAGCAATTCATAAGTTTCATGTAAAGTGGTGATATCAAGCTCTTTATTTCGGCATAAAAGCTCAACAGGTTGCATTCCCCTGAAATCTTTCCCACTTCCCAAATAGATCTTCCTAACATGACCTTTCAGAACCACCACTCTTTTATATATCAAACGAATCATATTCATATAAAATATCTGCTCCAAATTAAAAGAAGCAAATAATAAAAACAAATCTATGAGCAACATTAAAAAATATGGTCTATTCAGATTTCGGAAACCAACGTAGATTAAAATCCATTCGGATACTACAATCAATATCAGCATTAAGTTTATATTCATCATGAAGCTTGTAATTTGTATATCATTCTTGATGTTAAGCCTTTCGTCGAAGGTATTCAATTTATCAAAATACTTCTTTAGCGTTTTCTTTCCCGATGTCAAGGCTCCTATGTTGAATATTATGTAACAACTCACACGAGACACTTTGATAGCCAACTCTTTTGTAGTGGTAGTAGTAGATAAGACACACGAGAGAAAAATTAAACAGCCTATCAATAGACTGTATATCTTGCTTGTTATATTGACTATTCGGTTATTGGTTAAGAGGTAAGTGCTGTAGACTCCACATAGTGATCTCAGAATAAGTATGAATCTGTTTTCTTGCAATATTAAATTGGTATTAACATAGTTGTTAGTTTTGACTTGCGATGGTTCCAGCACAAAGTCACTCATGTTGCTCGATGCTCGATCGGTCTACTCTCATGAAGTTATTACTATTATTAACTATTATTGTAATTGAACTAAAAGCTGCCACAAACCACTCTCAAGTGATTGATGAAGACACATAGGTATGTCCATAAAATATAATGTTTAATCTATAAATATAAAATTCAAAGTCCTGACTGACTGACTGACTGACTGATAATCAACGCGCAGCCTCAACCGCTACACCTAGAAACATAAAATTTGGCAGGAAGGTTCTTCAAGTGACGTAAGTGCACACTGAGAAAGGATTTTCGAAAATTCTTACGGGCACGGGCTCAACACGGGCAAAGCCGCGGGGCGCTGCTAGTTGTAATTAAAGTAGCTTTTTACTCCTGACTTCGCTTAGCATAATAAATTATTGTTATTGGAATTTGAGAAAACGGGATTAAAATTTCCTTCTTAAAATAGATTAGTTTAGTTTACTGAGCTTTTCAAACGTAGTGAGATTTTCTCTTAAGTAAAATAAAATGTTAATTCCATCCGTATCTCAAACACAGTCGTATGAAAATCTCTGCCAGCTCTCAGCCGCTCTCGCAGTTTCACTATTTTACTGTTCGCAAGGATGATGGCGGCCATAAATTATGTATTCCAGTTATAAAACCATTCGCGACGTACAGATTCCACTGATCCTGCTTCTTTTAATGGCGCTACGGAGCAGCGAATAAGGCAGCTTAGTTTCGTGATATACTGTCAAAAAGAGTGAAGGGAAGTCATCGCGAACGTCAAACAACGTCGAATGTGTGTGGCTATTCATTACAAAAATAATTATTTGAATAGAACAGGTAATTCCCGAGATTAGTCCAAACATACAAACAAGCAAAATTACAAATAGTCCCGTTAAAGAACAACTCAAAGGAGGGTGTAGAGTGCGTGAGAGGGTACCTAAGCGATTTCTACAGAAACGTATTCAGGGTGCTCAGGGGAAAAACATACTAAAAGTCCTGACGTCTAGGAGGTGCGCCGGAGGGAAGGGAGGGTGACAAAGGTCTCAGTTTTAGGTTATTCGCGAATATCTCAAAAACGGTGCAATGTAGCAAAAAAAAGTGTATGATGAAATGAAAGCTTATTTCTCTATAACTTTAATTCCATCCACTTTTTCCATATTCCCAACTGTTATTGAACTACACGCTCCAGAAATGTCAAAATTAAGGAACTCGGGCAGGTAACTATGGAGCCTGCCCCAATGCTCAACAGTGACATGACCTATGTCATTTGAAAGGTCTTGAAGAGTTGTACAAGTTGCTCCTAGACAGTTATATCGAATTCGACGGCCAACTCGGTGTTTTCGACCACCGAAGCATTACCACTGGAGGTGCTGTGGAGCCTGGACGGAATGCTCAACAGTGACATGACTTACGCATTTGAAAGCTCTTACAAGTCACTTTTTAATAGTTATATCGAAATCGACGCCAAACTTGGTGTTTTCGACCACCGAAGAAAAAACACTTGGTGTATGTGCAGTTGACCCTGATCGTATTGCTCAACGGTGACATGACTAATGTCATTTCAAAGCTCTTACAAGTCACTCCTTGACAGTTATATCGAAATCGACGACCAACTCGGTGTTATCGACCACCGAAGTATCGACATTGATCGTATTGCTCAACAGTGACATGACACATATCATTTGAAAGCTCATAAAGAGTTTTATAAGTCACTCTTTGATAGTTATATCGAAATCGCCGTCCAACTTAGTGTTTTCGACCACCGAAGAATGGAGTTGGGCTATGCCATACCGAAGTATCGACGCTGATCCTAATGCTCAACGGTGACATGACCTATGTTATTTGATAGCTCTTGAAGATTCGTACAAGTCACTCTTTGACAGTTATATCGAAATCGACCGCCAACGCGGTGTTTTCGACCACCGAAGAATGACACTGGGTTTATGTGCAGTTGACCCTGAGTGTATTGCTCAACAGTGGCATAGCTTATGTCATTTGAAAGCCCTTGAAGAGTTGTCTAAGTCACTCCTTGATATTTATATCGAAATCAAAGGCTAACTCGGTGTTTTTGACCAAAAAAAATAATATATACACATAAGTTCAATTCATAAATTAGTTATAGAGTATTTGAAGGGCAACATAAGCGATCACTCACTGTCACTGCACATGTTTAGGTTAACTCAAATATTTCATGGTTGCTAAATACGACACCCTTTCAGGCCGGGAACACAACTTACGCGTGTTTTAGATTTTTTAAATCGTAATGCCATCTATTGAGTTCCTTTGCGCACTACTTTTATACTATTCTGATGCAAGGGTGGGCTTAAACACGCTGAATAAAAGACCTTGAGAAAATGGCATTCTCCTGTGGTCGAAAACACCAAGTTGGCCGTCGATTTCGATATACATGTCAAGGAGTGACTTAGACAACTCTTCAAGGGCTTTCAAATGACATAAGCTATGCCACTGTTGAGCAATACCATCAGGGTCAACTGCACATAAACCCAGTGTCATTCTTCGGTGGTCGAAAACACCGCGTTGGCGGTCGATTTCGATATAACTGTCAAAGAGTGACTTGTACGAATCTTCAAGAGCTATCAAATGACATAGGTCATGTCACCGTTGAGCATTAGGATCAGCGTCGATACTTCGGTATGGCATAGCCCAACTCCATTCTTCGGTGGTCGAAAACACTAAGTTGGACGGCGATTTCGATATAACTATCAAAGAGTGACTTATAAAACTCTTTATGAGCTTTCAAATGATATGTGTCATGTCACTGTTGAGCAATACGATCAATGTCGATACTTCGGTGGTCGATAACACCGAGTTGGTCGTCGATTTCGATATAACTGTCAAGGAGTGACTTGTAAGAGCTTTGAAATGACATTAGTCATGTCACCGTTGAGCAATACGATCAGGGTCAACTGCACATACACCAAGTGTTTTTTCTTCGGTGGTCGAAAACACCAAGTTTGGCGTCGATTTCGATATAACTATTAAAAAGTGACTTGTAAGAGCTTTCAAATGCGTAAGTCATGTCACTGTTGAGCATTCCGTCCAGGCTCCACAGCACCTCCAGTGGTAATGCTTCGGTGGTCGAAAACACCGAGTTGGCCGTCGAATTCGATATAACTGTCTAGGAGCAACTTGTACAACTCTTCAAGACCTTTCAAATGACATAGGTCATGTCACTGTTGAGCATTGGGGCAGGCTCCATAGTTACCTGCCCGAGTTCCTTAATTTTGACATTTCTGGAGCGTGTAGTTCAATAACAGTTGGGAATATGGAAAAAGTGGATGGAATTAAAGTTATAGAGAAATAAGCTTTCATTTCATCATACACTTTTTTTTGCTACATTGCACCGTTTTTGAGATATTCGCGAATAACCTAAAACTGAGACCTTTGTCACCCTCCCTTCCCTCCGGCGCACCTCCTAGACGTCAGGACTTTTAGTATGTTTTTCCCCTGAGCACCCTGAATACGTTTCTGAAGAAATCGCTTAGGTACCCTCTCACGCATTCTACAACTACTTCGTTGACGGGACTAAAATGTATATTTTAATATGAGTAAAGATATACATTCTATGATATTATTATAAAAACACTGCCGAGCTTTCTCTAAGAATAAGTTAAGTATACAAAAAATATATATTATTTGATCGAAGTTGATTTTGATGAACCGTGTGTCCACATTATCACAAGCTGAAAACTCAACTCAGTTCATGAATATTTCAAGATTTAGAAAAATTTGATTCAACTCGGAGAGGTCTTTGCTGATTTACATTCATACATGAGTTTGAACAAGGTGCTTTCACGTGACATCACATGATGAGATTAATTATTATAATTCTAAGACATCCGCATCCTATTGCTATCTCGAGATAAAAAAAGGTTTGTGCTAGCTATTTATTTATTTAAATTAAACAATCACGTACACTTACTACATAAATGAATAAAACACGGCAAGTCACGATAACGGCAATAAACTGTCTCACTCGCACAATGCGTTGGCGGAGTGAAACGGCAATACTATTGTGAAAGAGTGACAGAGACAAATATATAAAGGTTAATGAGCGACATTCTAAATAAACAGTTTTCAAAAAAAGAACAGTAAAAGTGACCTACCATAAAGATTTTTTTGTCATCTTTGTAAACTATATAAGCTAATAATGCACACAAGAACAACAATCTACAAAGACATATCTTTCAATGCATGTCTTTACACATTTTCTAATACTACAAGACAAAGTGTTGGACAGTCCCATTAAAGTTTTATAGTGAACTGCACGATGACGATAAGGTAGGTGACGCAGAACTGCAGCACCATCCCCAGGAGCTGCTCGTTGAGCGGCACCAGCTTGTAGACTGAGAACTTAAATGGACAAGCCTTGATGTATGAGATGAAACGTTTTATCTCGTAAGCTGTGGTCGGGTCTGAAAGAAATTTAAGTCCATATGTATATGATGATTGAATAGTGAGACTACAAAACGCAAAAAAATTTTTTAAGGTAAAACTAACTAACATTATAGTTAAAAAGTTTATTTATTGGTAAGACCACCTTAATTAAGTAAAATCACCATAACAACGGTATTGGTATAGTTAAATCGTTATCATTAATTAACTGTAATCAGTGAGTAATTTTGAGGAAAGTGGCCAACCCTATAGAGTCAAAGTTTTTAGACCGCCTAAAGGCCTCCGACATGTTTACATTAATAGGTGCCATTAAAATATTGCCTTACATATCTTATATATTCGTAAACACTGAACCAATAAAGTATTGAAGGTAATTAAACGATTCCGTAACAAACCCTAAGGCATGAGTCTGCCAGTGACCGCAGACGGCAAGCTGCTACTGCTAACTGCCAGCGGCAAGTATGGTTTCTATGAATCTCTACATAAGAAATTTCAAGAGAAGCATCGCTGCGGTCTGCCGTCGCTAGCCGAATCGTACATTTATTACCTTGTTCAGTCTCTGAGAGCAGTTTATCATGAAGTATCAAGTTCATTTTGTTGGCATAAGCAGCAAGAGCACCTGCTTGAAATGCTGGCATGAATATGAACAGTAGAGACCAGATCACGAAGAAATACTCAATATTTTTAGCTACGCGAGCACAAATATCCAGCTGAAAAGACAGATAACACATTGAATGAATAAGGTAAGACTGGTGGCAGTTGGTAGCATATACGACCCGTCCTACTTCTGACGGCACTGTCAAATTAAGTAATGACATTGATATATTTTAAAATATGACATTTACTCGTATTTACAACTAGCGGCCACCCTCACTTCGCTTAAGGTGAATGGGCCACCGCCTGTTAGGGGATGAATTTCGCAAAATCCTTTCTTAGTGCTCACTTACATCATGAAAGGAGCCCCTGTACCAAATTTCGAACAGGTACAGTAGTTTCGTTCAGTCAGTCAGGTTTTTTTTATATAATTATACCGATGTCACATTGTCAAAATTTGATCTGCTGCAGATAACCAAATAGGTATAATTCATTGGTTGCCAATAGGAATTTTAGAGCAACACAAATGCGAACGCGTTTAATTCTATGTAATGGACAAATAACTTGGCCTAAATATTGATAACCTTACTTACTTACTAGACACCTCGGTGGTCTAGTGGTATGTGCACTCGCCTGCCAAGACAAGATCCCGAGTTCAATTCCCAGGTCGAGCGTAAACATGCTTCCTACTTTTCAAACATGACTTGGGTTTGAGAGCACCAACCCGCATTTGACAAGCGTGGTGATTATGCCTAAACCTCCTCACCGTACTGATATCTTCTGTAAGGTGAGAGGCCTTTGCCCAGCAGTGGGACATTACAGGCTAATACTTACTTACTTCCTTTGACTTACCTTATGCTTTCCATCATCGTATAATGTTGTAAACACCAAAATGTAGATGGTTGACATGACCGTCGGAATGCAGAAGACAAGTGATGTCAAGTACTGAAAATAAGACATTACTTTATACCAACTCATTTATAAAGGCAAAGGCAAAGTACGATTCCCGGCAACCTGCCGACTCTGGATCAACCACGCACCGATAGTAAGTAACCTCCAGGGTTGGTCAGGTTGACCGTCCACTCGATGAAGAAGAAAGAAGAAGAGTGGCGAACCCTGGTGTTGAAGTTTTTAGAACTCTTAAAGGCAACGATTGAGGTCTAACGATTGAGACAACCAGACCAACAATTTAACGTGCCCTCCGACATACGGTATCTGAGATAGGAATGGTACTATCAGCCACCCGTCCAAAAAGATGCCGAGCATCGCAAAGAGCCAATATCGCTTAGTCACGCCACGAGCGCTCGAGGAGCCAACTACCGTAGCGTCTCGGCATGTTTATCAGAGCGCTAGCGAGCAGTTATTTGACGTCCATTTTGTATCTGTCTAATTCGCAGCATACTTACTTGCCCAATCTTAACGACACATTTCATACCAAAACCATAAAACCGATTTTGATGAAGGGAAAATGTAGATTACTCTTTGGAGACACTTCATCTCCACAATATCCCAAAAAAGGGGTAGGTAATATTAGGGTTACAGTTACTAAAAAAGTATCTAAATTTTTACCAAAATACGACTCACCACAGGTTCGAATCCACGTTTATATTTCTCAGCGATGTCAAACATGTTCTTATACAAACATTGCAACGACTCGAAGCTGTCCTCTCTCGATTTTATTATCGATAATAAGTACTGCATTCGGCATTTAATAGCATAGAAGACGAAGGAGAATGATATCATGATGGTTTCGACTATGCCTAGTTCCAACGTGTTCACAAACACTAAGGTGTATGGCTCAACACAATACTCTCCCGACAATAAACAATAAATGTAAAATATAAAAGCGCGATAAGTAAAACAAAATAATAACGTCATCAAAAGTTTGAACTCGATTCTGTAAAAGTCTTTATTTTTCCCCAATTTCAAATCGATCATATCCCATTCGGAGATGAAGTCGCAAAATGTAGCCCCTGTTTTGAAAGCTAGTAAGAGAAAAACGAATAGAAAATATTGAAACAGAGATAACATATTCCAATATCCTTTTATGGAGTCATCATTCAGAATCTGTCCCACAGTCAAGTAGTAATGCAGACAACATAGAAAAAACACCCAAATCTTCTTATAAATTGGTTGTAATTTTACAAACCCATAGTCAAATCCACCGATGAAATAAATTAGTTTATAAACAAAAGATAAAGCGGAAAATTCGCCAAAAGCTTTGTCTTGCATGAATGTATTGACTTTTACGACGGCTGCCATTTTCAGGCCGACTCCTCAGTGCAATGGGTGACACAGAAATACATTAAGAAACTTGATCCACTGTATTAATTAAAACAATTCATATGGAAAACATGCTCCACAATACGTAGTTGATTGAAATTAAATTAAAGTAAATTATAGCTTTGAGACTCGAATGTTAGGGTAAAAAATAATCTCAAGGCTTTTTAGTATTTTATTAATAAAGATAACGGTTGATTACATTTATTGTTGATGACTAAGCAGACAGTTTTCTATTTTAAAAACATATACTCAGGATAGTCATGAGTTCCATTGAAAGGTATATTATTTTGAAACGAAATGCTATTATACTACGATCACACAGATACCCCTTATCGTATGGGGGTTTACAATTATTACTATGTAAGTATACTATTATTATAAAGAGGTGAAGTTTCTACCATTGTTTGCTTATTTGAAAGGAGGAATCTCGGAAACCACCAATCCGATTTTAATTATAATTCTCTTTGTAATGGATAGCCACATTCAACGGGACTATTATAGGCTATTTTTCATTTCGAAATTCCCACGGGAACAGATACGACAGATAATACCGTTGGGTGCTGCTAGTTAAAAAATAGTTTATTTGTCATTGGTGAACTGTATGATGACGATGAGGTAGGTGACGCAGAAGCCGAGTACTTCGGTGATGAGGTGCGCGTTGAGCGGGATCAGTTGCCAGGTGGTGAGGGCCAGCGGACGTGCCGAGATGTAGTCTGCAAACTCAATCACTTCCGAGCGATCAAAATGATCTATGAAACAAACGTATTATTATCATACATTGCAATATAAGCATTTTGATTCCATTAATCTTAAGCAGTCTGTCCCGGTTGTTTTAATCGTCAGACTATTTTGAAAGCCTTTAGGTGGTCTAAAAGCTCCAACAACAGGGTTTACCACTAATCCGATCCAATTTGAATAATTATTTTTGTAATGGATAACCACATTCAACAGGAAGGCTATGAGCTACATTTCATCCTAAAATTTCCACGGGAACGGGCACAACGCGGGTAAAACTTCAGGGCGATGCTAGTAGGTAATAAAACGTCCAAGCTTTGCATACTAAATTGACTATACGTTTTATTCGTCAGGATATGTGCACCGCGCCTAAAGTATAAACAGTTTGAGTAAGGTGTATTTCAATGATCCCAAATACCTCTAAGCGTCATCAGTTTTTCTCGTACTGCGATTTTGATTTGATTTGCTTTCACTGCTAACAACCCTGCATTGGCGGCAGGTAAAAATAGCAATATCAGCTGTTCTGTAACTACGAAGTAAGCCATCGACAATCCGACTGGCAAGCCCTGAAAGAAATGTAGTCATTTAGAAACATAGATAGTTATATTCTGTTCAAGCCAGACACAATTAAATTTCACTGTACCAGTATTTAAGATTCAATACTCACATTAATGTTTCGCCGTATATAAACCGTAGTAGAATATATCGCTCCCATTACTTCTGGGACTATGAATAGGAGACTACAAATTAGCTGAAAAAAGTAAACAGAGTAGATTGATGCAAAATATATTTTTAAAAAGGAAATTGCCCAAACTTCTTTTAAAAATACCGAGAATCAGTTACATGAGCCAGATTAAATTAAAATGTCTGTCATGTTTTATAGAGATGTGCAGGAGCTTGCACTGAACAGGAAAGGATGGAGAAGTCTGTATCAGACTCGCCGACAAGAGCCTAGCTCTTAAATTTATGATGATGATGATTAAAAATACAAAAAAATCTTACCTCCTCTCATGCACAACTTAAAAAGTCAATACTAACCAGTAAATCATAAACAGCTTTATACTTGTCTATCAAATCAGCGATAGATTTATATAAGCAATGTAACTTCTTGAAATCTTTACCAGCATTCTCAACTGTGGATAGAAGAATCTTCATCCGATGGTTGATGGCGTAGAAGACAAACGCCCAGGTTAAAAGGAGAATGTCCAAACAATTTAATATCAGAGACATTACTAACACAGTGAAAATATTCCAGCAGTACGAGCTAGAATCGTATAAATAAACAATTGATGTTGCTGCCCGTAACATTATAATGCCGACAAGTATTATCAGATAATTTCTTTCAAAATTCAGCCCACTAGTATCTGTCTTCAAATCTTGGTCAATCTTTCTTATATCAAAATTGAAGTCAGCAAACGAAACTTCTTTTTTAAAAAGTAATATTGCAACAACTATCACGTAACGGAACGAAGAAATAACGGTGCTGATTGCAACGTAACGATCATAAATTAACGTCAAATTGCTGAGGTAGTAAGTGCATAAGACGACACATTGTAATGTAGTTATGACATTCATTCGCGTTCGACTTTTAAATTTAAGATAGCCGAAATTGAATCCGATGCAAAATTGTATACATTGCAATGTTTTACACATTACTATGTAACTTTTGGTTTCATTGGTTAAAGTAGGTATTTCTTTGATATTCGTTACACGGATCATGTTTCGCGGTACTTAAACAAAGCGATGGTTAACGAGAAACTTCTGGAAAGTAATGAAGTAATTCCATTAAAATGCTTATATAATATTCTAACTGATACAGTTTAATTTTCCTTCGCTTTTAATGTTAATCATTTTAAGTCGCTCTATGTGACCGTAGTACTTAAAAGTAAGTAATTGCAATAACATTAATAAAGTTAATGATATAAAAACGTTTCGGAGGTCTAGTAGCCAATGCCTACTAACCTAATTCCTCCTGAATGTTTTTTTAAATTTAACCTGTTGAATGTACCTTTCAATATTTAAAAAAACCTATTGGAATCGAACGGGTAGTTCCAAAGATTATACAAACAAATAAACAACCTAAAAATCAAACGCTTGATCTTATATTTCTATAGAATTTCTTATGTGACCATTGATATACAGGGTGTGGCTACCCTGAATGAAATACAGGGTATCCACACAGGGTGTCTTGGAGTTTATTCAGAAAGGAGTTTTAACTCCAGGCACGTTTTCTAGGTATTAAAACAAGAATGATTTCGGTGTTGTAAAGCTTTTATTTGTCTTGACAAAAATCTGTGTCGGAGAAGAAGCCATTACTGTTGGTTGTCTTGCTTCGGTTACTTAATTCAATTATAGCATCGTCAACATAACTTCAAGGCCGTTTCATTAAGATAAAAAAAATAATTTCATGTAATTTCTAACATGTAACATTAAATAATGTGTTTGAAACCATTTTATAATAACAACTGTCATCCGCGTGCTGTCGTGTTTGTGTTAGAATCCAAAATTGTGCTCTTAAAGAGTATTTTAGACGTATCTACTATTCATTCTAGTCTAGAACAATTTAAAACCGTGTACATGGAAAGCGAATCGTGACAATCATATAAATATCGTTTACTGATGTGCTAGTATTTTGTTGTCAGTGAACAAATGTCAAACCATTGAGATAATAACAAATCTTTCACACTTAAACTGTAAGCTGTATGATGACGATGAGGTAGGTGACGCAGAACTGCAGCACCATCCCCAGGAGCTGCTCGTTGAGCGGCACCAGCTTGTACACCGTGAACCGGAACGGACGCGCGTGCACGTAATCGATGAAACGAGATATTTCGAAATCAGTTTGATCGTCTGGAAATAAATAGTAGGTCATAATAGCTTTCTAGCTTTGACAAACCACGAGCATTGCTCTAAGCCTTAGAGCAATGCTCGTGGTTTGTCAAAGCCTTAGAGTCTAAGGCTTGTGGTATGTATGATGGTAACTCATCGCGATTGTCAAACCTCGTTGAAATAACGAACACACGCTTGCGCGAACGATTCGCGTAGCGTTGACGCGATGCTCGCGCGAACAGCAGCGCGACTAACTGATCGCTTTCGATCGCACCAAAGGCACCACCACTTCGCCCACGACCACGAGTGGTACAATCCACTCGAAACGTTAGGAAATTATAAGTAAGTAGTTTAACTTGCTTTTTTTTAAAAGTAAGTTTACTACGCACCAAAGTTGTTCGAACACAGTATATTATTATGTAGACTAAAATAAACTTTTGAACTGAAACTTTGAACTGAAAGTTTATGGACACCTCGGTTTTATTTTACATTATTATCTAACGTTTAGGCCCCTTTACCGGAACCGTGGTCACAGAACTTAAGAAACCAGTAAAAATAAACTTGTTTTACCTATGTTTGCGTCCAATAGTTTGTGCTGAAGTACTAAGCTGATTTTGTTTGCACACGAAGAGAGCATGCTGGCGCAGAGAGGAGGCATGAATAGAAATGTCAGATACCGAGACACATAAACCCACTCCAAAAATTCTGACACATGAGCTGCTAGCTCATTCTGAAAGTAATAAACAAAAGGTTTCGTTATTCAGTAAAAAAGTCACTCACTATATACCTAAGTAAGTCGTATAGGTGACCAAACCTGATGGGGGTTTTAGACCGTCTAAATACCTCTAACATGGTATAACAGGTGGAACTGAAAAACAGCGCTGCTTGACACTCAGGTGCCAAACAGCTTAAAGCTGAGTTCCGCCGTTTGCCATTTAGATATTTTTGTTAATTTTAATTTTTAATTTCTAATTCTATGTATTTTGTTTTGTTTTGTTTTAAGCTCAAGTGTAATTTTTTTTTTCTCAAATGGCAATAAACGATTTTTTATTATTTATTATTATAACGATTGAAACCGCCGGCACCAACAATTTAACGTTCCCTCCGAAACACGGTAGAGCTCAGGTAGAAATGCCACTGTTGGCCCGGCCACCCATCCAACTAGAGGCCGATCTGTACGTTGCTTAGCAATAAAATCAGTTAACATCGCTTAGCTAAACTAGCGTCACGTTACAGTCTTTGACTGATTAGTTCAACGCGAACAAAACTGTCTGTACTCTGAGTGGATCTAGGTAGACTACTATAGGGTATGCTCAGATTAGACTCTTATGACTGCTGGGCAAAGTCCTCTCATCTGACTGAAGATATCAGTACAGTGAGGAGGATTAGGCGTAATCGCCACGCTTGCCTAATGGGGGTTGGTGATCTCAAACCCGAGCCATATTTCAAAAGTAGAAAACATGTTTTCGGTTTTTGAACCCGGGACCTCAGTCTTGGCATGCGAGTGCACATACGACTAGACCACCGAAACACTTACATTGCCAAAAAATAAAGATTTGACTTGATCTCTTAATTATTACTTACTTTATTATACCCAAGTATCCCTCTCGCTATACTAAAATATGTTGTAGACATCACGACTGGTATACAGAACAGGAGTGTTGTCATGAACTGTGGATCAGATAAATTGAGAAGTAATTTACTTTAAGTAAGTAAGTTCAGTTTTACATATTTACATATAGCAAGAATATCGTATTAAAAAAGCTCACCACTGGATCGAAAGCACGTTTATACTTCTCGGTGACGTCAATCAATCTCTTATATACAATTTGTAACGATTCGAAATTGTTATAAGTCGATTCTAATATCGATATGAAATATACTAATCGACATTTAACTAAGTAAAATATGAAAGCGTAAGAAAACATAACCAAATCTTGACACGTTTGTTTGGTCCAATAAAAAACAGATATGTAATAAGGCTGAATGACAGATCGGCTCGAAAAGAAAAAATAACAAAAATATAACAATATGCGACTTACGAAACAAAACACTAACGCCATCAAAAGTTTACCCTCATTATTGTAATTATTTTTGCCCAATTTCAAATCAATTTCTTTCAAGTCCCCAAAAACATCGAAAAATGATTCTCCTTTCTTAATTAGTACGAGTAGTACCACGATCAAAAAATATTGAACCAAATTATATCCAAGTCGGTAATAATAAGTGAAGTCGTGGGGAGTCTCAATAAATATTAAACAACAAATGCAAAGAATTAAACATTGAAGCACGGCCCAGATCTTCATGCAAATGTTAAGATTGTTCGATTTGAACCGTATGAACCCGACATCAAACCCGCAGATAAAGAACATAAGTTTGTACACAAACGCCACAATAACAAAATGGTCAAAATCATATTTGGACCTGAAAGTACTGAATATGATTTCCATTGTTTTCCAAAAGACGTGAGTGGAAAGAGTCGAATTGAAAATGATCTGACTTGAATTATAGTCAAAGCAATTCCATTAGAAAAATGTAATGCATATCGTAGGTAATTATCAATTTGATAAAGGTAATCATAGTTTATCTTCATATCTTATTATAGTAAGTATTCTCAGAAATAACAAATCCACAAACGATGCATTTTATTTATATAATATTACAGTGTCCACAGTAAAAAAAATGTGATATCAGAAAAATTCAACATGGAAAAGTGATATTAAACATGTAAACTTCTTAAAGATTCACGCTTTAACAGTGAACTGTATGATGACGATGAGGTAGGTGACGCAGAACTGCAGCACCATCCCCAGGAGCTGCTCGTTGAGCGGCACCAGCTTGTACACCGTGAACTGGAACGGTCGCGCTCGCACGTACTCGAGGAAGCGAGAGATCTCAGACCGCGTGTGCTCATCTAGAACAAATGCATAGTACAAGTCGAACTTAGTCTAGATAATAGACCCATTGACTATTCTACTGAGCTGGAGTGTGACTGCGATGCTCCAGACATGGACATAGCTCACTTATTTTCTGACCTCAATGCTCTACTTCCTCTTAAAAACTAAATGAATGCCTCTGAATATAAGACTGAGAATATAACTATGATCACGAAAGAATAATATTGCCAATAATTTTGACACACGAAAGATTTACACGAATTTTATGGAAGATGCTCCCTCGGGAAGAAACATGGCCCTAAGAACATTTTCATATACTTATAAGTATGCATTCTTACATGGGCATACCAAACCAATACAGATGGAGAAATTCATCGCTTTAAAAGTGCACTCAAATGAACCATAATTAAGTGCGCTACATCATGGTAGCGCACTAGTCCTTCCCACCCATATCTGAGCATTTTTGTAGGTTACCTAATATTATTTATTTATTTTACCTCCGTCGGAATAGTCCAGTAGTATGTCGTGCAGAATTATTCTGATTTTGTTACCACGAGAAGAAAGCATGCTGGCGCAGAGAGGAGGCATGAATAGAAGTGTCAGATACCAGAACGCATAAATCCACTCCAGTATTGGAAATTTACTCTGAAAATTAACAAAATAAGCACACCAATAACTTTTATTTAATCGTACCCGCGCCCCGCGGTTTTACTCGCGTTGTGCACGTTCACATTTTGGGATGAAAATCAGCCTATTAACTTCCAATTAAATGGCTATTGATTACAAAAAGAATTATTCGAATCGAACTGGTGATTCCTGAAATTAGCTCGAACATACAAACAAACAGAATAAAAAATTTCCCTCATTATTATTATATAGAATAACTAGCTGCGCCCCGCGGTTTTACCCGCTTTGTACCCGTTCCCGCGGGAATTTCGGGTTGAAAAATAGATGTTGGCCGATTCTCAGACCTACTCGATATGCTCACTTAATTTCATGAGAATCGGTCGAGCCGTTTCGGAGGAGTACAGGAACGAACATTGTGACACGAGAATTTTATATATAAGACTAGCTGCGCCCCGCGGTTTCACCCGCGTTGTACCCGTTCCCGTGGGAATTTCGGGATGAAAAATAGATTTTGGCCGATTCTCAGACCTACTCAATATGCTTACAAAATTTCATGAGAATCGGTCAAGCCGTTTCGGAGGAGTATGGCAACGAAAACTGTGACACGAGAATTTTATATATTAGAAGATATAATAATAATGCATTATAAAACAACATTATTGTTGGGTTAAAAAAAATCTGACGTTATTACTTACATCATATCCACCCTGTATCGCGTTTACTATGGTGTAGTAGATTGTACACATAATAGAAGATGTGTAGAACAGAAGTGTTGCCATGAACTGAGGAAGAGAAGTTCATATTACAATATGAATAAGAATAAAATGAATGTATTGCCAAAATTAAAAATTTACATATCCACAAAGAGATAAAATTAAAATACAAGGTGCTTGGCAAAAGGGCTGCAACTCAGCTGTTGCTAAGCGGAACGGATCCCGCACGGCGCTGGTAATATAATTATATTACCCTTGGAAATATTGAGCGCTATTTTAAAGTCACCCTGTTTATATATGCGCACCGCTAACCCATATCTGGGCTTAATTTTAAAGATCTTCTGGAATAGTAAATTGTCTTCTTCTTATCGAGTGGATGGTCAACTTGACCAATCCTGGTGTCAGAGTTATAGAGCCGCCAAAGGCCTCTGACATGGCTCATGTAACGACTACTATCCGTAGAAAGTAACCGGGACCGACGGCTTAACGTGCCCTCCGAAGCACGGAATCATCTTACTTTTCGGGCAATCAGGTGATTCAGCCTGCAATGCCCTAACCAAACTGAGGACAGTCTCACAAAGTGATTTTTGTGAGATATCCCCACCGGGAATCGAACCCGGAACCTCCGGATCGTGAGCCGAGCGCTCAAACCACTAGACCACGGAGGCTGTTAGTTAGTAAATTGTAAAACAACAACTCACCAACGGATCGAAAGCCCGTTTATACTTCTCGGTAACGTCGAACAATCTCCTATACATAATTTGCCAAAAATCAAAATTGGTGCGTCTCAATTCCAATATCATTATCAAATATTCTAATCGGCATTTAATTGAATAGAACATAAAAGCGTAAGAAATCATTATGCAAGTTTGAAACGTTTGTAGGATGCAGTATAAGATGGCTGTAAAGTAGGCCTCACCGAGGGCGTTGCTCAAAAAGAAATAATAACCACAAAATATCAACGAGCGACTTGTGAAACATACAGCCAATGCCTTCAAAAGTTTGCCTTCAGCATTGTAATAATCTTTATTTGTACCCAATTGCAAATCAATTTCCTTGCAGTCACCGAACAAGTCGAAAAATGTGGCGCCTTTATCAACGAGCGCGAGTAATACCACGAATACAAAATATTGAAGAGTATTGTACAAAATTCTGTAATAAGATATTTGCTGAAACGGCTCAATGTAAGCAGAGGTTGTGAAGCAAAGAATGAGGCATTGAATCACTGTCCAGATCTTCCTGCAAACATTACGCCTGTCCGAGTCAAACCGTATGAAACCAAAATCATATCCGCAAGTGAAATACATGAGTTTGTAGATAAATGCCACGATGGCAAATGGGTCTAAATTACATTTCTGCATGAAAGTGCTCAACTTAATTTCCATTTTCATAAACCAACACACGTCTAGAACAAGAAGCGTTGAATTTAAAATGATCTAATTTGAATAATGATCATATCAGTTGCATTAGGTTGTATGAAAAATGTAATGTATATCGTAAGTAATTATACGACTGGATGATACTTATATGATGATACTGATATATACTGGATGACCTACTTGAAAATATGTAATAACTTAAAAACCAGTAACATTCGTCTTATAAAGGTAGGTAATTAAAACTTATAAAGGCTAAGGGCCGAAACTGCGTTAATATTCGTCAAAGCTAAAACAAGAACAATATAAACACATCTAGACCTATATTCTTAAGAAGTTCACACTTTAACAGTGAACTGTACGATGACGATGAGGTAGGTGACGCAGAACTGCAGCACCATCCCCAGGAGCCGCTCGTTGAGCGGCACCAGTTTGTACACCGTGAACTGGAACGGACGCGCGCGCACGTAAGCGATAAAGCGCTTGATTTCGTTGGTCGTAGTCACATTATCTGAAACATTATCGATACCTTAACAACAGTATATTTTTCCATGTTAGGATGCGTTTAGACATGGCAAATACATCGCAAATGCTCGCGTATATTTTTATTGTATAATCAATAAAAATGTTCATGCGAGCGGATCTGGAACATCGGTATTTTCCAGACAGGACGCACCTTTAGAACTCATTCCCACTATTCCAAGATTCATTCCACTGACCTATCCTAAAGATATGAATTGGCTTATCCCGAACCCATCTCATATAAACGTTTGCGCGAAAGCTTCATATAAAATACTAGCAGCCCCGCAGTTTTACCCGCGTTGTCCCTGTCCCATGGGAATTTCGGGAATTTTTATACACATAAACCTTTCTCTTGAATCACTCTGTCTATTTTAAAAAACCGCATTAAAATCCGATGCTTATTTTTAAAGATCTAAGCATACATAGGGACAGATAGCGGAAAGCGACTTTGTTTTATATGTACAATGTAGTGGTAGTGATTCTGTCTCGTGCATGACCAATTTTTAGACGATCGGGAAAATTCCGGAATGCAACATAGGAACAAACACTTAGGGCCGAAACTGCGATAAACAGGTGCACGCGCGGTTTCAAACAAAAGTCAATAGTCGCGTGCGCCAGTCGCGTGCGCCCCGCTTAATGCACTTTTGGTCCTTATGTTAATTTATTATTTCTATTGACTTATATTTCTTACGTTATTTCCTTACCTTTAGCTGATTCACTTATCAGTTTACCATTTAGTATTAATATGATTTTGGAGGAAAGAGAAGCTAGAGTGCCGGCGCATAGAGGAGGCACAAATATTACAACTAAGCACCAGAATCCGTAAGCGTAATCCAGTCTTGATGTAATACGGCCTCCCAACTCCTGAAAAATAAGACTGTGTTCATTCATTCATAGGCCAACCCTAGTGTCGGAGTTTTTTATATTTGCAATAAGTTAGGCCTTTGCCCAGCACTTGAACAATGAACATAGCAATTATTTTATCTTTACTAATGAGGTATTTGTAATTTTGTTTGTATGTTCGAGCTAACTCAGGAATTACCAATCCAATTTGAATAATTATTTTTGTAACGAATAGCTACATTCAACGGGAAGGTTATAGGCTATTTTTTATCCCACAGGAACGGGCACAACCACTGGGCGATGCTAGTTGACGATATTTATAGAATACTTACACTAGTTTCTTCATTTTGCATCGTCTTTAATATTGATACGTAGATTGAAGACATTACCCCAGGAACACAGAACAGAAGCGTCACTGTAAACTGAGGGCCGACACTGCGTTAAGCATGCGCACGCCGCGGTTTCATACAAAAGTGAACCGTCGCGGGCGCCCGCGACGTCTGGCTTCATACAAAAGTGAACTGCCGCGTGCACCCGTCGTGTGCACCCGTCGTGTGCGCACGCGGCATGCGCACACGGCGGGCGCACGCTTAACGCAATGTTGCCCTTAGAGTAAGAAAATTGTAGTCAAATTACCATACCGCTATACATACCGCTTTATCTATAAACGCGGTGTAAGTTACACTGTGTTTTGTCTCTTTTGCTCTTCGAAAAATTGCGTACGTCAGCAAGTGACAAACCATTTAATAGCTAAAATGTTCTCAATGCGTTAATAAGGCCCATAGGCTGTATGTGTGAAGTTACAGTGCGCATGAGTTCACTATCCAAACAAAACTACAAGTGATTTCATAGTTCAACCCTACTAATATTATAAATGCGAAAGTTTGTGAGGATGTATTTTCAGCTAAAATTTTTAGACCATGTCAGAGGCCTTAAGGAGGTCTTAAAAACTCCGACTCCAAGGTAGGCTAGACTTGTTTGAAATTAATGAATGACTATCACCTAACTTAGGGTCTAGACAGACGGACTGCAATTCAACTGCAATCCGACTGCCAAATGGCAGTTCAGATGCAGTTTGAATGCAGTTGGCTCGACTGCAATCAAACTGCACGTCGACGGGCAGTTGGCGTGCAGTTGGATTGCAGTCTGAGTGCAGTTAGTCGTTGTAACTGCACTCAGACTGCAATCCAACTGCACGCCAACTGCCCGTCGACGTGCAGTTTGATTGCAGTCGAGCCAACTGCATTCAAACTGCATCTGAACTGCCATTTGGCAGTCGGATTGCAGTTGAATTGCAGTCCGTCTGTCTAGACCCTTAAGTTCAATCTATATGTAAGTTCAGTAGATCCTATATGAATGAGAATTGGCACAAAGCTAGATTTGAGTCTGGAAAAACAACGGATACTTTTAATCCCACGTCGCTGAAAATGCAGGTGCTTGTTATAATACAATTCAACTCACCAACGGGTCGAAGGCACTTTTATATTTCTCAGTAACATCCATCAATTTCTTATACACTCGCTGCATCGATTCAAAACCGTCGTTTCTCGATTCCAAAATCGATATAAACAATCGAATTCGACATTTCATTGCATAAAAGACAAAAGAATAAGAAAACATAATCATGTCTTTAAAAATATGTTGGGCCCAGAAGAAAATGCTCAAGACATAAGGAGTAATTAAATGTTCATTGGGTATCATGTAGTAAATTGTAAAAAGTACAACCCTTAACATGAAACATAGAGCAATTGTCATTAATAGTTTCCATACCGTTTTATTACATTCTTTACTTGTTCCTATTTTAAAATCAATTTCTTTGCAATCTTTAAAAAAGTCGGCAAACGTTGAGCCGTCTTTAATGCCCAAGAGCAACACGACTGATACAAAATATTGACTCAAAATACATAAATTCCAATAAAACGCTACAGTATTTGGTAATCTGATATAAATAACAGATAAACAGCAAAACAATAAACAATGGAGGGCTGAGAAAATCTTCCTGTAAATGTTACATATCTTTGTTTCAAACTTCATAAATCCGTAATCGAATCCTCCAACAATATAAACGAATTTGTATACAAATAACACAATAACAAACGGATCAAATCCGCTTTCTTCGACCAAATTATTCACTTTAATGATCATTGTTATTACATTAGTCTATTTGTAAAAAGGTAAATTCCGATATTTTGTTTTACACGTCTACAGTGGTGACAGCCGAAATTAAAATGATTGTTCAAGTGCGTAATGTCTATGTAAAGGTAAAGGTAACTCATGTACTTTCATTATGTAAAAATAATATCATTACGATAAAATCGTTTGTGTGGACTGGTAAGGTCTGTTCACTAATAAAATAAAGCTTTGCCACACTTGACGGATCCTCCGTCGCCGATCTTCCGTGACGGAACGCCAATACATATTATTGAATATAATTTATATCATATTAATTTTTTTACAAATATTAATTTACATTTTATACTATATATAAACATTAATGACTATAATTCAATGTACTTATATAGTAATATCTATTTGCGAGCAATATTAATCAATCCCCTACAAGCAAATTAACCGCGTAACCCGATGCGTATGTTGTAATTAATCTGAATAATTAAAATGGCCGATCCATTAGTTAATTTAATGCCGTTTGCCTTGAGGCGCTGGAATACTAAGTAAAACAAACGACAAACAAATTGGTTGGAAATATGACCTTTATTTAGCGGTTAAACAGGATTTGGTCAAACGTATATATGTGTATATTATATATTATGCAAACTTAGGGTTGATAAACACGTGTTCGGGTCGCACAGTCGGACAGAAGACTCTTCTGTGATTTCAAAATGAGAGTAGAGTTCGCTTAAACTTATGAAACCATTAATTACTACACTTGTTTGGTTTTGTTTTGCCGCCCGGCATGCCTATAGTCTTTGTGTTAAATGTGGCTATCCATTATAAAAAGAATTATTCAAATCGGATTGGTAGTTTTTCAGATTAGCGCGTTGCAACAGACAACAAACTCTTCAGTTTCACATTGGTATAGGTAGATAGATTATATAAGTTACCAGCGCCCCGCGATTTTACCCGCGTTGTGCCCGTTCCCGTGGATATTTCGGGAATTTTTCAATATAAACGTCCATCTTGAATACATCGAGTGACTCTATGTATTGAATTGAAACTACGTTTACGGATACACTTCGCTTTTATATTGCACTAGCAGCACTCCGCAGTTTTACCACGTTGTGCCCGTTCCCGTTGGAATTCTGGGATGGAAAATAACCTATAACCATTCCCCTAAATGTGGCTATCCACTATAAAAAGAATTTTTCAAATCGGACCAGTAGTTCCTGAGATTAGCGCGTTCATACAAACAAAAAACTCTGCAGGTTTATAATATTAAAGTATAGATTTTTACCTGATGTTTCGGCTTCTCTACAAAACCGTTTTCAGAAAATACTTCGAAAGGAGTATCTAAGAAACCAGTATTATGGTTTCCTATGAATTAATTGAGACTGAGACGTATACTTTACATACACAATATTCGAATAGTTAGAGAACATTAGACAAATTGTAGCCTCCAGCAAGTTCCACTAACTTTGAACAGAGATAATGTAATTTTGTCTTCAGTTACATCAGCACCAGTTAGTTTATTGAATGTACGTACGAGTATATATAACAAGCTACTAACATTCTATTGGTATTACAAATAGGTAACTATGAAGAGGTATCTATAAAATGAAATAGTTCATATTGTGGGTACTGAATAAGCATTAAATGATTTTTTAGTCATTTAGAAATCTATGTTTAAGTGTTTTCAAAAGAAAAAGTTTAAAATTATACAAATATTCTACTTATATTATAAATGCGAAAGTGTGTGTAAGTTTGTTACACTTTCACACAAAAACTACATAACGGATTTGAATGAAACTTTACAATAATATAGGTTATACATCAGAATGACACATGGAATACATTATATCCAGAAATTCCTACGGGAAAGGGTACAATAACGGTGAAATCGCGACTCGATCCAAAAAAATATTTTGTTCCGCTAAACAGATTTAATGACCGTTGTAACCTATAAACAATTACCTTTTTTACTTCACCGCAGTCGCGTCACCTAAACGAAAACAAAATAATATTTCATCTCATTCTCTAGTAAGTATGAACATACAACTCGAATTGAAAATACAAATACACCGATCAATCTACTCGAAGGAAAATGAAAGCCTAATGTTTGTCATCACATTTGCAAACTGGCTTCAATATGAAGAACGTGGGGATATGAAATTATGGATGTGCTATTGAAATATAGAATAAAGCGCATAAATAAAACATAGTGCTTAGTGTAATTTTATCAATATATTATAATTCAATGCAATCTGGGCTATGGTTGATGTAGAACTGCTACGAAACTGTGATCGTAGCAAATAGTTGTAGCACGTAGAAATAAGCGTAGCTTGTGGCGTAGCTATTTCGTAGGCTTCGTAGACATGTTCGTTTTCCAACACCTAAAGATTATACCACGAACTTCTTATTAACCATGGGTTAACATCTCTATTCCTATTTATTAGGGGATGAAAATTAACTATTTTATTTTGCCATTTTTAAGGTTTTAGATTAGTTCAGAAGAACAAGAATATACGGAACATACAGGTGTGTTTAAAAAAATATTGAAATGGACTATTTTATCAGTATTTGTACCTAATAACTTAAATGATAAAATTTTAACTGTGAAAAGGCAATAAAAAGAAAGGAATAGTATTAGTTTCTAAGTACCACATCCATACATTCTCGACTCACTGTCGCAACACAATTCATATTCGTTGAAACAAATAGCCCGTAATATTTCACACATGTATCTTTGAAATTATTTACGCGACTCTATCATCATCATATTTTATTGTTTCTGTCTCGCGTTTTATCGTTTACGCTATTATGAATATTATCATCAAAGTATTGAAGACAAATTGACTTTGGAATAACAACAGTGGAATATACGAATACTATATTGACTATTAGACTGCATTGCAGTAACTTGTCTATACTAATGTTATAAGGAGGTAACGTTTCTAAATTTGTTTGTTTGTTTGAAAGGGCTAATCTCAGAAACTACCAGTCTGATTTGAATAATTCATTTCGTAACGGATATCCACATTCAACGGAAAGCTATTATTTTGCAACGTTTGCTACTAAGTCGCATGGCGGTTAATTAGACCCAAAGTAAGCTCTAAGCTTGTATTATGGAATCTAACTCACTGATATATACATTGATGGTGCACTGATGCATATACATACACTTATACTTTATAAGAATACATAATTGACACCCAGACATCAATCGTCGCCAATAACTACTATGTCTTCACATTATTGTTGACTCCAGGCGGGAATCGAACCCGCGACCCCCGACACAGTAAGCGCTCTCAATCCTACTGTGCCAACGGGCTTGCCATATTTTGTTTTTAATTCTATCACGTTATATGGCGCTCTAAACTTTAGTAAAGTCATAGAGCGCTAGTTATAATAAAGTCTAGCTTACATTGCACTATAAAAAAGGTATTTAAAACCCCCTCCCCATGTAAGTGACATACTAACATACACACCTACAACCCTGCAGAGTGCATTGAACTAGGGGGTGGCACCAATTATTCAAAGCCGTGCTTTCACAGAGAAAAAGATCCCTTGCAAATAACCCCTTATAGGGAAAAAGGGGAGGCATAAGTTAGTCACTTATGTGATTATGATTGCAGATCGGTATGCCAGACGCAGTGTTGTGATGTAATATTACCCCTCGGTTTTACCTACTTTCTTCTCTTTCCCGAGGGAATCCCGGGATAAAAAGTAATCTGTATTATTATTTTGATGTATGAACTTCATTACTGTCAAGTTTCATGTAAATCCGTTTGGTAGTTTTTTTTTTAATGAGTATTAAAAATGGATTCAAACGACTCGGAAACTATCGCATTTATAATATAAATAAGATGTTGAGATATATATGATGTTGAGAGCGAACTTCATTGACTGATAACTAAATGAAACTATGAATATTTTACAGAAAAATCATAAATCTAAGGCCTGAAACTGCGGGCGCCCGTCGCACGGAGCGGGAAAGGACGCCCGCGCGACGTAGCACTTTTGTATAAAACCGCGCGGGCCCGCTCATGACCATGGCCCGTAACCAGCTGCAGCCCAACCTAACCTTGATTCAAAGTAAATATTCAAAGCCAAAAATTATAATTAAATACCCGGACAAATTCACACACGGTTAATTAGACCCAAAGTAAGCTCTAAGCTTGTGTTATGGAATCTAATTCACTGATACTATCACTGATATAATTACTCACCAACAATTTTTTTTTCAATACTGTTTGTTCTTATCTAGTAAAAATATTACATTAGTATTCACTCACCATCCTTTATCTCAAACATGATAACTAAAACAATAACTCCCTCTTTGAAGAAGAAAACTAAATATTTGCATTCAGAATGCGCGAAGCGAACGTGACTCCAGGCGAAGAAATTTGGTCATTACGACGCAGAGCATAGAGTTTATTATGCTAATTAAACACGTACGGGTCAGTTGGATTTAATTTATCTATGCAGGTAGAGAGTATTAAAAGTTATTGTTTGTTACAAAATATTTTGTGTGAGAGAAATAAAGTATTTTAGGTGAACTTGTGTAAGTTTATGTAGTAGTATCAGTTAGTTCGATTGCATTATAACAAGCTTAGAGCATAGTTTGGGTCTAATTTGCCGTTTATTTATTTATAACTAGCAGGGCCCGCGGTTTTACCCGCGTTGTGCCCGTTCCCGTGGGAATTTCGGGAATTTTTTTACATAAAAACCTTCCTCTTTAATCACTCTACCTATTACAAAAATCCGTTGCGTAATTTTAAAGATTTAAGCATACAGACAAACAGATAAACAAACAAACAGACAAAATAGCGACTTTGTTTTATACTATGTAGTGATTTATTTATTAACGTAAGTACAAGTATACACTACATGGATAGATTTGTAAAACAAATATAGGTATATTGCATTCATTAACGCACCGCCTGACACATCAAACCAATTCGACCAAATCATAAACAGACACTCGACATTCCATTACATACTGTTTGTTCGGCGAATTGCAGTTTAAAGATATTAATTAGCTTTTAGCGAACACACTATCCGCTTTATAAACGCTGTGTAAATAAAACTCTGTTATATCGTGTTTTGTCTCTTTTGCTCTTCGGAAAATTGCGTATGTCAGAAAGTGACAAACCATTAGATAGGTAAACTGTTTTTAACACGCGTCTATTTAAATAGGTATAGTGTCTGGACTGAATTATTTGAGGCTTTCAATCGTCTTTATCTAAAAAACATGACACAGAAACATACCAAGACTGATCCCGGGTTCAATTTCCAGGTTAGGCGAAACATGTTTTCCATTAAGTGCTTACACGGTACAGCGTTATGAAATTGACAAATTTCTAAAAAATTGGCATTATAATTTTGTGTTTTCTTATTCAAAAAAATATCGTTACAAGCCGTCCCTATTGCTCCACCTATATCTATCACAACTCCACAATAATTATCAAAAATAGTTTAACACACACCAACAGACAGAACAAACATCATCACCTCTAAGTACCAGGCTAACATAAAGCATTAGGAGTTCTCAAGTCTGATACCAACTCCAGTTCCAATTTGTGCAAATTGCCTCGAGTTCAGTTAAATTGAGTCGCGCAAACTGTAGGATATCGTTAGCGAGACCGGCTAGAATATTTAGACTTTAGTTAAAGTTGACTGTAACCGCATTTTACTGTTATGTTACAGATAACTTTAGTTAGAATGTCGATTAGTTTTAGGAGTTAGTATTAGTAAATGTAGATTGGTAAGGAAGATAAATAGGGAGCTCTGCAGTGTCTTAGCACCCGCTACAACAATTCAAGCAACTAGGTAACCTAGTGTTAATTATTATTCTGACAAGCCCGTTGGTCCGTTGTCAAATTGAAATATTTTTTGCGCAAACAGTTTATACCTCGGAAGAGCGAAATACTTACTGCTTCTTTATTTCGTGGTTTATATTACGAGTATTATAATATAACCCATACCGCCTTATTAATAAACGCTATGTTACTAAAACACTGACTGTTCCTATTACGCGTTAATTAATATAGCCCACAGAGCAAAGAATCACCACGCGAGCGGCCGGGGCAACGGTGATTCTATGCTGTATGATATGGCCCTTAGGGTGCTTTCAAATTATGCGTTTCGTGTCGGACCGCTGCGGTGCCGAAGCCGTGCGTTTGTCGTATTGTGAACGTACGATCGTGTGTTTTCATACAAATCGAGCAGTGCGGCAACAGTGCGTACTAAAATTATTTCGCGGTACCGACGCCGCACTGTTGCCGCACTGCTCGATTTGTATGAAAACACACGATCGTACGTTCACAATATGACAAACGCACCGCTTCGGCACCGCAGCGGTCCGACACGAAACGCATAATTTGAAAGCACCCTTAAGGTATGCAGATATTACAATTAGAAAAGAATAACCCTCTACCGTCGGGATTAACAATTAGCAAGATCTTACTCTATTAATAACCTTATCATCTCATTATAATAAACGTTCCCTAATGAATGTCTATTACATAGTTAATATAATAAAATAGGCCGAATGATCCGAAATCGTTACCTAATTGACGTATCTTGATTTTATTCATTGACCTAATGATTTGAGCAATTAACTTATAATGTTACACTTCTATATTATTTGTATTAGTGTTCTTTTAACTTTAGTGAGAAAGAGAGCACTTTGGTCTGCAGTGGAATTTGAAAAACCGTACTTTTTTCAACATTTTTGTGAATATAAACTGTGTTTCTTCGAATTACTTCAAAGTAAACGGTTTGATTACAATATAGAGAGTGTATTTTTGAATATATATAAAATATTTGAGTGTTGTACTTGTTGCAAATTCTACAATGATTTTCTATCGGCTTGCTATTGAAAGGTGAGTAGTTTAGACCAATTATAGATTCTTAAAGAAAAGTAATTTTGCCAAGACCAAAGTCACGGGATCAATTTCTGGTTCAAGCGATTCATATTTCGAATGCGGCTTTGAGACTGTGCTGACATGTCACTATATATTTAACTAGCAGCGCCCCGCGGTTTTCGCGGTTCCGCGGTCCATTCTTGTGGGAATTTCGGGATGAAAAATAGCCTATGTTACTCGTGGATAATGTAGCTTTCGAATGGTGAAATTTTTTTTAAAAACGGTCCAGTATTTTTTGAGCCTATTCATGACAACCAAACAAACAAAGTTTTCCTCTTTATAATATTAGTGTAGATATCAGTGCACTAAAACGGTCGGTCCCGGTTGTTTCAATCGTTAGACCATGTCGAAAGTCTTAAGGCGGTCTAAAAACTCTGTCGTCAGCGTTGGCCACTAACCTACTCGAACTTACTTACTTTTTTAGTGCACTGCCAGCCTTTGGCCTGCAGCGGGACATTACAGGCTAAGGGTGCTTTCAAATTATTATTTAAGTTTTGCGTTTAATATATTTAAGTTGCTGCGGTGCCGAAGCCGTGCGTTTGTCGTGTTGTGAACGTACGATCGTGTGTTTTCATACAAATCGAGCAGTGCGGCAACAGTGCGTACTAAAATTATTTCGCGGTACCGACGCCGCACTGTTGCCGCACTGCTCGATTTGTATGAAAACACACGACCGTACGTTCACAATACGACAAACGCACCGCTTCGGCACCGCAGCGGTCCGACACGAAACGCATAATTTGAAAGCACCCTTATACTTCAAAGGAAACTTAAATAATAAAGTCCTACTAGTATTATAAATGCGAAAGTGTGAGGATGTTTGTATGTATGTACTCTTACACGAAAATCTACTGGACGGATTTGGTTGTAACTTTACAGTAACACATGGAATACATTTCATCCCGAAATTCCCACAGGAACGGGCACAACGCAGGTACACCGCGGGGTGCGGCTAGTCATGTCTACATTCCAACTCAATTCACCATTTTCTATTACAGAATCATCGAATACCTCCACCTAAGAGACATATTCAAAGAGAATGAATACCGACTCATGCTTCTCCATCGAAAACCGAAAGAAACCTACCGCTACCGGCTGCAGACAAATCAAACGATGAACCTTTGTATATCTGTTCTACTATCAATTATAAGTCTATTAGTATGTGTCACAATTCCGTACGCTGCCTTAGAATCTCCTACGGAACAACTGAAGAGCCATGAATTGCATACGTTTTATGCCTTGGCTTGTTGGTTACAGAACTATATGCCTATGATTGATAGAGCTATCATAGCTCTGTCTGTTATCTTGGTGGTCATTTGGGTAAAGACCCTCTGGGATGGAGTCAAAAGTACTGATATCAAAAAGAGTCCTTGGCTGGAGAGAGGAAAATATGTGCTGCCGGAGAAGAAGGCATTATAAGCTGTGTACTTTGTTATTAATAAATTAATATATAGAGTTAACAAATTGTTTTTATTCAGAGAGTACTACCAGCGCACTCGTTCCCGTAGGAATTTCGGGATTATGTTTACTTGTTATCCTATTCCTGACCAAGATGAATAAAACAAAAAATAATCATTAAAATTACTCATTTAATTGGACAAAAATAATTCCATCACCTTTAGTTATTAGTTTGATGTATGGCTTTGAACTATAATTCTACATAATTGATTGACAGATTGATTGATTACAAAATTATGTAGAGCTTACTTGATATTATTTTGACTTCATTACGTTCAATAACTTTTTGGTGACCACTCGTCTTTTCGAAAAAATATCATATCAAAAATGGTTCCTGTACACAACAGCAAAGAAATGAAAAACAAAACGACTGACAAATCAGTTTATTATAGAACAATGTGTACTTTTTTCAAAATCCTACAACTATCTTTGGGTCTTAACTACGGATTTGTGAAACAAAGTTATATTATAATGATTATTTTGTCTTTGGTGCCTTTGGTTTCTTTTTCTGGACTCTTTTTCATGGTATTCGTTGTAACTGGGCCAGAAGCAGATCTTGGATTTCTATTTTTAATGCTCCGTTACTTAATTATCATCGCCATTTTGCTGATCAATTCTGATGGTGTTACTTTTGCCGACTTTCAATCACATATCAGAAAGATCGATAGTCTCTTGAAAATTGATGCCAAAGAATTTAATATCGAGCGAAACTTTCTTCTGCTATGTTTCTTCGATTTGTTGTTCCGATTAATAACTTTTTGTTTTAATTTTATTCAATTTCCATCTGCAATCGAATGGGATTCTTGGAAATTTTATATTAAAAGTTTTTTACCGTTGATTTTGATTTGGTGTTTAGACTTGGTCTTTATGACAAACTCTTTTGTTTTCTGTTCTATCAATAAGCGGTTGGATAAGTTCATAACCATAATGGAATATTCAGAAACTACTTGTGAAGAGTGGCCATTTATTTACAAGTCTATCGTTGAGATGACAGAGATGTTTAAAGAAGCTTATGTACCAATGGTAGGTATTGTTTGCATCCCCATTTTTCATCAAATCATTTCTCTAAAGTACGAAATGTCACCCCTCGGTGGTCTAATGGCATGTGCACTCGCCTGCCAAGACTGATGTCCGGGTTTAATTCCCAGGTCGAGGGAAAACATGTTCCGTACCTTTATCAAACATGGCTCGGGTTTAGGATCACCAACCCGCATTAGACAAGCGTGGTGATTACGTCTAATCCTCTTCACTGTACTGATATCTTCGGTGAGATGAGAGGCCTTTGCCTAGCAGAGGGACATAACAGGCCAGTACTAAATAAATATCTCCCCCCTTTTCTCGATGTCAAAAAAAGAGGGTCTTAGTTCAATTATACGCAGTCGAGTGTAAACATTTATTATATGTGACAATATTTCAGCTACTGCAAAACCTGTTGTTCGATATTCCATCGACGATGGCACTGATCTACTCAATAACAGTACGAATAAGAAAAGGCGAAGTAATTATGGTATATCTTTTTTTTATCTTAATCCTACAATTATAAATGCGTTAAGTTTGGGACGATCAATGAATGGATGTTTGTTACTATGGGACACAAACACTGCTGAATATATCTAAAATTTAAATGCGCAAGGAGTCACAGTTTTATTGAATATCTATACTAATACTAGCTGTGCCCCGCGGTTTCACCCGCAGCGCCCCCGTTCCCGTGGGAATTTTGAGATTTTTCCTGAATTTTCTTTGCTATAAACCTCACGGAGACCGAGACCTTTCCAACGAATGCAAAACCGTGGAAATCGGTTCGTGCGTTCTGGAGTTATAGCGTCAGGGAGGAAAACCCGACTTATTTTTATATAGTAGATTATAAAGCAGAGTTTGTTTGTTTGTTTAAACGCGCTAATCTCAAGAACTACTAGTCCGATTTGAAAATGTCTTTTTGTAATGGATAGCCACATTCAACGGGAAGGTTATATTTTTCATCCCGGAATTCTTACGGGAACGGGCACAACGCAGGTAAATCGCGGGGTGCAGGAATATATGAATATATAAATAACGCAAGGAAGACAAAATGTCAAAAAAAATATTATTATATTTTATTGCTACAATTAAGTACAATAATATAAAACTACAAAATTAATAATTATGCAGCAATAGGAGGCGATTCAGTTAATAATGCTAAAACATTTCAATGATTTGTGACGACACTATGTGAGTTACTTGTCTGTTCTAGAGCCTAGCCATCAATTCCGTAGAACAATGTTTAAAGATACTGGGACAATCAATATTACTGTTCACACCTGCAGTCAATATGGGCATGTTACCAGGAAAGGCGTATAGAATCAAAACCATTATCCTCGACAAACTTATGAAGATGCGTGGTAAGTACTTATAAATTTGACAAACCCGTTGGCCCAGTGGTAGTACAACTACTATCCGTAGAAAGTATCCGGATAAGTATAGGTTGAACCATTACAAAAGTGCAAACAAAGTCATAATAGAATTGGGTATAGGAGGTATCTAATGCGGACCATACACGATCAAGTTGACCATCAAGTTTACAGCGGACTTGATGCGGCGTCTAGTAAACTTGACGATACTTTGCTTGATGGCTATGGATGTGCATGACAAGTCTTACACCGTCATTATAACTGGACGCCGCATGAAATCCGCTGCTAACTTAATAGTGAATATATCGTGTATGACCCGTATTAGGTACTATACCTTAGCGTTTCTACAGACCAATTTACTGATCAATTAGGTAACGTGGTAAATTTACGGCCTACCCCTAAAACGAAGTTCCACTGGCTACTGGCTAATACGTTACTGGTTCGGATAATTAACGGTAATGGTAAAGAAAGTAATGTCTATTTGTATTGTTAACAGAGTCTGATGTCCGCGCTTCCCTGCAACAGATGCATCACTACGTCGAGGCGCGCCCTCTATCGCTGGCCGCCCTACAACTGGTCCCACTCAACGCGCGCCTCATCACCCACGTCCTCAGCTTCTGCGTCACCTACCTCATCGTCATCATACAGTTCACCAATGACAAATAAATTAACATACATTACAGATTATTGCACTTTATTTTCTTTTGTTTGTGGTATTGATAAAGATGAAACATTATTGGTAATTATTGTTCATGGCTCAATTTAAAAACTCGATTAAATCGGTTCAATCGTTTAGCACATTGCCGTCTCAAAGACCTGCCAGCCGGCAAAGTCCTGGACTGGGCCACATGGAAGTCCTTGAACCGCCTCCGGTACGAAGTTGGTGGATGTGGAGTAAACCTGGTGAATTGGAGATACATTGACAAATCCCAAATAATTTGTGACCTGCTCTATTATAACCTGTTAGATGTACTACATCCGACGTCAACAGGTTTACAGATGACGCAGTCACCGTGGCCAAGTTCTGCGTCGGTTTAATTTAGTGCCAGTGATACATAAGTAAGAATTATACGCTCAACTATTTTGTAAACAGTTCAATATCTAGAAGTCTTGTTGACACTTTTGTTGACCCAATATTGACCATCGAAATGAAATATGATAGACGACCTTCTAAAATTGATTACCACGTATTTGACAGTCAATTTACGGAATTACTATAACGGTTCCATCATAATTACATTGAAATCATTTTGACTATCGACTCATTTCGGTAAGACGTGCGCTAGAAATAAAAATGGATGTAAAATTTAACACTTTTGTGCACAAACATAAGTTCAGCGGCGTCGCCATTGTAATCGTTTTCTACAAACTTATGTATATCGTTGCTGGATTTGATTTCGGTTTCACAATGTTCAAATCGAAGAATCGTAATATTTACAAGATTTGGGCAGTTATTCAATGTGTGTTTCGGTGCATTGTAACGTATATGCATGCACAGTCGCTGCAAAAAATAACTTTATTTTGGATAACATACACATTAGTTAAATATTGTATTTCTGCTGCATTACTCGTATTAATTAAAGAGGGGGCAAAATTTTCTTATATTTTTGATGATTGCAAACAAATTGATTTGAAATTGGGTAGAAATAAAGGTTGTATTGGAAATAAACTTTTGTTAATGGTATCAGCTTGTTTATTAGGTCGGTTGTTCCTGTTTTTCTGTCACAATTTCTTTTCCAGCCAGTATATCATCAAACCATTTATAATTAATTTCTTCTTTTGGAGCGAGCAAACATTTGAGGATTTTATTATGTTTTCTTATTTTTTTATATTTTATATGATTAAGTGTCGATTAGACTGTTTTATATCGACATTGGATTCAAGATGTAATGATTTCGAATCGATGCAGAGCTTGTATAAGAACTTGATCGACGTTACCGAGAAATACAAAAAAGCTTTTGATCCTTTGGTAAGTTTCTTCCTGTATATGTACGTATTTGTAGTACCCCATTGTGTCCATTCCCGTGGGAATTTATTCCTGTTGGTAATTTCTGAGATTAGCGCATTCAAACAAACAAGAAATAAACTCTTCAACATTATTAAGGTCTGTTTTCGGTAGCGACCGCAGTAGCTGGCAGCATCTACCTCCCGCAAGGAGCACTACTGCGACCGCAGGCAGTTGACCGTTGCTGCGTGCTGCTGCAGTTGCTACGGAAAACAGACCTTAATAAAGCTAAAGTGTGTATTTTAATTGAAACCTTTATATATCTATCTATGTATATAAAAATGAATTGCTGATAGTTAGTCTGCTTAAAACTCGAGAACGGCTGAACCGATTTGGCTACTTTTGGTCTTGAAATGTTTGTCGTAATCCAGGAAAGGTTTAAACGGTAAGCAGTGAGGCAAAAATGCGGGTGAAACCGCAGGGCACAGCTAGTGTATAGATAAAATGGTATATATCACGAAACATTCCTTTACATTTTGATAGTGGACTATTTTGCGAAACGATTGCCATTTGTTTCGTTACAATTGGTTGTCTAATGCCACTGCAATTTTCATTAATCGAGCGTTTTCTGTCCTCAGTTTGTGGCAACAATCCTGTTCTGTACTCCTGCCGTGATGTCTTCAATCTACTTAACTATATTGAGAGCAATGCATGTTGGATATGATGTAAGAATAATGATAATGAAAATAAGATTTGTTAAACATTAGCAAGAAGTCGAGACTTGAATGTCGCTATCACGAAAATACTTATTCAAGCTGGACTGGTAATTCCAGAGATTTGCTCGAACATAAAAACAAACAAACAAACTAACAATTTTTTATTTAAATATACAACCTTTTTAATATTAATGTAGATGTAAATACTACACCAATAAGTGCCGATTAATTTGACATCTCTGAGTGCGGTAGTAAGGTATGATGGAACGCGAAAAATACCATTTTTTATTCTTACTTTGTTTTTTTGTTACATTTCAGAATGAACATGCATCACCTGTATTCCAGTTTCTAGAGTGGGCTTATGTAACCTGGTATCTGATATTTCTATTCATGCCTCCACTCTGCGCCGGCAAGCTCGCTACTTGTTCAAACAAAATTATAGAGATACTTCATGACAAACTCCTCGATAATGAAGGTAAAAGTATCTATAACATTCTTATAATAACATTATTGTTATGGTGAAGAAGACATCCCGGTAGGTATAATCCTGAAAAAAGTATTCAGAAAATAGCGCGGAAGCGTGGCGTCACGGGCGGCGAAGAATTGAGGTAGCGAGTGCGTGTATGCTTTCTTTAAATGTTTTATTCAATTTGTCATCATTAGAAGATGAAGAAGCCCTTGATAAAATTGAGATCAAGGTAGAGTCTTCCAAACACGCTGTCGCTCCCGTTCCTTGCCTCTGCCTCCACGCTTCGCCGCTGTTAACGCATCTCTTCTCCACCTTCATCTACTCTCACCGCCCACACCGTATCTCTAACCAACCGAAACGCCACACCAGTGCAGAGAGCGCACTCCAGGTTTTCAAGAGAAACGATCTCCTGAAAATCTAGATGCGGCACAGCCCGGGCAGACATGAAGATACCTTGACTTTCGTAAATATGTACCATGCTACGGATAATACAAACTATGCTACGAGTACGCAGCAGTACCAGAGTCAGTGACTTTAGATGAATTGTTTCAGATGAGCGTACGACGTATGAGATTGTGCGCTTTATAGAGTACGTGCGCGCGCGTCCGTTCCAGTTCACGGTGTACAAGCTAGTGCCGCTCAACGAGCAGCTCCTGGGGATGGTGCTGCAGTTCTGCGTCACCTACCTCATCGTCATCGTGCAGTTCACTGTTAAAGTGTGATGTAGTGATAGTAATTACTGAGAAATAGTTAAAGGTTTTGTTAAAGAAGAACTTTTCTTTAAATAATTACTGTTAAGTATTGCAAAAAAAATTGGCTAGTTTTGAAATCATAAAAATATGTATCTACATACAGTGTATCGGTCTTATTACATTTATCATAAACTCTTTATTTGCAACCCAGATGTCTATTAGACACCAAACTAATTGACGTGATTTTTCATCATTTCGTTGTTAGAACATTCATAATGCAATAAGGTCGAAACTTTAGTTTGATAGAAACGTAAAGTTATCGATGGTGAACAATATGACATTGATATTGCGATAAAATATTAGCTCTAAATAGCGTAAGTTTGCTACACGATATTCAACCTTAGGTGGATCCCAAATTATACACGATATTCAACCTTAGGTAGGTCCCAAATTAAAGATCGTGACTGTACACCTTACCACTCTACGCATTAAAGATCGTTTATCAGAAACAAGATCAGATAGATAAAGAGACCTTTAAGTTTGAGTAGTGGTTGAGTTGATAGATGAATTATTTGAACAAGGGACAACCTGTATTTGTTTATCAAATTACTTATTATCATTGTTAGTCAATTTTCTGTATTACCGTCTAACCGTAATGTAATTGCTTTAAGTGTAATAATAATTCTGTTAATGAAGTCATTACCTTGAAACTCGTTGGTTAAGACGTTCGGAACGATGAAAATTGAACAAATTCATACAAATGATTTCGACCCGTTTGTCATTGTGTCTTTTGTATATAAACTTCTGTACTTTCTTGGCGGGCTTGACTTTGGTTTTGTTAGGTTTGAATCAAACAGTCGTGATATTTGCAAGAAAATTTGGTCAGTTATTCAATGTTTAATTTTTTTCTCTTTAACATATGTTTATATCGACTCATTGAACCCATTCACGATTGCTTGGGTTGGATTTACTTCGGTTGAAATTTTTGTATCAGCTGTGTTATTGTTGTTTATTAAAAAAGGAGCCACATTGTTCGATTTTTTCGAAGACTGCGGAGAAATCGATTTGAGAATGGGTAGAAATAAACACCATTATAAAGCCGAGAGGAAGCTTCTGTTAATGTTAACTTGTGCTTGCACTTGCAGTATTTCACTTTTCTTTAGTTATTATTTGTTCTTCGATGATGATTTTTTAAAACCATTATATATGGCTACCTTCTTTTGGATGGAGCAAACGTTTAAAGATTTTATTATGTTCACTTACGCTTTTGTATTGTATGCGATCAATTGTCGATTACAATATTTCATATCGATATTGGAATCGAGACACAATGATTTTAAAACGATGCAGCGGTTGTACAAGAGCTTGATCGACGTTACTGAGAAATATAAACGTGCCTTTGATCCTTCGGTAAGTCTTTTCAGTGTACCAACTATTGTTTGATGCGTTTCGCATGTGCAGTTTACTTGCGCAGGAGAAACTGAGTTTGTGTAAGCTGCCACTTGCGCATCTGTACCTTAAATCCTGCCTTAATCAAATCTACGCTTATTAATTTCATCTGCAAATGCAAAATATGTGTTTATGAATATATTGGAAGAAGAAAAAAAACCTTCTTCTTTAATCTATATCATCAAAATGCTGGGCAAAGGTCTCAGAATATTTCATACTAGCTGCGCCCCGCGGTTTCACCCGCAGCGCCCCCGTTCCCGTGGGAATGTTGAGATTTTTATTCCCTATAAACCTCACGGAGCCCGAGACCTTTCCAACGAATGCAAAACCGTGGAAATCGGTCCAGCCATTCACGCGTGATGCCTTGACCAAGGAAAACGGGTTTCATTTTTATATATATATAGATTAAATAAATCCAAAACGGATGAATGTATCTGGATAAGGATGCGTTTTTATTCACCAATCACAGCACATTGTGATTGTCAAACAGTGCATATTGTCAAAACGTCCTCACTTATAGGCTAGTCTCGCTGGTAGGTACCATGTTGGAAAACTCCCGGAATAATGCCAGTAAACATGGACTATTTGCACCATTTTTATGGACACCTTAATTCCCTTAATAATATTATTTATTTCGTTATTTATCTTCTTCACAGTTTTTCAAATCTCTTCTGTTCTGCATACCTTCCATGATGACGACAATCTACCTCTCTATAGTGGAAATAATGAATGGAGGTCGATATGACGTAAGATTGTTTTACTTGTCAGTCAGCGGTTATCTACGAGTATACTAAGGGCCGAAACTGCGTTAAGCGGGTGCCCGCGCGGTTTCATACAAAAGTGAACCGTCGCATGCGCCCGTCGCGTGCGCCCAGTTAACGCAGTTTCGGCCCTAATATTGTAAAGAATAATATTTCTACCTACTATTATGTATGGTCGCCCCCACTAAATCTGGTATATTAATAAAGTAAGCGAGACCTACTACATTTTCACACTAGCGCCATTTATTGCATAGCGGGTGGGACCATTACGTGGAACCACTATTTATACCATAACTAGCAGCGCCCCGCGGTTTTACCCGCGTTGTGCCCGTTCCCGTGGGAATTTCGGGAATTTTTTTACATAAAAACCTTCCTCTTGAATCACTCTACCTATTACAAAAAACCGCATCAAGATCCGTTGCGTAATTTAAAGATTTAATACAGACAAACAAACAGACAAAAATAGCGACTTTGTTTTATACTATTTAGTGAAGTTGGCTGTCTGGTTAGTAACGTTAAATGTAAAATATCCATACATCTTCAATACTTTTCCTACCCGACTGCATTGGTTTCACAGATATCTGGAAGCTTGGAGTGGCTGTTCGTTATCTGGTACCTGGTAATAGTATTCCTGCCTCCACTCTTCGCAGGCATGCTCGGTTGTTGTTCAAACAAAATCACCTTGATACTTCATGACAAGCTGCTTGAAGACGATAACATGGGTAAACGAGACTGTAATACCGTTTGGCTATATCAGGGTTTGTAGACCTTATCTCACCTGGACCCAATCTTCGTTTGTTCCAGATGAGCGCACGCGATACGAGATCTCTCGCTTCCTCGAGTACGTGCGCGCGCGTCCGTTCCAGTTCACGGTGTACAAGCTGGTGCCGCTCAACGAGCAGCTCCTGGGGATGGTGCTGCAGTTCTGCGTCACCTACCTCATCGTCATCGTACAGTTCACTGTTAAAGTGTGAATAAGCTAGGATTGTTCCCAATTAATATCCTAATGTCTTATCTATATTTTGGCCGTATGTTATCTAGTTTGAATGGTAATTACCTCGTCATTCTTTTGTTATTATCAATATAGTGTTAACATAAGTGAATATTTCCAATAAACAAGAAGAAATTGTTTCGCAGGTTGTAATTTTTTTTTAAGACTATGTCATGACTACTTGGCTATCCTTAGATGATATTTCTATACATTTTGATGATGTAGATTAGCGATTCGCACTAAGATAGAAGGGTATAAAATGATCACTCTTTCCTCATATTGAACATTCAATAAAGCATTACCAAAGATACAATTTGTTATTCCCCATCTCCAATACAATGTATTTTTACAGTTGAGTTGGACATAAAAATGAGGTTCCATTTTTAATCCAATTATTGATATTAAAATTATCTATTCATTGATGAGTACTTTCATACCAGATAATCTATTGAATGTTCTATTATAATGATATTGTTTTTCAATTAATTCTTTTTATGTTCTTCAATCAACGGAATGCATTTTCATTTCGATTTTGAAATTCACCGCTTACGTCGTCTCTTTCTATACAGTCAAAATGATCAAAGTTAACAATTTCATGCAAGATTATGACTTCAATATCTTGATCGTGTCTTTTGTATATAAACTCCTTCATATTATTGGCGGGTTCGATTTTGGTTTCATGCGGTTTGATTCAAACAATTGTTATATTTACAGAAAGGTTTGGTCTGTTTTCCGATTATTTTTCCGCTGCATTATAACTTCTGCACAAATCAAAACCCTTCCCAGTGTAAATTGTTTTTGGTTTTTGTATTCTTTGGCCCATTATTCTTCTTTTGTTGTTATCCTCTTATTAATTAAGGAAGGGTCAACGTTCTTCGACTTTTTCAAAGATTGCGAAAGAATTGATTTCAAATTGGGTCGAAATAGAACGTATTTTAAAGCTGAAGGCAAACTTTTGATGATGCTAGTTATTTATATCACTTGTCGTGTATCAATTTATGTTGGTTATTTTGCACTTTCCCTCGACTATATGATCAAGCCATATTTAGTGGCCATGATGTGTTGGTCCGAACAAATCTTTATAGATATGGCTATATCTACATTCGCTTTTATGTTTCTTGCAATTAAATGTCGATTGCAATATTTCATTTCAATTTTGGAATCGACAGACACTGATTTTGAATCATTGCAACTTTTGTACAAGACTTTGATCGACGTTACTGAGAAATATAGACGTACTCTGGAGCCGTTGGTGAGTTATTTTATGTCAAATTATAATATAGCTATATTAATATAGATTAGATTGACAACCAAAGACAACCAACGCATCCGGATTATAATCGGATGTCCCAGTCACAGAGCAACTTGAGTTTTTCACACTTGTCAGACTTTTTATCAGAGCCCTTAGGGAATACCAAGTGCCGACACCCGATTAAAGTAAGCATCCAACTGATGACAAATTGTAACAGACTCTTACGCCATTATTCAGAGACGTCAAATGTAGATATTTAAAAAGTGTCGATATAATGGACGTCCCTGAGTGCGGCAGTTAGAGATAATCAAAACGATGCCCATTGGTTTAGAGCCTAAGAATTTGAAAAGGTGAAATTAAAAAATATGCTCAGCTCTGAATATATCCACTTCATTTCTGTTTTTCAGTTTCTGGTGACGCTTTTATTCTCCATTCCTGGCGTGATGTCAACAATCTACATCTGTATAACGAAAGTAACGCAAATTGTAAGAAAATTAAGATAACTGTGAAATTAAGAAGATTCATCCATGATTTCCTATTAACGCCTCGGTGGTGGTATGTGTACTCGCCTGCCAAGTCTGAGGTCTCGGGTTCAATTCCTGGATCGAGCGAAAACATGTTTCTTACTCTTCAAACATGGCTCGGGTTTGAGATCACCAACCTGCATTAGGCCAGTGGTAGTGGTGGCGAGTTATGGTGATTATGCCTAATCCCCCTCAATGTACTGATACCTTCAGTGAGATGAGAGTCCTCCAGTAAGACCTAACAGGCTTATACTTTTTTATACTCTACTTTCCTATTTCTAGGTTCAATGGAAAAATCAATAGTTTATTTCAAGATAACAAGTCAGTCTTAGAATAAAATGAATAAGAATGAAAACTTAATACTATTGTGACACACAAGTTGCACAAGTTCCGAACGGCAGTCTCTTATGTTTTAGAATAATACCAATTATGTGGAAGATATTCAGACGTCATCGAGTGTGGAGTGGATTTCTGTGGTGTGGAATCTGATAGTGGTTTTCACACCTCCACTCTGCGCCAGCACGCTCGCTTCTTATTCAAACAAAATCCTATTGATTCTTCATGAAAAGATGCTTAAAGACATGGATATGGGTAAAAACTGCACACTAATTATGTATGTAGTGTAATTTCAAGTAGGTGGCCAACCCCGGTGTTGAAGTGTTTTAGACCGCCTAAAGACCTCCGACATGGCCTAACGATTGAAACGACCGGGACCGACAAGCTATAGTAAAGATTTGAAATAAAACAATTTCGTTAATTCCGTTCTTTGGAAGTTAATCTCGCTTAGTTAAATGTTCATCCTTTTTTTTGGCTTCAAAGAGTAACCAAATTATCAAACCAGTCAAAATAAGGCTCATGGTAACTTTTCATTAACAACCTTTAGAATATTTATCTTCTTAATACTTGCACCTATATTTGTTTCAGACGAGACGACGCGATTCGAAATCTCTCGTTTCATCGCGTACGTGCGCATGCGTCCGTTCCAGTTCACGGTGTACCAGCTGGTGCCGCTCAACGAGCAGCTCCTGAGGATAGTGCTGCAGTTCTGCGTCACCTACATCATCGTCATCATACAGTTCACTGATAAGGCTGTTTAGAGTAGGCGTTTACTGGTTCCTGTTATAAAGAAATTTAACTTAAGAGTTTTTTTACATTTCTCTCAGTATTGAAGTGGTTATGTGCGTGTGACGTAACGTTTTTGATCTGTATAACTTAATTTCGCTTTACTCTATTTATTGGAGACATGGGTGATGATCTTGTATATATGTCTAATTTTATCCTTATCATACGGAAAATAATGTTTTTCTTTTTTATTACTAATCGAGTGTTTTGTGTGGAATAATGTTTAATTTTTATTGGGTGGGTCCAATTTTCATACTCTGCACAGAAACGACTTATTATATCAACTTTTTTGATTTTCTGTATCACTTACCTGATTGTCATTAAATATAGATTACTATTAAAGAGTGAACCAATGAAAAGTATTTGTTTGTTACTTTCTTTTGTTTTTAATTTCAAGTGCAGTGATCATGCCTAATCATTCTCACTTTACTGATATGTTTTATGTGATGACAGATTTTTGCCCAGCTGTGGGACATTACAGGCTAATACTTTTTATTCATCAACAGTTAAAGCTACTAGTCCTTCATACAAACAATGTATACCTTATGAACGACAAACTTTATCATAATTGTCTATTATATTAGTAATAGTTCGAAACACAGGCAGAGATAGTCCAATTCATAGACTACATCTCGGCACGGCCTCTCGTCCTCTCCACCTGGCAACTGATCCCGCTCAACGCGCACCTCATCACCGAAGTACTCGGCTTCTGCGTCACCTACCTCATCGTCATCATACAGTTCACCAACAATGATTAAAATCTTTTTATAAATAATGATCTTGTTTTTGTTACCTACATTAATACATACATAATTGATCTATAAAAAAATAGAAATTATGTTATCTAGATAAATTATCTACAAAAAAATATTTACATTAAAATTGTCCAAATTGGAATAGTATGCTAATGCATATTCATTAAAGCGGAGCGGAGCTGTGTGAAGCCCAATCAACCAATCACAACGCATTGAAATAGTCAAATAAACAGACAGAGAAACAAGCGCGAGAGAGACAGACAGAGAAACATGCGCGAGAGAGACAGACAGATAAACATGTACACGCCAGAGAGAGAGAGACATACAGAGAAACATGTACTTCGTAATGCGTTGTGATTGGTCGATTGAGCTCCGTACAGTTCCGCTCCACTTCAATGGAAACGCCCCTTAGTTAGAAATCCTTGGGAAGTACCTATTTTGTAATAAAATTACAACTCGTTACAGGCATACAACTGCTCACAAATTCAATATACTTAATGAAATTACTAATACAGATATTCCATGAACATTAATCATTACTAATTAATCGTATCGAGGCGATCACAGTTAATTTCATTACATTACAAGCTAGAAGCTACTCGTGTTTTAACATCGTAAAATAAATAAAAATGATTCGTGTCACTAATATACAAAAAATACCAAACGTGAAAGCTAACAACACTATATTTAATAAAGCAATGTGCATATTTTTCAAATCCATACATTTCTGCACTGGGTTCAATTTTGGATTTATCAAATCAATTAATCGTTGCTTTATGATTATTATTTCCCTCATTCCATATACCGTCATCAGTGCTTTTTTCTTATTTGAAATCTTTGTTGCAGACGAGGCTCGTATAACCTTTCGCAACATAATATTATCTGGTACTTTATTTCGCTACAATGTTGTTATTTTCATGTTATTCCTCACCAAAAAAGGCGCTTCTTTTGCTGATTTTCATTTGGATATATTGAAAATCGATGAAGCCTTAAACATTGATACTGAAGCACTGAATTTTGAAAGAAATCTCTTGATAATATGCGCGTCTGATCTACTGTATCGAATAACAATTGCTGTCATGTTTTGCATCGCTCAGTTCATCGGGGAATGGTTAAAAATGTTGCCTGGAACTGCCTTACCTACTTTATTATTTTGGAGTTTTGATTTACTTTTAATTACAAACGGGTTCGTTTTCCATTCCATCAATCAGCGATTGAAAAGATTAGTTAAAATGGTCGAGAGTGCTGGAAGCAATTTCGGAAAACTGCAGGCGTTTTATAAATCTATCGCTGATGTGACTGACAAGTATAAGAAAGCTTATGATCGTGTGGTGGGTATTTATTTGTTTGTTACTATATTCTTTGTAGGTTTTATTTGAACTTGCGTGTAGCGTAACGATGGGTTAGTTTTACCTACTTCTCATAATTGTATCCATCGCTAGATCACGAAACATTTGCGCATAAAAAATATTTATGAACTCGAGCTAAAATACATTTTATATTTCAGCTTATATACAGTCTGGCTTTTGTAGTTCCTGAAGCTATGTCTGCGATATTCTCATCGACAGTGCAAATGAGATACCCAGATAATATATCGGTGAGTACCTCTAACCTAACCTAACCTAACAGTATCGTCTCCTACTGGTGGTCTATGGAGGGGCAAGTTGAAAGGGAGACGAAAAAAATAATCTTCCTGATACTTGTGATTTATTTCAGAACCTATCCATGGGATTGAAGGTGGAATACATCATGATTCTGGGACAATTGATATTGCTTTTCACACCACCGGTCAGCGCAGGAAGATTGAAAGTGAAGGCTAATAAAATCAAAATACTACTTCATGATAAACTCATAACCGAAAAAGGTAAAATCCATAACAAATGTATATAGGGTCGGAAAGGCCTGCATTGCTTTGAGTTAAGGATGGTACGGCCGTGCAACTCCGTGCTGTATTTTTTAGTTCTGAGGTTCCCCCAGATAAATTAATGTAATGAATTCTGTTAAGGCCAACTAAAACTTAAAATTGGAAAAAACTTAAGATTTTAAAAGGGACTAGATCTCAAATTAGAATATTCTGTAAATTATATATTATTTTAATAGTCAATATCTAAATTGCTCATTCGGTTTGCTTAGAACAGAATAACAAGACGTCTACTTTTTCATTTGTTCGACTAAACTGTACTGACGACTGGACAGCTTCAACCAAACTCGTCTTAAAATTTTGTGGAATATAGCCTGGTTAAACACCAGGGTTTGATCACCAACCCGCAGGCAAGCGTTGCGCCCAATTCTCCTTACTGTACTGATATCTTCATTGAGATGAAAGCCCTTTGCCAGTAGTGCGAAATTACAGGCTAACTTTTACTTTTATAACGTGCGGTAGTCCATAATATCTTGTATTTAAGGCTGTATTTTGTCTAGATGCCGTGTGTCGATCGGAGCTGGTCCAATTCGTGCAGTACATTGAGACCCGCTCTCTCGCCCTCACCACCTGGCAACTGATCCCCCTCGATGCGCATTTTATCACCGACGTCCTCAGCTTCTGCGTCACCTACCTCATCGTCATCATACAGTTCACTAACAAGAAATAAAAGGGTTTCATTTAACTACCACGGTTTTATTTTATTTGTTTTGATATCGTTAACCTTTAGCTTCAACTTGAAATAGGCCTAAGTGGTCTTGTGGTTTGAGCGCTCGGCTCACGATCCGAAGGTTCCGGGTTCGATTCCCGGTGGGGACAATATCTCACAAAAATCTCTTTGTGAGACTGCCCTCAGTTTGGTTAGTGCATTGCAGGCTGAATCACCTGATTGCCCGAAAAGTAAGATGATTCCGTGCTTCGCAGGGCACGTTAAGCTGTTCGTCCCGGTTACTTTCTACGGATAGTAGTAGTTACATGAGCCATGTCAGAGGCCTTTGGCGGCTCAATAACTCTGACACCAGGATTGGTCAGGTTGATCATTCACTCGATGCAGAAGAAGACTTGAAATAGGTATATTTATCGGAGACAGGCCTAACGATAACTTTCTATTAACCAATCCACACAGTTCGTCAGTAGCTCGGCTTCGACGTAACAGGCGGTTCCAATTTCGAATTTGACAGACGACGTCAAGACAATTACAACCTCCGAGCACCTCTTTCCACCTTCTTAATTCCACATCAGGATGCGTTTCCATTGAAGCGCAGTGGAGCTGAGTGGAGCTTAATCGACCAATCACAATGCATTACGAAAACTTTTTGACAATGTCAATGACAATTTCAATTCGTTGTGATTGGCATGTTCATCAATATGACACAACTTACATTGACGTTCTACTCCGTGTGGCAGACTAAGCTCTAAACTTAATCTAATTAACGTATACTATTACATATACATGCACAAATACTTTATAGAAACATATAATTGATACACAGACGTCGTCGTCAAAACTATGTCTGCACATATTGTTGACTCCAGTCGGGAATCGAACCCGCAACCCCGACACAGTAAGCGCTCTCACATGCCAGTGTGCCAACGGGCTTGTCGATTAATTTCTCCGTTATGTATTTACTACCTACCTATCATTGTTGCACTTAACTGTGTGGCGCAACCCAATTAATAATTTCATATACATACTTCAATTCAATTCTCATTAACATTTAATTTTACAAATAATGTATACGAGTAGCCGTACTTCTATTATTATTTTATAATTAGCAGTGCTTCACGGCTTTGCCCTCGTTGTGCCCGTTCCCGTAGGCATTTCGGTATGAAAAATAGCCTGAATGTCCATTACAAAAATAATTATTCGAATCGGATTGGTAGTTTCTGAGTATAGCGCGTTCAAACAAACAAACTCTTCTGCTTTAGTCACTACATAGTATAAAACATAGTCGCGTCTGTTCGTCTGTTTGTCTGTATGCTTAAATCTTTAAAATTACGCAACGGATTTTGATGCGGTTTTTTGTAATAGGTAGAGTGATTCAAGAGGAAGGTTTTTATGTAAAAAAAATCCCGAAATTCCCACGGGAACGGGCACAACGCGGGTAAAACCGCGGGGCGCTGCTAGTATATTATATAATTAGTATAGATGACATTTTATTACCTTGATTGAATCTACGAGTATAATCGAAGTAATTAGAATTTATTTTTATACCAAATACAAATACATTTACGTTTTGTCACCGAACCCTGAAGACGTACCTATTCATTATTTATGAAACAATGATTGTTAAAGTCAACAATTTTATTAAAGAAGACTTCAATCCGTTAGTCATCGTGGAGTTTATTTACAGAATAATTCATATAATGGGCGGATTTGATTTCGGTTTTATACGGTTTGAATCCAAAATTCGCAACATCTACAAGAAGATCTGGACATTCTGTCAATGTATTTTTTATTGCTATCTTTCCTCAATTCTAGTCACACCGAAACACCAAATCGCGTTATATTGGGATATTTATACATTAGTTCATTATCTTATATCAGCTGTTTTACTATTACTGATAAAAAAAGGAGCAACGTTTTTTAATTTTTTCAAGGACTGCGAAGAAATTGATTTCAAATTGGGGAGAAATAAACAAAATTATATACTTGAGTACAAACTATTAATGATGATTGTGTTCTGTGGGGTTTGTCGTGTTATACTTTTTCTGATTTTATATCATTCAACGGCCCACCCTGAAGACAGCTCATTTGTATACGACATGTTTTTTAACTGGACCAAGCATACCTTTGTAGATTTAGTCATGTTGTCATTCAGTTTCATATTATATGCCATCAAATGTAGGTTACGATATTTCATATCGATTTTGGAATCGAGACACGGAGACTATAAATCGATGCAATGGATTTATAAAAGTTTGATCGACGTTGGTGAGAAATATAAGCAAGCCTTCGAAAACTTGGTAGGTTTTTTATAATAATATTTTTTCAGTGATAATTAAACGCTTCGGTGGTCTAGTGGTATGTGTACTCGACTGCCAAGACTGGGTTTTGGCTTTAATCCCCGGGTCGAGCAAGAACATATTACTTATTTTTAAAACATGGCGAGATCACCAACCCGCCACCACCAGCCTGTAATGCTACTGCTGGGCAAAGATCTCTCATCTCACTCACTGAAGAGATGTACAGTGAGGAGGATTAGGCGTAATCACGCTTGCCTAATGTGCGAGCAATGTTTAAAAAGTATGAAATATGTTTACGCTCGTCCTGAGAATTGAACCCGAGACCCCAGTCTTGGCAGACGAATGCACAAACCACTGTACCACCGAGGCGTTAACATTTAAAATTAAAATTATAGTACTTTTTATCCTTTACTGGCCGCGCCCCGTGGTTTCACTCGCTTAGTACCCATTCCCGCGGGAATTTCAGGATAAAATGTATCCCATGTGTTATTCTGATGTATAATCTATATTACTGTAAAGTTTCATTCAAATCCGTTCAGTAGTTTTTGCATGAAAGAGTAACAAACATACATACATACAACCTCGCAAACTTTCGCATTTATAATACATATTTGTAGGATAACCAATTATGATTCATGTTATTTCTGTTGCAGTTCCTAGAGACACTTGTCTTCTGTGTGCCTGCCGCCATGTCATCATTCTACTTGTCATTGAAAGCACAGGACGTAAGACTTTTCTGTCGCACCTACAAAACAAATTCCCATTTTCCACATGTACATATGTTACCATATTTACGATTATAGTTGCGATATAATGTGAGATATATCCCCAAATTCACCTTAACAGCTAAACTCAATCAACTTAATCCTAGTCTGAGATCAAAATTTCATAAGTAGAATCAGTCGAATTGAATGAATGAATCCAGTGTTGCAACGTCGAATTATTAGGCAATATATTAGTGGCACCATCAGTTTCTCTACCAAATCTCTCTGGTAGAGTAGAGATATATGTCTTCGTTTTTATACTTGCCGGGCTGGTTACCTATTACTGGAACGAAGTTCCTTATCGCGCGTTGCGAAAGGGGGCTAGACGGAAAAAATGGTAACGACATTTTTTAGGCCAGAGAGGGACAGACAGAAAAACTTGCGCACGCCAGAGAGAGACAGACAGAGAAACATGCGCGAGAGAGACAGACACAGACGCGCATGTTTCTCTGTCTGTCTCTCTTTGGCGTGCACTTGTTTCTCTATCTGTCTCTCTCTCTCTTATAAAAAGCAAGCTAGATATTTCGTTTCGACTTTCTATTTCACATTGAACAGTGTGGTGTCGCGACGATTATTTTTGTTGATAGTAAATAAACTTCGTTCCATCCGGGTGTCCTTTGACACCTCTCAAGTTTTATTAGCATCTATTTTGTTTTAGTCTTCATCAACTGGAGTGGAGTTGTCCTACGTGCTCTGGACCCTGTTCGTGATATTCCTGCCCCCTATCTACGCGGGCACGCTGGCTTCATGTTCTAATAAAATCATGTTGATACTCAACGATAAATTGCTGATGGAAAATAACAAAGGTAATATGATATAGACCATTCATGATTATTTCATCTTCTGCACGTCAATGATCAACTTGGTTGTCATTCAAGTTTAAGGGCCTTATTTATAAGTTATTAACAAACAGGATTTTAGCTATCAAATGTTTTTTCCCTTTCCGGCATATAGTATTTTCTGAAGAGCAAAAGAGACAAATTAACATTTACGAATAAGACGGTAAAAGTTATAGGACTCTAACATAGTTTTTTATGTTTTCTGGTCAAACAAAATACGTATCAGTCTCGTCAAGAGTTTGTTAAAGTGGACTTAATTGTTCCAGACGCGCGCACGCGGTACGAGATCTCTCGCTTCCTCGAGTACGTGCGCGCGCGTCCGTTCCAGTTCACGGTGTACAAGCTGGTGCCGCTCAACGAGCAGCTCCTGGGGATGGTGCTGCAATTCTGCGTCACCTACCTCATCATCATCGTGCAGTTCACTGTTAAAATGTGATTTTCTTCGCTTGTTACCTTATAAATATCCGCTTTTTAAGTTCAAATAAAATACTTCTAGCTAGATTGAAAATGTTTAATTTATTCGCCCTTCTATAGGTACGCCTTATTTGATAAATTAAGCATAAGGAAATACTCTTACTCGTTAAACAAGTGTGTGTAGGTTAGTCGCTAACCCTGGTGTTGAAGTTTTCAGGCCTCAGGATCAGTTTTCAGGATTGAAATAGCCGTGGCCCAAATACTCACCCCCCGAAGCACGATAGCGCTCAGACACAAATGCCACTACCGGCCACCCATGTCAGTATGAGCCGAGCTGCATGTTACTTAACATTCGCAATGAGCTAACATCGCTTAGTCACCCAGTATAAACTCTACTTCATAGTATATACTACTGTATATGTCTGTAAAGAATGTCCTCGAATAATGCCTAGACTTTAATAGTGTTATTTTCGTCATTATTGTTTCTATTTGTCATGTTGGTAGCAATAGCAACAAGTATCAAACATTGAAAACGATAATGAAGGTCGATAAAGCCGGAAACATACATGATGAATCTCGATATTCTCGATCTAAATTCAGTTTTAGAATTAAGATGCTAATTTTTTTTCGTCACACATGTCTGATTTTCAAACAGATTGAACACTTATCAGAGATTTGCTTACAGATCGTTCTGAAAAATTAAGAATCTGAAAAATCTGAATGTTGAAATTTCTTGCAATTTTGGGCGTTCCGATTTCACAATCAGAAATTTAGATTCTGGATTCTGTTCAAAATTTAGCATCTATGGTTCCGGCCTAAAAACCTATCATTTATCAATCTTAGTTATCAAACACTTCTCAACAGAGCTGTACTTATGGTACTTTGCAATATGCTATAATTAGTGGAACTCAAACTTATCTAATAAATGGAAAAGCACTTTTCGAATTACACTAATGATATTGTACTGTTGGTACATATTTTATTAAGAACCTTTCATTAGTTAGGAGTTAAGTAAGTGGAAACTCATTTCCACTTCACCACTGACCGCTAAAGACGTCTTTTAATAACAATGATAATCAAAGTCAACAGTTTGGTTCAAGAAAATAATTTCGACCCGTTCGTCATAGTATCTTTAATATACAAAGTAATTCATATTTTTGGAGGAAGTGATTACGGTTTTATAAAATTTGAATCACACAAACTAAATATTTTCAAGAAAATATGGGCCGTTATTCAAAGTCTAATAATATGCATCGTACCTTTACTTTACATTGAAGCACCAGAGAAAATAAATATTTATTGGAATGCATACAATATGTGTCAATTCATTACCAGCGTTGTATTACTCATATTTATCAAAGATGGGGCATCATTTTTCGATTTTTTTAATGATTGCAAAGAAATTGATTGGAAAATGGTTAAAAATAAAAAATACTTTAAGTCTGAATGGAAACTATTGCGAATGTTGTTGCTAAGTTTCTCTTTTCGTTGCTTGCTCTTTTCTGCTTATATTGTCCTAGGCAGCGCGTCTATGATCAAACCATTTATTGTGGCTGTCATCTACTGGGTCCAACAAACGTTTCAAGACTATATTATGTTCACTTTTGCGTATATTTTTTGTGCAATGAAATGTAGGGTGCAATATTTCATATCGACTTTAGAATCGACACACAGTGAGTTTGAATCAATGCAACGTATTTACAAGAGTTTGATTGAAGTTACTGAGAAATTCAAACGTGCTTTTGATGCATTGGTGAGTTATTTTCAAATTCAAATAGTTATTTATTTGATTGCTTAAATAATGTATTAATTGAATTTATAATTATTAGTTTATGGCGACACTTCTGTTCTGCATTCCTGCCGTGATGGCCACTATATACTTCATGATAATATGGAGTATGCAAGACGCTCAAGTAAGATTTTCTTTCAATAAAAATTAATTTCAGCTTCTTATGATTTATACTCAGTATGTGATGTAGCCGCATCCAAAAATTCAAGTAGCAGAACTGAAGACCTGAAATGACTGACGAATAGAGAAGCATGCGAACCACGAAACTATTATAACAAATAGCCGCGCCCCGCGGTGTTACCCGCGTTGTACCCGTTCCCGCAGGAACTTCGGGATAAAATGTATCCCATGTGTTATTCTGACAAATATCCTATATTACTGTATTTATAAATGCGAAATTTTGTGAGGATGGAGTTTGTGATGTATGTATGTGTGTTGCTCTTTCACGAAAAATGTGATGTATATATGTGTGTTGCTCTTTCACGAAAAAACTACTGGACTGATTTGGATGAAACTATACAGTAATATAGGTTATACATCAGAATAACACATTAAATAAATTTTATCCCGAAATTCCCGCGGGAACCGATACAACGCGGGTAACACCGCGGGGTGCGGCTAGTATTGTATATATTGGTAGACTAGAAAAAAATTCTTCAAATGTTTTATTTAAACTTTTAGACAGAGATGGAACAAAGGTTGATAATACTACTCAACTACGTCTACATCATCTGGACCCTGATGCTGGTGTTCGTGCCAGCTATGACCGCCAGCAGCCTCGCTTCATGTTCCGATAACATCATCTTGATACTTCATAATAAACTACTTGAAGACTCGAGCAAAGGTGATACAGCAAAAATTACTTTAATGTTCGTCTTGTTCAGTCCAATTGTCTCTTTTAACAGCCTCCGTGGTCTTGTGGTTGGAGCGCTCGGCTCACGATCCGGAGGTTCCAGGTTCGATTTCGGTGGGAACAATAGCTCACAAAAATCTCTTTGTGAGACTGCCCTCAGTTTGGTTAGGGCATTACAGCCTGAATCACCTAATTGCCCTAAAAGTAAGATGATTCCGTGCTTCGGAGGGCATGTTAAGCCGTCGGTCCCGGTTACTTTCTACGGATAGTAGTCGTTCTATGAGCCATGTCAGAGGCATTTGGCGGCTCAATTACTCTGACACCAGGATTAGTCAGGTTGACCATCCACTCGATGAAGAAGATTGTCTATTTTTGTCTAAGACTGTGTCTTCATTGAAGCGGAGCGAAGCAGGGCAGTTCTCCATTTACCAGTAGAGCAATGGGACTGACAAACAAGACATTGACATAGTCAAAATCTTTTCGTAATTAATTGTGATTGGTCAGTTGAGTTTCGCACAGCTCCGCTCCGCTTAACTGAAAACGCATGCACAGGTTTAATTTGTTTGACGTTAACAAAACTGTCTATCTTTAATCAGTCCAACAACAGTTGTCAGTACATAGAGTTACTGTCTTGACTCTAGCCTGCACTCCTTCATATGTTTTCTGAAGACTGTCTAACTACATTCTTGACTTTGGTGTACTCAGACTATGTATAGTCTATATGTAACCAATATACTCATTGATATACGAATATTTTGTCTACAATCTACTATATTCTAGACGTTTGTTCTTAAGTTTACTCAATAAAAATCGTTTGTTCCAGATGAGCGCACGCGTTACGAGATATCTCGCTTCCTCGAGTTCGTGCGCGCGCGTCCGTTCCAGTTCACGGTGTACAAGCTAGTGCCGCTCAACGAGCAGCTCCTGGGGATGGTGCTGCAGTTCTGCGTCACCTACCTCATCGTCATCGTGCAGTTCACTGTTAAAATGTGAATAATAAATAAAAAGTTAGTTCAGATAATACTATCATTTCATGTAAAATAAAGATATCCTATTACCTATGTTCAAAGCTTATGGTTTGACTAAATGATAACATAGTTCAATTAAAGAACAACTCAAAGGAGTATGCTTATATTATACTCTCCTTTGAATGCGTGAAGGAGAACCTAAGCGATTTCTTCAGAGACTTATTCAGGGTGCTTAGGGAGAAAACATACTAAAAATCCTGACGTCTAGAAGGCAGTTATGTTCGAAGTTTAAAAACAGACAATAAACTCAAAACATTCCATAAATCTGTACACGAAGCATCGAGACGAGTCCCAATTAATAACAAATTAGACTTGCAACAAATCCTCGGCATTTAGTCGCGTGCCCATAAATTAATATTGAACGCTGCAAATAATAATTTGTATTGTACTGGTGTTGGTAGAGTTCAGAAGTAATGAAATAGGTTGGGGAAAGTCTACGAAGGAAGGTAGAGATTTCATTAATGATTTTGACATGTAATGTTTGAAAAATTACGACATACAACATACTTTTTCTCCTACTCTTTAGTAATATCGGTGATGATAAAAATATTATAATACTAGCTGTGCCCCGCGGTTTCACCCGCAGCGCCCCCGTTCTCGTGGGAATGTTGAGATTTTTATTCTTTATTTTTCTTATATAAAAACCTTGTCCTGACAATAAGGAACACATTAAAAAAGAATCATCCAATTTGGTACAGTCGTTGTGAAGTTATGCGCTTAGCAACAGATTCGGCGATTCATTTTTATATTATAGATGAAAAATATATGAAATTGTTATTAGTTGAAAGAGGACTTTGCCTTCCTTTGTGGTATTACGTAAGGCTATAATTATGTTGTATATGTTTTTATTTCAAAATAAAATATATCTTTTCCCTTGTCTTGGCAGATGTACTCGTATGTACTTACAGCTAGACCACCGAGACGTTGCATGAATCAAATAACATCAAAATAAATCAACCAGACTATTAAGGGTACAAACAATTCTATTATTTTAAAGCTCTGTCGTAAAGCTCTCTACAAATACATGGCTGTTATTCGTACAATTTATTTTAGTAATAAATAATACACTTATGAAACGACGAAACTGACGGCATTGGAAATTCATATTAACTATTTATATGTTATCTATAATTATATTGTAAAACGGGAAATTTAAACTTAAACTTAAACCGTATGTGCGCAACTCCACTAAACTTAAGAAAATAATGTTATCGTATATCCACATTTTTTCGACAGTTTAACGTGCCGAAGCACGATAGCGCTCAGATAGAAATACTACTATCAGCCACACACCCAAGTAGAGGCCGACCTGCACGTTGCTTAACAATAACAATGAGTTAATATCGCTTCTTCTTCATCGAGTGGATGGCCAACCTGACCAATCCTGGTGTCAGAGTTATTGAGCCGCCAAAGGCCTCTGACATGGCTCATGTAACGACTACTATCCGTAGAAAGTAACCGGGACCGACGGCTTAACGTGCCCTCCGAAGCACGGAATCATCTTACTTTTCGGGCAATCAGGTGATTCAGCCTGCAATGCACTATCCAAACTGAGGAAAGTCTCACAAAGAGATTTTTGTGAGATATCCCCACCGGGAATCGGACCCGGAACCTCCGGGTCGTGAGCCGAGCGCTCAAACCACAAGACCACGGAGACTGTTAGTTAATATCTCTTATTTTAACTAAGCCGCGAGCTAACTTAACAAACACCAATTAAATAGAATACTATTAATCCAACTATTCTCAATTTTAAAGACAAAGCAATCCACATTAGAAACAGCCCAGTAATATATCTGGCTCAATCTAACAATGTAACTAAATAGCGTTGACAACCGCCCAATACATCAGTACAGTAATTACGCGTCAAACAAAGGGATGGAGCGCAAATATATACGTTTATTGTGTGGACGGACGTATGCGAAAATTATACTGTGGCGGGAGAAATTCGGGGTAAGGTCATAGTATTCAACATGTTTTGTTTTGTTAAGTTACTAGGTGCGCGCCGCGGTTTTACTTACGTTGCGTTGATTCCATTAGGAATATCAATAGTCTATGAAATTTCTCTTTAAAGTAGCTATATACTGCAAAAAGAATTAATGAAATCGTAGTGGTAGTTCTGGAGATCAGTGACTGTTCAGATTTATTATTTTAGCATAGATACTGTACAAAAGTGTCTGGGCAAAGGTCTCCCTAAAGTCTTCCAAACGTCAAATATTTTGGTCCAAATTGGGCCAATTCTTATCATATAACAACAAACAGAAAAGGTACAGAAGATTCATCGGCTTCCTCGCTCTCAAAAGTTCATTCAAAATTGATCATCGAATCTAACACCCTTACCGCGCGTACCCTCCACCCTGTGGTCATTAAAGTAGGATTTGAGGGGTCGAACAGAGTGAAATGAAGTCACTCATTCACCTAACAACTCACTGGTGAGCAGGTAATTAAACTAACTACCAGTTAAAGCTGGATTAACACGATATTAGTTTGAGATATCTGAAGCTTGGGTCTTATTGATGCAAACACATAGTTACTTTCTCTATATGCGTTTTATAAGTAACATTGTAGCTACTTACTTCCTTGACTCGTTATCCTAATATAAGAAGTCATTTGACTATTATTTGTTTAAACTTGAACTTACGTACGACGGAGGTTACAGTTAACTGTCCCTCAACACGTTTCGATCACGTCCGGTGACCTTCATCAGGAGATGGGTCCTCCTCGGTGAACCTCCGTCGTACGTAAGTTCCCGTTTAAACAAATAATAATGACATTAACTTACGTTTCAATTAAGTTATTGGACGTCACCGGCGTGTGGCAGTAATTCCTACAATGGGGCAATACTGGTTAATACATAATTTTGATAATCTGTTCTTACAAAACACTGGCCACTAAGATAAACAAGCCGCTCGGTATTTTTTCAAAAATAAATTGTTCATTCACCCATTAGTTATTATAATAATTACATCGTTATTGAATTAATATTATTTAACACTAGCTGTGCCCCGCGGTTTAACCCGCAGCGCCCCCGTTCCCGTGGGTTCACTTATTTTTCTTATATAAAAACCTTGTCCTGACAATAAGGAACACATTAAAAAAGAATCATCCAATTTGGTGCAGTCGTTCTGAAGTTATTAGTATCGCTTAGCAACAGATTCAGCGATTCATTTTTAGGGTTCCGTAGCCAAATGGCAAAAACGGAACCCTTATAGATTCGTCATGTCTGTCTGTCTGTCTGTCCGTCCGTCTGTCCGTCTGTCTGTCCGTATGTCACAGCCTTTTTTCTCCGAAACTATAAGAGCTATGTTGTTGAAACTTAGTGTGTAGATGTATTCTGTGAACCGCATTAATATTTTCACACTAAAATAGAAAAAAAATAAAATTTTAGGGGGGTCTCCCATACTTAGAAATGAAAAAAATATTTTTTTTTTTCATCAAACCCATACGTGTGGGGTATCTATGGATAGGTCTTCAAAAATGGTATTGAGGTTTCTAATATCATTTTTTTCTAAACTGAATAGTTTGCGCGAGAGACTCTTCCAAAGTGGTAAAATGTGTGTCCCCCCCCTGTAACTTCTAAAATAAGAGAATGATAAAACTAAAAAAAATATATGATGTACATAACAATGTAATCTAACACCGAAAATTGGTTTGAACGAGGTCTAGTAAGTAGTTTTTTTTTTACGACATAAATCGTAAACCGCAAAAAAATACTGATTATTCATTCAATAACTCAAATGTAAATAAAAAAACATTTATTTCAAGAACTTCTTTATTATGTTACTCGCTGCTACGGAACCCTTCATGGGCGAGTCCGACTCGCACTTGGCCGCTTTTTTATATTATAGATTTAGAAAAAGCCTTTTAAACGATAAAGCGTTTGTCTCCGCATTTGCATGAGTTTTAGCAATAAAGCTCATCATTACCTTACCAAAAAAAGTATTTAACAATAGGCATAACAAACCCCTACAAAATACCGTAATACCTAATCCATAACCCTCGAAATACACCCTTTGTATAATGACAATTTTCCGGTCAAATTAACTATTTCAAAAGACCTCGTACGGTATCTGATTTTTTCCTATTACTGTTATGCTTCAGGCAATTAGTGGTAAAGACAAGTCAATCATGCGATTAATTAGCCGTTGGATGGACATACAGACTGACAGTGTGTTTAGTTTAGGTATAAGCACTTATAGCTATAACAGAAAGGCATTAGTTAGTGATTATATAATTATTGTGATATTGATAAAGCAATGCAGTAGCTTTAAGCGCATACTCAGAGACGTGAAATACTTCCTTATTAGAGTTTTAATGAGTGATTTTGACTTGTAATGTGTGAAAATTACGTCAATTAGTTAAGTGTCGATTTAATGGACGTCTCTGAGTACGGCAGTTAATCATCAAATAACAAACTTTACACATGCTCGGGTGGGTGCTTGGGTGGCCGATAGTGACATTATTATCGAAGCGCTACCGTGCTTCGAAGGGCACGTAAAGTTGCCGGTCGTGGTGGAATGCCGGGCTTGTCGGAGAATGTGAAGGACTCGTGGGCGAGTATGACGGACTCGTCGGGGAATAATTAAGATGAAAATTAAATGAACAAAACCAGAATTTTAATATATTGATTGTTGTTATAGGAATTGTTTTGGTTGTTATTTAAAGAAATATTTTCATTATAAGAAAGAAAATAGAGATAGGTCAAATTCCAACTAACAGGTGTCATCATTAATCAGTCACTTACATTATCCAATTTATTTCGATAGATGTGTCTCAAAATTAAACCAACTCAAATCAAAGCAGAATCTTTATTAACAAACTCATATTACAGCTGAATTATTCAGATCACACACTAAAACCGTGGTCGGAACACTACCTGGGTTTTATCATCCAGTTCATACTGGTTTATACCAGTTTAATGCGGTCTAAACCAGATTTAACCGGTGTCCGTCACAAAATATTACTGTAAGTCGTAAATTATGTAGTGTAGTTGGTTAGTTTGGTCTAGATTTTATGGCGTATGCTAAAATATGAGCTAATATAGCTTCACCATGCTGTTGTTGCCGATTTGGTCGTTAAATTAAGGCTGAATCTGAGCGATAAGACTGCCACTCAAACCTTCTTCAGAGAGAAATGTGACTTTAGTCAGTAAACTCTGTCAGCCGAACTTCGTGTGCACTTGCCTTATTTATTTCGATCATGCAAGCAAAAAATTACCTACCTAATTAATAAGTTATTTTTGTAAATCAGTCGAATAAGGAACTTTCTTTTTAGTAGGTTAAACATTTCCTTTACAATATATTGTTAATTGAAAGCAACATAGATTTTGTTTTAGTACACCATGTATTTCAGTAGGTACAGTCAACTACAAAAGTTGATGAACACATTCCATATTACAAAACACTTGAACACTTAAAAAAAACTGGAATAAGATCACGACACTTAAGCACTTAAGGCGACCAAATAAGCGAGACGTCATAATAAGCTTGAATGTGTTCATCAACTTTCGTAGTTGACTGTACATAAAAATTACATACTTTTACTAACGTAAGCAAAGGTAAAAGTTATTCAAAAATATAAAATAGAAATGTCAGTAAAATGCTGTAATTTATCATGTTTATGGTTTCATAGTCGATGTAACTTACCTTTGTTTGGTAAGGGGTTATTGATGTGTACGATTGAAAGTGGGGACCGAATATGCTGACTACAACTTACAAATATCATCTATAATATAAAAATGAATCGCAAAATGTGTTGGTAAGCGCATAACTTCAGAACGACTGCACGAAATCGGATGATTCTTTTTTAACGTGTTCCTTATTGTCAGGACGAGGTTTTTATATAAGAAAAATAAGGAATAAAAATCTCAAAATTCCCGCGGGAACGGGAGCGCTGCGGGTGAAACCGCGGGGCACAGCTAGTTATGAATAAATTTTTGTAGCAACGGTAACAACAGAGATATATGAGGAAAGAAATAGATATAGAAAAGGTATAAAATAACCATTGATTAATGATTCGTTGAAAACGTTTGGGGAAAACATTTGTCCAGCAGTGAGACGATGTTTAGCTATGAAAATTATTGTTAAAGTAATAAAATAAGCTTTTTGAAAGCCGAGTCTAGAAATGTATCTACACAAAAATGGAAACACCCCATCGCCTAATTTATTACTTAGTACTATGGTGACCAAAAGCTATAAGACATGATTATATTACTGTGTGGTGATAGGTGGGTAATTCAAATGTAAAATATCCCACTAATTGAAAATGTATAAAATAATGTAGAATACGAGTATGTATTAGTATATACCGCTATTTAAAAACATTCGCAGGATATTCTAATTTATAAAAAGAGCATTAACCCATATAAAAAGAGCATTAACCCATATAAAAAGAGCATTAACCCATATAAAAATAGCATTAACCCATATAAAAAGAGCATTAACCCATATAAAAAGAGCATTACCCCACTACTGGGCAAGGCCCTCTCGTATCGCTGAAGACGCCGCGGTGATGTAGTCTCGGGATCAATTCCCGGGTCGAGCGAAAACATGTTTCCTACTCTTCAACCATGGCTCGGGTTTGAGATCACCAACCCGCATCAGGCAAGCGTGGTGATTACGCCTAAGCCTCACTGTACTGTTCTGATTCTAATTTATACCTATTTATAAAGACAGAAATTATTTAATATCATATTATAGCTTGTCGCATTGGCGGCCATGTTTTTTCTTGGCGGATGCTTATTTGGAATTACCATTTCATTCATTATCCAGTAATCACACAAATTCAAAACATCTACTAAATCTTAAATCTTAACATCAATCTTTATAGAAACAGAACTGAAAGAAAGTTTATTATCTATATTCGTTAGTTGAAAGCAATGATTAATGTTTACTATCGGCGAATCTTCCGTTAGATACGGAACCCTTTCGCTACGTATTGTTAACATTTTAAATTAATGAACCCAACTCTTTGTTTACTCGATACAATGAAAATAGATTAATTTTCCAGTTTTTGCTTAAGTTTCATTTGCTTGGAAGTGAAAAATGCATTTTCTTATATCCTTCTACTAAAATTCAACCTCTGATTTCATGCAATTTTCGAAAACTATTATGTACACTAAAATTATAAAGAGGAAAACTTTGTTTGTTTGGTTGTAATGAATAGGCTCAAAAACTACTGGATCGTTTTTAAAAATTCTTTCACCATTCGAAAGCTACATAATCCACGAGTAACATACGCTATTTTCCCGAAATTCCCATAGGAATGGACACAACGCGGGTAAAACCGCGGGGCGCTGCTAGTAAAATATATGTATAATAGCTGACCCGGCAAACGTTGTTTTGCCATATAAAAATTAAGGGATGGCCCACCCTAATCACTATAAATTAAGATAAAGATTGGATATTTTAGAATCTAAAGATAGGATCACTCAGACGTCTATCAAACCTAGAGAACTAATTAACACATTTTTTCAATCATTACATGTCACAAATTCTGATGAAATCTCTAATAAGGAAGCATTTGATGTGTAAAACTTTAAGGAATGTATCTAAAAGCATTCAATTGAATACCCAATCACATAACAGAAACTTGATTGATAATTATTTAATGTGTAATCTCTGCATGTCCGCGCGTTAGGTATTCAAAGCCGCGCGTCAGGTATACAGAGCGACTGGGGGTGATAATTCAGGAACTACTTTAGATACTTTAGGAATACTTTAAGTTTCTTTATCTCAACAGTTATATACGTATTACGTACGGGTATAAGTAATTCAAAAGAACTGTTTGAATTTCAGCATAGTGGGGCAAAGTTTAGGCAATATTTAGTCAAATGTCCGCTTCAAAATTATGTGCAACTTCATAATTTAGCGAACATAAATCATATTAAGTATGATCCTCGTTTGGCGCGGACATCCGCAAACAAATTACATGAATGTGGTTAATTTATCATTTGGAAATCGGTTTTCAGTAATCCATTTAGTTTCTGATAGATGAGGGTGTGAAATGTTTTGATTTGAAATGTGCAAATAATTATTTGAGGCCGCAGGCGATCGCGGCGCGTTTATTTACGTTAATTATAGGTTATTTTATAGATATGACTAGCCCTGCGGTTTTGCCCAAATTGTACCCATTCCCGTAGGAATATTGGGATGAAATGTATCCCATGTGTTATTGTGATGTATAACCTATATTACTGTAAAGTTTCAACCCAATCCGTCCAGTAGATTTTTCGTGAAAGAGTAACAAACATATATCCTCACAAACTTCCGCATTTATAATATTAGTAGGATAGGATGTAACAGCCTATCAGTGAGTCACATCAGTGAGTATGTAGCATACAAACAGACGCCATATTTTAATATCTGCACGTATTACCATACCATATTAACCTGTCAGTTTGGGGCCAGATGGTGTCCACATTGCGTGTGATTGGACACTCTCTACTCAACTACAAGTATAACTAGGCACGCAGTGTTTAAGGGTTAATATTATACATACTATGTTCGAGTAGGTTTGTGGCCAATCCTGGTGTCGGAGTGTTAACATCACACTTTTTCTTACTATAAAAACAACCGGTAACGAAAATTTTACTTGCAAAGTATTGCACGAGCGCTAAAGCTGGAGCCAACATAATGTGCAGACGTAGTTCTTGGTGACGACGTCTGGGTGTCAATTATATTATATTCATAAAATATTTGTTCATGTATACATACGTAATAGTATCAGTTAGTTACATTATATTAACAGTGGTCTTAACAGTGTGTTATAATACAAGCATAGAGCTTAGTTTGGGTCGTGGTGTTATTTTGTCCTGGTATAGGTATATATCTAATTCAATTCCCCGAACTATAGCTCAGAGATAGATTTACAGGAAACCATTTGAAAAGTCCCCGTTTCTTTCAGTAGTAAACTTCAGCGGGTGACGTGAACGGGCCGATGTAGGCTCCTGAATTAACTGTCCACGTAGTTACCGCGTAGTTTCAACGTAGTTTTAGCGTACTTGAACGTACGTGATATACAATCATTGCGTGAGAACGGGTGTAGAGTGTGGTCTAAAGTGTGAAGATTTGGCGATTTTGAAGCTTTTTACTTACTTATGTGAGTTAGTTCGTTTCCATTGAAGCAAGCCGGAGCTGTACAGAGCTCAATCAACCAATTACAACGCAATTCAATTGTTAGACGAGGAATTGACATTGTCAAAATCTTTTAGACAAGCCCATTGGCACAGTGGCAGTGAGAGCGCTTACTGTGTCCGGGGTTGCGGTTTGATTCCCGCCTGGAGTCAACAATATGTGCAGACATAATTGTTGGCGACGACGTCTGGGTGTCAATTATATACTCTTATATAGTATTTGTGTATGTATATGTATTAGTATCGGTTATTTAGATTCCATATTACAGCTTAGAGCTTAGTTTGGGTCTAATTAACCGTGTGTGAATTAAAAATATATATTTATATAAAATACATATTTTTTCGTAATGCGTTGTGATAAGTCGATTGCCCGCACCCTTACGAGGGTTCCATGGTGCAGCTACGGCATTTGTTGTGATTTTTTCGGAATCAGAATTCGAATAGTTGCTTTTTTAAAACCGTTACTAATGAATGCGTTTTTATAAATGCACAGTATACCCTATTATTTTAAATTCAATATAATGTTGTTGATAACGCCTAAAACCTCCTCACTGTACTGATATCTTCAGTGAGACGAGAGGCCCAGCAGTGGCATTACAGGCATTACAGGCTAATACTTTATATTTTTATAATGTTGTAGCATAAAGTTTAACCACTTTGCTTGCCACGACAAAATTTTATGACTTGGACTAAGCGATAGTAAAACTCAATGGTCCATTCTGCCCGTAGCGGCTCGTGTGGGCTTTTTCAAATGGTCCAATAAATATTCACTTCTCGTGCTCTATTTACCGGCAACCGCTGGTTTTTAATTGATTTTTTTGCTGTGAAATAAGACTTCAAATCCAACGATATAAGGGTGAATTTACAATGGCAATACTACTTTGTATATTGCATAGAATATAGTTGATAGATTCCGAAGTACAAGCAGAGTTTACTAAGTGTAAGTATTGGTTATTTTATATAATCTCTACTCATATTATATTATAAAGAGGTAATTTTGTTTGTATGTTCAGGCTTATCTCGGGAAATATACATAGATCCGATTCAAATAATTATTTTTGTAATGTACATTTGTACCACATTCAACGGGAAAGCTATTAGGCTATTTATCAACCGAAATTCCCACGGGAACGGGCACAATGCGGGTAAAACCGCGGGTTTTTTTGTTAAAATACAGAGTACGTCCTTCTTGTAAAATGTTTTCCAGAATATTATTTGCTCAATACTAACAAGTTTTCTTCAAAAACTCATGGAAAGCATTTGTCGAATCACATAGAACTCTATCCTTTTAAAAATTCCTTCAGTTATCAGAAAATACTGTACAGAAATAGAAAAAGTTAAAGCGACAAAGTCGTATACCTTATCTAAACATTTATTTGAATACACAATTGAAAGTAGCTTCTAAATTGGGTTCCTTATTCGACTTGTATTATCCTTTTTGTATATTTTGCTTTAATAATAGGTAAATAGTGTATGTTTGTCGACATTTGAAACGTTTGTATTTGATATCTTTTTGATGCTTTTAGATATCTCGTTATGTTAAGAGGTATGTTGCTTTTGTTAGGGGATGGAACTGGTTATTTTTATTGTATAGATGTCATAGACTACATTTAATTTCGTTTCATATGATTGGTCCAGTACATTTGGTTATAGCACTGAGTGTGTTTGTTTGCCTTTGTAACTATCTATGTTTATCTAATGAATGTATATTAATGGTGTCTTTCCACTAGTACACTACTACAACTTCGCTTTGCTACGATTTTGTTGTTTAGCAATAAAATGAAATGTAGTATCGCAATATCGCAGTATTAGTGCATTTTATTGAAACTAGCAGTGCCCCTTGGTTCTACCCGCGTTGTGTCCGTTCCCGAGGGAATTGTGGTATAAAAAATAGAATCATTCGAATCGGACTAGTAGTTCTTGAGATAGCGCGGTCAAACAAACAGACCAAAAATTAAATGTGTTTTAGTTTTATCTCTTTGGAAAATAGCGTATGTATCGGAAAGGGGGAAAATTTTATGTGTATGTATAAGGCTCTATATCTCTAATGTAAAGGCTCTACCATTCACTATGAATTAAGCTCAGTCGAACTATTCGACGAGCTTCTAACACATATACATAAATGTAAAGCTTAGTTCACATAGAACGTTATAAACTGGACATTATCTAAGCTGACACCGGCTACCCAACCCATCGACATCGGCTAGTGATGTAATTGTGCCTTGCGGTGGTCTGTCCATCCGTTTGTTGTTTAATTAATATTGTGTCCTGCGCTTTATGTTTTATAGGTATTTATATAGGAGTCTATTGTAACGTATGTTGGGTGGGCAGGTCATTGAACTGTGTTTAAAGTTGTAATTAAATTAAAACAGTTTTTGATTGTTGAGCCGCGTCTTTCTATTATTTTTTAAGTAAATCTGTCGAATCGTTTTTTCATATCTTTGAAAGCGATACCATACCTATAACTACACTAACTATTTCCTTAGTGAACAATACAACTGTTTTGATAAATCAAAGTATTAGCCTGTAATGTCCCACTGCTGGACAAAGGCCTCTCATCTCACTGAAGATATCAGTACAGTGAGGAGGATTATGCATGAACACCACGCTTGCAAAATGCAGGTTGGTGATCTGAAACTCGACCCATGTTTCTTCTTCTTATCGAATGGATGGTCAACCGGACCAATCCTGGTGTCAGTGTTGTTGAGCCGCCAAAGGCAATGTTTGAAGAGTAGGAAACATGTTTTCGCTCGACCCGGGAATTGAACCCAGAACCTCAGTCTTGGCAGGCGAGTGCACATACCATTTTAAACCATTTAAACCATTTATTTCCACATCAAAAATATACAATTTACAAAAAATAAACAGAGAACAAAACCATTTACGATGCAGAGGAGCAGACTCAGTGTCCGCTGAGCCGCTTACATACCACTAGACCACCGGGGCGTTTATTCACCATGATGGTATCACCACGATTGCTTTAGCCCAATGTTTCAATTCCGAACAATGTTATAGGTATAGTACAACTAGCCAAAACATACAATTTAAATCCATTCCTATCACAGTGGAGTAATATCCCATGAGTAATGGAGGTCTTGTCCTACGTCGATAGCGCAATCATAATATATGGGCGAGCATGATTTACGATCGTCACTTCATTAGCTTTGCTTTCAGGTGGTGTATGTTTATAGTTAACTTGCTATACTATTTTAAGTGTAATTTGTTGTTTGTAGAAAATTTTCATTAATTAATAATTAATATATTAGTAATGTAATGAAATGAAAATCACTATCACTACATATTATAAAACAAAGACCCCGGCCGCGTCTGTCTGTCTGTTCGCGATAAGCTCAAATACTACTGCACGGATTTTGACGCGGTTTTTTTTTAGATAGAATGATTCAAGAGGAAGGTTTATATGTATAAATATTGCCGAAATTCCCACGGGAACGGGCACAACGCGGGTAATAGTTGTAAGATAAATAATTAATTAATTTCGATATGGACAGTCCATTTAAATACGTGTAAGTATCTACATTCATAAATATTTGATCACTTTAAAAATTAAACGTTGGTTGGTCATTGTTTAACTTGGATTTGAATGTTTGTTAATTAGTTAAAACGTTTGTTAAAGCTCTTTTAGTTAAATATTCATAGAGGTCTTTGTTTCAATATTATGTTGGTTTAAACTGCACAGTCTTACTACAACTTATAATAACATTGTGATTAAAAATCTATAAAGTAAAGTCAAGTATATTAGCCTGTAATGTCCCACTGCTGGTCAAAGGCCTCTCAACTCACTGAAGATATCAGTACAGTGAGGAGGATTAGGCATAATCACCACGCTCGCCTATGCGGGTTGGTGATCTCAAACCCGAGTCATGTTTGAAAAGAATGAAACATGTTTTCGTTCGACCCGGGAATTGAACCCAGGACCTCAGTCTTGGCAGGTAAGTGCACATACCAATAGACCACCGACGCGTATCGTATAAACGAATGCAATTATATTATTACTCTATTGTTATCCAATACAGGTAGATAAGCTTATTACGCCAAGATGACCATATTTTAAAGTAGCGCGCTTGCAAATAAATACAACTAAAACCAACACTAACTTACAAAGTTAGTTCGGATAAAGCGATAACTTCTTAAAGGAAACTCTTACGTTTCATACCTTCGGGGTGGTTCAGGGTAAGTCTCAAATGGAGAAACGCTACACTCCGATAAGTCAACTGTTTCCATTCTGGAAATACCAGAAATACTATCTCTGAGCCACCTTGGCGTTACCATCAGTTCTCGAAGACAGTGTCGAATTGTATTCTATTTCTTTAGTTTGCATAAAACTATACCCGTAGTACAAACTCCATCAAGTATACATTAGTATATATTTTATTCTGAACTCCATTAAGTAAAGCAAAGTAAGCCTGTTTGTCCCACTGCTTGCTAAAGGGCTCCCATCCCTCTGCAGTTATTAGCACAGTGAGGTGAAAAAAGTTTCCATCAAGTATAGAACTTCAGTTACGCAAATTATTCCATACATATTCCTGCGATTGTTTAACAATGTGCAGGTCGGCCCTTGGATGGGTGGCCGATAGTGGCATTTCTCTCTGAGCGGTACCGTGCTTCGGCGGGCACTGTAAACAGTCCCGGTTGTTTCAATCGTTAGACGATGTTCCGGGCAATAGGCGGTCTAAAAACTCAATACCAGGGTTGGCCACTAACCTATTCGAAATGACTAACATACACTAGCCGCGCCCCGCGGTGTTACCCGCGTTGTACCCGTTCCCGCGGGAATTTTGGGATCAAATGTCTCCCATGTGTAATTCTAATGTATTACCTATATTACTGTAAAGTTATATCCAAATCCGTCCAGTTGTTTTTTCGTGAAAGAGTAAAGAGAATCCTCACAAACTTTCGCATCTATAATATTAGTAGGATTACACCAGCATAGTGAGTGTATGTTCTATAGACTATTTCAAACAGTATAATCATGGTTCCATAGTAGGGGATCGCTTAAGGCCAGATGCAAGACTAACATGCATTATGTATAACTTTTTATAAAGTGAACTCAGAAAATGCAATTTGAAACAAAGTATCAAGTTTAATGCAATTTAAGATTAAATAGCCGATAAAAATACTTTACGGGAATGATTCCGATGTTTGTACTTTGATTTATGTTGCGAACTTTATTTATTTGAAACAAGATATTGGATAAACGAAAATAAAGGGTCTAATTAAAATTATACTATTTGTATATGTGTTACCGTTGCTCTATATTATATTTTAGTAAAAATCTTGACAGACTGTGAACTTTACAAATGCAATTTAACGCATAATTTTTCATATTTTCAAAATCTGTCCAAAGCATAAACATAGGTACTAGCTAGCAGAGCTCCGCGATTTTGCTTGTGTTCTTACCATTTTCGCGGGAATTTAGTGGTTAACTCGATATCCTGTAGTACAAGCTGCTTCTTTGGGAAGTTCCAAAGATTAGCAATTTCGTTCAAATAAGCAATAAACTCTTCAGCTAGTACAGATAAAACCAAATTACTTAAGTCTAATTTAAAAATCCTAAAAGCATCCCATGATAACAAGGAAATATCAACAAAGGAACAAGACTCGCTAATTAACGTATAATCCAGGGAGCATTCATTATAATTGCATCCATTTACTAATAACAGTAATAACTCTACTCTCAAAATAATTGCCCGCTTCAGAAGGAAAGATGTTTTATTATTCTGAAATTAAAATCCTCTACGTAATCCGTCTATGAAAAACAAAATGGACGAATTAAAAATGGCGGAAAACAAGATGGCTGCAGGTGCAATGTTTGAATGAAGAATTAGAATTTTGATACGTTCATGTTTTGGTAAAGGTTTGTTAGCGGTTTTTAGAAAAAATAGTAATTTAATCTAGAATAGGTATAGAAATAGGTATAGGTATGTATGTATCCGAATTCAATTTGCAGCAAAAGTATAAGCGTAGTTTGAACAAGTGATGTTAAGTCATCCGGATTGTTAAGCTACGTGCAGCCCGGTCCCTACCTGGATGTGACGTGTTGTTTCGTCGTCAGGACATATTGGAGGCCTTTAGGCGGTCTAAAATCTCCGACACCAGGGTTGGCCACTAACCTCCTCAAACTAACTTAAAAAGAACTGAAAATAGCTTTCCACGTGAGTAACATGAAATGAATATAAAAAAGGAAAAATCGTTATTTACGTAAAAATAATAGCATTACTGTAATAACAGAAAATTGACTGTTAATATTTATTGAACTATAGTAATGGGCAATTTAAATAAAGCTTGTCGTTCATCGTGCATGAAACACCGTTGCACTAAACTATTATATATGAATTTTAAAATTTTAATCTGCGATAGACATTAGGACAATTGTGCACTTACTGCCGCACTCAGAAACTTCCATTAAACTGACAATTAACTAATTGACGTTTTTTTTATACATTACATGTCAAAATCACTCATTAAATCTCAACTTTGACGTCTCTGAGTATGGGCGTTATTACCTTATAAAGATTAGTTGCGTCTTTTATAGAAAACTGTCACATAATGTAGGTAGTGCATAGATGGTTACAATAAAGTAAATAAATAGAGTAATAGCCTGTAATGTCCCACTGCTGGGCAAAGGCCTCTCATCTCACCAAAGACATCAGTGCAGCGTATCTAACTATATTTTATGTATCCCAACCGTCATGAGTAAAAAACCGGCCAAGTGCGAGTCGGACTCGCAGACGAAGGGCTCCATACCATTATCTATTAAATATTATTAGTATCGAGCAAGAAACCGAAAAAAAATCACGTTTGTTGTAGGTATTTGTTGTTATAGCGGCAATAGAAATACATCATCTGTGAAAATTTAATTGTCTAGCTATCGCCATTCTTGTGATACAGCCTGGTGACAGACAGACGGACGTATAGACAGCGAAGTTTAACCCTTTGGGTACGGAACCCTAAAAAGGACCCAGTGTTATTTTGACCCGCTAGTAATTACTAGACCGGTTCTTAGAAGTTATAACAATAGCAGAAAGCTTATTAACAGTAAGTAGGCACTCAAGCACTCAAACTTCTGCCCCCTTAATACAAATACGTAATAAAATCTTCTAGAACAATAACACAGATTACATAAACAAATAAAACGGCGGAGAGCCATTAAAATATTTTATCTGTTATGAATATAATCCTATTTTTATGAGCGATATTAAATTTGAGCCATTTTAAGGGTAGGTACTATAAAGAATTTTTGAAATTATAAGAAACTGGTCTAACGGATTATGAAGATTTACGTTCGTTATTTTTATTGTTTAACGGGATCTTGTTGAACCCTTTGTTGTGTTATTCTCTTAATCTTGTCATCACCTGGGGTGTTTAGAGATTTCCGGATATTTTTTTATTATTATTAGGACCGTCCATTTTTCTTACTCGCGATAAAAATATTAACAAATAACGAATTACAAAAAACTTGAGATTACAAGAAGCATTCATTTGCAGTAGGCATTAAGCTTATAGTTTTGTTTCTTCATCAACAGAGATTAATATCATATAACTTCATAGAAAACATTCGCACGGGTTTGAGAACCACTTGGTTTAAAAAATCGATTGAAAATCTATCAAATAAAAGATATCTTGTCTTATTAAATTGTTTCTGGTCTCACTAAATGTTCTCTTCCTTTTTCCAAGTCGGTTAAAAAGCAAAGGCCCGCGTTTTCTGCTTTCATATTCAAATATCAAAACATAATCCGGGGAATGAGCTTGTATCATCCATCACCGTCAGTCCCGCGGGTCAAACGATATTCAAAAGTTAAATTGCTTCACGCTGTTGGCTAATTTAATGTTTTTTAAGTGGACCGCGAACTTAGGACAGTAATTGAAATGGATTTTGTTGTTTTGTTTGGTTGTTTTGAAGATGGATGGTGGAATATGTAAAAAAAACTTTATTTGTAGGTACTTAAAAGCTGAAGTAAATTGAAGCTGAAGTAAATTGAAGCTGAAGTGTAAAGAAAATTGACTTAGACGATGGCTAATCTAATTTAACGGTTAGTACATATTATAGTTCATAAATTTGCTCTTGTTAAGGAAATTAATGTATCCTACTAATATTATAAATGCGAAAGTTTGTGAGGATGTATGTTTGTTACTCTTAAACGAAAAAACTACTGGACCGATTTGGATTAAACTTTACAGTAATATAGGTTATACATCAGAATAACACATGGGATACATTTTATCCCAAATTTCAGGTACAACGCGGGTAAGACCGCTGGGCGCGGCTATTAATTGGTTATTTTTGCAGGTTACCTAATACATACTTACCCATATTATCACCCTGTCTTAAGTAAGTTTCATCCAAATCCGTCCAGTAGTTTTTTCGTGAAAGAGTAACAAACATACATACATCCTCACAAATTTTCGCATTCATAATAATAATAGTAGGATGATAGACAATGAGGTAATTTCGAAACCGTAATTTACCTATTCAATAACGAAGGGGTTAAATACCCTCATAAAACAGACCCTCTAAATAGGTACCTATATAACTACCGATTGAATAGGATACGACAGAACTCTAACATAAATGACATTTTTTAAGTTTAACGACTCTCAATAATTTAATAGTTATTTTATGATTGTTTTAGTATGCAGTATCAGTTTATACGTGAATTTGAATATTGAGCGAGGGGTAACTGTCTGTGAATTATTACTTTTGTTTGTCGATACCTTGCGTCAGTAAAGTTCCTTCAGGTACCTAAGTTTGTACCTAGTCAGGCAGTGGCATTTCTATCTAAGCGCTACCGTGATTCGGAGGGCACGTTAAATTGTCGGTCTAGGTTGTTTCAATCCTTAGAGCATGTCGGAGGTCTTTAGGCGGTCTAAAAACTTCGACACCAGGGTTGGCCACTGACCTGCTCGAACTTATTTACTTTACATAGTAAATACCTAGTTAATACCTAACTACGATTTTCTGTCTGATATGACTCACATTTTGTATTAACAGTTATCAGTAACTGGTGCATGTGTGTAAGCTGAAGTAATCGCCTTTAATGTACTAAAAGAACTACCACTTCTCTGTAGTCGGTTAACAAACAGTTTAAATACAAAAACTACAAACTTCATTCCAACCTGAGGTCGCATTAATATTAAAATTAGTTTTCATTTTACACTTTTCTTCTGACACGTTAGACGTGGAAATATTACATCTTTTCCCGTTTGCGAGGAATTTTCAATTAGCCGACAGTTTCTATGAATAAAAATTGTTTTCAATCTGTCTTGGGTTTTGTTATGAACGTCTGGGTTAAACTTTATGTTTACTTAGCCTAGACTAGACTGTACTTAGAAGCACTAAGTTTTTATAGAATTTTAATACTTACCTATGTTAAAAAGTAAATAATAAAAGTATTAGCCTGTAATGATCCACTCGCTGGGCAAAGGCGTCTCGGCCTCTCTCTCATCGCACTGAAAATATCAGTACAGAGAGGACGAATAAGCATAACCACGCTTGCTTAATACATATGTATGCTAATAGATTAAAACCATGAGGTTCCAAATTGGTGTGTATGATTTATTATTAATACATATTACGTTGTTTATTTATAAACCGATTTCATAGAATATTTCAGTGTATAAAGTAAATTCGAGTAGGTTATTCACCAACCCCGGTGTCAGAATTTTTAGACCGCCGAAAGGCCTCCGACATGATCTTACGATTAAAACAACCGGGACCGACAATTTAACGTGCCCTCCGAAGCACAGTAGCGCTCATATAGAAATGACACTATCCTGGGTCCGTCTGTCATCTGTGGCCACCCATCCAAGTAGGCGCCGAGTTGCACGTTGCTTAACAGTCGCAATGAACTAACATTTCTGTGTCAAACTAAGCCACAAGCGCTATACTACATGGGATACTAAAATATAAATAAAATCACAAGTACAAAATATAGGGTACTTTATTAGCTCACATACATTAGCATGCATCTAACAAATAACAAAAATTTACTACTTATAATACACCGTAAAGGCGACTTTACACTGATAAACTCAAGGATCTCAATATGTTAACTTTCACAAACCCAAGTTTTTCAAATTTTGTATATTTTTCTGTCTTTTTTATTTCCATCGTTGTGAATCGATTTCTAGAATATTCTTAGTCTATGATATTCAGAAAGAACATTTTAAATTGGAGTGCTTGGTGAATGGTCCCAATGAAATTAGGTATCTAATTCAAAATGAAAAATAAGCATCAAATTTAAAATATAGGCATCTAATTCAAAAAATAAGCATCTAATTCAAAATATAAGATCTAATTCGTCGTATCCCCCTTGTGATACTTAGTGATTTTTTCTGGACCCCCTCCCCCCTTTCAAGCCTCACGTGATTAATGGACAGCCCTCTTATGTTCTTCACTTTAAAAGTTTATAGTTCTTTTTAACTTGAGTATTACCTATTCTACACTATTATTTGTTAAAACGGGAACTTACGTACGCGGAGGTACGTACGTAAGTTCCCGTTTTAACAAATAATAATGACATCAACGTACGTTTCAATTAATAGTAAAATATTCTACACTAATATTATAAAGAGGAAAACTTTTTTTGTTTGGTTGTAATGAATAGGCTCAAAAACTACTGAACCGTTTTTAAAAATTCTTTCACCATTCGAAAGCTACATTATCCACGAGTAACATAGGCTATTTTTCATCCCGAAATTCCCACAGGAATGGACACAACGCGGGTAAAACCTCGGGGCGCTGCTAGTTACTAAATAAACAAGTCTAACAGATTTATCAGTGTAAACACGTCCTCAAACTAACATCTTAAAATTAAACCATACAAAATATATTCGCCTCTTTCATACATGTTCAATGTTAGGCTGTTGAAATGAGACAGGTATAAAAAATGATTTAAAAATTATTACTAAAAACTAAACATACTTAAAAATTAGATAATGAAATTCGTATTTGTAAAACCTACTTATGATAATTTCTTATTTTAAACCTACTTAATGATTAAATAAGGGTTTCCGTTCCTATTTGAAGCACGGAACCCTAAAATATCTTTTAAGATTTAAAAATAAAAACCTCTTAAAATTATTCCGATTAACATTGATTTAAAAAAGACGTAACAATTAAAAAGTAAAAGTAAATGTAATTGATTTTCAAACTTAATTAATAGTTATCATTTATACTCGTAGGCTCATTAATAAACGCGGTGTAACTAAAACACTATTACACTGTGTTTTGTCTCTTTTGCTCTTCGGAAAATTGCATAAGTCAGAAAGTGACAAACCATTTGATAGCTAAAACGTTCTTAATACGCCGTTTATTAATGAGGCCTGTAATGTAATTACAAACATGAAACATAAAATGCCATCTAGTGTACAATATGAAAACTATCTAATTACTGCATTGTTTACTTATACTCTATTTCTTTTGGATTGGCAGACGATTGCTTCTGAAGAGGAAAAAGGTTTAGAGATAGGGTAATAATGAAATAAAATTACTAAACCTTTTTCTTCTTCAGGAGCAATCGTCTTCGGCTGGAAAATTGACGACATTGGTTCAAAATTTGTACCAATCCAAAAGAAATAGAGAATAGCTTAATCCATTCTGAACAAATGAATATTTGATTGATTTGTGTTACTTAATTCTAAGCGAACACTCATCAGTTTGATTCCGATTTCGACGGGACTTTTACTGGTAGATAGCTGATGTAATAAGAAATAACTTAGGTTAAATAAGATAACCGGACAGACGTTATCATGTTGGGTGATGAGTGGATCCGGTGTCTAAAGGGGCCCATACACGGTAAGATTTATCTGTACGAACCGTCGCGTCAAACCAATCGAAACGACGAATCGATGGTGTATGTTAAGATCGTTAACGATCTTGACATACACCATCGGTGCGATCGATTATATTTGCAGGATTGCCGGAAAGTATGTCCCCATGCTGATGGCTATTGAACATTCAAAAACTGCTTTTAACCGCCATTTTTTCAAGATGGCGGGTAGAACGGCAAAGAAACGTTGAGCAAGTTTCAAATTCAGAAACACATGATAAAAATCACAAATTTTCATAAAAACCCGGATAACTTTCAACCCCTTTTTTCGCACCAAATAATCGATCTATTAATCTAGTAAACATTGGACGTATGTACAAAATTAAGTAAGTAATATCTAAAAATTAATTAGCATTATACAAGAAACTTAATTTACTAGATAACAGTTCGTTTTCATGATAAATATAATCTTACTAAAAAATTAAAAGATTGATTACTAAAAATCCTGGGCAAATATCTCTGTCACTGAAAATATAAGTACAGTAAGAAGTATTAAGCTTGTCACGCTTGAAACTTGAGTTAAGACAGTATAAACTTTGCCAAAACTTAGGGCGCATTGTACAAGCATTCATAATTTTAATAATCGCCTAAATATGTTTAACAAAACAAACGAAGGTCGTTTTAAAGTGTTATTTTTCGTGCAATTTAAAAAACGCTTTTGAACGAAAAGCTTTTGTTTCTTAAACATATCTAGGTTCTAAGTAGATTTAGACGCCTACAAGGACTGGCAACTGGTGGCTTCGAATCGAGAAGAGTGGCGGGAATGGGGGGAGGCCTTTGCCAAACAATGGGATGATACAGGCTAACAGTAACAGTAAGTAGATTTAATAGTTCATATGCAAGCCACCCTTGAGAAAAATATGACATAACGTAAAAAATACGCATTTTTGTGGAATATAAAGAACGAATAATCAATTATCCTTTCCCCTAGAGCCAAGCAATGCTACGTGATATATGATAGGTGCAGACCAAACGTAGCACAGCGACATAGTATAGCAGAGCTCATATGGAAAGCACTCTCTTTTGCTTTTATGTATTGACTTATATGTATTTCTAAACTTTTCTATTTAAATCTATTTACACATACAAACTTATTATATAAATGCTATACATGTTACCTATATACAACAAGAATTAATTAGATTTTTTTACTAATAAACTTTTCTATACTACTCATTAAGAGGTGAATTTTGAATGTTTGTATGTATGGGTAATGAAACTATATAATTTGTTTATGTCACAGTCAAAGTGGCAAAGCAATTTAGTCACTATTTAATCGCCGCATGAATTACTTTGGTTGTGACATAAAGAATGAACAAACTGCAAATCCAATATGGAATCTCAATTCACAATCTCCTTTCAGTTTTTGATATTTTGAAAAAGTAGGTTAGTAGCCAACCCTGATGTCAGAGTTTTTAGACCGCCTAAAGGCTCCATCCAACTGACGATTGAAACAACAAAGACCGACTGCTTAACGTACCCTCCGAAGCACGGTAACGCTCAGATAGAAATGCCACCATCGGCCAACCATCCAGTATTAAATGACATGGACTGTCTACAGTCAGCACTTCAACTCTAAAAGATTCCATAAATAAGTGTGCTAAGGTATTTTATAATATTGAATGTTTTATCATTTGTAGTCGACTGTACTTTTTGAGCATACTTCAAACCATGTCACATAAAAGCTTCAGTCATACCTACTGATATGTGTGTTTAAACTTTTCGGCTTCTGAATGCGCTAAACTTGTACAGTCGGCCAAGAAAGTGGTCTACCACTTTTGACAAAAGTTTCTGCGAGATGTAACGATCGCTAAGGTTGACTTTTCTACGCACAATTATGTTATGACGTTTTGTCTGTTATCTGAGATGCCTGACATTTGATATCATTGGGTGACTTAGTTGGACCTCTATTATTAAATGAAAATTGACCTTGTTGTTTCATGACGTTCAAATGAATCTCAACCGTAGGGTGGTAGACCACATTTTTGGCTGACTGTACATGTACACTTAGTTTGGTTTGGACAATGTCACAAATCTTAACACTTTTTTGTGAAAGTATGTATTAGCTTGTAATATCCCATTGCTGGGAAGGCCTCTCATCTCATTGAAGATATCAGTACAGTGAGGAGGATTAGGCATAATCACCACGCTTGTCAAATGCGGGTTGGTGATCTCAAACCCAAGCCATGTTTATAATGATTATATATTTACGAGTTTGCTTCATTACCCAATGCGATGGAGTACAGTAATCGATACTAAGTAATGAATAGGTTAATCATAAGCCATGATAATTAATGGATCTAGCTAGCTAATCATTAGGTGTGTGAAATGATTATTTCCTAAAAACTATAAATTATTATCAATTCACATTGATTTGGATTCTCTCTGTAAACCCTGTGCAAAGGAAAGGTTATTGTTTTAAAGACCTTATGTCGAATACTCAAACGAGACTCAAACGAAAACGAAACTAATTAAGTACCTATTAAGGAATACTATCCTTCTACTAACCTAAGTTCGAATAGGTGAGTGGCCAACACTGGTGTCGGAATTTTTAGCCCGCCTAAAGGCCTCCGACATGGTCTTATGATTGAAACAACCGGGACCAATAATTTAACCCCCCGAAGCACATGAGCGTTGTTATACTGGCATACCAGCTGCTAGCAAGTATTTTATTAACAAGTTTTTATGATAACTGGCATACATGTATGTATTGTATCTGACAAGTTATACACGTACGTTGACTACTATGCTAGTTACAGCTCTGTTTGTCAGCTCGTATTCCCCAGTATAATATTTAAATCTCTTATAGTAATCTAACCTCTACTAAACCCGGGAGTCGAGTGCCTAACGATTAAAATAACCGAGACTGACAACATGCCCTCCGAAGCACGGTAGCTCAAACAGAAATGCTACTATTGAGCTGCGAAACTGCACGTTGCTTAACAATAGCATTGAGTTAAGATCGCTTAGCTCAACTACGTCATGAGCTAATGTTGATGAGGGGAAACGGGCCAAAATATAACACATATAAATTGTTAGGTAATCGGTAGATCCTTTCTTTAATAAAAATGTGTATATTCGTTTGAGAATTCGACGTTAATTACAACTATGTCCTCCCAAATTTTGCAACTCTATTAAGAGTTTTTGTGTTGGGTTAGGACTATACATAGATGTAATAAAGTCTGTTATTGTACGGCAGTGATACATTTCGATACAATTCCTTATAATTATTCATTTCGTTTGAGGATAATTTGGTTGCTAATATAAAGGTATAGGAGACACATCTTCCTATTGTTACGAACTACTTATTCCCCGCGATTTCACCCGCATTAGGGTGCGTGTCCGTTGAAGCGGGGCGCAGCTGTGCGGAGCTCAACTGACCAATCACAACGCATTAGGAAAAGATTTTGACAATGTTAATGCGTTGTTTGACAATCCCAAAGCTCTATTATTTGTTCAAACGGGAACTTACGTAGAGGTTACTGTTGAGTGTCCCTCAACACGTTTCGGTCACATCCGGTGACCTTGAGTGCGCGGAGAGACGCTGTCGCGAGCGCTTCGCCCACCTCCTGATGAAGGTCACCGAATGACCGAAACGTGTTGAGGGACACTCAACAGTAACCTCCGTCGTACGTAAGTTCCCGTTTGAACAAATAATAATGACATTATCGTACGTTTCAATTAATAGTACAATCCCAAACCTCTGTTGGTAAGTTGAGATCCGCACTAATCCTCTTCAACGAAACGCCACCTCAATACTCGTCCCGTTTTGGAAATTTCGGGATAAACGATTCAATAGTTTGGCACATATATTGAGCTAAATAATTCTGGATTCCCAGAATGGTACTTTCCTAAAATTCCCCCGGGAATGCGGGTGAAACCTTAAAACATTGCTAGTAAACTAAATAATACCTAATCTATGTAACTACAGTAACGTACATACAAGAAAAACATTTACCAAGTAATGTTATTTAGGTTTTCTTGCCCCTTAGTAAAGAATTGTCTAAGAGAGGGAGACAAGACAAGATATGTTAAATGCAGTGATTTGATTGGTGGAATATTTAAAATTCGAGTATTCCATGGATGTGTCACCAATCAATACACAGTATTTATCATGTCTTGTCTTGTCATCTTCTGACACGTTTTTTAATTATAATATCATGTGTTTTCGCTTTCTGACACGTCATTAGGTTAAATCCATACTCATATAACAAAGCTGAAGAGTTTGATTTTTGTTAGTTTGATAGCTACATTCGACGGGAAGGTCATAGGCTTTTTCATCCCGAAATTTGTACGGGAACGGGGAAACGCGAGTAAAACCGCAGGGCGCTGCTAGGCTTGATATATAGCAAGGCGCTCTTAGGAAATCTATTTTTTTACCTCTTTTCTTAATTCAAGGAATTATACAATTTTTTCTGGGACATCTTGGTTTACACCGATTTGTGTAGTATAATTCTCTGATTCAAATTTTGTACAGATTGTTCCAAGAATATTTGCAAAAAGCGTTGTTTTATGTAGTTCTTAAAACAAATTAAATTAAAAAAAAATTAAAATACAAAGCTAAGTCACAATTCTATAAATTAGATACAAAAATATTAACTTATTAAATTACCTAGTTTATACAAAAACAATGTACAAATAATAATTAAGCTTATGAATGTTTATCAAATCATTTACCTATATCAAAAGTTGAATAATAAAAAGTTTAGAATATACTAATTGTTTGATTTACAAAAAAAATAACCAAAAGTGGATAAAAATAGTAACAAATTTTTATTAAAAACCCCACGACAGACACGCAGGTAACTTCGAATAAGTAAGTTAATAATATAGACACTACGTTTTTTTTGTTTTTGTCACCTTTAACACTTCACGAAGTAAGTATACTATAGTATATACATTTTAAACTCACACGATTTGCACTCATTATACTAAATGAAACGGGTCTGTATGTCCAGCCAGTTATCCCGTGACCACGAGCGGTATAATTCGCTCGAAACGTCGGGTACGTATTTTAGTAAAATACGTTAAATTATCTAACGCGATACAGACCCGTTTCATTTAGTATAATGTATACTATAGTATAAACAACACCCATTTAAATACAAATGGTTTTGTCATAAAATAAATAGCAAATTAAAATAAAATAACAACAATTATCAAACTATTAAATTCCTATTTTTTTCGGACATTGCAAATTAAAGAAACTGCTAATGGAATCTATAACACGAACCAAATGAGAATGTCATTTAAATATAGTCCATTTCACTATCTTGTGACCTATCTTGACTTGCATTACCGTTAACCTGGTTATCATTTTGACTTCGCATCCTAGACAAATCTAGAACAGGCAATCTTAAAACGTAATCATTGTCAAATCTACTTCTAGGTATTTCTGGAGTGTTAGATGTTGTTGGTAACTCTCTGTAATCATTAGATCTAATATCATTACTGGATCTACTATCATTATTTGACCTAACATCATTAATGATCGATCTAACATCATTAGTAGATCGGTTTTCGTTAAAAGGTCTAATGTCATTATTAGATCTGTTGGTATTATCATTAGTGGATCTGCTATCGTTATTAGATCTCACATCGTTCATTATAGATCTAACATCATTACCAGATCTATCATTATTGGTTCTAATATCATTAATAATGGATCTAATATCATTGCTAGTTCTGATGTCGTTAGTAGATCGAATATCATTATTAGATCTGTTATCGTTAGGAGATCTGCTATCATTAGGCGATCTACTGTCATTAGGAGATCTACTATTAGATCTTACATCATTACTAGGTCTAATTTCATTAGTAGATCTTTCATTAATAGTTCTAATATCTGTACTTGTTGCTGGTATGACTCTAAAATCTGAAGTATTTGCGTTTTGTATTACTCTAAAGTCTATGGTATTGTTTGAGTTACTTGGAATGATTCTAAAGTCGGTGGGGTTAGGTCGATATTCGTTTGTCGATGTTGAAGATGTGTTGAGTCTAGGCATTCTAGAAGCTATGTTTCTGAGGCGGGAGCTTTCGGCTCGCTCTTGACGATTATCTGTGGTTGTGCTTGTCTCTGCTCGTCTGGGTTCTCGTTCTCTCTGGTTCGTGTTTGATGCGAACATGTGTTGGTATCTGGAAAACAATTTATTAATGTCTGGTTTCTTAGTTTAACCGAACACTACTCATTTTGAATTGAACTACGTTTACGGATACACTTATCTTTTCTTACATTATTTTATCTGACGTTTCGGCCCCTTTATAGGAACTGTGGTCACAGAAGACTGAGGTGTAAACTTCTGTGTAGATGTTTTAAATGTAGTTTCAAAATCCGTGCTTCGGAGGGCACGTTAAGCCGTCGGTCCCGGTTACTTTCTACGGATAGTAGTCGTTACATGAGCCATATCAGAGGCCTTTGGCGGCTCAATAACTCTGACTGACTCTGACTGACTGAGAATAATTCAAAAAGAGTTTTCTGTAGTTTTGTTTACCTGGCGATTTCACTGGCCATCAGCGGCCTGGCGTCTCTTCCAATGCGCTGCACTGTGATGTGTCGCTGCGTGTCGTTTGTGGCGGGAAGTAACATATTCTGCTGTCGAGAGGACGAGGGGAAGTTCAGGGCGATTATGTCGTGTATGGGCACGCAGAATACACCTAGTTCCTCCTGTAATATAATAATGAAAAATTCCTTTAATATAGCAATGAAAAAGGTATGAGGCATAAATAGGGTGGTAACTTGGTAAAATGACTTGATGGAACGGTAAGATGTATCACTCAATACATACTGAAGATATCACTACAGTGAAAAAAAATGAGTTATATAAAAATTACGTGTCACGTTGTTGGTCCGCGATGGACTCCTAAACTACTGAACCGATTTTTAATTTGATTTGCACACCGTGTGCAATTTGATCCAACTAGAAAGATAGGTAAGCTTACATCTCAATTTATAGTGATTAGGGTGGTCCATCCCTTAATTTTTATATGGCAATACAACGTTTGCCGGTTCAGCTAGCATTGTTATAAATTCTGTTAGTACAGTCAAAAAATGGGTTAAAAAAACATTTAATTATAACATCACATCTAACATTGAAGCACGGCAGTGGTTATATAAAAATGTCATTGTCGGCCTTTAAAGGCAGAATACCCGCCTTAGGTATACGTTCTTATAAACAACTTTACACTTATTAAACACTGGCAGTGCCCCGCGGTTTTCCCCCCTTTTTGCCCCAAAAAAAAAATTACTATAACCTGCCTGTTGAATGTGGCTATCTAATACAAAAAGAATTATTCGAATCAGACTGACAGTTAGTGAGATTAGGGCGTTCAAACAAACAAACAAACTTTGCAGCTTTATAATATAAGTATAGATAGTATAGATTATTTTATATAATCTAAATAGTAATACTCACATTAGTAGGCGTCCTATCCTCAGTTTCAGGCAGACTCAAGAACGGTTTCCTCTCGAGCTCTAGTGAAGAACCGTTCTTATCCTTGTTCTCATCTTCGAGTGAAATGTCCGGAACCACTTGCAAGTCTTCGGGCGGGTTCGGAACCACTATGTAGCTCGATATTATGGTGGTGAGCTGTTCTAGGACCTGGTAAAGTAAGTAAGTAAAGTAAGTAAGTAAGTAAAGTAAGTAAGTAAGTAACGTAAGTAAGTAAAGTAAGTAAGTAAAGTAAGTAAGTAAAGTAAAGTAAGTAAGTAAAGTAAGTAAGTAAAGTAAGTAAAGTAAGTAAGTAAAGTAAGTAAGTAAAGTAAGTAAGTAAAGTAAGTAAGTAAAGTAAGTAAGTAAAGTAAGTAAGTAAAGTAAGTAAGTAAAGTAAGTAAGTAAAGTAAGTAAGTAAGTAAGTAAAGTAAGTAAGTAAAGTAAGTAAGTAAAGTAAGTAAGTAAAGTAAGTAAGTAAAGTAAGTAAGTAAAGTAAGTAAGTAAAGTAAGTAAGTAAAGTAAGTAAGTAAAGTAAGTAAGTAAAGTAAGTAAGTAAAGTAAGTAAGTAAAGTAAGTAAGTAAAGTAAGTAAGTAAAGGAAATATTACCTAAGATATACTTAAAAAAACTACTGAGTTGAATGAATGGGACATTCATATTAAGTATTTCTGTATTAATATTAGTTAGTAAGAGTCTATAATTCAATTCTAGAGCTTAATTAGGGGACCTAACTAAAGTCTAAACAATTCACGCGAGTAACCTAACTTAGATCAAGTTCTATCTAAAAAAGTTTGCGTGAATTCGTTTTGTACATATTTACATATATAAATGGAACCTATACGCATGAAACCTGGTTTTAAAAAATCTGATTATGACGGCAGTTATGTCTAAAAAGTAAAAGTAAAAAGTAAAGTATTAGCCTGTAATGTCCCACTGTTGGGCAAAGGCCTCTCGTCTCACTGAACACATAAAAAACTTAATAGCTATGTCTAACACATAAAAAAGATCTCTTCATTTTTTGAAGTCGGTTAATGAACAATATTTACCTCCTCAGCTAGTAGTCTATGTTTGGGATCCTTCACCAACAGCCGTTGTATGAGGAACACGGTGTTGTCTGATACCTGGACAGAGTTGCCATCACTGAAAATATAAATAACCATTATAAATTAAATTATTATTCAAAAATATGTGTGTTATAACTTTATTTTAACTTCGTTATTCCTTGAATAACAACTTTGATTTCGTTATTAAATTATTAGTCGCGCCCCGCGGTGTTTCCCGCTTTGTACCGTTCCCGCGGGAATTTCGGGATAAAATGTATCCCATGTGTTAATCTGATGTATAACCTATATTACTGTAAAGTTTCATCCAAATCCGTCAAGTAGTTTTTGCGTGAAAGAGTAACAAACAAACATACATCCTCATAAACCTTGTAATGTTAACTCACGGTGGTATATTATAGTTGGCCGCTTGTATCCTACTGAACAGCTGAGCCAGGCTCGTGTCGCAGAAGGGAAACTGTCCGTATAGCATTGTATATAACACTACTCCCAGCGCCCACATGTCAGAAGGCTTGCCGAGGTACGGCTTACACATTAGCACGTCCGGGGATATGTAGGCTGGAGATCCTGTCATGTAAAGTGTAGGTATTAGTGTTTATTTTTCGTTCATTGGGATTGAATGAATGATTCCGATTAAAAATCCATTGTACTATTAATTGAAACGTACGTTAATGTCATTATTATTTGTTTAAAAGGGACTTACGTTTGACTGAGGCTACTGTTCCTCAACACGTTTCGGTCACATTCGGGAACTCTCAACAGTAGCCTCCGTCGTACGTAAGTTCCCGTTTAAACAAATAATAAAGATCCATTGATCACTTTGAGAGAAAGATTCAAAATGAAACAAGGAAATTAACGAAAAATTTACATTCTGGTTTCACTTTTATGGGCGGGCGTATCTTTCAGCGATTCATTTGGTAGATAGTTTATTATTGTAATACTCATTTTATAAGTTATTCAGTAGATTACCTCTCTGATCCTTGAGTAGATCTCTATCGCTGCCCAAGTGTGTTCCGAGACAGAAGTTGGTGATTATAATCCTGCCTGTTCTTTGATTCAATACAATGTTACCTAGTTTCAAATCACGGTGTACTATGTTTCTCTGTAAAATGGAAAATCAAACATAAGTATCAATTTATCAAATTTCATGAGGAATTGTACTTTTATACTGGTTTCTTAAGATTAAGCAGAATATAGGTCGCGGCACGAAACTCTAGCGCTGACCGTTATTGCGCAGAAGTAAAAAATAAGGTGTCTTGGCGGGGTACAGGGGTGAAGGGCGAGCGTGCGTTGCGCCGATTGGCTCTCCAGTCGTACTCCGTCCCCCGTGCCGATACGACGCTCCGCGCACTTCCAGTGTACAGTCGCGTTCTGAATTGTTTTGTTGTCATCGTTAATTTTTGTTGTTGTTTTTTGTTAAGTTTGTTTTGTTGATTTGTTTGTTGTGTTTGTTAGTTTATTCACTGTTTGATTAAGTTTGAACAGTTTTTAAACAGTGAAAATGCCGAGGCCGAGAAGGAATACTGTTTTGAAAAGACAGGCACGGAAAATGGTGTTTGACGTGCATTGTTTTCTGAAAAGGGAATCGAATGATTTCATGACTAGATATCGGAAAGGAGAATGCGGTGTCTGATGTCCACACCCTGCCGAACTCGCAGGTTTCTTCTATCCTGAGAAGAAACTTCAGTAGGTTCTTATGTAATTCGGACTTAATATAAAAATTATTATTATTTGGTATTTAATATAAAAATTTACAAATCCGATAGTGTATTTATTTTTCGTCTCCCCATAAACTTGTTAAAAATTATATTGTAGGTAACATGAAGTAATATTACTTAAGTAATATTTGCGTGCGTGACAGTACCCATACGCAGTGAAGTTCCACATTTTGTTCACCGCTAGACTTACTATTTGACTTTACATTAAAACATTATTTTGCTGTTTTTAATTAAGCAATTAAATTACTAATTTGTATTGCGTGCGCGACGGTACCCATGCGCAGCTATCCCCTCCACGTTTCGCTCAGCGCTAGAGTTTCGTGCCGCGACCTGTAACACAGGGGCCACATTTATCCCGAAATTCCCGCGGGAACGAGTACAACGCAGGTGAAACCGCAAGGTGCGACTAGTAAACAATAAATTGATTTCAAAACCAAACTATCCTAACAATCTTTCAAAATAACAATACGACTAAAAACCACAATACCTTATGTAAATTAGCGACGACTCTCACAATATCGTAGAATATCATTACAGCCTCTTTCTCCGGCACTTTCTTCACTTTAGTCACGTATTGTTGAAGGTTGATGAGCTCGGAGCCTTTCTCGCTGAACTGGTGGGACGTGACACAGTCTAGGACCAGGAAGAGACGTTGCCGGACCTTGCCGGTGTAGATGAACCCTGGACCACTAGGGTTGGGCACTTCTTCTAGGGCATAGTCCTGGAATTTTTAGATTAAATTTCAATTAAGTATGCTGTTTTAATAACTAGGTATCAGATTTTAGTAACGATTTTAGCTGTAATGGGTTGAGTTGTGATCTGTGATAATATGTGTGTAAAATTCCTGGAAAAAACAATGCATTAAAATATGTGTTGTATATAGCTGTTTGTCAATTTCTTTGCAAATAAATATTATAATGTTTTTAACAGATTAATTTTTCATTAAATTTTTCACCACTGATCCTAATGGGCACACAGGTAGACTAGAGACTCAGTCCTGTGAAATAGCTTTAAAGCCTGAAATTCCTACAGGAATGTGTGCACTGCAAAAGCACGAAAAACTTCTAGTTAAAAAGTACCTTAGAATATGTATAACATACCTTAAACAATCCATGATGGTGTATGACTCCATCCTGATCTTTCAACAAGCTCAAAAGTGAGTACTCTGTGTGTAACAACATCTTTCCTTGTCTATCATCCTGTGTCTCTGTCTGGCCTTCATTCTTTAGCGTTAGTATTTTTACCTGAAATAGGATATGTTTTAATTGAAACTATGTTTACGGATACACTTCGCTTTCATTTTACTTTTTTTTCTGACGTTACAGCAGGAACCGTGGTCACAGAAGACCAGTGGTGAGTAGTGTTCGCTTAATCTTAAGAAAACAGTATGAATTAGGATATTTTATATAAAGAATACCAAAGGTAGGCAACTAATGTTATTGTGACACTGTCTCTAATGATTTTTATAAGAATTTAAACATTACAATGAAAATATAATATTCAATCATAGCTAAGAATTTTCCCAGAGTAATTGTTTAAAAAAAACCTTGATTTAGGAACTATGATGTCACAGACAGACACACATGCATAGCATGTGGTCAAACTTATATTATACCCCTATTTTTGTATGAGTACTAATTTTACCATTCATCAATTTATCGGTATATTGTAAAGTACTAAAATATTAAAAACACTAATCTAGATGGCTTTTAATCACAAATTAAACATTTGTTCATATTGTGATAACCTGATAGTTTAAACAGTGTAAAATATTGATGTCTGTGATGTTATATTTAATTACTAAAATATTGATAACACTTATGAGTTACATTCATTCATTAATTTCAAGTAGGTTTTGGTCTACCCTGGTGATGACCGTAGACTGTCTAAAAGCCTCCGACACAGTCTCAGAGTCAAATAAGCTGTGGAGAGTGAATGAAGAGAATTCCATCAACAAGAGCCTAGCTCAAGTTCAGAACCAGAAGGCTTTCTCGCAGACACAACTAAAGAGTCTTTCTTTCTTGCTTTAATCTTCTAGATTGGTTTAATTTATGATGATTGGTCATGATTCAGTTTAATTTACAAATGTACTCCCAGAAGTGGTATTTTTCTATAGTCAGTGGCGGATCCAGGGATAATAAGGTCCTCAAGGCTTCCCCAGTTTCACCAGTCTTCTAATTACAACATGTTTTCCTTGATAAAACTTACCCTCACTGCGATCAAACCAAAATCCTCTATCGCCATTATATATTTATACACCTACTCAATTCATAATTTATAAGAGAATGCCCCAGCCCCCAACTAATCTTTTAGTGTTTTACTCGCCTGATAATAGTCATCTGTCTTCTCCTTCCTTGCTAGACACTGCACAATACTCTTCACAGGACTAGGCCCTTGTTTAGGGCCTAGTAAATAGGGCCCAGCTTTCCTAACATACTTCTCTGGCACTAGTGTGCCAGCTACAGGGACATCACTTTTATTATAACTTATTTTATTTTTCCTAGGCGAATGAAACTTCTTGGAACCTTTATAAGCACTACTCGAACTTGCACTGGAATAAGCGGACGTCCTAGCTATCTTCGGACTAGGCTGCAACAGCAAAGGTCGTGTCCTCTTTCCATTATTTGTGCTGCTTTCTGGTTTCTCTTGATCCATTATGTTACGAAGTAAGCAATTCCAAGTTTATTATAAGAGGTAGGGTTCAACTAAGGATGAGATTAGACACTGAAAAGATAAAGGTTTATGAGATAATACTTCTTAGCTGGGAATAAAAACAAATTCTCAGAATAATCTTAGTTTTATTTACCTACTGAGAAATTAGATGAAAATGTCTGACTGACAGATGAATGAATTCATCTCGAATCTGGATAGGTATTTCGTTCAGAAATGTTTTGTATGTAAATGTAAATAGATAGACATAGATAATTTTCAAATGTTCGCAATCTACTATTAATTAAGCATTGTTTACACGATCAGACAAATATGTAAATAAAAACCGATGAAAGTATCACTACATAGTATAAAACAAAGTCGCTATTTTTATCTGTTTGTTTGTTTGCCTGTTTGTCTGTATGCATAAATCTTTAAAATTACCTACGCAACGGATTTTGATGCGGTTTTTTGTAATAGGTAGAGTGATTCAAGAGGAAGGTTTTTATGTAAAAAAATTCCCGAAATTCCCACGGGAACGGGCACAACGCGGGTAAAACCGCGGGGCGCTGCTAGTGATTAAATATAGTAATCTGTGAGTGAATAGACAATTTTCATATTTTTCCATGAACGTCAAAGTGATTGAAGTCTATCAAAAGCAAACTTTGAAATTGACAAATTTTCTAACCATGTTTGTCAAGATAATTTCTCCTCGGTATTTGTGATATAATTTCTCTAAAAATTGTGCAACTACATATATTTATAAATTTACAGCATCAAAAATAAACTATTACAGCATGTGGAAAGGTTTAAGGTTGACTCAGTCTCAGTTATCCAAGCTCCATTTCAATGTTTCCAGAATACAGCCACTCGGTGTTCCTGCCTTAGATTCAGTTCTGAACCAGTGGTATGAGTTTTGCAAGAAACCGCCCAAGGGTTTTGAGAAGTATTTCCAGCCAGGAGGGGCACCGAAGCAAAAGACCCCGGAAGGAAAAGATGCGCCACCGGCTCCTTCGAAGTCAACTCCGCCGTCGAAACCGAGTACATCGTCAGATAAGTGGAATATTAACATGTTCTCCAACACAGGGGGCGGCGGCGGCCGCGGGGGCTACGAGGGAGCGGACAGGGAAAAATGGATGATGTTCGGAGCTATTGGCATAGTGACACTACTAGCCTCAATAGCTTACTTCGAGCTCAGATACCGAGAGGTCAGCTGGAGGGATTTCGTCAATCTATACCTAAGTAAAGGCCTCGTAGAAAAACTAGAAGTGATAAACAAAAAATGGGTCAGAGTCAGATTACAAGGCTCAGCTTTGGAAGGCAAAATTATCTGGTTTGCCATCGGCAGTGTGGACTCCTTCGAGAGGAATTTAGAGAATGCACAAGTGGAAATGAGTGTGGAACCTCCTAATTTTGTGCCAGTTATTTATAAAACTGAGGTTGAAGCGGCCAGTCTAACAGGGATGTTACCTACTCTATTGATCATAGGTTTCCTTATTTATATGATGAGAAGATCAGCTGATATGATGGGTCGCGGGGGTCGCAAAGGTGGTGGACTCTTCGGAGGGGTCATGGAATCTACAGCCAAACTGATCAATCCCACTGATATCGGAGTCAAATTCCAAGATGTGGCTGGCTGTGAAGAAGCCAAAATTGAAATCTTGGAGTTTGTGAACTTCCTAAAAAATCCTCAACAGTACATGGACTTGGGAGCAAAGATACCCAAAGGAGCTCTGCTGACCGGCCCTCCCGGTACTGGCAAGACTCTGCTGGCTAAAGCCACAGCCGGTGAGGCCAATGTGCCATTCATCACTGTATCAGGATCTGAATTCTTGGAAATGTTTGTTGGTGTTGGACCTTCAAGAGTCAGAGACATGTTCTCTATGGCCCGTAAACATGCACCGTGCATTCTTTTCATTGATGAGATTGATGCTGTAGGTCGAAAGAGAGGAGGCAGGAGCTTTGGAGGCCACTCGGAGCAAGAAAACACATTGAACCAGCTTCTGGTTGAAATGGATGGGTTCAACACCACAACTAATGTGGTTGTACTTGCTGCTACCAACAGAGTTGATATCCTTGACAAAGCATTGTTGAGACCCGGTAGATTTGATCGACAAATCTTTGTGCCTGCACCTGATATTAAGGGCAGGGCTTCTATCTTCAAAGTGCATTTGTCTCCTTTGAAGACTACATTGAACAAGGATACTTTGGCTAGGAAAATGGCCGCACTAACGCCAGGTATAAAAACTATTTTATTTGTTTTTAGATTTTCTGGTTATTAAAACTAAAGTTAGTAGGTTTCAGTTGGTTAATGGGCACAGGCCAACCCAGATGTCGGGAGTTGTTAGACCACCTACAAGCCTTCCACCAATTTAAAATGCCCCAAAATTAAATTTATATAGTGCTCACATAAAAATTCCACTATCAGCTAAACTCCAAACAGTAGCTTAGCTTAACAATCTCAATAATTATTAGCATTATAGTGCTGAGATAAAAATTCCACTGTCAGCTACCAATTCAAGCGGAAGCCACTGCTAAACTGTACATTTCTTAATCTGAATTGTAATTTTTAAATCAAAGCTTATTTACTTCAAAACTGTGAGAACCATCATATCAATTTACCCAAAAAAATCGTATATTTATCGAGAATTTTCAATTAGGCTGCCTACCAATGATTGAATCATATCTTTAATTTTTAAGATACACATAGTAACTTAAATAAAAAGTTAGTTTCCTGTTCTTACGTCATAAAATAACGAGAACCACGCCTTCGTCCAAATAATTATCAATTTTAAAGCACACATTATATAATATTGCTTTTTATTATATTAGCTGTACTGTACTATTTGTGGGCTAAAGAAAACCTTCGTAAAACTCTGTAATTCTGAGCAACACTAAATATCCTGATGCCTTCATAAACATCAGCCACTTCCATCATTATTAATTCACATCATCTAAAATATTTCGCTTCATATTTTCAGGCTTCACCGGCGCTGACATCGCTAACGTCTGTAACGAAGCCGCGCTCATAGCAGCCAGAGGTCTAGCCCACGACATCACAATGAAGAACTTCGAACAAGCGATCGAAAGAGTAGTCGCTGGCATGGAGAAAAAGTCAAACGTACTTCAGCCAGAAGAAAGAAAGATCGTAGCTTACCATGAGGCTGGGCACGCCGTAGCTGGCTGGTTCCTACAACACGCAGACCCACTGCTCAAAGTATCCATTATACCCAGAGGTAAAGGGTTAGGGTACGCACAGTACCTGCCAAAAGAGCAATACCTCTACAGCAAAGAACAACTTTTCGACAGAATGTGCATGACTCTTGGCGGAAGAGTTAGCGAAGAAATCTTCTTTGGCAGAATAACAACAGGAGCTCAAGATGACTTGAAAAAGATCACTCAAAGCGCATACGCTCAGATCGTGCACTACGGCATGAACGCCAAAGTCGGCAATGTATCATTCGAAATGCCGCAACCAGGGGAAATGGTTGTTGATAAACCGTATTCCGAGAAGACTGCCGAATTAATCGACTCGGAAGTTCGCGACCTAATCGAAAGCGCGCACAAACATACCACAGAGTTGTTGACAACTCACAAGGACAACATTGCTAAAGTAGCAGAAAGATTGCTAAAGCAGGAGATACTTAGTAGGGATGATATGATTGAGCTGTTAGGACCGAGGCCTTTCCCAGAAAAGAGTACTTACGAAGAATTCGTCGAAGGCACAGGCTCTTTAGAAGAAGACACGACACTACCAGAGGGCCTCAAACAGTGGAACAAAGAGAGAACAGTGACAACCCCTCCTGTCGCAACAAGCGCAGATAGTCCCAGAAAATCTCCTTAAAATTAAGGCCACTCTATTTGCTGTAGATTTTAGTCGAATAATACGTGAACTTTGTTGTTTTACCTTTAAGCTTTAAAGGTTTTGTTGACTTTGTGTGTAATAACTTAGTCGGTAGTATACCTCAGCTTGGAACCATCTTAGAGATCACGTAAGAGATTTTATAAGGCTGGCTGCATTTTGTTTATTGTAATATACTATCAATGTCTCCGTTAAAAAGGCTTGTTTTGTAAAATAAACAAATTCCAGTATTCCCACTGTTTCATTATCTTACTAGGTACTTATGTATTAGAAATTTGCTCTTGGATATAATTAGGCTCTACAAAATTCATTAATGCAACTTAATTCATATCCGTAGCGCGTGTCACTAGAGATAGCTCTACTATATCTCCAGAGAAGAAATACGGTTGCCGATCGGTGTAAATGAGACATTTACTTTGGTTGGTTGACCGAATTCCGCGACTCATTTGTTGTTTTAGGCGATTATCACACTGCCCCGCATCACGCTGCATGTTACGTGTCGACGCATCTACGCGCGTACTTGCGAGTGCAGATCTGCATCATCGTGCGAGTTTTTTACGCACTTACGCGCGTAGTTGCGTTTTGTGGATCACGCCGGCTTCGAGATCATCTTGAAATACACGTCAATCCCTTCCTTAAATCACGCACAGCACTGCGGGATCGGTGTGCCATACCTTGCGTCTCGCCCTGCACCCACGCGCGGGGATGCATGTTTCTCCGCATATAGGCGCGTGATCTGCATAAACGCGCGTGGATGCATTTTCTGTGTGTTTGACTGTGCATGTTTCCTATACAAACGGAGGTACTGACAAGCAACGTTAGAACACGCATTCGTGCGCTACGCTGCGTAGTGCAGGGCAATGTGAGAATCGCCTTAATTAAACTAGTGGCCAACCTTTAGGGTGCCTGTCCATTGATGCGGAGCGGAGAAACGGACAAATATAAACCAATAGGATTGCATAAAATATCTGACCGGAGATTTTATGTAATCCTATTGGTTTATATTTGTCCGTTTCTCCGCTCCGCAGCCCCGCTCCTCATCAATGGACAGGCACCCTTAGCCTCGCACTTGTCACCGAATAAGGGTTGGGTCGTAACTTGGTCGTAACCGAATACCCGTTTATTCATTCATGACTGATTGAATGACCCGTTTACTCTACCCGATGAACCGAATACCCGTTTAAATAAATAAGTCAGTTACGGATTAGGTACAAGCTGCAAGCGTATTCGACCTAATGTAAATGATGATATTAACGTAGGGTATACCAATATAATGAAGTTACTGCGTATTTCTATGAACGCGCTAATACGCGACAGATCATGCCCGTTTAACTACCCAGACGATACTTACTTAAGGCTTAAGGGCTTGTCACACTGGATGCGGTATGCGGCTAAGTCAAAGCGAACGCAGCGCGCATCTAGTGTGAACAAAATTATCCGCATCAAATGTGATAAGTCCTTTAATCAAGAACTCAGTGCTTGAGAATTCCTATAATACGTTATATTTAGAATACTACACGCCATGTGTTGTGTATTAGATAACTATTTCTGTGAACTAGCTAACCCAACCGAATCTGAAGAGTCAATTGTAGGTTGACTTGCAGTTAATTAGCATGCTATTTCTGCGCCTAAGTATGTGTATTCTCGCCTTATCATATAAATACAAACAACGGTCTAATTGGAATTGTTCAGTCACAGTGATAAGTGTTAGTAAAGGTTTTGTTTATATCGCAGATGGCGCTTCGATCAATTATTATTATTCTCGGTCAAAAAAGTTTATTCTGAGTGAGCTTCATATTTCCAATTTGAGTTATTAATAAGATTGTTTCAATGTTTAGAGCTTTTTATACTTGCGACTTCCGCATTTTAGGAATTAATTCTCATCGATCTCTAGAACTGGATGGAGGTAGTCGGTAGTTTCGGATTTGTAAAGCGTTTTTTTCTATATCTTTACTGAATACAAAACACAACTACTGACAAAGTAACGAAGATTTTCACACGAGTAGAGTGGCAGAGATTACAATCCGCAAGCATATTTTCAGTGAGGTCTACTTTACTTAATGTACATATAGGCGTTATTGCTAATGTTCGGGTTTTATTATTAAAATAATGTACGACATTTTAGAGTACCAATATATTTAATTGGCCACTGGCTGAAATTAAAATTTACATTCCCCTCCAAATTAGTCGAATGCATTAAAGTTAGAACTGTCGGGCGGAATTCTATTTAATATCGTTCAATTCATGAAAAAGTAAATAAAAATCCGCGCGACGGCACCAACCCTGTACAAAAATTGAAGGAACAATATTATAATCAACAAAAAAAACAGGGTTATATTAAAATTATAATATGAAAATATTCAAATATCGGCTGAATGTACATCCAGCCTTCTTTCTGTTTATTAAATATTCACTACATTACTTTATACATCACCAATTTCTTAAGTAAATTCAGTTTTTGTACAATATAAAAAGAATCTTATATTATAATCTATGTATACACGCGAGATGTGTACCACGCTCGCCTTCGCATTAAAATCTTGATCTAAACGAGCGAACGACAAATTAGAGAAATCGTAACAAAATATTTTAAAATTATGGTAATTATTAGATAAACTACACTATACTTTTATGTTCAACATTTTATGTCAATATTTAATTATTAACTATACTTAAAATCAAGCCTATGATATAACATTATAAATGATGAAAACATTTTTCTTCATGATATCATTTAACAATAATCCATTAACAAATTCTCATCCATACATTGCGTCTATCGAACGGAAAATTAGAACTAATCTCAGTAACAATGAAAGGTCCGTATCAATGACAGTCTCTGATTTTTTCTCCCTTGGGTTTGCGTCCTCTCTTCTTAGTGGAGACGACGCCGCCGGCGAAGGCCATGGCGGCTCGCTTGGCGATGCAAGACTTGCAAAACCAGTCTTCGGAAGCGCCGGGCTCTTCGGTGATGCCCACGCACACCCAGTGGTACCAACCGTCGCAGCCGTCGCATCCGATCATAGGAGAACCGTTGTCTTGCCGTCCACAAGCTGGACATACCCAGATCTTGTTGCCTTGGTCGTCCACATAAAAGGGAGTCGGCAAAGGCCCTGACGGTACCTCCGTTGCCGCCGCGGGCGCCGCTACGCTAGGTACTGGCTCTTCCGCTATTGCATCCCCATCCTCTTCAAAATGTTCATTGCCCTTTTTCGACATAGTTTTGATCAACAACCGTTTGTATTTCGAACTTGATGGAGGTCTATTCTTTCTGGGCGGCGAACTGACAGTGGGCGGAGAGGAAGAATGCGCCTCTCCGTCGCCCACGTGGTTGTGTTTAGAGTGCTTTTGTTTAGGCGGTCTCGTGACTAGCGCCGATATCTGTGCTAGCTCTGGCGACCGACTGTGCTCTCTAGACACTGGGTCCTCTTTTATAGGAACTTCTTCGTCTTCTTCTTCCTCCTTTTTAACTACCGCTTTGATATTCAGTTTGAAGATGTCCGGAGAACTCGGCGGCATCGGCGAATTCGAATTCGACGAACTGAATTTCAAAGTGAGTTTCGGCACTAGTCCGTCGGCGGACTTTTCTTTCTTCTTCTCCTTCTTTTCCTTCTTTATTCTATCCTTAAGCTCTTTAAGTTCGTTCTTCTCCTCTTTATCCTTCTTTTTCTCAGACTTATCTTTGTTTTTGTCCTTTTTATCTTTCTTTTTCTTAATTTTGATGCCATCTTTATCTTTCTTTTCCTTTTTATGGGACTTGTCCTTTTTCTTTTCGATGTTTTCAAGGTCTCTTTCTTGCGGTATTTCTGGCGCGGCGGCGACGGGCGACGGGATGGGCTCGGGCGCCGGCGGGGGCGCGGGCGGCGGCGTGGGCAGCCGCGGCGGCGCGGGGGACTCCCGCTTGGGCTCCACTCGCACCGGCTCTCGCGGGGGATTCAACTCGATCGTAATATCAGGCTGTACAGGAGGCATTTTATACAAACTCGATTTATGATCTTTACTTGATTTAGATTTTTTCTGTAAAATGTTTGGAATGGTCTGAGATTTGTGCTTATCGTTTCGATCTTTGTCACGTGATTTGGACATGCCTCTGTCGTCGTCATTGTCGACGGGTATCACTTCTAGACTCGGGCGTCGAAGCATTGGAGGTATCTTCATTGACGAAGATCTAGACGTGTGGGGGAAGTTGCCCATGGGCATGAGAGGATTTCTTATGCCTGGCGCGAGCCCGCCCGGCAAGAAACTTGGACCAGGTATTAATCCCGGACCACCAGCACCTAAAGCAAATGGATTCGTTAGTAAATTAGAGGGTTGTAAACCTCTAAGAGCAGGATTATTTGCCAGACCGGCAAGGAAATCACTGCCAGGAATTAGACTCGCATTGGGAATTAAACCTGGCCCGGGCATCAAGCCTCTACCTGGAGGCATAGCTGAAAAGAATGGGAACCCGGGAGGCAATTGTGGCAGCTTTTCGCTCTTAGACCTACTTGTTTTAGGAGGCTTAATACCACTCATTTTCATACTTTGTTTCTCAGCTTGCGCCATTTCCAACGCCAGTTGTTGCTGTTGTCTCTTTAATAGTTTGGCTTCAAGTTTTGCCGCCTTATCTTTCTTATCTTTGTGTTTCTTTTCCTTTTTAGGTTTTGGACTGATACTAGCTACATCTTTGGGATACGGGACCTGTAAGGATTTGTTAATAGATAAACTTGGACGAGGTTCTTCTGGAAGGTGCCTGCTAAAAGGCATAGGGCTTCTATCCAATGAATCATCATCAACACTTATGACTTCATTAGTTCTCAAATCTATTACATTTGACATATCTACAGCACTATTATCATTATTATTCACAACATGTTCCTCAGTTTTCAGTTTATCAGCCAGTTTACTGTCTACCACACTATCATGTACAGAGTTATGGAGTCTAGAGATCAATGAATCAGACTGTGATTTTTCAGGCACAACCTCTGAAGTGCTCTTATCCTCTTTAGATTTGTTCGATATTCTTTTAAATATATTAATTTTTGATCTGTCAGGTTGTGAAGAAAGCTTTACTTCTTCGTCTATTACTTCCTTCTTTATTTGAATATCTGGAGTCAGAGAATTAGAAGACTTATGTACAGGAGTATTGATGAGTGGAGACTGAGAAATGGGTATTCTTCTCGGCACAGGGATTGCATCTTCCTTTGATGGTTTTGGTACTGATGGTGGGATGGGGTCTATAGGTTCCTGCTTGATGACAGGCCTTATAGGCTCCGAGACTTGGATTGGTGGTGGAGGCATCATGTGTTTCGGCGAGGGCGAGGGCGACGGCGGGGGCGGGGGCGGTGGCCGCGGCGCCGGCATGGTCACATGATTATGATGTGGTGGGTGTATGCCCTTACTTTTCATTGGATATCCGGGTGGATATTTATTCAATTTACTACTATCCTTAGACTTATTACTTTCACCTTTATGACTCTTATCTTTCCGCTTACTCTTCATAACTTTACCATTAACTAATTTATTTTTCTTAGATTTTTTATCACTCTTATCTAATATTGGTGCTTTGATGGTGCCTGAATGGTGTGCATTTGCTTTATGTTTATCATAGTGTTTATCAGATATCATTGTAGGAGGACGGGCTTCGGGCAGCTTGCCTTCGCGAGCTGGAGACAAGAAACCTGACATGGTCATCATAACACTGCTAATTTCTCTAGTTCTCTCCTCCTCATCCAAACGAAGCCTAGGTCTTTTGCTGTTTGGTATTGAGACAGGGTCAGTTGGTCTCTTGAATATATCCTTAGGTTTCTCCGGGCTATCAGTGACAGATATTTCTGGACTTGTACATGTCGCATTAGTCTCAGGGGTGTCAATACCATTTTGCCGGATCTCCACAGTTCCCGCCACTGCCGGTGTGTCCCTTTCCTTCTCCGGATACATCGGAGGCAGGTGCTCATGCACATGCACTGGTCTTGTAACAACTTCATGACTACCCGGTTTGAGAAAGTTCAAATTAGATTCTTTAGGCTTCGGGAACCTTTCAATGTTGACAGGTGACGGCACGGGTGGTACACAACGGACATATTCTGCCAACTCGGGCAGGTTAATGTGTAGATCACGAAATACTAATCCTAAGTCATGTAAATTTGGTTCAGTCCTATTAAATTGTTCGGCGTGTCTATTTGCTTGTGTTGCAAGTGTCCTAATGTACTTCTCCAATACATGTACCAGAATATCCAGCGGCGTTGAGTTTATACCGTTCCATCCTATAGTTTGGCATATTTGCGCAACATTCCTTCGCAGTATCTCACGGGCGTACGCCTCTGACATTATGACACCAACAAAGTTATCTGGAACGAATGTACATAACATCATTATTGCGGGGGCCCCAACTCAAAATCAATAACAAACATAAAGTTGAGTATATTAGTCAACCTCACGACACCATAGAATCATGTTTCAAGGGCCAAGAGTTCTAAAACAGCACCTCTCATGATTTTTATACCTGCAAGTGTCTAGTAGTACAGAGACGTGCCTCAGATCTGGCGAAATTTTGTAAATTGGTACACACATGTATGCTTCACTAGAAACTTAAATAGTCAAGGGTAATTTATAAAAACACTTAAATTGATTACAATGCAAAATAACGAAGTGTTTACGTAAAAACTTCTCAGCATTCTAATAACACAGTACCCCGTGCGCCATGATTGCATTTTGGATTGTCAATGTCCGGTGATGCCAGATAAAATTAATAAAATGGCGGTTTGTTTAGGTCGCGTTCAATAATAATATTGACGGTTGTAGTCTATGGTTTGGGCACACGTTCCAATTTAAAGAGTCAATTACACGACCGAAACTGACATTTTTTTTCTTAGATTTATTCGTAATTTACTCATATTCAATATTAACCTTTTGCATTCGTTTTCTACAACCAATAAATTATATCATTACTTTGTTAAACAAGTAATAATCTTAATGTGTAAAATTATTTACTTCCTTTTTGAATTCAGTCCTATTTTTATTCCACACAGGTAGGTTTCGTTGGATAATATTCCAATTATTATTAAATGTAGGTAGGTATGCATAGTTTAAATCAAAGAGTACTGAAAGTGACGGGGTATTGGAATGGTAACTTTATCTCAAGCCGTTCATTATTTTGCAGTCTAATTATGGAACGTATTTTTTGTCGTCATGTGGCTTTATTTTAGATTGGATCATTGTTTTGTAGTCATCTCATTCATTTACCGTGAATTTACTTATCAATGTGGGGTAAGAGCGTTTCCACATTATCCGATCCGATATCGGGGTAAGTAAAATGTATGAAATATGTATCTGTCTTTCATACTGTCCGGCCCGATATCGAATATCGGAGCGGACACCGATATGCTGGCGGCACCATCGGATGCCCGTGAGCCATCGGACGATAATGTTTGTATGTGTGCTATACGTGTATCTAAATTGTCTCTGTGTGCGTAGAGCCCGATGCTAGTTTACTAGTTTGGTTGTCATAATTAAAAAACTTTCTAGGTGGGTTTTGTAGCTTGCTAAAAATAGTATAAAATGCTCCCTCTGAATATCTAGCTTCCACAATGGGATGTATCCAATACTGTCTGTGGACAGATCTTTTTTTGCGTCTCAAATATAATAGATACAGCAAATAAAGTTTTCTATTATAGTCTGCCATGATGACCTGCACGCACTAAGCTATCGAGCAAATGGCCGTATCGGAACGATTTTATCGGAAATATGTGAAAGTAGCACATGGTTTCTATCGGCTATCGGATGTCGGCTATCGGCGTCCGACACCGATATCGGATCGGATAATGTGGAAACGCTCTAAGGGTCAATTTAGATATAGTATTTTGACTACCTATTACCTACCCATCTACTTTAAAAGTACGTTATTTTCTCCGTAAAAGTAGGTTTCTATATTAGGTAATAACTAGAACTTAGTAGTATGGAAGTTGATTTTATTAACTTATGCTACCGAAACTTCAGAATCAGTGATTAAAATTTAATTAATTTTTATACAAGGGTAAAACTTTAAAGAATTAATTGTATTAATATGACACATCAAATAATATATTGCTGTCAGCCATCATGTCTATCACGCATGTCAAGTGTCAAGTCAACAAGTTAAGCAGTTAAGCAGTTTGTCAAATTTCCTAATGGTTGACGGACTACAAAACGCTTTTTGTAAAAATAAATTGTTAAATATTCTCGATAAAACATCGTTAAAAGTTCAATAATTTTTACTGTACAATCATATTGTAAAGCGAAACGAAATATAGATTAAGAGTTTGTGTAATTGACTTTAAAATATTGTTACCATGTAATGTTGAAAGACACCAGATCCCAAGTTCATACGGAGTCAGCAAACTTGATGGATATTTTGTTAGGGATATAGTTAAATATTAAGCTGGTGAAATATAAAAATGACTACGTCTTCCGAAGACGTCTTGTTGAGTGTTAATTGTGTGCGGTATAAAAAAGGTGATGGCACATTATATGTTATGAATCAAAGATTAGCTTGGATGCTGGAAAACAGAGATACTGTTGCTGTATCACATAAGTACGCTGATATAAAGAGTGAGTACTTTATATTACACTTTATTTGCGCACTACGCACATTGTGAAAGATTTAGATACAGTACAAGTTTAATGTTGTTTGAGTGCCTGCTTTATGAAGTATAAACCAAAATGAGTATATATTTTGGTTTATATTTTAGTATACTAGGTTATTTAGATGTAAAATATATTTATAGTCTTCTTCTTAGTGTAGTAAATAATAATATATAGTAATAGGAAGATTATTAAATATAATAAATGTAATACCAAGTGGAGTTTTATAGGTTTAGCTAACTAACTAGCTGTGGATATACTTACATACATTTAGAGTAAAACCAAGCTCTTACTAGTGCTGTGCCTTTACCAAAAAATTTAGATTTTCCTTCATCAAAACTACTTACACTTTTTCTAGGTCTTACTCACAAAATCATCTTCTCATTGTGTTTGTGTGTAGGTGTGAGTGTGACTAGGTGTTTACATGGTAAAATGTTCACTACTCTGTCTCAGATTAACTCTAAATAGACCATATAATTTGTATACGAGAGATATCTGACATTGTTAGCTTGGTCACTAGACCAGGATTAGAGTCAGAGTAATCTAACTTTAACTGTGCCATTCCTGGGCCAAATTAGACCAGACCTGAGTCAAATTGGATGACTCCTGGTCTAAATTCAACCTGAACAAAATCAATTGTTGTTCAATGAAGTGGTCATCTTTTTTAATTGCAAAGAAATAAATATTTATAGGTAAATCAGTCAACCAGCCACATAAAAACTTCTAGCATGTGGGTATATAAATAATTTTTCAGAGCCAACTGGGACTTCTGAAGTACTAGCATAATGAAATATACTCTTAAGCTGTATTATGTTAGAAGATATTGTATGTTTAACTCTAACAGTTTGTCTGTGATAAAGAACTTAGTACATTTAGTACACCTACTCTTTTTCAATCTATTGCAACTCCGCAAGCAATGCTGAGTGTAGGTTTCTTCTAAGAGTGATTATTAAAATTCTTCCTCACTGTATTGATATCTACAGTGAGACAAGAGGCCTTTGGCCAGTCATAGGCAGGACATACAATATATAATATCTATTTTGGCAATAAACTTCTTTCACATCTTTTCTTTACTTACCTAAAATGTAAGTTCGAGTAGCGGACAACCCTGGTGTCAGAGTTATTAGACCCCGTAAAGACCTCCAACATGGTCTATCAATAGATCCAACCAAGACCAACAATTTTTCATAACTGAAGCATGGAGGGTAACCATCCATATAAACATTTTATGTGCACTTACTTAATTTCTTATAACCATTCCAGCTCAAAAGATATCACCAGCAGGAAAGCCTAAAGTCCAGCTGCAAGTAGTGTTGCACGATGGCACATGTTCGACGTTCCACTTCGTCAACCCGGGCGGGGCGGAGGCTCAGGCTAAGGACAGGGATAAGGTCAAACTGCTCCTACAGGACCTACTGCCTAAGTTCAAACGACAGATTGACGGGGAGTTGGAGATGAAGTCTAAGTATGTTGGTTTGGTTAACCTGTTTGAAATTATAATGGCTTGATGAGGGACGGTTAAATAACCTATTTGGAAGGTTATTGAAAAATGAATATCATGGTGGGTTGCATGGATCTAAATGTTGGTGAAAGATTTTTTATTGTAATTTCACATACACACTTGGTAAAATTAGTCCAATTTATACATGGTTTTGCCATGTGCCATCCGCGGATCCATAGGGTCTATCTCCATAAAATATCTATCTATATAAAAACAGATTCAACTTTTACATTAATGTTGCAGGGAATGTGGTACTTACAATAAGTTTTGGCAAAATTTTTTAGAAGTTGGCAAACACTGATCTATACTCATATTGCTGAGAAAAGTTATTTTACTTAATTAGTTTTAAACCCTATGTTTATTTATTTATTTTAATATGTTTTCAGGTTATTATCATTACATCCGACATTGAAGCATTTATATGAAGACTTAGTTATATCGAAAGTGATAAATAGTGAAGAGTATTGGAATACACCGATGTTGAAACACTATACGGATTCCGATAATATCAAACAAGAGGCTGGTAAGATAATACTATTTGTTTTTACTTCATTTTGAGGGTCTTTTTACTTATATATATATACTTACTAACTCGCTGTGTTACCTTAGGAGTTCACCAATACTTATGAAAGAAAATGAAATAAATATATATGATTGAAAGAACCTAGTTTATAATGTATTTGTGTAAAGCTAGTAATATCGTAAGTGATTATATATATTTGTGAGTATGGTTTCGATGAATATTTTGGTACCCACTATAAACATAGTGCGCGAGATACCTTGCAGCTACGCTTGACTTACGCTAGATTGCGCTTCGCGGCAGTCGTCCAATCACAACGCAGATACATTCGACGCGTTACGAACTGAGTTGAGAGGTCATAAAATTGAATAAAGATAGATATATTATATTGTAACATTTTTTTAAACGGTCCCAAGGACCCGTAAGTGAGGGAGAACGCGGGTAAAACCGCGAGGAGCTGCTAGTTTAATATTTAATGAATCTGTTTTTCTAGGTGTATCCGGAGCATTCCTAGCGGACATCCAGCCACAAACGGACGGCTGCAACGGCCTCAAATACAACCTAACACAAGACATTATAGACGCGATATTCAAAACGTATCCCGCTGTTAGGAAGAAACACGTAGACTATGTGCCCAATAAAATGACTGAGGCGGAGTTTTGGACAAAGTTCTTTCAGTCGCATTATTTTCATAGGTAAGGTTTGCCAAGTGTGGTGATTATGCCTAATCCTCCTCACTGTACTGATAAATTCAGTGAGATGAGAGGCCTTTGTCCAGATGTGGGACATTACTGGCTAATACTTTACTTTAAACGTAATGTTTTTAATGTTAGGTGAAGGGTAAGTAGCTTAGTGCGGTAGAAAAAGTATTGACCTGTAATGTTCCACTCCTAGGCAAAGGCTCTCATCACCCCTGTAGATATCAGTACTATGAGGAGGACAAAAGAGGTGAGGGGCCAAAATCTAGTATAATTATTTGAATTTGACTAAGATACAGTTAAATATTGTCATTTTTATAGTAGCTTCAAAAGCTCTCATCAGCTATTAAGGAATGGGCTGTTTCCATTATTCCACTATTAAAATAACCTGATGTAATTAAGACCGGCTGTTAGTCAATCTACCGCCATTTTCTTTTTCAAAATGGCGGTGCGTCATAAATCCAACCAATTGTTATTTTACAGGGATCGTATAGCTTCATCGTCAAGTAAGGACTTGTTCGGTGAATGTGCTAAAATGGACGACCATGCGATAGCGTCGGCCATGAAACATACAACATTAGATCTTACGGTGAGAACTATTTTACTTTGACAAAAGGAAGCTCGAGTTAGTGGTTAACCCTAGTGACGAAGTTTTTAGACCGCCTAAAGACCTTTATCATAGTTTAATAATTGAAACAACCGGAACCGACAATTTAACGTAGATATAAATGGATACCTAAATCCCGCTTTGGTGTTAATAGGCTTTTAGGCCTGCACTATATATGCAGAATCTCAATCTGATTTATGTCTGAATAACAGATTGAACCCTTATCAGAGTCATGTAAGAATGACTGAGTCATGTAAGTATGATCATTATGCAAAATTAAGAATTTGTTACTCGTTAAGTGTTTTAACATTCCGGGCTTTCTGAATCTAGAATCTGATTGAAATTCAGCATAATACAGCCTTAGTTGATAGGTCATATTTTAAAACTCATTTTCATACATTAATTTCCATTTGTAGGTGGATTTACCTCAATTCATAGAACCAGTGCCTTTATTACCGGGAGACGACGACGCGCCGCCGGAAAAGGATAAAGGAGACAACGCCTCCATACACAGGAACATGATCAAACGGTTCAACCAACACTCTATTATGGTAAGTATCCTTATATATGCTATACTAGCCGCGCCCCGTTGTGCTACCCGCATTATGCCTGTTCCCGTGGGAATTTCGGGATGAAAAATAGCCTATAATCTTCCCGTTGAATGTGGCTATCCATTAGAAAAAGAATTATTCAAATCGGATCGGTAACTTCTAAGAACTACCAGTCGTTATTAAAAAAACTATTTTTGTTTAAGATTTGCCACAGAAGTTTACTTTTCATTCCGAAAACCTCATGAGAACGGGTACATAGCAGGTAAAATCGCGGGCCACAGGTGGAGATTCAATAACAAACAATTTTCAATCAGAATTTCCTCATTCTTAACATCAATTTTCCTTCCACAGGTGCTAAAAGCTAGTCATAAATCAAATACTAACACGAGTAGTAGCAGTAACACAAGTAAAAGTAAATCAATAGAGAATGGTGTGAAGGAATCCAACGGTGTGACCAAACGGGCAGCTGAAGAAGTGACAGTGACAGATGAGCCCGTTGACAAGAAGAAACGGATAATGGAGAATATGCACTATGAGGATTTGGAGGGGGGAGGGGGGGATGATAATGTGCAGGAGCTTAAGTTGTCTAAGGTATTTACAGGGGACAAGGGAGGGTAGTAATTTTTTAAGTAATCTTTTTACAACTTTCGCAATTTGTACACATTATTTTACGTCACGGAAGTAAATTCCGAAAGGGAATTTCGGGATAAAATGTATCCCATATATTAATCTGATGTATAACCTATCTTACTGTAAATTTTCACCCAAATCCGTCCAGTTGTTTTTTCGTGAACGAGTAACAAACAAAACAAACAACAACTTTTGCATTAATAATATTAGTAGGATTCATTCGGTTGATAATATTTATTTACAGATAGAAAGATATTTATTAGGACCTTCTACGCAATCGCAACAGACGAACGCACAAACAAACAACCCACCGCCACTCTCCGCACTAGTATCTATATGTCAAGTAAGTTAACAGATATAAAAGTATTTTGGAGGCCAATTTGATTAAAATTTAACTGAATCACGGGAGTTTTGGAAAATCAATATGCGTAATCAGGAGATCTTCTTCTTCATCGAGTGGATGGCCAATCTGACCAATCCCGGTGTCAGAGTTATTGATCCGCCAAAGGCTTCATCAGGAGATGAATCCGTTGATTCTGCAAAAAAATCACACTCGCCATTCAATAGTGTTTTAAATAAAGACTACAATTCAATGATAATGACTGTGAAGTAGAGTCGGTCTTCGTCAATAGAAACGTCAGATAAAAATGTAAAATAAAAGTGAAGTGGAAAGTGAAGAATACTATGTATGTAAACGTAGGTTCAAATCAAAATTTGTAGAATTTAAATAAAAAATAAATGAAGTGTCATTACTGTCATGTACATTGAAAGTGTATGTCATGTCGTATAGAGATGTCAAAGAGCTTGCACTGAATACATTGACCTCTATTATTTTCACTGGACAGGCTGCTGTCATAATAATTTTGTGCCTATTTGAGTGTCGCCATTTTGGCGCTGTAGGCAACTGTAGGCAGATACGAATGTCCATAGAACTAAAATTAGTTATGACTTAAGTCGACTGTGGTACCCCCATGGACTTATTACTAAAATCTGGACTGAGCTCTAGCAGCCGAAAAACGAGCCGAGCGAGATGTTGAGAGCCGATGCTGTTTGTCACTTTCTAATAGGATGACCACACTTTTTCGTTAGGTGGGACAAATATTATAATGAAATAATATTTGTTTTAAAAAATACAATGAGGAACTTTCCAATTAATTTAATTCTCTGCAGTTACGTTCAAGTTTTAGCGCCATCTATTTTATAAGTGCATGTAAGAAAATCTCCCGTAGGGGCGTTTTCTTGAAGAAAATTTTCTTCTTTATAGCTTACTAGCGGCGCCCCGCGGTTTTACCCGCGTTGTGCCTGTCCCGTGGGAATTTCGGGAATTTTTATACATATAAACCTTCCTCTTGAATCACTCTACCTATTACAAAAAACCGCATCAAAATCCGTTGCGTAATTTTAAAGATTTAAGCATACAGACAAACAAACAGACAAACAGACAGACAAAAATAGCGACTTTATTTTATACTATGTAGTGAATAGATGGTGCTTTGTGAATTTGAAATCGAACTATCTACTGAGGTGAAACTAAAAATAGATAGTCCGATTTTACTTATAAAAGCATAATGTTTAAATAAAAGAAATTGTTGTAATTTAAATAAATTTTTATTAACACTTAAAAAATATTACTTATAAATATATAGTAATAACCCATTTTTAATCCTCATCATTCAAAGAGTGATTGCTTGCACTTATGGTCACCCTACATAACAAATTTACAATTTTTCCCTTATTTGGCTTACCTGTGAAAGGATATCCCGCAACCACCATAGGATTCAGTTTTACAGAAACGAATACAGCACTTTTTAACCATTTCAATAAGCTAATCTCCCAAAATTGCATAAAATAAAACTAATAGGTAGATATTCACTTGAAGACGAGAATTCAAAGTCGCCTTGACAAATTCAAAGGGTTACTAGAGAAATTATTAATAATTTTACCAAATAGTTCTAAATAATTATGGCTCTGCAGGTATTTCAGAATATTAAGTCAATGGAAGTATTATAAAGCTAAGTAAGTAATTAATAAATTTTATCTAATTCAATATTTACTTTATATGTAATATAAGGATAAGCTTAAAGTCAGCGTTGTGAAATAATTTTCTACCAACATGCTACCAACTACCACTTTTCGATCGAATGGAAGTGTTAGAAAGGGATAAACGGCCTCGGTACTAGCTATCTCTCTTGGCTCGTTTTGCCTCTGTCTATGTTGGTAAGTTACCAACATAGACAGAGGCAAAACGAGGCAAATTTGGGTTACCAATGGTAACCAATGGTAACCCAAATTGAATCATAATGTAAAGGTGTAAGGTGTGCTTTCGTATTTTTCATTTTTAACAGTGCTCAGTCCAGATTTTAGTAATAAGTCCATGGGTACCCCTATTTGCTTGTAGTCAACGTCAAAATTAGTTCTCGGGACACTCGCAGGGGCGCTTCAAATTGCCTCACAAAATTAGCTGTCATTTGCATGGTAACAGCCAGTCCAGTGTGTAAATAATAGAGATCAGTGACTGAATAGGAATAGATGGAGAAATCTGCATCGGACTCACCGACAAGAGCCCTGCTCTTAAGTTTATGATCATGATGACATTGAAAAATGGTTCAAAATCAAAATGATAGTAGTAAGTCCAGCAATACAGCAGCCCCTGTCCGCAGGCGTGGTCGAGCGGGCAGGGCTGCGCGCGGCCCGCGCGCGTCGGCGCGGCCGCGGCCGTGGCGGCGCTCGGCGACCTGTCGCCCGGCGGCGCGCTCATGAGGCACCACCACGCCGCCACCATGGCGCGTACGTACACACACACTAACTACACACAACCACTATCTCCAACGCCAGAGTTTGCTATTGACCTAAATTGGGGATTATGCCCAATCCTTTTCCCAAGGCATTTAAACACTGTTAAAATCTTTTCCAATGCCTTGTGATTGGTTAATTGAAAGCACCGTTTCTGTGGAAACGTATCTTCAATCATGTACTCATACTAAAAACTTATTGATCCCGTCCTTTTTAGAAATAAACTCACAGGGAAAAATCTTTGGTAGGCGGGGATCCAGGATTTGTTTTATGGGGGCACTCTTCACCATTTGATTCATCGTTTGATTGAACCATTAAAGTTGAATCAACCTACCCCCCTTGCTATAAGAAATCTGGGTTCCATGGGGGGGCAACTAACCCCAGTGCCTCCCCCTTGAACCCGCGCCTGTTTGGAAGCGCACTGTAAATGATAACGCCCCCCCGAGCAGAGCTGATCCCGGGGGACGTGAAGAGCGAGCTGCACCGGCTGTACGTGTCGTGCGGCGAGCTGGCGCGCGCGCTGTGGCGCCGCTTCCCGCAGCCCGCCGCGCCGCCCGACGACGCGGACGCCTCCGTGCACTACTACTACGACGCGCTGCTGCGCTTCCGCAACCTCAAGCTGCGCCCCTTCGAGGTCAGCATTCACTATCTCATCTTACTGTTTCTTACATTCAATATATCCTAGAGTCTGCTCCATAAATGGCCGGATAGTAGAGTAGCGATGTTAACCCCCATTTTTAATTCTACCAGAGTGGGGGGCGTCTGATAACCGGCGTTGTACCGAGATCGAGACTGTACAGCATCAGCTGAGACATCTCACTGTGTTTTGTCTCTTTTGCTCTTCAGAATATTGCGTATGTCAGAAAGTGACAAACCATTTATTAATAAGCCCCTTAATGCATACTTTCAATCTATACTTTTTTATACAATAATATAAAATTTATCTACCAAAAATACGTTATTTTTCAGGAAAAAATGCTCCGCGACCTAACACCTTTATCAACTACCCTGACCAGACATTTGAACCAAATGATAGAAACCGCTTGCGCTAAATACGCGATGTGGCAACAGAGGCAAGGAAAAATGCGGTAGTATTCACTGTTAGTATAGGTTTTATACTGAAATACTTGAGTAGAATGTGGCATGGAGCTATACTTGATGTACAGTAAAAAAAGTTACGTATTAGCCTGTAATGTCGAACTGCTGAAGAAATACCTCCCATCTCACTGACGAACTAACATTATTCTTAGTATAATGTCAGAAGTTGTATACTAAAAAAACTTGCATAATACGGAGTTATACTACTGGCATACAGTTTAATTGAAATAAGAACCTGAATTTATACTAAAGCAGAATTAATAAGCACCTAAATTTTATACTAATTGTAAAGGGGAAATTATAATAAATAAGTACTGTCTATTAAAAAAACCGCGTCAAAATCCGTTGCGTAGTTTTAAAGATCTGAGCATACATAGGCACACACAGACAGCAGAAAGCTACTTAGTTTTATACTATGTAGTGAAGTATAATTCCATACCATATTTTATACTAAGGCTGTTTGGGATAAGCGAATGCTATTCAAACACATAAACTTGGAAAGCGTACAAGCATTTACTTATTCTTATGTATCTAACAACTCGTTGGATAAACTAACTTTAAATTTTAATTTAAGATTAAAAGATTTAAGTTAAAAATTTAAGTTGGTTTGTCTGAGTGGTGTAATTTGTATGTTGAGTTGTCAGTTAACAATGTGTACAATATCTATTTATCCCTATAGTTTAGTTTGAATAAGCGATGTTAGTTCATTGCGATTGTTAAGCAACGTGCATCTCGGCCCCTACGTGGATGGGTGGCCGATAGTGGCATTTCTATCGTGCTTCGGAGGGCTCTTTAAGCGGTCGGTCCCGGTTGTTTCAGCCGTTTGACCGTGTCGGTGGCCTTTAGGCGGTCTAATAACTCCGACACCAGGGTTGACCACTAGCCTAATCAAAATGAATGTTTTGTTTATATTCTGATATTAATTGTTTGCTAACTACAATAACTTTGTGATAACAGTAGGAACTGACAACTTATACATTCACTACAAATGATATTAATGTATAAAAATAAGTACCGTTGGCAAAACAATTTAAACAGTTTTTCATCATTCATCATTTATAACTAACGTGCTAGAATACAGGAATGTTTGTAAACAGGTGCCTATTTCATAAAACATTTAAACAGCTATTTTTTTCTGCTAACGGTACCTTTAGTTTAGGTAGGCGGCCTCTGTTGGCCGAAAAGAGAAATTAAAATATCAATAAGATTTAATTTGGTGTGACTTGATTGTCCTATTGTAATGTTAAATTTTCTTTTTGTTTTGTAATTATTCTTTGAAATTTTATCACTTGAGTCACATCAAAATCTTGTAAGCTATTTTTAAAGTCGGTTAGGTCAAATCAAATTTAAAAAGTAAAGTCTTTAATCCACTGCTGGGCAAAGGCCTCTCGTCTCATTGACAGTACAGTGAGGATTAGGCGTAATCACCACGCTTGTATGCGGGTTGGTGATCTTTAAAGAAAATAAATTTTGTTTTCATTACAAATAAATTTTTATATTGTTTTATTTTAGTAAAAAGAAACTTATTAAGACATTAGTGAAAAAATATTTTGTTATTAACAGCATATTAACTTTTATAAATTATTTCAATTTGCCAAAAAAAAAATGCTAATATATGTCATAAAAACACTAAAATTAAAAAGAGTTCTCTTGCTATCTGTACATTAAACAATACTTTACTTTTTGATCAAACCCGACTTTTACATCTCAGTATAAATAGTTATGTTAATAAATAAAAAATGTTACATAAACTGTGAATACGGAATCATTTAGTTTTAAACTGTATAATGTACGTAATAATGTTTGATTTAGTTTCGGAATTAATGCATTTTCTGTACCAAATGTTACTCACGTGCTAATTTATTTTTTATATACCTCTCAAACTCAAATAGTTGTTGTCGAAAGTCGAATAATTCACATTATTTATGTTAATAATTTCATTAATAGATGATTTGAAATTGTAAAATTGCCCCGAAAGAGTTTAAAGGCTAGATATATACCTACGTGTCTGATATAGTATGAAACAAGCAGAAATGCTTAGGGCGTGTTTGCATTGAAGAGGAGAGAAAGAAATCGACTAATCACAGCGCACTGAAATTTTCACACGCATTGACATTAATCTTTTCGTAATGCGTTGTGATTGGTCCATTGAGCTCCGCACAGCTCTGCTGCGTTTCAATGGAAACGCACCCTTCATCACAAGACAAGTAGCAATCAATTCGCATTCTATACGGTTGCTAACTATCAACATTTTAAGACATATCTCTTGATACGAATGTCACTTGTCTTGGGTGTCTGATTTTACCTTTTAAAGATTTTTGTTCTTGCCATTTTTCTGGACGGTAAGACAGGGTCATTCAGCTTCCGAAATCACTTAATTTGTTTGACGTTAGCTGGGTGTTATGTATGAACTAGCCCTTAAACGACAATCAAACACATTTACTGATTTATTTGTACATAATGTCATAACGTGAATGTAAATTTTTGTCAATAAAAAGTGTCACTAAAATCGTAACTAAAAGTTGATTTTCGAATAACTAAAAAAGACTAATTCAGTGTAAAAACAATCTTATTGCCGAATTATAAATGTATTGAAATCTATATTAAGAGTCAAGGCAGACTAATGTCAAGTTGAAGTGTCAATTTAAGCATATTATATTATAAACATTTTGATGAACGTGGTGAGTGTGAAGCGATTGCCAGATGGCTACTGAAGGAGCATATTAAGAAAGATAAATATTCTACACTAAGTTACAATACAAATGACACAGAAAAAAATTACATTAAAAGTTACACAATAGGCAACAATAACCATCCCTTATCTCTACAATTCAAGGGATTTTCACGTCAAATAAACCCTTCACTTCAATTATAGTGTGTCTTGCTTGACTCTTAATTCCATTCGCACTTATCACTCTAATATAACTCAAATTGATCTAATAAACTGCGACAATAACATCGCATATTTAGTAAGTAAGCTGAAGTCCAAAATTTTTGTTACCATTATTGGTTTTAAAGAAATATCGTTTCGAAATATGATTTCTTTGTTAAGTGGTAGTTTTAAAATACAAGCAATAATTAATTAGTAATTCACTTTTATGTTTTACAAGATATAAGGTAGATTCACACTAAGCAAGCATTTTATCTCTGTTTTCTAGTTAAACTAGATATTGCGTCTCTTTCTGGCACGCGGAATCAAATTAGCTTCAGTGTTGCCAGATTTCAGTCAGTGTTGCCATAGATAAAAATATGTAATTTAATTTGTATTCTCTTTTAAATTGGTTTACGATGTTGTCCGAGTTAAACACATTACCCTTCTGTGCGTAGTCGGGTAATAAATAATGAATAAATAAGAAATGTTTCGCCAAATACTGCCAAACATGTTACACGATGTTTATATGTATTTAATAAACAAACAATGATTCCTAAACATATTATATTTGTTTTATTTAAGTAATTTGCGCAATAAAGGAAAAATTAAATATCTTGTTTTTTATTCCTTCCCTTAACTTTCGTTGAAGAAACTTGTTAGCTGCTTGATTTTATCAAAGTTGTATCCGTTTCCGTTGGAATTTTAGAATAGGTACATATATATAGGTATTATACGTACATATTGTATAATATAATCTGTATAATACAATCTGTATAGAGTACTTTCTTTAAATAAAGTTCAAATAAAGTTTCATAATTATATTTTATAAAATATTAAATAAAATAACAATAATCAAATCGCCGAATTAACAGAAGATATCATATATTGTAGTCATTTATCGTGACCAATACAATTTAGACTTTATTTTAATTCTTATAAATAAAACTAAAATTGTATCCTACACATGCGACTACCATATTCCATTAAACATAACACTACTTTAACTTAGTCGGGTAAAATATTCAGATTGGGTAAACATCATTGGAACCTACCTATCTAATCTATTAAGTATAGTAATGGTTAGGAATACTTTATAGTAATAGTCATAATTATACATTGAATAGGTACAAAAAACAACACAGTTTTTGAGAAATCCCTAGATTGTGTCGCGATTTGTACAATTTTTATATTTAATTAATTTGCGTTCGAACAAGCATAATTATATACTTCAAATTTGTTATTTTCGTGCAGATATATAGTGAACGCAGAATGGTCACTATAATGGTCGTTAACAGCCTTTGATCAACAATACACAACTAGATATCGGGTCAAGTACAATATCAAAGCTAAATACTGTCCGCGTGGATGACGTGTGACAGCTTATTTTGTTTACTACCGAACTGAAACAAATGTTTTAACACAGTTCGAAACTCAACCTAATTACAACCATGACACCTAGCAATAAAGTAGCAAATCTTATGAATAAAATAAGAGCTCACTTTTCAAATGAGGCCTTACTCACCGAGACGTATTTTTTGCGCCGACCCGATATCTAGTTGTGTATTGTTGATCGAATTTAACAGCCACTTAACAGCCTATTTCCGTAAGGCAAGATTCAAATTCTAAAATATAAAATTCTTGTGTCGCGGTGTTTGTTAAAGAGTTAAACTCCTCCAAAATGGCTCGACCGATTCTCATGAAATTTTGTGAGCATATCGGGTAGGTCTGAGAATCGGACTTTTTTTCATCCCCCTAAATGTCAAGGGTAGTACACCCCTTAATTTTTATATGGCAAAACAACGTTTGCCGGGGCAGCTAATTACCTATATCTTTGGAATGCAGTTGTTCATTTAAATGAAATATTTATAATATACTGTTATCTTTTCAGCATATACTGAATATAAGATATTAATTTTAAGACGTTTTTTAAAATACACAATTAACAAAGTTGCCGGTTAACCTTTTTTGATTTAAATATTTTTTGTGATAATTTATGGTACAAAGGCGAGTTAACAGTTGTAAAGTCAGTTCTTGTTTTTTTAAGTTATTAATATTATATGGAACCATTTTGGAATATAACTTATCATTTAAACCAAAACTAAGTAGGTATGACTAAATAATCAACGTGTTTTCATCAATTTCATTTAAATTGGGACAGCCTGCAACTTTGCCTATTGTACTCAAATGAATACTAAAAATATGTATAAAGTTATCAATATTATAACGATTATAATACTTTACTTTAATAAAGTTAGGATTAGAAATTGGTTGGAATAAAGAATAAATTACATACGCTTATCCAAACGCCACTCAAATGAAGTTAAACTTAATTTCATACATTTTTGACAACTATTTGTCATATTGACAAACTTTGTGACACCTTTTTGCCATAATTGACAAAAAAAAGATAAAATTGACAAACTTTTTGTCAAAATTGGTAAACTATTTGACGGATTTGTCAAACTGTATAGAATTGATGGCAGCTTAATTTAAGTGGCATTTAAGTAATAGGGGGTTACAATTGAAATGAATAAATAAAGTATATCAGAATGACCTTAATATCTTAGAGCAATAAATAATTATATAATGAATACTATAAGCTGTATACTTTGTTTACAAGAGCTAATTGCAATCTTTCGATAAAGTTAATTCATCAAATAATTTCGACAAATTTACATAATTCTTATAGACTGTTGATACTGTAAAAAATATAAAAAAAACGATATATGTAGGGCCAGGATGCGAGTAAATAGACAATATTCTTCTATCTTTAATCTCTTCTTTTCATATGGAAATAGGAAGTGAGAGAGAGATAGAATGAGATGTCTATAGAGAAGAGAAAGAGATACACAAACCCTTTGTCTTGGCGTGCATCATAGCTTCCTTGATTGAAAATGTATCCCTTATCAAACATAGCAATTTCGATGGCTAAATGTAACTATAAAACACGGCCAAAACATTTACCCAATGACTTCTTAAGAGAAATGGGTAAGTATTCCGACCGGCCGCGGCGACTGTTTTCATCGATCACAATAACATTACAAATCAACTACTATAGAATAGGTAGAAAAATGTACGGCTTTTTAGCCCACAACTAGGCAAAGTCCTAGCTCACTGAAGATATCAGTACAGTGAGGAGTAGGCGTAATCATATTAATTCATAATTAAGAAAATATAATGACATGAATTCGAGACACAATTAAATACACATTAAGACGAATAAACAACAATAATCACTGTCTTTCTCCAATAAACTTATAAGTAGACATGAAACCTATATTTAACCCCAATAAATTAGGCATAAAATATTGCCCAAATTATAAGGCAAAAGTACAATAAATAAATATTCTTTTATAACCTTCATAGATAACATATCTCTCTTGAAACAACTTAACGACTTTCCAAATTCGAACTTTCCATTTGACGGTCTTCACAGCTGTCACTGTCAAGCTGTCATCTGTCAAATTTGACAGTTATCTATCTGAAAGCCTTGACGATCCATACGATGAAAATGATCGCTAATATGATGCCGATAAGGATCAAAATGAACATTTTCCTTCGGTACCGTCTTTGGTACTCGGCGGCTTTGGCTAGCTCGTCGATGCCGGCTTCTACGTTTGATGTCACTTGCTCTATGTGACTTTCAACGGTGTCTGAAAATATCACATAATTGGAATAGAATACTTAATAGTACTGGTTTGTTAGATTTAACCGACCGCTAGTCATTAAGAATTAAAACAAAAATGTATTCACTAATACCCATGCTCTGGAGGCACGTTAAGCCATCGGTCCCGGTTACTTTCTACGGATAGTAGTCGTTACATGAGCCATGTCAGATGCCTTTGGCGGCTCAATAACTTTGACATCAGGATTGGTCAGGTTGACCATCCACTCGATGAAGAAGAAGAAGACTAATACCAAGTTCTGTTGGCCGGTGAATTTGGCCCTCAGTGACTGTGACTGTGTAACGCTCGTGGCGTAATTGAACAAAGCGATATTAGCTCATTGCGATTGTTAAGCAACGTGCAGCTCGGCCTTTATTGGATGGGTGACCGATAGTGGCATTTCTATTCGAGCGCTACCGCTACGTAAAATTGTCGATCCCGGTTGTTTCAATCGTTGGACCATGTCGGAGGCCTTTAGACTGACTTAAAACTCCGACACCTGGGTTGGCCAGTAACCTGTTCGAACTTACCTACTTTTATTACTTCTTCTTATCGAGTGGATGGTCACCCTGACCAATCCTGGTGTCAGAGTTATAGAGCCGCCAAAGGCCTCTGACATGGCTCATGTAACGACTACTATCCGTAGAAAGTAACCGGGACCGACGGCTTAACGTGCCCTCCGAAGCACGGAATCATCTTACTTTTCGGGCAATCAGGTGATTCAGCCTGCAATGCCCTAACCAAACTGAGGACAGTCTCACAAAGTGATTTTTGTGAGGTATCCCCACCGGGAATCGAACCCGGAACCTCCGGATCGTGAGCCGAGCGCTCAAACCACTAGACCACGGAGGCTGTTTTATTACTTACTCTAGGTAAAATAATGTGAGTACTGACCAATTTTGGGCGCCTGTTCGTGCACCATCGTGGCTAGCTGCTGCATGATGTCGTTCACATCCAACACATCCGCTTCGATCTTGCTCATATACGCTTCCCTCTCTTGGAGCATGCTCGATTCAAACTCTACGAGTCGTGCCTGGGAACAACATTTAAGCATAATATTATAGTGAAGTTTGTTTTTTGGGTGTTTGAACGCGCTAGAAATTCGATTTGAATAATTCTTCAATGTTCAACGGGAAGGTTTTATTTTAGGCTATTTATCATCCCTACGAAAATGGGACAGCGCGGGTGAAACCACGAGACGATGCTAGTCTAATTATCCTAGGATAATAATCTAAATGCGAAAGTTTGTGAGGATAAATGTATGTATAGATGGATGTATGGATGTTATGTTTGTTGCTCTTTCACGCAAAATCTACTGAACGGATTTGGATGAAACTTTACAGTAATGTAGGTTATACATCAGAATATCACATGGGATACATTTTATCCGAAAATTCCCACGGGAACGGGTACAACGCGGGGCGTGGCTAGTAATAATATAATAAAGCTGAACAGATTGATCTTAATTTGTTAGTTCGAACGCGCTAAGCTCTGGAGCTACTAGTCTGATTTGACAGGCTGTCATATTGAAGACAGGCCACTTTTCGGCTTGGGATTTCCACAGAAACCCATTCAAATTTTAATTCCCGGGTAACAGGTAGAATGCGGGTAAAAACTCGAGGCATGTTCTTCGTTACCTGTGCCTGCTGGTTGGCGAGCATCGACGACTCCTCGTCGTCAGCTATCGCTTGCTGCTCGAGCGTGGTTTGGTCGTTGCGTTGTCGCGTCGCGCGAGGCATGTGGGCGGCCATTTTCTCTGACACTTTCTGAAACATAAGCCGCTTATTAATAAACGCTGTGTAACTAAAACACTGTTGTAATGTGTTTTGTCTCTCTCTTTTGCTCTTCGGAAAATTGCGTTTGTCAGAAAGTGACAAACCATTTGATAGCTTAAATGTTCCAAATACGCGTTTAATTAATATGAGCCTAGGCGTTTAGCTTAGATTAGATCTCTGACACCACCAATCCGATTTCAATAATTATTTTTGTAATGGATAGAGACATTCAACGGGAAGGTTATATGCTAATTTTCATCCCGATATTTCAACGAGAATGGGCACTACGCGGGTATGGTATGTTTTCTCTTCTAAGCAACTGGGTTCATTTCCCTAAATTTCTACTGGAATCCAACTTACATCACTCATGTTCCGGAGATATGCTTCGATGTACGAATAACTATTGAATTCAATTATGTATTATTAAATATATTTATATCACAGCAAAGCTCTACCGGTTTGATAAAAAATTCACACAATACTAAATTAGATTGCTTTTTATACCTAAACTAACAAATAATTAATTACCTACCATTTTTGGTTGCCTTGCCACTAGAGCTTTGCTATGCTACATTGCGGCGTGCTAAGTTTGGTATCGACCAATCAATGACAAACGTAGCATAAGTATTAGCCTGTAATGTCCCACAGCTGGGCAAAGGCCTCTCATCACACTGAAGATATCAGTACAGTGAGGAGGATTAAGTATAATCACCACACTAGCCAAATGCGGGTAAGTGATCTCAAACCTGAGCCATGTTTAAAAAGAATGGAACATGTTTTCTCTCGACCCGGGAGCTCAGTCTCAGCCTCAGGCGAGTGTACATACCACTAGACCACCTAGGCGAAACGTAGCATAGTAACATAATATAGATAGTAATGGTGACATTCAGCAATGATTTCGAACGTGGCAAAGCATGGCTTTGGTGGAAAACTCCCTTTAGATGCTTATTAATTAAACAAATACAATAAAACTGATAAGCTTTTAAGCCTATACAACATAATAATGCATGAATTTCAAGGTTTTCCCCATTTAGGGTGCTTTCAAATTATGCGTTTCGTGTCGGACCGCTGCGGTGCCGAAGCCGTGCGTTTGTCGTATTGTGAACGTACGATCGTGTGTTTTCATACAAATCGAGCAGTGCGGCAACAGTGCGTACTAAAATTATTTCGCGGTACCGACGCCGCACTGTTGCCGCACTGCTCGATTTGTATGAAAACACACGATCGTACGTTCACAATGCGACAAACGCACCGCTTCGGCACCGCAGCGGTCCGACACGAAACGCATAATTTGAAAGCACCCTAAATACTAATATTATAAAGAGGTAAAACATAATAAAGGGCAGTGTAATCTTTTTCGTAAATTTCTAATTTTGATTAAAGTTTTGCATGCTTTACTGATCTGTTTTTTTTACAAGTAGCTCAACTTACCTTTTGCACTGTGGAATAGTTAGCCAGCGCATCGCTAAACGCCTGTGTGAGCCGCTCGACTTGTAGTTTCTGTGGTTTGTCCCCTCGGCGGACCACGACACCCAAACGCTGGATGTCACGGGCTGTGCTTGACACTGACGCGTTTACTTTCTGCTGTGTGTCGTGACTGAAAGCAGAGAAAGCTAAGTTATTAGTAAGTTCGAGTAGGTATTACCTACTTAAAGTGACCAACACTGGTGTCACTTAAAGTGACCAACACTGGTGTCGGAGTTTTTAGACCGCCTAAAAGTGAATTCTTCTTCATCGAGTGGATGGTCAACCTGACCAATCCGGGTCGGTATCAAAACGACTGGATTCTCAAAACGACCAGATCCACATAAAGACTTGATCGCAAAACGTCCACATCTGCAAAAAGCCTTCATCTCGTAATGACTTTTTGCAGATGTGGACGTTTTGCGATCAAGTCTTTATGTGGTTCTGGTCGTTTTGAGAATCCAGTCGTTTTGATACCGACCCACCAATCCTGGTGTCAGAGTTATTGAGCCGCCAAAGGCCTCTGACATGGCTCATATAACGACTATTATCCGTAGAAAGTAACCGGAACCGACAGCTTAACATGCCCTCCGAAGCACGGAATCATCTTACTTTTCGGGCAATCAGGTGATTCAGCCTGCAATGCCCTAACGAAACTGAGGGCAGTCTCACAAAGAGATTAAAGCCTAAAGGTGACGACATGGTCTAACAATTGACACAACCGGGACCGATAATTTCGAAGCATGGTAGTGCTAAGTTAATCTATACTAATATTATAAAGCTGAAGAGTTTGTTTATTTTGTTTGTTTGTTTGTTTGTTTGTTTGTTTGTTTAAACGCGCTAATCTCAGAAACTACTGAACCGATTTGAATAATTATTTCACTGTTAGATAGTCTATTTATCGAGGAAGGCTATAGGCTACATTTTATCCCGAAATTCCCACGGGAACGGGCACAACGCGGGTAAAACGGCGGGGCGCTGCTAGTAGTTAATACAGCTATAACTTCTTTCGCAAACAAATATTGTATTACAATTTATGATAAGTTCTAGCACTTTTTTAAATTGATTAACAATGTGGCCTTTTGCTAATGTAGACTTTCTCATAAGTATACCGAAAGTTAATTGTAATAAATCACATATAAATTGAAAATATAGTTTTCCAGTCATTTTGAAGTCATAAAAAGATATTTTTTTTAAATGATTTAAAATGGCATGCAACTTATAAAATAGTGACTGAATGAGTATTGTTGTGATTCACATTTTGAAAACAGAAAAAAATCCATTAGTACAATTAGGAGAACAAGAAGGACATGATTAAAAAAAAAAAATTAATAACTTGGTATATATTAACACAAATTAACATATAACTATTACTTATTTAACAATTTCTGACAAAAATAAAATATTGGCTACAAAGTTTTAAGGCCAGCTGCCACATGACACCAAGAGGTTAACCTCCCTGGGAAGCTTATAATTTAAAAATATATTATTAAAGTAATAAATAATACCATTAAACTCACATTTTATCCCTCAGCTGAACATTATCGCTGGGCCCTCCGATCTGTTTAATCATTTTCTCAAGTGACCGGAGACCTCCGTTGATAACATTAATGTTGTCCGCGATACCCTCACTAAGGTTGTACAGCTCTGTGGGACTGAAGTCTGCGAAACCCACTGCTGGGACACTAGCAGTGGCCCCATAGTCCTTGCTGGATCCACTGATTGGTTCTCGTTCAGACATTTTGGTTTCTGTAATGTTCAATACATACAAATAAGTAGTGAGTACTGGACTATAGTTAGGTACTGTACTCTGTTATGGAATCTTTTGTACTCAAATTGTGGTTTAATTTTGGTGTTTCATCCTGTTTAGTTTTAGGCTCAAAAGTAGGTACCTATATGTAAAATAGCAGCGCCCCGCGGTTATACCCGCGTTGTGCCCGTTCCCGTGGGAATTTCGGGATAAAATGTAGCCTATAGCCTTCCTCGATAAATAGACTATCTAACAGTGAAAGAATTATTCAAATCGGTTCAGTAGTTTCTGAGATTAGCGCGTTTAAACAAACAAACAAACAAAACAAACTCTTCAGCTTTATAATATTAGTATAGATGTATTTTTTGGTAAAAGTAAAGTAAGTTCGTGAAGGCCAGTGGCCAACCCGGTGTTGGAGTTTTTAGACCGCCTAAAGGCCTCCGACATGAAAAAATGTGAGAATTTTACCAATTGAGATTTTTCAATATTGATTAAACTAAAACATGCATTGAGTTTTCACAGGCCTTAATTATAAGCTCATTTGCTTTTACTGAGGGAATGTTAGAAGCCTTTTAAATGTAAAATAACATGTTTATTGAAAAATACACACGTTTATCCTGGTATTTTTCTGTAACTGACAACATATTTGCATGTGTAACAAGATATGAAGCACAAAGGAGATAATAATATAATAACAATCTTAAAAAACAAAAATTGAGTGCATACAAAAGAAAAAAATACATGAAAATTTCAGTCGATTTAACCATAAATTTACGTTATTTACCTCTTGATGCACGACAAAATACGTCACAAATTATATCTTGTTATGATGCAACGTTGATTCATCGATTTAAGTACTAAACAAAAAACAATAGTTTTGTGGAAAATATATTGGAGTTTTGGATATGTAATTTACTTTGCGTTACATTACGAACTTCCTAAATGGGGAAGGTAGAAGGTTGCGCAAGGATTATTTAATAACCGGTTGCTAAATTTGCTTTACCTTAGAAAAATGTAGATTAGTCCTATTAAATTACTGGTTTTCTTCACGTAAAAATTCTTTGTCCATCCGTCATACACTTTGCCGAACGAAACAAAGCAAAAGCAAGCAGCTGAGCTGTCAGCTGTGAATATAATGACAGTTGACAGTAAAGCTGACATTGACAGTTTATAAATGTCAAAAGCAATGTCAGTGTGGTAATGGTCATTTCGTAATTTTTTGATATTCTTAGGTAGCCTCTATTCTCCGTCTACGTTGGGTAGGCTTAAATTTTTAAAATAGCTTAAATTTTATTACCAAGAATTTTATGCTTTTATTGTTTATGAAATACAGTTCAATTTTATGAATTCGGATGGTGAATACCTTCTACATTCATGTTTGTTAATAGCGAAAAATATCAGAAAAGTTAAAGTTGTCAGAAAAGGTACCTAGGTATCAGATTAGAATACTAAAAAAGCAAAAAAAAAAATTGGGTAAAAATACTTTTGGGTTTGACATAGTGTTGGGAAACATTACAGAATTATAGAATGGTAACCATTGAGTTATATATTTTGATTCCCATGAGGTATTTCCCATTATGATTTTTAACGATAAAAGCTAGAATATCAGCAATAAAACTAATTACAATAATATTCTCACCGTTTAACTCACGACCAGGATACATAAAGTTACACCTGCGCTTCACAGAGTACCTGTCGTACTTGGAAACAATACCGGGAGCATTGTGAACGTGCCTTGAATAATAAAGGCGGGAATAGTGAGAGATGATAGTGTACTCTGTGTACTCATTTTGTTGTGTTCAAAATTATAAATGGTTCAATTTTTGGGTTCAATCTATTGGTTGGTTCACAGACCACGAACTTGTTCGTTGTCAACGAATTGGTTCGTTGCATGTTTGTTGTCAAAAAGTATGAAAAAGTGACCATGAAAATGTAACATTTCTAATTGTTCCTAATTACATCTGAGCGCTACCGTGGTCACGGTAATAGAATCTCCGCCCGTGGTTAGAAGGGTACCTTAAATCGATCATGTCGGAATGTTAGTTTGTTGAATGTTAGTTTTAGTTTTAACTCGCGTAAGAAAAAATAGAATACTCATGTATCTATACTAATATTATAAAGCTGAAGAGTTTGTTTTGTTTGTTTGTTTGTTTGTTTAAACGCGCTAATCTCAGAAACTACTGAACCGATTTGAATAATTCTTTCACTGTTAGATAGTCTATTTATCGAGGAAGGCTATAGGCTACATTTTATCCCGGATTTCCTACGGGAACGGGCACAACACGGGTAAAACCGCGGGGCACTGCTAGTATATTTATATAAGTACTTAACTTTGCTAATGTTTCAACGATGAAATAAAATAACGATACACAGTACCACCACTATCAGTTTTACTTAGGTAGTTCATTTTAATAACTTTTTACATAAGTAAATCCTCCTACGACATAAATAAACAACCATAGTCAACTTAACACCAACAAAAACAGTTTGACGGTCAACATACGTGGCTAATAGCGTAAGAAACCATTTAAAATAACTAGAAAGGTATTTTGTTCCTGCACGTTACTTGGGTAACAACATTAATTGCGTTAATTTGCGGTAAAAAGAGTAAAAAGTAAAATAATTGACGTGATAATTACTGGACTATTAACTTGATGAAGGAACTTAGTCAATCGTCATTCATTCATTCGTTCGTTCATCACATTCATAAGGACTGGTTGGCTACTTGTAGAGAAAAAGGAAGAGGTTTAATAGGCGGGTTTTTTAGTTTTATTCATAGACAAAACCTTTATTCGGTTTTATGTAGTTCAGTTAAAATTATAAGTAACGAGACGATATGCCAATAGGTACCTACATAAAAACTAATACATAGGTAGTTAATATTTGTCCAGGTTAATGGGTTAATAATAACTTCATAGCTTCAACGCCTCGGTGCTCCTAGTGGTATGTATTCGCTTGTTAAGACTGAGGTCCCGGGTTCAATTTCCGGGTCGAGCGAAAACATTTTTCCCACTATTCAAACATGGCTCGGGTTTGAGATCACCAACCCGCATATGGCATGGCGTGGAAATTATGCCTAATCCTCCTCACTGTACTGATATCTTCAGTGAGATGAGAGGCCTTTGCCCAGTGGAACATCACAGGCTAATACTTTGCTTTTCTCTGTACTTAACTGATATGTTCAGTGAGACAAAGTCCTTTGCCCATTTCGTACAGGCTATACTTTTTACGATATACGACTTTATCTAAGTAGGTACATCTCCACTGTATCATATTTTACCTGCCTTGCCTATCTATTAATATTTATTGACTTAGGATTACTATCTCAAGTGTATAAATAAAACCATTTAAATCATAAACAATTTATGTCTTTATTTAGCGAATGCTCAAAATACATCCAGCATTTCTCTTGAAATATGGGAGACCTAATTTGTAACCATAATCTTTCGCCAATGAAACATAGTCTTTATTCCTATTGGGCTAGAAGTTAGTTCGTTTTGGCAGCTATTTATAAACCTCTCAATCTTAGCGAAGAAATCTTAAGCCATAAATTACTGATTATTATTTCTCTGACTTATATTTGCTGTTATTTAATAAATGCTGCGCTTTCTGTCGTGGAGCTAAGAAAATGTACATTAAATGGACATGGCAAAATATTATCCTACAGGTATGTATAGGTTTGATTTTGAGTAGGTTGATACTTAAGTAGGTACTTAAATCCTAGTATATCAACACGAGTTTGACTAAGTGATTCACCGGAATTTTAAGCAACGTTGGTACAGCAGCTTCCTGCTTGGACTGTTGGCTCATGATGGCATGTCTAAGAGTTAGATACCGTGCTTAGGGGGGCACGGTTAATTGACGTTCCCGAAACGCTAAGCCTATGTCATATCAAAAGCTTTGCAAACGTGTAATATCTATTTTCCAAATATGCCACCTCCGAAAGCAGATTCTAATTTCAAACTCGTAGTCACGTGCGCAGGAAGTTTACGCGGCACGCGCGCTGTTTCCTTGTTCGCAGGATGTTTTGCGCGCGCAATACGTTTTTGAATTCAGTGTTCGGTAACCGTTCGGATACACTACTCGACGGTGCAGGTTAACCTCATTTTAGAATTAGAATTGAGGATATAAACTTTTTGGTCTATTTACTCTAATTTTTCTATTGTTAGTGGACATTGGTTGTCAGGAAATGGTAGAGTACATGTACATTTTGGCCGTCCATATTAACTACTGAACTGTCTTCGCCAGAAACTCTGCTCAGTTACGTAGTAACTATTTAGTAATCTGTGGCTCAGTGTACATGTTCGCGCACAAATGTGCTGAACTGTGCGCTTACAAAAGTTACGCACAGGCTTACCAGTGGACATGGAAGCCAAATGCGATACCAGCTTAGTACGCGCACTGCTGGAGTTTTGCACAAAATGTTTGTAAACAAATGTGCTGCACACTGTTTTGGTGGAATCGTGCCTTTAGAGAGAGTACAGTACGTACTAATGGCTAGTACTAATAATCTATCTGTATGGGCATTATCTATAAACAGATACATTTTTAGTGTTTATAAATAAACTAGCAGCGCCCCACAGTTATACTCGCGTTGTGCCCGTTCCCGTGGGAATTTCGGAATGAAAAAAGCCTATAACTTTTCCGCGCACAACGCGGGGCGCTGCTATAATATATAAAAGTTAACCGCCCACTATCTCGAAGCTACATTAAATTTCTATTACTTAATAACCACCGGATGTGATGAATTGTGCGCGTCCCATGGATGCTCATTTGACTAATCAATACTAATAACTCGAAATCAAACGTTTGTCCGGTCGTTTGTATGGTCAATAAACTTTACATGAGTTTGTGAATTAATATTATGAAGATATAGGAAGGCACTTATTTCCTGTATGGCTTTGAAAATGTTAAGCATACTTAGAACTTTATTAAGGTATGATAGGTTATACTTAGGGTCGATTGCACAAGAATTCTTATTATGATTTAGCGCTTACATCTCTCTCTCTACTCATTCATTCATTCATTCACTCATTCATTCACTCACTCACTCACTCATTCATTCATTCATTCATTCATTCATTCATTCATTCATTCATTCATTCAATCATTCATTCATTCATCCATCCATTCATTCATTCATTCATTCATTCATTTCAAATAGGTAAGTGGCCAACCCTGAGTTTTTCGACTGCCCTAAGGCTTCCGACATGGTCTAACGATTGAAACAAACGGGACTGGGAGTTTAACGTGCCGTCCAAAGCACGAAAAATGAAATGAAATCACTTTTACTTGAACACTTTTATAGATTACTAGCCGCGCCTCGCGGTGTTACCCGCGTTGTACCCGTTCCCGCAGGAATTCCGGGATAAAATGTATCTCATGTGTTATTCCGATGTATAACCTATATTACTGTAAAGTTTCATCCAAATCGGTCCAGTAGTTTTTTCGTGAAAGACAAACATGCATAGTTGCATACCCACCTCCATACATACATCCATCCTCGCAAACTTTCGCGTTTATAATATTAGTAGGACAGTACTTACTAGGTATTTGTACCATCTTCTTCTTCATCGAGTGGATGGTCAACTTGACTAATCCTGGTGTCAGAGTTACTAAGCCGCCAAAGGCCTCTGACATGGCTCATGTAACGACTACTATCCATAGAAAGTAATCGGGACCGACGGCTTAACGTGCCCTTTGAAACACGGAATCATCTTACTTTTCGGGCAATCAGGTGATCCAGCCTGCAATGCCCTAACCAAACTAAAGGCAGTCTCACAAAGAGATTTTTGTGAGACATTGTCCCCACCGGGAATCGAACCCGGAACCTCCGGATCGTGAGCCGAGCGCTCAAACCACTAGACCACACAGGCTGTCACTGTACCATAGCTTGTAAGTAAAACGAGAAGTCGACAAGTACAGCACGTATTTATATTTGAGTTTGTTGTTATTCATCCGGTGTAACTTAACAATAGCTTTAAGTTAAGCAAGTTATCTTGCTAACATGTTGAAACTAAGTAAATCTGTTTGGAATACAATAAAACTATTTACCGTTGTGAAACATAGACAAAAACAATGATCTATGAATAATAGAGGCTAATAGAGGTCACCTCTAACTCTGAACTGTGTTGTGTTACACCGTTGACTTCCTATCCCAACCTGTTTGATCAAAATCGGTTTAGGAGTTTACCAAAAGAACTTTATTTTACTTAAACCTTAAGTATTATTAATTTTTATCTCCGTATAAAAAGTAGGTAAAGTAAGTTTGTGTAGGTTCGTGCCTCCGACATGGTCTAACGTTTGAAACAACTGGGACCGACAATTTAACGTGCCTTTGGAAACACGGTAGCGTTCAGTTATAAGTGCCACTATCGGCCACCCATCTAAGTAGGGCCTGAGCTGCACGTTACTTAACAATCGCAATGAGCTTACATACCTTAATCAAAGTACGCCATGTGCGCTACTGTATATAGTACTAACCGCGCCCCGCGGTGCTACCCGCGTTATACCCATTCCCACGGGAATTTCGGGATAAATGGTATCCCACGTGTTATTCTGATGTATAACCTATATTACTGTAAAGTTTCATCCAAATCCGTTCAGTAGTTTTTTCGTGAAAGAGTAACAAACATACATAGATACATACATCACAACCTTTCGCATTTATAGTAGGACTAGCAGCGCCCCGCGGTTTTACCCGCATTGTGTCCATTCCTGTGGGAATTTCGGGATACCATGTATCCCATGTGTTATTCTGATGTATAACCTATATTACTGTAAAGTTTCATCCAAATCCGTTCAGTAGTTTTTTCGTGAAAGAGTAACAAACATACATTAATCCATACATACATCCATCCTCACAAACTTTCGCATTTAGAATATTAGTAGGATATTACTGTAAAGTTTCATCCAAATCTGTTCAGTAGTTTTCTCGTGAGAGTAACAAACATACATACATACATCACAACCTTTCGCATTTATAGTAGGCTGTACTAGACACGTAAATAATCGGCCAGAATCACGAGTCATCACAACACCGTCCCAAAATCAGGGCATGATTGCACCGTGTGATTTATTTGGTGGTCAAATAGATAACCGCCGTCATTGGCCCACAATAAGACGGTCAATTGAATAACGATTCTAAAGTACGTAGTACCGACAGGGGTTCTTAAGAATAGTGATGGGACGTCATGCGATTAACTTGTCGATTAACTTAACGAACTTTGGCAACGATCTTTCTGTAAGACGGTTATACAATAATGCATCCTTAGATCTATCCAACACCTAATAACTGGAAGAAATCGGATGCCGAATAGTGTTATACTTATTTTATTATTTTTTTAACTATACCTAGTAGATATAATAATCGCAATGAACTAACATCGCTTATTTTGAATTGAAACTATGTACGGATACACTTTTATTTTACATTTTTATCTGACGTTTCGGCCCTTTTTACAGGAACCGTGGTCACAGTTATGATAAAAAAATATACTAATATTATAAAAAGGTAAAATTTGTAAGTTGGTTTGTTTGTATGTTCAAGCTAATCTCGGGAATTATCAGTCTGATTAGAATAATTATTTTTGTAAAAGATAGCCACATTCAACGGGAAGGTTATAGGCCAATTTTCATCCCGAAATTCCAATGGAAACGGGCATAACGCGGGTTAAACCGCGGGACGATGCTAGTGTGAAATAAAAGCGAATTGTATCTGTAAACCGCTAGCATTGCCTTACTTACTTGCCTTGCCGGACTTACAATTCCTGAGATTACCTCGAACAAACAAACAAACTTAAAAAATTTACCTTTTTATAATATTAGTATAGATAAAAGCGAAGTGTATCCGTAAACGTAGTTTCAATTCAAAATGAGTAGTGTTTGCTTAAACTTGAGAAACAGTCAAACTCGCTTAGTCAAACTACGCGACGAGCGCCACAAAATCGATTACATCGATATCAACACATTCGCCGCCCACCCCTCGATCTCAAGAGCACTACCGCTGGAATCAGCTCAAGAGTGTCGAGTGGATACGGGACGGCTCCCAATCAACTCGCTCCTTGGAGCCGACTCCCTAATTGGTACTGCGTTGTTTACTATCATACTCTAGAGATACTTCTTCTTTTTTACTAGTTTATGGTATCAATGGCAAGGTATTGTGATTTGTGTACTTGGTATGATATCTACACTAATATTATAAAGAGAAAACTTTGTTTGTTTGGTTGTAATGAATAGGGTCAAAAACTACAACCAACATCGCTTAGTCAAACTGCGCCATGAGCGCTACCTATGAAATGAATGAATGAATGGCAATAAATTTCAAAATAGGAACATCCTCACCTCTCGACATTGGCAACACCGACACAATTGCATTTTGAAATGCAATAAAAACTGCATATCCGCCGAACTCCTTGATTTTTATTTTTTTATTTATTGCGTGTGTAGTTTTATCTCAAAGATCTGTTTTCCTGTCAAATGGAAGTATCGATTGAATACAAAATCGATAACAATAGCGTGTTAACATTTTGGGACAGAATCGATATTTTTACTTTGGAATTTTAAAAATAAGAATCACGTTTGTACTGAATAATTTTATTTGTATTCTGTTTGTACATGGTACAAATAGCTTTACATAAATAAAAGTAAATGGCGTAAGAAGGTTAGTTCACAAATTGTACTACAAGAACACCTCTATATTTTGTGATTAGTTAGAATTTTTGTCCACTTGTCGGGTGTCGGCCCCGTATTTATATCGGACGTCCTGTTGACAGTACATTTTATATACCTATTACTCGTAGTGCCTCGCAGCCTTAGCCCGCGGGAACTTCGGGATAAAATGTATGCCATGTCTTATTTTGATGTACCTATACAACATGTATTATTATAACAGTAAAGTTTTCAACCAAGTAGTTTTTGCGTGAAAGATATAACATAGTCGTACTTCTTTATAAACTTCTGCATTCATAAGAAGGATTATAAAGTTATTTCACACTTGTCGGAGAAGAATTTTTGAAAACACCGTATGTAACCAAATTGCAAATAAAATATAAGAGATAAGAAGAACTCTAATTTTCAAATTTTTGATCAAATTTGTTTATTTATTTTTGCTTAGGTTTAACATAAAGATATAACCCACAAAATATCAACTTACGAAATACCTAACCATATATTTATTTAAATATGGTACCTACCTATCTAAAAGTAACTAGTGAGTGAGGCATGTAACTCATTAAAAAGGTCACAATATTGAACTTGCTAATCAATTGACGGAATCGATTAAATCGAATGCAATTGTCTTCTGCATCGATTCTCGGAATCGATTTAAATTATTTGAGTGATAACTAACCAAAGAATATTAAAGTCAGTGCTTGATGTATTTGTATTTAGGTCCTACCAGCAACTCTCCGCCATTTTCCCTTTCCCTGGGAATATCGAGGTGAAAGTAAGTAAGTAAGTATACGTAAGTAAGTCCGAGTAGTTTAGTGGCCAACCCTGGTATCGGAGTTTTTGGACCGCCTTAATGCGGAGCGGAGAAACGGACAAATATAAACCAATAGGATTGCATAAAATCTCCGGTCAGATATTTTATGGCACCCTATTGGTTTATATTTGTCCGTATTTTGTTTTTTTTTGTTCCGTCTAAAACGTCCGACTTGGTCTATCAATTGCAACAACCGGGAACGACAATTTGACGTGCCCTACAATTATAATATTATTTCACATTCATTTGTTATCTCAGGGATTGACGGATTCAAACATACAAATAAGATAGCATAACTATACACTACCAGCCGCGCCCCGCGGTGTTACCCGCGTTGTACCCGTTCCCGCAAGAATTTCCGGATAAAATGTATCCCATGTGTTATTCTGATGTTTAACCTATATTACTATAAAGTTTCATCCAAATCCTTCCAGTTACGCTATTTGCCAAAGAGTGAAAGAGACAAAACACTTTAAAACACTGTATAGGTATATCGTTTAAGACTTAGGCAGCAAGTGACCACATCATCACATCATCAGTTTATCGTACATTTTGACCCCAACCGAGTGACCTTCTCTGGATAATGAATGCAGAGAATCTTAGCAAAAAATGCCGATAAGATTAAAGAACAGTCTGATCATACAGGATGTTTTAAAGAAAGGGAGATTGGTAAGTACTTATACTTAGGTAAGTAGGTATACGCCTGTAATATCCCAACGGCTGTGTAAAGAATTCTCATCTCACTGAAGATATCATACCATACACTTATACATATTTAAGTATAGTAGTTTTATCTCACGAGCACCCCTGGGCCATACTTGTACTGATAGTTGTATCACAAAATGTATAACACTAGCCGCGCCCCGCGATATTGCCCGCGTGGTACCCGTTCACGCGGGTATTTCGGGATAAAATGTATCCCTATATTACTGTAATGTTTCATCCAAATCTCTTCAGTAGTTTTTGTGTAAAAGTGTAACAAATATACATACATCTATCCTCACAAACTTTCGCATTTATCTACTTAAAATATTTGTAGAACTTTTCACTTTGTGTGCGTAACTATGCGTACTGATGTCAAAATCATTGTGTATAATGTGCATTTGACATAACTTACTATAAATAACTCAAGGAACTCTTCTTCGCCTACCTTGCTGTCACTACTTCAAAGACAATTTTGACGCGGACTATGATGCACACTTCGCCTTATTCATAAACGTTCTTTAACTAAAACACTGATAAAAAGTGTTTTGTCTCTTTCGCTCTTTGGAAAAAAGCGTATGTCAGAAAGAGATAAACCATTTGATTATTAAAATGCTGTTAATTATGAATAAGGCCCTAGGACAATGTGCATGTACTTCACATACCTACACACATTTGGCCTAGAGTGAGTGAGACAAACTATACTTACCTATTTTCGAGTAGGTTAGTGGCCAACTCTGGTGTTGGAGATTATAGACCGCCTAAAAGCCTGGCGGTCTAAAAAGTCATGGCCTAACGTTTGAGACAACCACGACCGGAGCACGGTAGCGCTCAGATAAAAATGCAGTCACCCATCAGGCCAAGAGTTTCATTCAGATAAATTGAAAACAGTACAAAATCATACTGTATTCAAATGACCTATGAGAATAAATGTTAGCAAAAACTTAGGCCTTATCACTAGGCCGTAATTACTAAGTAGGTTTGCGACAACGACAGAACTGGAGCGGTAATTTTCCGATATTAAAAAACAGTTTAAATACAAAAGATGATAAAATCTTAGTATACTACTATAAAATACTTTATGTGAATACTAGCAGCGCCCAGCGGTTTTACCCGCGTTGTGCCCGTTCCTCTAGACATTACGGGAGGAAAAATAGCCTATAACCTTCCCCTTAAATATGGCTATCTAATACAAAAAGAATTATTCAAATCGGACTGATAATTCCTGAGATTACCTCGAACATACAAACAAACAAACTTACAAATTCTACCTCTTTATAATATTAGTATAGATTAGTATAGATATTATTGACACCCAGACGTCGTCGCCAACAACCATGCATGGTCTGCACATATTGTTGACTTCGTTGAATCGAACCCGCAACCCCGAATACACTTAGCGCTCTCACATACTGTGCCAACAGGCTTATCAGTGAAAATGGGATACCTAAATATTATATTTTCTCTCTGCCTTCAAAATAAAGTCTAATGTGTTCCTTTGGGGAATATTACCTATTTACGTACGTACGTGATTATATTTTATCTGTGATTGTGATATAAATGAATGTCGAACAATGTCAGCTCCATAGCCGCATCAAGGACGCGTAGCCGCCATATTGGATTGATTTATTGCGTTTATTTACACTGAATACTTAATTAATTAATACTGATACTTTGTTAATATACCTATAACAAAGTTACGACATAATATTATGAAGTTGCGATCCCACAAGCGGTACTGATCGGCGCAAAACTCCTATTTGTGACCTGCTTGTGAAGAAAAGAAATGCTATAGTTTTAAAAATTGTTCTATTTGCTTCACCACCATGTGGGACACATAGCCAGGAAGAGAGAGAGAGAGAGAGAGATTTAATAACTACCCATACGCTTTAGTTCCTTTATAAAAATACTAGCAATCCCCCGCGGTTTTACCTCCGCTTTGCCGGTTCCCGAGGGAATTTCGGGATGAAGAACCTTTCTGTTCATCAATAAGATTTTAATTGGAGTAAATGACAAAGTGAACTCACCTTCAATTCCTTTCATTCAATGCCCTTACAGTTAGCTTAGTATTCCTTTTGAAAAGCTTTTCAAGTCATATTTTCCCAAGTAATCAACATAATAATGAGGTGAAGTAGAGATGCACATTAGTGTTTATTTCTGTAGAGTATGAGGAAGCGTATTTGGGTCAGAAACGCTTGTTGACAACTTCATAATGAATGCACTCAAATAGTTCATGGCGAGTCCACTGGTCGGAGTTTTGAGCTAGATATGTCCCTGAGATACCCACGATATATAGAATTAGGGCCTTAAGTGGCGTATTTTGATTTAACGATGTTAGTTAATAATAATTATTCGAATCGGGTTGGTAGTTTCTGCGATTAGCGCGTTCATACAAAGTTTTATAATAATAAATAATAAATATACCTGGACAAATTCACTCACGGTTAATTAGACCCAAACTAAGCTCTAAGCTTGTAATATGGAATCTAACTAACTGATACTAATACATACATAGATATACACAAATACTTTATAAGAATATATAATTGACACCCAGACGTCGTCGCCAACAACTATGTCTTCGCATATTGTTGACTCCGGGCGGGAATCGAACCCGCAACCCCCGACACATTAAGCGCTCTCACTACCACTGTGCCAACGGGCTTGTCAAGTTTAGATAGTAAATGCCTAAAGTAATTAGGTTCGTAGCCAACCCTAGTTTCAGACTATCTACACTCAACATACAATATAAATTTCATTTCCCATTTCAATACAAATCAATAAACAAACTCATAAAAAATATTTTGACAACTTACAACCAAAAATTAGTTCGGACGCCATCATAAAACTTCACATCCTCTTTCCATAGACAAGACATATATAAATTCACTACAGACTACCAACCTTATTTGTGTATTTCCTGAAATGTCATAGGGAAGTGAAAAGAGGAAGCGATTAATTGTTAAAAAGTGATTCTTTAAATAGGGGTGGCACGCATCCGCTAGTTTGACATTTTTCTGTCTATCTATAGATGTCTTTTTTAGGTTTGTAAGTCCGGTTAATGATGTCCTGTGTGTTCGAACGTGTGGAGACGGCTTTATTTATAGTGCAGTGGTAATTTGGTCTTGTTGCCTCTTAGTGGAATAAAATTAAAAAGGTTGATTACTTAGTGGAATAATATTAATAATACTAAGTTGCTGATTTATTATATACTAGCAGTGCCCCACGGTTTTACCCGCGTTGTGCCCGTTCCCGTGGGAATATCAAGAATTTTTTTACATAAAAACCTTCCTCTTGAATTACTCTACCTATTACAAAAAACCGCATCAAAATCCATTGCGTAATTTTAAAGATTTAAGCATACAAACAAACAGACAAAAATAGCGACTTTGTTTTATACTATGTTATGATATAGCGTGAATAAAAAAATATAAATTATTTCTTCAGTGAAATGAGAGGTCTTTGCCCAGAAATGGGACAATGTAGGCTGATACTTATTTAACAAATTATAGGTTAAATAACGTAGATCTTTATTAAATAGTATTAGCATGTACAGTCCCACCATCTTATCTGTTCAGTTGACAGCGTCGCTAGTGGAGAATTTGGTATACATAATATAAGAAATTCACTAAGAAACAAAGGTAATTAAAACATATCTTGCAAGTCAGTCTAAAGATATCATTAAAATTTAAGAAACTACAATATCAATCATATAAAGCCTAACTAACATAGTATAGATTCAATATGACGCGGCTGTAGTTCCCATTTTGCCCACCTGAACAGTTAAGTTGGTGGCACTGTAATGTCCAGTAATGTCCGACTGCTGGGCAAAGGCATATTATCTCCATCTTACGAAGATTATGTACGGTGATCTTAATTACACTTTAGAAACAAAATAACCTAATAATGTCCCATAATTAAATACATAGTAGTATATTAATTGAATTAAATGAATTTTAAGCTATGTTATTAGCACCTAAGTATAAATGCAGTTTATTTCAAAATTCTATTTATAATAGAATCCTTCTCTATACGCTGGTAGCGGTATCAATGCGCGCGCGCACCTAGACAGACAGACAGCGCGTGCGCCGAAGGAAATCATTAGTCACCCACGGAGCACTACTAACTAACATCACTGCGACGACAAACACAGCTCTTTGGTTGTTTGTTTAGAGTTTTTGTGTTTGTCGAAAACTGAAATAAATTTGTTCTAAATTGATTTGTGAAGTCGACTTGCCATATCTATACTTCTATACTAATATTATAAAGAGGTAAAATGTTTAAGTTTGTTTGTATTTTCGAGGTAATCTCAGGAATTATCACTCCGATTTGAATAATTCTTTTTGTAATGGATAGCCACATTCAACGGGTAGGTTATAGGCTATTTTTCATCCCGAAATTCCCATGGGAACGGGTACAACGCGGGTAAAACGTGGGGAGCTGCTAGTTTTTTATATGTGCAGTACTAAGCAGCGTCCCACAGTTGGTGTATCTGATTTATACGCATTTTCATGGTAATTTTGGGATAACCTTCATTGTGAATGCGATCTTATCATAATATACAGAAATAAAAATATTTATTGTTTGACAGGTTGTTGTAGAGATAAGCGCGTTTAAATTTCAGTTTCAAACTGAATATATTTAGTTCCCGTGGGAATTTCGGGATTTTTTTACATAAAAACCTTCCTCTTGAATCACTCTACCTATTACAAAAAACCGCATCAAAATCCGTTGCGTAATTTTAAAGATTTAAGCATACAGACAAACAAACAGACAAAATAGAGACTTTGTTTTATACTATGTAATGAAGATGATCTACAGCTATGTGAGTTAAGATTCAAACAAACCAACATGGCTGATTTTCCAACCAAAGACAATTTTTCTTTAATATAGGAAAAAAGTTTAATGATGGGGCAAGAATGGAATGAAGTCACTAAACCTTTTTCCTCTTCAGAAGGAGTACTTCGTTGCTTTGAAAATCGAACACATTTTAAATGACACCTATACCTACTATAAACTATTTTAGTCAAACAGAAAGTGTAAAGTAAGTATTCTTTTTTCAAAATGTTCCATGATGACATTTAAATTAAACTCTGTTTTGTCCGAATCTGTCACTTGACATATGAGAAACGTGGAAGAAGCAAAACACAATTAACAATATTGTCACGGAGGTTGGACCTGTGTTTACATTTTATTTTATCCTAAATGTTTATTTATAAAGTTTGAATTTATTAGGTAGTATTTAATTTAATTTAATAGTATGTGTTATCGGGTGTCAATTATATACCTATATTCGTCTACGAGTAGGTATACTAATATTATAAAGCTGCAGAGTTTGTTAGTTTATTTGAACGCGCTAAACTCAGGAACTACTGGTTCGAATTCCGCGGCTAGTTGGTTATACATCTGAGATACATTATATAAATATCTCGCTTACATATAATTATCTCGAAATTACTGCGGGAACGGGTGCAACACTAGAGGTCCATAATATTGAGCACACGCTGTCACTATAACTTTAACATCAATATCAAACAATTGACTAACGGCCTCTGATTTCAACCAACCGATATGAAAAACAATTCCTAACTATTGTGCTATAAATGTCACTTAAAGCATTGCCTACAATATTTACAGATAATAATAGTAGTTTATGCAACTGTCATATAAGGAAGGGTATTAAAACACGAGTGTGAGTTTATGAAACGAGCGCAGCGAGTTTCATAATAGTAACGAGTGTTTTAATACCCGTGTTATATGCAGTTGCATACACTACTTTATCTTCACTAATTGCAATGAATCAAACAACAAGAGTAAAAGCTGACAATAGTTTTTCACGCGTACGTGTATTGTCACAGTGAACTTGCCGCCATTAAAATCTAACCAATGAGAGCGCAGCTGCGCGTAGGGCCAATCAGGAGCGAGCGAGATCTTACCAAAGAGTTTTGTGTATGTAGTTTCGACGAAGTTTTCACGTATAACCCAACTGTTTTCAAAAGCCAGCCTAATATCAAAATTTGATACAACTTGTATGAGGATTTTGACATAAGGCTCGCCAGGTTAATTGGTCGCGTTTTATTGATGTTATAATGAGATTTTACGATATCGATATCGATGTTTTAGGATATTATACCATCATGTGAAATTGCTTAAATTGAGTGTTTTAGTTGTCTGCGCTATAACAGTAGTAATTATAAGTCAAGTATTGGAAACATAAGTAGAATGTTACAACATTAGTGTAGATAAAATATTTATTGACTAACCTACACGGCTAGATAGGTGTTATTTCAGGTTAGAGATTACCTAGGTTTAGTTACTATACCTATAGGTGCTCCTACACCAGCAGTTTTAATATTACCACGCACAGTCTTAGAAGAGAGTTTAAGTTTTTGATAAAAGAACTATAAATGAGGGTATTTTTCTATAGGAGCATCGTGAAGCGCATTTGACCAATCACAGTTCGATCTAGGCTAATACTAATTTGAGCCGATTTTTAAGCATAATAATCTAAAAGCCTTTAATAATTAACAAAAAGTAGGACCAGAGACCCTTTACTTTATTTCGGATAATAATTTATGTCATTCTCATTTTTTTGCGATTTCGGTTATTACATGACTAGCTACGCCCCACCGTGTTACTCGCATTGTACCCGTTCCCGCGGGAATTTCGGGATAAAATGTATCCTATGTGTTATTCTGATGTATAACCTACATAATTATATTACTGTAAAGTTTCATCCAAGTCCGTCCAGTAGTTCTCCTGTGAAATAGTTACAAACATTACATCCATCGTCACAAACTTTCGCATTTATAATATTAGTCGGACTTATGTACTTTTGCTACCTAATCAAGTTATAAACCCTAGTCAAACTACTTTTTACTTCGGAAGGGAAACTAACCGCCCAAAGCCTTCCTTCACAGTTATTCACAATCTATTGGAAGATCTCACTGGATCAGATTATAACTTCCTTTCTAGTTAGCAATTTCTATAATAACTTAATAAGCAGGGCTGTGTCTAGTAAAGGTTAAAAATATAAAATTTAAAATTATTTTTTTCATAAAAAAGTCAATGTTTTATTTTGCGACATTAGGGTGCCTGTCCATTGAAGCTCCAGAGATTTTATGTAATCCTATTGGTTAATACTTTTCCGTTTTCTCCGCAGCTTAGCTCCGCTAACTGGACAGGACATCCTGCTTTACCATTGAAATTTTATGTTCCAAATCTTGTGAGCAAATATTTGCTGTCCTGTCAATGTTGATGCAAAATAAATTGGATTGGTAGTTTCTGAGAAAGCCCTTACAAATAAACAAAGTTAGAAACTACATCTTTATAATATTGGTATAGATAAAATTCAGTCCGCGTCGTGTCTGTCAGACTGTTGTCAGACTGTCACAGTTTATACTAGTATGGGAGGTGATGTCTCGATAACTGAACGAAATATAATGTAACTAGCGGCGCCCCGCGGTTTTACCCGCGTTGTGCCCGTTCCCGTAGGAATTCCAGGATGAAAAATAGCCTATAACCTTCCCGTTGAATGTGGCTATACATTACAAAAAGAATTTTTCAAATCGGACCAGTAGTTCCTGACATTAGCGCGTTTAAACAAACAAACAAACAAACAAACAAACAAACAAACAAACAAACAAACAAAACAAACTCTTCAGCTTTATAATATTAGTATAGATTACATTTGAAATTAATAAATGAATTTGAATTTGAATTTGAATTTGAATTGAATTTGAATTTTTGTTTCAGGATTTATTTCTTTACTAGCAGCGCCCCGCGGTTTTACCCGCGTTGTACCCGTTCCCGTAGGAATTTCGGGATGAAAAATAGCCTATAACCTTCCCGTTGAATGTGGCTATCTATTACAAAAAGAATTATTCAAATCGGTTCAGTAGTTTCTGAGTTTAGCGCGTTTAAACAAACAAACAAACAAACAAACAAACAAACAAACAAACAAAACAAACTCTTCAGCTTTATAATATTAGTATAGATTTAGGACAGCCAGTAAAAGTTACACTATAATATCTACTAGTCATACCACAAAATGAAATCCACTTTTTTCAGGCGCCACAGAACTAAAAAATATACTTAATAAATAACATAAAAGTAAAAAGAAAAACAACTAAGTACATATATAAATAAAACACATCCATGAAATTAACAATATAAAAATAATCACAAGCAATATTAACTTTGATAAAATCTGAATATAATTTGAAAATGTGAATAAAAATGGACCTTTTAGAACTGGATGCTTTCATTTCACCCCAGTATTCCCAGGGATACAAGTTAAATTTAAAATTCCCTGTTAAATTATGCCCAGCCCTATGTAAACCATAAATCTTTATAAGCTCGTAGTCCACCGCTATCAACCGATTATGTCATTGTAGGTAAACTAACATAGAATGCTAACGAGACGTATTCATCAGATGCCTAGATTACGTAGGCATTACAACAAGTCTAAGGCATTTACTTACTGAGTTGTGAAGTAAATTTTGATACAGTTGGTGGTATCTATACTAATATTATAAAGCTGCAGAGTTTGTTTGTTTGAATGCGCTTATTTCAAGAACTACTGGTCTGATTTGAAAAAATATTTTTGTAATAGATACCCATATTCAACGGGAAGGTTATAGGCTACTTTTTATCCTGAAATTCCCGCGGGAACGGGTACAACGCGGGTAAACCGTGGGGCACTGCTAGCAGTTATATATTTATAGTGAAATGTTATTCTGATCTATACGAGTTCAAGAAAGCTTTGCACTCAATATATCAAATTAAAAGTTTGAACCCACAACTGCTTTCGTTGTGGGTTGGTTAAATACCTCGAATAACCAAAAACAAGATACTATCCACAAAGTACAACCCACAAAATCGAGTAATGCCATAATAATAGCAAGTTTACAACGTTAAATGTTCAATTTATATTGTGTAGTTATCAGATTCATGTCTGCCTGTTGATTTGAATAAAACAATATGGGTTGTGAGCGGTTGTTTCTTATGTGGGCGAAGGTTTATTGGGCCGGTGTTGTCGAATAGTTATGAACCATGGCTTTTGCAGATTTGTAAAGAAATCTTTACTAATATTATAAAAAGGTAAATTTTTTTTGTTTGTTTGTATGTTCGAGGTAATCTCAGGAATTATCAGTCCTATTTGAATAATTCTTTTTGTAATAGACAACCACATTCAACGGGAAGGTTTTAGGCTATTTTTCATCCCGAAATTCCCACGGGAACGGGTACAACGCGGGTAAAACCGCGGGACGCTGCTCGGTCAAGTAGTTTTTGAGTTTATTCATTACGAACATACTCACAAAAATACAAATCTTATCTCTTTATTATAGTAGTGTAGACTTCAATGACATTTTGGCTCCTTAACAGGACTATGGACTATTTCGGTAGCTCAAACAAAATTCAATTCAATTCAATTGGTATTCAAATATAGGTACAAAAGCAATAAAAAGTACAATCACTAAAATGTAAAACAAAGTAGCCCTCCGCCTCTGGCTGTTTCTAATCTTTCATTTTTTAACCACACAACGGATTTTGTTGTATTCGCTGTTATTTGGACAATAATTGTTCCAGAAAGTATACTCAAAAACATCCTAATTTCAAAAAAACTATTTTCGAGCGCTCACATTGTAAGCTTTGAGGTTAATCCGCCATATTGATATATTAATATTTATTATTAGAAACACCCCGCGGTTTACCCTCATTGTACCCGTAATGAAAAATTTGGATTGAAAAAGCTACCCGTTGAACGTGACTATCCATTACAAAAAGAATCATTCAAATTGGACCAGTAGTTTCTGAGATTAGCCCTTACAAAGAAGCAAAGCTCCTGCTGATGGTCACCGTATGTGACCGAAACGTGTCGAGGAACTCTCGACAGTAGTCTCCGTCGTACGTAAATTCCCGTTTAAATAAATAATAAGAAACAAAGCTGCAAGGTTAGAAACTTTACCTCTTTATAATATTAGTATAGATTTTTTTATTTGTTGTTTATTGAATCAAGTACACGTTGAACACAATTACGAATAAATAATCAGTAGGTGATTCTTTTATATATTAGCTTTTTGAGTAATTAGGTCAATTTTAAAACCTTATAAGCCTTATTAATAAATAGCTATCAAATGGTTTGTCACTTTCTGACATACGCAATTTTCCGAAGAGAAAAAGGGACATAACACAGTATAACAGTGTTTTACTTACACCGCGTCTAATAAGGCTTTATGTGTTTGTATTGATCGAATTATTACAGGGATAAAATCTGAAACACACATACTTACCCTAATGAAATAATGTTGTAGGTATTAAGAATTAATTATGTATTATGTTTCTCCCTGGAGTCACGGGACAAGCCCGGTCTTTTTGAGAGGCATGCGAGGGGATACACATCCAACTCGTAGAGGCCCTTTGGAGATGTTTAATGTAATGGATTACAACTGCAGGGACACACTCCCGAACACATTATTATTATATTATATCAGCCTTGGGTGTCCCATTGTTGGGCAAAGGCCCCATCGTTTCCACTTCTCTCTATTTAGAGCTTCACGACGCCAACCAGGCAAAAATCCGTCGAGTTCATTAAGAATTAATATTGGTGGTTTCATTTATCAACGTATTTTTTTTACAATTAATTTTCTTTTCATATAGCACTTTCTTATAGGTACTTAATTAAAGATATATTAGTAGTTATTATTGACTTTTTAAAGGTATTTTTTACTGACTCTGGACGATAAAACGACGGCCACTCATTTGTACTGTTAAGAATACTTGTATCCGTTTTTTCACTGAATTACCAATCTAACAAACAGTAGGTACAAAATAAAATAACCGATAAACGCTCAATTATCTAAAAACAACATACCGGTAAAAAGTTGTGAAATAAAAACAATTATTTTGTTTATTTCTTGATAAATGTTATCTACCTAGCAAAAAAAATTTGAATATGTTATTCAATCAATTAATTGGAACTTCGCCGGCCCTTCACTGGAAGAAATAATAGTTTCGGATTTATTAACAGTTGCTACCAACTAATATTATAAATGCGAAAGTTTGTGAGAATGGATGTATTATGTTTGTTACTCTGTCACGAAAAAACTACAGGACGGATTTGGATGAAACTTTACAGTAAGATCTTATATTATAAAAATGAATCGCTGAATCTGTTGGTAAGCGCATAACTTCAGAACGACTGCACCAAATTAGATGATTCTTTTTTTAATGTGTTCCTTATTGTCAGGACAAGGTTTTTATTTAACAAAAATAAGGAATAAAAATCTCAAAATTCCCACGGGAACAGGGGCGCTGCGGGTGAAACCGCGGGGCACAGCTAGCGTAATATAATTTTACCGCGCCACCCTTAAAAAGTTAAAAGTTAGGGTGAGTAAAAAACTTTAAAATTCCAATATTTTACAATAGGGCTAGCAGGCGGCCCGCGATTTTACCCTCTCTCTTCGCTCTATAATTTTTTTTATAAAAATTCCTGTATTTCCCACGGGACCTAGCACAACGCGGGTAAAACCGCGGGGCACTGCTACTGAAAATAAACATGAATTGAGAACCTCTTCATTTTGGAGTCGGTTAAAAACATAGACAACTGTGATAATGATAGTTATGTAAATCAAAAATCTCCATTACAATTGTTGACCGTTCTTGTGGTATTGAAGGTGTTTCAAAATTAGTTCAGCCGTTTAGTCGTGAAAATCGTAACAAGCACACCTAGTAACTAGGTATTTTATTGTAATGTATTCGAATTTATTTCTAAAATTTTCTAAAGTATCTATATATAAAAATTTATAATGTACATTTTCAGGATGGAACATTTATTAATACCTACAAATCCTGAAACAATAGATACAGCCAGCATCTTAAGCAGTCTTGTGTTCTGTCACCTTTCTTTGACCTGTCTGTACTACCCCTGCAGGCCTCCCTCTAACATCGCCACCCTCCCCTATATTGTCAAGTTGTAAAATTTTAAAATTCTCAGTCCCGTCTGTTGGGTGGTCCAAAAACTTTTTACAAGGCCACCTTAAGCCGGGATACCTACGTGAAAGCCTGAGTTTTTACATTGGCCATTAAATGTAAAAGTAAAAGTGTTAGCCTGTAATGTCCCACTGTTGGGCAAAGGCCTCTCATCTCACATGATATCAGTACAGTGAGGAGGATTAGGCGTAATCACCACGCTTGCCTAATGCGAGTTGGTGTTCTCAAACGAGCCATGTAATGCAAGTTGCAGAACTCAAGATTGAGTCCTGGAAACATCACACCTTAAACTCGCTTCTGATAAGTGTGCAAAATCGGCTAAATTAAATTCTCAATTACATTCCATCACATGTCATTCCTACTTCAATTTATCGCATATTTTTTGCACCTATGCCGATACGACTTTAATACAAAGAAAATACGAGATAAATATTTTTTGTGTGTATTTTTAGGAGACGTTATGTATAAATAGCGAGGGTCGGTGTTGGGAGTCAGCAGTGGTGAAGATGGTGTCTCGGGTGGTGTTTGTGCTGAGCCTATGCGCCGCGGCGGTCCTCGGGGACCTCGCCAACAATGTGGAGAAGGGTGAGTACCTCATCATCACAACCAACTCATACCTCCTTTACAAAGTCTTCTTTCACCATTATGTTTTAATCTATTTCATTAAATCCTTTTTCTATTTTAAAATTAGAATATAAATCGAATATTCCTATTTTTAAAATACTTCCTATTTTCAAAATTATCTCTTTTGGTATAGATATTGAATTAACCTAATAAGTACCACTGATTGACGATGGTCTTACAATACCTTCATCTTGACCTCCGACTTCTTCTCATTACTTTCCAATACTCCTTAATAATTTAAAGGACTACTTTAGGTCCCTAGTTTCATCGCTACTACTGTACTGTTTTAAGGACTATTATGTCCAAGGTTCTATTCATGCAATTTCAGGCTGTTGCCGTTCCTAATACAGCGGAATTCCCTTTACAGTATTATTACAGCCATGTGCCAGATTCCAAACTAAGCCCTTCTTATGTCAAAGGGCAATTTTTATTACTATTTTAGCAATCATTTTCACCAAAATGTTTTCTATTAAAGATTTCTAAAACATTTTAATTCTCATCTACTTTCCGATATATTTCGTTTCTATCATCGTTGCTGCATTATTACACTGAACAACTGAATCAAAACTAATTATAAAACCTGAATTTAGTCAATAGCGACTGTCATTAGTTACCTGAAAGCACATGTTGTGAGAAGCAACCAAGATTTACAGATAACTTGTTTACACTGTTTCTTAGTTTATAAGGGTTGTTTTTAAACAAAATGAAAATAAATTAAATTTAAATATGTTTTCCAGTGGACAGCAAAGTTCTTTTGGAACGCCAGAAGGATTTGATGGAGCTGTTCTCCAACATCCACGAGCCCCTGACCGACAAGAAGTGTGTGGACATCATGAAGACCTGGACCATCCAGGACAACTTGGACCAGTTCAAGGTATGGAACGTTTCATTGTAGACGAAAAGTAAACCATAGAAGTAACTGTCAGTTTTGTCCTATCATAATGTGGCGTTCGAGACGTTTTAACTGAGCCATGGATAAGGATAAGGAATAGTTATGCAAGTTCAGCTTGGATACATTTTTGGATGGGTGCTCATCAAGAGGTGGCGTTTCTCCCTGAGTACTAACTACGCTTGCTACTGAAGGCACAATTCCATAAGGCGTTTTAAATCGGGCAATGTTGATGTTTCCAGGTTTGGTGACGCCTTATTTGACTTGTGTATATTTGTTGTACAGAACCAGACAGCCGCTTCGCAGTACGTGACTATGATGAAGTACCAGTGGGTGGCGCCGCGCAACCAGCCCTTCTCCCCGTACGAGCCCGCGCACGCCGCGGACGTGTACAGTCTGTTCCACATGCTGTACTCCGCCAAGACGTACGACGCGTTCTACAAGACGGCCGTGCTGCTGCGCGACTCCGTCAACCCAGCACTGTTCGTGTACGTCATCAACGTGGTCGTGTACTACCGCGCCGACACGCAGGGCATCACGCTGCCGCCCATCTACGAGGTGCTGCCCACCTACTTCAACTACGGCGAGACCATCAACACCGCCCTCAAGATCGACAGCTTCGGCAAGGACTTCGCTAAGAACTACCCCATCGTTTCTTCTGTAGAAGACAAGAACATCATCATCGATGGCGCTAAGACTTTCTGGCCATACAACGACAAGATTTCCTCTATCAAGTACTTCACCAACGACTACGGCTGGAACGCGATGTACTACTACTTGAACGTTATGTTCCCGTACTGGTCTGGTAAGAACATCATTCCCACCATGGCTAAGACCAGGCGTGGAGAGTTCTGGCTGTTCGCCCACAAACAGATCCTCGCTCGCTACTACATGGAGAGACTCTCGGCTGGACTCGGAGAGATCCCCGAGATTACCGACGTTGTTCCCGAAGGTTTCAGCGCTGGTCTCATCACCGAGAACGGCATCCCTTACTTCTCAAGACCCGAAAACTTCCCCATTGGTGAATCTAAATTCGCATTTGAATTGGAAAAGGTCAAGGAATTCGAGAACCGCCTTTGGGACTCCATCGACAAGGGCTACTTCGTTGACGTAAGTAAAATCTTTGTCAATATTACAGCCAAACAGATATGATATTTTTCTTTTGACTATACAAAGGTAAGAGATAATAAACATGTTAATATTAATTTGTAGAGAGACGGAAAACAAGTGAGCCTCATGCATGAGGATGCCATCGAGAACCTCGGTCTGTTGATCGACGCCAACTACGACTCCCCTAACTCGTACTACTACAAGGACTTCATCAGGCCGTGGAAGTTGATCATCGGCAACTCCGTCCGCAACCGCGAGTACGCTCACTAGTAAGTAAAACATGGATATAAACAAGTTTAAACACCATTATAGGCTTACTTCAATTAAGTAGTCTGTTTTAAATAAGCAAGTCGGTTAGACATCTTGCCTCTATTGCGTAGTCTTCATAGACCAGTATATATTGTAAAGACTGCCTGCAATAAGAGTTTGCTCTGAGTGGAGCGCAGTAGTGATGTGCCGTGTTCCCGCAGCTACTCCCCGTGGGCCGTGCCCTCCGCGCTGGAGACGTTCTCGACGCCGCTTCGTGACCCCGCCTTCTACAGCATCTGGAAGCGCGCGCTCCGCCTCGTGCACCAGTGGCAGAGGAGAGTCAAGTTCTACTCTCCTGAAGAACTGACCGTGCCTGGTGTGGTTATCGAGAAGATTGAAACCGACAAGCTGATGACTTACTTCGAAAACACTTTGATGAACATCACTAACTACATGTCCAAGGGTAACAAAGTTATTACATTTACTTATTTTTTCTTGACAAGCGTCATGTTGAATTTCAAGTTGCATGATGTGTTTGTCACCTAATATTGGTGGAGTACAAGCCTATTTACCTTGTTTGATGCAAGATACACTATGTTTTATGATGGTAACCTTCTGCCTCTAGACTTCAAGAACAGCGTCCAAGTGAGCTACCCCCGTCTGAACCACAAGCCCTTCAGCGTCCGCGTGACCGTCAAGAGTGAGGTCGCCAAGAAGGTGCTCGTCAAGTTCTTCTTGGCGCCCAAGTACGACAGCAAGGGCTTCGAGATCCCCATCCTCCTCAACACCCAGAACTTCTTGGAACTCGACCAGTTCGTTACTGAATGTAAGTACTCAAAAATTCCTTCATGATAAGATTCCTACCATCAATAATTAGGAACTCTTTTCTACTGATTGCACTACGACGACAGATTTCTTTTCTCAAAATTTCTATACAATTTACATGTATATTTGAGTACTAGCAGCGCCCCGCGGTTTTACCCGCGTTGTACCCGTTCCCGTAGGAATTTCGGGATGAAAAATAGCCTATAACCTTCCCGTTGAATGTGGCTATCTATTACAAAAATAATTATTCAAATCGGTTCAGTAGTTTCTGAGATTAGCGCGTTTAAACAAACAAACAAACAAACAAACAAACAAACAAACAAACAAACAAACAAACAAACAAACAAAACAAACTCTTCAACTTTATAATATTAGTATAGATTAGTATAGATAAGTTTCTGTAATAAAAGAAAATCTACATTACTGAACGAATTAACAGAAGACTATTTCATAGATTTTGGTTTTTCAAACACTAACACTAACTTTTCATTTCAACAGTGACTACTGGAGAGAACACCATCGTCCGCAAGTCCACCGCTAACCACTACACCATCGACGACTGGTCCAGCGCATCTGACGTCTACCAGAAGGTCCTCAAGGGTGAATACACTCCTGAGATGAGCCAGTCCATCAACGGATTCCCTCAACGCCTGCTCCTGCCTAAGGGTATTGCATTCTTTCTATTTATACATTTCTAACAGTTCCATGCGGTAGTTCTACAAGCAATCCAATAGATGGTGCTGGTGTGAAATTTTAATGTTTAATTAATCAATCAACTATCATGAGTTCATATAAAGTAATTGGTATTCTTACTTCTACAGTCTTTCTTAAATGCCGCACTCAGAGACGTTCATTATATTGGCACTTAATTTGACGTCATTTTTCACACATTTTCACACAATCACTCAGTAAATCTCTTCTAAGGAAGGATTTGACGTTCAATAACGTGAAATGCTGTACAGGCGTAAATCTTCAGATTTTTCAACTCTTTGTCTTTCAACTCTTAGGTCGCAAAGAAGGTATGCCGTTCTTGTTCATGGTCTACATGCAGGAGTACAAGGAACCCATGAACCCTTCGGGCAGATTCCTGACCGACCTGCCCATGGGCTACCCAACCAACAGGCCCCTGCTCGTCTACCAGATCGCCCCCATCAGAAACATGAAGATTCAAGACGTTGTGGTGTACCACAAGGAATAATTTCTCCAATTTTAATGCTGAAATGTCTTGACGCCCTCAGATTTGAGAAGTCGCTAAGATCATTAAGTTTTTAAGTTTCATATAAGATATAAGTATTTGTTATGTATTCATAAATAGTATCTATGCAGTTTAAACAGTTGTATATTTTATGTAATAAACAGATGAATATGTATTATATGTGTATTAAATGTGTTCTTGGAGTAAAATATAAAACTTAATATAATATTTTTTATTGTTTTGATTTGCAATCGAAGTTGTCTGGAGATGATTTCTTATGCCTTATGTTTAAAGTTAATCACCCTTTTGATAAATTCTGTCTTACTTATTCCATAGGCTGATAATATAATCATTTGTTAGGGTAGATCAAGTTATGGTTTTGAATGTTAATTTTGATTATCTTCTTCTAAACTTAAGAGCTGGGCTCTTGTCGATGGAGTTCTTTCCACTTTCCTCTGTCATCTGCCATCCTCTTCAGCTGTTCGTACGACACGTCTTTATTATTATTTTTTTATTATTTTGATTATACTTAATCATAAATAAAAAAATCAAGAACTTTAATACAAAAATATGTCGTTTACCGTAAAATATCACTGAAACTGAAAGTAACCCATATTGCTCCATTTTATTCAAAGAGGCAAAGCATTATAAACTTTAGTAATGAAAAAAGTATTAGCCTGTAATGTTCCACTGCTGGGCAAAGGCCTCTCATCTCACTGAAGATATCAGTACAGTGAGGAGGATTAGGCGTAATTACGCTAGCATAATGTAGTTGGTTCACTATTATTTGTATCTTGCACTTTAACTATATTAATTTTCATTGTCTTGTTTGAGTATTTCGTCAGTCAATCCTTTCACTAACACGATTTTGAAATTGTCTGAATCTGTTCCTGAATTTCGTAACGAATGAGTTACTAAATCGATTGCAATGTAACCCAATTATAGACAAGCAGCGTCCCCGCGGTTTTACTCGCGTTGTGCCCGTTCCCGTGGGTAATACGGAATGACAAATCTATACTAATATTATAAAGCTGAAGAGTTTGTTTTGTTTGTTTGTTTGTTTGTTTAAACGCGCTAATCTCAGAAACTACTGAACCGATTTGAATAATTCTTTCACTGTTAGATAGTCTATTTATCGAGGAAGGCTATAGGCTACATTTTATCCCGGATTTCCTACGGGAAACGTCAACAATGCAGGTGAAAGTTGAATGAGTCGGCCATCTGCGAGCTTTCCACGCGAACGCTGCGCAAACCAACAAAGATATAGTAAAACACAAACAAAAACATTCCCGAAATTCCCACGGGAACGGGCACATCGCGGGTAAAACCGCGGGGCGCTGCTAGTTGTCTATAACCTTCCTGTTGAATGTGGCTATCCATTACAAAAAGAATTGCTCAAATAGGATTGGTAGTTTCTGATATTAGCGCGTTCAAACAAACAAACTCTTCAGCTTTATTATATTGGATGATGATATTATTATGATATATTGATATTTGATATTATTACGAGTATTATCTACTAGCAGCGCCCCGCGGTATTACCCGCGTTGTTCCCGTTCCCGTGGGAATTTCGGAATGAAAAGTAGCCTATAACCTTCCCGTTGAATGTGGCTATCCATTACAAAAAGAATTTTTCAAATCGGTTCAGTAGTTTCTGAGATTAGCGCGTTTAAACAAACAAACAAACAAACAAACAAACAAACAAACAAACAAACAAAATAAACTCTTCAGCTTTATAATATTAGTATAGATCTATACTAATATTATAAAGCTGAAGAGTTTGTTTTGTTTGTTTATTTGTTTAAACGCGCTAATCTCAGAAACTACTGAACCGATTTGAATAATTCTTTCACTGTTAGATAGTCTATTTATCGAGGAAGGCTATAGGCTACATTTTATCCCGAAATTCCCACGGGAACGGGCACAACGCGGGTAAAACCGCGGGGCGCTGCTAGTAGTTAATATTATAAAGCTGCAGAGTGTGTTTGTTTGTTTGAACGCGCTAATCTCAGGAACTACTGGTCCGATTTAAAAAAATCTTTTTGTAATGGATAGCCACATTCAACGGGAAGGTTATAGGATACTTTTCATCCTGAATTTCCCACGGGAACGGGTGCAACGCGGGTAAAACCGCGGGCGGTGCTAGTTGATGATATAGATAACCTTTCCCTAAGGGTGCTTTCCAGCACCCTAATAACATGCCTATCACCTTGGAATGTAAACTGTTTTATAAGATTGTTGAATGATAAATGAAAATGTATCCCTCCACTGAAGGACCATTTTTTGGTATAGGAAGGTCACATTAGTGATAACCCGGGATTAATCTACCGCTGATGCATTAATGTAAGGCAGTGCTTTCATCATTTGGTTGGTAAAGTCCACAAAAAGTAAAAAAAAACAACCTGTATTTGTAAAGTAATTTTGTACCAGTATAAGGATTGCAACGAAACCCAGCCAATTTATCGCTTTTTTAGGGTTCCGTACACAAAGGGTAAAAACGGGACCCTATTACTGAGACTTCGCTGTCCGTCCGTCCGTCTGTCACCAGGCTGTATCTCAAGAACGGTGATAGCTAGACAGTTGAAATTTTCACAGATGATGTATTTCTATTGCCGCTATAACAAAAAAATACTAAGAACTCAACAAACGTGATTTTTTGCCGTTTTCTAAAGTACGGAACCCTCCGTGCGCGAGTCCGATTCGCACTTGGCCGGTTTTTTTGTAAATGCAGTTTTATTCTGAAGTTGTGACTTGATGCTACTAATCCTACAAATATTATATATGCGAAAGTGATGGATGATGAATGTATGTATAAGTCGCTCTTTTATATAATCTTAATATAGTTACCTCACAAACTCTTGACTCTGGGCTTTATCAATAAAATCCATACATAATCTTATTATTACATTTAATTCACCATTAAATACAGCGGGAATAGGATAGGCACTACAATAATCACTGGTTCACAATTACATTTTCCCACATTATCTTGAAAATTATAACGAAAATAAAATATTTTAAACGTAAGTTCAAGGTAATTAAGTAGGCATTTAATTACAGCACATATTTTCCCACGATACTTCGACACTTAATAAAACAAATTGTAATATTACACTGGTATGGAGGTATCTATACTAATATTATAAAGCTGAAGAGTTTGTTTTGTTTGTTTGTTTGTTTGTTTGTTTAAACGCGCTAATCTCAGAAACTACTGAACCGATTTGAATAATTCTTTCACTGTTAGATAGTCTATTTATCGAGGAAGGCTATAGGCTACATTTTATCCCGAAATTCCCACGGGAACGGGCACAATGCGGGTAAAACCGCGGGGCGCTGCTAGTGCCCAATATATGGCCTGTATTCCATATGTAAATTCGAGTAGGTAAGAGTCCAACCCTGATGTCGGAGTTTTTAGACCGCCCAAAGGCCTCCGACATGGTCTAACGATTTCAACAACCGGGACCGACATTTTAACGTGCCCTCCCAAGCACGGTAGCGCTCAGATAGAAATGCCTGGAAAATTGAATTGTCTGGAAAAACAGAAGACTAAGTCCTCCCTTTGCCTTTGCCCAGCTGTGGGACACACCAGGCTAAATATAATAATAATATAATAAGTCCTTCCTTATTTAGACTTTATATAATGTTTAGTGCCAAGACTGAGGTCCCGGGTTCAATTCCCAGGTCGAGCGAAAACATGTTTCCTACTTTTCAAACATGGCTCGGGTTTGAGATCACCAACCCGCATTAGGCAAGCGTGGTGATTACGCCTGAAACCTCCTCACTGTACTGATATCTTCAGTGAGACGAGAGGCCTTTGCCCAACAAGTGGGACATTACAGGCTAATACTTTACTTTACTTTATAATGTCGCTATTAGAGAGGTTGATTTAATGGACATAAACTATGTGTCTCATTACATCACCCAGGTGCCACCTTGGCAATTATTTTCCTACTAGTAGCGCCCCGCGATTTAACCCGCGTTGTGCCCGTTCCCGTGGGAATTTCGGGAATTTTGAAACGTTTCAATCTTCCTCTTGAACCACTCAATCTATGTATTAAAGATCCAAGCAGGGACAGACAGTCAGCAGAATGCGACTTTGTTTTATACTATGTAGTGATGTGATTAACTTCTACTAAAGAAACTTTGTTCACCATATACCCCTGGGGATCAAAGTGTAATAAACCAATGGGTGTTATTTTATAAAGTAAAAATAACTCATTTAATTAGGAACATTTTATTACGTAACTCTGAGACGTAGTTATTGGTCTTTAAAAGATCTTACAATACAGTGAATGTCCAAAAACACTCATTAAATAAAGACCATTAAGTAATTCTAAGTGCAACAGTTTCTAGCTCTAAATATAAAGGAAGTAGACATTAGTACATTTAAACTCAATGGGATTTAGTATTCCTTGTGACAAAAGGCATACTATCCCATCGCGCATAAACAATCTAGTCTATTTATTCCTTGTGGTACACCACAACGTCTTGTATCTTCATGTTTCTGACGGGGGCGATCTGGTAGACGAGGAGGGGCCTGTTGGTGGGGTAGCCCAGAGGAAGGTCGGTCAGGAACCGGCTGGCAGGGTTCGCTGGCGCCGTGTACTCCTGCACGTAAGCCATCAGAAGGAACTTCATGCCTTCTTTGTGACCTGTAAGATAGAAAAATTTAGTTGGTATACTTCTTGTGGCAGTAATTGGTGGCAGATCATTTTATGTGAAGCTCGTCGCTCTAAATCCTTCTACCTGTACTGATCTTCTTCATCGAGTGGATGGTCAACCTGACCAATCCTGGTGTCAGAGTTATTGAGCCGCCAAAGGCCTCTGACATGGCTGTACTGATGTCTTTAGCTTAGTCTTTAATTAATCTGTTAGGTTACTTGTTATTGATGATGTAGTGACATGAATGTCTGATTGCTGAAGTGAGTTCTTAAGAGTCGTTGAGATAATGTCTAGACTAATTGGAACAATGTAATAAACTACTATAATACTGTTTGTTAAAACAAGAGCTGAAAATACTCTACCTTTAGGCAAAAGCAGACGCTGAGGAAGCTTCTGGGTGGACTGGTCCTCTTCAGGAGTCCATTCTCCCTTCAGCACCTTGTTGTAGACGTCAGCAGCGCTGGTCCAGTCTTCGCCAACCATGGTGAAGGCGGTGGACTTGCGGACGATGGTATTCTCTCCAGTTTTCACTAAGAAGATACAAGTCAGTCAAATTATCAATACTCGGAAGATGGATTCGATGGAAACCGAAGTAAGGTCCATAGACTGAGTCTTTTTCATACTTTGAGCGAATGATATGGACTATTTAGTTTGAGGAAAGTAAATATGTTCTAGCAATAATAACGAATGAGATGCCAGATAATGAAAATATGTAGTAAACAATACTCACAGTCGGTAACGAACTGGTCGAGTTCCAAGAAGTTCTGCGTGTTGAGGAGGATGGGGATCTCGAAGCCCTTGCTGTCGTACTTGGGCGCCAGGAAGAACTTGACGAGCACCTTCTTGGCGACCTCGCTCTTGACGGTCACGCGGATGCTGAAGGGCTTGTGGTTCAGACGAGGGTAGCTCACCAGGACGTTGCTGTCTGCAATTACCACATTGTATTAGTAAGTATATTGGAGAAGGTTAGTTACTAACTTTGTTGTCTGAGATTTAAGATCGCTTATAAATCTTCGTCGTGGTTTACGGTGAGAGCGACCAGGATCATGTTTTTGACAGAACATTTTCAAGCCTTCAAAAAGATGGTAGCGGTCAGATAGAAATGTTATCCAAGAAGTGTTTGTACTGTACGTTGCTTAACCCGTTCACATAGCTCAATCAATGAAACTACGCCATTATCACAAATGTTTTTTTGAAGAAGCGCTACAATATAGTTGCAATTTATAATACTAAAAAATTAAATCAAATTTACCTCCAGAAAGGTAGCTAGAGATGTTCATCACAGTCTTATCGAAGTACGTAGTCAGAGTGTCAGTTTCAACCTTCTCAATGACAACGCCGGGGAAAGACAGCTGTTCGGGAGTGTAGTACTTGACTCTCCTCTGCCACTGGTACACGAGGCGGAGCACGCGCTTCCAGATGCTGTAGAAGGCGGGGTCGCGGAGCGGCGTCGAGAACGTCTCCAGCGCGGAGGGCACGGCCCACGGGCAGAAACTGTGGGAACACGGCACATCACTACTGCGCTCCACTCAGAGCAAACACTAAGGGGCTGTGACAGACAGTCTACCTGTCTAATCTATGAACGTCTAACAGAGATTGTCCCTATTACACCTCTTAGAGACGTGTGTCTATCACAAACTTCTTGTTGGACTAAATAATTGCAACAACTGATTTTAGACTGCTTAGAACAGATTTGACAGCGTCGCATAAATCAGAGCTTTAGCATGCAATAGTCTTATATGCATTTATATTAATGCTTTACTTACTAGTGAGCGTATTCGCGGTTACGGATGGAGTTGCCGATGATCATCTTCCACGGCCTGATGAAGTCCTTGTAGTAGTACGAGTTGGGAGAGTCGTAGTTGCCTTCGATCAGGAGACCGAGAGTGTTGATCGATTCTTCGGTCATGAGGCTTACTTTGTGGCCTTCCCGCTGTAAGATCAAGATAATGTGTCAATAATTTCACATAGTATTATTATTAAATTATTCATAGTATATTATTCTACTTACGTCGATGAAGTAGCCCTTGTCGATGGATTCCCAGATGCGGCTTTCGTATTGCTTGATCTTTTCTAACTCGAAAGCGAACTTGGATTCTCCAAGAGGGAAGTTAGAGGGTCTTGACGCGTAGGGGATGCCGTTCTCGTGAACTAAACCAGTGTTGAAGCCTTCGGGAGCAACTTCAGTGATCTCGGGGATCTCTCCGAGTCCAGCCGAGAGTCTCTCCATGTAGTAGCGAGCGAGGATCTGTTTGTGGGCGAACAGCCAAAGCTCTCCACGCCTCATGTTACCCAACTCAGGGATAACTGGTGTCCCAGACCAGTAAGGTAACTTAACGTTCAGGTAATAGTACGCAGCATTCAATGCGTAGTCATTGGTGAAGTATTTGATGGAGGAAACATCGTCAGCGTACGGCCAGAAGGTCTGTTCACCATCGATGAGAACTTCGTTTTCGTTGACGCCTGCTACAGCGGGGTAGGTTTTAGCGAAGTCCTTGCCGAAGCTGTCAATCTTGAGAGCGGTGTTGATGACCTCGCCGTAGTTGAAGTAGGTGGGCAGCACCTCGTAGATGGGCGGCAGCATGATGCCCTGCGTGTCGGCGCGGTAGAATACGACTACGTTGATGACATACACGAACAGCGCCGGGTTGACGGAGTCGCGCAGCAGCACCGCCGTCTTGTAGAACGTGTCGTATGTCTTGGCGGAGTACAGCATGTGGAACAGACTGTACACGTCCGCAGCGTGCGCGGGCTCGTACGGGGAGAAGGGCTGGTTGCGCGGCGCTACCCACTGGTACTTCATCATAGTCACGTACTGGGATGCGGCTGTCTGGTTCTGTACACACATTATATATACAAGTCAACTATGTACTGAACCAAAACAAACCTCGACACTTTATAGTTTGCCCTCTTCCTAGTGGAAAACTATGGTGCCCAAGGTTTTGGAATACCTAAAAGCATCATTCATTCATTTAGAAAAGGTCAATCTTCGTGTCGGGATTTTTGGACCACCTAAAGGTCTAAAGATTGAAATAACGGGGACCTTCTGACCAACAGGACCACAGAAAAAAGCATGACCTTCTGGGACTGGAATTTAAACTTTTCAGAAATAAGGGTTATATTTCATTTTGAGTAGGTTAGTGGCCAACCCTGGCGTCGGAGTTTTGATAAGACCACCTAAAGGCCACCGACATCGACTAACGATTGAAACAACCGGGAGTGTCTGCTTAACGTGCCCTCCGAAGAATTCAGGTAGCGATCACATAGAAATGCCATTTATGGGCCCCCATCCAAGTAGGGCCCGTGCCGCACATTGCTTAACAATCGAAATTTTCTCACATCGCTCATTCATCAAAAGTATCTTTACTAAAAGTGACTCATTCTACATCTTACTATGATGGATGAATTTCCTCTGAAGCAACTTCCTTACCTTGAACTGGTCCAAATTATCCTGAATAGTCCACGTCTTCTTGATGTCCCCATACTTCGGCCCAGTGAGAGGCTCGTGGATGTTGTAGAACAACTCCATCAAGTCCTTCTGACGGGATAGAAGCACTTTGGTGTCAACTGTAAAGGAAACAACATTGATCAGCTCACGGAACAGCTAAGTAGTTTACGTTCCCTTCGTGGAGGAAACTAAAGTGTTAAGTGAAACTAGCAGCGCCCCGCGGTTTTACCCGCGTTGTGCCCGTTCCCTGGGAATTTCGGGATGAAAAATAACCTATAACCTTCCCGTTGAATGTGGCAATCTATTACAAAAAGAATTATTCAAATCGGACAGGTAATTCCCGAGATTAGCTCGAACATACAAACAAACAAACTTCCAAATTTTACCTCTTTATAATATTAGTATAGATTTAATATACTCGGACAAATTCATACACGGTAAATTAGACCCAAAGTAAGCTCTAACCTTGTGTTATGTCTAACTCACTGATATTACTACATATAGGTACATACATAAATACTTTATGTATAATTGAATGTATGTAAAATATGAATGTATAATTGACACCCAGACGGAACATGGTATAATTACAGGATTTGATGTTCAAATGAAATATTGTTGAAGGAATAATGATGATTGCCGTATGAAATGATGATGAGGAGGAACTCACTCTTGTCGACATTGTTGGCGAGGTCCCCGAGGACCGCCGCGGCGCACAGGCTCAGTACAAACACCACCCGAGACACCATCTTCACCACTGCTGACTCCCAACACCGACCCTCGCTATTTATACGAAAAACTACTTCTACATGCGAACGAAAAAAGATTTAAAATGTGGGCGCAATTGTATTGTATGGGTTCCGTATATTTTTCAAAAAGTAATAAAGTAAATAGGTTAAAGTCCAACCGTGGTGTTGGATTTCTTAGGGACCCTAAAAGCCTCTTATATAATTATACTAGCTGTTCCCCGCGGATCCACCCGCAGTATACCCGTTCTCTTGAGTATTTCTGGATGAAAATAGCCTATGTTCTTTCTTAGGTTCTAGACTATCTCTGAACCAAATTTCATTTAAATCAGTTTAGTAGTTTAAGCGTAATTACGTAACACACAAAAGAGTTTTAAGGATATACGATAATAAAACAATGAAAAGATTATAATTTTAATGAGAAGATTATAATTAATCAAAAGTGGCCAGCACCAGTACCGGTCATTTCTCCTCGGATAATTTTGGAATCGCCATACGAAATGGTCCAAATTGCCCTGCATTAGTAAATATTTCGATAGGTCTATGTCATACTTAATTTTGTCTCACGTAACTCTAAAATCACTATCGAAATGTAAAGAAAAAAATTATCTCAGTAACCAGCCAATTAATATCAACTAAATATCTACTTTTGTATGAGATGCGAGTAAAAAGTTAGACTTGATAACAGCTCTCAAGAACTTTTATAATCTTTGAAAAAACGGCATCAAAGGTTCCGATTCAGCAAAAAAACTTGATAAAAAGGTTAGATTAAACAAACGTGACATAGATTAATCAAGCTGTTTTCGTTTCCATATTTTTTTCAATTTTAAAATACTTAAAAAAAGCGATAGATTCTCTATTCAAGTGAATGTTTTGCAGTGCCCACTGCACTGACAATTTTAACAATTCTTACCGGATTAAAAACACCTTTATTTAAATTGGTTACTTAATACATAACAATTATACTTACAACAACACAACTTGTTCTTAAAATGTTAATTTTATTACCTCTTTGCAAAAACCCATTTTCAGTACATCCAAACTTCATTCCTATAGTCCAATCTTTTTCTATTATTTCCACAGATATATGTCTAGAATTATCCTACAATAACTTCTACTTCTGGAAGAACATATTCGTGGACATATTTGTACTGAAGTCGGGAGTGTGTCCCAGGAGTTGTAATTCAAATACAATAAACATCTCCAAAGGGCCTCTACGAGTTAGCCGTATCCCCTCGCATGCCTCTCAAAAAGACCGACCGAGTGACTCTAAGGAGCAATACTACTAATGAAGGCATATTATTTTTAACTCTTCGCTTGGTAAGGAAATCTATATACAAATGAGCTGAATTATAGATTTTTTGGTTCCTATTTCCCCCTCAAGGTGATCAGAGGCGAATTTGGGACTTTTGTTTTTCATACCTATATTTGTACAGTAATCGGAATTTCTCAGGAGGGAGAAGAGGAATATCCCTAATATTAATACGTTAAAGTGAAATAATTACGTTGTTGGATTCTTTTCAATATTTACCCGACTGCGGAAATACCTAAAAAGGGGGTTATGTATTTGATCTGATACGTCTTCGTATCATACAAGCCATAGATAAATTGACTAAAAAACTATTAGCCTGTAATGTTCCACTGCTGGGCAAAGGCCTCTCATCTCACTGAAGATATCAGTACGGTGAGGAGGGTAAGGCGTAATCACCACGCGTGCCTAATGCGGGTTGGTGATCGCAAACCCGAGGCATGTTTGAAAAGTAGGAAATATGTTTACGCTTGACCTGGGAATTGAACCCGGAATCTCAGTATGGCAGGCGATTGAATTGATTGACTAACAAGATTAAAATTGATTTCAAAGTACCTAACAACAGTATTTACTTCTATACTATCACTGATTTTTTTGTATTCTTATCGCCTATTAAAATATTTCTGTCAAAGCAAACTGTTAAACGTGTTATACTTATCAGAATAATGTAAAAAATAATTTATGTACTTATGATTATGCCACCGTAATATTTTAAATGCCGTTGATTTATAATCCAACTAATAAGATTATACAGGGTGGAAAAATCGAATGCCACATGGATGGCAACTACCTTAAATATTGTAAATAGCACATTTTGTGTAAAGGAGACTTTCCTTCGTTTTTAGAAACAATAAATACTGCATTTAAGGATTTATGAAAAATCGCTTGCCTCAGTCGGGACTCGAACCGGTCAAATGTGACAAAAAATTATGTGCTGTATTTTATGATGCAGATCGAAAGGGTTACTGATAAGGTTCATTTTTCTCTAAATAACAAATACAATCAGAATAACGGAAGGCCATGAAAATTGTAAATGAAAAATTAAAATTAAAAAATTAAAAACAAGTCGGGCATTATTTGTTTTAAATTAAAAAGATTGCACTTAAAAAACAAAAACGGTTCGTTAAAATGTTCCATTTTTAAAAATGTTCGTATTCTAGCTACTATGATGACTAGAGAATAATTGATGCAATTTTCCTATCAAAGGAAGTAGGTTACTAAAGTGGCATTAGTAATCGCAACTAAAGTGATAAGTAAACATAAGTGCAGCTCATCATTATCATATTGTCATTTACACGTCTTTATTTTCCTTGTATTCCACGGATTACGTCTTAATTCACGTGACGGGTGAAATCAAATTTAAAAGGTAATTGTTAGTTTGCATGGCCTTCCGTTATTCTGATTGTATTTGTTATTTAGAAAAAAATGAACCTTATCAGTAACCCTTTCGATCTGCATCATAAAATACAGCACATAATTTTTTGTCACATTTGACCGGTTCGAGTCCCGACTGAGGCAAGCGATTTTTCATAAATCCTTAAATGCAGTATTTATTGTTTCTAAAAACGAAGGAAAGTCTCCTTTACACAAAATGTGCTATTTACAATATTTAAGGTAGTTGCCATCCATGTGGCATTCGATTTTTCCACCCTGTATATATCCTGTCGACAGATTGTGAACTGCACAAACCATTGACAATTTAACGCGTAACTTTTTGTTAGTTCATAATCTGTCTAGCAATGATAGCAAATCGTAAAATTGTAAACGAAACCCAAAAAGTTGACACCGTATCCAATCAATGACATTCTTCTCTGTCATCTGTCAAAAATACATTCTGGTTTCTTCAAAACATAATGTCAAAAATACTGGATTTGGTGGTTGTCTTCTGTGACCACGGTTCCTGTAAAGGGGCCGAAACGTCAGATATAAATCTACACTAATATTATAAAGAGGAAAACTTTGTTTGGTTGTAATGAATAGGCTCAAAAACTACTGGACCGTTTTTAAAAATTCTTTCACCATTCGAAAGCTACATTATCCACGAGTAACATAGGCTATTTTTCATCCCGAAATTCCTACAGGAATGGACACAACGCGGGTAAAACCGCGGGGCGCTGCTAGTGTAAAATAAAAGCGAAGTTTATCAGTAAATGTAGTTTCAATTCAAAATGTCAAAAATACATTCACTTGCATTTTAAACCAACGGCGTTTCAAGCATCCGGTGACAAATATACGTATACTACCAACGCCCCGGGTTTACCCACGTTGTGTCCGTTCCCGTGAGAATTCCGGGATGAAAAATAGCCTATAACTTTCCCGTTGAATGTGGCTTTCCATTACAAAAAGAATTATTCCAATCGGATTGGCAGTTTCTGATATTAGTCCTTAAAAAAAAGTTAGAAACTTTATCTGTTTATTTTACTAATCTTATCTTATATCTTATCTTATATATAATATAAAAGAAAGTCGTGTTAGTTACACTATTTATAACTCGAGAACGGCTGAACCGATTTGGCTGAAAATTGGTGGGGAGGAAGCTTAGAACCAGAAGACGGATATAGGATACTATTTATCCCGTATTTCTTACGGGAACGGGTGCGTTGTGGGTGAAACCGCGGGGCACAGCTAGTATTAGTATATAGGTAGATATATAAAACGCCGCATTTAAATAATTAACAATGTTTTACGAGTGCATAGAGTAGTTACAAATACATTTGCTAACTTGCTTCCTACGCTAAATATTTCTATCTACCTAATTTTCAAAATAAACAGAGCAATTAGTTCCAAGACCTATTTCTAGACTTCTAGATTCAGGAAGAACATGTAATAGCGAGCTAACCTAAATACTGACGCACTGCGGTTGACAGACGACAGCAAACACGGACTTAAACGAAAATAATGGGGAAGATAGTTACCAACGTAACTTTTAACTAGCTTTTAATCTTTACCTTTTTCTGTAAGAAAACCTTTCTATATTACTTACTTTAGCTGCGCCGCGCAGTGAGTACCTTCCCGTGGGAATTGCGGGATAAAATTTAGCTATCCAATACAATAACAATTATTCAAATTGGACTGGTATCTGACATTAGCCGTAACATACAAATACAATTACAAATTTTACCCCTTTATACATTGAGTTTATAGTACACTAGCAGCGCCCCGCGGTTTTACCCGCGTTGTGCCCGTTCCCGTGGGAATTTCGGGAATTTTTTTACATAAAAACCTTCCTCTTGAATCACTCTACCTATTACAAAAAACCGCATCAAAATCCGTTGCGTAATTTTAAAGATTTAAGCATACAGACAGACAAACAGACAGACACGAAACAGAGACGACTTTATTTTATACTATGTAATGATATAACTCAATGACTTTATATGATGAATATTAATATAGATGTCATAATACTTACCCCTATTTCTTAGTAAAGTATTTTAGCCTGTAATGTCCCAATGCTGGGCAAAGGCCTCTCATCTCACCGAAGATATCAGTACAGTGAGGAGGATTTAATTCATAGTACCTTTGGTTTTTAAAGTCGGTTAATTGAATTATTCCCCGTTCATTCATTTCGAGTAGGATAGTAGCCAACTCTGGTATCGGAGATTTCGAGTAGCTCTGTGGGCAACTTTGGTTACGGAGTCTTTAGACCACCTAAAGGCCTCAGACATTATCTGACGATTGAAACAACCGGGACCAACTGCTTAACGTGCCCTCCGAAGCACGGTACCGCTCAGATAGAAATGCCACTATCGACCACCCATCTAAGTAGGGGCCGAGATGCACGTTGCTTAGCAATTGCAATGAACTAACATCGCTTAGTCAGACAACGCCACATGCTCTATATTCCCCAAACCTAATTCATTAGCCCTTGGCACGTGATTTCAACACAGCATCGCCATACGTTTAGAACCATCAGACAGATCGTCAGTCAATCATTGAAGGGTCTCGCCACAAATTACTTGGGTCGAAGCCGCGAGTATCCGTTTCCGGAATACGAATAGAATAGTAACGGATAGATAGCAGTGTATGTGGATGGTTTTGGAACTAAATTTAGAGGTTTGGAGAAATTGTTTTATGCATTTTATTTATTTATTTATAAATTGATTTTGTGATTTGTTGTACTATTTACATTTTTAGGAGAGTGGTTGAGCTTTGTATGGTAATAATTAACATTGTACGAATGGGTATCATTTTAATTTAGTCGGACAGATTTTGATGTCATTCACAACAACGTGTCCCCACTTTAAATTGCAATCACTACATAGTATAAAACAAAGTCGCTTTCCGCTGTCTGTACCTATGTATTCTTAGATCTTTAAAACTACGCAACGGATTTTACAGCAGTTTTTTAATAGATAGAGTGATTCAAAAGGAAGGTTTATAAGTATAAAAGTTCCCGAAATTCCCTCGGGAACGGGCACAGCGCGGCTAAAGCCGCGGGGCGCTGCTAGTATTCTTATTATCCTTAGAAACCAGTATGATATAAGAAATTCATGATTTTCCAAAGTCCTTAGTGGTTTTGTTGACAGTGGCGCCCTCCTCACTATCACAGTTATCTACTCCATGCTACATCAATGTGTGTTACTATTGACACGTGCCTCACATACCTATCTGTCTGTGGTGTGGTTATGTTAAGTGGTTGTGGTTTATAAGTTATTCTCTTCAGATAGTGCGTATGTTTAATATTAACTTGAGTAGGTTGGTTTGGTAGATTTGACCATGTTAATGTCATGCGGTAATGGTAAAGTGAACGCCGAAATCGTTTCAGTTCATTTCGGTCACCGAAATTGCGAGTTTGTCCTAGAATGCATGTTAGTTGGCATTTTTGGACATTGGGGATCAAAAATATATTGTGTTTTTTCCTTAACCTGCCACAGCTGAGCAAAGGTCTCCCCAAAACGCTTCCATCTCTCCCTGTCCTTTGGTCTCCCACCACTCGCTGTCGAAGGAGACAATGTCGTCCCTCCAGCGTTTCCTAGGCCCCCCGCGGCGCCGCGCTCCTCCCGGGACCCATTGGGTGGTGATGTGGGCCCATCTCTCGGGTTGCATCCGCGACACGTGCCCCAAAAGTAAAACCTAAAAAAATAGCCTATAGCCATAAGATATAGAATACCTTGTTCTAGATATATTTTATGCTATAACCTTTCCGTTGAATGTGGCTATCAACTACATGAAGAATTATTTCAATTGGATCGGTAGTTTTTGAGATTGGCGCGTTCAAACAAGTAACAAAACAAAAAATCTAATTCTTCAGCTTTATAATATTAGTATAGATAGATAGATATTTAACATATTAGTATATAGTCTAATAATTATTCTAGTTTGCGCAGTGGCTTATCCTAATATCGGATTTTATATAATCTATAAATAAAAATGAATCGCTGAATCTGTTGCTCAGCGCATAACTTCAGAACGACTGCACCAAATTGGATGATCTTTTTTTAATGTGTTCCTTATTGTCAGGACAAGGTATATAAGAAAAATAAGGAATAAATATCTCAAAATTCCCACGGGAACGGCGGCGCTGCGGGTGAAACCGCGGGGCACAGCTAGTAATAATATAATATATAACCGGACAAATTCACTCACGGTTAATTAGACCAAAGTAAGCTCTAAGCTTGTGTTATGGAATCTAACTCACTAATACTACTTCATATACATACACAAATAATTTATAAGAATATACATTGTCTTCACATATTGTTGGCTCAGGGCGGGAATCGAACTCGCAACCCCCGACATAGTAGCGCTCTCACTGCCACTGTGCCAACGGCCTTGTCAAATTATACTTTTATAAAGCTTAAAAGCTTCCAACATCATCTTACTCAAACTTACTTAGTAATAAGTAACAATACTTTTACCAAGTAATGTAAGTACGTTACCACATTGCACCACCCGTAGATAATGAGAACAAATCATGTAGTTCCAGCGAGGAAACCGGAACGGAAAGATGAATCCTGGAACACATTATCTTCCTAGAAACATCTGGTTAAGGAAATCAGCTTCCTTGTGACTTATTATTAATGTATTTGAGGATATTGTATTAATATTTCGAAGTAATTCGTCAAATCAGTAGCGCTAAGATGCACGAATATAAAAACAAATAGAGATTACATTTTGAGTCCTGGCTTTCATTTAATTTAAACGCCTCGGTGGTCTAGTGGCATGTCCACTCGCCTGCCAAGACTGAGGTCTCGAGTTCAATTCCCGGGTCGAGCGAAAACCATGTTCCAACTATTCCGAATTGAACAATTATTTTTGTAATAGACAGCCAAATTCAACGGGAAGGTTATAGGCTATTTTTCATCCCGAAATTCCCACGAGAACGGGCACAACGCGGGTAAAACCGTGTGGCGTTGATAGTTGTAAACTTCTTCTTCTTCATCGAGTGGACGGTCAACCTGACCAATCCTGGTGTCAGAGTTATTGAGCCGCCAAAGGCCTCTGACATGGCTTGATAGTTGTAAATAAAGTGCTTAATTTCATCTAATTTACTAAATAGCAACAAACATCTACAGTTTTGCATTAAATTTAATAGTAGGAGTTTTATTTTACACATCATAAACATTGACAAATATTGATAAAAGTAAAAGAGATAACACGGTTCATCACGTTCACGGCAAGTTGTCAAAAAAAATTAGCAATACTTTAAGTCCCAACACAACTATATTTTGTACTAGCAGCGCCCCACGGTTTTACCCGCGTTGTGTCCATTCCTGTGGGAATTTCGGGATGAAAAATAGCCTATGTTACTCGTGGATAATGTAGCTTTCGAATGGTGAAAGAATTTTTAAAAACGGTCCATTAGTTTTTGAGCCTATTCATTACAACCAAACAAACAAAGTTTTCCTCTTTATAATATTTTATTTTGTTTTGTTCATTTTGCTATCGTAGCGCTCGTGACGTAGCTTGATTAACCGATGTTAACTCATTACGTTTGTTAAGCAACGCGCAGCTCGGTCCCTACTTGAATGTGGCATTTCTATCTGAGCGCTGCCGTGCTTCGGAGGGCACGTCAAGCAGTCGGCCCCGGTTGTTACAATCGTCAGATCACGTCGGAGGTCTTTAGGCGGTCTGAGCACTCCGACATTAGGGTTGGCCACAGACCTAGGTACTCGAATGAATGAATTTAGCTATTTTGTTCAGTTCATAATCTGTTGAAAGTTTATTTTTTACTAAGTACCTAGTTAAATTATAAACCAACGGAGTTTACTCTTCAGCATTATTATTTTGAGTACAGATTTAATAATTGAAGGTAATAATACAAATATTTGAGAATCATTAGTAATAATTTTACAAAGTTATATTTAAAAAAAATCTCATTCCCTAAATTAAAATAACTGTTTAATAAAACATTTAAATCAATACCACATCAAAGCGTCATCTGTCCCAAATACCGCGAATATTAAAACAATAACAATCACGAAACAGCCGCCAAAATCAAAATTAACAATAACAAAACGAAAACACGAAAAATAATTAATCAAAAGACTTAGATAAATCAAAATGCAGTATTACGTAACACAGTGGCATGTTGCGGGCGGTTTTCCACAATTTCCCGGAGCCATAGAGAAGAAACGAGATAGAAATATAATAAGAACCGTATGTTAGAAAGAGATAGGTATATTGCAGTGAACTCCGTCCGTTGCGCAAGCGCACCGCTGAAAGCTCGCGCCCCAAGATTCTTCAGTCGTGAAGCGAAGCTCGTACAATACGCACGTGTGAGTACGTACGAAATTCGACGTTCAAAATTTAAAATATCGAACTTTATTGTGTGTCTGTGACTGTGTTGTGACTTTTAAGTGTTTTTTTGGAAACTTTCAACAGTTTTTATTGATTTTGAAACGCGGATTCGTTTCTCTTTTGGATTTCTCGGTGAGTTTCGTGATTTTATATTTAGGTGTGCACGTAATTAGTTTTATTATTATCTTGTGTCGATTCCTGGTATTGTTTTGGCGGTATCCGATAATAAATTTTAAATAGAATTCCTTCCTTCTTTTTATGATAAAACATGTTCTGGTAAGCAAATGATTTAATTAGTTAGTTACATAGAAAATTTCTTGGTAATTTTAACTATTTCTATATTTAGATCGGACGTAAGGTAATTTCTTATGAAAATGGGTTTTGTGTATGTTCAATGGTAAATAAATATAATTGTTTATATTTTAAGCAAAAGCTAATAATAATAGTCATGGTAAGTCCTAAACTGGCTTGCAAAAAGATTTTTCCCGCCCAATTTTTTTCTTCTTTTCGATTTTCCAGGAACTAATATGATTTTTAAATTGTACAAGATACCGGTTGATTGAAGTTGGCTAAATAATGAGACCTATAAATAAAATATAAAATTGAATTTGACATTTAAGACGGTCTTTTTCAGAGCAGACTTTATTGACGTTCGCTTCTACCCTCATCTATAAAACAAATGCTTAAAGATTCTGACGAATTGAAAGCCTCCTTTTTGGAAGTCGGTTAATAATCAAAGTATGGCGGTCGTTGAGTTTGAGTGATTTAACAAGCTAGGAGATGGTGAGTAGAAAACTCAGCCGGTTTGTTTCTCATACATGAGCTGCTTATTTGCATCTTGTAATCTCCCTCAGTCTAAACGGATTTAAATCACAAGCTTGCTCCGACTAAACTGACTAAGGTTTCAATTCACCGTTTCTATCTCTAACCTCGATCAACTGAACTGGGTTTAGTAAAAAAACTTTGTATATTTGATCAGTTTAGATTGTGAACTAGGCTTAAGTTGATTGAACGAGTTCAGGTGTAACGATAACATTAGGGCTAAATCACAGACAATTTCCAGTAAATGCAACTTAATTAGTTAAAAAAAATTAAGCAACATAAACCATTTAGAGTTCAGGTCGAAAAGGGTCTGTCGGGAATCGAACCCGCGTCCCTTTTAGCATTCATACAACGTCGTAACTCGTAACACGTGGCAAACAATGTGTTTTTGTTGCAAGCGGAACAGGGAAGGTTACGGAGACGCTAAAATATGTTGGTTTGAGAACATTTCCATTACAACATTTAAAAGCAGTCTGTGAAGTGGCGTTGAAATTAATAGTAAATGCTAAAAGAATCTATTTAGATTGATGCATTTGTAATAACATTTTATTTTATGTTAATTTCGTTGTATTGTTAGACCCGCTATAAATAAAAATCAAATTGGCTTTTAAATCTCTTATTTGTAAATCAAACTAGGTTCAATTTAATGATTAATTGCGGAAATGCATTATAAATAATAATTATATTCATCTAAGATTTTTATATATACTTTCGAAGATAATCTAACTTCACCTTTTTAACTATACATCTTAAACGTTCCTTGGTACAAACTTATACAATCCAACAGCATTTTAGGTGACAATTATGTTTTAAAATTGTTATAACAACATCGACTCCACAATCCGTGCACCACTCTGTTCTTTCCGGTGCCCAAACGTGTGCCTAACACGTGGTTACAAGCAAAAAAACACACACACAGACAACCTTTAGTGCGAGTTTCGAACTAATTCAATTAAATGTAGAAACAACGGTATTTGTTGAGCTGAAGCTGTTCTGGCTTTTGCCAGATCTGTTTGGGCTAAAATAATCTGGGATTGCAGTTTAATCTGGCGTTAAAGTTAGATTTGTTTACATTCAGGATTTGTCTGCTGAATTCAGGAATTTTGTTATACTATTAGTTTTATACTGTGTAATTCTCGATCGACATGCTGTTTACGTGTAGGTACCTACTATATTTAATACTTCTATACTAATATTATAAATAGGTAAAATTTGTAAGTTTGTTTGTTTGTATGTTCGAGGTAATCTCAGGAATTATCAGTCCGATTTGAATAATTATTTTTGTAATAGATTCTGTCTATTTTTCATCCCGAAATTCCCACGGGAACGGGTACAACGCGGGTAAAACCGCGGGGCGCTGCTAGTGGTTATATATTTTTTTGACGAACGTAACTACGTTACGATAACCAACCGTTTAAAACAACAAATCCAAATTCGGCTATAATTAAATGTTGATATTTTATCAACCGGGAGGCGCCACATACATCGTTACAAAACAATAATCTTTCAATGTTATTGTTTTTGTTCCAAAAAAATTGGTCGAAGTTTTGAAAACAAAAAGCTTCGCACATTTGTTTATGATTTAGGTCAAATTTAAAAAATATCTAGACAGACCTACGTGTCGTTGATTGTGTCGACTAATGAGTTGTCGATGGATGGATGTTTACGAGTGAGTAAATTACGTATTTTGCGAGTAGTTCGTTCGTTGTTTATACGTAATTAGGTTCGATGACATTACATATGGGAGGTTGTAGCAATATTTTTATCTACTCGTATAAATGCAAAATGCTGTATTTTCAGTAACTTAAAAAATCAGGTGGAGGTATTCAGTTTTTATATTTTTGTTTTTTTATCGATTTGAAAATTTATGCTATCAGAAACTACTTATCCGATTTTAATAATTATTTTTGTAATGGATAGCCACACAATGTATTGTTGTGCCCGTTCCCATAAGAATTTCGGGATGACAAATAGCTTATATCACGTTGAATGTGACTATCAATTACAAAAATAATTATAATCAAATCGGACTGGTTATTCCCGATATTAGCTCCAACATACAAACAAACAAATTTTACCTCTTTATAATCTTAGTACCTATAGATATACTCCTAAAACTGCACTCTGGAATCCCCGTTGGCAGTCCTCGTGTTTACCCGACTCCTCGTGTGATTCTAAATAAAGATTACAGATACTTTACTCGCCAAAACTCTCGCCCTTGGTTCAGTTTATGGTTTACGTATGTTGTTATTTTGTTATCTGATGAAAAATTGTAGGTCGTAACGGTGCTATGGTAGCGCTGATGGCGATGGTAAGAGAGACTGGCTAGTAGTTAGCAACTAAAAGCGATTTGAAAGAGGGATACTGAATAGCTCTTGCACTGTAGTTTTTTGTAATGAACAAAGCGGGATTATGTGGCGTTTAAACTATTTAATAAGTAAATGACGTTTCAAGCGGATTATACCACTCGAGGTCACAGGATGACGGTAATTTTTTGTTCTCTTTTTAAAAATAAAATTAATCATAGTTATTTTTAAATCTTTATTTTGAAAAAATGTTAGTCGTCTTCGCTCGCCTGCACCGTGGCACCTTTCTGAGGTGTAGGTTGTCGTAGGTACCAATCTTAAAGCTTTTATATTAGAAAGAGAAAGAACTGTATCATATTCAAGCTTCTTAATACTACTGACAAGTCAGTGAGAATTTTGAAATTACTAGTAGTACACGTTCCCTTCGTTCGTTGCAAAACAATTCATTTAAAAAAGTGTCATATAACAATAGGTATAAAGTAACAAATTGCAACACTCTAATTGAAAATGAAAATACATTTTCAAGCCAATCTTCAAAAGAAATGGGTTGCTCTAAATACAAACGGTTTTCGTATCTCGATAAACCTAATTTTTACTTTCACGCAATTATGGTCTTTATTTGTTTATGCATAGAGATCAAAGGTTCATTATGATATGAGGTTAGCAGTTGAAGTCGATTTGCTCAGAAAGTCGATTTATAAACGACTTTGATTATTGAAACTTTTAATTTGATGTTTTATTAAGGATTTTATGAAAGAAATGCTACCTACTACGGCTACCCATCTCATTAGGTCCGAGTTGAACGTAGCTTATCATTTAAGTTACATTACATTGCATATTCAAATTAGGTAACTTGAGATTTTCAATTTGTGATGTGACATTTTTGTCATGTGTACTCATATGTCAAACTAATGTCATCAATTTTAATTTGTTTGAAAGTTGATGTCAAGACTTGATCTTACGATCTTACTTACTTTTGTTTGAAATTAGTTATTAGAACTGACTGCTGAACGAAAACTACACATTTTAAATTAAAACTACAATACGGTCTTTAAAAGAACGATTTCTGTAAAATAAGAGTGAAATCCGACTAATATTATAAAAGCGAAAGGATGAATGTGCATGTATGTTTGTTACTCTATCACGAAAAACTACTGAACGGATTTGGATAAAAACTTTACAGTAGTATAGATTGAACATCAGACTACATTTTGTCCCGAAATTCCCGCGGGAACGGGTACAACGCGGGTAACACCGCGGGGCGCGGCTAGTAAGTTAATTAGAGTAAAACAAGTCTCTATATGAACCGAAACGTCAGATAAAAGCGAAGAGTGTCCTTTAAAATAGTTACAATTAAAAATATATTTTTTAAACGAACAAGACATGTTCTGAATTCCAATTTCGAAGTTCGATTTACTCCTCTTTTCATTGTCACATGCGATCTATTTCTGTATTCTATGCGGCCAGTGTTACGAACGACATAAAATGTTCAGTAGAACGAAGTATACTTTATCTGTGCACGTTCTATTGCATTTGAAAGTGGACTTTAATGTACAAAGTAATAAAGACTGGATTGGTAATCAATTTGGTTGGGAGAATTCGAAATTTCAAACTATTTCGTGCTTTGAAGTTTTTTAATTTTATGGAGGACTTTTTTTCATAACTTTTGTTGTAGGAATTTTTGGGTATTAATACCCGTGATATTTCGTTTTCCTAACATACTTATAAAGTAATCTATTTTTAGGTAAATTTAGCTTTAAAAAATCTATAATTAAGTTTAAATTACACATATTATGCTATGGGGTATTAGGGGTAATTAAAATATCTAATTTAATTTATTTCATAAATCGTTTTATAAACATTTAAATGTTACAATAGGCTATGTTTTCTATAATTTTAACGACGCCTATTTTACTTTGATTTATTAAATAAATACACGAAAATCCCATTATTTTGACTACCGCCATTATTTTTACAAATCACCCTTTTACTAACTTCCTCTATCAATAAAGGAAATATTTAAGGAAACTAATACACATTAAAAAAACAATTACCAAAATATCATAACTAATAGAGCCTAAAACTCTTTGTAAGGTTCAATGTTTTTCCTTGAATTTTAATCAAAATCGGGCGAACATTAGTATGGGCAGGATAGGAATAGTTTCCCGTACGCTAGCGGCATGACAAAGTATAGATATTATTAGTTATTTAGAATTTTGTATGCATAATGATTATGTTGTATGAAAATGACCGTTTTTACAGGGACGTAATAAGTACCAAAGAACAGGGGTAAGAAATAAGAAACAAAAAAGGGGGAAAAGTTTGAATACATTTATCCTATTTAATTTAATATGGTATACATACCCGTTTCATTTAGTAGTATCATGAGTGCGAATCAGAGTTAAAAAAGTATATTAACTAAGTACTACACACTATTTTTTCTTCAAGAGTTAAAATGTGGGCTAGTGTGGTCGGTTTCCAGAAGATTATTTCTTCTGAAGGGAAGAAAGTTGAAGTGATTTGATTCCATTATCATTATAAAACTGAACCCTGAATAAAATAGGTGGTATTTGGTTGAAAAAAAAATGAATACATTAATATCGTCTAGGTACAACTTTTTCTTTTAAGAGTCAGAACTTAGTTAATATCCTAAATGCGTCCCTGGTAACTAAATCTAAGGAGCATAGAGTCAGTGACCTAGTAATACATTCAGATGAACGTGTGTCTGTCTCGCTCAATATATTAGTTCCTTGTTCTCCTATATACATGAGTACATTATATACTCAAAGCAATACATAAAGCTTTACACTATAATATACATAGCGTTCGTTCGTGGTGTCGTTTGACTAAGCGATGTAAGTTCATTGCGATTGTTAAGCACCGTGCAGCTCGATACCTAATTGGTTTGGGGGCCGATAGTGGCATTTCTATCTGAGCGCTATCGTGCTTCAGAGAGGGTACGTCACATTGTCGGTCCCAGTGGTTTTAATCATCCATATCGGAGGACTTTAGGCGGTCTAACAACTCCGGCACCAGGGTTGGCCAAAAGCTACTCGCACTTACTTACTTATAGTTACGTAGTAACTATTAAGTAATCTGTGGTTTAGCGATGCGTCGCCAATTTAATTTTATCGAAGAGGCAGCCCTGCGATTGCTGTGGGATCGCGCGGTGCGAAGCAATCACAACTGTACGCTTGAGAATTTAGGCACATTTTAGCGTGCAGCGGTTGCTGACGCGACGGAGTAGGCAATTATAGCAGTAGGTATTGAACATTTTCTTCAGAGTGAAGTATCTGTTACGTAGTAACTATTTAGTAATCTGTGCTTATAGTATGATGAGGTACGTACGTAGTATAACTTCATTTTAAGTTGCATTTTAAACACTTAAAATTCCGTCTGTATTTTATAAAGGAAAGGTAGGCTACCCCTTTAAAAAAGATATAAGGATGGATAATATGGCTTAACTTTATGTGTTTGTTTGTAAGGGTAAATCTCAGAAACTACCGATCCGATTTGAATAATTCTTTTTGTAATGTATAGCCACATTCAACGGGAAGGTTACAGGCTATTTTTCATCCCGAAATTCTCACACGAACGGGCACAACGCGGGTAAAACCGCGGGGCGTAGCTAGTATCAGTAAATATGAGTTAGGTAGGTATATACTTTAAGGCGACGATTACACGTAAAGTATTTACTGTGATCCAACAGTAAATATCACGTATCGTGGTATTTACTGAACGTGTAACCTAATGTATTGATGGATGACAGTATTTATTGATGGATTTCTAGATTTCTTGATTCTGTAATGATGATCCGTCAGATTATGATCGTGTAGCCTATTATGACGTGTAAACAGCAGGAGACCGGACACAATACTAACGTAATAAATATTGTACGTGTAGGCTGGTGTATTAATCCATCAGTAAATACTGTAATCCATCAATAAATACTGTATTGATGGATCACAGTAAATACTTTACGTGTAATCGTCGCCTAAGTACTAGATAGGTAGATAACAATTGAAGGGCTTCATCTAACATAAAGACGTCAATCAACGACACAATAACAGTATCCTCTATTATCATTCGCAAGGCATAGACAAGGAAGCAATGGTATGTAAACGGAAACGCTGATAACCAACTTGACCTACACAGAGCAGTGACAGTCAATACTCACAATTGACATTCTGCTGATTCTGATGTTATTTATAAGGAGATGTTGGTATGCATGTGGGTGTAAAATTAAAATGATTGAAACCCCATTTTTAAACTGGTTTTTACCCCATTGAGTTAATTAAAACGTAATTTTAATCTACATTTGAATGTGGCTTTCATATTCGTAAAATATTTTTCAAATCCAACTAGTAGTTATTACTAGATTAGTGCGGTCAAACAAACAAACAAACTCTGCAGTTTTTAATATTAGTATAGATTTAAATAGGTTACTTATCTACCTACCTACATAATACTTCACTACATAGTACATATAAAACAAAGTCGCGTCTGTTTGTCTGTATGCTTAAATCTTTAAAATTACGCAACGGATTTTGATGCGGTTTTTTGTAATAGGTAGAGTGATTCAAGAGGAAGGTTTTTATGTAAAAAAAATCCCGGAATTCCTAAGGCAACGGGCACAACGCGGGTAAAACCGCGGGGCGCTGCTAGTGTAGTACTAAAATACATAGTATGAATGTATTAACACTTTAAGTTATCATAAGAGCTGCATAAATGACGTTTAGTTTAAATAACTGCATACTTAGGTAAAGCTCTTACAGATAAGACCTAGGTTTAAGACTTTTAACTAGACTAGGCTGTAGGATTAAGTTATAACTTAGTAAGTAGGGAATGTAAGAACATAAATAAAATCGATCAATATCTTGCATTATTTAACTCAATCATCATTATTAAAAATTAAAGTAATGTTCTGTAATTTCCCACTGCTGGGCAAAGGCCTCTCATCTCACTGATGATATCAGTACAGAACCTTCTCAAATTCAAACAATACTTACATGATTATTAAAATAAAAAGACGAATTTCCAAAGTGGCAGACTGTACTAGAATTACATTAGGAACATCAACCACTGTCTCAATAGGGCTTAATCCAATAAACCAATAAAGACACCATTCCACTGATTGAAACAATCACTAGTGCATTATCTCTTGTCTGACCTCGGTTAAGACGTTGCTATGGCAACGGAGACTTGACTTTGACGTTTTCAACTTAAGTGTCAAAGTCGATTGTGTTAGAAACTAAAGGAAGATATTGATAAACTTTGATTTTTAAAGTAAAAAGAAAAGGATAGACTTATATTAGTTTAAACTGACACAAGAGAAGGGCTAAAGAAGGTTGCATAACTTAAATTGACAAGCCCGTAGGCACAGTGGCATGTGAGAGCGCTTACCTACTGTGTCGGTTGCGGGTTCGATTCAACGGAGTCAACAATATGTGCAGACAGTTGTTGGCGACTAAAAAACAGAGAGAGGAAGCGGCATATCTCTGTCTCTTTTCTTCCGGAGTCTAATTCACCAATCACAGCGCATTGGGATTGTCAAACAACGCATTGACAATGTCATAATCTTGAATTGAAACTACGTTTACAGATACACTTCGCTTTTATTTTATACTAGCAGCGCCCCGCGGTTTTACCCGCGTTGTGCCCGTTCCCGTGGGAATTTCGGGATAAAATGTAGCCTATAGCCTTCCTCGATAAATAGACTATCTAACAGTGAAAGAATTATTCAAATCGGTTCAGTAGTTTCTGAGATTAGCGCGTTTAAACAAACAAACAAACAAACAAACAAAACAAACTCTTCAGCTTTATAATATTAGTATAGATTTTTATCTGACGTTTCGGCTCCTTTACAGGAACCGTGGTCACAGAAGACTGACGTAGTTTCAACTCTAAATGTTCGCTTAAATTTAAGAAACCTACTTAAGGAACTTAAGAAAAGACTTAATATTTTCGTAATGCATTGTGATTGGTCAGTTGACCTCCGCACAGCTCCGCCCCGCTTCAAGGAAACGCACCCTTAGCTCTGCATGAGAAAAAATCAAGTAAAACCCGGCGCCGTTGCCACTACTCATATATTTTGAAAAAACAATATTTTTGTAATATTTCGAAGCAATTTGTATAAGATATTTATTTTTATATCTCTTTCCAGCCATAATTCTTAACTATAAAGAAAACAACAACTTTTATATGCACTTCTGTATTCAATAGGATAATAAATGACGGATACAAGCAATAATGATCCTTATTACCATCTGAATAGGAGTAAATTGAACAGGTTTACGTTTGTTTATTTGACGCCTAACCAACTTTGCATTAGGCTGTATATAATCATTTGTATTGAGTTTCGTTTTGAATAAATCGGATTTGTTTTGGATTTCAATACAACAAGTCTCTAAGGGTTTTTAACCTACGATTCAAAAATAATGATGCCATGAAGATTTTGAGGTATGTGCAGAGGGTAACATTATAGTTTACCGAAATACGTTTGACCGAAGTTAATTTACCGAGCGCGATCAATTTATCGAACTATGAAATGACCGATGCATTCTTTCGCCGATATTTATTTTTAATCAATTACATACCTATGAAATTTTATGAAATATCAACTACTATTATTCGTTACATATACTTTTTTAGACCAATTCGGAGGCTTAGGCGGTCTAAAAATTCCGACACCAGTATTGGCCACTGACCATAATTATGAACTTACTCACGATTGACGATTCTAATACTTTCTAATACATACTTAATTTTATCTTAGTTTATTGACTTATCAAGATGCAGTATATTTTGTAGCATGCGTGGCGTAATTTGACCAAGTGATGTTAGCTCATTGGGATTGTTAAGCAACGTGCAGCCCTACTTCCTCCTCCTCTACTTGGATGGGTGGACGATAGTGGCATTTCTATCTGAACGCTACCGTGCTTCGGAGGGCACGCTCGGTTGCTTCAATCATTAGACCATGTCCAAGGTCTTTAGGCGGTCTAAAAACTCCGACACCAGGGTTGGCTCGACACCAGGGTTGGCCAATAACCTACTCGAACTTAGTCTATACTAATATTTAAAGAGGTTTTTGTAAGTTTGTTTGTTTGTTTGTTTGTTTGTTTGTATGTTCGGGGTAATCTCAGGAATTATCAGTCCGATTTGAATAATTCTTTTTGTAATGGATAGCCACATTCAACGGGAAGGTTATAGGCTATTTTTCATCCCGAAATTCCCACGGGAACGGGTACAACGCGGATAAAACCGCGGGGTGCTGCTAGTTAGTAATATTTTGATACAGACTCCACCTCTATCCTCTTCCACTTCGCAATGAAATCCATACATCTAAACATAACCTATACTATAAGCTATAAATCGGTTGCTTGTAAGAAGCACTTTGTAGCGAGTAATTTCAGATAAACTTCTCGAGTGTTATGGATCAATTACTTACAACATATTGTAAGTGGTTCAAGTTGGGACTTGGGTAGAGGAAGACTTTTTGTCCGCGGGGATTATTTTGTCGGTCAGTTTTGTAATATGGAGGACGTACGATTATTTTGTACAAATATTAGAGGATCAAGTGAAAAAATTTTCATATTAAAAGTATAACGAGTAAGTTCGAGTAGTGTCTAACCTCGATGTCAGAATTTTTAGACCGCTTAAGACTCCACATGGTCAAACGATTGAAACAACCGGGACCGACAGTTTAACGTGCCGTCCAAAGCATGGTAGCTCTTAAAATCTAATTATTGATATTTTTTTACGTTAAAAAAATCGCGATTTACCAAGACAGCTTGCATCGTGCGTCCCTGAAAGTTTTCATAACGATAAAAACTATAATTTTCCATTAGTAAGTTCCCTGAATATCTAACTCCTTTCATAACTCACTGAAAACGTTTAACAACTACTTAACCCAAATATTTAATAGTCAAAAGAAAATCCTATTCATAGTTCAAACTTCGAACGATTCAAGTCAATGGACTTACTAACCGGAAGTTTCTATAATCATTTACCACCAAGAATATAGATTGGAGCCAATATGACTTGGGTCTTGCATCTCTTTCTGACTTACCGTATCTGAATTTGGAAGAAAGGGACGGAAGCCGTAGCAATGCGTAGCACGTACAAGGAAACGGGAATGATTTCTGATGCTAAAGAAATATTAATCGGATGTTGAGGTTATGTAACGAAATATTTATAAATTGTTGCTAAGAAAGAGCTTTACATAGTAAGTGACTACTAAAAATAATTATAAGTGGTATACAGAAGAAAATATGGCCAAAACTGTTCTGAAAAGTTTTGTCGGTAAAGAATTCTGTCATCACAAAACCTATAAAATACTTTTTTAATTACACTAATGCAACTAAAAAAGACAACTTTGATAGACAGCTATATTTTTTGTCAAAAGTGCCTGTCAGACTTTAATTTGATCAAATTGTTTCGAAATGATAAGGTGAAATACTAATGTTACGTACCTAGGTACTTTCATTCCAATTTCTGTAAGTCTCTTGAACGGGGTATTTATAAAAATCTTAAGTTAAACTTTGTATCATACTAATCTTAAACTTCAGTTCTTACAGATTTTTGTCCAATACAATTTCGTAAAAATAAATAATTATACAAATATAAGTATGGATGATATTATAATAGCTGTCATTAATGATTAATTTTGTGTAAGTTGAACCGGTGAACTTCGACCGCCATATTTTTTAAAACTTGCAATTATTTTTTCTTTGATAATTTTACCCACGTTTTTCCCGTTCTCGTAGGAATTTCGTGAATTTATACATATATGTAAACCTTCCTCTTGAATCACTCTATCTATTAAAAAATCTGCTTCAAAATCCGTTGCGAAGTTTTAGAGATCTAAGCATACACAGGGACAGACAGCGGAAAGCGACTCTGTTATATACTGTGTAGTGATAATATATTATTAGTTACGTAATTAACAACGTAAAAGATTCCTACTGTGCGCCTAATAAACATTACTTGACTATATCTAAAAGAATAATCTCTAAAGACGTACCTAACCTACTAGTTAACACATACCAATACAAATGAGTTCACTAAGACATACGTGGACACAATACTGATTGTCAACTACTACCGCATACCGAGTGGTACCTACTTCAATTAACATTACCTTCCAAAAAAGGAGGTAATTGCGTTTACTTGGAAAAACGATTTATTAGATATAATTATTGATAATGTTTGACAGATTGTTTTGATGACGTAATTTTTTATTTATTGTATTGTTTATATAAATAAGAATTTCTAGGTACTTAGAGAATTGTTAGTGGCGTAGTTTGACTAAGCGAGTTAGTTCATTGCTATTGTTAAGCGACAGCCTCCGTGGTCTTGTGGTTTGAGCGCTCGGCTCACGATCCGGAGGTTCCGGGTTCGATTCCCGGTGGGGATATCTCACAAAAATCCCTTTGTGAGACTGTCCTCAGTTTGGTTAGGGCATTGCAGGCTGAATCACCTGATTGCTTGAAAAGTAAGATGATTCCGTGCTTCGGAGGGCACGTTAAGCCGTCGGTCCCGGATACTTTCTATGGATAGTAGCCGTTACTTGAGCCATGTCAGAGGCCTTTGGCGGCTCAATAACTCTGACACCAGGATTGGTCAGGTTGGCCATCCACTCGATGAAGAAGAGAAGAAGAAGAAGAAGTGGATACTATCCACTAAGTACAAAAATAATTATTAAAATCGGATTGGTATTTTCTGAGATTAGCGCGTTCAAACAAACAACAAAACAAACTCTAGAGCTTTATTATATTGGTGTAGATTTTACATAATCACTATATGTAAGGGAAGAGTTAAACAATGTTTAAAACAAGCAATCCGTCGTAACAACACTGAGCAGGAATCTGTAGCGACACACAACAAGAGAATACTAATCGGTTTGTACGTCCCATAAGGATTGTGAGCCACCGAGTTGTTTTTGACGCTTCAGTAAAATAAATAAATTTACTTGGACAAATTTAATTTCACACTCGGTTAATTAAACCCAAACTAAGCTCTTGTATTAATAGAATTTGTATAATTAAAAAACGTTTTGTCTAAAAGATGAATTTACCTATTAAGGACTGGAAGGAAATTGGTTTGACGTCGTGTTTTTAACGTAAAATCATGATTAATTATAGACTTTGCAAGTTTCGATGTACGAGTAGATATCTAATATTTATCAGTCGAACATAACTAAGGTAAAATATATAGTTTAATGAAACGGGACATCGGGCATTTAATACTTCGATGAATCGTTTTCAGTATAGTGAGTATCGGTCAAACGTAATTCGGGCAACGCATGAGTAACCTCTATAAATGTCTTATCTCTTAAAAAATCAGTGAAGCTAATTTCGGTCAAACGCACATCGGTAAAGCAAGAATCACCCTAATAAATTCTACTATTATTAAATATTATATTAATGCGAAAGTTTGTGAGGAAGTATGTATGTTTGTTACTCTTTCACGAAAAAACTACAGGACGGATTTTGATGAAACTTTACAGTAATATAGGTTATACATCGTCCGTTTTACGGGTACAAGGCATCTTGTGTCTCCATAAAAGCTTTAAACATCCACCGATACGTTAAAACCTAATAGAGATCTCAAGTCAATTCAACTCAAACAACATCAATACATTTTCGTTATCAACCGCTACGTATATTTGCGCAGAATCACCCACATGATTTACGGGTATTACTCGCTTTATCTTAGCTTTTAGTGGCTAACGGGCGTTACGTAGTGACACATAAGTATTGACACTTACGTTTACTAAGGAATTAGGACACACGTTTAAGGACCGTCGACGAGTGATAAGGTTACTCGCTTGAAGTTAATTAAAAAGTAATTATTGTTGATGGCTTGTTTTGTTAAAGTACGTATGTTAAATGTCATTATTGTGCTAATTGCGCAACGCAATTTTTACCCTTTTATGTATTGAATCTATTTAACTATACTAATTTAAATAGTTGATTTTTTTTTATTCTCTTAACCGACTTCAAAAAAGGAGGTGGTTTCTCTCTTCTTCTTCTCCTCTCTTCTCTTCATTCAGTTTTACCCGCGTTCCTTCCTGTGGGAAAGTGTCATGAAAAGTACTCACAAACCTCTCTTTAATCACTCTATATGTTGGTTGGTGAAAACCATATGAAAATCCGTTCAGTATTTTTTGAGAAGATTAATTACATACAGACAGCTTTTGTGTTCATATTGTGGTTTTTTTTTGCGATTGGATTGAACGCAAGTGTTCGAGCTAGACCTACAAAACTTATTCTCTTTGTCACAACAATAACAAAAGGTCAAAGTATCCAATTAACCAGTATTACATACAAGTTTAAATACTCCCTTATTTATAGTAACAACAGCAAAACAAACAACGACAACTTTCACAGACACCTTTAAAACAATTCCAAGCACAATTTATTCGCGATTTTATCTATTTAAAAAGCCAGTAGCAGTAAACAAGCTATTAATTAACATTCTTTTTACCACTTAACGCGTTTCAAGGAACTTTAATGTCAGCGCCATCTTTTGAAAAAAGATAGAATCTTCTATTTATAATTCCTCACGCTTCGTTCGATTGTGAGATGAATCCAGAATAGGGACGCGAGAGTTCTTAGAACATGTTTTTGTTCGTTTTTTGAAAAATATGTTGAGGTAAGTATTCTGTAAGGTGTGTTGTGCATGTTGATGGTTGTATTGTTCGAGATTTGGGACGATAAAGATATTGTCTTTGGTTAACTGTTTGTTTTTTTTATTGACACTTTGTAGTGGCCAGTGACACTGTAACATACATTCGATTCTTCGATTGGGTATGTTATGTTTTTTTAATTTGGAATTCTTTAGCATAATAGGTAATTGAATGCAAATCAATTTTACAAATGTAAGTACATATTATTATATTATACACTTTGAGAAGACAAAACAGCCAAATATTAAAAAATACACGAAATTACATATTATATAGGTTCAGATTTAAGATTTTCAATGCCTACCTTAGTTTCAGATTAAAGACATTTTGTTCAAAGCTTTTAAAAAAAATTGCTTTTCACCATCGTCGTCGCTGCACCGTGGCGCCTACATATCTGACACAGACATCCCTTTTAAAAATCAATCAGTTATCAAACCAAACCAAACATTAATCCAACCATACCACTTTCACCATCTAAACATGGAAACCGTTGCGTTCAAACAAACATTAAGTTAAAAGAAATCCATTATTCCATAACATCAGTTTATTTCACTAGTTATTCAATTAAGAACACTTTACTACACTTTAGTATAGTGTTTGACAGGCGGTCTTCCTTTTTACTTTAAAATAAAAATATACCAAACGGATTGAGAACCTCCTCCTTCAGTGATTGAAGTCGGTTAGAAATTGACATTTGTTTTTAATCATTTCCTTATAGGTAAACCTTATTCCAATTATTATACCGGAGTTATGCCATCTATATATACTAATAATATAAAGAGGTAAAATTTGTAAGTTTGTTTGTTTATTTGTTTGTTTGTTTGTTTATTTTGTTTGTTTGTATGTTCGAGGTAATCTCAGGAATTATCAGTCCGATTTGAATAATTCGTAATGGACAGCCACATTCAACGGGAAGGTTATAGGCTATTTTTCATCCCGAAATTCCCACGGGAACGGATACAACGCGGGTAAAACCGCGGGGCGCTGCTAGTAACAAATAAAATAGAATGCCGATTGAGCGTCTTATTTTCAATCAGTTTTAGTTATGTTGATTACTATACAAATTGTGTAGTTAGTTTGTAGCTCTAGTGTAGTTAGTTAGTTTGTTGTCTACATTATACATTTCATTTCCATCATTTATCAACGATTGACATAACCTTAATTAGTCAAATCATCCAACCAAACCTTAATTAGTCAAACTATCCCGCCTTTGTCTAAGTAACCTTTCTCTAAACATCGATAAGGAAGACTGCCTGCCAGTTACTGTACCCTAGTACAACATCTCATTGTTTAGATGCGCGTGCGCCTACGATCGACCTAATAACAAGCGTCTGGACAATATAAAAAGTTATAGAGTGTGCTCCACTTGGGTTATAAAAAGTTATGAACTCTGCCCTATTTGTAAAGGAAAACTGTTTGTTCAAAATGATTTGTTCAACAGCATTTTTTTCATGGAATTTCGTTGGTTTTGAGGTTAATTTGATGCTATTTTTGTTTAAAATTGATGATGTTATGATATTGAATATGTGAGTATGGTTTTAGCAAAGCAATGTTAACTCATTGCTTTTGTTAAGCAACGTGTATCTCGGCCCTTTCTTGGATGAGTCGCCGATAGTGGGATGTCTTGTCTATCTCAGCGCTACTGTTTTTCGGAGGGCACGTTAAATTGTCGGTTACGGTTTTATCAACCGTTAAACCATGGCCATGGCCATGGCCATAAACAAAGGCCTTTAGGCGGTCTGAAAAACTCCGACACCAGGGTTGGCCAACCTACACGAACTTACTTTTTAGTGAAAAACTTTTTTGTAAATTCAACCAACCACATCGCATTACAAAAAGATTTTGACAGTGTCAATGTCTTGTTTGACAATCACAATGCGTTCTGATTGGTCCATTGAGCTCCGCACAACTCCGCTCCTCTTTGACAGCAAACACCCCAATAAGATCTTAATGCCTATCCGATCATGAAAGTGAAATAAAAACCATTAAATGTCAAATCGAAAACCTTCAGAAGTGAAAATCATTTGAAGTGAACCATAAAACGTTTGATTGAAGTCAACCCACATACAGTTACTTAAAATAAACATCAATAGAAACCACAGATAACTTCACAGGGAATTTAACTTTGTAACCGCAAGGAAACGTTACATTAAAGTAATTTTTAAAATACTGTATAATTTCCTATGTTAGATTTCCCACCATTTTTGCAAGATCCAATGAGGGTTTTCTAAAATAATACCCACTAGGCGGCAGCACTGAGACGTGAGGTCCAGAATCTGTCAAAAGTGTAATTTTCGTGAAAACCCTCATTGATTGATACATTTACCCGGCAAGCATATAAACGAAGACATAATATCTCTTCTCTTTCCGGGAGATTTGGTAGAGAAACCGATTTTACCACTAATATCTATTGCCTAATAATTCGACGTTGCAAAACCGGATTAATTCATTCTATTCAACTGGTTTCATTCCAATAACTCTGTTATGATTGGCTGGATATTGTATGACAGTGACATGTTTGACTTATTTCCAATGTAGTCATCACTTGAGAGTCATAACGCGAGTTTTTGACGTTGAATGTAGATTTTAGATATAGAGAAGTTTACTTAATAAAACGAAGAGAAAACTTTTGTCTTCAGTTATGTGCTTGCCCAGCTGGCATCTTCTTCTTCATCAAGTGGATGGTCAACCTGACCAATCCTGGTGTCAGAGTTATTGAGCTGGCATTATAATAGGAAAAAAGGTTCATTGATTCTGTCAATATCCAAAAACTCAATCGATCTATCTTTTGCTCAGTTGCTCAGAAGATTTCGCGCACAAACTGTCTATTTTTAAACAAATTCGGCGAACGTACGATTCACGTAAAGTGAGTAACATTTTGATAATGTTTTGTAAACACGCGCCCGCTGTTAGAGGTTCTAACCGTTCTATATATAACGTGTTACGTTTAACTGTAAGTTTGACCTTCTAGAAGCTTGCGGTTACAGTTGAAAAGTTATTACGTCTGTCTGGGCAACCGTGGTCGTCTATGGTTAGTCTATGGTCATTGTAGTCTATGGTTGGAGTCTATGGTAGATTCTATGAAAGCGTCTAAGGTCTATGGCACGGATAGTACATAGTTTAGTCTTTTGTAGCGTCCACTATTTTTTTTGTACTTCGAGTACTTCGAGTAGTCAAACGCCATAGCTAATTTGGTAATAGATATTCAAAATGCATTAACAGTTTCACTCTCTTTTAAAAATACGACATGAATAACAATATAAATACCTCAAATATAAATAAAACAGGAACAAAATATTCCTGAAAAAAAAATTCAAACCATTTTATTTCATTATTTTTATATAGCAACATTCTGTTTCATTATTTTTTTTATTTCATCAACGAAGTTTCTATTACGTGATTTGTCCATCTACATCTCTATTAGTTCATTAATTCAGGCCAAATTGTGTCTTAACGTCAACATAATTAGGTGAAAAATGGTTTAAACGTACACGTCTGCAGTGTTATAAATTAAAGATAATTTGTTGAGATGGAATCGTGAAATATATTTTGAAATTGGAACCACAAATTGGTGGTGAAAATTGACATGAAAATGGTTTTGGGAAAGTGGACCTTTTGGTGTTATAAATTGGTGTTAAATTGCTTTGTTCCAATTAGAGAAAGGGTTATGTTTTTAAAAAGTGAACTTTATCTATTCTGCCATGTTACTGGCTGACAATTCGTAATCACTTTAAAAATAGAACTCAGAAGAGTATTTTGACATGTGTATTTTTTTTATCTAGATGTTTTTTTCCCGCCAACGGAAAAGTTTCTTATGTCTGTATGTCTGTCTGTCTTTCATAGACACAGGTGTTTATGAAAAAATGGGCCGATTTTAATTTGCTTTTTGTTTGAAAGGCGCTTTCATTGGGAGTGTTCTTAGCCGTGATATGAAAAAAAGAACATTAATTCACTTTCCCTCCAAATAAATCTAGAGTAGTGTATGAACTAAAATAAAGGATATTTTTATCCTGAGTTTTAACCGTAAAACCGCAGAGCAAAATCAACGTAAGCTGATACAGTAAACGTTTAAAAAAACTTAAAATCTTACACAAGAATTTTTCGCTCCAATTCCCAAAAATTCGCTGCAAAAGAAATATGAATCACTTTACTGCATGTTCTCTCGTAAAACTAAATATAAAAGAAATCTCTGTTCTTACAATGTTTTGTTTATAAATGTTAATTCTGTACTGGGTTAGCAACACGCGCATACAACACACACACATACCTACACACACACACACACAGACAAACACGTACTTAAGTATTTGGACTAAGCTCAGACTTATAACACAGATTATTAAATAGTTACTTCATCTTATAGACTGAACGGTGGTCTTGTGGTATGTGCACTCGCCTGCCAAGACTGAGGTCCCGGGTTCGATTCCCAGGTCGAGTGAAACATGTTTCTTGCTTTTCGAACATGGCTCGGGATTGAGATCGCCAACCCGCATTTGGCAAGCGTGGTGATTATGCCTTACCCTCCTCACTGTACTGATATCTTCAGTGAGATGAGAGGCCTTTGCCCAGCTGTGGGACATTACAGGGTAATACTTTTTTTATTAAATAATTACGATTAATCGAAGTATACTTTGTATACGAGTAATTTGATTAATCGTAATTCCTTTCATTTTTATCTGTAAAGTATTTATACCTACATATCTGTAACTTATATCTTTATGTACTGTTATTTCACTTTTGTTTATTATTTATCGAGTCAAGTCATTAGGGCACCTTGAGTTACAGAAACAAAGATTCATTTATGAATGACATCATACAGTAGATCATACAAATCCATGCCAATCATGTATGTTTCTATAGATACCTGCTGTACTACATATGAACATAATAATAATTATACGTATATACATACAGATTTGTAAATACCTAGAATATTTCCTTCATCTTATCAGTGCATGCAGCTAACCTTGAGTACTTTCTCAGTTTTTAGTACACTAGCAGAGCCCCGCTGTTTTACCCGCTTTGTGCCGTTTTTCGGTGGGAATTTCAGGATGAAATTTAGCCTATAAACTTTCCGTTGAATGTGGCTATCCATTACAAAAAGAACTATTCAAATCGGATCGTTAGTTCCTGAGATTAGCTCTTACAAACAAACAAACATAGTTACAAACGTTACCTCTTTATAATATTATATTATATGCCCGTTCCCGTAGGGATTTCTAGATGAAAAATAGCCTATATCGTTCCTCGATAAATGGACTATACAACACTGAAAGATTTTTTCAAATCGGACCAGTCGTTCCTGAGATTAGCGCGTTGAAACAAACAAACTCTGCAGCTTTATAATATTAGCATAGAATTATATACATTATACTAAATGAAACGGGTCTGTATCGCGTTAGATAATTTAACGTACATATTTCACTAAAATACGTACCCGACGTTTCGAGCGGTGTAACGTGATACAGACCCGTTTCATTTAGTATAATGAGTGCAAATCGTGTTTGAGTTTAAAAAGTATAGAATTAGGTACATAATATAGTACAGAAAATTGAAAATTCTTAGAGATGATGATGACATGTCCTAACAGGCATTATCCGTGGTAGATAGAAGTTTGAATATGTAACGACGTTTCAGTTTTCAGTCAGTTTTCAGTCTACCTCATCTATTTACTTATTTATATAATACTCTGCTGTAATTAATTTAAAATCTTGACCCGATTCATTTAGTTTAATCCATCTTTCAGCTCTCGGACCAAGGACAAACAATCTACAAACATTTCATGGGTATTCTGAATATAAATAATATTAATACTCGTAGTGATGTACGCTTCAAAGACGTATAAAAAAGTATGGTTCAAATGTTTTATTAATAAAACATTCTAGAATTCTATTTTTAAATCGAACCAGTAGGTGTCGCTATTCCGAAAAGGGTACATAAACTCTATGGTTATAGAACTTTGGCTTTATGGACCTTCTTTTTAACTATATACTCAAACGCCAATCGCATTTGGTAAGCCGTTTGGCTCAGTAGCATATGAAAGCGCTTACTATGTCGGGGGTTGCGGGTTCGATTCAACGGAGTCAACAATATGTACGATAGTTGTTGGCGACGACGTCTAGGTGTCAATTTTATGTTGTTATAAAGTATTTGTGTATGTACGAGTATATGTAGTAGTATCAATTAGTTAGATTCCATAATACAAGCTTAGAGCTTCGTTTGGGTCTAATTACCCGTGTGTGAATTTGTCCGGGATTCAGTGTCCCTGCCAATTTGAGAGGCATTAGTGTTAGTAAAATGGAACGCAACCAAATTAGTTTTTTGTTTTTGTACGCCTGTGGCGCCTCTCTCTTTTGTTTTTGCTGTCAGGTTGTAACCGCGTTTTTCTAATTGTAATAAAACACCTTTATTAGTAAAAGTACGTTTAATTTCATACCATAACCACACAAATATTCCTTTAATTAGTCTCAATATTTGATTATAGTATCATGTACTTTTTTCTCGGTAAAACTGAAAAACAGACTTCGTTAAGCGTATTTGATTAATTTTGGTATTGCCCGCACCGCTTAAAGGACACCCACTCTGGTATATAATGTGTGTTCGACCTTTATCCAGACTGTAAATTGTTTAGGCTACTGACGTCACGAAAATCAATCAAAGAGATTAAGAAAATTGAGATGCAAGATCGTAAAATAGAGCTAATGGAAAAATGGATTACGTAGAAATAGTTATAAATAATTTTAATACCCGAGAGCTTTTATGAGTTTAACGTGTATAATCTATTTCTTTTGGATTGGCACAAAAGGTAGTTAAATGTCGTCAATTTTCCAGCCGAAGACGATTGCTTCTGAAGAGTAAAAAGGTTTAGAGATAGGGTAATAATGAAATAAAATTACTAAACCTTTTAAACGCGCGACAGTTACATAAGCTACATTTTAACCCCGAAATTAACACAAAAACGGGTACACAGCGGGTAAAACCAATAGTAATAAGAACACATAAATCTACACACTCACTTAAACATACGTAACACACACATCTATACACTTACTCACAAAGACAAGTATTTGCATACCCCTTGTATTATTAGCATAACATGTATCGCTGTGTGTATTTTGTAAGAAGATAGAAATAGATGTTATAAATTATAGAAAGCCGTGAAAACTTCAGCGGGTACTAACATAAATTACTTGCAGTTTGAATTTCGAATAGCGAAATAAGTAGGCATTTATTTTAACGTTAACATGAAGGTTAGAGGTTGGAAACCTTCTTGCATTTTTTTTATGGTTATGTTTTTGTTTTTATTGTTATCGTTTATGTATCGTACTGATAACACAGAGGACAAAGACAAAGATATCTGGAGTCAAATTCCTGCACCTCCAACACAATCTGATTTATGACATGTAAGCTATACTTATAAGTATTTAAATCCTACTTCATAACATAGTATAAAACAAAGTCGTTATTTATGTCTGTTTGTTTGTCTGTTTGTCTGTATGCCTAAATCTTTAAAATTACGCAACGGATTTTGATGCGGTTTTTTGTAATAGGTAGAGTGATTCAAGAGGAAGGTTTTTATGTAAAAAAAACTCCGAAATTCCCACGGGAACGGGCACAACGCGGGTAAAACCGCGGGGCGCTGCTAGTAATATTATAAATGCGAAAGTTTGTGAGGATGGATGTATGGATGTACTTTTGTTGCTCTTTCACGCTAAATACTGAACGGATTTGGATGAAACTTTACAGTAATGTAGTTTACACATCAGAATAACATATGGAATACATTTTATCCCTAAATTCCCGCGGGAACGGATACAAAGCGGGTAACACCGCGGGGCGCAGCTAGTTGTATTATAAACCTTAGGAAAAAATATAATCAACAGAGTTTGTTGCCCATCCTTTGCTGATGTTCTTCCAACTGAATGATACGTGCAAAAGAAACTCTTTGAGGTCAAAAGTGAATAAAATATTTGGATTTGACTGACATATTATATAAAGTAGTAAAAAAAACAGCATAGTTTTGTATTGCCAACTTGGCTATATAAATTGATCATAGACTAAAAAAAATATTATTTTCACCACCTTTACTAAAATATACTTTCAATTCACCATCACGTTTAAAGATAAAAGATAGCTTTTTACGACATGCTAGCAAAATTAATATTCACAGCGTAATATTATGCAAAAAATATTACAATATGTCGGCTGTATGTCACTTGGTATGTTATATTCTGCGCACGATTGTGATTGGTCGGTAACGGCCCGTAGCGGTATGCTCAATTGAATAACGATTTTCTGCGCTTGCGCCGGTCGAAATGTGGCTGTTTGTTTATTGATAAATCTGATACCTTCTCTAAAACTTCACATGTAACACTTTGCTTAGTTTAACACTTTTGACAACTAGTTTGTTAAAATTTCTATTGAATTGAGTGGCGGTTGAGTATACGGGTATTTGAGTTCATTTGAGTTTCCCAGTTTGAGTGTCCCAAGTGAGTGTTTGAGTGTGTCTCTAGTTTAGTATTTTTTACTCTTTTGAGTTAAGTTACTATGTAGTTTACTTTTATTTTAAACTAGTTGTGCCCTGCGGTTTCACCCGCATTTATTTAGTCACTGCTTACGGTTTAAACCTTCCCTGGAATTTCATGAATATTTCAAGACTAAAATTAGCCAAATCGGTTCAGCCGTTCTCGAGTTTTAAGCAGACTAACGAACAGCAATTCATTTTTATTTATATAGATTTATTATTTTTTAACTCAACAAGACTTGATATGGCATACATAATTTATATAATCACATCGAACAAAGCTAATAGTATTTAGCATTAGCATTTAATGGCTCGGCAAAGGCCTCTCATCTCACCGAAGATATCAGTACAGTGAGGAGGATTAGGCGTAATCACCACGCTTGCCTAATACGGGTGGGTGAACTCAAACTGAAGCCATGTTTGTTAGTCAAAGCTAAGTATTATTAATTTTATCGATATGTCATCCTTTTATCGACATCACCTCATCCAGAATGTTTCCCATCCCTATAAATCCGAATCTCTTTACCGATGATTTACAAATTGCTCCGTTGTAACAATAGCCCCAATCTTTGCATAGGGGAGACACTGTGTTCATTTAAGATGAACCACAGTGTAGTAGATGCAGTTAGGCAAGTCGCAAAGTTTTTGTTTGAATTTGTTTGAATTAATTGTACCTATTTCAATTTTTTATTTCTATTAAAGAATGAAAATTGTTTTAAAAGTATCACAAATCAAATGAAGAGATATCCAATTCCATATATAATTTTGGCAAATATATACTTAGTTATGAACAAGTTAAATTATTCGGTGTTTAGTCAGTGAATTCTCGTCTCTTGTCGGTTATTTGCAATCCGCGTCTCCTACTGTTTTCCTACTGTTATATTTACACTGTGTCCTATAAGGGTCCTATTGTGTTCAAGGCCCACAATCATACATTCGATACCTTAATCGGGACACGGAAGTAATACTTATTTAAATAGGATAATAATGGACTGTTTTTATTGCGGTTTTCTCCAGTTGTATGGGAATCGATAGATGAGGGCGTGGGGAATCGATTTTGTGTGAAGAATTTGATATTATATGTTTAAGGATGTGAATAATGGTATTGATTACGAGTATAAATTATAGTTTAGTTTTGTATTGTCGATTTTATGCCACTTTATGGTATTGTAGATTTTATGGATTTTTATAAAGAATTTGAGTTGTTCATGTTTAAAGAATTGTATAAGATTAGCTTGATTATATTTAGTTTAGTTTTTGTATAGATATTTTAACTTCAAATGCTAATAAGATTACCCTAGTTTAATATAATAAATTAAGAATGTACACAATAATTTAATAATTTGCATGCCTTGGAGGTAGAACATATTGATCCTATCTAATGTAATCAATCACCTTTATATTTACATATGTTTGCGCAAATAAATATTTCATTTCATTTCATTTCAATAAATAAGTATCTCGCTTAAAGTAAGTAATTAGTTACATTCGGGCGAAGAAATTAAATTAGTTCTAAATGTTGAAACTGCATTACGTCACGATTTTTTCCTGCTGATATTTTTACACTGTGTCCTATAACATAAGGTAAACTTTAACAATATTTTTTGAAAGATTTCTGAAAATCTTCGACTCGGCTACTAACATACTCAAAATGAATGCATGTAAGTAACATACACTACTACTTTAAACATATCCTCAAGACTCCATCTGCTGTTATCTCTTATTCGTCATTCAATATTAAAAATAATATCTTAATGGAAGGATTGAACTTGACCACTTGAAATGCGCCTTTGAAATGAATTAACGAACTATAAATAGATGCACTTGACACTACTTCGATCGGTTTAAAAACTTTGACTAGTCTGTGGCTTGGGATGCTTCAGAAAGAACGAATGATAATCCCTTTACCTTATTTTATTTAGGTCTAAATGTAAATTTTACTAGGTATTATAGAAAAGAACAAATATTTACTGTAATACCCCACAAACATTACATTAAGTAATCTCAAGTCTCTTTGAGGGTGTGTCTGGTTTAATGTGTTATCTAAATATAGAGTTAACGAGTTACCCTTGAGGGGTACGTTGGGTAGGGTAAGGTAAACTATACTAATATTATAAAGAGGTAAAATTTGTAAGTTTGTTTGTTTGTATGTTCGGGTAATATCAGGAATTATCAGTCCGATTTGAATAATTCTTTTTGTGATAGATAGCCACATTCAACGGGAAGGTTATAGGCTATTTTTCATCCCGAAATTCCCACGGGAACTGGCACAACGCGGGTAAAACCGCGGGGCGCTGCTAGTATCTCTATATATGTCTTTGTTTCTAGGCTTGCCGCGCACTAGAATATTTTTCAGTTACACATAATATAAACAAAATGAGTCACATATATTTTCGCTGCAGCACTGATAAAATGATATCTGTTATCACACTGTTATCAATACATGCATCTTAAACAAGATTTTCCGCTCATAGTAATGCCAAACATAACTCCTTTACCTGTAAATTGATTACGAAGTATTTTTTTGTGTGCTCATAAAAACTATGTAAGTATTTAATACTAGCAGCGCCCCGCGGTTTTACCCGCGTTGTGCCCGTTCCCGTGGGAATTTCGGGATAAAATGTAGCCTATAGCCTTCCTCGATAAATAGACTATCTAACAGTGAAAGAATTATTCAAATCGGTTCAGTAGTTTCTGAGATTAGCTCGTTTAAACAAACAAACAAACAAACAAACAAACAAACAAACAAACAAAACAAACTCTTCAGCTTTATAATATTAGTATAGATTAAGGTACTATATGGGTACTATGTTCAATCGTTAAACATTGTCGGAGCCTCTTAGGCGGTTTAAAAACTCCGATATTGTTCCGTTGACTCCGGTTTGGACTCTCACCATTTCCAAAGTATTTGTTAAAAAGTGACAACAGTTACCTTACCACGGTGAACGGGCGGCGACAGCGATTATCCCTACTAATATGTATTACAAAATGTAGATGTAAAGTTTATTACGCTTTCACGCCAAAACTACCGAACCGATTTGGATGAAATTGTATACAGTTAGTCCTGAGCTTGAGAAAGGATACATAGGCAACTTTTTATCCAAAATTCCCGCGGGAACGGGTACAACGCGGGTGAAACCGCGGGGTTGGCTAGTGTTTGATAAAGTTCCTTGAACTTCATTGTTTCTAGTATTTTAAGGTTTATCTTACAAAACTTCACCTTCATTATGTAAAGGCCGATTCTCGCAAAGTTTCGGCTAAATAAGATTGCGTAAGATTAGTCAGTATTTAGTAAGAATTATTATGTGATAAATGCAGTCAAAAACAGTTTTTGTTTATACGAACTGACAAATTTATTCAAAAGTCAACTTTAATCACTCTGTCTGTTAAAAACCGCGTTAAAAATTGAACTATTTAATAATACACTACACACAGATTAAAAACCAGGTTCTAAGCCAAATCCTCTCCATCATTAATTTCTTACTGAAAGTTCAGTTCATTCGTTCACTCTGGGCGGCCATCTTGGTCGGTTACAAGGTGCGCAGGAAGTTTACAGGGCACGTGCGCATGCGCACACATCACACAGGATGTTTTAAAATACGAACGTTGAACATGCGATTTTGCCGCGAAATTGTACATGAATTAATGGTTTGCTTAACGGTTTTTAGATTTAGGTTCGAATGGTAATGCTGGTTTTTTTGTCTATGCCTATTTTATATCTTTGTTTATTTTTCTTTACATACGTCAAATTTTCATTTTCTCATTTCATTAAAAACATTTTCTTTGTATATTTTCCGACTTTCAGTTTATAAATGCACTATATCTAATTCTTAACAATCGCTAATCTTTTTGACATTCATCTTAATAAAACCAATGCATAAATAAATATCAATACCGTGAAGTACCATCCTTCTAATCGTCAATATGAAGTCAATTTTATTGACTGTTTCAAATCCTAATTGTTTATTGTTCCGCCGCTAATGCGGTATAATGTAAACTTGCATTGTCTGTGGTCCTGTCAAATTAACATTTGGACGAAATTAAACGTTTCGCGAAACAATGGGGTGAAATGTCATTGACTTTATTGTTTTTAAATTGTATAGTGGAGATTTTGAAAATTACGGTTTATCGAGTCTTTGAATCATCAATACGTTTAGTTTTAAACGAAATAAAATAATTATGTTTGAAAAGAAACAAATCTTTCAAATTATCACGCACGATGGAATAGAGGTGTAAGAAAAAACTTCGCGCTACAGTGGATTTAATTAAGTGTATGAATCTAGTCAAAATATTTGACACCAAATCCGAAAAAAGACGGATTTTTTTCATTTTCATTTTGAGTCCGCAGTATCTTCTCTCAATGAACTATACTTATATATTCTTTCTATCACCTAACCATCTTAACTAAGAGATAGTTTACTATAAAAACTAGTGACTTAGGGTATATTTATTTATTACTTTAATATTAATATTATGTAGGTCATACCTAGACTATTCTAACCTGAGGAAGACGCCTATTATGGTACATGTCATTTCAATATACATAGTTTAATCCATCAAAGTCAAGCAAACAAAATGTGTACCTATATTATACATGATAGCAGTCACGTAATGAAACAATCACAGACTTACTATTTACTGTGCAATACTCTATTTACAAAGCCTCATGTAAAAGAAAATGTTTTTGAAAAGGTTCTCGTAAAGAGGCGAAAATGTAGAACAAAAGCGAAGCGTATCGATAAACGTAGTTTAAATTTGAAAAGGGAATGTGTTCGTCAAATGTCAAAAACTAGTTCACCCCGTATAGTCCCATAAAAGCACTGTTTACTAATATTCATAATAAAAAACACCGCATCTGGCGCCGCGCGCTGTTATATAACTATGTATTTGTTTTAAAAAAAACATCAACTTCAAATATAGAACGGAGTTATTGTACCTTTTTTGTTTGTTTGCTTGTTTTTGGAACTGTTCTTAATAGATTAAAGAGTTGTTTATGGTTGTATTGTTGCTCTTACCACAGACTCTTAAGATAGTATTTTCATGGTAGGTAGTTGAAAATTAGAAAACATTGATTTTTCATTTATAATGTAATTTTATTTGTGCTGCTGTATTTGATGTTAGTTTCATATATTTTACCTTATCACCTTTTTTTTCATCTCAAGTCTATATCCTGTTTTGATTATCTTCTCTGAGTCAGCGGAGAGATATAATAAACTTTTTTAAATTAATAAGTCGAGAACTCGGAAACATTATTCATCTCATCTGTCCTAACCCCATTTTCAATTTATCTATTAAGGTATTGTACCTCCAACCTGAAATATCGCTTCTCCCTTCGTCGCTTTAAATAATAAATTAAACTAAAACATATTGTTGACAGCACTATTTTTAAAATTAGGGTTACCATACAATAAAAAGGTAATCTAACCCCAAACCCAGTTGATGTATCCATTTTTAAATATGGTAACACTGTATAACTATGATCTACGAGGCACGTGTTATACGAACCAATGAAAAATAACATAAAACAGAACTTAGAAAAAGTCCTAAGCCTTTTATATAAAACTTAGCTATTTATTTTTATGGTGCATCGTAAAATTTTAACTGTTTATGTGGTGGTGTATTGGAAAATATATATTTTTAGTAGTACAGACTAAAATTTATGGTAGATTAGGTATTATTATTTTATAATAAAGTTGTATTTTATTACCTGTGAAATTATTTGGCGGGAAACATTTATTATCTGTGTTATAAAACGACCGGTAATGCTGGGGCCACACCTATGCCATATGCCATAGAATATGACATTAACCGTAGGTGAAGCCACGACTATGCGTCATAATTTGACAATAGCATTGACAATGCCATTTGGCGTATGCGATAGCTCGAGTGGCGGTACATCAAAGAGATTAATGCGAGAGTTAAATGCATGAAGCGGCCACACTACGTATTGTCAGTGTGCGTCGAGAGCGCAACGAGTTCGGACGTATTTGCTTATTACGACGGATTTGCCTCAAAATCGCACGTTTTTGTCTATACGTACTATGGCGACAGAGTGGAGTAACAACAAAATTATTACTTTTCTTGAGATTCTGCAAACATGGTCTCTTTATTCGATAATGATTTAATAAAGTCAAATAATATAAATTAACTCTCATGAAATATAGAGCTCTGTCGACGTCCATCTTGCCTGAATTGAAGTAAATTCAATGCCGTTGTCAATGTCAAATTTTTCCAATAAATGAACATTGACATTGACAGTTTAAGTGTAGCCACCCACTATATTGCATTGAAAATTATTGCATTCAATGGGCATTGACATTGAGCGTAAGTGTGGCCCCAGCATAAAAGAAAACAAGAACAAAGAAGGCTGGCAATAAAGAGGTCATAATGTCAAATTCAAAGTTCAAATATGGAATGTTCTCAGCAGATCAACCCCATAACATAAACACAAACTTTCCCGGACCGAATCAAAGCATGACTTATTTTATACGCTTGTTTATTTTAATGTTTAATTTTATACAGTGGCAACGACCTGCATGCATTGCCAGCAATGAACATTATTTTTAAAGTCACACGACAGTATGCATTGGTAAAATGCATTTCTTACTTGTTTAATTGACGTAATTTCTGTCAATGGCGATTCCCGCGCTTTTAACGTCACTTGATTTGACAGTTATCGAGTGATTGACAGACGTATTGAAACAGAATTGGAGACATCATTTAAGAGTACAAAAAACGCTTGAGTAAATAACTGCGTGTCACTGACTATAATGGAATATGTAGTTATTATCAAGTATAGCCCATTACATTCGTCCTCGGTCACTTGTTATATGGTTATGCTCTTCCAAGTAAATAAAATAATAAAATGTAATTGCCTGTAATGTCCCATTGCTGTGCAAAGGCCTCTCATCTCACCGATCATAGTACAGTGAGGACAATAAGTTTATTTCTTAGTTATTAAATAAACACCATATTTAATTCATCTCCATTGTTTCAGATACTAATGGATCCGAATAAGAGAAGCTGAGATCGCTGAAACATGAAACTCGCCGCCATTGCGTTTTGGCGCGAAATGCCTATCGCTGTCAGTCTAATACTCTTGACAGCTTGCGTCGTTTCAGCCAGAGATATTGTTTTAGGTAAGAAATAAGTTTTTATTATAACTGGCCAGTAGCCACTCTTTTTAATAGACAATATTTTTCGTTGGCCCAATTTAATAGATATTTTTTTGTTCTTTTTTAATCCACAAATCATTCTGTATTTTGACCTAATTGCATCGGCTGGGCTTTCGATGGAATTATAAAATATGGCCGTAGCGTCTTAATTTTAAAACGTGACTCATGGTTTTCAAAAAGCCTAAATGTTAAAGAAGCTACATCCTGTATTATTTTACCAGTAATCGTATTATTTATGAGTTTAAAAAAGTATTAAATCGCTGAGATAAAGTTAGGACAATAGGGTTTGCACTTGTGCTGAATTTATATAGTTGATTATCACATTTAAATTCTAAACACCGTATTAGTCAAAATTTAACTTTATAATAATCATTTAAGGACGTGATTCGCAAATCAAATTGTTTATTATTTGGCTTCTTCGTTTTTATTTTTGGCAATCGGATATGATTTCTTAGCTCATTCCAAATTCAAAAGACGATTTAAGGCGCCACGTTTTTAAATTTGGCTGTCAAACGTTATGTCAGTGTTCAAATGGCCCTATTTGACGGAACGGTATTTGAATTTGCTTCTATTAATTCGCATAGACTATAGACCACACACAGCTTCGAAAATATAACCAAAACACGTAGGCAACTACTATATTGCGGTTATGTTTTTGAACAGTAAGGTAATATATAAATCGACCGATTTCTTTGGCAATATTTAAAAAAAACATTACGATTACATTAACGTAAAATTGTGTATGTTTTAGGCGAAAAGTTTTATGTTTTCGACCGTCATATTTTAATTTTAAGATAATGGTTGTTTATTAAAATATATGTACTGTATGTGGCGCCATATTGAATTTCATGTAGCAGACGAAATGATACTCCAATTCCCTATTCCAAATTCAAACGTCTAGCCAGACAGAACATAACATTAAAAAAACAACAAAACAGTGGAAACGTCTATGTTCCACATTCAAATATAAAAAAAAAACACGTCACAATAACATAAAAAGCGACATAAAAACCGTTCATTCACAAACTAATCGTGTATTTTCCTACGCAAACTTCTCCTCCCATCAAAAATGATAAATAAACCTGACAGTTTTATTAAAACCGAACTATAATTTAGGAACGGTATAAAAATCATGGCGGAAAATATAACGACTTTACGGCGACAAATCGATTGTAGCATCCAACGGGTTCCACTCTCATTTGGTACTCATTAGTTGGCCGGATGCGACATTTTAATGACCAGCCAATTGAGATCCGTTTGTTTTCTTTCTATATTCAAACTGTATACTTTGTCTCGTTCAAATTTGAACTTTCGAACGTTAACACGGGTCAGTGTTCGATGGTCGTTATGAATTATTAAATTCAATATCCTTTGTAATTATGATGTCCTGGTAGGTACCTTAATTTGATTAAGGGATGATAATTTGGTAACGTGACTTTTAATTTTCAGGGGATGTGATGGATTATGGTTAGTTTTAATTGATTAGAGGAATGTTAGTCGCTTTTTACGTTGGTAACAAATTATTTTTAACTTATAATAGTTAAAAAAAACTCTTTTTCATGTGGAAAGTCACGGGAATACTTTTTTTGCAAGTCCAAACTTTTTTATAACTTTCAATATCAAGAAGGTCGTTTCTAGGAATGCATTAAATCCTAAACAAACACATGGTCACTTATTGATAAAACAAGATAAATAAACGTATTTGCTCAATGATGAGTTTAAGATCAACACTCAACACCTAATAAATAAGAAAAGATAGTATTTTTTTAAACTTCGCCGTTGTTACCGATAAAATATTAAAAATAGAAGTCAGCTGTTCTACGTTCAAATAAACTTTTGGCGTTCTTTTTAAATAAAAAAACCTTTTTGGATGAACGACTCAATTGACATTATTTTTTGTTCAAAAAAAGAACAATATCTTCTATAATCTATCCCACGACAGATAACAATATCTAGCTACATTCGGAATATGAATTAGCTTCGTATCGCAGGAAGTCGGTGCCTTTTTGCGCTAGTACTGCCAACCGAGGGGTCGTATCGCATCCTCCCTGCTATGTTGGTACGCTTGATGCATTTCCAATGTCTTTGGAAAAAACGTGATTAGGTGCAAGGAAATAAGCGTTTAAAACAAGAATCGCGAAGTTGCTAAGATTAAATTTTCCTTCGAAAAACTATTCACTAATAGTATAAAACAAAGTCGCTTTCCACTGTCTGTCCCTATGTATGCATCTATCTTTAAAACTACGAAATGGGTTTTGATGCAGTTTTTAAAATAGATAGAGTGATTCAAGAGGAAGGTTTATGTGTATAAAAAATGCCGAAATTCCCACGGGAACTGGCACAACACGAGTGAAACCGCGGGGCACTGCTAATTAATTTTATAAAAATGTTCTTCTTACAAAGAGTATTAGTATAAGCACTGTAACTAGAATTTGTTTAATAATTTCTAACATTAACAGATTACCTTAATATTTATAGATGAGTGTGATCGTGCGTAGTTCGTGACGTACAAACAGCCTTGCCAATTGTATTATACTATTAGTATGCAACTAATGATGTTTAGACTATAGAATCTAGTGGATTTCTCGTGATTTAGTTTTATTATCGTGGCGTAGTCGAGTTTATTGCAATGTTCAATACTGGTTGGTATACTTGGGTGGCAGTACCATTTTTTCTAAGTATTTATAATGATTAATTTGTGACTGACTAGCAGCGCCCCGCGGTATGACCCGCGTTGTACCCGTTCCCGTAGGGATTTCGGGATGAAAAATACCCTATAACCTTCCCGTTGAATGTGGTTATCTATAACAAAAATAATTATTCAAATCGGACTGATAATTCCTGAGATTACCTCGAAAATACAAACAAACGAACTTGCAAATTTACATCTTTATAATTTTATAATATTAGTATAGATGTGATACCTATGACTAAACTAATGAGTGCTCGTTGCTTAGTTAAGTAAAGCAAAGTAAACTCATCGCTCTCCTACTCTCCTACTACTCCTTAGGTGGGTGGCCCATATAAGCATTTCTATCTGAGCGCTACCGTGATTTCGCACTTAAAATATCTCCGTACATGTTATTTCAATCGCTATACCATGTCGGAGGCTATTAGCTGGTCTAAAAACTCCAACACCAGGGGTCGCGCCTTATATTAAAAGCATTTTAGCTATCAAGTTTAGTCATCAGGTCTGTCCCTTTCCGACATACGCTATTTTCCGAAGAGCAAAAGAGACAAAACACATTTTAACAGTGATTTTGTAAGAGCGTTTATGAATAAGACGGTATGTTGTTACTTCATTATTTTATTTCCTCCATCACCCATATAACCATGAACTCTACAAGCCTCTCATACAAGTCCCATTCAAACGTACAAGTCATACAACCAATCATTCGCCAAGTAAATGAAATAGCGATAAAACTACTTGTTTACGTCAATAAACGATGTCATTAAAATAACGTCAAATTGGTGTTAGTGACACCAGCGCCACCTACCGCATTTAATGGTCTTAGAGAGGTCTAATGGACTTTATAATGGTTTAAAGTCTTTGGTTCAGTGGGAGTGGACTAAGGATTGAGTTGGAGGGGCGTTTGCCCCCATACTGCATTTAATGTAGCTTAATCTTGGACTATCATCTAGCTAGAGGAATTGAGGTTTGCTTCTATACGACTTGTTATGTGACATAAGCTTTTGACTATTTATTTAGAGGGATAAAATTTGAATGTATCAATTTAATGTTTAAACTGGTGTATAAAAGCGCAGTATCAAATCGACTAAATGTTATAATTATGACAAAGAGTATCCTTTAAGAAGCGATCGAATTCGAAGTTTTAGGCACATTTCTATTCCAAATCCTGTAAAGCTGTGCCTTGCAGTCACCTGCATTAATTCCGTTATTGCTTATCGTTTAAACCTTTCCTGGATAACGGCACATTATATATCATCAGTAAAACAATGTCCGGTCAATGCCCCTATTTTGCCCCCCTTAGTCCAACCCTGCCTTAAATTTTCCTAACAACGAGCAAAAGTCACGAAATGCACGAAAGCGGAGATGATGCTTAAACTGTCGTAAAAATTTTATAGTTTAAAGAAAATAAATAGATTTTCCACCCGATGGTTCCCATAAATAATTGTTAACTGCATTCGTTATAATAATAGACGAGATGTGGGTTTTAGGTAGATACTAGCAGCGCTCCGCGGTTTTACCCGCGTTGTGCCCGTTCCCGTGGGAATTTTGGGATACAAAGTAGCATATAACCTTTGCGTTCAATTTGAATATATGTATTATAACAAAAATAATTATTCAAATCGGATTGGTAGTTTCTGAGATAAGCTCTTACAAACAAACAAAGCTAAAAATTTATTTATAACTAGCTGACCCGGCGAACTTCGTACCGCCTTAGCGTAGCAATGATGCACTACTTTCCGAACAAACAATGCTCTTTCAATATAGTCTATGGCTGTGAATGACATTGACATTCGTTACGCGTGTTTTTTTAAATATGCAAAATTAAATGTATATTTTTCAATATTTCTGAGAGATTTTCTTAATATTTTTTTCCGTAAGAACCTTCTTCTAATAATAACAAATACAACAAAAAAAGAATTAGTGAAACCGGTCCAGCCATTCACGCGTGATGCCACGACCAACGAAAATGGGTTTCATTTTTATAGATATTAGTAGGACACACGTCACAAGTACAAAAATCCAACCACAGTGACAGTAACTTAACTCTAACTTAACTTAACTTAACTTAACGGCCGCATCTTCCCAAGTTACACTCATCCCCATAACTTATCCATTTCACAAATAAATCCGAGAATAAGTTACGGATAATATATTCGCACGCTAACTGTCTCTACGAGTCACTTAGCTCGCCTGAAATTTGTCTTAGTCTTCTCGAAATAGACCTGAAGCTCTCGCTATAAACCTAGTTAGGTTAATAAAGTTGAGAAGTTAATTAGCAGCACCGTCTATACTATAGACAGTCTTTACCTAATGTAGATTTCAGCTGAAGTTGATCAAACACCTGATCAAACCTGGTGTCAGAGTTATTGAGCCGCCAAAGGCCTCTGACATGGCTCATGTAACGACTACTATCCGTAGAAAGTAACCGGGACCGACGGCTTAACGTGCCCTCCGAAGCACGGAATCATCTTACTTTTCGTGCAATCAGCCTGCAATGCCCTAATCAAACTGAAGGCAGTCTCACAAAAAGAATTTTTGTGAGATGTTGTCCCCACCGGGAATCGAACTGGGAAGCTGAAGATGAATCAATAGATGTAAAGGGGTAGGAAGATAGGTTATAATTTATCCCGATATTCTCTTAGAAACGAGTACAATATGGAAAATATGGAAACACCGCGGTGTTGCCAGAAGATAATAGAACCATTATAAGCCCCATAAATTAAATCCAACCAGTCATAAAACGGTCTGTCGCCAAAACACTTCAATAAACGCCTGTTGATGCCCAAATATTCATCAAAATTAACTCGTTTCTAACAAAATATCTCGAAATATTACAAGATCTCTAATTTAATACCTATAAACCCTTTTATTGCCGACATTAAAGCTTTGTGCAGACGAAGGATTTAGTCCGCGGACTTTTTCGTCTGACATAACAGTTGTCACATGTCGAATGACTTCTATCGTGATCTGTTGAATAATGTCTTTATGGAATTTTATTATTAATTTTGAAAAATAAATACACAAAAAATCTTAGTTCTGTCTGTTGTCGAAAACCAATTAAAAATCCTTTGCGTACTTTTCAAATTAACCTCTTACATACAGATACGCCTAGAAACTTTGTTCTAAAAATAAGAAAATTCACACTTTTGTGTGTTTTTACACTAAATGACAGCCGCCACTTCTGTCCGCGGACTTGTCCCTCGTCTGCGCAGGTCCTAACGTTATATTTTAGGCTCACCGTTTGTCATTGATAAATTTACAACAAGCGTGACGATCTGCGCATACGCAGCTGCTCTCGATGTTAGCGACGGAGGATTTGCTACTCGGATAGATCTAGATTTAGTTTAAGTATGTCCTAGGATCATTAGTTATCTGGGAATGTACCAAGTCTTAAACCTACCGCGTACAGATAGCTCAAGAAATAGAACTTTGTCAAATTAAAAAATTGGAATTCTTTCATTGAAATGTAACTAGGTATTAAAGAAGTTTGAATAGTCACTTTGGTAATACAAAGTTCTATGTAGTCAGTTTATGGTACTAAATTAATTCCTATATTCCATTGTCGTGGTTTTAAACTGATGTACCGATTTTGATGAATTTTGGAATAAAAATAGATAAGACGTTAGAGACAGACATAGGCACATGTTTGTCATGTTTATCCCGAAATTTCCACTGGAACGGGCACAACGCGAGTACAACCGCGAGACACTGCTAGTTTCATAAACATAACTCTTCACATAACTGTTCGAAACCATCAAACCTTTAGATATGAGCAAACAACTTCGTAAACAAGGACAGAGGGAAATAAAACTAAAAATACGAAATCCCCGACCCAGTTCGTCATCAATGGAGAGCACACGCTCATCAAAATGAGACGAGCCAATACCTATCTGACATGTCTGGTTGACTGACTGATGACGTTGGGAGATTGGTAAGATGGCGGAAAATTTGGAGTCTCTCACCCAACTAGACTTAAACCTTAAACCTCACAAACATGTGACAATGGAGTATACATGTATTATTAAATACTAGCAGCGCCCCGCGGTTTTACCCGCGTTGTGCCCGTTCCCGTGGGAATTTCGGGATTTTTTTTTACATAAAACCTTCCTCTTGAATCACTCTACCTATTACAAAAAACCGCATCAAAATCCGTTGCGTAATTTTAAAGATTTAAGCATACAGACAAACAGAAAAACAAACAAACAGACAAAAATAGCGACTTTGTTTTATACTATGTAGTGATTGTCTTACAACAGTCAACTTTCGATGAATTTAAAAATGTGTAAAACACAATATCCTTTTTCCTACTACTGATCTCTGATCAAACACTTCTAAAAACTTAAGCGAAGCCTAGGGCGAAAGTTAGTTAATATCAATAATTATTGATTGTATGACACCAATAAAGTTGCTAACAACATTTCGCGAGTTAATAAGCTCATAAAACAAAATAGAATTCTTGACAAAATACTTTACGAACTCTACAAGTTAGCTTGTCGCCCGACTGCTATTAAACTCGCTGTCTATCAGCTAGTAAACAATCTCAATGGCAACGACATAATACTCCTAATTATAGCCCAGTTCATTGCGCTCGGTCCATATTAGCCAAAGCAAGGGAAACCTCATCAACTATGTTAGTCCAGTCAATGAAACGTATGTGTCTATTATGAAAATAGAAATATCGTTCGTTCAATGGAACACTTGTTCTAAGAATTTAAAGTTATTAATGGTTTGTGCAGCTAACGGTATGATATGACAGTATTTCCAGCTTTTATGCAGCCACAAAATGGCAATACTAATAATGTCTAGAAATAAGTTTGGCATTAGTGGACAATTTTATTTAAAACTAGCTGTGCCCCGCGGTTTCACCCGCAGCGTTCCCGTTCCCGTGGTAATTTTGAGATTTTTATTCCTTATTTTTCTTATTTAAAAACCTTGTCCTGACAATAAGGAACACTTTAAAAAAAAATTATCCAATTTGGTGCAGTCGTTCTGAAGTTATGCGCTTACCAACACATTTTGCGATTCATTTTTATATTACTTATAGATTATATACTTACTACTGGCAGCACCTTTAACTAGCATTGTATCAGTTATTGTAAAAAAAATAGATGAAAAGTAACCTCCTCTATAACCTCCTTTTGGAACTTAATTAATAGACAAACATAACGTTTAATTCCAACTTTGAAATATTTTGATGCGATTTCGATTATTTAATTTGAAATTCGATCGTGCATAAATGATGCATAGACAAAAATTTTAGTTCTTCTCTCTTCGTTCATTCGTTCTTTTACGTTCAACTGTCAGACTAACACTCCAAGTTGTTATTTTTAATGCTTTGCATGACAGAGAAACATTATAATTTTATATTCATAATGTATTCGACTCTGTATGTTATAGAGGTAATAAAATGAAGACAGGTGTTTGTACATGTCGTCATAATTCATGGTTCACAGTTTAACAGTTTCTTTAACAGTTTTGCACAGTTTAACAAGTTATTTGTTGTTTGGAATTTTCTTTTGTAGTTAACTTTTATTGTTGTTTTTATTCTAGTTGTTCTGAACTTTGAAGTTTTATTATGAAACTTTTATTTAGCTTGCTTTGTGAGTTTGCAGCTTTGCTAATGAATGTTGATTAAATTATTTTAATAATTGATGCAGTTTATGAAGTCATGATTGCGTTTTATTGTTATGGTTAATCAAAGTTGATTGTTTTAAATTGCAATTGTTATGTGTAAAGCCGTTAAATATTAATGCCGTATAAATAAGTACCAACTTAATTTAATGCAAGATATTAATTTAAATATGTTTTCGATGAATTGGCTTTCATAGAAAGAGCTTTCAATGGAACTTCGATGAACTTAACCTAATTGGCAAGATCAAAGTATCCAAAAAGAGATCTAACGTCTTTCCCAAAACACCATCTACCGCCCAAAACGAGCATTAGCAAAGCGAATCGGTACGTCAACATACAGAAGAAATGACAAATTATTGCCCACATTTCACAAATAACGAACCTAACCGCTATCTTATTACAAAGAGATAAGGTTGAGATTGTATCAACTTTATTGCAATACCGAAGTTGACCGAACTAAGCTGGCTTCAGTTTTGAATGCACATGCAGACACCATGTCCATTTTACAGTCTGATGCTATTCTAGGAATAATATTCCTTCATATCTCAATGTATTTCGGTAGCAGGTGCCCAGATGTCGAAATGTCTTCCTTTTGCCAAAGTATCGGAAAGGGTTACTCGATTTACCCGATTCCCGATTTGTCATTCACTCGATCCCTCGATTCATTTTACTCGATTTTGCGATTTGTCATCTTTCTCGATTTAAGAACGAATATGTCACGATTTATTATCTGTGCCCGTTCTTGTTATGAGTGTTCTTATTTCAAATGTTTGTTTAGTGAATGTACCCAATTACAGCTATGACTAATTGTTTTTAATAAGACAGATTTTGTTCTATTTTTAAATCTGAGTGCTGTTTTTGAATGTTGTTTTAGTTAATTAGGTTGATTTTACACTATGTATTACTTGCTAAGTATCTTAAAGTTCTATTTACACTTGCATTTCAATATTAATCACTGGAATGCATAAGCTTGTTATTTTCAAACATAGAATTACATATTTGAAATCATCACCCCGCAGTAGACAAAAGTGTTGATACCGCCTAATCCTCTTCACTGTACTTCACTACTTATTTATTGAGAAGCCTTTGTCTTCCAGAAAACTGGAGTAGTGACCTCTATGGTCATACTGGACCTGGACTGGAGATCACTACTCTACTCTTTAATTAATGATTGAAAAAGTTGTCCAGAATTATAGAAGCTATTATAACTCTTTATACTAAATGAAACGAGTCTGTATCTGCGTTAGATAATTTAACGTATTTACTAAAATATGCGATAGGTACAGATCCGTTTCATTTAGTATAATGAGTGCAAATCGTGTGAGTTTAAAAAGTATATTATGACTCTTGTTTCTTCAAATAATTTATTTTAAATCAAAACAACATATAGACGTTAGTTAATTTGCACTTCAATTTGAAGTGACATCTCAAAATAGAACAAAATCCTAAGACAGGTGAAGATGTTTTTCAATTGGATTTGCTCTCGAGAATCCAAGTCAAGTGTACTTGACAGCACTTGGTTCTTTTACATGTCAAAATGTTACGGTGACTTGCTTCTATGAAGATGAGCAGAATACTATATATTACATACTTAGAACCTTTTCATATTCAACTATGTATAATTGCTGGTAACATGTCAATGAAAATTTAATTGTTTTAATTTGACAAAGTAATAAAGTGATCAATGTTTTTTTGACAAGATTTTATGGACTAATGTTTTTAATTACGAATCCGTTCAGTTCGAGTGGGTCAGTGGTCAGTGGCCAACACTAGTGTGGGAGTTTTCATGACCTCCGATACAGATATTATCGATTGCAACAACCGGGAAAATTTCACGTGCCCTTCGCAGCACGGTAGCGTTCAGATAGAAATGCCACTATCGGCCATTAATCCAAGTAAGGGCCGAACTAGGTTATTAACCGATTTAAAAAAAGGAGGAGGTTTCTCAATTTGTCCGTATATATGCTTTTTTTGGATCTCGGTGGATCTTTTCAGGCTATCCTTAAGTTCTCCATTTGTCTATTTCTATTCCCACGATGCCATCCATAGATAAACAGTCATCATTAGAACACAGATAATGTCTCACGTTATCAATATTCTCAATAAAACTACGAATGCATAAAGATTGCGCTCGCGCATGTGTCTGTCGGTATCGCTCAAAGACGAATGTACCTTCAAATGTTTATTGAAAATTTTCTCACGAACATATGCAAGGACAGAAAAGTGATGGAGTAGGTTTCTATTGAGAAAGTGTTTAATTTATGTGTAATTTGTTTGTAAGTCAATAAGATCCTGCGGAATAAGTTGATTTGAATTATGGACGCGATTTGTTTGCTGAGGTTAAGTGTTTCTTGGTAATAAATTGTGTTTGAGGCCGGGTTTACAAAGATGTTGAACCGTTATGTTATTCACAATAAATGATAAAGTTTACTTCAATTTACTTGATTAGAGGATTAGTTAGAGAGGAGAGAGATTAGTTAGAGGATAAAGAAATGGAAAATAGATAGATAGAGAGAGATAGATAAGTTTGTTATATATCCGAGTTCATTACAGAGCGTCCTTTTTTACTTGTATTTGCAAGTCCAATTATTGTACAATTATATTGTACTTGCAACTCCAATTAATTGTAATCTGAATATGATTATATTCTTATTTTTAAACATTAACAACACAAGCCTCTCCACACATTTCTGTGTCCGCCATCCGAATTGCAGATTTATTGGCATCATTTTTTGCTCAGTTTATTTATTTTAAAAAACACATCGTGTCGTGTCAAGTTGCACAAAAAGTGTCATAATGATTTTGACCTTGCACGACCGTTAGAAACATGGTTTTTTATAGACCGCTTTTTTGAATCCGTGTCAAAATACAACTGTGTTTTTCAATACTGTAGACTAGCAGAGGAAGATACTGATTAAAATTCCAACGGGTTTGTGTTTCAATGGAATGGCTGAACAAAATGAATGGCTCTTTTTGATCATACACTAGCAGCGCCCCGCGGTTTTACCCGCGTTGTGCCCGTTCCTGTGAAAATTTCGCGATGAAAAGTAGCCCATAACCTTCCCGTTGAATGTGTCTATCCATTACAAAGGTAGATCAATCATTCGAATCGGATTGGTAGTTTCTGAGATAAGCGCGTTCAAACAAACAAACAAACAAACAAACAAACAAACAAACTCTGCAGCTTTATAATATTAGTATATATGAATGCAAGTATTATTTAAAGTTATAAATTAGTCGAAAGAAGCAGGAATTACTACGTAACAAGTCCCCTAAAGCACGGTAGCGCTCAAATAGAAATGTAACTATCGGTCACCCATCCAAGTATTGGTCGAACTGCACGTTGCTTTACAATCGCGATGAGTTAACACCGCTTAACCAATCTACGTCACGAACGCCAATGTAGAATGTAGCTATAAGGGCTAAGTAGGGGGAAAAACCTACCGTAGACTATAAAACAAGTGATATATTCATCCTACAACATAATCAATCATTCACCAAATTCACTTTTCTCCACATCTCCGATCTCGTCAGATTTCTTCAAACGACCCAATGTTTTGGAGACGGAAGCTCGGATTGTTTTCATTACAAACATTTGACTGTGACAGGGCGTTTCGCTTTACTAAGTAAACATAGACGTGGCTACTAGTGTCTAGAGTTGCAGGCGATTGTATCTTTCGGGGAACTTAGTTGCGATTGATGTTATAAATGATTTCAGCTTAATATTTCTTTGATAAAGTGTTTTTAAATTTATTTTTAGAAGTGATAACTTTTAAGCTGCGTTGTGCACTTTTATAATGGGTAAAATATGACCTGACCGAAAATTCGTAAGACGTTTTGACGTTAATGTTCAAGATTTCACTTCTGCCGGCACTCCCGGAGAGCAACCAGTTTTTTATGAAGTCTTGATAATATATTTTAATAGCAAAGCGTTAATACTGTAACTTATTATGGACTTACAGATAGTTTGCACTCAGCGAGAGAGATAAAATGCTATACCTTTCCTCCTTTTACCTACTAAATTCATTCATTCCTCCCATTAGCACCTTCGTACTCATTCACCAAAACTTTAATGCCTTCAACCGACTACATTAAACCGACCGAAATTGAAGCTAACCCTTTCCCGTGGAATTCCTGGACGGTACAGATCGTGAGTAAATATTTGTACGAAACAAATGCCGGGTTGACCTTGAACTGGCGTCGAAGGGTTAAAAGGGGGCTTCTTGAAATAGCGAAGGTAGTTTGTAGTTCGGTTAGGAGATTGCTAATTGGTGAAGATAGGATTAATACTTCTTCTTAATGGATTGTTGAGAATTTATTTTGTTAATTGTTGACTTTCTTCTTCATCGAGTGGATGGTCAACCTGACCAATCCTGGTGTCAGAGTTATTGAGCCGCCAAAGGCCTCTGACATGGCTCAATTGATGACTACAACTGTAGTTTAATTTTAATACATAAAAATTACACTAAAACTTACGTTAACCAAAAGTTTTAAATAGATTTTATGAAAAGGTTCTCTTCAACGAAGGTGCCACGGTAGTACAGCAATAGCGACGGTTTAAAGCGTTGTTTTTCATGATCTTCAAAAATTGCATTAAAGATAGGTATTGGATCATTAGTGGTAAAAAAGTACGATAATTAGTTAAGTATCGATTTAATTGACGTCTTTAAGTGCGTAAGTTAAATAGCTACTTTACTACCCGCAAGTAAATTACAGGGCAAAGACCTCAAAGCAAAGAGGCTATTGTTTTTAACATCGAATTATATGTCCATTTGGTATGTACATCCAAAGATGACCACCCAAATATGATAAATTGCCAAATCACATGATCGGTTAAAGAAGTTTATTATTTAAGTAGTTTCTTGAGCAGCAATTTATTTGTATAACTTTTTATACCGGAAGTCAATTTATGTTCCGTCAATCATGAAGAAAAATTTAATATTTGTGCCAACACGAGCCGGTGGCTTGTCTCTGTTTTGTATTTTATTATTAAAAATTAATGAGAAACTGCGCAAATGTCATAATGTATTGAAAATCTCTGCTTTGTCTTAACTTGAGGTCTTTTTGTCAAAGGCAATAGTATAGTCTAAAAAAATCCTGGGACGATTTTTTCTTCAATTTCTTCAATCAATCGCCAGGTATTTTCTTATTTGTGCAACATTAAATAAGACTTAATCACCACGTCTGCCTAATGCTAAAGTTAGTGATCAAACTCGAGCCATGTTTGAAAAGTTTTTTTTTAAAACAGGCTGGAACCGGGAATTGAACCCTGGACACAGTCTTATGCATATGCCACAAGACCAACGAAGCAAAATAGACATTACCTAATCCTAAATAAACTCATAACCTCCAAAATTTTAGCTCTAATAAAACCCAACACTACTCGCGTCACTGCACAATGTAAAAAGTAGTTGCATCTACTGAGTTCTCATTGACGTTAATTTTTTACGCGTCTGGCTTTTTGTCTGTCTGCAATGATTTAATAGAATTTCCTGGCGTTTTGTAGTCGCATTAAGATACTATTGCCACTTAAATTAAATTATTATGTCTTGCAGTTTTTCTAGTGGATACTGATGAGGCCTTTGCACTGTACTGGACATGCTCTATCGAATGTTAGTCAAACTCAGTTTTTTGTAAAATCTTTTTATGACATTTCAATAAAGTAGTATAAGTTTGAGTACATTAAAGGTAACCTAATCAATTCTAATCTATATTCGTATTTATACTTGCATCTTTGTTAACTCATTGCGATTGTTACGCAATATGCAGAATGGTCCTTACTTGGATGGGTTTCCGTTAGTGGCATTTCTATCTATGCTCTTCCGTGCTTTCAAGGGCTCGAACCAGGCCTCAGATTTAAAAAATATAACACGATTTCCAAAAAAAATTTAAAAAGCTTCTGACTGTATTAGAATATTCTATACTTCTCAATGTTAATGATGAACCAAATAAAAACTAAGGTACAATCGCATAATAAATCACTTCCTTTCGCACACTATTTATCAACCCATCGATATCATAAATAACTGCATCATTTCAAATTGAAAGTCGAATGTAAACAGCTGTAATCAATGACGATTTATCATTGTCATGGCGGCGTTGCTCTCGACAGTAATTCCATTCATATAATAGTGAATCGGATATTCAATTACTGCTAACAATTTGTATTACGCGGATATCAAGGTATATCTTGACTTTTTTTTGCTTTAATGATCTGTTTTTACTCGTAGAACGTAGTATAGAATATTACGTAGTAATAAATACTACAGTGTGGTTGGTTACTATCCACGGATCCTGGGATCAGATTTATTTGGCCACTGATCCCGCCGAGTTGTATCCACCGATACCGGGAGTCGTTTCCAATTGGTTAGTTACTGACATCGAGCGAATTTACAATCTTTTCGGTGAGTTGAATAGAAAGCTAGTACCTTATTAATGTGAAGTCCAAAACTTTGATGAATTTTCCGAACTTACCCAATAGTACCTATGTATTTATTAATAGAAAGTATTCTGGGACTATGGTACCTGTAAAGGGGCCAGAAGGTAAGATATAAATGTAAAATAAAAGTGAAGTGTATCCGTTAACATATGTAGTTTCAATTCAAAAAAGTAGTATTCGTTTAAACCAGTACTGAGGACTATTGAATTAAAACTAATAAAGAAGGTACTTATGAATTATGAATCATGCATTAAAAATACACTTCTAATCTTGTTCGCATTTTTAATGCCTCGTTCTAATTTGAGAAACAAAGTTGTCAACTTACAAGAATAGGTCGGTTTAATACACATAGCACTAACAAGTATACATCAGTTACTAATAAACACACATAGTGTGGTATCTAGACAAAGTTTCCAACAAGTCTAAGTTTGTCTCTAACTCCGAGAAGAACTAAGTACCACGGACCCGATAACCAGGTCCTAATGATATTTACTGTTCACTTACAGCCGGAGGACTTTTACGGCGTTTGTTCACTTAAGTTTTTACGGCATTTTAAATGTCTTGCTTGATTTATATTGTAGAATGTGTATTCGAGTGCTGATTGTAGAGAAAACAAAGGACTCCTTTAATGATTGTTGGTTAATAATTAAGAAATTGTTTTGAAGAGAACTTGCTTACAGTTTTCATTGTTGTGTTGTAGTTGATATTTTAATAGGTTTTAGTATGAAAGCGTCGATTTTAAAGCGAATAGCTACTCAGTTTATATTTAGAAGGTGAAGTTTTTGTTTTTCAAAGCTGTCTTTCGCTTCAGTAATAGAATTGTAATCCGTCGCGACGTCCTCACATATGATACATGAGTAACACACATACATATGTTGTTTTGTTGCTCCCTTCGTCTGCTATCGTCTTTCTCGTCTCGCTGGCGTCTGAGCAAAACAAGGTCAAGTGATTCATAGTCTACAACCATCGTTACATTTCACGATCTTTCGACAAACATGTCACTATAACAGTCTTAAACAAAGAAATTTGTCACGCAACTGACAAAAAGTTTGATCGAAATTAACGGATTTATTCTCGAGTTGAACCGGCTGAAACTTTCGACGGAGGCTATTCATTTTGAAAGTTATTGCTGCTACGTTTTATTTTTATTTTTTTCATAATGTTTACGCTAAGATTTAGTGTGCAATAAAATGCTATTTAGAATCGGGAGGAAAATCTGAGATGTTCATGTTAAATGGGTGTTGCGTCAAGGTTCCCTCAGGGCACCACTTTGGGCCCTGTGTTACATTCAATTCATATACAGATACACCGCATAAGGTAAGTCTACCAAATGTGACTGGAAATGTCTACTTATTTCAAGTATTTTAATGAGTCATAGAGCATACATCCCAGATGCGCGGGAGCAGGACTAACGGAAATTCCTAATCTTTGCATTAATGTATAGCGGGTTCGCACTTACTAGCGACCACGTGTAGGCTGTGATATCTCGAGTTTTTTTTGTAATAATGGCGTTCCGGTCGGCCGAAGGAATTTGTATCAAAAGGAATGCACTCCGCCTTTTGATTTCGTTTTTGTCTTTATAGTGTGAAAATGTTGCTATTTAAATCAGCATTTGATGTTTTGGAATTGCTTACATGTTGTGTGTTTGTTATAGTGTAGATTTTGACTTTGAATGCTGAGCTTGTGTCGTTTTTTTAAATATAAATTATCAATTAAGTCAAATGATTATCATTATCTTAGTAATGACCTCAAGTCTCTAATTCTCTAATTTTGTTAAATCCTAAGATTTTTAGAATTTATTGGTACTGTTATTATTTTATTTCTCCTTATAGAAATAGTATCAGTCAGATACTATTTCTCTGGTGATCTCTCCCTCTCTATGATGGTACATTAGGTTTAGCCCTGCAGAACATTACAGAACAATTTAAATAACAGGACTGAGACTGTGGTTAAAGTTGTATACATGACCCGCTTTTGTTACTGATATTCAAAACTAATCTGAAAACAATACTCTCTTCTCTTATATTGTTTCATTATTTGAGTCACCTGTTTAATCTGGTGCTACAGCGTCTGTTTAACATGCCACTTTTAACATTGAGCTGTTCTGATTTTCATTTGAACTGGATCGTTTTATACTTATCAAATTGACCACTCTAATGATATGATTTATCATCTTATTCTTCTTCTTCTATTGGCCATTCAAAATATTCTCATTACAGCATTCTCGTTTATTTTCCTATAGTATTACAGCACTAGACATACAAATACAACTACACTACCAACGATGAACCGATTGGTAGGACAGAAGGCCACACCAAATTCAGAGGTGTTACTCAGCGCAATGAATACAAATGTTTTAATGTTTTATTTAGCGGTTAGTTACAGTTATATCACAATTGTTTCGAATATGGGCGTGCATGTATTCGTGGTATGCAAGTGTACATGTTTGATTGGTGATGATAAGTCTACGAGGTCTTTGGGTCGGATTATCTTTAACGAACTTCCTGAAATGTTCAACTATGAAATTTTTAAGTAGACTGTACATTTAGTAAACGTTAACTGTCCTTAATACTCTAAAAGTTAATCATAGTATAAAGTATCCTTAGTATAATTTTCATGTTTGTCTCGATATCAATTTCCTTGCGTTATAGGCGTTATCCTCGGTATAGGATAACACCTGATAATAAGACATTAATAATAATTAATAAATAAAGGGTGAATGGTCTAACCCGTACTCAGAGACGTCAAATGCTTCCTGCTGTGCCCTGCGGTTTCACCCATATTTCAAAACCAAAATCAACTAAATCGGTCCAGCCGTTTTCGAGTTTTAACGAGACTAATGGACCACGATTGATTTTTATGTTATGATTTGTGTGTATGTTCAGCTTCAGAGAGTGCTGCCAAAATTCCACCTTACATATAACAACAGCAGTTATTAACGGTATAACAATTGAAAGTCAACATAACCTTTTCGATTCATTTGACGCACATCTGATGCTCTTGCGCATCGATGACTGATCAATGTGTTTCAAACTTTCAACGAAAACAAGTTCTTACACAGTTAATAATAAAGTTCAATTCTCTTCTACACGCTTCACGTGTTTTAACTTCTTTTAATACTGCATCTACAATTTATTTATTCTACGAATCTGAAATGTGAATTATTATTGAAAATGAGGTAACCAGTGACTTTTGTAAAGGAAAAAGCATAGCCAATATTCCATCCAAGGACATTTTTTTATCCTTGCGTAAAAAAGGTCGGAGATATTCAATTCCTTTGCCATTAAACCTTTGATGACATATTCTAGAATAGCAGCGCTCCGCAGTTTTACCCGCGTTGTGTCCGATCCTGTGGGAATTTCGGGATGAAAAATAAGCCTATCACCTTCCCGTTGAATGTGGCAATCTACTACAAAAAGAATTATCGAAATCGGAAATGGTAATTCCCGAGATTACACACAAACAAACTTACAAACTTTACCTCTTTATAATATTAGTATAGATTTGATAGAAAGAATCGTCTAAATAATTCATACTCATTGGTTTACCTCCATTGTTTGTTCGACTTAAAACTGGAGCACACAAATTGAGGTAAAAATTGATGAATATTGAATTGATGAGTAAGTAAACTTCCTAATTTGAGAAAGAAAACTGATCCTTAATTGGTCTGCGTGAGTATGAGTCAGTTTCTAACTTCTGTATTGTTATAAACAGTTGCAGTGAATAGGTCTATTTCACTGTTTAGTTCAACCTACGTGAATTTCGTGCAATTTTTGATGATATCATGTCTATAATAATGTTAGTGTAATAGATACCTATAATTTTAGTTCTGTTAGGCGTTGTTGTGATTATAGGTACCTTTCTAGTGAAGCGGAGCGGAGCACGGAACTCAACCGACCAATCACAAGACAGTAGGAAAAGATTTTGACAATGCCAATGCGTTGTTTGACAATTTTGAGCTCTGCACAGCTCAATGGAACCCTACTAAGCAAGCTTATAAACTGTAAGCTGGCGAGTTTAAGGCTAGCTCTACGTTAAAAGTTTCCGTTAAGTGTAGCGCTGGCCTAAAAGAACACGAGCGAAATTCGACAGTTAATATGTGACTCTTTTTACTGTTGATCTAGCCGGCTCGCAACTTGTAAACTCGCTCAAACCAAACGTAGTAAAACAGAGCAACGAATCGCGATTCCACAATTTGGTGAGTTTCCAAAAACATCTAATCGTTTCAAAATCTAATCATAACACAAAGTATTCATAAATTAGACCAAAATAATTTATCTAGACAAAAAAATGAGCACAAATGATTTAGATGATAAAAACAGATTTACACGCAAACCACTATTAATCATATTTATAGGCTTCCGAGATGAAACATAGATAGATGATACAGCAGGTGAAGTTGGTGGTTGACCACTTTTTAGAATCCGGTCCATCAGGACAAACGTAAGAACGTAAATCTAAAAATGTTCAATAGCTATCTATTCTGACAGTGCACGGAAATTGGCAGTCGATCAACTGTCTTTACGGTGACAATTAAATCGTTTACTCAGAAGCTCTACCTATAAAAAGTTGATACTACGTATGTTGTAAAGTCAAAAAGGTTCAGCAAAAACCGCTGGACCATAGCTGCGGAAAGGATTCTGACCTTCTAATGAAAATAACTGCATCAAAATCCGTCCGTTTTGAGAGCTATGGTGTCACACCAGACACACACAGAGATATCGAAGTCAAACTATACAACCCCTTTTTTGCGTTACGGGTAAATAGAATTTGGTCAATCAAACTCAACCATACCTACCAGGAGAGCATGAAATAGAAGAACTACTTACTTTCCGAGCCAAATATGAGTCAATAACCTCGCAAATATTCCCAAAATAAACTCCCAACACTAAACAGTTTTGGTGAAAATTGATATGATGAGAGACTTGTACCATAGGATGGAACCATTTAGCTAAAATGTTTACTTCTAAAGGGCTATTATCGGGCTAACTAACGGTGAGAAGAATGTTGGGACGTCAGAGAGTACTTTTAATAGTTTTTATTACAAGGTTTTGGAATAGATCTGGTTTATAGAGTATCAGAATTGATAAAGAGTCTGTGTTTCATATAATCTATCAACGAGTATCTATACTAATATTATAAAGCTGAAGAGTTTGTTTTGTTTGTTTGTTTGTTTGTTTGTTTGTTTGTTTGTTTAAACGCGCTAATCTCAGAAACTACTGAACCGATTTGAATAATTCTTTCACTGTTAGATAGTCTATTTATCGAGGAAGGCTATAGGCTACATTTTATCCCGAAATTCCCACGGGAACGGGCACAACGCGGGTAAAACCGCGGGGCGCTGCTAGTACTAAAATAAAGCTGCAGTTTGTTTTTTTGTTTGAACGCGCTAATCTCAGAAACTATTGGTCCGATTTGAAAAACTCTTTCAGTATTGGATAGTCCACTTATCGGGGAAGGCTATAGGCTATTTTTCATCTCAAAATTCCTCTGGGAAAACACAACGCGGGTAAAACCGCGGGGCGCTGCTAGTAATATAATAAAGAGTTTGATTTTTTAGTTTGTTTGAATACTATCATATCGGGAACTATCAATCAGATTTAAATAAGTCTTCTTGTAATGGATATCCACATTCACGGGAAAAGTTACAAGTTATTTATCATCCCGAAATTCCCACGGGAACAGGCTCAACGCGGGTAAGAATGGAATTATATCAGTATACCTTTTTCGTCTATAGAATAAATTGTCTTTGGGTGGAAAATCAATATAATAAAATATAAATATACCCGGACAAATTCACTCGTGGTTAATTAGATCCAAACTAAGCTCTAAGCTTGTATTAAGGAATGTAACTTACTGATACTACTACAATATTAGTATATAAATACACATATTTTAAACTAGCAGCGCCCCGCGGTTTTACCCGCGTTGTGCCCGTTCCCGTGGGAATTTCGGGATAAAATGTAGCCTATAGCCTTCCTCGATAAATAGACTATCTAACAGTGAAAGAATTATTAAAATCGGTTCAGTAGTTTCTGAGATTAGCGCGTTTAAACAAACAAACGAACAAACAAACAAACAAACAAACAAAACAAACTCTTCAGCTTTATAATATTAGTATAGATCACATAAGAAAAATGTAGTATTTGTCCATCCCAATCATCCGATACATTTAGTTCCGTCGTCGAAGTAATATCTCCCACTAATTTCGGTGTCGGGACACTATACAAACAAATTCAGGGGAAGACATTAGTCACGCTGCCGTTTCCTGTGTCACGTTTTTGGAAAAGTTAATTTAATAGGATTTCTTTCGGAAATCCGGATTGTTCAGTATTTTTGGTACATTTTGAAGATGTTTTCATAATGTTTAATAATATGTAGGACTAGCTGTTCCGCGCTGTGGTTTTACATTGATCCAATAGATGGTGCTTGTGTGAACATTTTGTAGATCGCACTCTGTTTTAAATTAGTGTAGACTACAGTAAAAGATAGTTGACATTGAGCAATGTCTTATGTCATTTAAAGTCATGTTACGATTACTTGTCACGATTTAAATTTAACATGAATTTAATATACATATTAACTCCATGATTTAATCACTCTTTTCTTTAGAAACTGACAATTTATAGCTTGTTTACTCGCTCATCCTAAACGCATCTGCTGATTCGCGACTTTAAAATAAAAAAGATTCAAAGTCGCTTTAAAAAAAATCAAACGTAGCTTGTGAGTTACTTTATTTATATAGAAGAAATACCTAGTAGATTCTATAGAAAAAGAGAAATTGCTGTTTTTTACAGCTTGCAAACTCGCTCAAAGTCTCTTCCCCTTAAAAAAATATATTTTAAAGTTAATGTATTTAATCTTTTTTACCCAACCAACCCCATCATGAAACAAACTTTTAAAAATCTTACTATATAAATTCTCTTAAGAAATAACTCGTAAATCCTAAGCCAACGACTAGCACTCGACCAGACATTTGCGTGAGAGCACACAGCGAGTTTAATTAATTTTATATTCTCTCAGACGTTACTACGCGTTCTTACTAATTGAAACTAGTGAATCAATCTTAGTTACTCGTAATACTGATTCGATAGTGAATAAAAATCTTAAGCTTTTGGTATTGAGATAGTTTTCAAGCTAAAAGCTGTCGCGTACTCAGAGACGTCAATTGATTCCTTAGTAGAGATTTAATGAGTGATTTTATTAAATGTATGAAAAATACGTCAATTATTTAAGTGTCAATTTAATGGATGTCTCTGAGTGAAGCAGTTAGATATGACAGTATTTGAAATTAGAGTCTTTAGAATATGCCGCCTTACAGCTTGTAAATTCACTATAAAGTTTCGTTCTATTCAGTAGATTTTGAGAAAATCAATTACACACAGACAGACAGCTTTTAGGGACTTTGTTATAATGTGTATAAATTTCACCTTCCTTGCAAAATAATATCAGTTAAACTATAATTTATATAATACGAAGTATACCTACTTAGGTTATTTTTCCAATAAAAACCATCGTTAGCTATATTCGCCATTTGACATTCCCCTAATGAGACCTTTAACGAACTTCATTCTGAAGTATAATTGGCCACATTTCTGCTAATAGCTCCCGAGTTAGTTCAAATGATTTTTTGTTCAGTGCAGAGGTAAACCAAGGGTCGTCCGCCATCTTGGTTTATTTATAGGTGTGGGTGCGCACGCGCATGTCTCTTGTTTTCAATTAGTTTGATTTGTGGGAAATCGATTTCGTAGAATTCATGTTACGGTAAATTGAAATGTTTGGGTCGATTAGTGAAAATCTATTTTTGTGATGAATGAATGGTGTTGGGAGGAAAATGGATGGAATATTTTTGTGTGTGATTTTGTAGTTGAACATAATGAATCAAGAAGTATAGTTCCTTTTTCATGTTAGTAAGACTATTAGCAGAAAATTCAAGGCAAATCCATTTTAAAGTAAACAAAAAAACTTCCGTTCCGTTATGACGGGTAGTCGGAAAATTTAATAATATTTACATAGTGATACACAGTAGAACTTAGTACCTACCTGAAAACACACTGTCAATTTGAATTTGCAAGCCCGACTTCTGCCACCGGAAACTCCCCGTTTCAATTTATAATCAACGCTGCAAGCACTTCCGTCATCCATCCGCCATCTTTAATCGGGAAAAGCGCGCGTAGACATTCGAATATCGAATAGGAAACGGATGTGCCAGTTGTCTTTTTTATATTATAATTTTATATTCCCGCGGCGACTGGCCAGAATTAAAAATAAAAAGTTTCTTTTCATCTTGACTCTGCGGTCATAGCAATATGTTACTTCCTAACCTCTCAGATTTTCTTTTGATCTCTTCTCATATTGTAGAAAATGATAATGACATACTAAAATTGGATTGAGAAATAAATCTTGGCATAGTTTTGAAAAAACGGCCCTTTTATGCTAGTTATAACATTTTTTTATTAATTAGGTATTAAGCTAGCTATTATAATATTAGTTAAACAGTTCGTAAAATACATAATAAAAAAAATAGCTCTGTAATGGTACCGGCTTTCTTTTAAGTATTATCTGTCATATCGAATAACCGCCAAAAATGACATAATGCCGCCATCATTTTTATCAAAGAGGTTCGATACTCGAAATTCAAATATACCTTCGAATCATACCAGTAAATTACACCTCAGAGCAACAGGAAATTGTTCTATTTTCAAACGTCACAAACGCAATATGACGTCTGTCACACGATCTACTCAAAACAAACCATAAATTATTTGCTTCTGAACGGTGTTTATGCGACTCTATATTCTGAGAAGTAAAGTTGGTAATTGAATGACTATTTATTTGACAGTTTCTTGGTAAGTTTGCGTCGTATTTGGTATCGGTTTTGGCGTCATTGATACTTAACGCATTATTTCACGTGCAGTTTTTTATTTGGTTTTGTTTGAATAGCATTTTTTGACAAGAAAAGTTTTGACAATAGAAAATAGTGAAAGGTATAGCTTTTGACAACTGTCATTCTCTACATACAATACAATTATCTCAATCACAGTTATTTTATTATTAACTGATATATTATACTGTTAAAACATATGATGTTACTTTAAGTGGTATTGATACATCAAAATGATGATATAGAGTTGATAATACTCATATCGTGAAAACGTGTCCACTCTATATTTATATTCGGTCCCGCGGAAGTTTGGCCACATAATACAGTTTTTATTAGCCGCCATGTCCTGTGTTATGGCGTAAATTATAATAATTAATTTGATAAATGTATGCGTTTCAAATAAAACTGAATTATAGCTGAAAAATTAATGGGGTTGGCAATAATTTATAGTATTTCGCAAATATCTATCTATCATAGCTAGGTTTTTTACTAAGAATAATGAAAAGGTGAAGATGTGTTTGTGATTTGACTAGACCGAAATTATTTAGTGCCTACTAGAACTTTCTATTTGAGTCTTAACAAAAGATATTTTCTTAAGTACAGTGGCAATCTTATTGCCATTACCTATGAACTTTACTGACCGGCAAATCTTAGACAGCGTATATAATCAAGTTTTATTCGTAAACATAGAAACGATATCAACTTTATCGGCTATCACAGATAACCAAGACGGATAGCTGATTGGTAACGCTATCAGAGACACTCATAATCACAGACAATGTCTTCTTCTTCGATACCATAGACACAAGATTTGAAATTTGACAAAAGACAGTCGCAATCACAGACAACGTATTATTACAAACCACAGACTCAATCAAGATGTGAAATTTGACAAAAGACAGTCACAATTTAAGTCTCCATCTTTTTATTCCAACCCAAAGATACAATTTAAATGTAAAGTACAATCGTGTACAGTAAATTCTAACTAGCCCCGGTGTAAATCCGACGCCCACACTAAATATCATATTGGATTTATGCCAAGCAATTAAACTGCTATATGGAAGAAAGATTCTCAATTCATGTCTTATTATGCTCTGTACTCGTTGCGAGTGAATTTATTTCACTATACATAAGTACTATTACCGACTATAGTTCAGGCAGATTTAAACCAGTCTTTTTTAAAAACGATTTCAATGTAGGAACTCACACGGGTTTTTCGCGCTAAAAAGTATCTTGAAGATACGTCTTCAGTACGTATATGTATACTATGTATTCAGTCTGCTCGCGACCTCTAGTGGTGCAATCCATTCGAAACGTAAGAAAATAAAAATTAAATAGCCTTCACACTGTAGCCGATGCAGTCTTTATGACTGTATGTCTGTAACCAGTCTCTATTGTCGGTACAATCCTTTAGTATCAAAGAGAATAAGTTTGTGACAGACGAAAAATTATGTTAGACTTTGTCTCTAGCGTGGACTCCTTCATAGATTTCCACAGACTAAAAGATGGATATTTAAATTTGGCTCATGATAGACAAACGTTAAGAGCCACACATTTGACGTATTCATAGGCTTATTAGATAATAGATGAAGTAACTTTTTATTTACTTACTAGCTGCGCCCCGCGGTTTTACCCGCGTTGTACCCGTTCCCGCGGGAATTTCGGGATGAAAAACAGATGTTGTCCGATTCTCAGACCTACCCGATATGCACACAAAATTTCATGAGAATCGGTCGAGCCGTTTCAGAGGAGTTCAACCACGCACCCCGTGACACGAGAATTTTATATATTAGATAGATTATTTTTAAAGTAAATGTGCATTGAGAAATCAACCCTAGAATAGTAGGTACTGAGTACATTTTTCATTAAACTATAGCTCCATCGAAAGTTAAAACAAACGGAGCCAACAGTTAAATCGATCCATGTTCAAAATATTTATGAACTGGATGTAACAATAAAATCCGTTTGAAAGTCCGTTTGTAAAGAAACCGATAACTCTCGAGATCCCTTTGCTCTTTAATTTATGGTCTGATTGAAGATTTAGTTTGTGGTCAATGTGATTGAAGTCTACTTTGAAATAAGATTTATTGAGTGAATTTTGTGATTGACTGTACGTGGGAGAGAATTTGTTTAAGCGAAAAATCGACGTCGTAGATTTGAGAGTTACCACCTTTTTTAGAATTGGCTTTTCCAAAATATATGTTTTAATTCGTAAAAAGGATTATTATTATAAATCTTACTTGAGAATTTAAAAAAATACATAAAAAAGTTGGTAAAAAATTACATAGACACTCGTATCACAAAACTGCAGTAACATCGTAAATAATAGTAACAAAATCAAAAATATTTACTCAACTCAACCAAAATGGATTTTAATTCGTATCACGTTTTAAAAAACAAAGTTCAACTAAATTGTCTATGGACCACCAACGCGAGTTGCGTTTAGAGAGCCATTGTCTCTGGGAGGTAAGAGGTACACTGTCATTATGGGACCAAATTACCTTGACTTTCATATTTAACTTGATTACTCACTTGAGAAAACAGTCAAGATAAATTATAGAAAGAGAGTAACGTGCACCATTTCTTGATTAATTCATTTCGAGCAGGTTAGTGGCCAACGCTGGTATCGGAGTTTTTAGACCGCCTAAAGGCCTCCGACATGGTCTGACGATTGAAACAACCGGGACCGACTGCTATACGTGCCCTCCGAAACACAATCGCAATGAACTGACATCGCGTGGTCAAACTACTCCATGAGCACTTTTTCTTGAATGAAAAATAGGTTACAATCTTAACCTATTATAACTTTAATTTCTCCATTCTTGGAAATTAGGTTCAGGATGGACTAGGAACTACTTTGTTTTCGTATTTAAAACACCAACTGCGTCACGGGGCAACCCCGGCCCCGATCAGCTAAGGAAATAAATGTTCACAATTTGCTGAAAGTTTTTGACTTAATTATGTTACAAAATATGACTTTATAGGTAAATTAGTATCATATTTTTTTTAAAACAATACTTTTTATCACAGTTAGAGGCAAAGCGTGGTGATCCTTATAACTAAACAACATAGTACATAACGTAAATGTTAACTAGAATAAATGAATTATGAAATTATGTATATAAAAACTTGCAGCGCCCTGCGGTTTTGCCCGCGTTGAATGGCTATCCATTACAAAAATAATTATTCAATTTGGATTGGTAGTTTATGTGATTAACGCGTTCAAAGAAAAAAATCAAACCTTGCTTTATTACATGTAAATATGTATGTATTAAATATTGATGTAAATCTCATGATTACGAGGATAAATGAATGATGTAATTTTATAATAGAAACACTTTCCTTTTGTAACTTCAAATTAAAGAAAAATTACTTACAACTTACCTTTTCTTAATTTTAAGGACCGATCTCAATAAAAGAGATTGCATTGTTGCATTATGTTATTGTTGCCAAAATCCTTCAAAAACGAAAAAGGTTATACGTGACATTGTTTTTAAAAGAATAAGTCCTTTGTGATTGAGATGTGGTGTTTTTTTATTATTTTGGGACCCGTTGGAGCGTGACTGCATCTGCTCAACATATGCAACCACTAATTCATGATTTTGTGGACTTTTGCGAATCCGTAGTGATGTACCTGGTTCGATAAAATTAAGAAAATATCGACGACGGAACGTTTTAGTCGATGTTTTAAAAAATATTTATTTTTAATTCATCTCTCTAGTTTTCTGTGACCAAGTTTTGTGTATGGCTGAAACATCAGATAAAAATGTTTAATAAAACGAAGTGTATCCGTACGTAACTTAGTTAAAAAACGAATTAGCCTGTAATGTCCCACTAGTGCAGCAAAGGCATCTCACTGAAGATATCAGTACCGAGAAGAGGACTAAACGTAATTACCACGCTTGCCTAGCCTAATACGGGTTGGTGATCTCAAACCCGAGCCAATTTTGACAAGTAGGAACCATGTTTTCGCTCGACCCGGGAATTGTACCCAAGACTTATCGATAACTAACTTAAGTTATTCACACTGTCCCATCACTACGCCAGTCGTAATTCACAGTCTACAAATCTCAGCAAACATTAAAGTTTCACCCGACCGGAGCAGCGAAGTATTGTGTTGTTACTTTGTGTCCTGTCTAAATGACTGATTGTTCATTACAGTGACGGCCTGTAACATTCCATTGCAGGGCAAAGGCCTCGATCACTGAAGATATCAGTACAGTAAGGATGTTGTTTTTGGCGCAAATTGCTCGAACTTTCTTGAATGATGCCAATCACCAAATTGGTACTGTTAAGGAATATTCAGAATTTCAGATATCATCTCTATACTATACTAATATAATAAGTCTGAAGAGGTTGTTTGTTTGAACGCGCTAATCTCAGAAACTACCAATCCGGTTCGAATCATTATTTCTGTAATGGATAGCCACATTCAACGGGAAGGTATATTATAGGCTTTTCACTTTTCAACCCGAAATTCCTACGGGAACGGGCACAACGCGGTTAACACCCCGGGGCGGTGCTAGTTGAATATACATATAACATTTCATTATAAAATATTAAAATTTACCAAAGTATTCAAGTGCTTAACATATTTATCTGCTACCTTACATATGTATGAGTACCTGTCTACTGCCAAATATAGTCTGTTAGTATATACAATATTATGTACAAGTTAATTTATAGCCTTCAGGTGTCCGCGAAGTTATTTTGGTATTGAAACGTGATTTTAATGAGTTCGCAACCGTGAGGGTGCTATTTTTGAGTTTCAAGGGAGTTTCGCCATAAATTTTGCTTAATATGTCAAAATAAGTGGCTAACTATGGATTTGTGATGCTTTACTTGTCACAATGAAATTGTGTTTTAAGAATAGAGAAGAAACTAGCCGCGCCCCGCGGCGATACCCGCGTTGTACCCGGTCCCGCAGAAATTTCGGGATAAAATGTATCCCATATGTTATTCTGATGCATAACCTACATTATTGTAAAGTTTCATCCAAATCCATTCAGTAGTTTTTGCGTGAAAGAGCAACAAACATACATCCATACATACATCCATCCTCACAAACTTTCGCATTTATAATATTAGTAGGATGATTTAATTCCATTCTAATACCCGTCACGATTCTCGAATGGTCATATAGCCCCTTAGTTCAAATGGTGTAGGTCCATAGAGTGTTAAGCGTTCAGAAATTTTCATAACTCAAAAAAAAATATTAAAATTCGATGTTTGTATCTTTCGATACTGTGTAGAGAGCACGAATTTCGGTCCCAGTTGTCTCAATTGTCCATGACCATTAGGCGTTATTATTTAGACCTTAGGTGATCTAAATACTCCGATACCCACCTATCAACACCCATCTGGTTGGTCATTAACCTAATCGAACTTAGTTAACAGTACTTACTACGGAACTTTACTATAAAAAATTCTATTATTTTTAAATTATTTAGAAATGTATTGATTTTCCGTCATATCATACCACACTCTGGCTTATATAAAAGCATGTAATTTCTCCCCTCAATCAATATACACTTCAACCTGTTAACATAACCTCAATTAAACGAGCCAGCCCACTCGCACCTCGCTTGATATTCATCCGACGCACTCCATGTTTACGAGCTGAGAACCAAATGAGAGATGGTTCTCATTGTTTATGGATCCTTTGTCAAGTTTTTAAGAATCGTGGCTGTTCGGTTTTATCAAGAATTTGTTAATAAACGCTCGTAAATACTGTAAAGATGTTTGAACGGTAAGCGTTTGCGTAAATTATTGTTTTAAGAATGAATGTGGAGGTATGTTATCCTGTCGAGGGTTACATATGCATGTAAAATTGTCGCTGCATATTTTTATCATCGTCGTCCTTTTTATTAATGATTTGTTTAAGTATAAGTTTTACATTTAATTTTTATAATTTTTGTATACTTCTAAAAATGTATGTGCGTGCATTTGCGTACGCGCACTTACTGCGTATCTTCTCTATTTCGTTCGCCGCCTACTGGAATAACATCGAAAAATTAGATATTATGTACTTCATTAAATATGAACTATTATTTCACTAACTTATTATTAAAATAAGAAATTATATAGTGATTAGATCGAAACTAATTTCAAAATTTGTTGCTCTAATACATCAAACTTTTCCATTTCATGTTATAATATAAATTCCTTAAAGCTGTCAAAAAACTCGGTCAAACTTATTTACTTTTTTATCTCAAACCAATCTCAAACTCTCCAACTAGATGAATAATAAATAAATTAAACCTTCACCTTTCCATCTCCCCCAGACGAAAACTACACCCTAACAGAAGCGGCCCCCAACGAGCGCCTCCGCCTCGTCTGCGGCTCCAGGAACCGGAGCCAGCTCCACCACTTGCAGTGGTTCAAGGATGGCGAGCTGGTGGATGGAGTGGCCAAGAGGGTGGCGCTGCAGAAGCAATGGTAAGGGCATACGGTTTTCATCGTCACTAAAGTTAAAAAAATATAGGTAAAAAAACATACTTTGAGATTTAACAAGATAACTCAATTAGAAGTAAAATATTTTCATGAGGGTAGTAACTTTGGTTTCAAAATTTGAGCTCAAGCGAGCATTGAGAATATATCATCTTTAAATTACAAAAGTAAAATTAAAAACCCTCCTGTGTGAAACATTGTTGTCAAAACATGGTTGTCTTACTACAGAGGTGAAGGTCGGGGAATAATTGCACTCAACATATAAGTTCGATACGGGTTTATTCAAAGGAAGCACCTACCGGACTGCCTCTCTTCTCTATATTAACTTATTATCTTATCCTCCAGCTTGTAAAAAGCTTATTCAGTTTATCATATTTAAAAAAGGCGAATAAAACATTTATTTCAAACCACACATTGAAATAAAATGCATAAATAAAAACGACTTATAGAATCAATTCAATAAAGTACAGAGTTTAACAACTAAATTAAATTTGAAACTTGATATTTATCGCGATATTATTCATTTCCATAATGCGATAAAGTGCATGCTTGACACAAATGTGGGTAGTTAATAAAAAGAAGAACCTAGTTACTGCCTCGTATTGGCTTTATGAAAAATTATAGTCTTTGCTTGTCAAGGGAATTGTAGTTATAGCATTTTGCTTTATACGTTTAACTAGCAGCGCCCCGCGGTTTTACCCGCGTTGTGCCCGTTCCCGTGGGAATTTCGGCATTTTTTTTACATAAAAACCTTCCTCTTGAATCACTCTACCTATTACAAAAAACCGCATCAAAATCCGTTGCGTAATTTTAAAGATTTAAGCATACAGACAGACAAACAGACAGACACGAAAAGAGACGACTTTATTTTATACTATGTAGTGATTCACTAAGTACATATGTGTTTTTCAAAATATATGTAGTAGAAGACATGAAGGCTAAATAGAAATCGGCGTTAATACAATATAATAAATGCGAAAGTTTGTAAGGATGGATGTATGTATGGATGTATGTATGTTTGTTACTATGTCAAACTACTAGACGGATTTGGATGAAACTTTACAATTAAATAGGTAACATCATAACAACATTTGGAATGAAAGCTTTTGTATTTCAGGTTACGAATCAGAGGTTTCCGACCGAAAGACGCTGGAGTATACTCCTGTCAATATGACGATGATGGACTTAGGGAGTTCAGCGTGACCATCAAGCATAAGGACCATGATCCTGATATAGCAGGTAATTTCACTATTATTCCTTGAAGTCCTCCTCATCTTTTCATGTTAAACAACGTGAACTGTGACCCCCAGGGTATGTCTCCCGGTAGCTCCTTGTTGATGTCTGATAGTTGACATAAAAGGCCTAAAGCCCGTTGAGAGCGTTAACTGTGTCGGGGGTTGTGGTATTGGTCCCCCCCCGGAGCCAATAATATTTGCAGCATGGGTGTCAATTATATATTCATACTAGCTGCGCCCCGCGGTTTCACCCGCGTTGTACCCGTTCCCGCTGGAATTTCGGGATGAAAAATAGATGTTGGCCGATTCTCAGACCTACTCAATATGCTCACAAAATTTCATGAGAATCGGTCAAGCCGTTTCGAGGAGTACGCGAACGAACACTGTGACACGAGAATTTTATATATAAGATAAAGTATTTGTGTAGGTACGTATTAGTTACGGGCTTAGAAGTTAGCTTGGGTCTAAGTAACCGTGTGTGAGTTTGTCCGAGTAGATTTATATTTAAATACATAATATATCACAATCAAAAATGCATGTAATGCTTCGAAGGTTATCCATACATACAGTTAAACAGTTGCAATTAACACGATGCCAGTATTTATATGCCAAAATTGTAATAAAGTACACACTAAGTACTTACTAAAACCCTTTGAAGTTTGATATCAAACATTTATTTTTATAAATTAAACATTTTTCAATGACTCTTGCGCATCTCAAATTGAATATACAATTTCCGCTTGAGACATCAGCGCAGTCAATTTGGTTTATTAATAATTTGTTTGCTTTAAAATGAGGTGATTTCCTGATTTTGATTTAAGTATGCTTCCAGACATTTTCTGTTCATTTTTATAAATTTGAGTTATTTGAAATCTTTTGAATCAAATCATACTAGGTACTCGAGGTATTATTTTCAAAAGCAACCCATATCCTTAGCAACATCAAGCTCACGCTCAAAAGCATGTACGCTCCAAATAATTATGTTCACAGTATGTTAGATCTGAGTAATGCTACATTGGACAGGTGATAAAACTGAAACCTTTCAATTATTTCAGGGTACCAAGCTGACGCAGACATAGAACGCCCTCTACCGGAAATCCTCGCACAACACACAACACTAGAAAACAATACCATTGAAGAAAACACAGAAAAAAGATTCCCAAAAAGTATGAAATACAAAGAGTATGATAGCAAAGATGAAGATTTAGATGACAAAAGTGAAAAAGATCATCCAACATATGGACATGTTGATGACACGATGACTAAATTCGCGCCTAAATTTAAACATCCATCGAAGATGTATAATATGGATATGAAGCCAGCTGGGAGTTCTATTAGACTGAAATGTGCCGCTGAAGGTAAGAATTTGATATTTTCTAAAGTTATTTGTATAGTAAATGTTATTTCTTATTTACCTACTTGTATTCAACTTGGCAGTTACTGATAAAAGTGCGGGAGATAAATAGAATGAATATGATATATATATTCATATGGCGTTGATCCAAAATATGCTATTGCAAGAAAAGTCACTGTATGCCTTTTCCTAATGCCGATGTATCGAACTAATGTGCAATGAAAATATGCCGTTCAAAAACCATATACTTCCTATATCCAAGACCTCAATAACAAAAGCATGTAAGATTCAAATTATGAAGCAATATCCCATACTCAGTAACCAGCGTAAAATATTACTCCCATAACTCAAACCTCCAAAAATCCGTTACTAAACCTGTAAAATTCAAGTCAAACATACGAAAGTTATGGTCATACCAAAATAACTAACAACATTTTTATAGCATCGTTAACTTTCGCAGGGAACCCTACACCAAACATTACTTGGTATAAAAATAAAAGCACTCCCATATCGAGGAGTTACTTCCAGCCATCTTACGGGAAATGGTCCATGTCTTTGGATGAACTGACTAAAGCTGATAATGGCAACTATACCTGTTCTGTGTGCAACGAATTGGGTTGCGTCGAGCATACTGTTGTGTTACATGTTCAAGGTATTTTGGATTTTATTTCTAAGTAGTTAAGGGTTATCTGGATGATGTGATGATGGGAGTGAGAGAAAAGAAGCGTGTAGAATGTGGTATTGATAAATCTGCTAAACATTAGAGAATAGTTTAGGTTAGTTAAGGTCTTTAAGTTTTTACTATAGTTTTTATAAGACCATCAAACGATCAGCTTAATACATACCAAGCGGGCGTTCCTCCCGTGATCCAATAAATGGCACTAGTATGATGTAGACCTCGCTTACGTACTTACTTATTATTAAAAGTTTGATGAGGTCACTTCTATTCATTTTGTTGAGCAGAAAACACTCTTCCTCTTCATAAAATGAGTATAGATACGAAACTGTATCATAAATAAATTTAACATACAATTAAATTGTTCTCTAGAACGATACCCATCGAAGCCTTACATAAAAGAAGGTTACCCAGGAAACATTACTGTATTAGTCAACGATACAGTCCAACTGTCATGTCCACCGCTATCCGATCTTGAACCTTATCTCTACTGGATAAGGCCTGCTAACTTCTCGCTGAAAGACGGAGAAGTTGGACCTAGCGATATGCCGATACCTGTAGGCGATACTATTGAGGTTAATACATTTATAATAGAGGTTCAGGTTAAAGTGGTAACTGAAGGTGTAGTTGTAACTAACAATGAAGCTTCAACACTGTTGGGTGAAGTTGGTGGCGGAGAAAAAGTGAATTCGATGAGTGTACTAGATGATGTAGTAATTAGTTATTTGGTTAAGGATGGTACAAGGTGAACTAGTTACTTTAGTATACTGTATGATGTAGTGGCTATAGCTACTGAGATAGTAACATAAGCGGAGTAACTGAATGATTAATGTTCTGATGGTTGAGGGTTGACTTTGCTAATAAGTTATTGTAGGTTGATTACCTTATTTAATTTGCATCTTCGATCCCGTGGTAATTACTTAAACCAGCGTAATAAGATCTTTAAATTATGGTTGAGGGTCTTCCAACTAATTTAGCTCTCCCTTCCAAATTTTCTTTGTATCCGTACTGTAATTTAACCATCTTTTTTATAGAACGTCTATACGCTAAGCCAGTGCTAACTCAAGGTGCAGTCAACCAGACTAAGCTTGTCGGTCAAACCGCCAAGTTCAGTTGCGAGTTCCTTTCGGACATGCATCATATTGTCTACTGGATGTATTTCACTAAGGACGAGTTTGTCTACAATGATACTGAGACAGATGAGACGAGAGAGACAGTTGTCTATGTCGATAGAAATAAGATTATGGTGGTGAGGGTTCTTGTTACTAACGTATGGGTTGAGAAATTTGTGTGATTTTTTGTTTATTGTACGGTGCATGCAGCTTCTTGTGAATGTTTTACGTGCTATTAATATTTATGTTGGGTCTGTGTTATGTTGTAATTTATGAAGATATTTTATTTATTATCTTTCTAACTATTATTTATCTTTATGAACCCTATTTAAATTAAATAGTTATTCTAAATACTTAATTACTTATTCTAAATGACTTTGGGAAATTCAGATGTCCATTGTCATTTTGATATCATGCATGTCTATAGTTGGTAGTGGCATGTTTTCAGGGTAAAGTTAGTTACATAGTATTTCATTTTGCTTATTCTAGTTTTACGTATTGATGTATTTAGTAATCTATCTTAACGTAGTTTGCACCTTAATTTAGTATGTTCTTTGTTAATTTCTTATTATCATAAATTTAACTGTTTGTTTCACAAAACGTCGTCTTGTTAAGCAAAGCAATTATTATTTAAAGATGTGGCTTACTCTTTTGCATGTTTATTTTGTTTGAAAACTCCAGTCGTAGGTCTGTGTTTACTTTTGAGTCGACAATTCCTTCATTAGCTAATTAAATGGAATATTTCAGAGTGAAAACTCTCAAGACAAACCTGAACAGCTAACGATATACAATGTGACGAAAGAAGACGAGGGTTGGTACGTGTGTGTGGCTCTCAACACGTTGGGTAATACTACGGCGAAAGGATACCTCACTGTGCTTGAATGTAAGTATAGAGGAAAATATTCGTTCTTTGAGCCTATGAGCTTGAATCTTTTGATTCTTGATATAGGTTCCTTTAAAAATAAATAAGTATCTAAGTACTTCAAGTCAAGTCAAGTCAAATTTAGATCTATGAAGTCGTTGTATATATAAAAGGGTGTTGGAAAAGGAAAATTAGAGTAACAAATGTGTTGAACAAATGTTCTTCTTATTTCGAACTTTTATCTAATGCTTCATGTAGTAAGGAAAACTTTGTGTTAGTCAAGCAATCTTGAGAAAGTCCGGGTCACTGAACCTTAAGTTTTTGTCCAAGCTTTAGACACACACCTTATACATTTGCATACATGACATTCCAAGGCAATAAACATAGATAAAGCAAGAATAACTATTCAATATTTCCTTCAATAAAAGCCTGCATCCATATACAATGTCCTACTAATTGCTACTCCAAGCAAACAGTCTCCATTCCGCTAAAAGCCGTATCTCCTACTACTGGCACTTATAAGATAACACCAATTAGTTGTGTTGAAAAGATAAACTTAATTGCAATCGAGTTTGCTTGCATTCGAGAATGGATATTGAATATCAATAGTGCCTTCTGGATATTTTCTTATGTATTTATTTATTTCTGTATAAGTTGTTGAGAATTTATAATGAGATTTAGAGGTAGTGTAGTTTACATACAACAAAGTGTGTTGCAATAATCTTAATAGACCTAGAGCCCGTGAACCCCAGACCTTCGTTATTTTATAAAAGCTGAAAGTTTGTCAGCGCATGCTCCCAACACAGGGTAAGAACGATGGACTATTATGAAGTTTGGGTTACAGTGGCTTTGGCAGGTAAACGGAACTAAAGGTGTGTAAAATACCGTCTAAATTCATCAAATAATAAAGTGTGATTTGTGTGACATGAAATATGTCATTTGAAAGCTCTTGAAGAGTTGTACAAGTCACCCTTGACGGTGATATCGATATCGACGGCCAACTTGGTGTTTTCGACCATTGAAGATTGGAGTTGACCTATGCTATGGACGCTGATCCTAATGATCAACAGTGACATGACCTATATCATTTGAAAGCTCTTGACAAGTTGTACAAGTCACCCTTAGACGGTGATATCGAAATCGACGGCCAACTTGGTGTTTTCGACCATTGAAGATTGGAGTTGACCTATGCTATGGACGCTGATCCTAAGTGACATGACCTATGTCATTTGAAAGCTCTTGACAAGTTGTACAAGTCACCCTTTGACGGTGACACCGAAATCGACGGCCATCTTGGTGTTTTCGATCACCGAAGATTGGAGTTGGCCTATGCCATGGACGCTGATCCTAATGCTCAACAGTGACATGACCTATGTCATTTGAAAGCTCTTGAGGAGTTGTACAAGTCACCTTTTGACGGTGATATCGAAATCGATGGCCAACTTGGTGTTTTCGACCATTGACCTTTAGTACCGTATACCTGCCAAAGCCACGATAACCCAAACTTCATAATTGTCCATCGTTCTTACCTGTGTTGGGAGCATGCGCTGACAAACTTTCAGCTTTTATAAAATAACGAAGGTCTGGGGTTCACGGGCTCTTGGTCCATAAGATCTATACAAATAAATAAAAATGTAATATCTTTTGTTATGAGAATGAACTTCGAAGTTTTTCAACATAAAGAAATAATAAGTAGAATGATTTAACACAAACACACATAGTGGTCAATCTTTTAGGCTTTTTAAGGTTTTTATGCACTTAAGGTATAGTTTCAACGTGATTCACTGCAAGAGGGTTCAGTGCTTAGCAAGTCTTTAGACTTTTATGGATCAATGAGATTCCTTATCCCTACTGCCTTTCAGTTACTGTAACCAATTCACTAGACAATAACTAGGTTTATTAATTGAATCTCCTTGTCCACAGCATTCCCCGTAACAGAGCCCCTGGACCACGGCAAGCACACATTACTCATCAACATTTTGACCGCTGTCCTCGGAGCCATGTTCTTCGTAGCAGCCATCATAGTGGTGTTTATCTTCAAGAAGTTGAAGAGAGAGAAGATTAAGAAGCAACTGGCAATAGAGACTGCGAGAGCGGTGATTGTGACCCATTGGACGAAGAAAGTGACGGTGGAAAAACCGCAGATGAATGAAGTGCCTACCACTGGAGAAGGATTGGTGAGGATTCTGCTTTATTTGTCTTATTCTATCTGTTTCTTTACAAGGTATAGTTCATCCAATGTTGGTCCAGAACTAAAAACAAAGATAACAAAATATCTGTGTTTTCTTTTAAAGTCCCATCAGTGGGAATTTTCAAAAATGGATGACTTTTACTGGTTACTGGTGACTGTAATTGGCCTGTCACATATTATAATGGCTTACACTGTCATAGGTTTATCATAGCTTGCCATCAAATCAACTTCACTGGTTGTCCTTAAATAAATAAATAAACTTTAATTAAAAGGTTAATTTATCACATCGAAAAACATGTTAATTAAACCCAAACTCCTAATTTCCAGTTAATGCCAGTAGTAAAAATAGAGAAACAGAAGCTATCCCAAGTCCAGAACAACACATGCGATTCCATGATGATGTCCGAGTACGAGCTCCCGATGGACGTGGACTGGGAGGTCCCACGGGAGTCGCTCGCCATCGGGAAGGTGTTGGGAGAGGGAGAGTTCGGGAAGGTAGTGAAGGCGGAGTGCGTGGGGATACTGAAGCCGGGGCTGCAGTCGGTGGTGGCGGTGAAGATGTTGAAAGGTAGAGTCAATCATTTGATCATCTAATTGAAAGTTTAAGGTTTCATATTTGAAGTAAATAAATGTTTACTTAACTAGTTTTCTATTGAGGTAGGAATGATATATTAAGGTTATCGGCAAAATGTAACATAAAGGAAGGGTCATCGAAGTAATGAACATCGAGGCAAATATCATCGACGTTTTATATCGGACTCATATTTTAAGTTTTTCAAAACAGTGTCAGTTGCATTTTATTTGTTCCTTCCGCTAAATTAAGAATCTCTGAAAGAAAATTAACTAATTGACATAATCACTCAATAAATCTCTATTAAGGAAGCATCTGACGTTTCTTAGTACGGTAATTAATTTTGGCATCAATACGTACGGCAATATTGCCATATCATATCAAAATATATTTTTGTAATAATTTACTAAAAAAAGTTTACTCCTACCTTACATTTGATTAGATATTAATTTTCCCTATTTCCCGCAGAGGGCCACACTGACGCGGAGATGATGGCTCTGGTCTCGGAGATGGAGATGATGAAGATGATAGGGAAGCACGTGAACATCATCAACCTGTTGGGATGCTGCACGCAAGACGGGCCGCTGTACGTGATCGTGGAGTACGCGCCCAACGGGAACCTCAGGGAGTTTCTGAGGAACCATCGCCCGGGGAACAGGTGAGGGTCATATGGGTGTAGAAGACGTTTAGAAATCATATACATATGTGTAGGGTTATATAGGTACTCTTTTGTGAGGAAGGTTTTAGGCTGTAAAAAATATTTTTAGTTAACCTATACTTTCAGATGGGCATTCTCATAAGCAGTTCAGTAAAAAATATCAAGACTTAATAGAATGTGTGTGAATTAGTCCGGATGTATTTAGTTATAAGTGGAGAAACTAAGAAAAAATGATAAAGTAAAATATAATAGAAGTATATAAAATGGAAGACTAAACTTAACGTATCTATTCTCTTTCTAGATATGAATCGCCAACAGACGATTTCAAGGAGAAGAAAACATTGACGCAAAAAGATCTAGTTTCATTTTCATATCAAGTAGCCAGAGGGATGGAGTACTTAGCGTCGAGACGGGTAAGACCTAGTATTTATTTCCATATTTTCTAGCATACCATCATACTTCAACTAGTCAGCGAATATTTCTACCACAATAAGCCCTTTTCACTGCCTACTGAACCAAACTCCTCTAAAGATTGTATCTCTACAATAGGTTCTAAATGACCTAACAAAAAATCCAGTTCCGGAGTTACAAAATTTACGTTTTGTGTTCCATTTTCTGGTCCGACATTGTTCTTCCCATCTGAGTGCTAACGGGCTTCGGAGGGTACTTTCAGTAGTCAGTAGGGTTGACCAATGATCTACTCGAAGTGAATAAAATAATTCCTACCCTCAGTGCATCCACCGAGACTTGGCAGCGCGTAACGTGCTAGTGTCTGACGACTGCGTGCTGAAGATCGCGGACTTCGGGCTGGCGAAGGACGTGCAGAGCAACGACTACTACCGCAAGAAGACCGAGGGCCGCCTGCCCGTGCGGTGGATGGCGCCCGAGAGCCTCTACCACAAGGTGTTTACCACGCAGACCGACGTGTAAGTGTTTTGAAGTTATTCACCTTCCTTAGTATGGCCCATTAATAACGCGTATTAAGTGCAGTTTAGCTATCAATTTGTTTGTCACTTTTTGACAAACGCAATTTTCCGATGAGTAAAAGAGACAAAAGTAAGCGACACAGTGTTTTAGTTAGACCGCGTTTAAGGCGGTCTAAGTTTGACCTCTTGACTAACGTGATTGAAATTGCCTGAGATACGGTACTAGCGCAAAAGCTTCCGGGTTCTTCCGGGATTTACTCAATTGAAGAGTTAAGGAACCCCTCATATGTATCCTTATACCTTATATGAATTTTGGAAGTTATCAAGAATGAAAGGAAGTTTGTTCTTCATGACGCTTCCTAAACGCTCCCTCCGTCCTAATGCCACCCTATTAGTAGGTCTAGTCTGGTCAAATAGTTTATCGAAGACGCTATTTCCGTGAAGTTGAAGATGATTATTAACTTTCTGACCCCACTATCCCCCAGCTGGTCGTTCGGCGTGCTGCTGTGGGAGATCATGACGCTGGGCGGCACGCCGTACCCGACGGTCCCGGGCCAGTACATGTACCAGCACCTCAGCGCCGGACACCGGATGGAGAAACCGCCTTGCTGTAGCTTGGAGATGTGAGTAGCAACTAACTACAATATTATTATTTAAGACTTTTACTGACGCACTCAGAGACGTCCATAAAGTAAGTTCGAGTAGATTAGTGGTCAACCCTGGTGTTGGAGTTTTTAGACCGCCTAAAGGCCTCCGAAAAGGTCTAATGATTGAAACAACCGGGACCGACAATTTAACGTGCGCTCTGAAGCATAGTCGCGCTCAGATGACACTATCGGCCACCCATCTAAGTAGGGGTCGAGGTGCACGTTGCTTAACAATCGCAATGAGCTAACGTCGCTGGTAATCAAGTCCATGACGCGGGTAACATCGCGGGGCGTGCCTAGTGCTGTTTTTAAGTGTTTAATAATAAGGCCCCTATGCCCGTTTTCACCGACATCCCCTAAACTACCACATAAGTATGGGACCCCTTACTTAAAAGGTCCTCTAAACCAGCCCCCAAGTTATATATAAAATTATATATAAATTATAATATAGTCTTATATATAAAATTCTCGTGTCACAGTGTTCGTTCGCGTACTCCTCCGAAACGGCTCGACCGATTCTCATGAAGTTTTGTGAGCATATTGAGTAGGTCTGAGAATCGGCCAACATCTTTTTCATCCCGAAATTCCCGCGGGAACGGGTACAACGCGGGTGAAACCGCGGGGTGCAGCTAGTATTTATATAAAAGATTGTTTTCTACAGCTACATGCTGATGCGCGAGTGCTGGTCGTTCAGCGGGTCGGACCGGCCCTCGTTCCCCGAGCTGGTGGAGGACCTGGACAAGCTGCTGACGGTGTCCGCCAACCAGGAGTACCTGGACCTGGGCCTGCCGCACCTCGACACGCCGCCCTCCAGCTACGACGGCTCCGACGACAGCGACGCAGAGTTCCCCTTCATCAAGTAGGTGACAGCGGGTCATCAAGTAGAGATGACTAGTGACGGGTCATCAAGAAGACAGAGTGTAAAGTGATCACTGATTAAGTATGCATGCAAAGGTATCATTTTTCAACAAGTAGTGATGTGAAGTTATCTATCTCTTTTATTGAGTAGTGATGATAAGTAATATTTCACTCTCATGAAGTAGTGTTGCGTACCTTTTCATCAAGAACATTATGACAGAGTGTAGAGTGAAGTGATCAAGTATTGAAGTAATATATCAATTTCATCAAGTAGTGATGTGAAGTAATATTTTAGTTTCATCAAGAAGTGATGAGGTAAAACATTTGATAAATTAATTAACTGGTTGAGATTGAATGAGTTACTGAGTTTAGTAGATAGATAGATCCCACCTTTTAAAAATACTCATGCACGAGACTAAAATGAGATGTTAAAAAATACTTTGGATAAGTCTCCGATTATGTAGATAGCAATGTCTATATCCAATTTTGTCTAGATTGCAAAATGACTAGATCTAATTTCTAGATTGCGTTTTGACCACTGTACAGAGTGACTAGATTTTTCACTACCTAACTTATGTTTTAGGTAGAAAATATTTTGCGGTTAGCAAACACAGATTTTGCTGAAGTAGAGATTTTACACTAAAATTATATATGATGTTTTTACATACCACAATAGTTATAATATAAATGAAGTATTTTACCAAATTATATTACTTTTCGCTTAATAAGAATCATTTTGTATTACATAACGCTAGATATTTGAATTGTAAATATATATGTTTTAATTTGTACATAATAATATTAGAACCAAAGGTGTATTTCATAAAGTATTATTAAAAACATGACAATAATCAAATAAATAAATTATTTTACTAATTTTAGGAATAAGTATTGAATTTTATATTTTATATAAGTAGTTTCTAGTCTAATATACTTAGGTAGTATTTTTGAAGTGCATTTTACCACCAAATATATTATTCAGTACTTAACTAGTAATAAGTTACAATTGTTTTTCATAACTTTAGTATTAAATATAACTTTTGAAAGAAATTGTTTTTACAACTGAAATTAGTTTGAGATTATTCTGTAAATATTAATGTAAGTTTTATATAAATGTGGTAAAATATTACTGCGACTTTTAACTACATATTTGCATAATAAGAATCTTGTTGAATTAGGTCATTAAGATTTTAAGTGCCTTATATAGTACTCTGAGCTTATACTCTGTGGCGTGTCGTACGAACAGCTAAAAAGAATGGCAGATGATACCTAGAGAAAAATGGAAAGAACTTCATCGACAAGAGCTCAGCTCATCGTCAAACAAAAAATAAAATAAAAATATAAGTAAATATATTTCATTTATTGAAAAGTTAAGAAAACCATTCAGATTATCAATTATTATTTACCAAGTAATTTTCTTAATTATTTGAAAATATTAGTTTATTTGTGACATAATAAAATATTTACTTTATTCAAGACAAAAGGGTTCCACAAATGATTGCTTAGAAGTTATTTGAAACTAGCAGCGCCCCGCGGTTTTACCCGCATTGTGCCCGTTCCCGTGGGAATTCCGGGATGAAAAATAGCCTATAACCTTCCCGTTGAATGTGGCTATCCATTACAAAAAGAATTATTCAAATCGGTTCAGTAGTTTCTGAGATTAGCGCGTTTAAACAAACAAACAAACAAACAAACAAACAAACAAACAAACAAACAAACAAACAAACAAACAAACAAACAAACAAACAAACAAAACAAACTCTTCAGCTTTATAATATTAGTATAGATTTAACAATAAGGGATTTTGTAATATGGAATGATAAAGAAATTATAAAGCAATGTTGTAACTACTGTTGCATTTAAGTTAGGTTATAAGATAGTATTGGTATGTCAAATGATGATAAATTATATAAAAAGATTGATGGAATTAGGAATGAAATTGTATGTTAATGTATCGGTGTTGTGCGACTCTTTATGTATATTTGATAGCTTTGAATGATTGTAACAAAATTGTGCCCAAAAATATATGCAAAAATAAATAAGTATCGAGAATATTTTGTTTTTTATTGTTCTTTAGTCTAAAAATTGATAAAGATTGCTAAAAACGTCATCTGTTACAAAGAAAATGAACTACATTAGTTGCTAAATTTGACACTAGATGGCGTAGAGTCATATTGAGAAAACTTTTTTGTTTCTGGAAGTCATTATTTTATAGTCCTATAATTAATAATAATAATTATAATATACCACAAAGACCCCTAAAAATTTCTTCCCTCAGGCACCTGCAGGAGCAGTAATCCAATTTAAAAAATAATCTATACAACACAGACTATTTGAATGAACCGTTTAGTTCCGGAAATGAACACCTCTTTATAACTTCTGCTGCCCTGGTACTTTGTCTCAAAAAATGCAGATTCCTGGTTAGAGGGACACTCGATTGAATTCGTAGGTTCGGCAGATATTCTCCTCAAGTGAAGGAAAAGTACCAGGCGATCAGAACTCACAAGAGATATAAAATAATAAAGAAAACCCCGGTGCTTTGCAATAATATTCTTTCTAGGAGTATTTTTATTTAATTGATAACACGCGGACCCCGAAATATTCCTCAAGTTACCACTGTACTCAACCTTTTAGTACCAGGCGAACATGATATACGAGGAGGTTGTAGTTTAGTTTAATTACAGCGCCATCTAGTGATGTGAGTTTGAACTTTGCAATAGCAGAGACATCTATTGACAAGAAGTCGAACTAAATTTAGTGAAAATTCTCACGATAGATGGCGTTAAACAAGACTTGAGTTTTGTCATACATACTTTATACGGCTATACTTCAAATTAGTTCAATCGTGTAACCATTCGAATACCAAAACCTATTTTGGCAGGACTAAATTTATATTAGTTAAAACTTAACAGCCCCGCTAGGTTATTAAATGAAAACAAAGGTAAATAATTTGTTCTTTATTTAATTTCGATAATATGGCTTTGCCGTCGGTAGAAATGTTTACAAAATTACCTAAAAATTATTTATTTTACAATGTTGCTCTAAGCTAACAAACATTTAACGCAATTTTAGTAATAAATTAAAAAATAGCAGACAATTTTTTTTCGTGAATAACATTATTTGTTCAGCTCCAGTTCACAAATATCTTTACTTTATGACAAATTCTATCCAAAGGACATAAAAACCTGTGTTTTGAATTAAATAATTGCTAGATACAATTTTAAATTCCAGCTAAAATTACATTTCATGTTTTTAAAACGAAAATTGCTATAATACCCCGGTAAATTTAGACATTCGAGTTTGCATAAAGTCCCAACAAGCTGAAAATCAGGAAAATTGTTCGAAACATAATTATAAACAATGTGTAAAAGTTCCCCATCATTCCCGTGTATGGAATTTTTTTTATTCAAGGTCAAATGTCAAAAATAAGTGTTTTTCGCGAATATCTGAAAAACGGTGCAATGTAGCAAAAAAAAGTGTATGATGAAATGAAAGCTTATAAAATTCTCTATAACTTTAATTCTATCCACTTTTTCCATATTCCAAACCGTTATTGAACTACACGCTCCAGAAATGTCAAAATTAAGGACCTCGGGCAGGTAACTATGGAGCCTGCCCCAATGCTCAACAGTGACATGACCCATGTCATTTGAAAGGTCTTGAAGAGTTGTACAAGTTACTCCTAGGCAGTTATATCGAATTCGATGGCCAACTCGGTGTTTTCGACCACCGAAGAATTACCACTGGAGGTGCTGTGGAGCCTGGACGGAATGCTCAACAGTGACATGACTTACGCATTTGAAAGCTCTTACAAGTCACTTTTTGATAGTTATGTCGAAATCGACGCCAAACTCGGTGTTTTCGACCACCGAAGAAAAAACACTAGGTGTATGTGCAATAATGTGCAGTTGACCCTGATCGTATTGCTCAACAGTGACATGACTAATGTCATTTGAAAGCTCTTACAAGTCACTCCTTGACAGTTATATCGAAATCGACGACCAACTCGGTGTTTTCGACCACCGAAGTATCGACACTGATCGTATTGCTCAACAGTGACATGACACATATCATTTGAAAGCTCATAAAGAGTTTTATAAGTCACTCTTTGATAGTTATATCGAAATCGCCGTCCAACTTAGTGTTTTCGACCACCGAAGAATGGAGTTGGGCTATGCCATACCGAAGTATCGACGCTGATCCTAATGCTCAAAAGTGACATGACCTATGTCATTTGAAAGCTCTTGAAGAGTTGTACAAGTCACTCTTTGACACTTATATCGAAATCGACCGCCCACGCGGTGTTTTCGACCATCGAAATATCGACACTGGGTGTATGTGCAGTTGACCCTGATGGTATTGCTCAACAGTGACATAACTTATGTCATTTGAAAGCCCTTGAAGAGATATCCAAGTCACTCCTTGACATTTATATCGAAATCGACGGCTAACTCGGTGTTTTTTAACCAAAAATAAAAAAATATATGTACACATTAGTTAATAAAGGACCTTGAGAAAATTCCATTCTTCGGTGGTCGAAAACACCAAGTTGGCGGTCGATTTCGATAGACATGTCAAGGAGTGACTTGGACATCTCTTCAAGGGCTTTCAAATGACATAAGTTATGTCACTGTTGAGCAATACCATCAGGGTCAACTGCACATACACCCAGTGTCGATATTTCGATGGTCGAAAACACCGCGTTGGCGGTCGATTTCGATATAAGTGTCAAAGAGTGACTTGTACAACTCTTCAAGAGCTTTCAAATGACATAGGTCATGTCACTTTTGAGCATTAGGATCAGCGTCGATACTTCGGTATGGCATAGCCCAACTCCATTCTTCGGTGGTCGAAAACACTAAGTTGGACGGCGATTTCGATATAACTATCAAAGAGTGACTTATAAAACTCTTTATGAGCTTTCAAATGATATGTGTCATGTCACTGTTGAGCAATACGATCAGTGTCGATACTTCGGTGGTCGAAAACACCGAGTTGGTCGTCGATTTCGATATAACTGTCAAGGAGTGACTTGTAAGAGCTTTCAAATGACATTAGTCATGTCACTGTTGAGCAATACGATCAGGGTCAACTGCACATTATTGCACATACACCTAGTGTTTTTTCTTCGGTGGTCGAAAACACCGAGTTTGGCGTCGATTTCGACATAACTATCAAAAAGTGACTTGTAAGAGCTTTCAAATGCGTAAGTCATGTCACTGTTGAGCATTCCGTCCAGGCTCCACAGCACCTCCAGTGGTAATTCTTCGGTGGTCGAAAACACCGAGTTGGCCATCGAATTCGATATAACTGTCTAGGAGTAACTTGTACAACTCTTCAAGACCTTTCAAATGACATGGGTCATGTCACTGTTGAGCATTTGGGCAGGCTCCATAGTTACCTGCCCGAGGTCCTTAATTTTGACATTTCTGGAGCGTGTAGTTCAATAACGGTTTGGAATATGGAAAAAGTGGATAGAATTAAAGTTATAGAGAATTTTATAAGCTTTCATTTCATCATACACTTTTTTTTGCTACATTGCACCGTTTTTCAGATATTCGCGAAAAACACTCTTTTTTGACATTTGACCTTGAATAAAAAAAATTCCATACACGGGAATGATGGGGAACTTTTACACATTGTTTATAATTATGTTTTCAACAATTTTCCTGATTTTCAGCTTGTTGGGACTTTATGCAAACTCACCCTCATTTTTTGGTTTAATTTGACCGGATTATAAAGACATTAAACTGTGTGAGCTGTCACAATATCAACAATAACGCAATTAAAATTCATTTATACATTAAAACAACTTAAAAACTAAATTTACGAATCACATGTTTACATTAAACCTAAAAGATTCAAATAATACTTGATAATTTCATTATTATTTGGCAACATTACGTTTTGAAATACATTTTTATTTAGCAAATTAGTTTACACTTTAGATTATATTACATTCATTATAATTCATTTGTTAGTTTCATTAATTTTATTTTACATTGTTATTATTATAAAATTTTACAAAACAATATTTAATAGATTACATAAATACAAATAATATTTAATATTTTATCAACATGTATCAGTATCACTTTGTCAAATTAAACTGTATGTAAAGGGTGTCCCAAAAAGAACGCAAGATTTAAATTTTAAATAAAACACAGATATTTAAAAAAAAAATCGTGCAACTTTATTATATCGTAAAGTAGACAGAATGAGGTTATGTATGGAACAACATATACCGCCGCGGCTTTGCTGGCACACACGCGATCTTTTAATGAAATTTTCAATGACCGTTTTGCATAAATGCTGCGGTATTTCATTAATGCAGCGTCCCAGTTTTTTCGTGCCTAGAATTGAAGAAATGAATGTAGAGGGCATGTGGTTTCAACAAGACGGCGCCACATGTCATACAGCCAAAGAAACAATTCAATTGCTGCATCAGTCATTTCCCGGTCGTGTTATCTCGCGTTTTGGCGACCAGAATTAGCCGCCTAGATCGTGCGATTTAACACCATTAGACTTTTTTCTTTGGGGTTTTTTGAAGTCGATGGTTTACGCGAATAAGCCGACGACGACTCAAGCCTTAAAAGAGGAAATTGGACGCTGCATTAATGAAATACCGCAGCATTTATGCAAAACGGTCATTGAAAATTTCATTAAAAGATCGCGTGTGTGCCAGCAAAGCCGCGGCGGTCATCTGCCCGATATGTTGTTCCATACATAACCTCATTCTGTCTACTTTACGATTATAATAAAGTTGCACGTTTTTTTTTAAATATCTGTGTTTTATTTAAAATTTAAATCTTGCGTTCTTGTTGGGACACCCTTTAGTATGTATATAATATAATTTTAGTACATTTTCATAACAGCCTTTTATAACACAAAGGCCATAAATATACTTTATACTAAGTTACAATCGTTTGAAGTCAAATCAGTTTACCATCATTAAAAATTCAAACAGCTCTTAACAAAAACCCAAAGAAAAATAGTTGTGTTAATCTGAATTTTCGCACCTTCAAAAATACATAGACATAAGTTATGGTTATGATATGATCATTGTTTCATATTGAAAAATACAGATTTTAATGATTTAGGTTAATTTGCGCAATAATCAAAATTGAAGTTCATTTTAAACATAACAAAACTATAAACGTAAAATTTTGTTCAAATTGCTTAAAATATTACCAATCGTAAAATATTTTTCACTTAGAAGAATGTAATGTCCCACAGGTGGGCAAAGGCCTCTCATCTCACTGAAGATTACGGTGAGGAGGATTGGGCGTAATCATAACGCCTGTCTAATCTTAGATTATACTTTAATCTGTCATTAACACCATTGAATATAAATGAACATTACTATTATTTTAGTTTGAATTCTCTTTAAGAAACTTTATGTAAAATGAGCTATGTATTAGCGTCATATTGGGTCTTATAAATATATTTATCACACAAATAAATGTCACGTTTTTGTTTCAAATGTTAAGCAACCGCTGATAATTATAGTATTTGTCAATATTAGTTTGTTGACCACCTGTTATTATTATTACAAAGAATATTGTTCAACTAATAGTGTTATCTGTAATGTTTTTGATATTAAAAATAATTGTTTGTGTTTTCATATTCGGATCCTATATTTTACCCGTGCTTATCGGTTATTGGATGCGATTTTTTATCTGTGAGTGAACGAGTGAGTGATTGATTGAGTGAGTGAGTGAGAGTGAGTTGATTGGTGTAATATTTCAAATTCGATTTTTACGTCAATCCCTATCAACTCACATCAGGAGTTGTGAACTGTAAAATAACTATCGCTGTAAAATAATCAGATACTTACTACCTTATACATAAAAGCTTACCAGCAGCATTTTAGCTATCAAATGGTTTGTCCCTTTCTGACAAACGCTATTTTCCAAAGAGCGAAAGAGACAAAACACTCACTAACAGTGTTTTAGTTAGAGAGCGTTTATGAATAAGGCAGTTAAACCACGGATAAAATAAGCGGAGTTTAATATTAATTTGCTATTAAAATTTATCTGTAAGTCACGTAGTTAGAACACAATTGTCTTTTGAATATTATCTGCACGCGTCCATTATCATTGAGCTATAACATTGCTCCTTTCATTCAATACATACATTACACATATACTTATAATTATCCATTCGTTCACTTAAAAATAGTTCTATTACTGGTATCTACTTACGGGGATCAGATGTGTTCAGTTAACTCTTTGTTAGGTAGTAAACTTTAAGCTGCGTTTCTAAACCGGAGCGGAGCTGTGCTTAACCTTTTGAGCGCCAATGTCGGCTATAGCCGACATACAACTCCGTGCGTTCCACGCCAATGTCGGCTATAGCCGACATGAATTGTTATTATTATTTAACCTTATATTTGCTTAATAAAAGAGTATTTGTTTATCATATCTTAGTTATTGAAGTAACAACGATATAAAAATTTATTTTTAACTCAAACCTATCCATAAAAATAAATTGTATGGAAGATTTTTATACCAAAAAAGATGACAAAAAATACGTGCGAACGGCCATGCCCCCTGCGCCATTGTCGGCAAATGCCGACCGCTAGTGTTGTGCCAACTTTTTATATAATAAACAACCTGTATGCTAATGTTGAGAGTAAATATACAATTTTAGTATTATTTCATTGCACAAATAGCATATAATATTTCTGATACAATAAATAACATTATCGGTGCCCCCTGAGTGAAAAATTATTAAACTTTTTTACCACCCCTCCATACAATCGATACAATCTACTGTGCCGTGTGCCCATCCTTATTCTATTATCTTTTATGAATGTCCTCTACGCCACGGTCGGCATTAGACGACGCACTCTGACGTCATCTGCGTACGAGTACACATCTAGTGTTGTCCGTTGTTCGTTTGTGATAAGTTTGTTATCGTGCTCTAAGTGAATCGTGTGTTGTGAAAATGGCTGAATTGAGCACATCGGAACTTCTTCACATTTTAGAAGATAATGATTTATGTTATGTCTTTCCCACGGTGTTAAAATATAATATCGTTTTTTTACGACAGCACGTGTTGTACAGTTTTATGATTTACTATTGCACTCGTATATTCCATGAAAAGTTGGGAACAAAGAAGTAACAAAAACAAAAGATTTATGATACATTTTTAGGAATAACGGCTTTTACTAAAGAAGTCCTTAGAATAGGACCATTGCTTATTTTATTTACATATCATTGTAAATAAAATAAGTAATTTTATTCAATATATAATAAATAATGCTAAAATAAAAGGTAGGTATTTTAAATGTAAATTTTAATCGAAACGCGCGCGTCCCATCTCTAATAAATAGCGTGCACATAATGAATTCACCGACTGACCACGCCAATGTCGGCTGGGGCCGACAACATCTATTGACTAGTGCTGGGGTAAAGTTACTATGATCTTTTTATTTGATTACTTATCTTCAAGCGACTTTGATGTATTAGTATTTGCTAAAATTATGAGCTTTGGTAAAATTACTAAATTACTAGTGTGTGGTTAAAAAAAACTTCAATAACAATATGTTGGTATACATTTACGCACTTTATTTAATCATTATTTAACCGGAAAAACACGTTTTCAACATGCTATTCCCATCCTTATATTTTTTTAGGTATTTATCTCTGATTTTTGGGTCTGGCGTGGAGGGCATTATTTATGTTTTATTACTTGGCGCTCAAAAGGTTAACTGACCAATCAAAACGCATTACGAAAAGATTTTGACTATGTCAACGCTTCGTTTGACAATTTTAATGAGTTTAGTGCGTTCAAACTCCGGCACCAGGGTTGGCTACTAACCTACTCGATTTACTTACTTGAAGTCAAAAGTCAGTCAATTTTTTGGAACGAAGTTCCTTATCGCGCGTTGCGAAAGGGGGCTAGACGGAAAAAAGGTAACGACACTTTTTAGGCCAGAGAGAGACAGACAGAGGAACATGCGCACGCCAGAGAGAGTCAGACAGAGAAACATGCGCTCTCTCTCTCTCTTATAGAAAGCAAGGCAGAAATTTTCGTTTCGTCTTTCTATTTCGCATTGAACAGTGTGGTGTCGCGACGATTATTTTTGTTGATAATAAATAAACTTCGTTCCATCCGGGTGTCCCTTGACCCCTCTCAAGTTTTTTTTTATTTAGTTTTGGCCGTATAGTGGCTCTTCTGAACGTACTACTTATTTAATGTGTTAGTCGATTGAGCTCCGCACAGCTCCGTCTCGCTTACATAGAAACGCATCCTTAATAAGTTTCGACGAATTTCATAATTTTGTTAGTGATTGAATATGCTGCATCGAAATTTCAATTCACTTCAATTGAATACCAACGTTGCATTAGTATTTTCTGTATCAAAGCAAAATGGTTAGTATAATCAGCTTGGAAATACGTACAGTCGGTTTTTACACGCTATGACAATTATCGGTTTGTCAAAAAGTGTATTTGACAATTGCCAAAACAAAGCCAAAACTCGCCAAAACAAAGTATTTTTCAACTGTCAATAGCTCAAAAATATATTAGTCTATCGTCTTTGGTCAAAAACGTGTATCTATTTGACATCTGTCAACGTCAAAAAACGTACTGTAGCTGCCCTAACTTCACGTCTGATCCCCTGACACTAATCAGCTAGCTAACATATACTTAGGAATGTTAGCACCATAGCGTTTAGAATCACAATTATTATCTAAAGCAATTGCTTTTAGGCTGCTAGCATATGGATGCCATTGGTTGAACCATGCTTGAACATTTTTAACTATGGTCAATTTGTCAGAAATTTACAAGACTGATTGTCAAAGTATTTTGACATCTGACAGTTTTACAAGCTTTTCAGCAGTAAATTTAATCAAGAATTCTCAGTCTTGTCTGAAATATACACAAAAAATTTCAATTTTCAGAAATTGACCGGTAAACTATTCAATTAAGGCAATATCTATCAACAGCATCCAGTATATGCTGTCCAATGCAACTGTTTGTAACCTCTCCATATCAATACTTTAACCAATTTACATATTAACACAACGCAACTTCTTCTCTGGCACTCTGGAAGCGTATTGAAAGCTAGGAACGACTGCTTTGGGTTCATTTTTCTCTTCTTCCTTCTCTGCCATCATATTGTTCAAGCAAATCTTCATTTCTGCTGCAAACTTCCGGACTAACCTTTCTAACGAAAACAAATGATCGTCCAAAGCTTCAGGCACTTCGTTTCTCATGAATTCTGCTAGTTTTAGCAAGTATTCTACGTTTGAGCCTGAAGGGCCTTTGCATTCGAGAATTTGCTTGGCTATATCTGGTAATGGGGCGGCACCAAGCCAGTGTTTGTTTTCTGGGACTGCTATGTAGAGAACTGCGTCTTTCTTTTCGTTATTGAAGCTGGTTGAGGGTTGGAAGAAGGTCGGTCTTGGTTGGAAGTTAACCGTGTATATTCTGTAGCCGCCGAGCTTGCATTCCCTGTTTGATAAGTAGGGTAGGGCGGCGTTGTTTTCTGCTGACACGAGGAATGCTTTGCCCCATGTTATGCCCTGCAAAGGTGAGAGGTTTTTGATTAGATTTGTTGGAATTTTTATTGGAAAAAACGCTGTGGTGTTATCGCAGATAGCTTAGGTATCAAAGTTTAGTACTAATTAACTATCATGTATTATAATATAAATGTTTGTAAACTAACTTATATATTTATAACACGCGTTGTACACACTGTTTAGGGTCCTGTACCCAAAGGAGAAAAATAGAACCCTTTTACTAACACTCCATTGTCTGTCTGTCTGTCCGTCCGTGTAACTGAAATAACTAGTTCTTATGTGAAATAAATACGTTGACTAGTCTATAAATGGCTTTTTTAGGAAACTTACCTACCTACCTAAAGCGTGGCCGACAATCAGTAATTTTTTGAAAAAATACATTTTTTAGTTAAAAATAAATTAAAAAATAATAATGAAATGCTCAGTAATATTCGTTTCACTTGTAGACGTTATTACACTACACGTAGTTTAAAGACCTATTTAAATAAAACAATTGACTTCAACTTTGACCTTCTGTTTTGTTGATAAGTTAGGTATCCGCTATGAGCAGGGGACGACCGAAATAAATGGGCATTCCGATTATTAATTATTTAAATTATTCATACTGGAGGTAGAGTAACATCACATAAATGTAGTCTTTTTTAAACTTGCACGATCTGAACACATAGTAAACGTACTCACACTTGCTTTATTAACTTTCTAACGCGAAAAAACCCGTGTGAGTAAAATCTATTTCTTTTGGATTGGCACAAAATGTGGTTAAATGTCGTCAATTTTCCAGCCGAAGACGATTGCTTCTGAAGAGGAAAAAGGTTTAGAGATAGGGTAATAATGAAATAAAATTACTAAACCTTCTTCCTCTTCAGGAGCAATCGTTTTTGGCTGGAAAATTGACGACATTTGTCCACATTTTGTGCCAATCCAAAAGAAATAGAGTATACGTTTACTATAACATAAATGTTATTGCTAAATAGTTATTTGAACAATTTAGGTAAACTAGCAGAGTTAGCATAGTTTTAACCGCGTAGTAACTGTTGCTGTAGGAATTTCGGCTATAAAAGAAGTCACAAACCTTCCTCTGGTATATAGTTAACCTAACCATTAAAAAATCGAATCAGACTGAAAATTCCCGCGATTAGCAACAAAATTAGAGTCAACATTTACTCTTTATAATATTAGTAAAGATAACTGATCCCCATGGTTTCTCCCGTTCGCCTATCCAGATTTTGCCGAGAAAACTATACAAAGAGACACATCTTTTTCCTCATAAAATTAATAAACACAAGTCATTTCGTACTTTAAACAAACTTATTATTCCGTACTTTGTCATAATACGTAATAAACATGTACAAACTAAAACTTCTCATATACTAATTATTTCAGGAAAATAACCGATTCAAATACCTGCATCATAAATTCGGTAAACAAAATTATTATTAGCGCGTGACGTAAAAATACGGCAAGATGGCGTTTATCACTAGAGTGCCTCGAAACGGGTCAGGGGCCTGATGAAAACAAATGTAACGTGTAATTCACGACTTTGGTAATTTATCAATGAAGAGAAAGAATCTGTAACTAGATATTCTGGACTTGCATTCTAGTAAGTTAGATTTCATTCCAGCTTAGACCTTAGTTAGGGTCTAATGAACCGTATGTTAATTTGTTGGGGATTGTATTTATTTATTTACTTTATATATCTTTAATTTAAACTCTCTTTCTATAATCTTTTTTATAAACCACAATTTAATTTTTAACTTATTAAAAACACATTTTGTCCCAAAGCTGGGAAAAGTTATCCCATCAAAAATATGACTTGGAAAAAATCCAAGTCTCGCTACTCAATTCTACTGAAAGAAGTTTTGAGATCCATGTAATACCAAGTCGGTCATTCATTCAGTCTCAAGGGTCTCATTGAAGACAGAATAAAAACAACAAACTTCACCTTTATTATATTAGTATAGATCCGACCACTATTGTAAGACAAAATACAGTTTTCTTAGAGTCGAAGATGTCAGTGTAAAGACGTGTTATGACTATAGTAGATCCCCTAGATAGACAACAATAACAATCTGAGACACAATATGAACGGTCCCCTGAGAAGATTAGTCGATACTATCACCCTTCAATACAATACTAATGATTTAACTCATAATAAGAGACATAGTTGATAAAGTTATGTAAATAGACACCATCTTTTTTTAAGTCGGAAAAACCGTAGGTACTGCGAGGATCGCGTGATCAGTGATCACACGTTTGGATGGCAATTTCAAACCCGAGCCGTTTGAAAAGTGATCGGAAACATATGTCGGCACTAAAATGGAACCGAATGCACATACCACTAGACACCTATAGATAAACACTAGCTGACCCGGCGACCGTTGTTTTGACATATAATTTATTTTAAAATTAAGGGGTGGACCTCCCTTACCATTTAGAGGTATGAAAAATTGATGTTGACCGATTCTCAGATCTACCCGATATGCACACAAAACTTCATGAAAATCGGTCAAGTCTTTTCTGAGGAGTTTAGAAACATACACCGCAACACGAGAATTTTATATAATTAGAAGATGATATATAAGTAAATGAATTTCCAACTTTTTTGGAATTGGGTCAAATAGTACCTACTACTATTCATTATATATTTACTTTCATGTGTATGTAAGTGTCTCTACATTTATTTATAGCTCTTATTTCAGGAAACGCTGATAATAAATTTACGCAACACGTGGGAGTTCATTACACTGCAAATCATAATAGAACACGATGTTTTTGTTATTTGTTGTTATTCTCCGGAATCATAATTTTTTAGGGTCCCGTGTTTACCCTAGTGTCGGACCAGTAGTTCCTGAAATTAGCGCGTTCAAACAAACAAACTCTGCAGCTTTATAATCACTACATAGTATAAAACAAAGTCGCGTCTGTTTGTCTTCTGTTTGTCTGTCTGTATGCTTAAATCTTTAAAATTACGCAACGGATTTTGATGCGGTTTTTTGTAATAGGTAGAGTGATTCAAGAGGAAAGTTTTTATGTAAAAAAAATCCCGAAATTCCCACGGGAACGGGCACAACGCGGGTAACCGCGGGGCGCTGCTAGAATTAGTATAGATTAAAACCTGAAAGGTAGCGGTACTTCGGTAGCGGGTACAGCTACCGGAGCTAGTAATTATCTTAAGCCTATTTCACCAGTCTAATCATAGTAATTAACATAGTCTGTTTACATTAGATTGAATAGTATTTTAAAAATATCGCATGTTTTGGGTTTATCGGTCTATCGGCTAGTTCTACAGAACAATGGATGTATTTAACTATGTATGTAGTTGCGTTATGATAACATGAGCTATCAGGAAATGTATATAAACAGTGAGTATATAGCTGCTTATATAGCGGGCGTACAACACAAATTGTGACACCTGACTAGGTCATTAAGAGCTGTTTTTTTTTATTCATAGTTAACTAATAAATGGTTGAAAATTCATAATCGTAACCATATTAAGTACTAAGGGTTGCTTCAGCTTACGATCACGCACCAGTTAACGTTAACATAAAATGTTAGTCTCAATAGACGCAAGAAAATGACAATTCTTGGCTTTCTATTGGCCGCCCGAATGACTTTAACAGAATGTCATTTAAGTTATAAACAACGCTTTGTATTTAACAGACATTTAACAGCGGAAAATATCGTGAACCTTTTAACGAACGTATGTTACGATAACCAACCGTTTGAAACAACCCGAGAGATAATTAGCAATACTAAAGAATCTAAAGATCTTCGAAGAGGCTGTATCTGGGCCTGTTTCTTCCTCATACACTACTAAAAGGACGGGTTTGTCCTGTGACTCCAAGGAGAAGTTAATACTTATGTCAGACACCAGTTTTTCATGTCATAAGTGTTCAGAACAAACGAATTACGAGTAAATTAAGCTCTATTAAGGGACATTGTTAATCGAAAAAACCTATACCATTCTAAACTTAAATAAAAAAATTACGTTTTACATTTGTTTGAGAGATATTTATTTAGCAAGTTGTTATACAAAGTTGAATGACGATACAAGGGTGAAAAACACATTCATCGCACGCACACACACACACACACACACACACACACACACACACACACACACACACACACACAAACACACACACATCCAAGCATCCTCTTAACCAATCAAAACAAAACAATGTAGCACAGAAATTTTCACACGACCCTAATCTGTTACTTTATCAGTCGTATAAACTAGTATCTACTGGATATAAAATAGTTGCCAATCTAGTTCAAATCAAATTAACCTTAATCTTCAGACAGACGTTAGTTTATCAATATTTTTGCAGTATCAATGTTGATATGAATTTCAGTACAGCTGTGTCATTGTGTTCATTATATTTGACTAACTTAGCTGTGTGATTCTGTAGTATATTCAGAACTAGCAGCGTCCCTCGGTTGTACCCATGTTGTGCCCGCTCCCGTGGGAATTTCGGGAATTTTTACACATGTAAACTTTCCTCTTGAATCACTCTATGTATTGAAAAAAAAAACGCATCTAAATCCGTTGCGTAGCTTAATCCTACTAATATTATAAATGTGAAAGTTTGTGAGGATGGATGTACGTACATGTATGTTTGTTACTCTTTCACGCAAAAACTACTCAACGGATTTGGCTGAAACTTTACAGTAATATAGTTTATACATCATAATAACACAAAGGATTGGACATGGGACATTTTATGCCGAAATTCCCGCGGGAACGGGTCCAACGTGGGTTACACCGCGGGGTGTGGCTAGTATTTGATAACTATCCGTTTCCAATGAAGCGGAGCTATGCGAAGCTCAACTGACCAATCACAATGCATTACGTAAAGATTTTGACAATGTCACTGCATTGTTTGACAATCACAACGCGCTGTGATTGGTGAATCGGGCTCTACAACACTCTGCTGTCCTTCTATGAAACGCAACCTTTTTTTTTTTTTTATTAACCTATATTGTCCCACGCAACCTTATCGGTTACAAAATTAAAAGATATTCTTTTTTTAAAAGATTTTCTGTCTCAAAATTTATAATAAACTAGCAGCGCCCCGCGGTTTTACCCGCGTTGTGCCCGTTCCCGTGGGAATTTCGGGAATTTTTTTACATAAAAACCTTCCTCTTGAATCACTCTATATACCTATTACAAAAAACCGCATCAAAATCCGTTGCGTAATTTTAAAGATTTAAGCATACAGACAAACAGACAAAAATAGCGACTTTGTTGTATACTATGTAGTGACGATGCTTTCCATTTAACAACATTAGATATGATAATGGCTAATTAAGTGGACTAATGCCACTTTATATGTAATGGACAGAAATGATATGTAAACATTGTAAACACTGCACGTGGTGTTGTGATTACAACAATTTAATGGTACAAATATGTTAGATAATAAAGTAAGTTCCAGTAGGTTAGTAAGCTGACGGATTGTAGTTCTCTCAAATACGTAAACAAGCTAGCCATGCCCCGCAGTGCAAGATGTTCCCAATACGACGAATGATATTTTTGTGAGAATTTGAAAATTGATTCAGTGTGCTTAGTGGGAGTTTTCCAAATAACTTTACAGTCGCGTAAGCGAAAAAACTCTGTGAGTCTGTTGTTTTTAAGTTGCCATGGTTATTTTTACGCGTTCACAGCGTCAACATTAAGGCCGACGCCGACGATGAACGAGAAACGAGTAGAACTAGAAACTATGTATAAACGAGTTGGCGATCAACAGGAAGTCAGTGTGTAGTTTCGATAGTATTGTAGCTGAATTATATAAAAGAGAGTGCGCAAGTGCGACGAGGGATTACTCGCGCAACTCGTCCGCAGTTGCTCAATCCTGTGCAAACCTACTTCTATCTACTTTCATTGTCGCACTGTAAAGAAATGATAATTCGAGCTAGCATCGTTGAACGAGTATCGCTGAGCGAGTTTATTTTTGAATCTCCTCGCTCAGCGACAAAACTAAGTAGTAAAACGAGTCGATGCCGGCAGTGTGAACAGTCAGCGAGAAACTTTTAATATCTGCACCTCTTTCGTTTATACGGAATATGCATTTATTGTGCGTTTCTTGAGAGAGAAAATCGCCGAGAGTTACTCGTTTTCTCGCCGGCTGTGGGACCACTGCCTAACTCAGAAATATATGTAGCTAAAAAGCGCCCCTAGTGGTCACAATGCGAACTAAAATCTGCCATCGACTTAGTAAGCGCGTAAATGTACATTTCGCGAGTGTGAGTTGCAAGTTGACAGTTACGCTCACTGTGCGTAAAGTAAAGTTCTCACTTTGAATTTATTGGTGAGAGACGGGCGAACGGACGTAAAATGTAATTGTTTGTTTGTAACTATAGTGATTTATCAATACATAGTATAAATCAAAGTCGCTTTCCGCTGTCTGTCTGTCTGTCTGTCTGTCTCTATGTTTGCTTAGATCTTTAAAACAACGCAACGGATTTTGACGCTGTTTTTTTAAATAGATAGAGTGATTTAAGAGGAAGGTTTATATGTATAATGATTCCCGAAATTTCCACAGAAACGAGCACAACGCGGGTAAATAAACCTCGGGGTGCTTCTAGTAGTGTTATAAACAAACGATGTCATGGTCAGCATATTATTTTTTCGCTTGGAAGATGTTTACGACCGCAAGAGCTCAAGATGATCTTTGTTATAATGTCCAGTGTTCGTTCTACTGCTCGAGTTCCTAGTGAACCTCTGACGGAATTGACGGAAAACGATTTTTAAAAAAGATATCGCTTTACCAAAAATTCATAATATACGGTTGAATTGAGAAACCTCCTCCTTCTTTGAAGTCGGTTAAAAATGTCATAAGTAAGGAGCTATGGCAACCTACAAACAACAAACAATGTCAGTCAAGTGCGCGATGTCGATGTCATGGAATTAGTATGTACTACGTACAACTAGAAGGTAATTTTTTTAGACATCGACCATGGAATTAGTATGTACTACGTACAACTAGTACATACTAATTCCATGGTCGATGTCTAATAAAATAACCCGCATAAATGTTATATGTACTTTATACCTTATGAAAACACAGTCGATATGGTATATTCAATTTTGCCGGTTTATTGTTTGGACGCCACAGAGCTACCAACTTAGAAATAAAAATACTCACGGTTTACGGTGAAAAAACGTAATAAATGAGTATACTCGTACTCACAGTTATTCGATGCTCACTACGTACAGAGTTAAGAATGGGTTCCCAACCTTTTTTAGACCGGAGACCACTTTTTAATTATTGTTGTCATCAAGGACCTCCAGTCAATTTTTTTTCATTAATTAGCGATTTAATTTATTTGTATTTCACATTGAATGTGCGCGAGTCCGACTTGAGCATTAATTATTATTATCTTGGACCTCAAAGAAAATGTATTTTCGACTTCATTCAATCAAACATTTGAGCGAGTGCGGAACGCGATCGAAGTTTGTGCATGTTTTACTTGGCCCTTAAAGCCATTTTAAATCCAACTTTACCTTTTTATACTTACAGAATGATAATTGAGTGACCAAATAATATTTTTTTTCTTAGAAATAAGAATAGAAAAGTTTTCTATTCGATCGAATTTGTGAAATATTATTTCGTTCAGTATTTTATCAACGACTTTCCTTAAATTTTCATAAATTAATTTGATAATGTTCGCGAATTATATTTCGACTTTTGGTGCGTCTGTGGACCACATTTTGTCTTCCGCGGACCATCAGTGGTTCACGGACCACCAGTGGTTCACGGACCACTGGTTGGGAACCCATTTAAACGCAAACGTGAAGTTAAAGTAAAATAATTGGAAAACTCGCACTAAGCACACAGTATTGTGATAGGCTTGGTATTATGGTAAGAATGGGTTCGGTTGATAGTATAAAACTATAGACTATATACAGGTGATAAAAAGAAGACTATATAGTAAGATACAAATGAATAAAAAGCGCGGTTCTACAGTTGGTTCCACCCGTGAACAATAGATGGCGCTAGTGTGATTTTTTTGTAGATCGCGGTTACGTTATTTTCCCAGAATTAGTGGAGTCGCGCTCATACATTTTGTTAAGCAGGAAAAATATCTTCCCCTTTTAGAACAAATTAGCACCCCACGGTTTTACCCGCGTTGTGCCCGTTCCCGTGGGAATTTCGGGAATTTTTATACATTTAAACCTTCCTCTTGATTCACTCTATCTATTTAAAAAACGGTGTCAAAATCTGTTGCGTAGTTTTAAAGATTTAATACATAGGGACAGACAGACGGACAGCGGAAAGGGACTTTGTTTTATACTATGTAGTGAAGTTATACAAGAATAAATTATATTATATTAGGTATATTGTCCACTTGACACAATGAATTGTGAATCACAACGGGAAATCAATTTTGTTAAAATTGCAACTTTGTAAAGTAATGACGATCATATCGAGACACGTGAGAATGTGTGTCACGCGAGTATGCATTGATAATAGCTAATGTGTTTGGAAATTACCGTAGACCTTGCAGTAATTATAGCGTATCCAAAAATAATAATTTAGCGACATGACTACAACTATACTCAATTTTGACGATTGCTCCTGAAGAGAAAAAAGGTTTAGTGATTTTATTTCATTCTTACCCTATCTCTAAACCTTTTTCCTCTTCAGAAGCAATCGTCTTCGGCTGGAAAATTGACGACATTTAACCACATTTTGTGCCAATCCAAAAAAATAGATTTTAAGTCATTGCATACGACATGCAGAGACCGGAACAGTGTAAAGTAATCTCTTGAAATCAATACATTCGAAGCACGATAGCGGCGTAGTTCGACAAAGCGATGGAAGATCATTGCGATTGTTAAGCAACGGGCAGCTAGGATGGGTGGCCGATAGTTGCCTTTCTATCCGATCACAAACCGTGCTTCAGAGCACTAGCGATTTTGACATGTAATGTACTTAAAATGTATATAACCTAGCCATGTTACCCGCGTCGTACCCATTCCTGCGGGAATTTCGGGATAAAATTCACCGTCACAGCGTGGCAACCCCTTAATGATAAAACGAAATTCGTCTCACTTTTATGTCTACGGTACATTTATATTCGCATCGTACTCAAATTAAACTAACTAACTACTACTTATAATTCCACGCATACTAGATCAATACATATAACCAAGCACGGGCCAAAAATATGTCAAAACAAACTGGTTTTAACCAGTATTCACTAGAAAGAGGGCTCATAAAAATGTAAAATAGCTGAAGAAATCTAAATAAAGTTTGAATAAAAATCACGTGAGCGCATGGTGATATGGTTAATGTTACACTAGCAGCATCCCACTATTTTAACCGCTTTATACCCGGTCCCAAAAAAAAAATCGGGGTTAACTTAACCTTAAACATTGCTTGTGAATTGCTCTATCTGTTGGTGGTAACCGCACGAAAATCTACTCAGTAGTTTTTGAGTGAATCGCGGACACACAGACAGACCGGATTTGTTTTATATAATGTGTTGGTTGTGTCTGTGCCAATTTGCAAATCGACGGAAGTTAGGGTATAGCTATTGAAGTTCATTTAGAGTTCACAATCGTCATACTATTCTTATTGAAGAACACGTTATTGTGATATAAATAAACCTACTACAATTGTGCTTGTTGTATATGAATGATACGATAGTATTGTTTGTCAGTTTACTACAATAATTCAGAGAAATACGATAGATAATTTTAGTGTTACGTAGGTATATATTTGACTAGCAGCGCCCCGCGGCTTTGCCCGCGTTATGCCCGTGGGAATTTCGGGAATTTTTTTACATAAAAACCTTCCTCTTGAATCACTCTACCTATTACAAAAAACCGCATCAAAATCCGCTGCGTAATTTTAAAGATTTAAGCATACAGACAAACAGACAAACAGACGCGACTTTTTTTTATACTATGTAGTGATTCCTATTTAACAAAGAACTTCACATAAGAATTTTATCTATGCTAATGTAATAAAGTTTGATTTTTCAATACTAATGTAGTCAAGCAGAAGAGTTGGATTTTTTGTTTGTTTGAACGCTCTAATCTCAGAACCTACCAATCCGATTTGAATAATTATTTTTGCAATGAATAGCCACATTCAACGGGAAGATTTTAGGCTAATTTTAATCCCAAAATTCCCACAGGAACAGGGACAACGCGGGTAAAACGGCGGGATACGGTTACTGTTTTATATTAATGAAATATTTTCAATTCGGATATTTTTTATTTGTAATCGGACATAATGATCTAAATTTAATTTTTAAAAGAGTTCCGAAATGGTCCCAATTGTTTGACGCCATTTGATGTTTTTAAATTTTTACTTCTAATTCTTGAAGTTGGTTAATAAGTATGTAAAGAATGAAATGAACAGTTATTTACGATCTTGTAAAAATCAATAAATTAAGAATAGGTACATCAATCTAATATTTAAAACAATGAGTCATAAAAACTAATTTATAATTTAAAACAAACATACACAATAGGAAATTACTTTCTCAAAAACAAAAGCATTATTCAAATATGAATCACTATTTTATAACAATAGGTTAATTTAAAACAATATGGTAAACAGAGATATAAAATAGATTATATTATTTGAAACACGAGTATCAACTACTAATATACCCGGACAAATTCACTCACGGTTAATTAGACCCAAACTAAGCTCTAAGCTTGTAATATGGAATCTAACTAACTGATACTACTACATATATATACACAAATACTTTATAAGAATATATAATTGACACCCAGACGTCGTCGTCAACAACTATGTCTTCACATATTGTTGACTACGGGCGGGAATCGAACCCGCAACCCCCGACACAGTAAGCGCTCTCACTGCCACTGTGCCAACGGGCTTGTCATTAATACTGTGTTTACTTACTTAACTAATATTAATAAAGAGGTAAAGTTTCTAACTTTCTTTGTAAGAGCTAATCTCAGGAACTACCGGTCCGATTTGAATAATTCTATTTGTAATGGATAGCCACATTCATTAGGAAGATTATAGGCTATTTTTCATCATGAACTAGTATTAACCTGTATTGACCTACTGCTGGAAAAAGGCCTCTCATCTCACTGAAGATTATGTACAGTGAGGAGGATTATGCATAATCACCACGCTTGCCTAATGCGGGTTGGTGATCTCAAACCCGAACCATGCTTGAAAAGTAGGAAACATGTTTTCACTCGGCCAGGGAATTGAACCCAGGACCTCAGTCTTGGCAGACGAGTGGACTATTACACCACCAGGGCGTTATTATTCATCAACACTAAAATTATAAAGAGGAAAACTTTGTTTGTTTGGTTTTGTTTAGTTTAGTTTTGTTATAATGAATAGGCTCAAAAACTACAGAACCGTTTTTAAAAATTCTTTCACCATTCGAAAGCTACATTATCCACGAGTAACATAGGCTATTTTTCATTCCGAAATTCCCACAGGAATGGACACAACGCGGGTGAAACCGCGGGGCGCTGCTAGTATATAAATAATTTTACGAAACTAAAGCCGTTAGTAACTAAGTAAACGAAAATTGAAGGACAAAAATGACTATCGAATTTTTGACTCCTTAATAAAATCATCAGCAATCAAAAAATCAATGCCAATACAAGCGATATCAATGCGAGGGAAACCGCAGTAATATGAATAATATTATAACTAAGTGACATAATGCCAACACGAGAATTCTAAATAATGATACAATAATGCGCTTATATGTCTATGTGTGTGTTAGGAGCACGTGTCACGAGTGGGCACGTGTGAAAATAAACAGATGCGCAAAAAGACTTTAGCTTAACGTATATTGTGGTAAAAATATCTAAGAAATGCATACTAGTATTAAAAAATGTATCTACTACTAACCGCACACCGCGGTAATACCTGCTTTGTACCCGTTCCTGCGGGAATTTGGGGATATAATCTATCCCATGTGTTATTCTGATGTTTAAACTATATTACTGTAAAGTTTCAGCCAAATCTGAACAGTAGTTTTTTCATGAAAGTGTAAAAACTTACATACATCCTCAAAAACTTTCGCATTTATAATACATATTAGTAGGAAGTATCTTCTAAGAGTACCTGTGCATCACGGTGCAAGCGAAGGCGCGATTCAAAAAAGAACACAATATTTTTTATGCGAATACCTTTTTTTTTAAATAGGTATAAAGCGGGTCCATTCTTTAAACATGAGCATATAAAAGTGCCAAAATACAAAAACCAGTCAAGTACGAGTCGGACTCGCGCACGGAGAGTTCCATACTCAAAAAACGGCAAAAAATCACGTTTGTGGTATGGGAGCCCCCCTTGAATATTTGTTTTATTTTATATTTAGTATTTTTTGTTATAGTGGCAATAGAAATACATCATCTGTGAAATTTTCAACTGTCTAGCTGTCACCGTTCTTGAGATACAGCCTGGTGAGAGACGGACGGACGGACAGCGAAGTCTCAGTAATAGGGTCCCGTTTTTACCCTTCGGGTACGGAACCCTAAAAATCATGGATTTTAACATTACATTTTTTGTCCTTTTTCAAATTCAGTCGTCGCATTTTCCATTCCATTTGTTGCTCAATTTGAGATTTGTTTGCCATCGTTGGTTCGTTCATACTAGCCTCAAACAAAATTGTATACAACTTTAAAGAAAACACGGTTTGTCAAAGAAAAAGTGTCAAAAGAAATACTCTGTTGATAAACATTAGTTTCACATGCGATGAGTAAAACTAAATATATTTTAAGAACGGAATGCCAATTGCCTTCCCGGCCAATAAAAAAAAATGGTGTGCCAAAAAATGAAATCGATTTTCAAGCACATTGGCAGAAAAGGAGGAAAATCGAATTAGTGCCAAGGAGTGCCACGGTGAAGGCAAGCGGCGATATTTTGCGATTATTTGCGATGTTTTTTAAGTCTAAGGTTTTTAACCCCCTACGCAGAATAGGGGGGCTATATGTTTAACGTCGACTGATTTCGATGCGGTTTTTTCATTTGAAAGCCAGTTTACTTGCAGTGATTCTTAGCTATATTTGGTAATAATCGGTTGAACCGTTTTAGCGCAAGGAATTAATAAAGTTAATTTAATTTTTCATTTTCAACTTTAAAAAAATCCTAATTTTAGAAAGAACGAGAGTAAAATGCTCGACGTTTTAATGTAAACTAATAAGAGAAATAAGATAACCTTTTTCTTAAATCGCATTAGCAATGTTGTAATTTGTAATGGCTACGTTCTTACTCGGCTCACGATAAAAATATATTATGACGTCTGCTTTAGGAAAATGAACACACGCGATTGAAATAACGAAATATTTCAATAATATTATTACCAACCGTTAATAATATTATTTCAATGTATTACGTTTATAACGTGCGGTAGATAAGCGGTTTATGTTATGCTTTTCTAATCAATATCACATAGGTCGGGTGTGAGATCACCCACCCGTATTAGGCAAGCGTGGTGATTACGCCTAATCCTCCTCACTGTACTGATATCTTCGGTGAGATGAGAAGCATTTGCTCAGCAGTGGGGCATTACAGTCGTATACATCATGTGCCTTGTGTCCGTTCCCGTAGGAATTTCGGGATGAAAAATAGCCTTTAACCTTCCTACATATTTAATCCATTACAAAAAGAATAATTCAAATCGGATTGGTAGTATCAGAGATTAGCCCTTACAAACAAAGTTAGTAACTTTACGTCTTTTTAATAATTTATAAGTATAAGTATAGATTTTACTTTATTAAGGGTGCCGAGATTAGCGGGTTAAAACAAAAAAAACTCTTCAGCTTTATATACTATTAAAACAAAACTTCCCTGTGCGAAATCCACCAACAAAGTATAAAAACAACAATGGCCTACTTGGTAATTTTGGCGCCAAAAAAACAAAAGCTATGACACGGGAAAGCAATTCAGAGGAAACTGAATGAGTAATTCCATTTGATTATGAACAAAGAAGTGTTGCTAAACTAAATTTGATATGGATTTTCATGCTCTTTGTGACCACTTGGGTGAACTAATTCATTTACGCTTGTGTAAGCTGTAGTGGTTACAGTTAAAACGTATTTTAACAGCTTAAATACAAAATGACTTTAATGAATGAGTCGTGAAAATTAGTGGCGGTCGGGTAACAATCTATAATTTCATTCTTACCCTATCTCTAAACCTTTTTCCTCTTCAGAAGCAATCGCCTTCGGCTGGAAAATTGACGACATTGGTCCACATTTTGTGCCAATCCAAAAGAAATAGATTTTACACATTTCATTCTAAAAATATCCGATAACAGTGTCTAACTAACCTACTTGAACTTACATAATCTATACTAATACTAGCTGTCCCGCGCGGTGGTTCCACCCGCGACCCAATAGATGTCGCTAGTGTGAATCTAATCCAGGGTGCCACCCAAACGCATACAAAAAAATCATTCAAATCGGTCCAGCCGTTTAGGAGTTCAGTGACATACACGTGCAGTCGAATTATATACTAGAACTAGAATAATATTGAGTTTTTGTTTGTAGGATAACATTCAACGACATAATTTTTCACTAGCAGCGCCCCGCGGATTTACCCGCGTTGTGCCCGTGTCGATTTAATGTACTTATTTATGAGCGACAGTAAGCTGTAAATGGAATAATTAGGGTCAACGCTGCGTTAAGCGTGCGCACGCGGCGGTTCACTTTTGTATTACACCGCACGCGACGGGCGTACGCTACGGTTCACTTTTGTATGAAGCCACACGCGGCGTGCGCACGCCGCGGGCGCCCGCGACGGTTCACTTTTGTATGGAACCGCGGCGTGCGCACGCTTAACGCAGTGTCGGCCCTTAGAGTGAGTACCAAATTAATGAAACCAACAAATACCGCTTAATGAGAATTACTGCACCATAATTGATCAATCCCATTGAGCAATCTCTTTTCGCTAATAGACCGTAATAGACAAAAGAGTGCCGCTACTAATTTAGGGATTACAAAATCTAGGGGGCCGCGGTTTGGAAATGTATCATGTTTCAGGTCAATTTGACGAAACAATGAAAGGTCTTATTGGGAAAGGAATTGGAAGTTAAATTACGTTAGACTATGTTACTTTCCGATGCCCTAATATCTCTGTCCTTCTCTCTCTAATAAGAATTAGCCCAAGCGAAGTGTAATGTAAAAAAATCTTTTATCGAGAAAAAAATTATCGATACTTACTATACTTATATTATACAGCTGCAAAGTTTGTTTGTTTGTTTCAACGCGCTAATCTCAGGAACTACTGGTCCGATTTGAAAAAATCTTAATTATTTGTCGTAAGTAATCCTACTAATATTATAAATGCGTAAGTTTTTGAGGATGGATGTATGTATGGATGTAGTATGTAGTATGTATGTATGTTTGTTACTCTTTCACGAAAAAACTACTGGACGGATTTGGATAAAACTTTACAGTAATTTAGGAATCAGAATAACACATGGTATACATTTTATCCCGAAATTCCTGCGGGGACGGGTACAACGCGAGTAACACCGCGGGGAGCGGCTAGTTCTTCATATATTACAAGTCAAAATCACTCATTAAATCTCTACAAAGTAAGAAATTGACTTCTCTGAGTAAGAGCATAAGGGTCATATTGCCTACTACAAAGACAAAAGTTTTCTCTCCCATTAATTGATAGCATATCAAACTTTACACTAGAATTTGTTACTATGTTATCAATTTCAATATCACGTTTTAAAAACATACACAGGGTTATCAGTCTTTTAGTAAGGAGGTAAATAGATTATAACGTTATTTATTTAATAATACATAATATTATGGGGATTAATAAAAAATAGTTGACACGGCTCAACTTAAGATTATCGGTTCGATATTTTTTGAATTTTTGGCCGTAGGTATATTAGTTACATTAAGATAAAGCAGTCGTTTATTGATGTGAGCGTTAGCGTGCATTTTTGACACACTATATTCAAGATGGCGGCCAAAGCTCAGTACTTAAATGTCAATTGCTAAATGACATTTCATGTCGAAACCATCAAGCACGCAACTACTAAACCTTTTGCATGGTATTGTGTTAAAATGTATAAACTAATGTATGAAACATATTCTAAAAAGAGACCACAGCTATTTCCAAGCACTAACACATGTTGTAAATCATTAAACAATTGCAAAAATGAACCATTTCGAGAATGCCAATGCTAAACAAAAGTAGTTGTTTTAACCAAAAACAAAATAAGAAAACGCCTTGATTGTTCTTTCCGTGTAAGCAACGGAAAAACCCTTTGATTTGCAATGTGGTTGGAACTGAATCGTCGGGCCATACATTCCTATGTCTATCTCGCTCGCACTTACGGGCGTTAAGTAAAGGGTGGACCAAAAAAAATCAGTTATCTCTTTTCAATTCATTTCGTAATAAGCGTACTATAGGTAAAAGGGAATCTATCACGAATTGAAAAATTGACCAATTCTTAGTAACTCCAAGTACACTAACAACTACTTTAGCCTAATGCGGTCACTGAAGTTGTTCCGATCTACTTCGGTCAGCGAAAGTCTTTCTTTAGACTTTCCGAATTGGGACACCTATCACCTACAATCTATTTCTAACGAATCTTGATATGTAAACAAAATGGCCGATTATATAACCAAAGACAATTCCGTCTATAGAGCAGAATTCTTTAGTGATGGGGTAAGAATTGTATAAAACAAGTTTTTATACAAAAGTTATAACGTCACCATTAATATTTTTCATAAGTTGCATATAACTGCCGTATTTTGAAGGGTATGTTACTTTTCCAGAATAGTACAAAATAATATTTTAGCTGTTAATGTCAACATTTTACCATAGTGGCAACGGAAATGATCGCTGGAACTACGAATATTTAAATTTTAACTGTCGCACTCATTGACGTCCATTACACTTATTGACGTATTATAATTTGACATGTCAACTAAGTATTTGACGTCTCAAAGTACGGGCGCGCTTTTGAAATTGTGCATAGTTACAATCTGTTGCTATGCGGTGTGCGTTGAACTTTAGTTACGTAATTTTGACGTAAATTGTGTATTTTTTAGTATTTATAAATAGATACTTACTTCCTTGTCTTCTACTAGCGTCGCCACGCGGCCGGGCTGTAACGAAACAACGATAATTTTAATAATTTGAATGGTTTTGCTAAATGAAATAAGAGTGCTAAATAAATAGGCTGGCTGTACTTTACCATCCGGACTCAGAGACGTCAAATGCTTCTATATTAGAGATTCTTATGACTGATTTTGACATGTAATGTATGAACAATTATGTCAAATAGTGTTGATTTGATGAAAGTGCGGCAATTAGTGCTAAGTAAAGTACGTAAGAGAAGTTAATAATGCAAATTGTCAAGTCTCTTCGTAATCCACTGTGATTGCTTAATTTTGACAAGCCCGTTGGCACAGTGGCAGTGAGAGCGCTTACTGTGTCGGGGGTAGCGGGTTCGATCCCCGCCCGGAGTCAACAATATGTGAAGACATAGTTGTTGGCGACGACGTCTGGGTGTCAATTATATATTCTTATAAAGTATTTGTGTATATTACGTAGTATCAGTTATTATATTATGTAGTATCAGTTATTATATTATGTAGTATCAGTATCAGTTAGTTAGATTCCATATTAAAAGCTTAGAGCTTAGTTTAGGTCTAATTAACCGTGAGTGAATTTGTCCGGGTGTATTATTTACTGTAATGGATTATGGACGCACCCTTATGTGGTGAATGGTAACTAACTAAGTACTCAATTACATTACTAACATGTGTTCAAATCGAAAGTTTAAAAAGAGATATAACTGACACAATCTCAACGATATCGACGAACATACTACAAAGGAATACAAAGGAAATGAACACACTATAATCTCAGATAGAAATAAAACCAAAGTTACTATGCAGATAAGGGTTATATTACAAATTTAACTAAAGTAGGCACCTACTCATTACATAAGAAGTATAAGTTGGTATATATCACTACATAGTATAAAACAAAGTCGCGTCTGTTTGTCTGTATGCTTAAATCTTTAAAATTACGCAACGGATTTTGATGCGGTTTTTTGTAATAGGTAGAGTGTTTCAAGAGGAAGGTTTTTATTCAGTCATATATATTATTTATAATACAAGGACAATTAAAGTAATAATAAAGCATGTCTGTAGTGCAAAGGCCAAATCACTTTGCTATCACATCTGGTCGCACACAAACTTATCTATCGTTCACACTAAACACGTGGGACCGCCATGATTGATGTAATTTTAGTCTAGTCTGCTGATAACAAATACTAATATGAAATTATGTAAGAGATATAGACTGATATCATAATATTAGTATAAGTACTATATAACAAGGTATATTTAGTACTGTTTCTAGTAGGTAACTGATATATTATCCTTTAAGGGTGGGTTGATCCAAACGGCTAGTTATATTAATCTTTATATCCTAACTAATCCTAACTAATATTATAAATGCGAAAGTAACTCTGTCTGTCTGTCTGTCTGTTACGCTTTCACGCTACAACTACTGAACCGATTTGAATGAAATTTGGTACGCAGTTAGTCCAGAGCCTGAGAAAGGACATAGGCTACTTTTTATCGCGAAATTCCTGCGGGAACGGGTACAACGCGGGTGAAACCGCGGGGCACTGCTAGTATTTAATAAAGTCATGTTTGTTATTAAATACCATTTATAACTCGAGAACGGCTGGATCGGTTTTAATGATTATTTTTTACTAGCAGCGCCCCGCGGTTTTAACCGCGTTGTGCCCGTTCCCGTGGGAATTTCGGGATAAATGTAGCCTATAGCCTTCGTCGATAAATAGACTATCTAACAGTGAAAGAATTATTCAAATCGGTTCAGTAGTTTCTGATATTAGCGCGTTTAAACAAACAAGCAAACAAACAAACAAACAAACAAAACAAACTCTTCAGCTTTATAATATTAGTATAGATTTTAGTCAGGAATACGACGATACGTAATAAGAATACCGAAATTCCTACGGGAAACTGCGTTGCGGGTGATACCGCGAACCACAGCTACTGTTATTTTAACTGATGAATGTGTACATTAGTTAAAAAGTTCATGATTTTTGACACTATCAAATGTCTGTTAAATACAAAAGGCCTCATTCATAAACACTTACCAGCAGCATTTTAGCTATCAAATGGTTTGTCCCTTTCTGACATACGCAATTTTTCAAAGAGCAAAAGAGACAAAACACTCACTGACAGTGTTTTAGTTAGAGTGTTTATGAATAAGGCAGAAAGTATGTCATCATTTAAATGACAGTCTTTTAAAGGTATTGTTACGGCCAGTAGAAAGCATCAATTATTTTTTCAGTTAAGACTGAAACTTTATACTAACACTAGCAGCGCCCCGCGGTATTACCCGCGTTGTTCCCGTTCCCGTGGGAATTTCGGAATGAAAAGTAGCCTATAACCTTCCCGTTGAATGCGGCTATCCATTACAAAAAGAATTATTCAAATCGGTTCAGTAGTTTCTGAGATTAGCGCGTTTAAACAAACAAACAAACAAACAAACAAAACAAACTGTTCAGCTTTATAATATTAGTATAGATATAGATTTACTGATGCGTGAGCTATAATCCGATTTACCCGCCCTAAAAAGATGGTAACCTGTAAGCCCGTCCTTCTGAAGGGCAATGGCCTCTCCCCAAAGATATCAATACAATGAGGGATAAAAGTGTTTGAACAAAGACAGTGACATTGGAGCTAAAATTGGCAATGCTTCAAGGAATCTAATTTTCAGTACCGATCTTATGAATCATTTGCTTTTGATTTAAATACTTGATTAAATCTATTCTAATATTATAAAGCTGAAGAGTTTGTTTTGTTTGTTTGTTTGTTTGTTTGTTTAAACGCGCTAATCTCAGAAACTACTGAACCGATTTGAATAATTCTTTCACTGTTAGATAGTCTATTTATCGAGGAAGGCTATAGGCTACATTTTATCCCGAAATTCCCACGGGAACGGGCACAACGCGGGTAAAACCGCGGGGCGCTGCTAGTGTAACAATAATTAGATTAGCAATAGTTGTTTTAATCGTCAGACCATGTTGGAGGGCTTTGGGCGGTCTAAAATGTCCAACACAAAGGTTGACCACTAACTTTCTTAAAATGAAAAAAATTATGAATGAGTAGTTTTATAATCATATATCAAGACAAATAATAACCATGTCCTTATAACCTTAGCTATGTGTATGGAATAATCAACTCTATAATCTATGCTTTAAAGTTGACTTCAATATAACCAAATTTGTTTTATCTAAATAGAAATTCGTTAAACAATACCTCTGTTATGTGTACCGAGAAGAAATGAATAACAAATTGAGTTTTAAGACTAAATAGGTCAAATAGGTTTTCAAATCTTATATTAAACAAAAAAGGTTATAAACCCATATAAAGACAAAATTAAGAATAAATCTGAGGTAGAAACTAGAAAGAAAAAAAAAGTTCTGGTTTGGGGTTTGTTAGAGTTTTTTGAACACCTAAAGGCCCCACGGTCAAACAATTGAAACTACTGAATTAACGTAACATAGCCCTATATACCTATTTGATGTGTTAGTATCACAAATGTTTTTATTTACCAACAGTTAAATAGTGTCAAAATACCTATTTATATGTTTTGAATAAAACATTTCATATCCTTATCTATAGAGGCCATTACTTGCAAAATATAACTAGCACATTAAGCTGAACCATAACTAATGAGACATGATAATAAAATAATAATAAACATATTACCTAGAATAAATAATATAATAATGTTTCCAATTCATTGAAAAAAAACCACAGAAAATAACTTATAGAAACACAAAAAACATAATTGTCAAATTTGTCATGGCCTTCAAGATTTTTAAAGTGATGTTCAGAAAAAAATTAAAAGACCCTCAGTTTCAGATAAATAAGACTCGTGGCCGCAGTGAAACGGCGACAGAAAGTTGCATCATCTACCTCACATTGAGCTTTCTTTTCAATTTATAAAGCACACAGTGCAATCTTTCGTAAATAAAGCTTGTTATTATTGTTTGTAAGACCAAAGACTACTTTCCAGTTTCATAGAAAATATTTCTTTCATTTATTTTTTTTAATAAATACCCGTTTTAGGCTAAGGTCGTAAAATTACTCATCTCACCTTGATTTCAGTTCCGCGATGTGTGGTATTCCCTTGCCAAAATCTTCTTGAAAATCCTTTCACATATCCAGTCACTGATTGCTGGTAGTCAAATCCAGGGTTCCAGCACAAAGAACCGTAACCGAAGACCCAAATAGGTTCTTTTCTGTCCTTATCGTCGTCCGATCTTTCGGATATATTTGAAAAATCCATCTTCGTTTTATCCCAACTCTACGCGTTCTATATTTGAATTTAGTTGTAGTTTCACTAAGTTTAGATTTTTTCTTGTTGTTTATATGATTTTAGTCATTCGAAATACGAATAGAAAGCGACGAAAGCTGTTTCAAATAATTATGTTGCGATTCTTCACGCGTCCGCGATGTAATCTAACATTAGTTTAAATTGTGTTTATGTTTTTTCATAGTTACCGATTAAAGTTAAAGTAAATTACGATAAAATTTTAAACTAGACAAATATTCTATTTATAAACTCGTCCATTTCGAACCCATTGCGATTGTTGACTGACCTGACTGAATGAAATATTTTTTTATTCCGAGTATAATTTATTCGACCGACCAACCGCGAGGCGCGCTCAGCAAATGTCAAATTTAAATGTTATTTGTCAAATGTCAATGTCAGTTACTTGCTTTCATTCATCGCAATGAACGTCAAATTTAAATATCAAACATACGTCAAAATATGCGTAAAACGTTCCGTTCCACAAAATTTTTATTGTTTAACTGGAAAATTATATTAATATCTTGCTAAATGTTAAATATCATAAACTATAGAAGAGTTTCTACAAAGAGGTTTTATTTTATTTTAATTAAGGGCAGAGCACAACCCTCAATAATTTACGGCGGGAAAACCAGAAATTAAACAATTTATTCAATAAATGGTCCATATATTTTCATATTTAAATATAGAATAAATCACAATGCAATAATTTACATTATTAATCAACATTTTGAAATAAATTGTGGAGTATTATGTTATGACAACATCAAGATGTAGGTATTTGGATATCTAGATTGTCTAAAATGAGTTTATTTTAGTTATTAGAGTTTGTAATGTTGGTAGAATAGTGCTGTTTTTCAAAATACTGTGCGGTGAATGTAATTACGGCATAAACACGGATTTATTTAATTGTATACTATTAACTATTTGTATCTACATTATAATCAAGTGCATTTATTAACAATAATAATAATTTATTCGACAATATTGACATAACGGATGAATCATGCATTATATTTATTTTTAAATGGAATGATTAAGTTTTGTAATGTTGGTGCCAAGCATAATACAGTCACGGTCACAATTGTTTATAATTAATATAAATAATTGGTTATTTTATTATGTTTGATAATATTTAAGTCATAAATATGTAATACATGTCTATTTTAATTCTTAAGTGGGGATGAGTCATTCGACCGAACTCAGAGATATGAAATGTTTCCTTATTAGATAGTTCATGCACGGGATTTTGACATGTAGTTTGTTAGGTAATGTCTAAAAAATTACGTCAATTATCTACTATAGTGTCTCTGAATGCGGCGGCTCTGAGTGCACCACCAATATGGAGAGTGCCACGGTACAGGCGGGCGACAGTAACTAGCTAATTTAGAAAATAACACAAAATTATAGTGCAGGAGCTAACATCTTAATGACATTTTATTATGGCCAATGTTCTTTTTTCTAAAATGTCAAGTCGCCATTACCTTTCTTGCACCGTAGTACACCCGTTAGTGCAGTTCATGTATTTGTATGTGCCTACTCTAGATAGGTAAAATTAAATTATGTATTATTTCCCTTTACACCATAATGTGTCTATTGTCACTACATCAAATAAATCAATGATAAATGAAATTGTCTATGGGTTACTTATTATTCTGGTTATTTTTAAAATTCAAAAACATTGAAACGGCTGAAATTGAGCGTTATGCAAGCGTTTAAGAATTTCATGACAATTACACATTTTAATTCAACATAATTGGTTTCTATAAACATTAATAAAATGTACCATTTAGACTTTGTAACTTAAAATAATGTTTTATATTTGCACCGAAACTTGTGATTAAGATGGGTAACTAACATTAGTAACGAGACTACAATTATTAATTAAAGATAATTAAATTTATTTACATTTAATTGTGATATTTGGCTTCAATTTATATTCCCATTTGGAAAATATCATCAACAATAAGCGAATTTTAATACATACAATATTTTTTATAGTTAAAGAGCCATGAGCATATTAATAACATTATTTATTCCTCAAAAATGACATTTCGAGTTTAGTGTCAAATGTAATATTTTTATCTATTTACAATCAGACTTAATAATTGATCAATATTATGTATCAATCAATAATTTTAATTTTAATGGTTAAACATTACACGATCAAACTTGATTATTTTAAGACATAATATCAATATTAGAACAATATGAACATCAATTTCAACAATTCAATGGAAATTTTGATATCGATCCAAAATTACATAGACAATATCAAATATATTTTTATTATCTACTTATTTGTTTATAATTAAGTTTATTTATTTAAATATATTCCTGAACACAGGACAGGTACGGTTACAACATGAAAATTACATCTGAATTATATTTATCATTAATTAAATTATTTATTTTATACAATGACTAGTGATATGTAACGATAACTTTACATAGGGTAAAATGGTAAAACACAATTTTATTCGAAAAAATTACATTATGAGATTTCTCTGTCACATTGGTTTGTCAAATTTTTGACAGGTATTTTTTGATGCCAACTCTTAGACTATAATTGTGTAGATAAAATACCACAAGTATCTTTCACAGAACGTAAATTTAAACAGATGGCGGTAGTGTATTTGTTATTTCTCAAATTTTAGTGGAATCCACAATAGGTATATTTTTTCTAACTTTTGAGATGGGTTAAGAATGGAATAATATCATTGAGCCATTTTCCTATTATAGGAAAATCAACCATATTAGTTCTGGTTTTAAACCCCGCAAGAGAAAAAGTAAATAGATGTTACCTATCATGTCTAATGCCCTATTTATTTTTTGGCAGCTATGTAATGAATAGAGTTTCCTGTTCAAATATATGTTCTGTGTCCTTTATACAATAATTTCTTAATTATAACATTTATAACGTACAATGCACCACAGGGGACAACTACAAAATAACTTAAAATTTATTTTAATGTCAGGCTTTTTGGTCATAACTCTAAAAGATGACAAGGTTAAAAAAATACTTGTCGCAAAGAGGTAGGTTGTGATTTATGCTAACTTTTCTATATGCTTTTTTTTCTAGAGTGAACATTGTTTTTTTCTTAATGTTATCAGATCAAATTGGAGAGGTTTGATGAGCTACCTATCTTTATTTTTTTCTCATGGTTTGATTTAATAAGTCAAATCTATACAGTATTCACTACTTACTTTCATATTTTTGTAGTTTACGATTTTTTATATACTTAAATAAATTTTATTTGTAGGCAACATTGAATACTATTAAATATTTTTTCCTATTTTTAAATTTGGAGTTCCACATAGACATAGACAAAATATGAATGACATTCAATTCTAATTTATTAATTATTTTTGTTTTGTAAAAGTATTTTCTTTTATAATTTTTAATCTGATACAATAACATTTTATAAATAGTTTATTTACCTTATTAATTAAAGTTATTAAATAAATATCTATTGTGAGTGAATAAAATGCCCTCAATATTATAATTTTAACATCAAAATTGTAATATTTTACTAACTACTTTTATTGCAGTATTTTTCTGAGACTCAATCCTATCCTTAAAACTAGGTACTAAGTTATTGCCAAAATTACAACAAACTATGTTAAGACTTAGTAAAATACCATAACCAATTACAAAATGGTTCTACTAAGTACCAACATTCAAAATCGTAAAGTCACAAGAATCTTCAAAACATCCTTAATACAATGTAATAAGACGTATAATGTTTTATTCTTGACACTTCACTGACAGCTGTCACAATGACGTCTCTAAACGTCAACTTAAGCCGGCGTCAAGATGGCGCCGACTTAAGTGGAATGCTTTGATCATACATTCGACTCGGGTCCTTCTGTGTTGTGCTTGAACGAAGCGCGGATCCTTGCCAAGTAGAGGGCGCAGATGTGGCCGTAGCATTTGTTGTACCATTCTGGTGTCCTGCCCCTAGAAGGAAATAGGTTGATTACCAGGCGGCACGACATAGATAGTCTTAAAATATACAATATTTGCAGTGGTGGTTCGCAGATGTCATGACCTACCACACTAAGGGTACATTTCCATTGAAACGGATCTGAGCGGTGTGGAGTCCGATTCACGCTTCAGCGCTTTGAGATTGACAAACAATTCATTGACATTGTCAAAATATTTTCATAATGCATTTTCATAGACCAGTTAAACTCTGAGCAGCTCCGCTCCGTTTAAATTTAAACGCACCCAAGGTATCCCATATCATACTATGATGCCCTCGAGTGACTGACCCCAAGCACGCAACCCTCTTGCTCTTCTTCTTATCGAGTCAATATGGTTATTATTTACTTAGGTATGTATGTCTCCGGGTCAGAATTTGGCTACCTCTATCGCAATGTTACTGTCTTACCATATTGTCGTGAAAGGATCAGCGAATTACAGGATTTTTTAGTACATCACACGTGGAGTCGTTTCGTGTACCCCGCAATATACATTGTTTCGCCAATACGTACATAGTATCAACCCTGGCGAGGTGCACCAGTCGGCTGCGCCCCTTGCCGGCGGGTTGTGCGAGGTAGCGCGAGGCGAGCACGACGCCGCGCGCGCCCGCTCCGCTCGCCGCCCCGCTCGTCGCGCCGCTGTGCGCCACCGACGTCTCCGCCACCGCGCACCAGCCGGACCCGCTGCCGCTTCCGCCTTGTTGCCATGACCTGGGGAGAATATGTTCGATTCGTGTTGTTGAAGTGCACCTGGATGTATGCTGCAGTTTTACCGCCTTATTCATAAACGATATTTAACTTAAACAGTGTTTTAAAGTGTTTTGTCTCTTTCGCTCTTTGGCAAACAGCGTATGTCGGAAAGGGATAAACCATTTGATAAGTAAAGTGCTGTTAATTAGCGTTTACGAAAGGCCCTTAGTGTCTTTCTTCACTACATAGTATAAAACAAAGTCTCTTTTTACAACCAAGAGGTTTGCTACGGGATATACCTACTACGATTGTTTATGCCAATTTGTTACATTTTCTTTTTTCAATATCAAAAGATATTCTTGGAATCCTGGTTAGTTTTATAGAACACAATTATTATTAGGTCAAGTGAAATAAATAGATTAATGAATAATACCTACCGTAAAACACAATAATCTCGCGGCGGCAAGTTGATGCTCGATGCTGTTATAAACTGGAATACTTCAGCATTCGTTCCAAGCTTCTCCGCCACGCGCCATTTTACGAGCGAATCGTCCCAAATGTGACGTTCACGGAGTATTCTGTAAATAAAATGAGTAAGGTCAGACAATGACAATAATCCCCCTGTAAATGTAAAATGAAACACCTCAACAAGTGACGATAATTCCCCAATCAGTTGCTTGAAGTCTAATATTAAAACAAAAACATAATTTTCAGGATTCAGCTATTCAGAACCTAGTATATTAATTAGTACTAAATAAAAATAGCACGTTACCAACGTTCATTTTAATGAAGAAGTAATTTTTACTTTGTTTGGCTTGGTTGAGCTTGACCAATCGCATTCATGTACAATCTAAATTGTGCATGAATGCGATTGGTCAATTCGTTGTTTGACGATTTAAATGCTTTGTGATTGGCTAACTGCGCTTCGCTCCAGTCTGGAGACGCCACTCTTCGCCTCACATTAACAGAACATAAATACCTGACTATTCTTAACAGTATCATAGAGTATATATTATCTACATAGAATAAGCTGACCCTTTGTGGCTGCACATACTTCTGCATAACTTCTTCTGGCACATAGACAAGTATCATAGAGAAATCTACATAGACGACACGATCTCGCATCGCATATGGAATTATTTCCTTTAACGATACCTCTTTATAACTTCTTGTGGCACATAGACAAGTAATATAGAGGAATCTACACAGACGACTTGGTCTTGCTCTGTTCCTGCCTCTACTTCTCCATGACGTCTTGTAGCACATAGACAACTCATATGATGGCATAGAGTACAACTAATCATAGAGTATATATCATATAGTATACAACTAATCATATAGTATACAGTTCTACATTAGTCGACTTCACCCCCGTCCCCCGTACCTCTGCATGACCTCCTGCGGCGGCGCCTCCACGTCGGTGGTGGCCCTCCACAGGCGCAGCGGGTGCCCGTCGCCCACCTTCTTGCAGCACAGCTCCACGTGCGGCGCCGCGCCCGACACCGACATCCAGCCGCGAGTTCTACAACATTCCCATACAACTGTTCAAGTTTGTGGAGTTTATTTTGTCTCCTTCTTTACATGTTTGGTCTTGTTGATCAAGATGAAGGATACAATAGTTATGCTGGTACCTATTCAGCAGCAGGCTGTGGCGATACAAAAACAGCGCTTTTTGAAAACGAACTGAAGAGTTAGCTTCTCATTGATACAAGTAATTACCCTAAGCCGCTGTTCGGTAAAAATGTCGTTTACCGAATTTCAAATAAAAAGTATAATTAACTAGCAGCGGTCCGCGGTTTTACCCGCGTTGGGCCCGTTCCCGTGGGAATTTCGAGATGAAAAATAACCTATAACCTTCCCGTTGAATGGGGCTATCTATTACAAAAAGAATTATTCAAATCGGACTGATATTTCCCGAGATTACCTCGAACATACAAACAAACAAACTTAAAAATTTTACCTCTTTATAATATTAGTATAGATTATTAAATCATAAGTTAAAGTCAAAGCCGTTACTCGTCAGTATTAGCAAAATAATTCACTATTACGAAACACCTAAGTGCCCACAAAGGACTACGATGGGAATGAAGTGAGAGATATGAAATGGTAGACGTGATTCTTGATACTATTGATAATAATTTCTGTTCGGTTTTTTCTCTGTTAATATTAGTTAGTTGTAGTATCAAATCATAGAGTTAGGTATAATGTTAGTAATCCAAAGACAAGTAAAGGAATATAAGAAAATGATTCTAAATTATAATACTACGTAGATTTGCTTCTCTATTAGACTGTTGTACTCAGAAACGTCACTTAGAACGGGTTGCTTCAGCTTACTTTCATGCACCAGTTAACGTTAACATACAATGCCTGTCAGTCTCAACAGACGTAAGAAAATTAAAAATCGTGGCTTTTTACTGGCAACCCAGCAACGCTTTGTATTTAACAGACACTTAACAGCGTAAAAAAATCGTGAACTTTTTAACGAACGTCTGTTACGTTAACCAACCGTTTGAAACAGTCCACCCTCAAATAGGCAATTAACTGACGTATTTTTTCGTCCAAAACATGTCAAAAATCACTCATTAACATCTCTTTGGAATCATTCGTAACTCTGAGTACGGCAGCAAGACAATTTTATTATTAAAAGAAACATTATGATTTAATAAGAACAGAAATTATTCCAACGACATCAACACAAAGCGATCCATTGCATTCCCTCTAACATCGAGATCTCACCTCTTTCCTGAACGGCCACAGACTCTAAAAAAGCACGAAAACAGTTAGACAGATTATACAGGTTGAAATGTTAGTACTATCTACATTACCGAGGATTCATAGGATCTATATAGTGTTCAATGTGACCAGTATGTGGTTAGGGAAAAGATAAGGAAGAGTATCTTACTTTTCTTTGGCTTCTTTGAGTAAGGCTTTGATGCACGCTTGCTGGAAACCTCTCCAGTCTTGATTGAAGTCAGCTCCCAATTCTTCTAACGCCACCTGAAACGAATGATATTCAGGTTTTAAACACCATTAAAATACTCAAGGCGAGACACCTGATACAAGTCAAATCACGAGGCACCAAAAAGAAAAAGATGCATAGCAAGTCTGTCATTTGTGACGAATAATTATTAAGTTCAGAGCTTCTTGAAAAACCATTTGATAGTTATAATGTTTTTTAATAAGGCTCTCAGTGTTTAAATGGAATTCGCATGATAACCATTGAATTGTTTTTTAATTTATAGCAAACAGACATCAGAGTTAAAGGATGTTTTTACTATAATTGACACCCAGACGTCATCGCTAACAACTTTGCACATATTTATTTGACTCCGGGTGGGAAACGGACCCACAACCCGCGATAAATTGTGTCCCGTGACGTGTCAAAAACAATATGCCAACGGGCTTGTCAAAACGATATCACAAAGGGCTTGTCAAAAGTAGTCCAACTCTTACCGGCACACTTTCCTCGAAGTAGTTGAACTTGCATCTCGCCAACATGTCTGCCGGAGCCAGGAACAGCTGTTCATGTTTCTGGATGAGGAGTAACAGGCACGCGTGCGCCGCTCTCGACTCGCACAGCTGGCGTTGGTCCACCACGTTTTCAATTACCGTTCTGGAAAATTATATGATAGGATTAGATGCTGATGAAGGAAAGTAAGCAGCTACTTAGGCAACTTAGTATATACACACTACTATTCCTTTCCTATCTTTACTTTTACAAAAATATCTAAAACATCTAGTCAGATGTTCTGAGTTCTGAGTTCTGTCGAACTGAGTTCAGTCGAACTCAGTTAACAATAATATATTTCAATTAAATGAAGTAAGATGTTTTGTTAATGCAGATTGGTGATCTCAAACCCGAGCCATGATTGAAAAGAAAATTAGAAACATGCTTCATTGGACCCGGGACCTCAATGTTGTTGATTCCGTGCTTCAGAGGGCACGTTAAGCCGTCGGCCCCGGTTGCTTTCTACGGATAGTAGTCGTTACATGAGCCATGTGAGAGGCCTTTGGCGGCTCAATAACTCTGACACCAGGATTGGTCAGGGTGACCATCCACTCCGTGAAGAAGAAGGATGTAGGTAGGCTCGGCCGCACATGTCAGGCCCCAGTCCCCGGCGCACCTGTTGGAGTGTCCCTCGCGCGTGCTGCCGGCGGGCGGCGCGTGGTGCAGGCGCAGCAGCGTGGGCGCGAGGCACACCGCCAGGTTCGACGCCGTCATCTGGTTTACGGCCGAATGTTCCGCCACCTGTGAAACAATATTAAACCATTTTTACCGCAAACTGGCTTTTAAATGAAAAAAACCGCATCGAACTCAGTTTATTCGTTAAAGAACAGATGTAGACAGATAAAAACAGATGTAGCCTCATAAGGCTACATCTGTTTTTTGCATCAGGCGTTGAAAATGTACTCAAACGCGGCGGTGTATGTCGTATACCTAATAATCGACGTAAAGTTAGTGAAAGTAATAATTTATTTGCTTCATATTCTTGATATCAGAAGTAGTATTCCCAACACATGTCATTGGTTTCCTGACATTTAAGAATGGAACTTATGAAAACAATATAAAAAATTAAAACAAAATCTAATTAATAAAATAGCTAAGAAGATGCCAGATATAAAAATAAAACAGCTGGGAAATGATATTGTAAAGAAGCAGAATGTCAATGTCTTTTTTCTGAGTTCGAGTAACTTAGTGTTTTTTTGTTCGTTCTTAAACTTAAAAGCCCTCTTGACGATGGAATTCTTTCCACTTTTCCCTAACTTAAGCCTATCTTGTTCTTACCTCCGACAAAAATATCAATAAGGAATGTAAAGCTTCTAAGTGTTCTTCAGGTAGGAGGAGTAAAGCGCACTGCACTGCATCAGGCCTTAGCGGTTCAGGAACATCTGAAGCAAAGACATCAGGTATCAAACATAGAGATGTGAAGGAGCTTGCACTGAATAGGAATAGATGGAGAAGTCTCCACATCGAACTGACTGGCAAGAACCTTGCTCATAAAATTATGATGATGATCAAACAAAGTATCAAACCTTGCAGAAAGATCATCTAATATTAATGAATCTACAGTATTTATGTGCCTGCCAAGACCGAGGTCCCTGGTTCAATAACCAATCGAGTAAAAACATGTTTCCTACTTTCAAACGTTGCTCGGGTTTGAGATCACCAACGCGCATAAGGCAAGCGTGGTGATGAAGGCTAATCCTCCTCACTGTACTGATATCGGTGAGATGAGAGGCTTATACTCAACAGTGGAACATTACCTGCTTATACTTTTTTATCAATGAATTTTATGCACAAAAATTTTAGGTGTTATTAATTTTAGCGGATAGTAGTTGTTACTTGAGCCATGTCAGAGGCCTTTGGCGGCTCAATAACTCTGACACCAGGATTGATCAGGTTGGCGATCCACTCGATAAAGAAGAAGAAGAATTTTAGCTTCGCACAAGAAATATAGCTTTTCAAAAAACAGTATCGGAGAAATGTAAATTAAAAGAAAAGAAGACGAACTTACGTTGAAATATAGCAATAAACGTCTCACTGAGCTTGTTAGTAAGCAACGCATCAGGCAGCTCCCTGAAGTACTGCTTCACCATGTCCGCTACATCATGAGCCTGGGACCCGTCGAAGTTGAGGCTGGACTGGTTCGGGTCTATAGTGTTCATATTCTCTATGGCAAACGCCGCGTTGGAAGCGCCGGCTGTCTCCACTATCGTTCGCAGTTTGGCTATGCGCGACTTTACACCTGCTTTTCGGAAGATTCCCATCTGTAATTTGAAACGATTGAAAGAGGTTTTAGAATTGTTGTTATATAATAATTATATGGAATATTCAACTAGTAGATTTTGTGAATTGAAAATAAGTGAGGTCCTATTTGAAGATATCATTAAAGTCGTCATGTTGTTGCTCACATTATACAATTTTGACATTGTTATTGACATGCTTGTAGGTATTATAGAATTCTATGATAATGACATGTACTTGATTCTTTTCGATGAGCATCATGATTAAAAACATTAAGAAGATTGACTGACATACATATATCACTTTTAAGTGATTACGAGGGTACAATCTTCAGCATAATTATGTAGCTTAACTGATACCAAAAATTACTTATTGTAAATACAAGAATAATGATGAATTACCTGTTCTAAAGCATTGTTTTTGAGCCAATTCAGCGCACACTGAATGGGCTTCGGTAACGCGTGGCCGGTTCTTTGCAGAGACACTGTTAGTGGAACTCCGAATACTGTTTTATCTGAAAAAAAGGAAACAATTTAAATTAATTCAGTTGTATTGTACTTGAAGAAATTGAAGATAAGAGAAACAAAACGCCTCATAAATTTTCTAACGAAAAATATGTCTGCGCTGGATAAAAACAATTGAACTCTGAGTAGAGCAGATCCAGTGCCAATCTTTATAAAATCAAGTTAATTATACTTACCATTAAATCTACAGTACAAAAAATATGTTGGATTATTCTAATTTTTACCATTCTTCCTACCAATGTCTATTTGATCCAGAGCTTAAATGACATTCTTCGCACAATAATGGTCTCTAGTTATTTCTGTCTCACCTTTGTAATCCGGCGTCTTAATCTTCCTGATCAGTTTAGGCAGTTCCCAGTTCCAGCCTGACTTGTGTGAGGGGCAGTACCGTTCCATGCACGCCGTCAGCCGAAGGAGCGCCAGCTTCCGCAGGATGTGCAGCTGACCGCACGAGAGAGAAGACATTGGGCGTGATACTGGAAGGAGGTGGAGATGTGAGATCCAATGTAGGGTAATATAAAGACAGTGAGTACATAGTGAAATGCGTTGGTAGTTGTGGTGATAACGTTATAGCCAGAAAATAGATAAATAGGGTTAGTCTTCTTCTTCGAGTGGATGGTCAACCTAACCAATCCTGGTGTCAGAGTTATTGCGCCGCCAAAGGCCTCTGACATGGATCATAGGGTTAGTTATGTTGACTTTGGGATAAGATTGTGGTAGACGAATGGAATTAGAGATGGTGAGATCTAATGGGATATTTTGGTTAATATCTTGATAGTAAGGTACTGAAGGAGAAATAAGGAAGATACTGAAGGAAAAAGGAAGATAGGAGAAGATACTGGCGATATAGCCGAAATAACTAAATGATCCCATAGAAATTGCCATCATTTCACCACGAATATATTTCAAGTAATACACAAGAACGAAGCCCAACAAACTTAACCTACTAAATATATCAAGACGTAATTGTCAAGTATCTAATTTTATTCGCGATTAAGTCCCGTCTAGATTAGTGTTTACAATGTGTTCACATCGTGATAGTTTAAATAGTGTAAAATAATCTAATGGTTAGTTCTACTTCAAAGAAAATACTTACAGTAAGAGTCAGGGTCCTTCTGATTGGGCGCGGGCTGCAATGTGTTGTTAGCCTTCGGTCCCCCGTTCAGAGTGGTCGTCCTGAAGGAATACCATCTTTGAATGTTGTTCCTGAACAAAAGGAAGAAAGTGATTAGGGTGGTCTATCCCGTTTATCTGATCCTGTCTAGTATTTAAAGTACTTTTTGGTTTAAACAAATAGACTGACTTGGCCATCCGATCTGATTGAGGCTGTGCGTTGATTATCAGTCAGTCAGTCAGGACTTTGAATTTTATATAATAGATTAAATTAAATATGTTTAGACCAAAATTTGGCCAAGTCTATTGCACTGACATTTGCCCTCCAAAGACCCTCCTATATTATTAAGATAGGTACTGACTTTTTGGTCTTCATGTCAATGCTGTCGTCGTCATCCTCGTGGTCTCCGTCGTGCGAGCGGGACCCTGCCGAGTTGGGGCTGCTGTCCAGCTCGGAGCTCCGAGACGCGGACTTATCACGCTTCAGACTTCTATCTCGGAATCTGAGGAGGAGTACACGTGTGTGAGATGCATGTGTGTGAAATGAGCAAAAGTAAGACTACCTAATACATGATTCCTAGACAGGTATACTAAAACGGAGATCGGAACATGTACTTTATGGGCCATATTAATCAAATGATTTGTCACTTTCTGACATACGCAATTTTCCGAAGAACAAAAGAGACAAAACACTTTAGAACAGTATTTTAGTTACAGAGCGTTTATTAATAAGGTAGTATAAGTGTGAGTGTGTAAAGGTAAACCTACCTCACGATATCAACTCAGAGGTAGTACTTTATTCGTGTTATATTTTAAAGAAATTAATATATTCCTTGGATCACCGGCCGAAAGAAGCATGTATATCTTAGCTATGAAGGCCAAAGCTATCAGTTTTGGGAAAAACACCTAAGGTTAAAGGCTACCAGTCTCTCAGAGTGGCGAGCGAAGTAAAAATCCACCTATTAAATCCTCAAACCGCGGTTCAACGTATTCTAATGTTACCATACTCACCACTTTTGCAGCTTCGCTGCGCTTAAGTGAGTAAGCTTTAACGTGCTTATCCAATAGGGTGCCAGGAACTCTCATTCTTAGATCTGACTCTTTTAGGCAGTCTTAACTCTGATATCAACATTAACCAATATGACATTAAAATACTACTGCAACCGTGTTAACGAAAAAGGAACGTGAGAACGTCTGGTTAAAATACCTACTTATTGGCACATGTTCTCACAAAAATATCTAGAACTAACGCTAAACTACTTACCCACATATTAAATCCACACAATGGACATTCCATTTCTAGTACACAATGAGAAATATCGGAGCTAACAAGCAAACGGACCACTCAATCATATCATACCTCGAATACGACTAACAGAGCAATGTAAATAGCGGACATTATTCGGACACACGTTTAGCTAATGATTCTGGTTTGAGATATTAGTCAAACGATAATGAGATATTATTTGTGGTTTATGGTTATGTTTTGGACGGTTTGTGATTTACTTGACTTAGTATTTTAAATTTTATTATGTACGATGGTGTTTAGTGTATATTTATTTATTTGTGGGTAAATCAAGAAATATTTGATGCTGGAGGTAATTCTATGTGGCTTGATTCAATCTGCTTTTCCATGTATGGTATAAGTATTTTGACAACTTTATTTTGTTACGCAATAACCAATAAGTAGACATAAGTGGGTATTTTTTTAAAAGTATGCTTTCACAAAAGTACAAGACATACATGCAGCACACATCACGCGACCAGCACCCGGACTATGTGCATCTTACAACTTCGAGTAACCCTGATTTCGGAGTTTTAAGACTGCCTTCGACATGGTTTAATAATTGAAACAACAACTGCCAATTTAACGTGCCCACCGAAGCACGGTAACCCTAGAAATGTTAAGTATCCAAGTAGAGGCCGACCACGTTACTTAATAATTGCGATGAGTGAACAACGTTCAAACTATGCCATGATTGCTATTTGTGAGTTTTCACTGGTTTTTGTCCATTATAAGTAGGTCCGTCTCCACTTACTTCTGCCCTTCTTTCCCAAGGTTCAGTGAGCTGGTCCTGATGGCCTGCCGCCGGTGCACCGTGTGACCTGGCGACTTCTGCACCTCCCGCAGGATCTCAGGGTCTGGCTTAATCTCTACTGGAGAAGGAGGCTCTACGTATACCTGGGTTTGAAGAGAGAGTAGTTGTGTAGTTTTGTGTAAAATGGTGTTATAGGTTTCAGATTATTGTGTAGTTGGCTATGGTCTCAATTGATAGTTTTAGAAGTTATAAAAAGAAAGAAATGTTCTTTTCTTTGTATTATTTTCCCCATAAACAAGAAGATTTTTTATGTATTTGTTTTACGTAACGTAGGTACTTCAGAAATTGAAAATTGGCTCGAAGCCAATTTTGAGATTGATTCGTAAAGTACCTTTTCGACCCGTTTCGGACCTTTCGGCTCCTTGTGTTATGGGTCGGAAACTTTGTAGGATAAAAATATCTTATCAAGTAATCTAAAAATATGTTTCCTTCCTCACCTCCGTATTATGGTGTGAATGAGTATTATGCTCCTTATAATAATTGTGTCTCCAACTGGCCGGCTGACACTCTGAGTCACTCAGCGCACTGTCATCATTCTTCACTCCTCTATGGAATATCCTCTTCGCTTTCCCAAGCTTCGACTTGGAACTCTTATTACTAGACCCCATACTTCCATCAGAGGCATAACTTGAGCTGTCATCTCCGAACGGAGGGTTCAGAACAAATGAAGGTTCGAGAGGAGCTATTGGCGAAGGCGGTAGGATAGTCATAGGAGAAGGTGGTTGCGTTCTGATAGCTGGTGCGTGTGCCGGCGAGCTGTGGAAATCGAAGGGAAACGCAGTAGGAGTTGTTGGCGTCATATCGATGTAACTCAAGTCAGCGTATTTGTCCTGCTGCACGTCCAAGAAATGTGGTGATGAGACGATGACTTCGGCCCGGTTCTGCCGTTTTCTTCTCCGTGTTTTGAGGGATTCCACTCGTCGGAGGAGGGCCTTCGCTCCGTCTCGGAGACGCTCGGAGCCTGTTCTCCTAAACCTGGTCCCGGTATCCTCTTCATCTTCTTTGTCACTTGGTAACTGGATTACTGGCTGGCCTGGAACTGTTAATCTGGAAGAAAAAGGAAAATATTAACCTTTTTTGTAATTAGAATAAGTGTGTGGGTTTCTCGATAGATATATGTAGATTTTCAAAGAAGGTTTAGGTGGTGCTACGAAGCGACGAAGGTGACAGCGGCGAGCGATTTTTAGGGTTCTGTAGCCAAATGAAAAAAAAACAGAACCCTTATGGATTCGTCTGCTGCTTGTCCGTCAGTATGTCACTTTTTTTTAAAAAAGGAACTCACCATCTTATCTCTCAAAGTCATTTATTCAAAAGATTCGCTAAATAACGGCTATATTATTGCACCGTGGACCGTGGTCGGTACCCCACAAACTCGCTACATGTAAACAGCACCTAACAAAGGTATCACTTATCATCTCATAATAAAAACCATTAACAAAGTGTTGTTTTTAATTTATGTTAAGCAGAAAATAAGTAAACAGTCAAAGAAAAGTTTTATGAGTGATCTGATTCCAGAGTACTCCGTCAACCATCCATTATAATCAAAAAGTTTAACAGACTGCTTTCAAACTGTTAATATCATTAAAATTGTGTATCCATCAAAACAATGGAATTGTGAGCTACACAATTATAAACATACTAGCTGGGCACAGCGGATTTACCCACGTTTTTCCTGTACCCGTGGGAATTTAAGGATGAAAAATAGCCTTGTCGTTGAATGTATAATCTCACTAGGCTATATATACACCCAAAACAAATCCGGACACCGTTAATTAGACCCAAACTAAGCCCTAAGCTTCTACTAGAGGAAAGTTATACGCATAATATTATACTTTACAAAATTAAAACCAAAGAGTTGTTCAAATGTTCAAAACTCGTTTAAAATTAAGAGTTTTGGAACTGTGTCGAATTAATTTACCTATAGCAGCCTACAGTTAAGAGTAAAGTATTTATTATAACGAACTTTAAATATAACGAAAGTAATTAAATAAACTCAATCTTTATTAATTAAGTAACTAAATGTGAGTAATAATTAACAAAATATAATAAATTATAAGTAGGTTATGAAAGATTTAAGATTACTTTGAAACTTTTTGAATAATCTCGTCTTTGAATTAAGAACATCTTGACTCCGCCATTTTTAAATTTGATTGCTTTATGTATGTTTAATATTAAATTTTAACAAAAATAAAATAATAATTTCTTACTTTTTTACATGCAGTACTATGTTTGTACAATAGAGAGCATCATAGCTTACTTTTGGTATCTAGATACTAGGCAAAGGTCTCTCATCTCACTGAAGATATCAGTACAGTGAGGAGGATTAGGCATAATCACCACGCTTGCAAAATGCGTGTTGGTGATCTCAAACCCGAGCCATGTCATGTGAACCAAATCTAAACATGTTGAATAAACCATGACTTTCAAAGTACTAATATCGTTTTACTTTGAAGTCGAATGTTTCATACGTTTTAATTAAAATACTCGTTACCTGTAGAAAATGAGATGAGCTTTGTAATCAAGAGATTTAGAATCTGTTTCGTGGTGAGAAACTAATATTATAAAGAGGAAAACTTTGTTTGTTTGTAATGAATAGGCTCAAAAACTACTGGACCGTTTTTAAAAATTCTTTCACCATTCGAAAGCTACATTATCCACGAGTAACATAGGCTGTTTTTCATCCCGAAATTCCCACAGGAATGGACACAACGAGGGTAAAACCGCGGCGCACTGCTAGTAAGAGATATATTTGTAATAACTACTGGGATTTTACAGTTGACACATGTAGTGTGGGTGCCAACTACGAGTACCAACCGAGTCGGTTGCGGGTTGGGTGACGTTGTATTCTTTGTATGAAAGGTGTGACATTGGTAGGCAGCGGGCCCGCAACGAGTGAGGGTGACATCTTACCGAACTATGTGTCTTGTGCTTTAGTTATCGCTATGACATAATTCGTTTACGTACGGTTATTGTTGTTTGTAACCGACTTCAAAAAAAGGAGGAGGTTCTCAATTCGACTGTATGTTTTTTTTCTAAATCTAGTGCTATCCCCAAAGGGTATATTATTTTAATTTGACACTCCAGGGTTCTTCTTCTTTTTCATCGAGTGGATGGTCAACCTGACCAATCCTGGTGTCAGAGTTATTGAGCCGCCAAAGGCCTCTGACATGGCTCATGTAACGACTACTGTCCGTAGAAAATAACCGGGTTGAAAATGGCTTTGAAATTTTAAAAAAAGGTCTGTGATTTATTGATGGATAAAAAAGTCCGTTTTGACCAAAATATATTTAACAGGGATATTTATACATATTCTATGAGAGAGGTTGTATACTAACACAGTAATCAAATAGTAAGCCGGACTTGCATAGAAATCCTTCACAAACGAGTTCCGTTTACTTTTCTCTTTAATGTAATGTACAAAACAATGAAACTCAATTAGAATATAGAAAGCAACAATTAATTACTGATTTAAAATTAAGATTAAACACTTGTATGTTAATTTGTGTGAATAATGTTATTATGTTCGTAGTTTTATACCCTTTAGAGGTTTTACTACTTCCGCCCACGGTGAGGCGACGGCAATAGTTGTAGCAATGGTAAAGCCTGCGGGCCTTATTCGTAAACGCTTATGCACAGCACTTTAACTATCAAAATGATTTGTCGTCCCTTTCCGACATACGCTATTTGACAAAGAGCGAAAGAGACAAAACACAGTTTAAGTTAAATTTAATATCGTTTATGAATAAGGTCTTACGACTTTTAGTTGGCATTAACTTTAAGTAGGCATTAAGTTCAATGTTTCATCACAATTATGGCGTAATTTCATTTAGTTATTTGCCACTTGCAGCTTGCTATGTTCAGACTTTTGTTCCGACTTAAATAACATTTAAATTCTATATCACTACATAGTATAAAACAAAGTCGCTATTTTTGTCTGTTTGTTTGTCTGTATGCTTAAATCTTTAAAATTACGCAACGGATTTTGATGCGGTTTTTTGTAATAGGTAGAGTGATTCAAGAGGAAGGTTTTTATGTAAAAAAAATTCCGGAAATTCCCACGGGAACGGGCACAACGCGGGTAAAACCGCGGGGCGCTGCTAGTCTACTAATATACTAAAGCTGCAGAGTTAGATTTTTTGTTTGTTTTGACACGCTAAAATCAGAAACTAACCGCCCGATTTAAATAATTCCTTTAGATAGCCACATTCAACAGGAAGGTTATTGTCAACATTTGTATCCCGAAATTCCCTCGGGAACTGGCACAATGCGGGTAAAACCGAAACCCACTGCTAGTATGAATATCAATCACCCAGACGTTGTCATAGCAATTATATTTTTTTACTCCGGGTGGAAATCGAACCCGCAACCCCGACACAGTAAGCGCTCTCACTAACCACTGTGCCTACGGTCTTATTGCTTTCAGAGTGCCTTGTCTTATGGTCCGAACTATATAAAAATGCCTTCGACAATAATATGTGACCCGTATTAAAAGTAATTATTTAATTAAATTAATTAATATGCTAACGAGCTCTTACAGCGTGTTTTAACGCGACCGCGATCTGATAAAGATTAGAAAATGTTAATTAATTTTAATTGAATCTTTGAAAAAGGAAGTATGGGAACATTGACTGTAGAGTTAAAGAATAGGTCTCATTGTATTGAAAAGTTCAATAAAGTATTTTAGTCTTAAAATGAAAAAGTACAATCTATTTCTTTTTTAAAGTCCTAAAAGGCAATCATAAATAAATGATTTTTTATCTAAGACAATTCTTTCATACAAAAAAAAGGCTTCCCGGATGAAGGAAAGTCACATAAGAATAAGAACCTACCTTCCCTCTTAATTTTGCTGTCATCTAAGTATACGTAAATATGTTATATTTCTTCCAACAAACTCTGAATTACTTTACCTAGGTACAGTAACGTACAAAAGCAATTAATTTAAAAAAGAAAGTTAAACAATGTTTTATTGAAGTGCTGTAACAGTTTCACGGGGAACCAATTAATCTTGCACTAAAAACTAAAAGCATTCCGCTCTAAAAAACCTAACGCCCTTTATTTGGGTTATATCGGGGCCAAAGCCATGCGTTTGTTGAGGTGGGGCTCTTCTGTGAGCGACTGTACGTGTTCGTAGTATGACAAGTGCAGTCTACATACACTAAGCCTTACGAGTACTAAGCCCTACCGTCACAACTGAATTCGATCAATTAACTTATTCCAGTTCCCGAGCTGAACTGAGATCAATACTTCATAATTGATTCACTAAAACCGAGTACAGTTGATCGTAGTTCGACATAGAGACATTGAAATTGGACCTAAATGCAGTACTAATGTTTGGTCAAAACACAAACAATAGTCTCTTTAATTTTAAACGCACTATAGACGTCCTGTGCTTTCTCACGGTATGTACAATACCTAGAAAAAAATTATATGAACCAAGACTAATGATTGGATTGACACTAACAATTTAACTGACCCTCCAAATCAAAGTAAATTTACTAAGAATTGCCATTGAAATAACATTTCACAAGAACGTCAATATAATTTTTTAACCGCTTACAAACGCACCAAACCTTTACCTAAAAGCTATCATTACTATCATTACGGTTTGGCAATCTCCCTTGATAGGTGAAGGGCTCTAACTATCGGTGAAACGGTAACAAGAACAATGCACATTGTTGTCAATGTCATTATTTGAATGCCAGTGTACAACCTCCTTGGTACGAACTCATCAAACATGGTAATGAGAAGTTTCGGTTTTGTATTCAAACAGTGATATTTAAATAAATTATGGAACACACGTAAAACCTCTTTGTGTTCTATGTTGGTAATTTAAAAAGTTTGTATTCTAAAAGAACGTGTTCGAATTTTGGCTGTTTATTTAATTAATTTGATTGTTTGGAAAAGGAACGGTATACAATTTTGAATAACGAACGCAAACTGACAGCTACCTATATCATATTGTTCGCAGAAATAAACAACAAATGAAAAATAATACAGCTAACTAACTGGCTGTCAGAACGCCATTAAAAACAAAAACAACAAAAAAACAAATAATCCATACTTTAACAAGGCAGATAACAGTCTATAGACACATTTCAATAGGTAATCTTTCATATTCATTACGGCTTACAGTTCAAACAATCGGGAACTAAATCAATCCACTTAAAATTCCGATCAATCAATATTTCTAACAAAGAAATTAATAAGCTGTGGTATCAAGCACTTCAAGCCGCACGTCAAACCATCAGTTTGTTAATGAGGAAGCCTCAAAGGGCAGTAATTGGTTGTTGCGTAAAAATGAGCCGAGTTTACACGGTCGGACCGTTTTACTTTAATACATTTTTTGACATGAAAAATTGAAAGCGGTTTGGGATATTTTTCATTCTTTTTTTATTCGTTTCGTGATATATTTTCATTTTAGTCGATATTTTTTAAACAAAGGTTTAAAGATTTACCTTTGAATACTCCGAATGCCTACTACTATCATAATTTTGTATTTTTTGACAGCTAAGTTTTATTAATATACATATTGGTCAAACCTTTATCAAAACCTGTCAATTACATAATAGAAAACGTCAGTTTAAGAATACCGCGAATTTAATCTGACCAAGAATAAATAATATTTTCATCTTATCTTCCAAATTAAAATAAAATCGGTCTATTCGTTTCGGAGCTACGATGCCACAGGCAGACACACATAACACAGGCACGTTATATTATTAACTAGCAGCGCCCCGCGGTTTTACCCGCGTTGTGCCCATTCACGTGGGAATTTCGGGAATTTTTTTACATAAAAACCTTCCTCTTGAATCACTCTACCTATTACAAAAAACCGCATCAAAATCCGTTGCGTAATTTTAAAGATTTAAGCATACAGACAAACAGACAAACAAACAGACAAAAATAGCGACTTTGTTTAATACTATGTAGTGATTAAATGAAATAATGAAATATTTACATATTTGATAAAACACGTTTATCTTCTCTTTATGCATCAGAGTTAAAAAAGAATATCCTTTTTTATCTTTAATAAGTAAATTTAAACATAAAAATTCTCAAATAATATCTATAGCGTCGTTACTGCGCTTAATTAATCGTTAGACCATCTCAGAGGTCTTTGTGCGGTCTAAAAACTCAAACACCAAGGTTGGCTGAAGATACACGAACTTACTGCACTTACCTGCTATCTGTACATGGATTATTGTTTATTACTATGCATTTAACGTCGATCAATTTTAATGGGTTTAAGACCAATTTGACAATCGGGAGATAAATCTAATACGTTTGACAAGGTGACATTGTTTGTATAAGATTATACCGACAACACGGTGGGCGAGTGTTTACTTTTGAAGTGTCTGTTTGGAAATTAAAGTGTATCTTTGTTAGTCACTAGCCACGCCCCGCGGTGTTACCCGGTTTTTACCCGTTCATGCGGGAATTTCCGGATAAAAAGTATCCCATGTGTTAATCTGATGTATAACCTATATTACTTTAAAGTTTCATCCAGATCCGTCTAGTAGTTTTTTCGTGAAAGAGTAACAAACATGCATGCATCCATGTCAGAGGCCTTTGGTGGCTCAATAATTCTGAGTAGATTGGGTATCATTTTCTTAACTTTTGCTTTACAATTTTTTTTGTAATGTCCCAGAGTAGGGCAAAGGCCTCATCTCACAGAAGATATCACTACAGGGAGATATTCGGAGGATGATTCGATGTAATCCCCACACTTGCCTAATGCGGGTTGGTGATCTCAAACCCGAGCTATGTTTGAAAAGTAGGAAACATGTTTTTGTTCGACCTGGGAATTGAACCCGGGACCTCAGTCTTGGCAGATTAACTGGTTCAAAATTCGGTTGTAATATTACTATATTTGACTTTACACTAAGAACAGGTCAAGCTCAAAGTAAAAGCTTTTAAAAATAACAAAAGTTTAAATGTCAATTAGTGACAGTTGAATTTGTGGCTCTGCTTTCCTATGCCTCTATACACAATACATTTTTAAAAGTCATTTACTTTAGGTCCCTAGTACATAAAACAAAGTAGTCTATCGGACTTAACTCATTGTACACCAAGCATTACATTAACATCTGTCAAAACGGTTCCAATTTCAAATCTTGGCGAGTACTTCACTATCACTACATAGTATAAAACAAAGTCGCTTTCCGCTGTCTGTCCCTATGTATGCTTAGATCTTTAAAACTACGCCACAGATTTTGACACCGTTTTAAAAATAGATAGAGTGATTCAAGGAAGGTTTATAGGTATAAAAATTCCCGAAATTCCAACGGGAAACGCGGGTAAAACCACGGGGCGCAGCTAGTAGTCTATAAGCGATTGCACGGCACGATCTAAAAGTAATAAAGAATCTTTGTCTATGACATTAAGTTTTATTCCTCTGATAAAGTTATCTGTTGATTGAAGAGGCGGCTCTTGGTCCATTGTCCACTCACCGTTGCGTCAGTGTTATCAGAACTTTATAGCTATTTGTTTAGTAATAGCTTTTTGATAGTAATGTTATCGAAATATTGGTTTACTGTTTAGTTTTGATTCGTTTATTTTGTGATTAAAGTATTAGGATGCCTTTGTATTGGAGGTATGTATTAATTATATTAATATGTAGTATTAAGGTAGTATTCTTAACAAGAGTAACCATTTATGAAACAAAGAAAATTTTGACTAGAGCGATTCCCACCCGGAGCAACAATATGTGAAGACATAGTTGTTGGCGACGACGTCTGGTTGTCAGTTATATCTATACTAATATTATAAAGCTGAAGAGTTTGTTTTGTTTGTTTGTTTGTTTGTTTGTTTGTTTAAACGCGCTAATCTCAGAAACTACTGAACCGATTTGAAAAATTCTTTTTGTAATGGATAGCCACATTCAACGGGAAGGTTATAGGCTACTTTTCATTCCAAAATTCCCACGGGAACGGGAACAACGCGGGTAATACCGCGGGGCGCTGCTAGTATTCTTATAAAGTATTTGTGGATGTATATGTAGTAGTATCAGTGAGATAGTCCGGGTATTATAATCCTATCTATACTAATATTATAAAGCTGAAGAGTTTGTTTGTTTGTTTGTTTGTTTGTTTGTTTGTTTGTTTAAACGCGCTAATCTCAGAAACTACTGAACCGATTTGAATAATTCTTTCACTGTTAGATAGTCTATTTATCGAGGAAGGCTATAGGCTACATTTTATCCCGAAATTCCCACGGGAACGGGCACAACGCGGGTAAAACCGCGGGGCGCTGCTAGTATATTATATAAGTCCTATATATCCTAAGTATATATTAGTAAGTATGAGAAGGTGAGTGGCCAACCCCGGTGTCGGAGTTTTTAGACCGCCTAAAGGCCTCCGACATGGTCTGACGATTGATACAACCGGGACGGACAACGACAATATTATATGAAGACTGTCTTCCAGTCTATAGTGTGGTCAGTTAGGTGTACTCACAGGTCGGGCTCTACGTCGGTGTAGTGCCCGTCTGCGTCCACGAGCCCCACGCGGATGGTGGGCAGCGAGTCGTCCTCATCATCTTCCACCTCCCCCCGCGCCTCCCGTGCCTCCCGCTCTGCTAATGCTCTGGCTGCTATCACCTGATGGAAACAGACATATTAAAATACAAACATATCGAATGAATTGAGGACTTCAAAAACAAAATTACGTTAAAGGGACTATTTTCGTCTTTTTCTTCTTAAACATAAGAGCTGGTCTCTTTTCGAAGGAGTTCTTACCACTTTTCTCTGTCTTCTGCCGGTTTAGCTGTTCGTAAAACACGACAATTGCTCTTGCTTTTAGTTGGTCTATATATGCCTTTCTACAACTATTTTTGTCATTATTATCAAAACGATTTATATCGAAATAGCAACTTCACATTATAAAATTATTATCAGCGTCCGGCGGTTGTAAAGTCGCTCACATTACCGTGGGAGTTTTGGGATGAAAATTAGCCTTGAATGAGCTTTGATGTAGTTCCTTTTTCAAAAAATCATAAGTCATTCCCCCCGGTCGATGCACCCTGGTACAGGAACGACCTGAATATCTTGATATTGCTCTTTGCTGGTTGAGAGGTAAACCTTAATACTCATTATTTAGTGTCTATTCACCTGAAGTCTTCTCTGCGCCTGCGGCGTGATCTCCACCACCCGGGACCACCGTCTGGACTTCCTCTCGTACTGCCACTTGTCGCTCAACGCACACTGGTCGTCATCGGAGTCATTCTGTTGAAGAAATTGTGACTTAGACACGATCTGGTATAGACAAGTAAGTTCGGGAAGGTTAGTGGCCATTCTTGGTGTAGGGGTTTTAGACCGCCTTAAGACCTTCGACATGTTCTAACTTAAACAACCGAGACCGACAAATTAACGTGCCCAAATAGATATGCCATAATATGACTATGAGATAATAGTATAAAACTAAGTCGCTTTCCGCTGTCTATCCCTATGTATGATTAGATCTTTAAAACTACGCAATTATGTATAAAAATTCCCGAATTTTCCACGGGAACGGGCACAGCGCGGGTAAAACCGAGGGGCGCTGCTAGTTAACATTAAACTGAATACGCAGCATATTCAGTACCCATTACCCAAATCTCTATCGCCCAGACACAATAAAATTAAAAATATAAGCTGCAAAGCCGTTATCTTCTACATAACTTTACGTAACAAAAATATGTTAAAAAAACGACATAACCCCGTCAGTATAAACCCGAAAATATTTACCGCAACCCTAAAACAACGTTTAAATTAACCCGCAGTATAATTTTGATTGAAACAAGCTTTCGAAATTAAGCACCTAAGCACAAAAGGGATACTGAAGTGAGCTTAATTGAAATGGAGCTTATGCGGTGTAACAACACTATTGTGCTTTGAACTATGTGCTCAAAGCTTGGCTGAGAGTATTAGAATCTAATCAAGCTTTAGCTTAGTTAGCTTTTGTGTGGACACTAACCTTTGGTAGCTATCAAATTGAGTGGCTACCCAAGTACCTATAGAGTACACATTTAGTTCCCAGGTGTACTTGAAGCATTAAGCCCGTCACAGACTTAGCTATAATATATATTAATATTTTTATAGCTAGGCATATTACTATATATTTTCTATACTAATTTTCGCGTGACCGCACACTCAGCTATAATATATATTTCTGTGACGTCACTAAGCGATACCGTAATATACATTATTGCATATTACTATATACTAACACTAGGACGACCATCAATTAATGAAGGCAAAATATATATTTCTCAGTGTGTGGTAGCTTGCTATAATATATTATTATAGCTAAGTCTGTGACGGGCTTTAAATATTACAATTCACTCGTGATGTATAAGCTGCATTACGGCGATTAGTTACACCTATACCTATCTAATCTAGTTACTTGTATATTCGAACTGCACTATTTCAAAAATATTCCCAAAGTTATCAAGGGGTTAAGTTTTAAAAGGAACGTGTATCAGCATCCCGCAGTTATACCCGCGTTACGCACGTTCCCGTGGGAATTTTGATGTAAAATAGATATTATTGAATGTGGCTATCCCTTACAAAAATAATTATTCATATCGAATTGGCAGTTTTTGAGATTAGCGCGTTCAAACAAACAATCTTCAGTTTTATTATATTAGTACTAGCCGCGCCCGCGGTATTACCCGCGTTGAAGCCGTTCCCACGGAATTTCGGGATAAAATAAATCCACGTCTTTTTCTGATGTATAACCTATATTACTATAAAATTTCATCCAAGTCTGTCCAGTAGTTTTTTCGTGAATGAGTACCAAGCATACATACATACATTCTCACAAACACATTTATAATATTTGTAGGATTCATCAGTAATATCATCCATATGTCTTCATGTAGTAAGACCGCAAATAACATTTTCATAAAATCTATATTTCCATGAAAAAATCCGTTTTAAATCAACAATAAATATTTCATTAATATTTTCACAGACACTCTTTGAAATCACTCATCGAAATTGTGTCAATCACCCGCCACGCCTCAATCAATGTGTATTTGATTCATTCGATGCGAGTTCCTTCTAATTGGGCGGATGTCTTCAAACCCTTGGGGATTAGGGAATAGATTACAGAGACATTCTGGATGATTGGGGATTATTTTTTCAATAAAATATGTATTGAACACCTTTGAATAAGAGAATAATACCTTTTATAATATGCAGGGTCGCTTTTTTGCTTACTGTCAGTATGATCAAGTTTGACTGACCGCGTCCCACAGTTTTGCCCGCATTGAACCCGTTCCCGCAGGAATTTCGGGATAAAATGTATCCCATGTGTTATTGTGATGTGCAACCTATATTACTATAAACCTTCATCCGTCCACCAGCCCACCAGTTTTTCGTGAAAGAGTAGTACAAACGTACAAACATACATCCGTCCTCACAAACTTTCGCTATATAATATTAGTAGGACTAGGCCGTTAAATTCTTTCTTAGTGCTCACTTACATCATGAAAGGATCCCCTGTACCAAAGTAAAGCCCGGTTTCCACTGCGAGCGGAACGGACCCATTAATGACTCCGTTTGGCAGCCATTACGTGTTTTTGTTAAGACTGAGGTGTTATGCGTCTATACAAGTAACGCAATGGTAATTAAACGGAGTCATTAATGAGCCCGCTCCGCTTGCAGTGGAAACCGGGCTAAGTTTCTAGGTACAGTGGTTTCGGCTGTGCGTTGATATATAAGTGAGTGAGTCAGACAGACAGGTTTGCCTTTTATTTATTTAGATAGCACGATTCCTACGAAGATCTTCTTCGTATCTCTAATGTTTGTTTTTATTTAAATTGTTCTTTATTTGGTAAGTTCGTTCGTGGAGGTTAGTGACCAACCTTGGTGTCGGAGTAACCGTCTAAAGGCCTCGAACGATTGAAACAACCATCAAACTAACGTGCCGTCTGAAGCACGGTTTCGGTTTGATAGAAATACCAGTATCGGCCTCTCACCTAAGTAGGAACCGAGCTGCACGTTGCTTAACAAGAGCAATGAGTTAACAGCGCTTACCTAAAATAAGCTTCAAGCGCTTAAGACGGTTTAAACATTTAAAAAGTACAACAATAACAAAGTACATTTATCGTAACGTTTTATTTCTTTAAAATGCTTTAAAGTACACTTTTTAAAACTTTATAACAGTCCGTTCCCTGAACGCTGAAAAACAATTCAATTACCTTCAATTAAAGTACATTTTTCACTGTACAAAGTTTTCTTTACAACTTTTTAACACTGTTTTTAGAGTTCCGTACCCAAAGGGTAAAAACGGGACCCTGTTACTGAGACTTCGCTGTCCGTCCGTCCGATTGTCACCAGGCTCTATCTCAAGAACGGTGAAAGCTAGACAGTTGAAATTTTCACAGATGATGTATTTCTATTGCCGCTATAACAACAAATACTAAAAATAAAATAAATATATTCAAGGGTGGCTCCCATCCAACAAACGTGATGTTTTGCCGTTTTTTTAAAGTACGGAACCCTCCGTGCGCGGGTCCGACTCGCACTTGTCCGGTTTTTAAGACCTTAGAAACTTGGAGACATTCTCTGTGAAACAATTTCTCCGTAAAATTGGGTAATTGTCCCTTTGGGAAATATCAGAAAAACAGGGAAAGTGTGTATTCTTTTACGGTATATTTTACGGTTAAAATATTTCTTTTTCTCAGCCGTTCTAATAAAAGGTTTTATGAAAAATAATGATCTTTATTTTGTACTGTTGCCCCGTTGTGTTACCCGTTCTGTTATCGAAGTACCCGTATGTGGTATGTGTACCCGTTCTCAAAGGAATTTCAGGATCTTCTCTTTGTTGACGAGTAAGAGCGTTTGTCCACCGCCGCCGGCACCGGACCGTCACCGGGAACGAGATTATTTCGGCCCGAGTTTATTATGACGTGACGGATGTGCGGTGGACACGCGGCTAAAGCAAAACGCTCTAAATGTATCTACCGCTACTTCGGCGCCGTCATCTCGTTGCCGGTGACGGTCCGGTGCCGGCGGCGGTGGACAAACGGTCTAAGTCAGTGGCCAACCCTAGTGTCCGAGTTTTTAGACCGCCTAAGTCCTATGACATGGTTTAACGATTGATACAACCGGGACCCACTGCTTAACGTGCCCTCCGAAGCATGGTTCCGCTCAGATAGAAATGCCACTATCGGTCACCCATCTAAAAAGGGGCTGAGCTGCACGTTGCTGAACAATTGCAATTAACTAACAAAAATAACTTAATTTCGGGGTAAAAAGTATTATATGTGTTATACAGGGTGTAATCGTTAAGTGTGCACAGGCGATTATTCCGTAACTATTGCAGATATCAAAAAACTTTAAACTGATATCGAAAGTACTTTAACTAATGAGTAAAATGACATTAATAACTTTTTAAAAATAAAACGAGAAATATCCAAAAAAAATACATTAATCACTCCCATACTCGGACCAAGAATCATATGGTCCGAGCTCCCATACATTTTATTTCTTAGTAAGTACAAAATTTTGTATTCAAAGCATATGTTCGAAGTGACGTCCTCCTTGTGCAATACAATGACGAGCTCTATTTACAGTTTCTAAATGAACTTTCCTTAACATTTGCGGAGTAATTAAAGCAATTGCACGACGTACACGATTCTGTAACTCTTCTAGGCTGTGTACTCTCTCAGCGTACACGTGGTCTTTGACAAATCCCCATAGGAAGAAATCACAAGGCGTGAGATCCGGGGATCTGGCAGGCCAAGGGGTTGCACTATTATTGGCTATTAAGCCATTAGAGCTCGTCATTGTATTGCACAAGGAGGACGTCACTTCGAACATATGCTTTGAATACAAAATTTTGTACTTACTAAGAAATGAAATGTATGGGAGTGATTAATGTATCTTTTTTGGATATTTCTCGTTTTATTTTTAAAAAGTTATTAATGTCATTTTACTCATTAGGTAAACTACTTTCGATATCAGTTTAAAGTTTTTTGATATCTGCAATAGTTACGGAATAATCGCCTGTGCACACTTAACGATTACACCCTGTATATGTGTTATTGTGTAAAAAGTATTATATGAAAATCAGCGCTGCTCGGGGCTACCATCCCGTACAGCACCAGCTGAGATGTAGCCTATTGCCTTGTAATATCTGTTTTTGTTTTTAAAGTGTTTAATTGTTTGTTTTTTTTTGGGGCAATAATTTTTTTTTTTTATTTATTCCTGACTCTATACTCGTATACTAACTTTGTACCGATTTTCATCTCAATCTATATACACTCAGGGTTTTATTAAAAACGCTTATTAACCGCACTTTAGCTATCAAATGGTTTATCCCTTTCCGACATACGCTATTTGCCAAAGAGCGAAAGAGACAAAACACTTTAAAACACTGTTTAAGTTAAATATCGATTATGAATAAGGTGCTCAATTTTTTATTACGAGAGTTGAAATATGGACTAGTGTGGTCGACTATCCAGCCGAAGACAATTCCTTCTGAAGAGGAAAAAAGGTTTAGCGATATCATTCCATTCTTAGCCCATCACTGAACCTTTTTCCTCAATGGAAAAAGTTGTCTTTGCTTGAAAAATCAGTTATTTCTGCGTGAAATAGTAACAAACACCCATCCATCCATCCATCCATTCTCGCAAACTACCGCATTAATAGTAATATTATTCAAAGTCAGCTATAATAAGCAGTTAGCCATTTTGGGCAATATTTGTATTTGTTATCAGAAAACAAGGCGTACGTGTTTGGGGTTTCAATGAACAGATTAACTAAATATAGCTGAGAGATGAGAAATAAGTTGAGATTGTATAAAACTACTACCGCCTTGCGGTTTTACCCACGTTGTAAAAGTTCCTTCCGGAAATTCGGGATAAAATGTATTCCATATGTTATTCTGATGCATAACCTATATTAATGTAAAGTTTCATCCAAATCCTTTTAGTAGGTTTGGCGTGAAAGAGTAACAAACATACATACATACATTTACACATACATACATCCTCACAAACTTTGGGATTTATAATATTAATGGGATTGGATTGTTCTTGTTTAGTCCCATTGTTCATATTTATTGTAAAAAAAACACGTTAATTTTGGCTATTCTACTCATAAACTAACACCGTCCAACGTGAGTAAAAAACGAGGTATCAAGGAGTCTTCCGTACCTTTGAAAATAACAATTAAAAAACATGAAGTTGACCAAAAAACTCAAAAATGTTTTAAAAGGTTTACCATAACATCAAAAAGAATACATTCCCTTGTTATCAAATAATTAATCACAAATCGCTTAAGAAATCTATTAACTACCAAAACAAAATGTTGAAAAAGTCTTAGAAAGTATCGAAATCCATTAATCATTGCTACAGCAGTTACTCCAAGTACACTCGATTGAAAAACACAAAAGACCTATCAGACACTCGTTAACCCCATCAACATTTCATAGACACAAATTAATATTATAAATACTCAATTTAACAATATTTCACTACTGCATTTCACTCAAAAACCGACAAAACTAAACCTTATTCCAATGAAATAAAGACCAATAAATCCAATACAAAATGGATTGAAGCAAGTAGAAATAAAACGAAAAAAGATTGTAAAATGAATCTTATTTTCTAAGAAATAAGAGTTGAGTAATTTGTAGAGATGATGCGTGGAAACGAAGAGATGATATCTCGAGTTTGGACACTCGTTAACAAAAGTGATTGTTGATTTTATTCAATTTTAATACACCCTTTCTTGTGGTAGAGATTGACAGATGTGTTGATGTTACGTAGAAAGTTGACGTATAATAGATACAATGTAGGAGTAAACCGATTATGAAATATCAAATACAGTACTAAATGTATTATATACATAATACATATATAAGTAAGTAATGCATTTTTCGTTAATTGGGAAAGATATAACTTAAAATTTGTAGTAAGTAAACAAAATTACATAAGCCTCTATTTCATTCATAAAGGAAGAGATTGACATACATAATATGTCATTCTATTATATGCTATTTAGAACTCTGTTTATGGCTGTTATTTGTATGGTAAGTAAATTGTATATTTAATTCTAATTAACTAGTTTTATTTAATCAAAGAGTTCATTAAATAGTGCTTTCAGGCATTATTATTTTAATTTTAGGTTTAATTTATCTGTGTATTATGCATGTTTAAAACACTAACTCTTAATTAGTGTATAACATTTGAATTGTGTATCCGATTGTACTTTACAAAGAAAGTGACTTGACATAATCTCAAAATAATTTCAAAGAGGGATATCTTCGCAAAATGCTACTTATAAATGCGAGAGTTTGTGAGAATGGATGGATGGATGTTTTTGCTTTTTCATGCTGAAGTAGCTGGATGGACAAAAAAAGATAATGACACTATCTAGGAGTTGGTAATATATAGAACTTAGTTTAATCTAGAACTAACTCAAACTTCGAAATATCTAGAACTTGGTAATAACTAACTCATAGTCCATTTTGTTCAGATTTTTTTGAATGCAATTTACCCGCTTTAGGATTGTTATAAAAATTACCACTTTTTTGACCATCAGTCAAAATATGACCATTCTGTATGAGGCATAAGTAATTTGGATACTACCGTAAAGTAATTGAATAATTTTGGAAGTCGGTTCCTAACTTGGAGTTATACTTAAAAATCACACAAGAGAACCTTTTCCTAAAAGGTTAAACCCGCCAATGGTAAAGTTAAAAATGAACTCTGTCCTAGAAGCTTTTAGGTGGTCTAAAAAATTCGTCACCAGGGCTAACCAACCTACTCAAACTTTATCTAAGTCAGTCTTACGAGTACTCAGTCCTGTTGGTTTTTTAAAACTTAACCGTAATAGTGTTTAAAAATAACGCAAGTGAAGCCATGAATATTCGTAGTCATAAACACCGCGATTGAAGGACGATACCTTCACAAGTATGAGATACGGTTAAAAGACCTACTTTATTACAATAATTAAATTTATTTTCCTGTGAATTTAAAACGTTATAGCGCTTATAAATTAAATATTAAAGTATTGATATCTTGATCAACCAATGATTTGTGTGGAACTGCCCTTAGGGCGCCATTACTTAGATCATCGACACCGATTTGATTAAGTTAAATCTATACTAAACATTATAAACAGGTAATTTTTTTAAGTTTGTTTGTATGTACTATGTATTTGTATTTTCGAGCTAATCTCTGAAATTACCAGCCCGATTAGAATAATTCTTTTTGCAATGGATAGCCACATTCAACGGGAAGGTTATAGGCTATTTTTCATTCAAAAATTCGTACGGTTACGGGCACTACGCGGGTAAAACCGCGGGGCATAGCTAGTTTAAAATTACATTCAATATAAGCATCTTAGCATCTTAGCACTTACAAAAACGGTTCTTAACACCTCGTGATTCGTACATTACTCCAACCTTGAATCTATCAAGCTAATAAACACCATCATAGGTGAGGTCGGAGGTCGAATCAATTATAATTACAAGGGGCACTTATTATGAGAGACCTTGTTCGCACGTGCACACAAACGGATGTTTTAGTTAGACCATGCTTGTAGGAATTGAGGCGCAAAAACACCGTATAATTACTTGGATATTTCGTAATTACTTCATATGTTATGGCAGAGCAGAAGAGGTATAGTAACTGTATATTCCAAAGGTTGTCTAATCTATACTAATATTATAAAGCTGAAGAGTTTGTTTGTTTGTTTTGTTTGTTTGTTTGTTTGTTTGTTTAAACGCGCTAATCTCAGAAACTACTGAACCGATTTGAATAATTCTTTTTGTAATAGATAGCCACATTCAACCACATTTTTCATCCCGAAATTCCTACGGGAACGGGTACAACGCGGGTAAAACCGCGGGGCGCTGCTAGTTGGATGATATATGTACTCTTGGAGAGTGCTTGCTTTGTAACGTGACATGGTATTAAAGCCACGGAAAGACTGACTAAAATAAAGATAGCTTTGTTTTTTTAACTTGTTTGAAGGCGGTAATCTCTAGAAATATCAGTCGTATTTGATTTATTTTTTTGCATATGATAGCTACATGAAAGAGAAAAGGTTTTTAGTTTAATATCACCCCGTTTTTTAACGGGTTCGGGTAATATACAGGTTATACTGTAGGATGATGCTAGTAGCACAAACATAGTAAGTAAGTACTAAGTCCCTTTATACATAGTATAAAACAAAGTCGCGTCTGTTTGTCTGTTTGTCTGTATGCTTAAATCTTTAAAATTACGCAACGGATTTTGATGCGGTTTTTTGTAATAGGTAGAGTGATTCAAGAGGAAGGTTTTTATGTAAAAAAAAATCCCGAAATTCCCACGGGAACGGGCACAACGCGGGTAAAACCGCGGGGCGCTGCTAGTAAATAAATAAAATACAAGTAAAAGCCTGTAATGTCCCACTGCTAGGCAAAAGGCCTCTTATCTCACTGAAGATATCAGTACAGGTAAGTACAGTATTACAAAAGGAAATATAGAACTCTTATCTCACTGAAGATATCAGTAAAATAAGGAGGATATAGTACTACAAAGGGAAATCGCATAATCACTTTAATAATTGTGAAACGAAAGTACCAGGCACGCATAAATTAGAAGGCGATGAAACATCGCAAGACAAAGGGATTGTATTCACCAAGGTGTGGGCTGTATTACCAATAGTAATTTGCATAACCATCTCGGAACAGCGTTACAACTTAATCACGGATGCAATCTCATTTTATAGATAAATTACAAAATACAAGGATGACTCATGTTGAGTGTTAGATTGGTTGGTTTGTGATCGGATTTCAGGCGTTTTTAAGCTTTGCATTCATCATCATAGGTCATTAAGGGCTATTGCCGACTATAGTGGCTAGACTGATTTTGCCAAGTTTAAGAATTCACGCCTCGGTGGTCTAGTGGTAATGTGCATTCGTCTGCAAGACTAAGGTCCTGGATTCAATTCCAGGGTCGAGTGAAAACATGTTTCCTTTTCAAACATGGCTCGGGTTTGAGATAACCGCCCGCATTAGGCAAACGTGGTGATTACGCCTAATCCTCCTCACTGTACTGATATTTTCAGTGAGATGAGAGGCCTTTGCCCGGCAGTGGGACATTACAGGCTAATACTTTTTATGAATTCACAGATGTTTTTATTAGAGTAAGACCCCAAAATATAAACCATCTCCTGACATGTATGAAAGCGCAATTGCCGCAAAGTTTTGTTCTGCATTATAATTTTAACTGGAACCATATTGACACGAAGAAGTAAACTGTAAACTCTAGTCAGTTTTGATAGAGTGTCAAAGTAATTTACATATATCTGTAGTACTAACATACATAATAGGCCAGGCCAATATATTTTCATGTAGTCCTATCAATCGGTCGATGTGAACTGTTTAACCGACTTCAAAAAAGGTGGAGGTTTCTCAATTTGTCTGAACTGATATCAAAGGAGAAGGGGAACGTAAGGTTTTTATTTTAGTTTTTTTAAAACTGACTAATCTCAGGAACTACTAGTCCGATTTGAATAACTCTTTTTGTAACAGATAGTCACATTCAAAAAGAAGGTTATCTATACTAATATTATAAAGAGGTAAAATTTGTAAGTTTGTTTGTTTGTTTGTTTGTATGTTCGAGGTAATCTCAGGAATTATCAGTCCGATTTGAATAATTCTTTTTGTAATAAATAGCCACATTCAACGGGAAGGTTATAGTCTATTTTTCATCCCGAAACTCCCACGGGAACGGGTACAACGCGGGTAAAACCGCTTGGCGCTGCTAGTACGCTATATACCTATATGTATTTTTAAGTGTGTTCCTAAACTTAGTCATTTATTTTTCTTTTCTTACGTGATCTAGGCTATGATGACCTACTGTTGCTTTACAAATCTTGCCCCATCACAGAGTATTGTGTACTGTGGCCCTATTCTAAGCATTGTGTACTTTACCCCTAATCTATCTGATAGCCTCCTCTAATGTTCTGTATAATCCGACCAATTTCAAACGCCACTGGCCCTTTGTACTTGTGTACCGTGATATTAATAACACACTCGATTAAACCGTACAACCTATTTCGGGCGGGTGTCCTCGATTTGCGAGACTGAACACATGGGGTAGGTAAAGTTTAATGGTACATAAAGAGGTTTTATACCTTATTATAGGTGCTTGGGATAACGACTTGGGTATGGACTTTGGAATGTGTAAAGATTTTTTTCGCTGAAAGAATTTTATTGAAAGCCAGCATGATTTAAGCTGAATTTTTATCTGAATGAAGAAACGTTCGCTTTAAATAGTGTTCTATTGCGTGCAAAATAAAGCACAATTTTGAATGAACAGCTTTTGTTTTTTAAACATATGTACTAAGAGCGTTTGTCCACCGCCGCCGGCACCGGACCGTCACCGGGAACGAAATTATTTTGGCCCGAGTTTATTATGACGTGACGGATGTGCGGTGGACACGCGGCTAAAGCAAAACGCTCTAAATGTATCTACCGCTACTTCGGCGCCGTCATCTCTTTCCCGGTGAGACGGTCCGGTGCCGGCGGCGGTGGACAAACGCTCTAAGGTGAATTGCACAAAGATTCTTAATTTAGCGCCTAAACTTATTTAAAAAACAAATGACGTTCGCTTGAAATGGTGTTCTATTTGATGCACTATAAAGTTCAATTTTAAAGGGATAGCTTTTGTTTCTTAAACATATATAGGTACCGAACAGATTGAAGAATTCTTGTGCCACCCTTATTTAATTGTTTTCTTCATAATTCGCTCAATAAATCCCGTAAACTCCCTGAATAAGCGAGTTCCAACTCCAACAATTCGATTACTTTTCTAATTTATCTTACTTTATAATTTCAATAAACTAATCTCGTTCCTCACCTGCGTATCTTGTAAATACACTCCAAAACTTTTATTCGATAAGTAAACGCATCTAACTTAGTACTAAGTTCAAAAACTCGGTAAGTAAACCTCAAGAGCTTTAGGGCTTTTTAAGTTACCCAAAGTTTGATTCCGACGGAAAGTTCCAATGAAATGTTCTTTGGACAAACAAACAATCGAAGCGTTTGATCTATTTTTGGAACTAAGTACAGTATCCGACATAGGGCCGGTCCCTTAAGATAGCTAAGATCTAAGATAGTTATTTCAGATAGAGATGTGACATAATTCTTCATTAAATAAAGGGAAATTATAAGTACAAAATTACTAACTCGGCCACTACTTCTAGTGGCTAAGATAGTATTATTTAGATGCTCGTTAATTGTGGCTGACTTAGTAATTTAGAAGGCAACATACATTTTTGGGGGCGAAATATGATAATAAAAAGAAGCCTGTTTAATTAGCACCCTTAAATAAATATGAATCCAAGATCTAAGATAGTTATTTCGGAGAGAGATACTTAATTAAATAAATGTCAAATTTTAAAAGCTAAAAGAATTATTTTTATTATTATACTTATTCTGCTATCTGAGATTGAGATTGGGATATAAGATTAATACCGCGATCGGGATAGGATGTTGGGATTGGCTGATAATGAGAAGAATTTGCCCAGCAGTGGGACATTACAGGCTAATACATTTTAAAAATAGCCTATAACATTCCCGTAGAATGTGGCTATCTATTACAAAAATAATGATTCAATTCGGATTAATAGTTTCTGATATTAGCGAGTTCAAACAAACAAACAAAATAATTCTTCTCCTTCATTATATTAGTATAGATTTGAGCTTAACATTGTATAAAGGTCACTGGGCAAGACTTTCGGTCGGGCATTATAAAAATAAACGGAGTTAAAAATAAAGTAACGAATTTTTGTGCTTAATTCGGTTTGTTCAGAAGTATGTATTTGAAATTAATATTTGTTTTTTAAGGTAAATGCTCTTTTGTTTTAACTCTCAGGCACTTATTATTACTGTTAATAAAGGCTATGAATTGGGTTTAAGCCATTTTTTTTTATTTTGGCAAATAGTTTCTTATAGAAGTTGGTTTAGGCCCATCTCGTAGCCAGATTTGGTAGTTCAGTGTAAATATATTCTTTACTAGCAGCACCCCGCGGTTTTACCCGCGTTGTGCCCGTTCCCGTGGGAATTTCGGGATAAAATGTAGCTATAGCCTTCCTCGATAAATAGACTATCTAACAGCGAAATAATTATTCAAATCGGTTCAGTAGTTTCTGAGATTAGCGCGTTTAAACAAACAAACAAACAAACAAACAAACAAACAAACAAACAAACAAACAAACAAAACACACTCTTCAGCTTTATAATATTAGTATAGATAATGTATGTGTGTACGTTTTTTATTCTTTCACGAAAAAACTACTTGACGGATTTGGATGAAACTTTACAGTAATACAGGTTATACATCACAATAACACATGGGATACAGTTTATCCCGAAATTCCCGCGGGAACGGATAAAACGCGGGTAACACCGCGAGTCGCGACTAGTAGACAATAAATGAAATAACTTATATCAAACGAAACTAACAGACTCATACTTTCATCACAAATATTTTACACTAATTCACTTTTACAAATTCATTTATTTTGCAAATCAGCGGCAAAATTGAATGCATTGATTTTGGATCGTAAATCGTTTAGAACAAAATTGGTTAAATAAATTGATTCCGATTAATTTATTTTCGATTTTAAATTAATCTGGAAAACGAAAGTGGATCAGCCCGTCTGATTAAAATTATAAATGGAGATTTTAAATTTATGTTCTTTTAATAAACTAAATCATTACAAATTGGAGAATTCATCAACTTATTAAATTGATGTCGTGTTAATTAAAAAGGATTTGATATATTTCCAATAATTTAATCTTTTATTTTTGAATATCACTTCTTTTTTAGCCACTAACAGACATTTTAAATCACTTTTTGTAGGAAATTCACCAGCTCGCACCTTGGAATCTCGTCCAATCTAAACGACATACCTAGCTATAGATTTTTTGTTATTGTGCTAAAATTAATCTAATTTAAGGTTAATACCCTTTCATTATTTCATAATCTACCGATAGTAAACTCACCGATCTCTTCTGATGATGATGGTGCTCGAGCTTCATGTTAGCGCACCGGTTCAGCGCGGTCAACCGCCGGAACAATGACTGCAGCGAGTCCGCGTCTAGGAACGGGTGGTCATTCTGCACCCCCGACACGTCTATGGGGAATTGAAGATCTGTAACAAAGATTGGGATATTTAAGTGACTTTAAAATGATATTATAAAAGTACATAATGAAGTACATTTTTAATATAATAATAAAATATAATATACCCGGGCACATTCACACACGGTTAATAAGCGCTAAGCTTGTATTATGGAATCTAACTAACTTCTACTACTACATATATGTACATACATACTTATTTCTATGATGTCACACTTTTGCAACAAAAGCCTACGTAAAGAAATCTTTACTGTGACGATACTTCTAAGGCACTAAGTTGGTGGTCGGATAAGAATAAGTCAGTATAAGTAGCCCTTTGCGACACGAACTGACCCTAATCCTGAACCCAAATAAAGACGTAAGCTGACCATTGACCTAATTTGTTTTAATCTCGAAATCCTAGTGTAAGTTCTTGTATATAGATACTTCTTAGATATAAAAAGTCAAGTAAATTCGTGGAATTTTAACACCTGCCGAAATCTGTTAGGCATTTGTATTTTATTTTAAAATAGCAACGCCCCGCGGTTTTACCCGCGTTGTACCCGTTTCCGTGGGAATTTCGGGATAAAAATAACCTATAACCTTCCCGTTGAATGTGGCTATCTATTACAAAAAGAATTATTCAAATCGCACTGATAATTCCTGAGATTACCTCGAACATACATACATACAAACACACAAAGAAACAAACTTAAAAATTTTACCTTTTTATAATATTAGTATAGATTACGACAGGTAAAAATCAGGTAAAAATAGAGAAGTGTAACCGCAGTAAGGGCGTATTATAATTATAGGAAGTATTCTTCCGTGTTAAAAATTATGCTTTTGTCTAACGTCCCTACTCAGAGAAATCAAATGCTTCCTAAGGGTCTAGACAGACGGACTGCAATTCAACTGCAATCCGACTGCCAAATGGCAGTTCAGATGCAGTTTGAATGCAGTTGGCTCGACTGCAATCAAACTGCACGTCGACGGGCAGTTGGCGTGCAGTTGGATTGCAGTCTGATTGATTGCAGTCGTTGTAACTGCACTCAGACTGCAATCCAACTGCACGCCAACTGCCCGTCGACGTGCAGTTTGATTGCAGTCGAGCCAACTGCATTCAAACTGCATCTGAACTGCCATTTGGCAGTCGGATTGCAGTTGAATTGCAGTCCGTCTGTCTAGACCCTTAGTAGAGATTTCATGTGTGATTTTGACATGTAATGTATTTAAAATTACGTCAATTAGTTGTGTTGATTTAACGGACATGTTTAGTGCGGCAGTTAACATTTCAAACAATAATTGAACTAAATAAATATGTAGAGAAAATTAAGAAATAAATACACAAGGATAAATAAAACCTAGCTAAAAATTCTGAAGATTAGACCTTCAACCGAACTACGCACATAATAAAAGCACCCAGATTCGAAGGTAGGAAACGTCACTCAAACTGAGTGAACGCTATCTCACGTTTTGAAATCAAAAGCAGTGATTCTATTGTGTGATAACAGATAACGTGTGACATTGTTATCATGAGCTTTCCGGCGTTACATAACAGAGGCGCTTTTGTTTGTTTATGATTTGGCATAGTATTATTAATTATTTAAATGGAATTATTATTACTTCGTAAGAGTACTGAACGCCTCGGTGGTCTAGTGGTATGTGCACTCGCCTGCCAAGACTGAGGTCCCGGGTTCAATTTCCAGGTCGAGCGAAAACATGTTTCTTTCTTTTCAAACATGGCTCGGGTTTGAGATCACCAACCCGCATTAGGCAAGCGTGGTGATTACGCCTGAAACCTCCTCACTGTACTGATATTTTCAGTGAGACGAGAGGCCTTTGCCCAACAGTGGGACATTACAGGCTAATACAAGAGTACTGAGAATAACTAACAAGAAACTCTATTGAATCTACACGTCATAACATCGGTATTCCGATATCGGGAAGGTAAAACTGGGTCGGAAGTGACGTGTCGGTGTATCGGTGACAGTTTCCGGTCAAACGGAAGACGCGGCGGGAACCGGGAAAAGTGGCAGTCGCGCGTCGACTGATGAACAGAGCGGACGTGTTTTAGTTAGATGTAGATGCGTAGGTTTGTTGTAAGTTGGGATGGAGATGTATGTTGTTGATGGGATGCGAAAGCTTTTAGAATTTAGGAATAAAATGTCTTATTGAAATAATTTGTTATGTGTAAATTTATATAGCGCTAAGATATTTGAAGTAAATTATTTTTGGTCTAACATTAGTTAAACCCTGTCTTCAATGTGTTAATATACTTTATATTTATATCGCCCAGCTGTGGGACCCACCATTGTTACTTAACAATTCTAAACCTGAAGAGAGAGAGAACTTCCAGTCAGATTTGAAATGAATTCCATTATGTACTTATATGTACGAGTGTATATTGGCTATATTTATTCCGAAATAGATACAAAAGCGCTTCACGGTAAAAATATATCAAAAAGAATTCCTATTTCAAACCTGTTCAGAACGTCACTAGATGGCGGAAGCTTCCGGCTAGGCGGAAGTGACGCCACGTAAAGGAGTTTGCAGTCTAGGGCGGGCGGAAATGTTTTCCGTTGCTTTGTGGGCGATTTAGTTCTGCGTTGTACTTTTATTTAGATAGACTGTTGTTGTGAACGAACATTTAAAGAGGAAGGCAAAAGAAAGAGAAAAGAAAGAACTCCATCGATAGTCTTTTCTTTCTATCACAAAATTCCCCAGAAATCGGGTACAAAGCGGGTGAAATTGCGGGGACAATTAGTGTCCTATAAAGGTATATTTACAAAATGATTAGCCTCATCCTTTTCATTCTGATATAATGCCAATTTTTCGCTAAGATGGCTGGGTTAATATTTAAATAAAATAACCTATGAGGCACATTAAAATACTGTTTAAATTAATAACGAAATCTGAACGAAACAAAAGCTTTACCATTGGTTTTCGTCACTTTCCGATATCGCATCGGAAATTAACTACTTGATCATTCGGCATTTGGAATTAGCGAGTTTAAAAGCTAGTAAGCGAGCCCCAGACATGTGAAACTACTCGCTCGTCATTTCTCACCAGCTTGCCTTGTAAACTCGCTCACTATAAACGCCTTTATCTAAACGTCACTGTACTTATAATTTTAATTATATTATTTGTTTTACTTTTCGAAAACTCTTAGTAAGGTCCTTTCTTAGCGAAAGTAAATTCAATTTATTTGGATACAATTAAATTTGACGCTCCGTAAATAAGTTTCACAAAGGATTGTATTTACGTAACTCCTTTGTAATTTTAATGTATGTAAAGCTGTATCGTTGTGTGCTATGATTTCATCTACCACGTCTACTTGTATTTTGAGTCAGATTAGAAGTATTTTACACTGACGCCCCGCGGTTACCCTGACAGTTTATCCTGTTTGAATTACGGAATGAAAAATAGCCTATAACCTTCCAGTTGAATGTGGCTATCTATTACAAAAAGAATTATTCAAATCGGATTGGTAGTTTCTGAGATAAGCGCCTTCAGAAAAAATAATCAAGAAATGAAACTCTTCAGCTGTATTATATTAGTATAGACTAGCCACGCCCCGCGGTGTTACCCGTGTTGTACCCGCTCCCGCGGGAATTTCGGGATTAAATGTATCTCAGCTGTTATTCTGATGTATAACTTATATTACTGTAAAGTTTCATTAAAATCCGTTCAGTAGTTTTTTCGAGAAAGAGTAATAAACATACATATGCACATCCATCCTCACAAACTTTCGCATTTATAATTTATTAGTAGTATTCTAACTGCCTTATTCATAAACGCTCTCTAACTAAAACACTGTTAGTGAGTGTTTTGTCTCTTTTGCTCTTTGGAAAATAGCGTATGTCAGAAAGGGACAAACCATTTGATAGCTAGTTTATGAATAAGGCCCGAAGAGTACTTATACTTCGGTATGACGTCACAATATGCGTCAGTCGTAGTCACGGGACATTGGAAACTACAAAAGGGCTTTAGAATTCACGTGAATTGTTTCAAAATTGGACAATGAATTAAAAACAATGGAGTATGTACTGTATTATTTGGCGCCAAATATTTTTTGGAAGGTCATTGAAGTAATTAGGATTCGATGAGTAATAGAGTTTTATAGACGAAGCGCTCGTGGTGCAGTTTGACTATGCGATGTTAGTTGATTGCGATTGTTAAGCAACATGCAGCCCGACCCTTTCTTGGATGGGTGGCTGATAGTGGCATTTCTATCTGAGTGCTACCGCGCTTCGGAGGGCGCGTTAAGCAGGTGAAGTCGTTCGTGGGTTGTTTTAATCGGCAGACCATGTCGGAGGCCTTTAGGCGGTCTAAAAACTCTGATTACATATCCAGAAAACATAATCCAAAGATCATATGGCAGCGATTTCATTAAAACTGAGCAGAGCTGTGCGGGAAGCTCAACTGCCTAATCCCAATCTATAATATAAAAATGAATCGCAAAATGTGTTGGTAAGCGCATAACTTTAGAACGACTGCACAAAATTGGATGATTCTATTTTTGATGTGTTCCTTAGTGTCAGGACAAGGTTTTTATATAAGAAAAATAAGGAATAAAAATCTCAAAATTCCCACGGGAACGGGGGCGCTGCGGGTGAAACCGCGAGGCACAGCCAGTTTATTATAAAAATATTTTGACAATGTCAATGCGTTTTTTGACAGTCCCATTGCGCTGTGATAGGTGAATCGGGCTCCGCACCGCTCCGCTATGATCATCAAGGAAATCAAATACATCACTATAACATAAGCCCTCAATACGAAATCAAGTGCAACTCAATGAAAAATAAATAAAATAAGGTACAAACATGAGAGCTCAACTAAAAGCTTTTCAATGTACATACTTAAATTGGATTCGGTGCATCTCTACAGGCCAAATAACTAGGAAAATGTATTTACGTAGGGGCGTAGAGGAAAAATATATTGGCAGAGTTCGTTTTCATGTATTTTTACAGGAAAAGCTTCTAGTATATGAGAAGTAGTTTTGTGGTTTCGTTATGGGATAGATAATATATTTTTTTCTCAATCTATCGACATTATATATTCCTACGAGCAGCGCCCCGCAGTTTTACCCGAGTTGTGCCCGTTTCCGTATGAATTTCGGGATGAGAAATAGTACATATTATATTAGTTCAGACAAGTTTGATTATAAACCAACGGCATTCAACATTTTCCGGTGACATAAAATTTCAATTAAGAAACAACAACGAATGATAATTTCAATAAAAATGTGCCCTCAGACTAATTCACACACAGTTAATGATACTTCTACATAATATAATATAATATATACACAAATACTTCATAAAAATATATTGACACCCAGACGTCGCGCGTCGTCACCAACAACTATGTCCGCATTATATTGTTTACTCCGTTCGAATCGGACTCACAACCCCCGACACAGCAAGCAGTCTCACATGCCACTGTGCCAACGGGCTTGACAACGAATGAATATTTAAATCACTCGGTGAATTTTTAACACTCTGGAATTTATCATATTAGTATCTAGTATTGTCTCGTTAGCATTCAAATTAAAGTGCTCACATTCTCACAGGTAACTTTGAAATATGATTTAACCAAACTAAAACTAAACCTAGTTACAATTGTGATTCCCACAACTCGTAATATAAGGACAAAGTTTCAAATATATGTAACCAGTTTGAATGCGACATGGTTCCAACTCGAATTCAGTGGGAGAAAACTTTCAAAGGGTAAGGTTTCCGGGGAACTCTGTGCGAGTTAGAAATTTAATTAGTTTAATGTTATTTTGAAGTTTTAATTAGGTAATTTAATGATAGAACTAGTCGGTGTTGCGATGCAAATTAAATTGATATTAAAGGCGGATTGCACGCGAACTGTTAAAACTATTTACTACCTATCTAAATAAGGTTAAAAACAAAATCTGTTCGATTTAAATTGTACTTTATTTTACATCAAATAGAACACTATTTAAAGAGAACGTCTTTTGTTTTTAAATATATTTGGGCGCTAAAAAGATTTTAGGGCATATTGCACACACTAAAATAAATACATTAAGCCCATAACTCAACAATAAGTATTTATTAAATACTAACATTCAACACCCCTCCCTACCTATCTAAAGGCAGGTACACACGAAGCGATTTAATATTAGCTCGCGGTCATCGGGCCGTGAAACCTCGCTAGACTGAACCTCGCTTTCATCCCAAATCGGTGAGCTCAAACAGATTGTGCCCATCATTGTGTTTGGTACTTATCAAAACGTTTTGTTCACCTCTACTTAATATAGCGGCTGTCTGTGGACTTGTTAAAGCCAGTGGGTTTGGTTGGTGAATAAGTTTTTTCGTTATTTACCTAAACATGTATTCAGCTGACGTTGACTATATGAATAGATGTGATCTACGTTTACGGATACACTTCGCGTTAATTTTTCATTTTTATCTGACGTTTCGGCATCTTTACAGGAACCCGTGGTCACTGAAGACTGACGTGTAATGCGTTTATAGGTGAAAAAGTAAAATATAGCTGCTACCACCAAATATATTAGTTAAGCTTAAGAAACTAGTAAATATAAATAACTATATTAATATACTTATTTACCTACTAGAAAATATAGCATACTTATGTCTTAAGGCGCAAAGGAACTTAAGTTCGTCTGTCGACGAAAGACTTTTTGTCCGTCAAATAGAAGACACCGAAGCCAACAAATAGATTCAAGCCAGCGTCTTTGTAAGTAAGTCTTCATTGAACTTAATTATTAACGCAGTGAGCGACTCACTTTTTATTTTATAAAGTTTATTGCAAAACAAGACAATCTAGAAACTAAACTAGGACTCTCTACGAAAGTCTTATTTGGTGAGTGTTTCAAACAAAAGTTTTTCAAAGAATATTTATTATAGCCGAAGCGCAAAAATTACTAGACGGTAAATTTCCTGGTAATATCTAAATATACTTATTGATATTTACCCTATACTATTCTATTATAATAAGGTTGATTTTTGTTTGTTTGACAGAATAACAAGAATTACCTGTCTGACTCAGTAATTGTTTTTATTGGGCAACATTATTGCGAAGCTGAACTGAAGATTGTAGGTATTATTAATCCTGAAATTGCCACGGGAACGTGTGAAGCCGGGCGGGGCGCGGTTAGTCTGATAATTATAAGTGGAGTTAATTAGTTGAGAAACAATATAGGAACTCATAGTAACTATTACATTGTGTTTTCACATGTAACCGAAGTTCCAAGCTTTCGTTTGTACCGAGCAATTTTACTAGCGAGCCGCCAAATTCTACAGATAGTTTGAAAGCAATATAAGTGACGAGAACTACTCATAGCTCATAAACTCGCTCGATATCAACAGCGCAACAAAAAGTTGCTAACTCAAACCAAAATAAACGGGAAAGTGATTTAAAAGTAGAGATTGGTACGAAAATAAACTAAAATGTATCGCCAATGTGTTCTACAGTTTCTTTTATGCAGTTAATCGAATACATGGCTGAGCGACCCCGCTCTTTGTAGGCGATTTAATTTGCAACCGGCTATTTGTGGAGTTGCCTCGTGTGGACGAGACTTTATCTATTTTTAGACTTTGTTTTCAGTTAATAAATGACAGTTGTTTTTATTAAGGATTTTCTATGATTTGTTTTTGTAAATGTTTTTAAAGTGATTTGAAATAGACAGGAAAAGGGTAAGATTTGTTTTGTTTTGCTAGGACAATGTTTAGGTTACTTTTTCCTTTTGTTCCTTGGCTTCACCAAGCTATAATATTTTTAGCATGGTATTTTTTACCAAATAAATACCTATGTCTACTTTATCTTGAAACAGGTAGGTACTAATACTTATTTCAAAACTTACAAACAATTACAATCACTATCACTACATAGTATAAAACAAAGTCACGTCTGTTTGTCTTCTGTTTGTCTGTTTGTCTGTATGCTTAAATCTTTAAAATTACGCAACGGATTTTGATGCGGTTTTTTGTAATAGGTAGAGTGATTCAAGAGGAAGGTTTTTATGTAAAAAAATTCCCGAAATCTCCACGGGCACGGGCACAACGCGGGTAAAACCTCGGGGCGCTGCTAGTACATTATAAAACAAACTCCCCGGCCGCGTCTGTCTGTCTGTTCGCGATAAACTCAAATACTACTGCACGGATTTGACGTGGTTTTTTAATAGATAGAGTGATTCAAGGGTAAGGTTTATATGTATGTATAAGAATTCCCGTAATTCCCACGGGAACGGGCACAACGCGGTTAAAACCGCAGGGCACTGCTAGTAAAAGCAAAAATTAGTGAAATTTCTTCACATTTTGGATTTTAAATTTATCTTTTATCTGAGTTCCAATCTATCTATCCTAGGCACCTATCTCTCATACCCAATCTAAGTATTTACGAGTATTTTGAATTATAATTATCAACAAGACAGTACAATTGCATTTGTAGTGCGTTATTTTCAACATTTCCTTATCTAACAGATAGTATTGTCTGCTATGGACGCGGTGACGTCACTGATAAGGACTGCCCTAGTAGATAAAGATTAGTTGATTTGATGTTCTTTTATTTATTTAAAAGTCAAAAGTATGTATTATCCTGTATGTCCCACTGATGAGCAAAAGCCTCTCATCTCACTGAAGATATCAGTACAGTGATTAGGCATCTTGCTTACTACGGGTTGGTGATATAAAACCTAAGCTATGATTTACGATTACCAACTTTTTTGGTTTTGTATCCCGGGATCAGATGTAATTGGCCACTGATCCCACTGTATCCACCGATACCGGGATCCGTTTCTAATAAAATAATAACGGGTTGCACTCTTGGAGTGCCAGCAGAAGTGAAAACTTGAATATTAACGTCAAAACGTCTTACGAATTTTCGATCAGGTCACGTGTCATGACGCGAGTTTAAAAATGTTTACTTATCACAAAAAAGTGCACAGCGCAGCTAAAGAAGTTTTCACTTCAAAAAACAAGCACTGTTTTTTAATAATCCCCGATCGCGGGATCCATAGCTACAAAAAGATAATTAAATAGGTAATTTAAAAAAACGGATCCAAGTAATCGCACGAAGGCTAAACAACCCTACACACTTTGTACTAACCAACTCAACCCGTCACAAACATACCAAACCATAAACAAAGTACCAAACAAACCATAGACCACACAACCCACAAGTTACTCTACAATAATGCACTTGTCATAAACAATTATTGAACAAAGTTAATGGAGTTACAAGAAGTTTGGACTTCGAAGGGTTACAAGCGATGTGTGTTGACTTGTTTTAGAGGTTTAAGGGTTGAGGTGGGGGAAGTTTAAATATTATTATGTACTAGTTATTATCCGTGGCTTTGTCTGCGTTGAAGGCGAAATTATTATAATAGGATTTTAAATTCTTTTTCACTTAATTAATTTTGTTTTCTAAACACTTATTTGATGTTTTAGTTAGATAGTCGTCAAATTCTTAACTAACCTAACTCTGGTATCAGAGTTTTTAGACTGTCTAAAGACCTCCGACATGGTCTAAAGAATGAACCGGGACCGATAATTTAAAACCGACCGAGTGTCCTATGAACACATCGCGCGTGGAAGTCTCCGATACGTCTCAGACACGGCCCGTGCTCGCTACGGTCTAGCATAAGTCCTTTAATTTAAAATTCATTAAAAGTCCACATCTATCGAAGGCTCGGACCATTCACCATACATTTGCATAGTGCGGGAGTTGAAAACTTCTGCCCGAGATCCTCGGACCTTGGCTAAAGGTCATCTCATAATACATTCATTGTACCTTCTTGTACTCTTTACATGTGCTTTGAGCCAATTCCACGATTCAATTGAACGCAGATGCGATTTTGTTTGGTGTAAAAGGGACGATGAAGCGGGTAATTTTAGTGGGTGATTTTTCAGCAACAGTCATTCATTCATTATTTTCGAATAGGGATTCAGATACGTCAAAAGCTTCTTTATTAGAGATATAATGAATGATCTTGACAGTATTATTTGGTAACACGGGAACTTATGGAAAACGGAACGTCTTCAAAAGTAATGTATGAAAAATTGCGTCGATTAATTTGAGTGTTTGCTTTGCAGTGGGACATTATGTGAGGTTAGTGTCTAACATTGGTGACGGAGTTTTTCGACCGGCTAAAGGCCTCAGATTTGATCTATCAGTTGAAATAATCGGGACCGACAATTTGAATAGGTAATAGCAACATTTTAGTAATTATGTAGATATCTTAATTAACAGAAAAAATAAGTTCGTTACTTATCACGTTGCTACTCTTTACTCTTATGACTTGGACCATCAAAAGTTTTTGAAGCGAAACGGTCAAGGCTGGTCCACACATGCGCAAATGAACTATTAGAGTGTTGATTGATTGAGCCACCACCACCTACACTCAGCTTTATATTAGAATGGGTCAAGTGTAACCATGGCGATTGGAAATATTTTGTATGTGTGTAACTTTTACTATGATAAACATATTGAGTCATCATAACAGTAAGTATAAACCTGTACTGATTGATATATTTGGTGGGAAGAGACGCCTTTTCCCAGCAGTGGGACATAAGAGGATAATACTTTATTATACAGAAAAATGAAAATACTTACATTAAGTAGATATCGATCAATCACTACACATTAAATAAACCAATAAGAATTGAAATAATTCAGAATTCTTAATTCAAACTACACAATTGCTCACTGTTCTAAAATTAAATTTTAAAAAAGTTGTGTAAGTGTCAAATTATTTTCCAATACCAAACTATTTCTGTTCCAAATATTTTTCAAATTCCGAACAAAAGACTTAACAACACGACACACTGACACTAACTGGCATTTTTAAAAGTGGAAAATATTTGAAAAAAACATATTTTGATGGATACGACAGGGATGCGATCCCCCGTCGTCTTTATTATCATTTAAAACCACTTTAAAAACTAATACCATTCCAAAATATTCTCTTTCATCAAGCATTAAAGTTGAAAATGGAAAACTTCAAATTTTACGATTTTGTCTGTCAAATAAACTGACGTTTAACGTAGTATATTAAGTTCCATAAGACAAGGGGTTAAGGTTGAATTTGGCGATAGTTTTTGTAAGTATTTAGTCATTTTAAAGAAATGTTTACCTGTTTAGATAACGCTAATCGGTAATGTTTTGTTTGACTATAGAATGACGTACGGTTATTTGCACAGATTAATAAAATTTGACAGTAATTTAGAGGTATATTTACTAACTGCTGTACTCAGAGACGTGTATTAAATCGACACTTAACTAATTAATGTCATTTTTCGTACATTACATATCAAATTCATTGATTAAATCTCTAATAAGGAATCATTTGACGTGTCTGGTAAAGTAAGTTAAGTTTCTTTACTTAATAGTGAAAAGCTGAAGGGATAGTTCGTTTGATAATTAATAAATGATCCTTTTCATTACCCAAAAATAAGACCACAATGCCACATCCATACATTCTAAACTCTACCTCACTTTCGCTATCTTAAAAACCCATAAAATGTAGAGCAAAAAACAGTTTACATTTAGAATTATGTCATTGGAAACCTTTTTTGTGAACCTCTTTGTGGCTTGTAAATAGTTAAGGTTTGATAGCGGAGCATAGACTATGACCATAGACAGCGGCCATTTTTTATAGAGCAATAAAAAAGTATTGTCATAACGGTTTCGTTGCGTTTTGTTATTTATGCAAATTGACGTTCGAAATTCGAATTCTATTCTCGATAAAGTTCTTTGTGTCTGAAACGGTATTTATCGGCCATTTTATAGTCATTTTTAAACGTATTAAAATGTTCCAATAAAATTAATTTTGTCACAAATTAATGCTTAAATGTTATAAACATGGTAATAAAAATAAAATTGTAAAGTTATTTCGTAATCTGTGTTTATGTTTTAGTCACTTAGTTTTGTTAAGTTGGTAGGTTACGATCGAATTAGTGACATTATGGGTAACTTGTAATAAAACTAGCCGCGCCCCCTAGTGTTACCCGCGTTGTTCCCGTTCCCGCGGGAATTTCTGGATAAAATGTATCCAGAAATTCCCGTTTCGTAAATATGTAAGTTTATCATAATTTCATCAAAAAATGGTAATCAAATAATATCATTATTTATTTCAGACAATATTAACAAATAATTAATGATTATTTTGTCTAAAATGCCAAATTGGTTACAAAATCAGGTGTCACAAACATTTTACCAAACACTTAAAAGCTGCGCTTGAAACCGATTACATTATTAATGAGTATTTTATGTTCTTTTTATTAATGAACATAAATTATATTTAATTATTTCCTTGTTATTATGGTTACGTTTTATTGGTTAATATAATAATTTGTTAAGGCTGTCACCATTTTTGGACCCGACGTAAAAAGGAGTGTTATATGTTTATGATTTTCTACTTAATTAACGTACATTATTTTTCATATTTGGGATTTACGATTAAACAGAAAGACATTAAAAATACAGAATACAATATGGTACAAAAATAAATTAAATCGAAATTGGATTAACTTGGTGTCTAAAATGGCATTTCAACACTAGCTAGCACATTCTATTTTTACTTGCCCCGCGGTTTTACCCGCGTTATGCCCGTTCCCGTAAGAATTTCGGACATTTTTATACCTATAAACCTTCCTCTTGAATCACTCTATCTATTTAAAAAAACCGCATCAAAATCCGATGCTTATTTTTAAAGATTTAGGCATACATAGGGACAGACAGCGGAAAGCGACTTTGTTTTATGCTATGTAGTGAAAGATCGTTCGAATTTCAAAATCAGGATCTCTATCGACTCTTATCTAGTTGGTAACTTTGCATATTTCGCAAAAATTCTCACTTTCACCAATATTCTTTAAAATGAAGCTCACTTTGAAAAAAGTTGCAAATTTAAAAGCTTGTCCATTTTAAACATTATTACAAAGCGTTTGTATAAAATCTAACTGATTTTGAAAATATTTTGGTTACGTGGGTGGTATCGGCCATCGCATCACAACGTCCAAGCAAAAAACATTACAAGTTTGTAACTTTTTCGTTTGGTTTACGATGTATGTCCTTATCTGCTGACCAATCAGGATCGCGTAAATCAATCAGCGGTTATAGAGGTTTAATGTGATAATTTGAAGCCTTAAAATGTGTTCGAATTTGAAAGAGAATGTATAAGGGCCAAGGGCCATATAATTTAGGTTCTTAAGAATAAGTGGTTAATTTTGGGCTAGCTAAGTAAGAAATAATTAAATTTTACATAAATAAAGTCAATAATATCTATAAGAACTAGGTACTATAAGGTTGTATTTTGAAGAAATTTGAAGAAAAAACATCAAATAAAAATTTATCTACAATCTATTTTTCAAGTGAAATTCTAAATGGTCCTTTTAAGAATGAATGATAATGAATAATATAAGTAGTAAAAAATATACGTATTTTCTTACAAAGATTATAAATATACTGTCATTCTCACTACAGCAATGTATAGGTACAACGCGAGTAAAACCGCGGGGCCTAAAATACACCCAATATCATGGAAAGATATTCAATATTCTCTATTTATTTGATTTTCTTTAACGAAATGCGCGTGCGCCTTTAACTTCTCATAAAGGATAATTTAGTTGGTATTGTCAACGCACTCGCTATCAATATATGGATAAGACTTCAAGAATGTAATCTGATATTGATAATAATTATGTATGTTATGTTAGATTATTGTCATATATCAAACTAGCAGCGCCCCGCGGTTTTACCCGCGTTGTACCCGTTCCCGTGGGAATTTCGGGATGAAAAATAGCCTATAACCTTCCCGTTGAATGTTGCTATCTATTAAAAAAGAATTATTCAATTCGGACTGATAATTCCTGAGATTACCTCGAATATACAAACAAACAAACAAACACACTTTCAAATTTTACCTCTTTATAATATTAGTATAGATTGATTATAATATTATCATTAATTATTATCATGTTGTTTGATAAAATAATAAAACAATTTAGGTTAAATTTCTTGTCCGATAAGAAGGTAAATTAGTCTGTTTTATATTATCTAAATGCAGTATTTATAAACACACTAGCAGCGCCCCGCGGTTTTACCCGCGTTGTACCCCTTCCCGTAGGAATTTCGGGATGAAAAATAGCCTATAACCTTCCCGTTGAATGTGGCTATCTATTACAAAAAGAATTTTTCAAATCGGTTCAGTAGTTTCTGAGATTAGCGCGTTTAAACAAACAAACAAACAAACAAACAAAACAAACTCTTCAGCTTTATAATATTAGTATAGATAATATCTGAGAGCATACAATAATTTTTGATTTGGATACAACTTTGCTGTCACATAGGTTATACATCAGAATAACCCATGGGATACATAGAAATTTCCACGGGAACAAGTACAACGCGGGTAGTTATTATATAAAGACAGTTCATATTCTGTTTTCTGAAGAAATTTGTTTTTTTGCACGCCTCACATATGAGGCAGGATGAAGAGAAACTTCACTTACAATGTAACAATACTTACTTTATTTGCAAAATAAATGAATATGAATTCACACATACTATGTTGAATTACGAATATTAACGATACTGGTATGTCCACGTTAAGATGTCGTCAATGAATAGCGGTCAATTGTGAGGATTTGGATTCATCTCTACAGATGAGCTTCGTTACCAACATCACTTACAGGGTGAGTCCGACTTAATATGTTTTTAATACATTTATCATCAATTTATCTATAGATACTCAAAACTAAGTAAGTTCGAGTAGTTTAGGGGCCAACCCTGGCGGCGGAGTTTTTAGACCGCCTAAAGGCTTCCGATGGTCTAACGATTGAAACAACTGGGACTGAAACTCGCTGAGATTATTTTGAGGTTTATGTGCCTACCCAATCACAAAGTATTCTTAAACGCAATTTCTGTTAACTTTAACGACTTTGTCATTTATGTCTTGTAGTTTCGGCAATAAAGACCTTAACATATTACTTCTTAGAACTTAACTCAAAGGTGGGCCCATTAAGCGCATGACACACATAGTGCGGGTGCCGGCCGGGTGACGTTGTATTCCTTGTATTTAAATAAATTAATATACCCGGACAAATTTACTCACGGTTCATTAGACCCAAACTAAGCTCTAAGCTTGTAATATAGAATCTAATTAACTGATATTACTACATATACATACACAAATACTTTATAAGAATATATATTTGACACCCAGACGTCGCCAACAACTATGTCTTCACATATTGTTGACTCCGGGCGGGAATCGAGCCCGCTACCCCCGACACAGTAAGCGCGCTCACTGTCACTGTGCCAACGGGCTTGTCAGTTAGATCTGGGTAGTCTGAGTTAGATTCCATAAGCTTAGAGCTTAAAGTTTACCTTGGTTCTAGTGTAAATTTGTCCGCGTATATTATAAATTATATTATTATATTATAATATTTTATAATGTATACGAAGTAGATTACAATGACTACGACGACCATTACACAAATACAGTAGTGTCATTGCGGCTAAAAGTATCTGCTGTTTTCAGTAAACAATTTTCTCAAAAAACATTCAATTTTCATTTATATCCATCAAGTAGACATATTTTTACGTAATATAATATCAATTCATCATAACAAAACGTTACTAATCCAGCCTGTATAGCGTAAGGAATATGGGGCACCCGGCATTAGGGTGACTATGATTAATGGAATGTTGGGACAGCGCAATTGTTCCGGGATCGCGTCCCGAATCGCCAGGATTTCATGGTAACAATACACTTGAATATAACCGTATTACTTGATTGATTCGGGAATTATTGTTCGGGAATGGGAAAAGTTAGTATAATCAGAATTGTATGTAATATTCTAGCGGGTAGGTAATGACAGCGTCTTTTTTAATAAACTTCTCAATAATATGAACTAGCAGCGCCAACGGTTTTACCCGCATTGTCCCCGTTCCCGTGGGAATTTCGGGAATTTTTATACATATAAACCTTCTTCTTGAATCACTCTATCAATTTGTGAAAACCGTATGAAAATCCGTGCATATTGAAATAGACAGACAGACGCGGCCGGGGACATTAATATATATATACATATAGTGATTGAAACTACGTTTACAGATACACTTTACTTTTATTTTACATTTCTATCTAAGCGCCACTATCGGCCACCCATCCAAGTAGGGGTCGAGCTGCACGTTGCTTAACAATCGCAATGACCTAACATCGCTTAGTCAGACTACGCCACGAGCGCTACATCTTACACTAGTGACGTACCTTCATACATCTGCGCGTATTGCGGGAACCCCGCCGCTCGCAGCCATTTGCACGCCTCCGCAGCCTCTATCTCTGTAACAAGACATACAATAAATTAATAAACATAATAATTTGACTAGACTCACGGTTTTACCCCATCATACCCGTTCCCGCAGGAATTTCGGGATAAAATGTATCTCTTGTGTAATAAACATAATGATAATTTAACCAGTAACGCATCACGGTTTAACCCGCATTGTACCCGTTCCCGCGGGAATTTCGGGATAAAATGTATCTCTTGTGTTATTTTGATGTATAACCTATGTTACTGTAAAGTTTCACTATAATCCTTTAAGTAGTTTTTGCGTGAAAGAGTAACAAACATACGAAAGTTTCCTTGTGGTGGTTTTTAGCTTTTGGGTTTTTAGGGTTTCCGTACCCAAAGGGTAAAAACGGGACCCTATTACTGAGTTTTCGCTGTCCGTCCGTCCGTCCGTCTGTCACCAGGCTGTATCTCAAGAACGGTGATAGCTAGACAGTTGAATTTTTCACAGATGATGTATTTATCTATGCTAAGTAAAAATAAGTCCAGCCGTTTTTTCTTAGAAGCTTTTTAACTTTACTTGTTAAACGAATTTAAAACATAAAATAAAATTAAAGAACTGATCCACTACACGTATTTACACAAACATTTTATTCGAAAAATAAAACGGTCCATAACGCGCGCAGTGAATAAGCACCTTAACTTATGCAACTTGGGCTTAATACGTTTTAATTAATCATTAAGTTAATTACAACTAGCGCTGCACTTAACTTAAGCATCAGTTACATTAATGTACTATGAAATTTATCCCAAATTACAAATTGATTTACATTAAATCTACGTTACTACTTAATCAAAGGTTTAAGTTAAGTGGCAAATAGTGTGGGGACACTAAGCTATCGATAACTTTCCATACAAATTAATGTATGGCTTAATGTATGATAGATGATTAAACTTACAATGTATGGAAGAAACATTAATTACATGTAAGTTATTCTTAGTAAGTAGTATTTAAACTTTGAAGACTTTTGTAAAAAAAACAATGTTTTGAATGGATTTGTATGACTTAGTGATTTTAGCTATGTTTGAAATTTTAGTTTTAGGGCTCTGCCAAATTAAGCGTTTTTAGTCGTCATACTACGTGCATTTTGTATCTATACTAATTCTTAATACATATTATAAAGAGCTAAAGCATCTAACTTTGTTTGTTTGTAAAGGCTTATCTCAGGAACTACCAGTTCGATTTAAATAATTGTTCAAGTAACGGATAGCCACATTCAACGGGAAGTTTATAGGCTATTTTTCATCCCGATATTCCGACGGGAACGGGTATAACGCGGGTATAACCGCGGGGCGCTGCTAGTGAAAAAAGAACATCTGAGTTCACCCGCGACCATGAGAGGTGCAATCCCCTCGAAACGTCGGCAAATAAAAAGTAAGTTATTACTTGCTTTATCAACTTTCTAACGCGAAAAAACCCGTGTGAGTACGTTTCAACTAAAGAACATCTGAGCTTGCGCGGACTTTGTGCTACTGCGGCACGTAGCAGGCAGGACGTCTATAAACGCTTCAATTAAAAGTACCCTTACTGATCTATACTAATATTATAAAGCTGAAGAGTTTGTTTTGTTTGTTTGTTTGTTTGTTTGTTTAAACGCGCTAATCTCAGAAACTACTGAACCGATTTGAATAATTCTTTCACTGTTAGATAGTCTATTTATCGAGGAAGGCTATAGGCTACATTTTATCCCGAAATTCCCACGGGAACGGGCACAACGCGGGTAAAACCGCGGGGCGCTGCTAGTATTAAATAAAATAAGCGTTGGTATCAGAACAGTTACATGCCCAAAACTAAAAATTCCCTAAAAAATAAACCGCTGTCCGTAATTTTAAAGTATTCCAAAAATTTGTATGACCCGATCGCCTTCACATAGCACCGACGAAAAAATGTATGAGCTCAGTTTAAGAGAGATAAATTCAAAAGAATTTGTATGGAGTTTAAAGCAATTTGTATGAGAGTACATACACGTTTCCGTTTATTTATTACATGATAAGCGTTTAATGATTACGACATATTAAAATGTTTTGTATGACTTTTGATCTTTCATACAATTTTTTTTTGTATGAAGTTGTATGGTTGTTGATAGCGGCGTTTGTTTTACGCGATTTATTGTTGACTAGCTTTTGCCCGCGGCTTCGCTCGCGTGGAATTTAGTTTGCCGCATTAAGTTTCGTTATAGATCGTGTGAAACATTTGTTTATCGTAGCAATGTCCGCATCGTAATACACTCCCACCTACAGACAGCGACCATTTACAATGTATTATATGAATTGATTAGGTACTGACAGGTTCAAACTATACATTTACATCTTCCATCATCTCTCATTTTATCTGGGGGTTGAATTTATCAAAATTCTATTTATATTGTTGATAAGGAGTTTATTTCATTCATAAAATAAATAAATATATAGTTCTTCCTCACTGTACTGATATCTTCAGTGCAATTCAGTTTTATAATATTATTATAGACTTTTTAACACACAAACTTTTTGATTAAGCGATGTCAGGTAATTGCAATTGTAAAACAACGTGTAGCTCGACTCCTACTTGGATGGGTGACCGATATTTCTATCTGAGCGCTACCGTGCTTCGAAGGGCAAGTTAAGCAGTTGGTTCCGGCTGTTTTAATCGTCAGACCATGTTGGAGGTCTTTAGGCGGTCTATAAACTCCCGACACCAGGGTTGGCCACTGACTTACTAGAAATCTACACAAATATTATACAGAGGAAAACTTTGTTTGTTTGTTTGTAATGAATAGGCTCAAAAACTAATGGACCGTTTTTAAAAATTCTTTCACCATTCGAAAGCTACATTATCCACGAGTAACATAGGCTATTTTTCATCCCAAAATTCCCACAGGAATGGACACAACGCGGGTAATACCGCGGGGCGCTGCTAGTGAATGAATAAATACACACAAATAAAACCGGTAAACCGCGTAACGTTTCTAGTACTAACACTCTAAATATGTCACATAGTTCTAAAAATAACGAGAACAAAAAAAACGGTAACTGTTACGTGAAACGTTAAATACCGATTGTTCTTTCATAATTGCTAACTACAATTAGTCTGACAGACTACAAACAATGTCTTGTGTATATTACTAATTAGCTTAACATTCTTAGCTCAATAATGAGGTTGTGTCAATGTTGAAGAAGAAATAGTTTTTTGTGTACCGTTACTGGTAACGAAATATGGTTAATGGTTATTTGGTTTTGGATTTGTTTGGAAAATAATGTTTTAAGACAATTTATACTTATTTGATAGATTAAGCAAAAAAGTTTACTAAACGCAATATTTTTAATTACTTTAATAAAAAATGTATATTATATTTACTGTTTACCATATTACATTTTTGCAGAAAGAGAACTGAAAGTGAGAGAAAGAGATGGAAATACAGTAGTAGTAGTTCACTGCAGTTAGAAAGACAAGGACAGCTCATGTGAAAAGTAGAGTTTTATTCTCCAGTATAAATTACTACAGACGTATGTAATGCCTTCAATTTAATGCACCTAGCTACATTATTATTCCATATAATTAAGTAGAATTTAATCTAAAACATTTACCTGTTATTTGATCAGCACTTAAATTAGGCACACTCATTTTTCACACACAAAAAACCATCACAAAATAATTCACTAAAATCACTAATTACATACGAAAATCACAGAACCGGGCAGACAAGTAAACGCAAGCGCATCTTAACGATCACTGATTCATTCAACTTTCAAAGAAAATGCGATCAGTATGGTGAATAACACTGACCAAATATAAGTTTTCCTATTACACAATATACCAGTTACAACTGTTACAAGATAATCAGTTACAGCAAATAACGATACTTTTCATTATGTTATTAACATGGTGTTCGAATTTTAATGTTTATTTAATTCAAATGTAACGGTGTTCCAAATAACAGATGTTTAACGTTGTAACGTAGTTACTTATGACACTGGCCACATGGAAAATACTTTCTCACTATAAAACTATTTAAAATTGGAACATTTTTAAAGACAGTCCATAGATTTATTATCAACTATTTTTAAGTCACATGTACATAATTAAAAATGCAAAAGGAATTATAAACTCAATTTGAAATTAGAACAGATTTCGAACAAAAAGATTTTAATTCACAATATAATACTTCTTTATTACAAAGAAAATTCGATTTTCAAAACGGGTGTCCACGGATGTAAGAAACAAACTAATGTGGTAAAACGAAGTAAGAATGAGATTAGTTTATCAGTGTTTTATCGCGAGTGGTCGTTTACAAACGTCCTTAAATCGACCAACTCGTCACCGATAGCGTGCCTGCACTGTGATTTAGAAAAATGTATACAATGGATATGGTTATGCAGTTAAAAGTTGAGATAATCTTAGAAGATACTATAAAAGGATAAATCTACGAACTTTAATTATTTTTGCTTTAGTGGAAAATAACCACTTTAATAACTACACAAATACTCGTCAATAAGTAACGTCTTTTATTACCATGGACTAACTATATTATGCCGTATCCACTAACTGTCATCTACCATTTTCTAACTTCATGTCGTCAACGGCGAACATTGACCAAGAATGACTTTTAAAATTAACTAAAATATTTGTATGCGTTTGTTATCGGAGCTGTCATCCGAGGTAATAAATATTGTTAACTAAATTCAATTTATTTGAGAACAGACTTTACTCTTGATATAAAACTGTGATAGAAGTAGCGCTCGTAGATTGACTTAGCGATGTTAGCTCATAGTAGTCGTTACATGAGCCATGTCAGAGGCCTTTGGCGGCTCAATAACTCGGACACCAGGATTGGTCAGGTTGACCATCCACTCGATAAGAAGAAGAAGCTCATAGCAACGTGCAGATACGTTACCATGCCATGCGGATGACACGTAAAATAGTTAGTTGCAATTGTTAAACAACATGTAGCTCGACTCCTACTTGGATGGGTGACCGCTATTAGTATTTCTATTTGAGCGCTACCGTGTTTCGAAAGGCACGTTAAGCAGTCGGTTCCGGTTGATTCAACCGTTTGAACAGGTCGAAGGCCTTTAGGCGGTCTAAAAACTCCTACACCAGAGTTGGCCATTAACCTACTTGAACCAACTTATTTTATACTAGCAGCGCCCCGCGGTTTTACCCGCGTTGTGCCCGTTCCCGTGGGAATTTCGGGATAAAATGTAGCCTATAGCCTTCCTCGATAAATAGACTATCTAACAGTGAAAGAATTATTCAAATCGGTTCAGTAGTTTCTGAGATTAGCGCGTTTAAACAAACAAACAAACAAACAAACAAAACAAACTCTTCAGCTTTATAATATTAGTATAGACTAGACTAGCAGCGCCCCGCGGTTTTACCTGCATTGTGCCTATTTCCTTTGGAATTTCGGTATCAACAATAACTTATAACCTTCCCGTTGAATGTGGCTATCCGTTACAAAAATAATTATTTAAATCGGGTTTGTAGTTTCTGAGATTAGCGCGTTCAAACAAACGAACAAGCTTTATTATATTAGTATAGATCTCTTTGATGTTTTGATAACTTTCGTCATGGTTCATGGAACACTACGTTTTTTAGAAATCATAATTTTTAGTCTAAGTGCCCCCTTTTGGAAGTGGTCTACAGCCAATTTTGCGGAGTTTACCAATAAAGATTAGTATCCTTATAAGTATAGCGACTTTATAAAATTACTAGCAGCGCCCCGCGGTTTTACCCGCGTTGTACCCGTTCCCGTGGGAATTTCGGGATGAAAAATAGCCTATAACCTTCCCGTTGAATGTGGCTATCCATAAAAAAAAGAATTATTCAAATCGGTTCAGTAGTTTCTGAGATTAGCGCGTTTAAACAAACAAACAAACAAACAAAACAAACTCTTCAGCTTTATAATATTAGTATAGATGTTATATGCGACGCAATAACCAGTTTGAAGTCTTATTTTACGGGACACTCACAATTTGTAGGGTGACCATAGTTTTTGAATATAGGGAACTTTTTGTTGAATAATTTTTTGGTGACTTACCTGTGTTCTAAACAAATAAGTATAGTTTTTAATTTGATCTGGATTTGAGACATTTAACTAACAAGGGACTTTACCCTACTCTCTCTCTCTCTCTCTCTCTCTCTTTCTCTCTCACACACACAAACCCACACACACACATACACACACACACACAGAAATAGACATCAAGGTCGAACTTATCATGCATGCAAAATTCATCAACAAACTTAATAACAATATCTACAAAAAACAATAAAAAAACGTTACCACGTAAACAAACGAATGCAACCTTATCTTATCGATATACCTTCTCAATCGATTACTACTCGAGTTAAATCGATGCAGTAGTTAAATCTCATGAATCAACTATGGCGTCTGACTCACATTGTATCGCGTTAGTCATCTCTATAATGTTCTAAGAAAGATTTTCAAAAATATCCGGCTATCTATATTTATTGACTTCCGAAAGTGTAAGACATTTTATGGGTTTCAGTTTATACAATGACGCATTGTGTAAATATTGGTTTAACCTACTTCAAAAGAGAGGAGGTTCTATTTGTATTCAGGATTTTCTTACAGGGTACAGGCCTTTCTTGTAGAGGTTATTCAGTACAGTTTAAAAATTACTGCCTGTCTTTTAAAAGTAAATCTTTTTGTAAGTTTATGAATTATTTGTTATCGTATGAAGGTGTTTAAAAAACTCTGACATAGGATTGGTCAGGGTGACCATCCACCCGATGAAGAAGAAGACTGTAAAGTTTCATCCAAATCCATCCAGTAGTTTTAGCGTGAAAGAGCAACAAACAAGTCAACGGCCAAGTCACACAACATTAACTATAAATAATAAAGAAATCGCAATAAGGAACCTTAGACTTGGTACAACTTTGTCTACTACTTTTTAGAGATAAACAAGCGGCTCCATCGAGACTCGGCTAGTTTTTTACAGGATATTTTTGATGGGATAATATTAGTAGGAAGTCCTATATTATCACATTCTCATGGTCACCCTATATTTCCTTTTCGCGGATCAAGTTGGTTGTTTTATCGATATAATAAAACTGAAAGCTTCCAGTTAAAGATGCTTCAGGTACAGGCTTCAGGACCGAGAATGTTACAGGTTCTGTTTTCAGGAAGTTGTATATTAAAGTGTTTTTCACGATCATATGTTTCTATCTGCCTTATAAACGCTTTAGAACTAAAATACTGTTATGAAGTGTTTTGTCTCTTTTGTTGTTTGGAAAATGGCGTATGTCGGAAAGGGACAAAACATTTGATAGCTAAAATGTTGTTAGTAATTGTTTATGAATAAGTCTCTATTTCTTTTACGTCTGGCTGTGAGGCGCCTGTACTCAGAGACGTCAAATGCTTCCTTAGTAGAGACACAGATTACTAAATAGTTACTACGTGTAGAGATTAAATGAGTGATTTTGACATGTAATGTATGAAATATTACGTCAGTTAGTTAAGTGTCGATTAGACGTCTCTGAGATTTCATAAGATTTCATAAACAGAACAGTTTTCTATACTAATATTAAGTAAGTATAAAGAGGTAAAATTTGTAACTTTGTTTGTTTGTATGTTCGAGTTAATCTCGGGAATTACCAGTCTGATTTGAATAATTCTTTTTGCAATGGATAGCCATATTTAACAGGAAGGTCATAGGCTATTTTACATCCCGATATTCCCACGGGCACGGGCACAACGCGGGTAAAACCGCGGGGCGCTGCTAGTCTTGAATATAGTAAAAACTACTTGTATATATTCTAAATACGTTGACTGTTCATTTCACTTTGTATAAATTAAAAACCACACGACGCGGCTAGTTAACAAAATAATCTTCTTAATAAATCCATTGATTTCATCATAATAAGGCTTCGTTAAAGCCGTGTCCACACGAACGGCTTATTTCGACTTCCCGGGTGGGCCGGAAGTCGTATTGACCTAGAGTGGACGAAACTTTACTCATTAACATCATCTTTTGGTTGAGTCGGTTGTAATCAAAGTTTGATACAAGGATACCTCCCAGGAGAGATAATTTTAAATTTTAATTTTGAATAACAAATATTGGTGTTCAATAAAGATAGGTACATGAATACATTTTTGATTATTGTTACTAGTTGATTTGAAGTAGAAATGTCAAGAAAGTGGAATCTACTGGTATTGCCTGGTGTCGGAGTTTTTAGACCGCCTAAAGGCCTCCAACATGGTCTAACGATTGAAACAACCGAGACCAACTGCTTAACGTGCCCTCCGAAGCACAGTAGCGCTCAGACAGATATGCCACTATCGGTCACCCATCTAAGTAGGGGGCGAGCTGCACGTTGCTTAACAATCGCAATTAACTGAAATCGCTCAAAATATCGTCTTTTGAATGGGCCTTAACTATTTAACCAAAAAAAAAAAAAAACAAACCAATATTTCCTCATACTGTACCCAATATACTAACTCAAAGGTCACTTATTTAAACCTGACCTCTGAAGTTCAATGTATTCGCCGTATAAACAGTGGTCAGTGACGTATTTACGACGTAACGTAGATGAACTCAATTTTATATCTTTAAAAAGTTGTTCGAATGACATGTTTAATCTATTAATCGCTTGCCTATGTGTTCATACCTCTATACAAGAGTTGTTCATGTTGCAAGGGGATACCTACGTGAGGGCGGAAAACTATACTGCGAAAAATGCAAGCGAACGGATAGTGCATTTTTGAATAAAGAAATGCTTATGTTCCTTTTTCAAAAAAGTGGCTGTGACATACGGACGGACAGATAGACAGACATGACGAATCTATATGGGTTACGTTGTTTTGCCATTTGACACATTGACGTTTGGTGATCGAACAAGATGGCTAACATTAAGCTAATGTATTTGGTACATAAAGCAAAAATCTACGACCGATTTAAACGTTGATTAGATTTCTACAAACGATTAAGTATCTCACCAAATGAAACTAACCCAATCAAATACCAAATAACATAGATCTATTAAAATATTCAGATGAAATCGAAAGTTGAAATCCAAACAAATATTATGACAATTTAGGTAAAACAACATCGCTTTCTTTATTAAGTTATTAACGATGTACGATGCGTTGGCGTTAATTGTCGTCTGAACGAAAACATATGATCGGAGAATAAGTTAAAATCATATTTTGAGGTAAAATGGACAGACGAACTAAATATCTTAAATGTCATTGAATGGAATTGACAAACTGTCAGCTTATAAAGTCAAATTTGACTTGTGTGACATTCTATTGGATTCACTGATTTGCAGCTTGAAGCTCGCTTAATATCAATGATTCACCATTATACTATTTAACCAGGGACTAGCATTGCCCCACCCGTTTTGTGCCTGTTTCAGTGAAAATTTTGGGATGTAAAATAGCCACTAACCTTTTCGTTGTATGTGGCTGTCTATTAGAAAATGATTATTCAAATTGGATTGGAAGTTTCTGATAATAACGCGTTCAAATATACAAAAAAGCAAACTCTTCGGTTTTATTATATAACTATGAATGGTATATATATTCTAACCGGCTAAAACTAGGTGTAGCCGCACTTCGGGTATTAGCCGTATGTCATTTTAATGAAAAGAGAGAGTTTAAACATGAAAAAAAAATAACCCTAACCTACCGAATTACTTACTATTCGGTAGGTTAGGGTTATTTTTTTTTTTCATGTTTAAACTCTCTCTTTTCATTAAAATGACATAATATGCACCTAGTTCTAACCGGCTAAAACTAGGTGTAGCCGCACTTCGGGTATTAGCCGTAACATATATAAGTAAGCTACTTGTAACTGTCTGTCCATTTGACAGTAGCCTACGCTATGCTAATACATAAATTGAATTTCGATTCTACAAGAAAGTTAACAACGCGACATACGGGGACTTTACGAGCTTTTCTTGCCAAAGTGAAATGAACGTTAGGATTTATGCTACAAATAACATGGCAAGTTATTTTGTATGCAAAAGGGAAAGCCTTGACAATACAATATAGTACAGTAGGGAAAATACTACTTAGTTTTGTATTGATGGGTGGTAGCGGTCGTGGAGTACTTTGACTATAATGGTTTTTAAGTCATCGTGATTGTTAGGCAACGTGCAGCTCGACCACTACTTGGATGGGTGGCCGATAGTGGCATTTCTATCTGAGCGCTACCGAGCTTCGGAGGGCACGATAAATTATAAACGTTTCAAGTCTGTTTTTAAGTGAACACTACTCGCTTTGAATTGAAACTACGTTTACGGATACCTACACTTCGCTTTTATTTTACATTTTATCTGACGTTTCGGCCCATTTACAGGAACCGTCACAGAAGACTCTAATATTAAGTCGGTGATACGTCGTGCATCGTGGCTCTTGGATCACTACATAAAATATGTAGTATAAAACAATGTCGCTCTCCGCTGTCTGTCCCTAAGTATGCTTAGATCTTTAAAACTACGGATTTTGAAGCAAAGGATTTTGATTCGGTTTAATAAAATAAGATAGAGTGATTAAAGTCTATTTGTATAAAAATTCCCGAAATTCCCACGGGAACGGGCACAACGCGGGTGAAATCGCGGGGTGCTGCTAGTATTGTTATAAGTTATTGAAGGCGCCCATACTTTGGAACTACTAATCGCATTTGGAAAAATAGTTTTGTATTTTCAAGAGGGGTGAAGGGTATTTCATAGCCAAATCTTCGGATACAATGCAGGCGAAACACGAGGCCTTGCTTAGTTATAATAATATAGTTGAATAATATTCATTTCCACTCAACTGTACATCACCTAATCACAGAGATGGTACAGTCACGTTCACACCGTGCCCAAATATGGACTCTTATTGGAAAACACTGCATTAGGACATTTCGCTATTAGGGACTATTACTATGATTGGAAGATTTAATAACGAAATAACTGGCTTTCTAGGTGTTAGGTTACGTTTGTTTTGGAGAAAACGTTGGTTATGAAGAAGCGAGATCGAGATAGAGTACCTATATTCAGTAGTATAATTATATACAAGCCCGTTGGTACAGTGGCATGTGAGAGCGCTTCCTGTGTCGGGGGTTGTGGGTTCGATTCAACGGAGTCAACAATATTTGCAGACATAGTTGTTGGTGGTGACGTGTAATGTTGATGGGTGTCAATTGTATATTCTTATGAAGTATTTATGTATCTACACTAATATTATAAAGAAGAAAACTTTGTTTGTTTGGTTGTAATGAATAGGCTCAAAAACTACTGGACCGTTTTTAAAAATTCTTTCACCATTCGAACACTTTCACAATTCGCTACATTATCCACGAGTAACATAGGCTATTTTTATCCCGAAATTCCGACAGGAATGGACACAACGCGGGTAAAACCGCGGGGCGCTGCTAGTGTAATATAAAGTAGTATCAGTTGGTTAGATTCGATAATAGTAAAAAAGCAAAAGTAAAAATGCCTATAATGTTCCACAGCTGGGCAAAGGCCTCTCATCTCACTGAAGATATCAGTACAGTGAGGAGGATTAGGCATAATCACCACGCTTGCCAAATGCGGGTTGTTGATCTCAAACCCGAGCCATGTTTTATAATAGTAATTTTTAAAAATTGTGTGTGTTTAGTATCAGCTAAACCCTATCAGAATGTCTATACTAATATTATAAAGCTGAAGAGTTTGTTTTGTTTGTTTGTTTAAACGCGCTAATCTCAGAAACTACTGAACCGATTTGAATAATTCTTTCACTGTTAGATAGTCTATTTATCGAGGAAGGCTATAGGCTACATTTTATCCCGAAATTCCCACGGGAACGGGCACAACGCGGGTAAAACCGCGGGGCGCTGCTAGTGTATACATATAAATACTTTGTCCTGAATGGCTGATGGATCAAGGCACTGCCTAAACCATTGACTATCCTATATTGTATCAGAGACCTGTTAAAGTAGACAGAGTGCTAAGGTAAATAACTTTTAATACGACTTTATTCAGGCAGATAGGATGCCTAAAACTTATTTTTCTAGTTAGAAACCTAAATGAATACTTAGTTAATCAGAAGCCATAGCTTACCCTATTCAAGATGCTAATTAGACTCCTAGCTTCGCAAATTCTGTGTGAATTTAGTAACAACCATTTAAAACGACTAATTATAGGCTAGTGGAGCAAACGGCTTCACTACTCATTCATTACTCATACTTAAACTTAAGTCATCTATACTAATATTATAAAGCTGAAGAGTTTGTTTTGTTTGTTTGTTTGTTTGTTTAAACGCGCTAATCTCAGAAACTACTGAACCGATTTGAATAATTCTTTCACTGTTAGATAGTCTATTTATCGAGGAAGGCTATAGGCTACATTTTATCCCGAAATTCCCACGGGAACGGGCACAACGCGGGTAAAACCGCGGGGCGCTGCTAGTAACTCATACACTTAAAATTAAGATAGTAAGTAAGTTCGAGCAGGTTAGTGGCCAACCCTGGTATCGGAGCTTTTAGACCGCCTAAAGGCCTCCGACATGGTCTAACGATTGAAACAACTGGGACCGACAATTTAACGTGCCCTCCGAAGCGCGGTAGCGCTCAGATAGAAATCGGCGACCCATCCAAGTAGAGGTCGAGTTGCACTTTGCTTAACAATCGCAATGAACTAACATCGCTTGGCCAAACTACGCAATGAACGCTAAAGTAAGATAAAAAGGGTACAAGAACCTTACAAAATAAGCTGTATGGGAACAAAAAATCTTGTCAAAATCGTTATGAAACCGATGCTTGTAATTTTCGCATTAATTCAATTAATAAAAGCCCGCTACGGTCAAAGATTTTCGGTCATTTTTTGCTCGTCCATTCTACAAAGTTCGTAATTGGCAACGCGTCAACACACTGCTTTCGTTTCTTCGAAATATTTCATTGTAAAGGTGTTTGCGTATTTGATCGTAACAAGTATTAAAGAGACTAAATTGTAGATGTAAAAAAAATTGTAGAATAAGATGTTGAATGTTCTAAAAAGTTGTAATTTATACTGCGTTTATATGTATTGATAAAATTATTGTCATTATGTTTGTTGCCATATTTTTAACGTTATGGAAATGCACTATACAGCTGACCTGAATGAATGGCAGGCATGTAGTTTGCCATGAATAATAATTAACCTAAAGTTCTTGTGCTTTATCTTTAACAATTCAGTAACTTATCATCAAATTATAGAAATATAAAGAAAACTCGATCAAAAAAGATATTAGTATATGAAGAATGACTAAAGTGTTTTAAATCTGAATCAGAAAAATAAATAAAAAAGCTGGTTCCATGTTACGGTTACTTTTATGAGTTGACATTACAGTAAAGTGAACACAAACCTTTACCTCACCATATGGTTTTCGTAACATTAACATAATTACATTTTTATTTATTATTTAATTTGTTTGAGTTCGTCGATTTATAGTTATTTAAGCCAAAGTAATATAATTCTCAGGTTTCATTACATAGTTAACTTAGAGTTATGAATTTTAATTACACATAAAAGAAAACTCATTTGTTCAAATGAATAATAAATAATATATTAAAAACTAATATAAGCATTGATTATTAATATCTATACTAATATTATAAAGAGCTAAAATTTGTAAGTTTGTTTGTTTGTATATTCGAGGTAATCACAGGAATTATCAGTCCGATTTGAATAATTCTTTTTGTAATAGATAGCCACATTAAACGGGAAGGTTATAGGCTATTTTTCATCCCGAAATTCCCACAGGAACGGGCACAACGCGGGTAAAACCGCGGGGCGCTGCTAGTAAATAATATATTAAAAACTAATATAAGCATTGATTAATTATCTATACTAATATTATAAAGCTGAAGAGTTTGTTTTGTTTGTTTGTTTGTTTGTTTGTTTGTTTGTTTAAACGCGCTAATCTCAGAAACTACTGAACCGATTTAAATAATTATTTTTGTAATAGATAGCCACATTCAACGGGAAGGTTATAGGCTATTTTTCATCCCGAAATTCCTACGGGAACGGGTACAACGCGGGTAAAACCGCGGGGCGCTGCTAGTATAAAATATATATTTAATAGCGTGACCACGAATAACTTATCATGTACTTAAACTATTTAATTTGTTCCGTGTTTTACAAGAGAAGCTAATAAATTAAACGTTTCCATAATATTTGAGTTTGTTAATCAGTTTTAACCAGTTTATTTTGAATATTAATGCAACTAATAAACGATGCCACGTTTCATTAAGCCAATCAATTTTGGCATAGCTAATTTTGGTTAATCCCCCTCACTGTACTGATATCTTCAGTGAGATGAGAGGCCTTTGATCAACAGTGGACAATAGAGGATACAACTTTACTCTACTAGTCTATAGTCTAGCTAAAGACGGTATCGCCGCAAGCAGCATCCATAAACGGCAAGAAATATGACAGTCGGCCATTCGGCGACCGACAGCGACTGTCATCTGATTAGGTGTCAGAAGACGAATTGTCTAGTATGAGTCTAGTTCAGTGTGAATAAGACGTTCGTTGACCGAACTTATTGATTCAAATTCGGTGACCGCAATAAGCCATTATTAGGTATACTATTTTACCACCTATAATTTGTAATTTCTTACGTTGACATAACAAAATGGAATAAAAAGTATAGGTCCTGAAAAAAAAATTATAAACCTTTACTATCCCACTGCTGGGCAAATGCCTCTCATCTCACTGAAGATATCAGTACAGTGAGGAGGATAAGGCGTAATCACCACGCTTGCATACAGACATAATTTTTTTTTATATATACGTATATTTTTTTAACTGTATTAAAAAAAGCTCGAAAACGACAACAAAATCATCAATCAAACACCGATCACTTTAGCATAATAGATCTCAAACATCCATCCATCATCATACACTTCGCATTTCTAATATCACTAGATAGGCGTTTTAGTACATCATCCTACATGCGACCTACGAATTAAGATGTTGAAAATATCTTATGAATATTCAAAATTAATGATTATCTCTTTGTATTCAATACAGAATTTCATAAATTAATTCTAATGAATTCGTGTTTCGTTTGACATTGATGTCTGTAATATTAATTTCCTGAGTTAAATGTTATTTAAGTTACTATAGTCTCAAGGGTGTTTCCAGGGTGAAGACCCCATAGAGGCAAAGATTCTTGACTTTACCTCTTTTATCTCACTTTTCACTATGATCAGAGATGTTTTTGAAAAAAGAACATTGAACCTTAACAAAACTACTTAGAATAATTTTGTGTTCTCTATTTTAAAAAATGCCAGTCACCGTTACTCCACAAAATGGCGTCTTCATTTGTTTAAAATTAAAAGTAAAAAAGACCATCTATGGCTCATATTATATAAATCTATCCGAGCGCTACCGTGCTTTGTAAAGCACGTTAAATTGTCGGTCCCGGTTGTTTCAAACGATAGACCATGTCGGAGGCCTTTACGCGGTCTTAGAACTCTTGGACATTAACCTAAACGAACTTACTTACCTATATAAATCTTAATCAGTAGCATTAAATACCTAAACATAATCACTAGGTACATAGTATAAAACAAAGTCGCTATTTTTGTCTGTTTGTCTGTATGCTTAAATCTTTAAAATTACGCAACGGATTTTGATGCGGTTTTTTGTAATAGGTAGAGTGATTCAAGAGGAAGGTTTTTATGTAAAAAAAAATACCGAAATTCCCACGGGAACGGGCACAACGCGGGTAAAACCGCGGGGCGCTGCTAGTTTTAAATAAAATAAAAACCAAAAATATATCCCGTCCCATAAATAACAGTCCCCTAATCCAAACTCGTAGAATCCGACCCAAAACAATCAAATAAAGCTTTTAATTTCTAAATTAACTTCATAAATTATTCATTAATTATTCCTTTAAATAAATTCTTATCTCGGAGACGTCATAAGTTTGTAAAATCTCTATTAAAACACAGTAAACGTTATAAATATTCAAATAATTAAATTCATCTCGGTCCTTCGTTGAAAATTAAAGTGTTTTATTTATAGAATTTGGTATAATTAAGTGATTTTGAGCGGTGTGACTTATGAATCCAATTTGTAGATAGAATGTCTCTAATTTGACGTGATTTTGGATTGATTGCAAAATTCGGTTGATAGTAATATTTTATAGGGTGCGATTACAGTAACTCGTTCGCTGTATACATGCGTTGACAGAGCTACATTTTAAAAGAGTTGTTTTCGGTTTTTCGATTCTTAGTTAGCCTAAAATGCTTGAAAATGACAACTTAGACTCGGTTTTTTGATACAAAGCTAAGTTAACAATGGTTGAAAAAATTAATAGGAACTATCATTTGTGATTTTCAAACATGAATAAGGTAACTGTCAACGCTTGATGCTTGCAGAACGAGTTACTGTAATCGCACCATAACCTTTTTTATAACACACAGTTGTCATAAATTTTATAGAGTTGATTAATTTATTTTCTTTATTAATTTGTTATTAAAAACTAACATTTATCAGAACAGCGTCTACCAGAAGCTTTAATTAATATAATTTTAATTATTTTTTAATATTAATTTGAAACAACTAATTATTTAGGTTCATTTTAATAGAGACACTTAGATTAATCATATGAAGGAATGTTTAATCATTCAAATGAACCTTCATTTAAGTAAAAAGTTTGATTGGAAATTAAGCCTAATTGTAAATACAATAGGATGTGTTTTTGTTTGCACACAAAAGTTAATTAAAAGGAAATATGATATCCTATCTTCTAAATTTAAATACGTTTTTGTTGGTAATTAATTACGTTATATCTTTGGTGGTTAAGGGTATTTTTATAATGTTTTATTTTGACACAATGATTTTATAAAAAAATGTTAAAACGATTATTTTTACTAAAATATTTTTTACTAGCAGCACCCCGCGGTTTTATCCACGTTGTGCTCGTTTCCAAGAGAATTTCGGGATTATTTAAACATATAAACCTTCCTCTCGATCCTTCCTCCATCTATTTAAAAGAAAAAACGCGTCAAAATCCGTTGCGAAGTTTTAAAGATACTAAGCATACATAGGGACAGACAGACAGCGGAAAGCGATTTTGTTTTATAACTATGTAGCTATAAAATGTTAATTAGGACGATTATTTAGAAAAATATATATAAAAGAGTGTATTATTTCAACGTGTATTCTATACAATGTATTAGCTGTACACATAGCCCACATTATACATAGTAAAAAAATACATTTAATTGATCGCCAAATTGGATCCCATCTATTTTGGCTAATACGTCTTTTCAGCGAACTTCTGCCGACTGGTCACCTGATAATTAGTTTATACTAATACTAATCTATACTAATATAAAAAAGCGAAAAATTTAGTTTTTTGTTTGTTTGAACGCGCCAGTCAAAAAAATACTAATTAGATTTGAATAATTCTTTTAGTAATGGATAGCTACATTCAACGGGAAGGTCACAGGCTATTTTTCATCCCGAAATTTTTACTTAAACAGGAACAACGTGTGTAAAACCAGGGGCACTGCCAGTTTGACATAGTAAGTACTAAATTGCGTTGAATTTCCATGTGCTGTGTGTGTGTATCTGTGCGTGCGTGCATGCGCGTGTGTGTATACATACACACAAAAGCCTTTGCGGCATTCAATTGCAGTTTTTATACGACGAGCGTTCAACACTAGTACCTACTGACAGTAACATCAGTTACTAGAATATCTAATGATTGAATCTACATTTCGTGTCAAGGAATATTTAAATAAGCCTACAAATGAGGCACATTATAAACACAGTTTATTTACTTGTCGCGGTTTCACATGTTTGTAAACATTAGTACTGAAGTAGAGATGTTAGTGATAAGTAAGACGTTCGTTGGTATTCAAAGAAAAGTTGCTAAATCACTTGTCTATAGTGATGTTATAAAGAAGAGTCTGTTTGGTTGGATGCGGTAGTCTTCGGAACTAATAACGTCACTAATAAAGCAAAGTAAAATATTAGCTTGTTATGTCGAACTGCAGCTGTAAGTCTCTAATACTAATTTGAAAAAAAATAAAGACTTAGGGTGCTTTCAAATTATGCGTTTCGTGTCGGACCGCTGCGGTGCCGAAGCCGTGCGTTTGTCGTATTGTGAACGTACGATCGTGTGTTTTCATACAAAACGAGCAGTGCGGCAACAGTGCGGCATCGGTACCGCGAAATAATTTTAGTACGCACTGTTGCCGCACTGCTCGTTTTGTATGAAAACACACGATCGTACGTTCACAATACGACAAACGCACGGCTTCGGCACCGCAGCGGTCCGACACGAAACGCATAATTTGAAAGCACCCTTATTAGAAAAAATATGTTTGAGCTAGCAGTGCTCGGCGGTTTTACCCGAAATCCGAATAACCAACCTCCTTTTCAAAATCGCTTAAACATCATCCTAACACCAAATTATTTCCGTTCACCCATTCACTCCATATCATTCATTAGTTAGTCATACAGAGTTGTTATTACCACCTATTGTAAACATTACGTGATAACTAGACGTGTTGATGTGACATCATCTCTGTATCTATCCTTGATTGAGTTTGATTATGTTTACTTCAGAGATCATCGATAAGATGGTGAAAAGTTTATGTTTTAGATATAACTAATTGTGACCCGCGGTTTCACCCGCAGCGCTTCCGTCCCCGTGGGAATTTTCGGATTTTTATAACAAAAATAAAAAAAGAATTATTAAAATCGGTCCAGCCGTTCCAGAGTTATAAATAGTAACTAACACGACTTTCTTTTATTTACTTATAAAGATTTTAGTCAAAATCAAAGTTGATTATTTGTATTCAGTCTTAGCTCTAAAAGCTCCTTCGAACGTATCAACCATTCGGAATAACACCAGCAGAAAATGGGCAAAAAACTCTGCTTTGAAAAAAATACGGTTAATAATAATGACAAAATAAAACTATGGAAAAATACGATTTAAAAATGGAATACGTACATTTCAATATTCACTCATGAGCCGTACACATCTATACTAATATTATAAAGCTGAAGAGTTTGTTTTGTTTGTTTGTTTGTTTGTTTGTTTGTTTGTTTGTTTAAACGCGCTAATCTCAGAAACTACTGAACCGATTTGAATAATTCTTTCACTGTTAGATAGTCTATTTATCGAGGAAGGTTATAGGCTATTTTTCATCCCGAAATTCCCACGGGAACGGGTACAACGCGGGTAAAACCGCGGGGCGCTGCTAGTACCAAATAAATAGAATATATATTTAAATATATATTTTTAAAGACACCAATCTCTACGTCTCAATATACCTGACCCTAATGATGTCATAAACAAAAGCTAGAACTACCATAAACACAATGTTTACACAATCAAAAATATCAACGCAGTTAGCACTTATGAAACCAGCGAATCTCAAGATATTTACTCACTGCATTCCTATTATATGATGTGATAAGCAAGTTATAATACTTTGGACCTTTTTGGACAACCTTCAATCAATATTTGCAACGCTCGTAGCGTAGTTAGAATAACTGATGTTAACTCATCACCATTGTTAAGCAACGTGCAGCTCTAGCACTACTTGGATGGGTGGCAATGGTAAGACCATTTCGGTACCATATCGGGGTCTTTAGGTGGTCAAAGAACTCTGACTATTCGAGTATTCGAGTAGACTTTTAATTTTTAAAGGAAATGAACTAAATAATGATTTTCACTAAGTATTTACAAACTAATCTTATATACTCGTATATATCTTTCAAGTAAAAAAAACCGGAAAACAATATTGATTTGATTTGATCATTCTCAAAGGATTAGGAAAGTTTAGGTTATTTTATTATACAGATATTATTCTCAAGTTGTGCCACGACTAACACGATCGACAGCGGATAGTGATTACAAAAAAATGTATTATATTATTAAAGTCCGTTATAAAACCAAACAAATACAGACCTTTGGTATCATACGCCTACAGACTATCACCACAGAATAATAACTAGTACCTACTACGTCCATCACATTGTTCTTATTTGTCCCGTTATCTAATGAAATAGTAATCATATCCAAAGCCGTATCAAAACAATTGTAATGATATCTAATACGCTACCGAATTTGATTAACTATATTTCAAAGAAATCGATGATACTTTTCCGAGTACAGGCGCTTACAAAATGGATTGTCACACAATATCTTTACTATCCTATCCTACTAATATTATAAATGCGAATGTTTGTGAGGATGGATGTATGGATGTATGTTTGTTGCTCTTTCACGCAAAAACTACTGAACGGATTTGGATGAAACTTTACAGTAATGTAGGTTACACATCAGAATAACATATGGGATACATTTTATCCCGAAATTCTTGCGGGAACGGGTACAACGCGGGTAACACCGCGGGGCGCAGCTAGTCTATACTAATATAATAAAGCTGAAAATTTTTGTTTTGACACGCTCATTTCGGAAACTATCAATCTGATTTTAATAATTATTTTTGTAACGGATAGCCATATTCAACGGGAAGGTTATAGGCAATTTTTTATCCCGAAATATCACAGGAACGGGTACAACGCGAGTAAAAACATTGGGCGCTGATAGTTTTATAGGTATAGGTTATCCTCCGTTGCTCTGTTTAGGGATTGATCATTGATTCCGACTCTCGTCATTGTTGGTTCAGTCTCATGATTGATTGTTAACGGACATCTCTGAGTGCGGCAGGTAGTAACTGAATAAACATATTCACTGTCTCAGAGCTACTCTGAACACAGAGTCAAATCGCTCTATGGAACTGAACTAGTGTAAACTATTTAAAGGAGGTTTATCAAGATCCCAGGCTGATACAGGGAGAAGGATTACTTACGTCATTACAGAACAAAGTTTTACTCCCAAGTTTGAGTAAAGAGATTTGTACGAGGATTACGGGCTTATTCAATTAATAATAAACAAATATACACGGACAAATTGACGGTTAATTAGACCCAAACTAAACTCCAAACTATATGGAATCTAACTACGACGGATTTGTCAACCGTTTTTAGTCGGCTACGGCTTCAGCTGCGCTCCGCAGTAGTGCGTAGTTTGTCATGATGTTCCGTGAGGGGTGACACACTGGTGAGGGGTGACTATGTACTTTTGTTTTTCCTAGAAAACGCACGCAGCAGGACATCTAAAGCCACTTAATTTGAAAAAACTGGAAATTTCGTTCGATCATAAATAATAAATGAATATGAATTTGTAAGCCGGTGCATAAATAACTGAGTTATAGCTTGAACGTATCCATAAAATAAAAGTAAATAAAACCAACGACCTCCGAACTTTTTAAATACGTCAAAAAATACGGATTTAACGTGGTACGTTCCATTTTTTCTACCTACAATTTATCAATTTTTGGAACGTGAATGAAACAGCGAGCAGAATTTTGTCATTTCAATAAAAAAAACACGACTCCACAGCTCTCTATGTTCGAAACCCACAGGCCCTACCACAAGTTCAATTTCGAAACAAGAATCGAGATTACAAAACAATGATATCTCGTAATCGAGAACTGGTAGTAAGAACAATACGCTGACAAACAGACAGTGGCGACAATTTGTCAAATACGCTAGTAATTTGTCAAATACGTTAGTGATTTGTCAAATTTTGTCAGATAAATTATAACAACAGACCACCGGGATTGCAATGATAAATAAAATTATTGATTCATTGGAAGTAATTTGTCTTTTTTTATCTTTTTATGACGCCTCTGATTTTACATGTGGGTAATGAATAAAAAAATAAGTAGCAAGGAATAAAATGTAATAAATGCCTTTCAAATGCTTTTCAAAGAAAGAGTTGTTTTCATCTACCTAAACTCAAATTCAAAATTAAGAAAAATTAAAATCAAACGACAAAAAAAAATTCAAGGGATTAATCGACAATAGTTTAGATTTTAGGTGCCACGGTATTGCAGTTAAACGATAGTGACTAGTCCAATTATTAAATAATAATAACGGTCAGCTTGAATACAATTTTGTATTATTATTGTCAAAAAACTCTAGGCATCCATTATGTCATCATGACGATCAAAAGTCATTTACGCCGTACATATAATATATAATGATATAAATACCTCCTTAGTATATATTTTATGAGTGATTTTGACATGTAATGTATGTAAAATAATGTTCATTAGTTAAGTGTCGATTTAATGGGCGCTCTGAGTGCGTCTGTTAAAATACATAGTCATCCTCTACATAACCCAACCACGCAACAAACAAAAAGCCCATTACACAACATTAAAACAAAATCATTTCACATAACACAATGAGTTCGATACATTGAATTATTCATAGCAAAATTGTATGCGTGTTCTATTGTATTCAAATTTGAGGCGAACTTTCGCCAATTACGCGGGCTTTCACGGGCAAACCCTGGATTTGCAACTAGTAGGTGTGCAACGTAGTGATGTAAGGCTGTGTAGGCTGTTTTCCGTGTTATTTGGTTCAGGTACGAGTCTGTAGTGAACGGTAACTGCATTCGTGCAGTTGCGGCAAGCATACTGCACACCAGATATTTTTTAGCTGTGGTCCTACGGTATACTTTCAGCTAGACATCAAAAATAAGTCATCGTAAACGCAAATCGATCTCTTATACTCGTAGAACTAGCAAGGTATCGGTATTCCCCATAGTGTACATAGTCTTCTAGTGAAAAAATTGTGAAAAAATTTCTCTATCAAATACAAAAAAAAAATCGAATCCGACTTCTAGAAATCTCAATCTAAATAAAAAACTCAATCTTTTTAATTGTCTTACACTGGTAAATATTATATTATGCTGGACCGATTGATAACGAGATTTGACGAGTGCTACCGAATTTGAGGTCTTGATGACATTATTTTCCAATCAGGGTTTCAGAATTGTTACTTTTTAACCGACTTCAAAGACCGAAGGCGGTTTTCAATTCGTGTTCCTTCGAAGGGAATTCTCAATCAAACTCGCTAGTTTTCGTAATAATTAAGCAACACAAACTGAAAGTTAACAAATTAAATCCAATAAAATTCCCAAGTTTCGGCAAGTCAAAGCCAACTAAAAATCTACACAATAACGAATTTCAGTTAATTTATTTAATGTTCCTCTCTACACGTTAAGTTTATTACTTTAGTGAATGAACGACACGGGACGCAGAAAAAGTAGCTGACTCCAACCGTACGGTCAGCAAAAAAGACGAAACTCGAATTAAGAAAATTAATTACACGAATTAAAAGCGTATATAGTTAATCGGTGGTGAGTTTCCAAATAAGTATATGGGTGAGTGTTTATTAAAAGGGATGGAATTTTAAACTACCTTTAGTTTAAAAGGAATTGATACAGGTAGCTAGTTTAACAAAAAAGTAATTTATCTCAACATTATGGCCATGTTGTTTACCATAGTCAAGAATTTAACATTTTTATGACATTTAAATTAGACTGGTTTTGTACAGTTTTGTTCATGATCATTTACTTTTATTGATAATCGTTTTGAATACCAATTGTTTATTTAATGTCAAGTATTTTTTGGTACACACAACAATAAATGGCTATTATATAGTAATTTAAAAATTAAAACAGCGTCAGTAGTTTAATATAATGACAGTTACTAAATACTAATATCTTCTACTTCTACTACTAAAAGAGTGATTGTTGACATCTTATATAAGTATGTAAAATGCCATTAATTGGTATTTTAACATATCTTCTTAAATATAATAGCTGGACGAATGGAGTTTCTACCCCTTTTTTTTCTTCTGTCAACTTTTTTAGCTGTTCGTACGACACGACATTTGCTTGACATATTGACATGTTCAAAAAATTTCAATTTCTCAATTGAAGTCTTTAATCACGTCAGTTAGTTACTATGTACTATTGATTTTACTATGTACTTTGAATTCAATGGCGTCTCGACACGGCAGTTACTGTGTACTAACTTATCTGCCAACCGTACTTAGTAAGTATTTCTTTTGAAAATCGCATTGAATTGAATGCGGACGTGAGCTCCTAAAATGGCGATCACAAGTCAAAACAAAAAAGGTAGCAGCGACACGACCAACGTGAATGAAACCCGAAAACCGTTTTTATTTATTGTATTCAATTTCGAATTGTCAGCTGTACTCAAAGAATTTCAGAGGAGAAAAAATGTCGACAATTTTCAACAGATCATTGCGACTTATTTTACTTTCCTTCACAATGTATGGGACATTGTCTTTACAACTTTCTTTAACAACATTGCAAACTACAGTCCTGACAATTTTCAGACAGTTGGTTTTTAACCTTCCTATACCCGCGCGTTGGTCTGTGAGACCGACAAAACACATTTATTCGTTTATTTATTTTATTGGCAACTCTTACAACTCGAGTCTTTCGCTAGCTGCCGGATTTGTTGCTAACTTCATATTAGTACACATCGCGCGTTTGTGCGATAAACACGTGTTGTTGTTTTTGGCCCCCATCGGTCTGCGAGACCGACGCGGGTATATTTGCAACTTTTATGTAAGTATTAAATTATTTTTATAAGTGTTTTTTTGCGCTATAAAGTAATTTTTATTGTATTGAATGTATGTATTGTACTACTTATGTGTTTATTACGTGTTGTTTTGTGTTTGGTTATGAATGATTTTGATGATTTTCATTAATTTTAGATTTCAATCTGCTAGCATGGACGACGAGCTCTTATCACTACTTTGCCCAGAACCTTGAGGCTGAGGCTGGTCGAAGTATATCAACTAGATGGTCCTGAGTCTTCTGCAACATCTAATAATAATAAAATAGGTCGTTGTGGTTACTGCTCCTCGAAAAAAAATCGGAAAACACGATACAACTGCAAACAATATTTTTGTTTAGAACATGCTGTTATGGTATGTTCTGATTGTTATGGTGAGGCTAGCAACTAAGTAAATTTGTGATTTTGTTATGCTACATTAAGTCTTTTTTTAGTTTCTAAAAGTTTAGTTTTGTTTTCTAGAAGAAAAATGTTATTTTTTTTTATTTTTATTTAACCTAAGAGAGAATACTCGATTTTGTAGACTGCTATTTGAGAGACTGATAGTCAGTAAAATAATTAAAAATAAAGTCTTTTCCTACTTAAATCTATTTTATTAAATCCTTTCCTTGAAATAAATAACAATACCTTTATGGGTTTTCTAAGTAAAAACATATAAATAAAGCTTTTAAACATTCGGACTGTGAGACCGCGCGCGGGTATAGGTGTTACAAAAATTGACGCGGGTATAGGAAGGTTAATCTGCTATAAAGAGTCTTCTGTGACCACGGTTCCTGTAAAGGGGTCGAAACGTCAGATAATAATGTAAAATAAAAATATTATAAAGCTGAAGAGTTTGTTTTGTTTGTTTGTTTGTTTGTTTAAACGCGCTAATCTCAGAAACTACTGAACCGATTTGAATAATTCTTTCACTGTTAGATAGTCTATTTATCGAGGAAGGCTATAGGCTACATTTTATCCCGAAATTCCCACGGGAACGGGCACAACGCGGGTAAAACCGCGGGGCGCTGCTAGTGTAAAATAAAAGCGAAGTGTATCCGTAAACGTAGTTTCAATTTAAATTAAGTAAGCTCATTATAAGTCAACCATATTGTCAAAGTTTTTCGACCACCTTCAGGCCTTCAACAATGTAGAACTTAAAGTATGTAACAAATAACCATCATTTTACTATGGAATCTCTTTGCTAAAGCAATATATGATTGACAATCACTTTATCGAAAACTATTCACTCAATTTAGTATCATATGGATAATATGCCCTTTACAAAAACATAAGGAAATAAGTGCTTGTTGCGGATTTTCCAAGAAATCTATAGTTTTATTACAAATATATGTATACCTTGTATAAATAGGTACAGTCAACTAGAAAAGTCGATAAAATACCTAAAAACTAAAAAAATCCAAAAATAAATTTGTGACAAGGCGAAAATAATCTCATCAATTTGCAAAAAAAGCTGATAGAGGTGTTTTATAATATTGAATGTGTACATCAACTTTTGTATTTGATTGTACTTTTTCGCTTTAACATAAATTCGAGATACTAGAATAGGTCCATAGGACCAAAATAGGATCGAATTAAAACCGCAAAACAAATTCCCCGCGTCAATTCTCAAGGGAAAAAGGGCTACTGCGCAGAATGGCCATCGAAAATAAAATAAATACAAAATAAAACCAATAAGTTAACGTTGCAATGCATGCTGAATAATTCATTGAATCGAAAAACGTATGATCCATTATACAGTATGCAACTTTTTTGTACAAATTCAATTGCCTTTTGTAAGTTGCCAACCTGTATTGTCTTTTTTTGTTATGTTGGCATTCAACGGTAACCTGGTCACTGTAAATAGGTAAGACTTTGGTGTAAAAACTCTATGGTGGATAATTTTAATGCGAATTTAATTATGGTGCTGATGAATTCTAGTTTTGTGGGAGTTGAAATAATAGTATTCTCACGAGACTACTTCAAACTTGTCATAACTCGTTTGACAGACGTGAAACTTTGTGACATTTTGACATCAAATAAGGATCAGGTTGCTACATTATAAATTTGATATTTAATGACAATTTATTTTTCATTACGAATTTTCCTCATTTTACTTTATTGAAAAAGACTGTTTGATCTTTTCGGTTACCTAATTACCATTTTTACATACAAAAATTGTTTATTTTTTTATCACTACATAGTATAAAACAAAGTCGCGTCTGTTTGTCTTCTGTTTGTCTGTCTGTATGCTTAAATCTTTAAAATTACGCAACGGATTTTGATGCGGTTTTTGTAATAGGTAGAGTGATTCAAGAGGAAGGTTTTTATGTAAAAAAATTTTGGTTTTTATTAACTAACAGGTTCATAATGTATAATCCTTTATAAATCATAGACTTTGCTTTCTTTTTTAATTCTATAAATATACGTTTAAGGATTTAAATACATTTAACCTTCGAAATTGTAATCCTCTTACAAGGGAGTGTGGACGAGACTTTATTTCATTATACAGGGTGTTATAGGAGATTATTTTCTGATATTTATAACCAACTTTATTTATAACACCAGTAGCTTCTCAATTCGTACTATTTTATGTTTGTTACTTAATGTGATATCTTTATAGATTATAAAACGTTTAAAAAGAAGTCTATATATGAGAAAGCATTTTTTTTTTTAAATTAACTTATTTTGTCCCATTCCTGGGAAAAGGTCTCTATCAACATCTTCTAAGCATCCCTGTTTCACAGGGCTCACGCTATGCATACATACTTATAAAATTATTAACTATACTCGGAATTTTTATTAGATTCTAGATTTGACATTAGCTACTGTCATTTTGTGAAATAATGATACCACATTTATTAGTGTAGTGTAGTGATACGAATATCTTATTTCATTGCGAATCGATATTTTGTATCCGAGATGTATCCGATGTATTTTCTCATTGTTTTTTACTTATTATTAAACTAGATATTTTTTGACACCAATATATAATTACTTGGAATGAATAGTCTAGCACATTAACCAAAACAAACAACGTTTTTTTTCTGTTTTATTTGTCATGTTCCTTCAAGATCAATTTTTTTTATTTATTTCACACACAATTATAAAAGAAAAGTCTCAGATCGTTAATTAATCGTCAAAACTAAATTATCGGTTCAGAAATATTTAATTTCCTGATATACTTAGTTTACGAGAGTAAAATTATAAACGAGAAGAATCGATCCGGAAATATTCCATTTCCATATCGAATAATTTCGCAACGTCACTATTTAGTATTTGTCATAATGTTGCAACACTGAAATTGTCAAATCTGGAATCTAATTAAAATTTTTAGTATAGTAATAACTATTTTTTCTAATAATTATCTCTAAATTGAAGCTGGTTTTTGCTTTTAAAGTTGTATTTTGATGTATTAGTTAAGGCAGCTTTAGTATGAATGAAAATACTGTTTTTTTTATGATGGACAATTGAGGTACAACCATGTCATGAAAATATTATGTTTAAAAAACAGAATTCGAAATTCAGCTATTAAGTAGGTACTACATTAATAACTACTAAAATTCATGACACCCTGTATACAACCATAATCCATAATGTCACATATCTACCTGTCCCTGTTTTTCCAAACCAAGTAGAAAGAGATAGCTACATTTGTATAGGATGGTAGTTAAAATTCTATTTTATGAGTTTAAAAGGATTTTGATGAAGCGTGTTATAAATATCAGTAGTAAGTCTATGAAAGCAGTTTGTCGGCGAGCTTTTTGTAGCTTTTAAGCTTTGGCGGGTAAAATATGTTAATCCCATTCTTATTATGATAAAAAGCTGTCTTTTTGAAGTTATTTTGAACTACTGGGCATAAACGTGAAGGGGACATACCTGAGGAAATGCATAGATTATAAATAACTTTTTAAAGAGAACAAAACGAATTCCAATTTAGTTTCTAAGAACTTCTAAAAACTTGGTTTAAAAAAATCCTACGTAAAAACTGCTTGACCAATTTTTACGAAACGCAACTAAGAACCACAGCGAAGAAACTGGCTTTAAAATGAAAATAACTACATCGAAATCGGTACATCCGTTTGAGAGCTACGGACATAGACAGACAGACACACCGGCATCAACGTCAATCTTCGTCAGGAAATTGAAACTGATTTTTTTTCAATTTGGAAAGATATGTATATCTGAAATGGAATCATTACTTAAGTGACTAACTAACTATTGAATCAAGTTGTAGTACCTATTAAAAATAAACAACACACACATTAAGAAAACACTCTTGATTTTTGAAGTCGGATAAAAAAATGTTTTAAAAAGTAGTAGTAAACGCCTCGGTGGTCTAGTGTTATGTGCGTTCGCCGGCCAAGACTGAGGTCTCGGGTTCAATTCCCGGGTCGAGCGAAAACATGTTCCCTACTCTTCTTAAGCTGGGTATCCATTTGCGCAGCTTCGTGGCGAGCTGCCTCATTCTGAGCGTGCCGCGGGCTTCGGAAAGTACATGCGTCTCCACTTGAGCACACATAATATCGTATCGAGCGGCAAGCCTCAACCCGAGCCACGATTTTCTCAATTCCTCATTAACCACCATGGTTGACGCACGTAAAGTCGCTGCAGCATTAGTAGTAATTAGTCACTGCAAAAGGAAGCAATATAAGAAACGGAAACATCGGTGGTGGATTAAGGAAATATATCGTCAGCGATACATTTCTCATTATCCATTTTGCTGCGTGCCGAGCACACGTACGTCCGTCTCCACTTAACGTACGCCTCACACTGAGGCGTCTTTGAGCATGGCCATTTACCGACACGATTTGGCTCGCTGCGCGGCCGCCTCGTTTGGTTCAAGTCGCGGCAAGCCTCGACTCGCGGCACGGTCTCCACTAGATCTGCCTCGGGCCGAGGCAGCCGCTCGGCCCGAGGCTGCCTCAAATGGATACCCAGCTAAACATGGCTCGAGTTTGAGATCACCAACCCGCATTTGGCAAGCGTGGTGATTACGCCTAATCCTCCTCACTATACTGATAACTTCAGTGAGATGAGAGGCCTTTGCCCAGCAGTGGGACATTACAGGCTAATACATACTTTACTTTACAGTAGTAAAAAATACAAAGCGCTTTATATTCCAATCAAAATCTAAATTTAATCTCGAGATATCTTCCCACTCTTAATTACTTTATTATATCTAATTAGAGTAGGCGTAGAATGATGTTATTAACATACATATAGGTACCTTCTTATAACTGTTCGGTTAATTACTTTAATCCAATTTTGAAAAAAGGGGTTTATGATTTTGACTAGAGAAAGGCGAAATACTAAATATCTTTCGAAACTTTCAACTTCGAATTATTACTTACTATCACAACATAATCTTACTATCACAACACGAAAATATTTTCAAAATATAGATATTTTGTTTTACTAAATTATTGGGTTTGGTGGATAATTCGCACGAATTAAACTGGCACGAAATGTGCGAATCCACTTTTAATAAAAATATTTTTGTCTGTTCCGTAATGGGAAGAGTCGGATGCTTCTTTCTTCATTGTTTTTTGGGAGATTCTTATAAATGATAGTTTAAACATACTCACACGGGTTTTTTCGTGTTAGAAAGTTAATAAAGCATCATAGAAATGATACTTACAATTTCCTTAGATAATACTATACTGACGGCAAACGAGAGAAAACCCCTTTACATACTCCCATGATGTATGAAAAGTTACGTCAATTTTAGTCAGTTCGTTACAAGCTTAAAGAATTTGCAGTTTGAAGTGTTTTACTTACGTGATCATCATTTTCTATTCACCTGTTTATTCATAGTTTTTCGAATCACAAAGGTTTTATCATTACATACCTGGAACAAGAAAGGCACAACATTAATTATTGTCATATAATTTCATTTGCATTCAGCGAGAAAAAGCTACTATCACCTAATTGGATCTCCGCTGTTGGTAAACAGTCAGTTGCGAACGTTCAGCGACTGATTAAAAAAATTCGGCGACCGCGTTAAAGCGACCGCAATACGATCAATAGATTCGACCGATAAATTCAACTTTTAAACTAGATTCGATCGAGACGAGCACTCCTGTTTTTGGTTTTAATTCGACCAAAGTTTCGATCATGATGCTACCTAGCTAATGACAAAGCTAGGGCAGTTGCTACTTCCTAATATACTCGTAACATGAAACGTGTTTAGAAGAAATTTTTCCCAAGTTTCAAACCGTTCACCAACCCGCATTACGCAGGCGTGTTGATTACGCCTAATCCTCTTCACTGTACAGTCGGCCAAGAAAGTGGTCTACCACTTTTGACAAAAGTTTCTGCGAGATGTAACGATCGCTAAGGTTGACTTTTCTATGCACAATTATGTTATGACGTTTTGTCTGTTATCTGAGATGCCTGACATTTGACATCATTGGGTGACTTAGTTGGACCTCTATTATTAAATGAAAATTGACCTTGTTGTTTCATGACGTTCAAATGAATCTCAACCGTAGGGTGGTAGACCACATTTTTTGCTGACTGTACTGATATCTTGTTAAGATGAGAGGACTTTTGTCCAGCAGTGGAACATTACAGCTTACTAATACTTCCTTATACTAAACGATTGTATTACTAACAGACGGATGTTCCATTGTATAACAATGGCCCTTTTATACTCTTTGTAACACAATTCGTTTAATCAACTTTATTAAAAAGAGGGTGTTTGTTTTGTATTTTATAACGATCGTGTTTGTTTAGTTTTGTTTGTTTTATTTATAATAGTTTATACGGATGGACATTTTTTTATAGATTAATGGAATAGTTGACTATCACGTTATAATAATAATAGGAACAAATATCCGCCCCGGTTGTTTCAATTGATAGACCATGTCGAAGGTCTTTAGGCGGTCTAAAAACTCCGACACCGGAGTTGACCTACTTGACCTTACTTAATTAACTTAACTGAGGCCATTCCATTCCGTAAGCAAATTCCTTTTTGAGTCCAAAACATTTTGGAAATCGGTTCATAAATTAAATAGGTCGTAGATTAACTTAAAAAGCACATTAATACAACTTCCTTTCATTAGAAGTCGGTTAAAAAAGCAAAAAACAACCCCTATCAAACGATATTAAGAGTTAGTAAATAAAATCAAGGCATCGCCCGGGAAATGAACATAGGACCATCAAATTACAGCCGTTGAGAGAAAACCCTCGTCAAATGGCCGGGACTTAATTGCTTTTAGAATAACCTATCAGACTATATACAAGGGGTATACTTGTATGATGTTAATCTTTGTGAAAACTAGCAGCGTCCCGCAGTTTTACTCGCATTATGCCCGTTCCCGTGGGAATTTCGGGATGAAAAATAGCCTATAACCTGCTCGTTGAATATGGCTATCTATTAAAAAAAGATTATTATAATCAAATGAGTAGTTTTTGAGATAAGCTCGTTGGAACTAACAAAAAATAATAATTAAACTCTTTACCTTTATTATATTAGTATAGAAGTATTGATAGATAGAGAGAGAAAATACCATTATAGAACCGCGGTTTTTACGTTTAATATTTTTTTTTGGATTGGCACAAAGTGTGGACCATGTCGTCAATTTACCAGCCGAAGACGATTGCTTCTGAAGAGGAAAAAGGTTTAGAGATAGGGTAAGAATGAAATAAAATCACTAAACCTTTTTCCTCTTCAGGAGCAATCGTCTTTTGCTGGAAAATTGACGACATTGGTCCACATTTTGTGCCAATCCAAAAGAAATAGAGTATAGATCACTATTATAAAAGTTATTCAGATACCATTAGCTACAGCATGGGATTGTTTTTTCCGGGACCGACAATTTAACGTGCCGAAACACGGTAGAGTTCTGATAGAAACGCTACTATCGGCCATCCATCCAAGTACAGGGCGAGCTGCACGTTGCTTACCAATTGCAATGACCTAACATAGTTAGACTACGCTACGAGAGCTACATCCAAAGAAAAGGTTTTATCAATCGAAAAAAGAGGTTAAAGTATTAACCTAACTAAGACAGCTTAACTACTTCAATTTACCTACTTATTAAATCTTAAACTAATCAACGGAAATATTCTGATCCGATAAAGTAATCGAATTATAGATTAACTCATAATCTTAATCGATATTGATTCGATCTTTACTGGAATCGATTAATGTAATGTAGTTGACCCTACTTGGTGTCAATACCGTTTTTAATTTTATATATTGTACTTTTATTATACATACGGGCTTTTAATAAAACTTTATGAAGGTGTGTATGTTAGTTTGTGTTTACAGGCGTAATTGCGTTTCGGCGCATGCAACATGCGGTGACTGCAACAGTGTAAAGAATATGGTAGTCGTCCGCATTCGACGGACTATTGCAGATGTCAAAAGTTATCTGGTACGTTCAAAAGAGCCTCTTTAGAGCCAAAACTGAATAAAAATATTTGTCGTTGATCTTTAGTATCCATTTATTTGCTGCCTATCTCATTCATGTGGACAACGGTCTACAAGTCAAGTATAGAAGTATTGTATTAGTTTTATTTCATGACCACCCCTCATCAATTATAATTGTTGCTGTAATGAGTATGAGAGTAATGAGTAATGAGACACGCGTCTTTGTGTGCGTCACTATCAGTACAGTCGGCAAAATCATTCTTTATAGTTATTTGACATACCTCCCTGTGAATAGAGTTCGAATATCGTTTTTCCGTTTACTCAAACCTACCATGCTGTCGCTACTTCAAAGACAATTTTGACAGAATTTTGACACGCACACTAAGACAAAGTGTACAATTACGTACACAAGTATAACTCAGGGGCTAGTGAGGTGAAACTACTAAACGCATCACAAAGGAAATCCGAAAGATACCCTGATAGTAATTTATCAACTCCGGACATTGATTTGTTTATCGCGATAAGAGGAAGCGTGAAACTCGAGTAAAGCTACACACACACGATCAAAAACAAGCGCACCTGATTTATTGATGCATCAATTATTTTTTAATTTGTTCCACATTTAACACGTCTTTCCGTCTGTGTGTATCACTCATTATTTTATCATGAATGGTATCACATTGTGGTCATTCAAGCTTCGTAATTTAGGCCAATCGAGATACAGCGTTTTAAGAACCACGCCGACAAATTAACAAGTGGTATGACCTCACGTGTGACCTGATATAAACTTTATACCTCCCATAATAAGGCATGTTTTAATTCGTTCTTTGTATTGGGTAACTCAAATAAATCTTTGAATAACTTTCGTTTAAGATAAAGTTGTGTTTGTTGCTTTTCTGTGTGAGAATCGGGAGTTGACCTACTTTTCGTAAAGCGTATGTTTTGTTTTTGAAAACTTTTTTGAGTTCGTTATTAGCAAATATGAGTGAGCATATTTTGAAGATATGCATCCTGACATTATTATAGAAACAGGTTTAAAGTAATTGACATTTGACAAGCTCGTTGGAATGGTTTGCGGGTTCGATTCTCGGAGTCAACTATATTGTGCAGACAAATATTATGGCGTCTGGGTGTCGTGTATAACACTACATAGTATAAAACAAAGGTGCTTTCCGCTGTCTGTCTATCCCTATTTATGCTTAAATACGATAGATTGATTTAAGAGAAAGGTTTATAAGCATAAAAATTCCCGAAATTCCCACGGGAACGGGCACAACGCGGGTAAAACCGCAAGGCGCTGCTAGTATATATATATAAAGTATTTATTAGTATCAGTTAGTTAGATTCATAAAACTGGCTTAGAGCTTAGTTTGGGTCTAATAAACCATGTGTGTAATTATTTCTCATACCTACTAACAATCCGTCAACTCAAAACTAATGCACTATCAAATTACTGAACAAAACTGTCATCAACACAAATCTTATTAATTTAGACACAATTTATTCGAAACCGGAGCGATCTTTGTTACACATTCGATCGAGTCGAACAAGGTGTCAATTACAAGCATTTCTCTCGAGTGACATCTTATAATTGAACGAGTATCGAGTGACGATCCGGTGGGTATTCTGTTCCCACGTACGCGCACTCTCCCGGAATACGACTTACTTTGATTTTTTTTTGTTTTGAAAACTTGTTTATTATGGTCTTTGTAGTTCTTTACGAATAATAATTGACGTATACCTAATGTTGATTAGTCCGGATAGGTAGCCAACTCTGGTGTCTGAATTTTTAAAACGCCTAAAAGCCTCCAACATGGTCTAACGATACTACCTACCAACCTAATTGCATAATACTAGTGATATGCAAATAGTAAATAGAGATCTACGTAAAAACCGCGAAAATATCTTTCTTATAAGGGTACATTTCCATTGAAACGGATCTGAGCGGTGTGGAGTCCGATTCACGCTTCAGCGCTTTGAGATTGACAAACAATTCATTGACATTGTCAAATACTCACATAGGACAATAGTGAGTTTGAAAATTCGTTTGCATTCGATGGATGAATTTTATAGACTTACGAATACCAAAACCTAAGTTCGAATAGTGTGACTCTCTGACTTCTAAACTCTCTTTAACACTGCAGTAAGGTGATTTAACAAAAAAAAATCAAAACCACTAAGTAAGTACAATAATTCCTCTACCTATTTATATCCAACATTTAAACAACATTGACAAATGCATGACAACACCTTCTTTCAACTGTCAGTTAAAACTGTTAAAAGTGTTAAACCACCAATCAAACTGAAGATAATGATAACCGTTGCTTAACAGTTATAACTGATTGTGGGAACTCAGAGAATAGGCATTGAAATACGTATATACTTGCATCTAATGTTTGATGCATCACTTTGTCAATGTTTAAAGCTTTTCTATGTTCTATGCATTTTTTTATATACTACAGGAAATGTTATAATATTCTGGTAAAATTAAATCACACAATTTGCTACGAAAGAAGGCCGATTTTGTAATCCAATATCCAATATGAGTATTCGTGGACTAAATAAATTTCTAAGATTATGTTACAAAATGTGTCTCATTATTAAAAGCATTTTACCAAAAAGCTAAATTTTTACGACCAAAATACATTAACGAACAAAAAATCTCCCTTCGCTAATTACTTTTGATTTACAAAGCAGATTTAATCTAATGACGTCATGGTGACGTCACGAGTCCTCCCAGTAATCTAATATACATTTGAAATTTTTTTTAAACTCATTATTTTTACGAGCGGTCAAAGAGGCGCCTTTATTTGTGGGTCTAAAATTACTCAAAATGATTTTGAATATAAATTAATGGCCGGTTTTTCAAAACCTTTTGTACCCGTATTATGTTTCAAAAATAATACTTTTTGACTTTTTTTTGTAATATTACATTTTTTTGCTTTACTAAAACTGGATTAAGAATTAAATTGAGCGGTACCTATGGCGAATTGCCGTATAGGTATAATAAAACGCCAGTCACTTTATGTCAAATAATATGCTCGGGTACTTGTAAAGTCGCCAACTTGTCTACACGTATAATCTAAACGACAGCTTGTCAATTTTCAAAATGTAACCAAATGAAAATCAATTCATACCCAAAATAAAAACATAAAACTTATCTTTAAAATCTCCTATTTCAAATTAAACCAAAATCAGATTCCAAAAACAATGAAAACCAAAAGTATTCACAGACACAATTAATTAAATTACTCAATTTGTTAGACAGCTACAAACAAAATTAATTAATCAAATTTGTGAAAATCGAATTCACCACAACAAATACTCCTCAGCATTTTCATAAAACCAATCGTTAAAAACGTGACCAGTAAAAAACAAACGTAATTTACGTAAAGGTTTCTTTACAGTAACTCGTTCACTGTTTGCAAAATGCGGTGTCAGTTATGGTGTACGGAATACGGTAGATGGCTGCATTCGACGAACGACTGCAGCAGTCGAAAAATAGGTGTTAACAACCACTGAGCCACTGACTTGCTGAGGTCACTTTTTCTTGTCATATTCAAACTTCTATATTTGGATTACATGCGCATACGGCGTAGTTCGGCTAAGCGATGTTACTTCATTGCGATTGTTAAGCAACATGCAGCTCGACCCCTACTCGCATGGATGGCCGATAGTAGCATTTCTATCTAAGCGCTGGCACGTTAAGCAGTCGGTCCCGGTTGTTTCAATCGTTAGACCATGTCGGAGGCCTTTAGGCGGTCTAAAAACTCTGACACCAGGGTTGGACACTAACCTACTCGAACTTACTTAGGTCAATGAGAAATTTTGTATGTATAGTTTGACAAGGTACTAAAATGCATTTTTATTTATTCACTGTACCTTTGCAAAAAAGCTGCAATCAACCTGGTGTAAAGTTAGCGACCGAAGTAAATTGAAAAAAGCTCGACAACCGCAAAGCGAACATAGTACTCTATTTGGAGCATAATCTCCGAGTAAAATTCAATTTACATTCTAATTTAAACCTTATTTAGAAGCTGGTAGAGTTTATTCAGCGCCGAGTTGGTTGGTTAGGCCGGACTAATTCTCGGTTGCTTTGACCAAGCTCTTTGAAGTTCAGACTATACGTTCTACGTACCTAGTGACTGCTATCTAATCTGCGTATACGTTTACGGTGTGCAAGGCTTTGTGACGTCACCCAGTTCCTGTGTGGTATCTATAGATACAGGTTAAGTAAGGTGTGATTAGTACTCGGTCGGTCGATATTGTTACTTGTGTACCCTTTATAGTGCTCGGGGCGTAGTACGGCTAATGATGTTAATTTGTCGCGATTGTTAGGCCAAGTGTAACTGGGTCACTTTTAGGATGGGTTACCCATTGTGAAATTGTTACTAACAGCCTCTGTGGTATTGTGGTTTGAGCGCTCGGCTCACAATCCGGATGTTCCGGGTTTGATTCCCGGTGGTGACAATATTTCACAAAAAATCTCTTTGTGAGACTGCCTTCAGCTCTTTGTGAGAGCATTGCAGGCTAAGTAAGTAAGATGATTCCGAGCTTCGGAGGGCACGTTAAGCCGTCGGTCCCGGTTACTCTCTACGCATAGTAGTCGTTACATGAGTCATGTCAGAGGCCTTTGGCGGCTCAATAACTCTTGACACCAGGATTGGTCAGGTTGACCATCCACTCGATGGAGAAGAAATTGTTAATACAAGTGCTATGGCGCTTGTGCTTTGAAGGGTATAGGAAATTGTAGATTACATGGTTGTTTCATTGTTAGAAAGATCTTGGAGGTATCTAAATCTTGACTCTAAAATAAGCTAACTTTACAAATATTGTTTTTATGGCTAGTTTTTCGGTCAAAGTCAATGAGTCAAACTTTAAACCAGTAGCTAAGTAAGTTCGGTAGGCTAGTGGTCAAAACTGTTGTCCGAATTTTTAGACCGCCTCATGGCCGCCAACATGATAACGTAACAGAGATAACGCATAACAAAACTTAAACTTATCGACCATGGCTCCAAAAGTCAAAGGGTACTTCGGCCGGATACTGTACCAGTATACTTGTATTACGCACTATGCAATCACTGGACCGGATCGCTTGCAAAGTGGTTTTTGGAGGGAAAATTGGTCGTTTACAGCGTGGCTTTGTGTTTGGAACTTTGGACAGCGCTGAAACAACTTTCATATTGTTTACAGGATGTCAGATAATACTGAGTTTATTAAAGCTGGGATACGGATATGAAATTTCGGATACGGATACAGATGGGATATTGTTTATAAAACGTTGTTGCAATTACGTTAATTTATAAAGTCCGTTAACAATTTTAATATCGGGTTTTCGTTTTGATTGAAATAAAAAAAAATTGGTACAATATTGGTATAAATTGGTATAAAATGGTACAGCAGTTACGGATTTTTATGGATCTCCTTTGAATTATCGTTGTAACATTAGACTGTGTGTTAACTGCGGTCACCTAACTAGGTGACAGCTGCTGTCGCTTGCCTAATGCAGCTAAATACCGTACTCCTTACACTGCGGTCACTGCAAATTTGACACAAATAATCACAACATAATGAAAGTAATTTCAATAACTTTTTTATACATTTAATCATTTGCATGTATCCATTGACATATAATGATAGAATAATGAATGAGAATAACGATCATTTTTCATTAATAACTATTTAAAAGCCATCAGAGACATCATAATATTAAAATGTAATCAATGATTAATGCTTTGTATCATTTCCATCTCAAGTAAAGCTTCATTGACAGGCAAAACATTTGTAGGTTGATGTTTATCCATCATTTAATGATATGTTGCAGTTTAATTTGAGGTTTAGGCGTTAGTCATTATGGCTGTTAAATATTTTAATAGTAAAAATTACTTCTTCTTCTTCTTCTAAACTTAAGAGCTGGGCTCTTGTCGATGGAGTTCTTTCCACTTTCCTCTGTCATCTGCCATCCTCTTCAGCTGTTCGTACGACACGACTTTTGCTCTTTAGTGATAAACTTTTATTTATGTCTACATCTATTTAAATATTTTCTATCTTCATAATTTTGTGATTATAGATATTGTTTTGTGTGCTCATTATTGTGTATTATTAAGACAGACAAAGACTACTCGTGAATAGTCAGCTCAATCGAACGGAAATGAGATCAAAAGGTAAAATTAAATTACAAATAGACACTGGAGCAGAGCAAAATATGTTTGGTAGGACCAAGCTCTAGTCTAGTGACATGTAATACATAAATCCAACTGATACTCACTATATACATACACTAGCAGCGCCCTGCGGTTTTATCCGCGTTGTGCCCGTTCCCGTGGGAATTTCGGGATTTTTTTTACATAAAAACCTTCCTCTTGAATCACTCTACCTATTAAAAAAACCGCATCAAAATCCGTTGCGTAATTTTAAAGATTTAAGCATACAGACAGACAAACAGACGCGACTTTGTTTTATACTATGTAATGATTTGCACACATTTGACAATTAATCACAATAACATTTACATTACATTACATCATTTTAACGATTAATTAGTATTAGGGATAAAATTAAACAGCTCACTCCTGAAACAGCCTAAAAATTCTTCACTAAAAACCTAAGTAACGCAGCCATTACCAAAACAACCCAAAATCTAACATCATCAGCAACAAAGTGTATAGTATAGATAACGTGATTGATAGTACCGTCACTTAGCGGGCAGATTACAGCAGGTGTGCATTCAATGTGGGGTAACGACGTTATTATGACAAGGTGCTTTCTTTCACTTGTCGGCTATTGAAGAGTAAGACTGGACTTACTATGTCAAACTCCCATTAAAAAAACAAAAGTTGCATTAACAAAGGTAATTGCTTTGAAATCAGTAGCGTGTGAAAGAGATAACGCTTTACAAAATCGAAGCAACTTTCTCTTTCTAGAAGTCGACGAGCAAGATATCATATAATTCTCTAATAACACGCAGTTCCCGCACAACACCTCAGGGAACAGGGGCTGAAAATCGGCGCTGCCCGGGGTGTCTCGCCCGGGGCAGTAGGAGCTGACCCATCAGCTTTTGCTGTAATTTTAAAGTGTTTTAACCTCCTGTATGTTTGATGATATTTTTAAAGCAATACACGTTTTTTTATCATTTTATAATTATTCACTCACACACAAACGTTCACGTTTATGGTACCCTTGTACATACAACTAGTTGTTTTAATTCATGAGAGCCTTTTCGTCATACTTGTAACGAGTATAGACGCGTCTTTGTGTGCGTAACTATCAGTACCGTCGACAAAACCATTGTTTATATTCAATTGGCATACTTCACTGCGAAAAATCATCGACTGACTTTTATCCGTTTACTCAAATCTACCATGCTGTCGCTACTTCCAAATTTTAACTCTTTTAAGAAAATGTAGAGTGTACGAACTCTATGTCAATATTAAGCGTATTTTTTAACGTTACACAGGTTGTTAATCTGCTTATATCAGTACCAACAACTCGCATACAAAATAGCCCATCATTTTTTATCAAAATCTTGTAGATGCGTATTCTATTATGATTTTTGTAACCATTGTCAAATTTAGGCTTCATTCAACCCTCCTCCCACCCTGTCAACTTAACAAACAAAGGTATTTTTGACCAATTGATAAAGGATCAAACCCTTTTCTAAATCTAAATGAACATCTATTTTGTCTACATCTAACCCTTCATACACCTAATGACCCATTTCGTAAGGTTGGAATTTGACGGTTCATTTTTCGTTCAATTCCGTATTTCATTTAGTATTACTTGACATGACAGCAAAGTGAAACAATGAGGCCTCTTTCAATTTAAGCGTTTTAGGCCGTCCGACTACACGCAGTAGCGTGCAGACGTCCGCGCGTACGGTTGTTCTTTTGTTTTTTCATATTTAACACACGTAGCAGGACCACTGTAAACGCTTACTTTGTAGAGACGATGGAACTTTTTTTGCATCATTCATTCCTACTCCAAATACCGAAGCCATACATGAACATTCTTCCGTTCATTTTTACGTCATTTCCAATTCATTTTATTTAAGCCGTGAAAATATGGAATGAAAAAAGTGAACCATTCATTTTTATGATCATTCACTCGAACTGACTCCACCTTAAAGGCTTTCCAGAAGGTTAACATACGACCCTGAGTCAGCAATAATTATGCTATTCAATGTAAATTCCTGATTGATGGTAGTTTCGGACGATGTCGTAGCTATTATGGGTTAATTTCCTGTAGGCAATTGAGTAATGGTTGCTTGGACTGTCCGCCAGTAGAGGTTTATACTTTTTTGTTTGTTAATAAATGTATTGAGGATGCCATGGTGCTGGCGAATTATGGTGACAAACGAATTTAAAAAAGAACAGAATCTGTGTCAATTATTAGAGCTTATTTTCAATGTCATTTTCTGCAATAATCTCCCTCCTTACGGCTCCGCATCGTAGTACACTACCGCCTCCGCATGATAGCACACTCCAGCTCCGCATCGTAGCACACTGGCATCTTCTCGTCGGAACACACTCCTACTCCCACCTTTTGAACCACCATCAGAACCATACCATGGGACCATACTTTCCAACAAAAAAATAATCATCAAAATCGGTTCATAAACAACGAAGTTATTCGCAAACATGCTCGTACATCAAAAATAATATACGATCGAATTGACAAACCTAGCTCCTTTGTCTGAAGTCGTGTTTAAAAAGACTTCGTTCCGTACTCAGAGACGCTATACTTCCTTAGTAGACATTTAAAGTAATTTTGACATATAATGTATGAGAAATACCTCAATTCCTTAAGTGTCGATTATTGGACGTTTCTGAGTGCTGCAGTTAGAAATATTTGCCGTGCAGTGTTTAATATAAACAGCTTCATTAGTTGTTGTGCAATAACTGGGGAGACAATAGACTGTAGGCGTTCAAAGGGTCACGAATTAAGTACGAACGTTGAACTAACGTTTGGCAATGTACAATTTGTGATGGAGTTTACGCGGATAATTCGTGTTGAAAGTGCATTTGAGCATGGTAGATCACTTTGTGTAAGACAGCAGCGTCTCGCGGTTTTACCCGCGTTGTGACCGTCCCCGTGGTTCTTTTGGGATAAAAATATATTAGCGCGTCCTAGCAAACACAATATCAAACACTTTCTTCAGCTTTTTATATCCATATGGAAAGAAAAATCAGCAATTTTTTAAGTCAGTAAAAATGGCAACTAACCACCGCACTCAGAGTCGCTCATTGAAACGACAATTAACTATTTGACGTAATTTTTCTTACATTACTTGTCAAAATCACTCATAAAATCTCTTCTAAACTAAGAAAGCATTTGGAGTATCTGAGTACGGCACTAAGTATAACACACCTCTTTGTGTGTTAAGGAGATAAAATTAAGTATTTCTTATTTATTTCAATTTAATATTTTTCAATAATGGATCTCCCAAAAAACCTTTTCCAGGTCACAAGCCCAACAAATAAAATTACCTTTCTCATTTCATTTCTTTTATTCGTTAAAAGGAAAAAATAGGCTAATAAAAAAAGACATTCTAAAAACATCATGTATTAAGATTTTCCTCGCATATGCTTTTAATCGACATTAGGATATGTCTTACATTAAGTAAGTACAGTAAAAGGCGATATGTCTTCCTCGACAACATCTAGAGAGATTTAGAACTTGGGTAAGAATGAAATAAAATCACTAAACCTTTTTCCTCATCAGGAGCAATTGTCTTCGGTTGGAAAATTGAGGACATTGGTCCACATTTTGGGACAATCAAGAAAGACTATAGACGTACTGTGTCGGGGTTTGCAGGTTCGATTCCCGGATTCAACAATATGAGCATAGTGTTAGGCGACGACTTTTGGGTGTCAATTATACAATTGTATATTCATTTAAAGTATTTGTGCTTGTATATGTATTACGCGTAGTAACAACAAGATTAAGTTTAGTTTGGGTCTAATTAACCGTGTGTGAATATGTCCTGTAAATATTATTATTTGTTTAAACGGGAACTTACGTACGACGGAGGCTACTGTTGAGAGTTCCTCAACACGTTTCGGCCATGTCGGTGACCTACATCAGGAGGTGGGTGAAACGCTCGCGACAGCGTCTCTCCCCCCCCTGCATTTATTTATATTATATATCTCTAGACACTGACAAGTAAGACATGTCACCGTCTACTGTATACGAGTTAATGCAAAAGCCATGTCTTTAAGTATATGTGTACGTATAAATATCGTAAATGTTTGTGATGTAAGCAAAATTACGATTTCGAAATAGAAATTGATTACACTCTGGTATTATTTACAATGTTTGATGTAATAACAAATATTGAGGCTTTGTGTTTGTTTAATACATTTGATACTTCATAATGTTGGCATATTACTTTCGTGTTTTGGCGCAAGACATATATAGTGCGGATGCGGGCTGGGTGCGGTCCGTATGCGTTCTGGGTACGGGTCGTATGACGTTGTATTTCTTGTATTTATATAATGTGCATGTCTTCTTCTTCTTCTTTTTCTTCTTTCTTTGTTTGTTTGTATGTTCGAGCTAATCTCGGAATTATCAGTCCGATTTGAATAATTCTTTTTTTAATATATAGCCACGTTCAACGGGAAGGTTATACGCTATTTTTCATCCCGAAATTCCCATGAGAACGGGCACAATGCGGGTAAAACCGCGGGGCGCTGCTAGTCATCAATACACAGTATTCACACAATAACAGTTATTCTATTCTTTTTTTATTATTTGCTTAAAAAACCAAAAATAAAAACCTCTTGGGTTTCCCCAATCAAAAATCAGACATCCCATTTCCGTTAAAAGACAACTGATTGATGTTTCATCTATAAATAAAATATCTATGAGTTCGTTCGTCTGTCTGCTTCCTAGAGACCTCATGTGTTATGCATAATATTCGCAGTAGAATACACATTGTATTGCAATTTAAATTAAGTATAGTCGGGTTAAAAATAGATGGAAGTACAGTGGTGATGCTAATTCAAGTGAAGCAAGTCAATGTTTTAGTTCCTTTGGCGGGAAGTGTTTCTTAAAGTTTTATAATACTTGTTTAATTGAGATACTACCCGCATCCCACAGTGTTACCCGCGTTGTACCCGTTCCCATGGGAATTTCGGTCTAGTAACTTTAGAGTGAAAGAGTAACAAACATATATACAAAATCCTCTAAAACTTAAATAGATAAAGTGATTCAAAAGGAAGATTTATATGTATAAAAAATCCCACGGGAACAGGCACAACGCGGGTAAAACTGCGGGGCGCTTCTAGTAGATTTACCTAACTTCAATACACTTTATACTTTGATCTCTTATCTGTTTACCATTGGATAAATAAAGTAGGTAAATACCATCATATGTACCAGTCAAAACTGTCACCTCGATCTACCCGTATATGTAAATTTCACATCGGTCTGTTGTAACTAGGCCGAAATCGGATTGCATAACTCCGTACGAATTTCATACGAAAAGGGCTTTTAAGAACGTCAATTCTATTACACCTAACGGAATTAGGAATCGGTAAAAATATATTGGCTTCGAATTGGATTCGTCTATATGTAGATTTGAAGGAGCGAGTTACATTGAATTAGAATCCAATACTTCTTCATCGAGTGGATGGTCAACCTGCCCAATTCCGGTGTCAGAGTTATTGAGCCGCCAATGGCTCATGTAACGACTACTATCCGTAGAAAGTAACCGGGACCGACGGCTTAAGGTGCCCTCCGACGCACGGAATCATCTTACTTTTCTTACTTACATTATTACATCGTTTGCAATGACACTTCGAATGTAGTCGTTATGTCACTTGTTTAAGTGTTCAATGTCGCTTGTACGCAAACTCGGCGCACTGCGTCATGCGCCGAGTTCTTGCGCGGACATTTTTTTGTCTGATTGTGACTCTACAGGATTCTAACTGAATGGTGAATTAGAATGAATTAGGTCGTCTCTTGTAGAATGGTTGCAGTAAATAATGTTTTAGTTAGGACCAAGTATGTATCTGTGGGAATTCCATTTCAGTGTGTCAAATTTAGTTTTATAAGAGTATTTGTCTCTTTTTAACATAGAAAATGGAAAGCAAACAAAATTCTATCAATATACAAATATAGTGAATACCCGGACAAATTCACACACGGTTAATTGGACCCAAAGTAAACTTTAACCTTGTATTAAATCATCTAACTCACTGATACATAAAAACCTTTTAAGAATATATAATTGACACCCAGATGAGACGTCGCGTCGTCGTCAACAACTATGTCTTCACATATTGTTGACTCCGGGTAGGATTCGAACCCACAACCCCCGACACAGTAAGCGCCCTCACTGTCACTGTGCCAACGGTCTTTTCTAAAATATAGAAAAGGGAAAGCAAACAAAATTGTATCAATGTTTAAATGATTACAGAGACTGTCATTTTAATACTACAAATGGAGCACATTTGGTTTACCGAGAGTACCGAGACTAATGCAAAGCTTTGAATTTTGATTCGCATTGCGTAAGTAGTTCAAATGGAATAAATAAACAATCATAGAAATTATTACGTAAACTTTTACGTTTAAAATGGAATTGCTAGGTACTCAAATGCTTAAAAAAAGTATAACACTTAAAGTACCGTAATAAACTACAAACTACATTCTATTCTGTGGTTGCGTCTTTGTAAGTTTCAGGACTGTTCTTCTTCATCGAGTGGATGGCCAACCTGACCAATCCTGGTGTCAGAGTTATTGAGCCGCCAAAGGCCTTTGACATGGCCTAGGACTGTTAGGATGCGTTCCATTGAAGCGGAGCGGAGCTGTGCGGAGCTCATCTGACCAATCACAATGCGTTACGTAAAGATTTTGACAATGTCGATACGTTGTTTGTCAATTTCTATGCGTTGTGATTGGTCAGTTAAGCTCCCCAACTCTGCTCCGCTGTATGGAACAAACTAGCAGCACCCCGCGGCTTTGCTCGCGCTGAGCCTGTTCTAGTAGAAATTTTCGAAAATCCTTTCTTATTGTGCATTTACGTCACTTGAAGAACCTTCCTGCCAAATTTCATGTTTCTAGGTGTAGTGGTTGAGGCTGTGCGTTGATTATCAGTCAGTCAGTCAGTCAGGACTTTGAATTTTATATAGATGACTTGTGTAGCAACAAATGACAATCACGTTGTTTGGTTGTCTACTATCAAAATGTATAGAATCGTCACGTGATCATACCACTTCTATACATTCCTACCTATTAACTGATATTAACTTAAAATGAATCTATTCAAAAGACCCTAAAACCTTATCAACCCATCTCCAGAATGTTAACAGCAAATAAAGATTTTATAAGAACGTCCCATAGAATCTTTTAATTACACACAACCGAAAAGATAAGGCTAAATACAACATTACGTTTTAAGTAAGACATTTTGTTCTGGAACGGGTTCACTGACCTCTGCTATCAGCTGTATGATGTATCTTAATGTTCTTAATAGAAGGCCAACGCCGAACTATGCTCCAGAATAGGCACACACACACATACACACACTATAAGAATTTCGAATGTTTTCAAAGTAATGCTACTGGAGATAAGGCTAGGCACGGATCGAATTTGGGATACGGATACGGTTATGGAATTTGAAACAAATCGGTGACAACGGATATTATATTATTTTGGACTAAGCGTAAGTTTCGGATAGTTTCGGTTACGGAGACTTTATTATCAAGGACTTAATAAAGTAAATACAAATAATCACAACCGAAATCCTCTCTCACCTTGTAACAACATTTTCCGTTTCACCACGAATAGTTTTTATATCGGATGTCCTACAGTTTCGGATACAGAACTCCATAACATTAGGAAAGCTACGAAAGTCGTATATGCAACTATCTATGTGTGCGTTTATTTTCGTAGCGTCTCTTCGTTTCCTTTCTCTGTATCTCTCATTTCGTTCTCACAATATCTACATAGCCACGTCTTAGATAAGAATCTTTAGTAACACCCACTATTAGACTCTCAGCGGTTGAATTGTTTTTGTTAACATCAATCAGATTTTAGTCAGAAAAAGTTTTTGATGAAAGCTTTTTATAAAATTATTGGCTTATGTTTCTGTATTGTTTGGTATTCTATAAGCCTTTTGCGGAGTTGGTCAATGTAGAGTCAAAATTAGGGGTCCCGAATCATTTGTGATTGGAGAATCATCCCAAACGATGGCGCATTTTCTGACCTGCTCTCTATGCCCTGTTGATGTACTACATCCGACCTCAACAGGGCTACAGATGATGCAGTCACCCTGGCCAAGTTCTGGGCTGGTTCAATTTAGTGCCAGTGACACTTTGTTTGTTCTGGGCTGGTTCAATTTAGTGCCAGTGACACTTTGTTTGTTACTCTTTAACCAAAAAACTACTGAACGGATTTAGATATAAGCCTATACAATAATATAGGTTATACATCAGAATAACACATAGGATACATTTTATCCCGAAATTTCCGCGGGACCGAGTACAACACGGGAACAACAGTCGGGCGCGGCAAGTTCTATGACTAAATTTCTGTCGTTATACGTTTCCAATATAGAATAAACAAAGTTAAATATTGACCGAGAATACGATAAATTATACAAAACACTACTAAAAACATTATTAGAACGGAACTTTACTAAAAACGGAAGATATTGTAAGAACAGAGTAACAAGTCGTTCGTTTCTTTTAAACATCCATAAAGTATCTAGTCTACCATGTAGCTACAACTTAATGATTTTTAAGAAAATTTACTGCTAATGTTCAACTCATTCATTCATTCGTTCATTTCGAATAGGTTAGCCAATCCTGGAGTCGGAGTTTTCGATAAAATGTTTTTGAATAAATACTTAAAAAGATTAATAAAATGTTTCGCAATGTGGAGTCTTGTTTATTGGAAAAGTTCTAGCGATTTAATTGTATTAATATTCATCGTTTTTTTCTCATCTCATATTAAAGTGTATGTTTTTGGTCAAGAAATTGAGCATATTTATGTATATTACATCGACAAATAAAAAACATATATACAAAAAGTTTCCTCAACAAACTGTATTATTTACCGAAAATGGAAGCCTAAGTAAAAAAACCGGCCAAGTGCGAGTCGGACTCGGTACATAAAATACATAAAATCACGCTTGTTGTATGGGAGCCCCGTTGAATATTTGTTTTATTTTATTTTTAGTATTTGTTGTTATAGCGGCAATAAAAATACAACATCTGTGAAAATTTCAACTGTCTAGCTATCACCGTTCTTGAGATATAGCCTGGTGACAGACGGACGGCCGGACAGCGAAGTCTCAGTAATAGTGTTTACCCTTTAGGTACGGAACGCTAAAAAAATAAAATTATGTATTTTTTATTTGCAAAACATTATCATAATACGTAAATATATTGATAAAATTATGTTAAACAGAGATTTGAACCTCATTTTAAAGTCAACTTTTTCACTCGTAATCTCAATTACGATTGACCTAAAAAAACGTATAACAGTAACATATAAACAAGCTTAAAACAATGAAACCTCCGTAATGATGAAACAATTGGACAATAAAAATTCAGTAAATACATTACGATTTCTTTGTAACTCATAATGAAAAGTCTCAGTTTGTTCGCCCGTTGGATGGACACAGTGTAAAGGACTTACAGTAGAACTACTCAGTACACTAAGAACCGATAATAAGTTAATCATGTGATCATCAGCCTCCGTGGGCTTGTGGTTTGAGCACCCGGCTCACGATCCGGAGGTTCCGGGTTCGATTCCTGGTAGGGACAACAACATCTCACAAAAATCTCTTTATGAGACTGTCCTCAGTTTGGCTAGGGCATTACAGGCTGAATCACCTGATTGCCCGAAAAGTAAGATGATTCCGTGCTTCGGAGGGCACTTTAAGGATTTGAAGCAATTGAAGGTACTCTCCGGACACGGTAGTGCTCAAAAATAAATGCTACTATCGGCCATCCATCCAAGTAAGGCATAATGAAATCTTATTGTCAGACTGTAACTGTATTTAACTACACTGTGGTCACATAAACATCGCGCCAGAACACACGTGTTCATTGCAATTCAGATCGGGTGCGATCGTGTTTTGTTTTTGAAACGATCCCTATTTTGGATTCCATTCATTTGGTGGTTTTTAAGTCTGGATTATTCCCGTCTGCCCTTCATTTTGTCCCTAAATATTCAATGCGGGATATATGGGATTATTTAAAAAAGATTTGTGTTATTTGAGTGAAGTAAGATACATACTTTTTAAACTCACACGATTTGCACTCATTATAATAAATGAAACGGGTCTGTATCACGTTAGTAAGTACGATAAGTTTGGTTGTTAGAATCGGTAGACCATGCTTGAGGTCTTTAGATGGTCTAACATTAGGACTACAGAGTTGGCCATTGTATGAAATGAATGAATGAACGAACCTAAGTTTAATGAATGAATTCGCGTTTTTACAAATCTCTCTCTTTCCCGCACACTCTCTCTCTTACATCCTTGCTACAATAAATGCAAATTACAAATCATATTCAACGAAGTGAAATAAAATAATATTCATATCATATTATATGGGCATCTGTTATAATTTCATGTACGAGTATATACTCGTAATATAACTAGCTGCGCCCCGCGGTTTCACCCGCTTTGTACCCGTTCCCGCGGGAATTCGGGATGAAAAATAGATGTTGTCCGATTCTCAGGCCTACCCGATATGTACACAAAATTTCATGAGAATCGGTCGAGCCGTTTCAGAGGAGTTCAATTACGCACCCCGTGACACGAGAATTTTATATACATATGTATTAGAAGAGATATCTAAATATCCGCTGTGACATTTAGAAATCATTCGTTCTTGTTTATTTTTTTATAAATAGAGCTCCTACATATTTTCTTACCATTATTGCAAAGGCGTATAAAGAAATCCTTTCTTATAACAACACATCTCACGATTCTATAACGAAAAACCCAATTTCGCTGAAGGTCCATTGAATATAAAACAATATGAAATCACGTCAATATTTTCATAATAACTCTCGGGTAAAAAAATAAAGTTAACACAAATATAAGGTCGAGTGCACACAAACCATTGTTCGAGTCAAAACGGATACGGTCAGTTGTAATTACACGCTCAAATGACAATGTGTACGCACCTTAACTGTTTGCTTAATGACTTGTGTGCGTTTTGAAAATGATTTTCGTTTTTTTGGTTACTTAGTTTGTTTTTATTTTTTGAATTGAACAACTTAATTCTTTATTACTACCCAAATAAATCTTCAACGCAATTTGCAAACTTATTAAAAAATAAATCAAGACACATCCTTTCATATCAAAATCGATTTATAATAATCGATCACGTACAACATACATAACTCATACATATCCATACAAACACCAATTAAACGAATAGATTACAATTTATATCTTTCATTTCGATCACCTGATCCTTTCGCTTTCCAATTCGATTGTTTCAATCGATTTGTTTCACTAAACTCGATTATGAATCGATATTCGATTACATGTAAGGGTAACACGAGTATGAGTTGGAAGGAGATCTGTTGTAAGTGCTCTCTATGCAAATGATTGAGTGGGTTAAGTGATAAGAAAGAGCGATTTTCATACAGCGATTATCAAAATACTCGCTGTATAAAAAAAATCTCATAATAATAAGTTTAGTAGGTTGGTGTTGGCTAACCATGGTAACCCTGGTGTGGCTCTGGCATCGTAAGTCATCGTAAGTTAGTGTGGGTTACTACCCACACTAACTGTTACTACTCACACTAACTTACAGGTAAAAATTACTTATTACTAAGTAGTTACACATTTATTAGAAACTAGCAGCACCCCGCGGTTTTACCCGCGTTGTGCCCGTTCCCGTGGGAATTTCGGGAATTTTTTTACATAAAAACCTTCCTCTTGAATCACTCTACCTATTACAAAAAACCGCATCAAAATCCGTTGCGTAATTTTAAAGATTTAAGCATACAGACAAACAAACAGACAAAAATAGCGACTTTTTTATACTATGTAGTGATAAGTAATTTATATAAATTAATAAAACTTGGAACGTTCATAACTTGTACCAGCCGACTCGTAATGATATTTTGATTGATTCATTATTCATATTGATGTTTAAGAAAATCAATTACGTTCACAAGATAAAAACGTCTCAGCTTTCAATGGATAAAGCTCGAACTTGAAGCTTGCTATTAATACGGGTCATTGTTTTATTTGAATTCAATTGGATTTGGATCCAAATTAATGTTTGGATTTGAAATATTAGTTCTAAAATTGAATTCAGTTAAGCTTAATGAAATAGTAATTGATATCTTATATATAAAATTCTCGTGTCACAGTGTTCGTTCGCGTACTCCTCCGAAACGGCTTGACCGATTCTCATGAAATTTTGTGAGCATATTGAGTAGGTCTGAGAATCGGCCAACATCTATTTTTCATCCCGAAATTCCCGCGGGAACGGGTACAACGCGGGTGAAACCGCGGGGCGCAGCTAGTTTTTATATATATTGAGAGATAAATTCTGTTTTTGAGTCTTGTTAGGCAAAGAATGCTTAGAACTTGAGCACATTATAGTCAAGTGGTTAGACAGACAGTATTTTAGTCTATAACAACATAAAGGAAGAGTGCACACTAGAGACAAGACTTATTGACTTTTCGTTTGTCGTTGGTTTGCACAGAACTTACCTACGTAAATATATTTAAAAGTATACATACTTGTACCCTCAAAACGGCTCTTGTCATAGCCAAACTCAAAACGACAATTATTATATTCCGCCATTGAATATATCCCCGCGGGAACGGGCACAACGCGGGTAACACCGTGGGGCAAGGCTAGTGATATTAATAATACCCATTTCAAACAGACATGTGAATATAATCTTACCAAACGAAAGTATTGGCCCATTAACATCAATAAAAGATTTAATATTCATGCTAGCACAATGGAGTATCAAATATTAAGCATTTAATTATGAAACAAAAAACTTGTTCATTTTATTGTTTTATCTTATTGAAATCTGATATAGACATACATCACACATATATATTACTAATATTATGGGTGCTTTCAAATTATGCGTTTCGTGTCGGTCCGCTTCACAACACGACAAACGCACCGCTTCGGCACCGCAGCGGTCCGACACGAAACGCATAATTTGAAAGCACCCTATAGATGCGAAAGTTTGTGAGGATTGATGTATGTATGTATAGATGTATGAATGTTTGTTACTCTTTCAAGAAAAAACTACTACACGGATTTGGACGAAACTTTACAGTAATATAAGTTATACATCAGAGTAAAACATAGGATAGAATTTCACCCCGAAATTCCCGCGGGAACGGGTACAACGCGGGTAAAACCATGGGCCGCGGCTAGCAGTAACGTATAGAAAGAAAGCTGATAGCTTGCGCTGGTTACCTACAAGGGCTGGTATAGTAGTTTTATTTCAACGCCCTGGGTTATACTTAGGGTGCTCCATACCGTTCCGCTCAGCTTCAAAGTGTCGATTTTATAGAGGTCTTTCAGTGTGGCAATGTGACATTGTACATCTTACATTTACTTACACAAGTACAATCTAAGGACGCTCGTGAGATAAAAATACTTTACATCGGTAAGGGCTTATCAGTGCTGTTCGACATAATAATATGCCAGCGCTGGTTTGGCACATTGTATAGAATCAGCTAAGCCAGCGCTGGGCGTTTCTGTCAAGCGCTGGAACACCATCTAGGGCATCCTCCTTTCTTTCCTTCTCTGTACAACTTAATACTCATTTTAAATAGCTGCTGTTGGTTAAAGATATATTCTTAATAGTAATTAATTCAGCCGAGGTGAGGCTAATGCAAATTAATGAGAGTACTTATTTTATATCCAGCGCCTTGTCTTGATTGAACGTACGATGGAGCTTCTTTGAAGTATAGTAATAGTTTCATTAGAGAGGATTTTTTTCTATTAAGTTAATATTATTATAAGTTTATTAAGGGAAAGTATAACACGAAAAAAGTAAGACACACTTAATACTCGTAGTACGGGTGCGGGCTTTGTGACGTGACGTAGTATTCTTTGTATTTTTATGATAGGTGTCTTTTCTGAGATTAGCGCGTTCAAACAAACAAAAAACCAACATTACTCTTAGCTTTTTTATGTACTAGCCGTGCCCCGCGGTTTTTGCCCACTGCTAGGCAAATGCCTCTCATCTTATACTTTAGTTACATTACAGGCTTATACTTTAGTTTTTTTTATTTATATGAAAGGTCAAAGGCCTTGATTGAATAAAAGTTTATATCTTTTCAGAAACATAACTTTTTAAACATAACTTGAATTTCGAAAACATAACTTTACATTGAATTGATCAGAGGTTGACATTTTCATAAACAAAAAACAAATCCATTTGCATTGAATGAAACATTTTGAAATCTTCATATCAACATCGACATTTTTATTCCAATTTCGCCCACCCGTCTCTTCATAAATAATACCACAGTATGCGGGCCTCGCGTGTATATTTCAATAGGTCTATTTTTACCCCACTCACCCCCGCAAACGCGGCCACATATTACAAACGAACTTCAGTATTAACTGGCTAAATCTATATCTGTCGGTTAGGGTCATGGCAGACAATAATAATATGCTACTTTTGCATCAGCGATCAGCGATTCAATAGCTTTGCTTCCCGCACTCTTAAAAATACCAGACGCGGTGATTAAGTCGATTTTGGAAACTCGTCGATTTAGTCGCTGAAACGCGCAATTCTGATATAGTCTGATATAGACGCGATGCGGCAACAATGGATTCGAATACTGCGACTAAAATCGATGCAGCATGGAGCCATCGGTAAGAATAATGCGCGATTCTGAGACTGAGATCCAACGCAAAAAGTCGTTAAATCGCTATTCGGCATCGATGCAGTCACTAACACGTGCAATTCTGCTACTGCAATCGAAAGAAGAGTCGCCGAAACGCGAATTGGCATAAATGCAGTCGTTATAACGCGTGATTCTGGTACTACTATTAAACGAAGAGTCTCTAAAATGCGATGCAGCATTAGTGCCATAGCAAAATCACCGTTCTTCTACTGCAGTCGAATGCAATGGCTAAAATGCTATACAGTCACTAAAATGCGTGATTTTCCTACTGCGATCAAACGCAAAGTCGTGAAAACGCGAAGCGACATCGTTGCAGTCGCAGAATCGCCGATCGCGGTCGCTTAAATAGCACGTCTGCTATCGCCCTTGTGTGTTAGTGAACATTCACCAACACGTGTTGGAAATGATTATTGATAGTTAGTGATGAGATTTACGTTTTGTTGACGACTTGATGACGGGTTTACATCAGCTTAACTAGCTTCGTTTAACGGATTTCCTTTGTAATTATTATTTCCAGTTTAAGTCGTGAACACAATCGTTACCTAGTTGATATACCAGTTATAATGCAATAAGTGTTTTATTTATAATTTTAATGCTTTTATGTAGGTGGCATATTCACTTACAATATTTTAAATGAAAAAGAATTGTACTCATTATTGAAACAGCACGTATTAATAGGTAAAGTAGTTGGTAATAAACATAAAAATAGGTCATGATAAAGGTTCTAAAAAATAACCCACTTAGGAATGAACTTAAGAATTTAGCACTATGAAAACTGTGAGTTCATTAAAATATTGAAATAGCAGAAAAGTTAACTCTCTAAAAATCGCTTAACCACAGTACCCGCCGCACAATATGTTTATTAACAGCCTCCGTGGTCTTGTGGTTTGAACGCCTGGCCCACGATCCGGAGGTTCCGGGTTCGATTCCCGGTGGGGACTACAATAACTTACAAAAATCTCTTTGTGAGACAATTTGGCTAGGGCATTGCAGGCTGAATCACCTGATTGTCCGAAAAGTAAGATGATTCCGTGCTTCGGAGGGCACGTTAAGCCGTCGGTCCCGGTTACTCTCTACGATAGTAGTCGTTACATGAGCCATGTCAGAGGCCTTTGGCGGCTCTATAACTCTGACACCAGGGTTGGTCAGGTTGACCATCCACTCGATGAAGAAGAAGAAGCAGAAAAATTAACTCTCTAATAACCGCTTAACTACAGTACCCGCCGCGCAATATGTTTATTTTGAGCTAAGCGCCGTTCGTAACACATTCGCATCGTAACCAGCAATTAAAGCTAATGATTCTATCCCGCATTAAAATGTCCACTTCCTAATATACTGCCAGACCCTTTTCAATTATTAAAATAATTACAAATTTACTGTTGTAGCTGCAGTTTTAATTGAGTTCGTTGGACTTTATGGGTTAACTAGCTGCGCCCCGCGGTTTTACCCGCGTTGTGCCCGTTCCCGTGGGAATTTCGGGAATTTTTTTACATAAAAACCTTCCTCTTGAATCACTCTACCTAGTACAAAAAACCGCATCAAAATCCGTTGAGTAATTTTAAAGATTTAAGCATACAGATAAACAAACAGACAAAAATAGCGACTTTGTTTTATACTATGTAGTGATGTGTTGGTGTTGTTTGAACGGCTTGGAAAAAGAAAGGTTATATTTTACGATATTGTTAGGATTCTAGATATTATTATTTTAAAGGAAATATTTCAGGTCTTTTCAAATCCAAAGAAGTATATCTCATAACTGCACTAAAAAGTCAAGTCCATCTAATTCAAAACTCATTCATTCAGAGATAATATTATTGATTAAACCCGAACTTACGTACAATAGAGATCTCTCGTTCCTCAACACGTTTCGGTCACATCCAGCGACCTTCATCAGGAGGTGGGTGAAGCGAAAGCAACAACAAACAATAATGTAATTAATACATTTCAATGAATAGTAAAATACAGAGAGAACCCTAAAACAACGACACTAAACAAACAGACATCCATCCTACATAATATCATTATTTACACAAAACCAACGCCATCATCTAGTGACGTGACAAACTAACCTTTCAACGCATTCTATCGATACTATCGAAACACCGATGCATATTTCAATACGATTTCCTGAGTCGAATCGAATGCTCCCAGATAATTTGCATGTGGCCACGTATTGAAATTCAATCAAAAGGTACCATCGCGATTCGAAAATAGACGTTGTCGATAAAACGTCGAGTACAAATCTATAAATCGATTAAATCAGACACGTGGAATCGAATATTCAATGCATCGATTGTAAGTAACCTAGATTTACAGAATTTTAGAATTATCTTTTATTCATGTCTGACACCTCGGTAGTCTAGTGACTGAGGGCTGACTAGAAAACTAGAGGTCCCGGGTTCAATTCCCGGGTCGAGCGAAAACATGCTTCCTACTTTTCAAAACATAGGTCGAGTTTGAGATCACCAACCCGCATTTGGCAAGCGTGGTGATTGCGCCTAATCCTCCTCACCGTACTGATATATTCAGTGAGATGAGAGGCTATTGCCCGGCAGTGGGGTGTTACAGGTCATTACTACTACTACTTTTATTCATGAGAGGGAGAAAAATATCGCTGTAATTAGTCTTTGACATTGCGAGTTTACATGCAGTGATACGGCGAGTTCACACACGATTGGTCAAATAATTATGTCAATGAAGGCGCGTGCCCTTTTAAAAGCACACTGCAATTATATTTAATGAGTTCTAGAAGGTTAAGCTTATCCTGGTGTCGATAGTAGTCGGTGGATAGTAGGCGTTACACGAGCCATGTCAGAGGCCTTTGGCGGCTCAATAACTCTGACACAAGGATTGGTCAGGTTGACCATCCACTCGATAACAAGAAGATCCTGGTGTCGGAGTTTTTAAACCGCCAAAGGGCCTCCGTCATGGTCAAACGATTAATAGCAACCGGGACTAACTATTAGTACTGATATAAAGTGTTTGAGTTTAATAATTGTTCAAAGTCCTTTTACCAAAAGAATCGTGTGTAGTCGTCGCCGTTGATCGCACTGTGGCACTCAACAGTCTAACCAGTCTTTCTCATAAATAAATAATACCATAGCAATAAAACAATAATTATTTGATTCGATTAGACTTTATTGCGGTTTCTCTAATACAATCATCATAAATTCGCCGAGATTTGGCTTAAGGGCTTACATTTTATAACTTTTTATAATCACGCTTAGTATACGTAACATTTCACTTCACCGTTAATACGTGTTGTGTATCATAGAGACTAGGAAACAGATACATAGCAGAAACACTTCAAACTTGCTCGACAAGCATATAACTGAAGATAAAGGGTTTCTTTTATCTCTACTTTTCATACAATTTTCTCTATAATCTACTATACATCGTCAAAACTCTCGTTTTTACTCTCAAGTGAAGACCAAAAGCTAATGGTTTTATTATCTGTCGTATTTTCTCTTCATTTCGTCTACAAACGGCACCATGCGTTCTATTTTTGTCAATCGAAAGAGAGACATAAAATCTCCCGGAAAGAGTAGAGAGTCTTCAGTTTTATACTAGCCCCGCTGATTTCACGTCAGGGGTAAAAAACATGGCCCTTTCAATTAATGCAGAAGTTGCAAAAAATTCATTTCCCTAATTGAATTACCTAAAACTAACCCTAAACAACAGACGGAAACAAAGCATAAATTCAATCATAAAATTATAATACGACAATAATTATACACTTTGTTAAGTTTATCGCTCTAGAGAACCATTTACCACAGTATTTCGCGTTAATAGACGTGCAGGCTAACGTGAGCTTACATACCATTTAATTTCTTACTATGTAAGGGACTAGACACGGACTATAATCGTAGTAGAAGACGAAAGTAATAGACGAAATTACGCCTGTACTCAGACACGTCAAATGCTGCCTTAGTAGAGATTTAATGAGTGATTTTGACATGAAAAATTACGTCAGTTAGTTAAGTATCCATTTAATGGACGTCTTTCAGCGCGGCAGCTAATTAATTCTTATATACCAGCGCACTTCAGACGTGACAGAAAGCGACAAGGTATAATATAAATGCGGCGTAGCTTGAAGAAGCAATGTTAACCAATTGCTATTCTTAAGCTACGTGCAGCTCGGCCCCTTCTCAGACGGGGCCCCTGATAGTGGTGATGATATCTGAGCGCTACTCTTTTCGAAGGGAACGTTAAATTTTCGATCTCCGTTGTTTCAATCGTGTCACTAATCAATACAGGCTATTTGTCATATCATGTTTAATATCGTCACCATCTATCACTTTGGTTGTGCCAGATCTGCTATTAAGATCCAGAGACTAAATTATTTATTTATCTTTTGGATGGTATGTTTAAACCAAAGACTAAAATCTGGACTCTCGACTCCGCCTACAAGAGTTCTTTTGTTTTGAAAGCCCATATAAAACAAGATTAAAGCCGGTAAAGTAATTTTAATGAAGACTCAAGGCATAATTAAAATTTCAGCTTTCAACATGACACGTTACACTTTAATTACTAACGTCTCCGTCTATCATTTTCAACTATTCTAAGACCAAAATAATACGTTGTTATACCGTGAAATCGTTTACGACAGTTCTGTGGTCACTTTCATACCACGTAGCGGCACTTTATCGATTTTCACCGTAAACATTTATCGATTAATTGTGAATCGATTATAATTGCTACTGTTAGATCTACTGGTTTTTTTAACGTATGTTATGTAGTGATGCCCTTAGGTAATCGATTTAATTGGGAAAAGTGTGATTAAGTATAATGAAAGTGAAAGATGATGATCGATATTTATTGGGTTTTTGTGGTTAATTAAATTTAATTGTGTTTTCTTGTAGATATTTCATTGATTATGCCCACGATAGAATATGTATGTATGTCTACTTGCATGTGCTATTAATAAAAGCAGTGGACAACTACATGAAAATTCCTTGAAAAACTTTGATACACCCTTTTCAAACTTTTTCGCCTGAAATGGATACTCGATGAGACCATTTCGGCGATACTAGTATTCTTAGGTATTACTTAATTTAAGTTATAAAACAAAGTCCTCGGCCGCGTCTGTCTGTCTGTTCGCGATAAACTCAAATAAAAATCCGTCCTGTAGGCACGGATTTTGACGCGGTTTTTTAAAAAAAGATAGAGTGATTCAAGAGGAAGGTTTTTAAGTGTAAAAATTCCCGAAATTCCCACGGGAACGGGCATAATGCGGGTAAAACCGCGGTGCTGTTAGTCTAGTATAAAACACATAATACCCAGCACTATAAAGTATTCTGTAGCAATAAAAAAAATTACGTAAAAACATTCAAATCCAATAAAATGTAAGCTTTAATCAATGAACTCTTGAACTAAAAGTATCGCATTACAATAATGTTGTAACACACATTAACACAAATCGATATCAACAATCGTTACTCCCGTATCGATTATGTAATTCAGTAAATCGGTTTAGTTTCGTACTCTGATACCGTGACAGAATACAATAAGATAGTGGAACGAATTGACTTCATTACTTTTCTGTCATTTTTTGTATGAAATAATAAGTTTTGTGAGTAAATTGAATTGCTGGCGTGGTGGAAAGTGCTGAACTTTTGTTATTATTATTGGGGTATAAGCAGCGTTCACTGGTTTCACTCGTAGGGAAATGAAAGTGAATGTAGGTAAAGTAAAAGTACATTAGCCTGTAATGTCCCACTGCTGGGCAAAGGCCTCTCGTTTCACCGAGGATATCAGTACAGTGAGGAGGATTAGGCGTAATCACCACGCTTGCTTACAGGAGGTATGTACAGTCGGCCAAGAAAGTGGTCTACCACTTTTGACAAAAGTTTCTGCGAGATGTAACGATCGCTAAGGTTGACTTTTCTGTGCACAATTATGTTATGACGTTTTGTCTGTTATCTGAGATGCCTGACATTTGACATCATTGGGTGACTTAGTTGGACCTCTATTATTAAATGAAAATTGACCTTGTTGTTTCATGACGTTCAAATGAATCTCAACCGTAGGGTGGTAGACCACATTTTTGGCTGACTGTACAGCAGGAAAATAATATGATCGCTAGTTTTTATAACAAATGATCACAGCGCATTGACATTATTGACATTGTCAAAATCTTTTCGTAATGCGTTGTGATTGGTCAGATGAGCTCCGCACAGCTCCACTACGCTTCATTGAGATATCACCCTTAGGGTGAATTGCACAAAGATTCTTAATTTGATTAAGCGCCTAAACTTATTTAAAAACAAATGACGTTCGTTTGAAATAGTGTTCTATTTGATGCACTATAAAGTTCAATTTTGAAGGGACAGCTTTTGTTTTTTAAACATATTTAAAGACTAAATAGATTTCAGAGTTTTTGTGCAATCCGCCCTTAGGTTTGTATCAAGCTACTGCAACATTTTTAAGGCCCAATTTCGCAAAACAATGCCCCATATAACACTAATGTTACACACATCTTGACCAGTTTCAACTTTCAACAGTGACATGTTCGCACGAGCGTTGTCCGATAACATCGGTCGGAAGTCGATCGTATCTCGCTCGTCTCGAGCTGTCACTCGATTATATCGATATCGTACTCGATCCTATTGTTGTTCGCAACACTAGATACGATCTGTGATTGACTGTTTAGTGTTGGGCTTTTGTTATCGATGGTTCGCGTTTCTAATTGTTATTTGAAGCGTTCTGTAATTGTTTTTTTATGATTAATCAAATTATTTGATTGTTAATCTTAATTGTTTGATTATTTTTCTTTTTGGATAATGTATCTTAGTATGTTGTGAGAAATACTCTCTGCTGAACTTTTATAGGGACCTTAATTGACTGACCTGTAATTAAATATAGACATGCTTCTCAAACAGAGAAGTACTTAATTTAATACCTTTTTGACGACTACATAGTTATCATAATTTGTTCCGAATAATGGGCTGTTTCATTTGACTATTTGTCTGTTCGATTCGAACATATCTCAGACAGAGAAACCCTATAACCAATAGCAAACCCTACTTCCACGTAATAAGGTTAATTTCACAATACACGTTCCGTTGAAAGTATGTCATTTAAGCTATACAGTAGCTGCTAAGGACAGTAGTTGAAATATTAAGCAGTTGGAAAGTGTTTCAATGGAAAACACACAATTATAAAGATAAATACGACGTTTTGCAACCTTGTCCTGTGAACGTTCCGGCAACGTATCGTCTTGATCTCCGGCTAGAGGAAGAGAAAAATACAGACGGTTATCTATAGAATTGATGAGTTGAATTCGGTGGACTAAGTTTATGGTTCGCAAACTGTCTTTATGGTTCGAAACAGGCAGAGCGTTCAAAGTATCGCATAATTACGAAGGATGTCAAACTGTTTTTTATTTCTCGGAAGAATCAGAAATTCTGGAAAAAAGGGCCTAAATTTTTTTCTTTTCTTTAATAAGAAATATATTAAGAGTATTTTCTAGTAAAAAATATAACGCAGGGAAATTAAAGTTTGCTTGAGCAAGTTCTTTTGCCGCGACAAAAACAATTTTATTTTAAGTCTAAGCTGAGAAAGACGATTTAAATCTTATTCTTTCCGAACATCACTCGCTCCTTCTACCAATTTCACTTATTCTACACCCGATATTATCTCGCGCGTTAGTAGCCAATGTTCCGATAAGGATCTCCATATGATTTGTGGGCTGGGCTCCGTAGGGCTTTCCTAAAGGTCGGCATCTGATATGAAGGTACTGTTACGCGTTGTGTGCTACCAGACACTTGGCACCTTGCGTTTTAGAACTAACTAGCAGCGCCCCGCGGTTTTACATACGTTGTGCTCGTTCTTGTAAGAATTTCGGGATGAAAATATAGCCTGTATACCTATAACCTATAATCTATATTCTATACTAATATTATAAAGAGGTAAAATTTGTAAGTTTTTTTGTTTGTTTGTTTGTATGTTCGTGGTAATCTCAGGATTTATCAGTCCAATTTCAATAATTATTTTTGTAATAGATACCCACATTCAACGGGAAGGTTATAGGCTATTTCTCATCCCAAAATTCCCACGGGAACGGGTATAACGCGGGTAAAACCGCGGGGCGCTGCTAGTAAGGTATATAACCTTCCCCATTCAAATTATTATGTTTTGCAAATAGATAGCCACATTCAACGTGATTGTTAAAGGCTATTTATCATCCCAAACTTCCCACAGGAACGGGCACAACGCGGGTAAAGCCGCGGAGCGTTTGGTAGTGTTTAAAAAAACAAATGACAATCGTTTAATATAGTATATTCTATTTCATGCAACATAAAATACAATTTTGAACGAACAGATATTGTTGCTTAAACTAAAACTTTATAATATTTCCTTCCGTAGTAATAAAACAAGTATCTACCTTCTTAATTACCTTGCTAGAGTCTCATCTCCCTAACTTCGGTTGTTACTCGTAGAACTTTGTTCAACTAAGCTTTGTACGTTCAACATTTGAAGGACAGAACCTCGCATTAAGGAAAAAGCTATTTAATTATGATGAATTAAAACTTTACAGCTTTCGAAAGCTTTACATAGGGACGTGTTTTGACTATTTATATGTAGAGTTTGCTAGTGTTGTATTTGTGACAGATGCGGTGTTTTTTTGAAGGTATCTCAGGCACCAAGCTTAATGGAACCCAGCTTCGTCGACAAAATCACCTATTAAAGCCAGGAGCTGTATATCGAAAGTTTTGACAGTGACATTTCATCTATATTTATGTCATACTAGCTGCGCCCCGCGGTTTCACCCGCAGCGCCCCCGTTCTCGTGGGAATTTTGAGATTTTTATTCCCTATAAACCTCACGGAGCCCGAGACCTTTCCAACGAATGCAAAACCGTGGAAATCGGTCCAGCCATTCACGCGTGATGCCTTGACCAAGGAAAACGGGTTTCATTTAGGTATATATTATATAGATAATAAAGCTGATTAGTTTGTTCTTTGTTTTTTTTTATTATTTGAACGCGGTTATTTCAGAAACTACTAATCCAATTTGAATAATTATTTTTGGAATGGATAGCCTTATTCAACGTTAAGGTTATAGGCTATTTACCATCCCGAAATTCCTACGGGAACGGGCAGGACGCTGTTAAAACTCAGGACACTTCTAGTAGATTTATAACTATACAAAGCTAAATCAAGCCTATCAATTTAAGTCTCTGTGAAACCAGCCTTAAAAAGTGTTTCAAAGAAACCATTGAAGTACATTTTATTGCATAATTATTACCTTATTACCTAATACACCGATTTATATTCATACTTAATGTTTACTGCCTACGAACTCGGAATACGTTCTCCATACTGTCCTATGTTAAAATAAACCGTGATCGTTTGTATGTCCTTTGCAAGCTGTCCATGCATAAACAATAATTATGGAGCCTAATGTAGTCAAAACATGCCCATCCATACGCAATTTAGTGATGTACCTGATTATCGATATCGATATTTAGATCGATTCTGCCTCTACTAAGATGGGTGATCGATAATGGCTTTTCTATCTGATCGCTACCGTGCTCCGGAGGGAACGTTAGGTAGTCGGTCCCGGTTGTTTAAATTGTTAGATCATGTCGGAGGCCTTTAGGCGGTCTAAAAACTCTAGACACCAGTCACTAACCTACTGAAAATGAATGAATGAATGATATCGATATAATTTTACATTTTCTCCCGAGCAACACCCAGACAGCAATATTCTGTTAGTGTTGCTGCAAACACGTGTTTTTAATACAAGCCATTTGAATTTTGAACGAAAACTTATCTACAGAACATCAACAAAAAATAACCATACGAAATGCTAATAACCACACCATAAAGAAAATACTTCATTATCAACATAAACCTCGGTGGTCTAGTGGTATGTGCACGCCTGCCAAGACTGAGGTCTCGACTTCGATTCCAGGTCGAGCGAAAATTATGTTCTCTACTTTTCAAACTTGGCTCGGGTTTGAGACCACCATTCCGCTTAGGCAAGAGTGGTGATTACGATATCTTCCTCCCTGTACTGATATCTTCAGTGAGATGAAAGGCCTTTGCCCAGCAGTGGGACAGTACAGGCTAATACTTTACTTTAACATGCCAGCAGCGATATTATGTTAGTATTGTTGCATACACGTGTAAAACATTTGAATTTTAAACGGTAAGTTATCTACAGCTCATATCAGACGATCTACAAAAAATAGCCCAATAAAATGCTAATACAACACTACTCGAATAAAATACTTCAATATTAACATACACAGATATCTCAACACATAAATACAATAACAAATACAAAGTTGAACTATTTACATCAGATTACGGGACATCTAACAATTTCATTTCCCTATTTCGAATCAAACAATGATTTTATCGATACCGTTGACGCGTCTATCGGATACAATCGATAAGTGTCGATACGATAAGTTGACAGCACTAGAGGTCGAAGTCGATACTAGTGCGGTGAAAACAGATGGTTTCGATAAATTCTAGAATGCGGACATGTTTACTTACTTACGTGTGTGGCTTGACAATGGAACGTTTGATTTTTAAACTTAGAATCAGTTAGCTTTATGCTTTTGTTTCAAATCTATGCGACGAATGGTTGGTGATTTTATGACTTCGCTTTACGACTTGTCATTTATGATTTTATGAATGTTTCAGGAACAAACACTCTCACACGAAGTTGTACGGTTTATTTTTAAAGAACAAGGAAAATATCTTTTATAAAGACTTTCACAGAGGCTTTCATTTCGATACAAACTCGGGGTTATTGAAAATGTAATACATATTGTATATAACATTTCCACGTTTAGGCCTTTATTTCACTTCAAAGTAGGGCGCAACTTTTTCTCACGTATTTACACGGTATAAAACTCAAAATAGAATCCTATTACGGCTTTTTTATATAAGTTTTTAGAGGCAATACGAAACGTGACGGGTACAAACGTACACACTGTAACAATAAATTGTGTATTAATAACTAATAGAGTTCAGAGTACTGTATTCTGAAAACTTGTTTATTTTATACGAGACATGTGTGGGGAACGTGTTGTTTGAATTTCGATGTCAGCGTATGTTTTTTTTTAATAATTTTATTACATACCAAAAGTAAATATATTTTTACTTATAAAATACTGTTACGCTATTTGCTGTAATGTTTTAAGGGTGTATCGTGCTATATCTTTGCTATCTGTTGTTACACTGTTCGATTTTCAAAAAATATCTGTTGTTTTTTTACGGATGACATTTTATATGTATGAGCATTCCAATTTTGAAATTAATTCTACATTATATTTAGAATCAAACAACCAATCACCATTATGGAAGTTTTTAAATATTCGTTCGAATAATTTAAAAATAAAGTAGTGACGTGACATTATTAGTGGAGTGTTTTGTTTATCGATAAATGGTGTTAAGGAGGTGCCAACCTTGAAACCATTGTATTGATCAATTGGCAATTCGGAATATTTTATTTATTATTGATTGAATAATAAAGGCTGTCGCTTGTGACAAATTGATTTGTTTTTTATGACACTTAGCTATTTCCTACTTCAGCGAAACTGATTTATTGCTGAGTTTACTACCCAGCTTATAACCCCATTAGAATTTGACTTTTTAAAGTGCAAGTAAAGAAAATAATAAGATATTAATCATAACATAACGTAATAAAAAACATATTTCACAAATGCAAAAAGTTAATTACAAGTGGCATTTTAATATCAATTTTTTTTTTGTATAGATTATTCAACAAACATTGTCATAAATACTTCATTTACAAACACGACATAAAGCCATCTAACATTCGACAAACAATATTAGTTCCAGATAACTATGTGTGTGGCAAAAATTGTAACTAATTGAAGGGCGAACAAAATCTGACATTTCTAAGCTTTTGTTGACAGTGGCGCCTTTGTCTATGTGTAGACTTGTTTGGCACTAACACTGTTGTAGGGATCTCATTTATTCAAGGACATGTACTAAGCCCTAGGCTTTTAGTTGAGCCAAGCGCAAACATTAACTCTAGTCATAAAACGATGTGCAAAAATTTCAAATGGTTAGCCACATACATTTTGTTTGTCGGTACTATTAATGTATAGGGATGGGAAAACATTTTTTTTATCGATAGCATATTTTTTTATGGGTATAAAATATATAACTATAAAAGTTTTAGATGTCATAATTTTTAATGTCACCGGGTAATTAACTGCTTATGAATTAAATTGCACTATTAATGAAATAAAAGAGTACTATTGATATTATTATGTAGTTAGCATCAGATATTTCTATTTTTGCCGTAGGGTGAATGATTTTCCGTCTTAAATTATTTTAATAAAATAATTCAGTATCATTGTGACATTTCCGACGTTGTTAATAAACTTTGACGAAAGATAGATAAAGAAATATACAAAGTATTTTTTCAGGCTAGTAAATAATTTAAATGCTCAGGTCAATGAAAGTGACCTCAAAAAGACGTTAACAACACAGTTAAACAAACAATAAATTACAATTAATTACTCGACTGCCAAAAGGTAGAATTTCAAATAAAAATGTTCTAAAAATAGCCTTAATCACTGTAAGCCGCTCACGTAACTTGCAATTTATTTTAATTTACACCCGCTTGTGAAATAGAAAGCTTTCGAATTAATGTACTATATATACTTAAAAATAATTAAATGTGGATGACTGTGCGATAGTAAACGAGACGGACATAATATCAATGGCTGATAGTAAAAGTTAACTATGTATTATCATTGGAGTTTCATTACATGTCTTATATTATTGTTGTACTGGTTTTAGATGCTACTGCGTGTATCGATAGTGTTTTATCGATATTTTGTTTATAATATCAATGTGATATTATTGATTTTTTTTTAATCTACCACCTGTGTAGTTTAAGTCTTCATCTAAATCATTTGCGAGAATTTGGTGCAATTTAGTCATCTACTGTTGAACAAACTACTCTGTATAATCGCTGAATCCTTGTTAATAAATAAATTCAAACCTTCTACGTATAAGGTAACATACTTTAATTTTAGACAAACCAAATATCATAAATATAGTTTCAATTGCCACGGCAACGTGTTAACAAAAATTAGACAAATCCCGATGAACAGATCTAACATAAAGACTTTTTTATTGTATTTGAAAATTGTGATACATGAATTGTAACATAAAATACAATAATATTTTTTGCAATGCGTAAGGAAAAATAAACATGTATTAAGAACACCAAGCCAGACCACGAGAAAACTATAATCTCATAAATATTGTAAAAAAGTTAAGAAAACTGTGTGCCTGTAACTGGGCATAGGCCTTCCATCTCACTGAAGATATCAGTACAGTGAAGAGAATTAGGCGTAATGACCATGCTTCAATTTTTTAATAATTAACAAACTTTTTAAGCTATTGCATAGCTTCTATCGCGGGCCTTGAGCGCGGGGACCGAATCCAGAAATTCCGTAACGAAAAAACCTCACGCTCCTCAAACATTGCCCAGTTAGGTATATGCCCAGAACACAACGTTAGCGCGATGCAGACATTCAGCACACTAACGCCATCTAGTGATAACAAAAAATAACTATGCAATAGCTTTACCGCGGCAGTCCCCGAGTGCCACACGTCTTTTTTTACTTTGAAATTCTAGCTAAGTACTCCAAAAAATTATTGTCAAACAAAATAATAAATTTTAAAATTATAAAAATGCACTCAAACACAAAAATAAACATCGACATCGATGTTTCTTTTCCCAACACTAATACTATTTACCAAAGAAGTCCAGTTGCAAAAACCACAAGATGGACGCGTCATGCAGTCTGCAAATGTCCGCCATTGCAGATTAAATAAAAAATAACACCTTTTACTTATCTCTATTTGAACCTTATTCCGTTGCGATACGGGTGGTATTTTATTGTTTATTTGGTAAAAGAGTTGGGTAATATTTTGTAGTCAATATGTAGTTGAGATATTTATGAATGTAGTAGTACTGGTGGCGACTCGCAGTCTTGTGTTGTACCAACATTATGTTACTAAAGGAATTTCGTAAAATAAATAATCATAAACTACTTCACTACATAGTATAAAATAAAGTCGTCTCTTTTTCTTGTCTGTCTGTTTGTCTGTCTGTATGCTTAAATCTTTAAAATTACGCAACGGATTTTGATGCGGTTTTTTGTAATAGGTAGAGTGATTCAAGAGGAAGGTTTTTATGTAAAAAAAATCCCGAAATTCCCACGGGAACGGGCACAACGCGGGTAAAACCGCGGGGCGCTGCTAGTATTACATATAGGCATAAACCTACTTGCATGTAATATCTATTGTTTATGCCCAATTACACTATTGCATTCGCCTAATGCGGTCGACGAACTAGTTTCGATTAATTTCGGTCAATATCTTAACATTAGTTAGACTGTCGACTGCGGCCATCTAATTAGATGACAGCAGCTGTCATTTGCTCAATGCAGTCAACTTTTGCAGTCATATAATTTTACATGTAGCGAACGGCTTAATGTAATTATACTATAAGTTCAAACTTACTGATACCATGCAGAGTGGAAATATTCAGGGTTTCATTAAAAGTTGACCCATAAAGTTGACGTACCTGAAAAACAGAAAATCAATTATATATACATAATACAAACAATAAAAATTGAAAGTTTTTAAGTATAACAACATTGATTAATAAGCTCTTAAGTACCTAACCTAACACTTAAGTTAAGTACTTACTCCTCCTCACTGTACTGATATCTTCAGTGAGTTGAGAGGCCTTGGCCCAGCAGTGGAACATTACAGGCTAATACTTTACTTACTGAAAATGTCATTGTACCTAATCTAACTTTTAAGCCGTCAGAATCATTAACAAAGCATTAACAACTAAATATCCATTAAATAGAGTAATTAAGTACATAATAATAATTAGCTGTTTAGACATTAATCAACACGTTATTATGTTAACCTTAGCATAAATACTTAACTCTTTAGTTCATTTGTTATCGCACCGATAAATCATACTACTAATAAATGTGAATGTAAGTTTGTTTGTTACGCTTTCAGTTTTCACGCCAAAACTACTGAACCGATTTGAATGAAATTTGGTACACAGTTAGTCCAGAGTATGAGAAAGGACACAGGCTACTTTTTTATCCCGAAATTCCCGCGGGAATGGGTACAACGCGGGTGAAACCGCGAGCGCGACTAGTTATCGATAAATTGTATGTAACGATAAACTGGATATAATTAACATTGTTATAAATTACAAATAATTTGATTAACTTTGTTATTTACGGGTTTAATTTGGAATTAGAATAATTGAAATTAGGTTGGGTTAAGTAATTAAAATTACGTTTTTGTTGAAGCGAAGTGGAGTTGTGCGTTGCTCAACTGACCAATCACAACGCATTACGGAAAGATTATGACAATGTCAATGTAGTTTGACAATTTCAATGCGTTGTGATTGGATTGATCTCCGACCAGTTCCGCTCTTTTCAGCGGAAATACACTCTTTATCTTATTACTAGCTGCGTCCCGCGGTGTCACCCGCGTTACTTCGCGATAAAATGTATCTCATGTGGTATTCTGATGTATAACTTATATTACTGTAAAGTTTCATCCAAATCCGTTATGTAGTTTTTGCGTGAAAGAGCATACATCCATACATCCATCCTCACAAACTTTCGCATTTCTAATATAGTACCTAGGATTTACTCCCAAAATTCAATGAAATGGAATTAATATTTCAGATTGGCTATGTTATATCATGGTATCGAGAAAGGACCAGAAAATAATTATTTCTATTTGCTTAAGGCTCCTTGTGGTTTATGTGACGGCATCACAGTTAGTTTGACAAGGTTTTATTACAGCTCGCATTACTTCAGGGGTAGAAGGAATTATTTCTAGATTGAGTGTCTGATTAATTTGACCTTTTTAAAGGCAGGGGTGGTTACAAAAGGGTTAAGAAATGATATTCTTAGACCTCTTTTGGGGGAGAGGTGAGAAAATGGAACCATATCGAAAGAAAATTTTAAATTGTTTCAATAATCGACAGAGTTAAGAAAAAAAAGAAATTAGATATCATGTAACATTAATAGATAATAATATAATCAAGTAGTTTTTATGTCAGCAAAAAAATCATACACTCGAATTGAAAACTTCCTCCTTCGTTTTTTGAAGTCGGTTAAAAACTGGAGTAACCGAATCCATAACTAAAGTGCTCTCTACACTTGTGTTGCATCTCAATTGGTCTTCATTAGTCAGAGAGAGCTCCCACGGAGGATTAATTAATCTATTCTTGACCAAGTGTACGGGAGTAGTAGTTGACCGGTAGGGACTTCATGTGGAGTTATTATTAAAAGGAAGCTATTGTTAAAGAGTGACAAACATCAGGTTAGGTTTCATAGGGTACCTTATGCCCGGGCCACACATACGAGAACTGCCATAAATTATATAGAAAATGGACGTATACCGTAGGTGTAGCCACGACTATACGTGATAATTTGACAATGGCATTAACAATGCCGTATGGCGTAGGCGATAGCTCGAGTGGCGGTACATCAAAGAGAGAAAGAGACAATTTAAGTGTAGCCACCCACTTTAATGCATTAATTATTGCGATAATGGGCATTGACATTAAGCGTAAGTGTGGCCCCAGCATTAGTAAGTACTTCGTTCTACCGTAGTTAACCTAGTAAACTGGGTCTCTAACATGGGGTGGCTGCTTTCACCAGAAGCAAACAGAGGGCAGGCAGTAAAGTAATAAAAAAACGAATACACCGCTAGTTAATAAAAAAACTAATATATTTAAAACTAGCAGCGCCCTGCGGTTTTACCCGCGTTGTGCCCGTTCCCGTAGGAATATCGGGAATTTTTATACATAAAAACCTTCCTCTTGAATCACTCTACCTATTACAAAAAACCGCATCAAAATCCGTTGCGTAATTTTAAAGATTTAAGCATACAGACAAACAAACAGACAAAAATAGCGACTTTGTTTTATACTATGGTAGTGATAATATTAAAGACCTCCACCTAACTGGTCACGTACTACCCCAACCACTACACCCAATAACCTTGATATAATAAGTCACCATGCATAACTATGCATACCGCCCTTTCACTTTCAATCTATTGTTGCCAAATTATAATTATCTAATCAGGGATCTGAGTGAGTAATACAGTTGTTTGTAAAGTTGGTAAGTACTTAAATTGAGTAATTATTGAACGATTTCTTGATATACTTTCGGTCTTTCGCCATTCATTCATTCATTTGTGACCAATCTTTCGCCATAAAAAAGAAGTATGGCGAAAGAAACCCTTGACGCAAATTGAAAGGTGTTCCATGTTTGATTGAAGGGTGTTTGAGGTGCTTCTGTTTCTGTCTCTCTGTGCTGTCGAAGTCTCTGTGCTGTCTAAGATTTGTTTCTTTATTTAGAAACTTCGAGTTTTTAGAGTCTTCTTAGACTTCTTAGAGTTTTTAAGCCCAAAATTCACCGGCAGTATTTTTTTCTTTTTATGACGAAGAATAACTATTTCTTACTATCACCGATGTGCCTGGGCCCATAACCTATTTTTATAAGTAAAACAACGAAAGAATTTAACGAAAACTTTATTCTTTATATTAAACTATTACAACCCACACATAGAGCCATTGGTGGCCATGACGAGAAGAAATTGTTGCCATTATAATAAAACCAATCTACCTATTACATTGCCACAACAACATTGTTTCTATGTGTGAAGCGGCTTTCCTGTAAGATGATCTTAGTTTAAAAAACATGTTGACTTGATTTTTATGACACATCAAAATCTACACTAATATTATAAAGAGGGAAACTTTGTAATGAATAGGCTCAAAAACTACTGGACCGTTTTTGAAAATTCTTTCACCATTCGAAAGCTACATTATCCACGAGTAACATAGGCTATTTTTCATCCCGAAATTCCCACAGGAATGGACTCAACGCGGGTAAAACTCTGGGGCGCTGCTAGTCACTCATAAAATCTCTACTAAGGTAACATTTGCCATCTCTGAGTAAGCGAGTTAGCTATTAAAAAAATCCAACACCAGGTTAGGTCACTAACTTCTCGGACTTACTTCATCAAACACTTTAATACGGATTACAGATTGAATTCAATTACACAGCTATGTCTCAATTCAATTGAAACGAATGCTACTTGAACAAGTTAATAAATCAGACGTCAAAACTGAATTAGTTTGATATCAATATGGCTGCCTTTAAAAGGAAAATATGTGATTGAATTAAGAAATAACTTAACTAAGTTAATACTAGCAAGAATTAAGTCGCGTTTCAACTTAGCGTTCTGAGTTATTAATGTTACCTATGTTTTAAGCAAACGTTCGTATTAAAAATACATCACTTTATTAACGCCTCAGTGGCCTAGTGGCATAGGAACTCGCCTGCTAAAACTGAGGTCCTGGGTTCACTTCCCGGGTCGGTCGAGTGGTTTGGACAAAAACTCTTAACTCTTATTCAGTACCTAAATATGTTTAAGAAACAAAAGCTATTCGGTTTTTAAATGTCATTCTGCATCAAATAGAACACTATTTAAAGCGGCGCTAAATAAAATAAAAAGTTCATGGGCTATTCTTCATTAAGTACCCAAGGGAAGCGAGGGCGGGTCGCTAGTATATTATAATGTCTTGATTTATTCCAATAGATTTTAGTAGCGAATGGTCACGCGAGAAAGTGATCTCTAAAGGGCTTCCGTGTCCAAAGAGGTCGATTAGCAATTAAGTAATAAATAATGATATGAAAGAGTTATGACTTAATTCATTCAAATTAGGTTGTTGAACTTTCTGTTTCTTCAAAAAAAATACTAAATCGCTATGTGGTGCCACGGTGCAGAGAGCGACGGTGACTTGCAATTAATAATTACAATGAGGTATACTGTAGGTATACTGTTTTTTGCGGACCAATGTCGTCAATTTTCCAGCCGAAGATGATTGCTCCCGAAGAGGAAGAAGGTTAAGAGAATAGTAAGAATGTATAATAAAATTACAATAGGTATAGATAAGCACGGTATTAGATTCACAAAAAGATTACAAATAACGTTGATTCGGGTTTTTCATATCAACGCGAATTAAGTACGAAATCAAACACATTGCTAACCCTTATCTAGGCTAACAAGCAAGAAAATGGCCGCTACGGAACGGAAAGAATTTCAACACACTTGTAATGATTCTTAATGATCTCTCATTAATGATGAAATGTATTAAACACGGCGATGACATTCCGGTCAGCTGTCAATCAGTTGACTGGTTCTCGGTTTGGTTGAGTGATGCGTGAGGTGCATCGTACCCGGGTGGACGCATGCGGGTTAACGTGTGGATCTAAATTGTGAGAAACAATTTGAATTTGTAACTTTTTAAATTGAAAATGTTTACAAGGGTTTAATAACAATCCCTTTTTCAAAATACGTTAGAAATGCGACATTCTTTAAAATATCGAAAGAAATTTTGAAAGCGTTTCATAAATACATAGCATAGACAAAAAAAATACTTGAACTTTTTGAAAAACAAATTATATTTAAGAATGAAAATAATAATCTTGAAAGAATATTTGAATTAGGAGATGCGACATAAAAGTTTCACGATATCATTCGACACCATACATCGAACTCACACTTCAAAAAATCCCTTTTTTATTCAACCCGCATGCGGCCAGAACTCGATTGAAAAGCGCACCAATCACCACATCACTACTTAATCTTAAAACAGTAATAACCCAATAATGAGACCATAATTTACGTGTGAATTCGGAATTTATTCTTTCACACGATTTTTTTATCGATTGACTGTTTTATCACCGCTTTAATTGGGTGTCAAGGGAAGACTATTGAAACTTCAAGTTGCAGGAGGTTTTATTGAATACCGGGGATTTCAGATATTAAAAAAGTTTTATTGTTTCGAGATTTTCTTTTGTTTTTTCTTGTAAGGAGATTTATTGGCAACTACTAATAAAATTTAAAAGGTAGTAGAGATTTGATGAAGGTACTAAGATATGGTTTACTAAACGTACCGATATAGGTACAGGAATTGTTGATAAATTATTATAAAAACACTACATAGCAGCGCGCCCTGCAGTTTTACCCGCGTTGTGCCCGTTCCCGTGGGCATTTCGGGAATTTCTATACATATACATTTTCCGGAAGAATCATTCCATCGATTGATGAAAACCGCATGAAAATCCGTGCAGTAGTATTTAAGTTTATCGCGAACAAACAAACAGAGAGACGTGGCCGAGGATTTTTTTTATACTACCTATGTGGGTAGTGATAACAATTTATCGCGAAGAATGCCACCTTTAAAACAAAACTTCTTGGACATCCTCAAATAAATCCTTTCATATTACCTTGTTCTATACTTTGTACCTACTGTTCCAATATACCTATCACCTACTTAAAAACTACGTACCCCAATTCAACCAATCAAACTGGACAAACAAACTGATTCTCACAATAAATCCCCACGTATTGACACTGTCAATCATACGTGTACTACTCACAGACTGTCAGTAGCCTATTGTCACTACTTGACACTGTTTTGACCGATATGTGTTGATGAATGAGTTTGTGAGTAGTTTGGTGACGCTATTTGGCTATAGATAATGAATATATAGCGGTGATGGTAATGGAGAAGGATTTTGAGGAAATGTTATGAGAAAAACGGAGAAAAGCCGTTAAGATTCTATGTTTTTTACTAGCTGTTTCGCCTGGTGGATCCACCGCATTATACCTAGATGGCGCCAGTGTGAACATTTTGTAGATCACGCTAACGTTATTTTCCCAGATTTAGTGGGGTCGTGCCCATATATTTTGTTGAACAGAAAAACCTATTCCTCTTTATAAAATTACATTCTTTATATTAAATCGAATAAAAAGTAAACAGGTAGCTACATAGTTTTTTAAGGAAGTGTGGTTTAGTAAATTATGTCTTTCTGTCTTATTACAAAAAACTAAATAGACCTTGGTTTAAACCTGTACTATCAAGTCCAGGCTTATCTGCAGAACCATGGTCTAAACTTGTTCGTATTACAAAACTTTATAAAACCGTGGTCTTCTTAGTACCGTCATTTGAACCATTGTTTAGCTAACAACCACAGATTAATACAAGTATCATTCGTTCATCATGATGTCATTCTATTGCAACGTTCCGTATCCCCAGAAAACAAAAAGTTTTGATAATACGCTAATGATTATGGAGTATTATAAATATTGAGACCTGCTTATTTTACATGGATATAAACATTATTTAGTTATTTCGTTGATTGCAGTTTTGTTTAGGTTTAAAAGCATATTTCTTAATGTCGTATTCGTATCATTTCTCAAAATATATCTAAGTACGTGTATCGAAACGTAACATTTTCGCGCGCGTTATTTGAAACCATAGTAACACAAAACCATTGCTAGGTAAACAAAGCACAAAAGTCATAAAATTGCCTCGCTCTTCGTTTTATTAATTGTTTAATTGGTACTTGGTTTATTAATTTGAATAATTTGTGATGGACCAACAAAAAGAAAACAACATTACAGGATATTATACTACGCGAGATTATTGCTCAATCACGCCACATAATCCAGAACAAATCCACAAGAGCTTCTTCCAATATTAAAAAAGCTCAAGAGTGGAAGAATATAGCAAACAAGTAATAAACTAGAACTAGAAATAAAATTATTACAAAAAAATGATTTAGATTAATTTATTAGAATTATTTTATTTTATTTTATTAATTTAAGGTTTAAAATATATTATTTTAATTAAAAGTGTCTTTCAATGAATTGCCGTCTTCTTATATTTCCACGTACATTGTTTTCCACTGGTAAAACTACTGCTGCAGGTGTTTGTGTGTTGGCTTCATTGTTATCAAACCCACTATGAAACACACTTTCCTTCATATCTATGGCAATATTGTGCAATACAGCACATGCTACAATTGTTGTTTTTGCAGTTTCAATGTTGCAGTAAAGGCCTCTTTATAAACAGCGGTACCTCTGCTTCCACAGCCCAAACCATCTTTCCACTGTATTTCTGGTGCTAATGTGAGCATTGTTGTACCGCTCCTCTTGAGGTGTTGCAGTATGTAGTAATGGAGCCCAGCTTCGTAATGCGCAACACACTTGTATTTCGGGAGACACAGGGCATCCTCGAGCATCTCTAGTTAAATCTTCTCTTACTAAGTCCACTATTTTCATTGCATAACGTTTATTAAACCTATACTTTTGCCTGAAATCTTCACCGGATAATTTGATGATGGGATTGACTCAAACACGATTTCTGTTGTGTCGGCGTTGCACTTCCAACAACTCAGCAGCTTCAATATCCTCAATATCAATTAAATCGATCATGTTAATATCCATTTTCAAGTTAAAACAACACAACACAATGAAAAAGTTGATTTGATTTATACTAAAAGAGAAACTTTGACAACACCTTTGACAATTTTGACATAGGTATCCGATTTAGACCATCGCTAAACTAGGGGTCGCCGAGGTTTAGCGTTAAACCATAATTTAGTCAATGGTTTATCGCAAAACCATGATTTGTAATACCATTTTTGTTTAGACCATGGTTTAAAGAAGTTTAAACCAGGGTTTTTAGATAAACCGCTTTTTGTAATAAGGCTGTTTGTGTCTGTACAGTCGGCCAAGAAAGTGGTCTACCACTTTTGACAAAAGTTTCTGCGAGATGTAACGATCGCTAAGGTTGACTTTTCTATGCACAATTATGTTATGACGTTTTGTCTGTTATCTGAGATGCCTGACATTTGACATCATTGGGTGACTTAGTTGGACCTCTATTATTAAATGAAAATTGACCTTGTTGTTTCATGACGTTCAAATGAATCTCAACCGTAGGGTGGTAGACCACATTTTTGGTTGACTGTACGTGAACTGAAGTTTGATTAAAATGCTTTACCATCTTAAATTTGATATGATTACTGGTTTCTTAGGCTTAAGCCAATTCTCATTTTGAATTAAACCTTCTTATTTCTGTAAAGGAGTCGAATCGTCAGATAAAAATGTTAAATATCAATAAAGTGTATACGGTGTTTCAATTCGAAATGCGATCAAGAGCATGTTTTTGCTATAGTTATATATACATAATGAATAACTCTAAACTACTTTAAAACAAAGAACATACTGGGGCCAGAAACCCATTCTCAAAAATACATTCTTTACGTATCTATTTTGTTCAATTCACAAGCCAAAGAAAATAAACTCAGCTTTTTCAGTAAACAACTAAACCGATAAACTATTGAACACTATTTAGTGAAATATCGAGAGAGTAATCGATACCCGCGATCAAAAGAACCGACGATTAACGACGATTAATGTCCGATCAATTTATTTTCGGATCAAAGATACTTGTATCTAATTTCGTATTAAGAATGAGTAAAGGGAAAATTTTATGATCGGATTTTCGTGTCAAGTGCTTCTATGATTATCTCGGCTGGCTTGGTTATGATTAATCATTGGTATGCGTGCGTGCACACACGTTATTGTGTTTTGAATATTTTTTTGTGTTGGTAAATTATAGCAGCTTAATTTGTGAAAAATTAAGCTATTAGTATAATGAGTTCATGCTTAGGTAGATAAGTAAGTACATAGATATTGGTGGTAAGTAGGGGTCAAGTACATATTACACTGGATCATATTTTAAAACTTGGGTCAATTAATCTGTTTTCCGATCTGTCCTGTTAATAGGACAACACGTTTGTAATAGTATCGGTTAGTAAGATTCCATAATACATGCTTATAGCTTAGTTTTGGCCTAATTAACCTATTTTATTATCTATTTATTTATTAATGTAACAAAGTCGAAGACTTCTTTTTCAGTAGGCTAATCTCTACAACTAATTATTTGATTTCTACGGGATCGGATCGGATCCCAAAATTCCCACGGGAATGGACACGCCGTGGTTAAAGCCAGCCCTGGTATTAGAATACAAGTAAGTTAATATTTGCATTTGTTATTAAAGTTAATTGAAGTGCACAGTTAAAATTAAATAAAAGTTTAACTGCCAGTAAAACTAGCAGGTTAGGTTAGTTACCAGTTAGTGCCTCTTATAATTCCACCATTTTAATGGTTAATAAAGGTTAAGGTTTCTACTACTGTAATTATGAAAATGGAATGTACCACAGATAACTGTTCACCTATACTAAACTATTATCTAAGGGCCAAGACGACTAGCTTTTTTTGAAAAAAGAACATCAAGCATAATAAAATATAAGCGAGTGTTCTTTATTTAAAACATGAAAGTCGCGTTTGTTTGTTTTAATTAAGTAGCAGTGAAGATGAAGAGATAAAAAAAGAACGTAGTTTATAAAAATTAAACGCTGTGTTCTATTTTTAAAAAACGCGAATTCGCGTGATGTGTATTTAAGTGAAGTAGTGACTTCAAAGAACCCAAATTGCCTCTTGGTCGCTGAAGATATCAGTACAGAGAGGAGGATTAGGCGTAACAGCCACGCTTGCCTTCTGGGTTAGTGATCTTTAACCCGAATTATATTTGAGGAATCAGCATATTAAATACACATGAGCCTATTAGTCTAGCGCCAGTTTATAATATCTAGACTCTACTGTATAAAGCCACGTTATTAGCCGTTTGTACACTTATTGGGTGCGCATTTTAGAAAATAGGTTTATAAATACCTAGTGAGGTGTTTTTATGGCGTAGTTCGAAGCACAATATTAATATATTCGTATCATATGCGGGTTTATACGGACCTATAAAGATTATATTAATTAAATTTATAAATGTGAGAGACAACCTGAGAGAAAACGATGGCGCGTTCTGATTTGCATCCTGGAGCCATCTTTTGGGTCATGGATGGAAAAGAAGGAAAAAGCTAGTTTAAAAAACATGTTTACAGTTTACAGATACATTAATTAGTTACCTGTAGACAGAAAAAAATAAAAACGAAAAGTGTATGTGTTCATTCATTCATTTATTTTCGTTATTAGACCGCCGTAAGTCTTCCGATATGATCTAACGATTGAAACAACCGGGACCGACTGCTTATCGTGCCCACCAACTGTATGTGTAAGAAACTCAGAAAAGCTACCTAAACACCTCTTTCTACACACAGATCGATTTCGTAAATATATTTTAAAACATTTTCATTCCCACGATTTCAATACTAAGTAGGTAGTTTGTAGTTACAGCATTTCAAATATGTAATTACATTTTAAAGTACTCATTCATGTACTTTAATTATTTTTTCCGCTCACCAACGGGGTCAAATGCAACCGATTACTCAAGTATATATTTATTACAAATGGCGGAAATAGATGTCATAAAAAATATTTATCTAGAGATCGTAATTAAGATTGAAAATCAATGAGGAAAACGTTTACATCACTACATATTATAAAACAAAGTCCCCGGCTGCGTCTGTCTGTCTGTCTGTTCGCGATAAACTTAAATACTACAGCACGGATTTTGACGCGGTTTTTTAAATAGATAGAGTGATTCAAGAGGAAGGTTTATGTGTATTAAAATTTCCGAAATTCCCACGGGAACGGGCACGATGCGGGTAAAACCACGGGACGCTGCTAGTTTTCTATAATTTATTCAATGTTTGTTTACATAACCAGTTTTTCACAGAGGAAACGTATAGGCAATTTCTTCTTAAGTGTTTGGGGCAATGATTAATCATAAAAGTTAGTAGGCGTCAAATGGAGGTCGTTTCGTAATTTGGCGCTTGTAACTTTGGTATTAATTGGACAGAAAGATAGAGAAAATACGCGTGGTTCTACTAATATTATTGTGTAGAGTTTAAATTTTCAGTTATGAGATTAAACATTGGGTACTTAACTCGGCGGGAGGCGCTACCGGGTAAAATTTACCACATAGTGCATACTTTCGAAAATATTTATTTTTGTGCGTAATTTTGTGCAGCGCCGTTTTAGGTACCTTTCGACAGATGTTCCACGGTCCGCCATTTTGAATAAGGGGCCAGTTAGCGCGTGTTGTTGAACCACGACGGACGTAAAAGGTGCGTACGGGTAATTTTTACCCAGTAGATTTTTTTCAAAAAAGTGCCATATTAAAATATTTTTCGATTCGATTATAATTATAAGTAAAGATATATTGTCAAGATATATGTTCTTTTAAAATTGATCTCATTTTTTTGTTTTTTATAAGTTTAGAGAATATTTTTCGTTTTGTGCACAAAATGGCTGAGCTTTTGGGCTGTGTTTTAAAATTTCAAATATAACATATTATACTAAGCATTAATTAGTTTCCAACTTTCTTGTTTAATTGAAAATATAACACAATATAATATAAAAATTGGTTTATTTAATTACCCATAAAATAGCTCTAGTTCTTACAATGAATATTATTGTGGTATTTTTTACCCAGTAGCGACAGTCAGTGTTGGTATATGGGGCGCGCTTCCCGCCGAGTTAAGAGTGGGGATTTGTGGATAAAAAGTTCGCAATTCCCCAACAAAGGGGCAAGTAACTAGGAAATTAGTGAAATAGCCCTTTTTTATCTCGAAACGATAACAGTTACAATATTAGTGTCTGTTTATTTGATTAGTTTAATCATAATCTAAATTTTAATGATTAATTATTAACAATGCAAAACGATACATTAAAAATGTCAATAAAAACAAAAGAATACCAACTTCCAAACTTAAAACCGTTAAGATGTTTGATAAATCATTGTTCGATAGGTATTCAAAGATAAAGACCAGCCATATTGAATTTACTGCGATGCCGTTGCGAAATGGGAAGTACTAGGTATCCTAGGCTACCTAGGAAACCTAGGTAATACTAGTAGCGACATCAATACCCGTGAGTCATGGGGATTTGGATCAAGTCACGGGTGACAAGAGGATTAGGCGTCGATGGTTGTCATTGATTAACCGATTTCAAACACCGAAGGAGGTTCTCAATGCGTTCGGTATGTTTTTGTCATTACTTTTAATAGTTGGGTTATTCCCGTTCGGACCTAGTTTTTTGTTACGTGTTTTTGGAGATGCATGTTACGTATCTTCCAACGGATAACTTTAGTATAATAAATATAATGGTTTTTCAAAAAATAATCCTTGTTTGACCCAAGCGGGGACGAAAAATTGGGTCGAAAATGAATGGCCCTTTCAGTGTCTCCCTTTCAATCTAGACCAAACCTTTTATGAACTTAGAGCTTGTCCAGAAAGGACGAATTCGCCGCGATTCTCTCGCGCGTATTGCGCGCGACCGTTGCGTCCACAAGGTGCGTACCAACGCGCGAGCATTTGGGGAGGAATTCAGTACGAAACATGGAGTTGAACGAAACTCGCTCTAGAGTTCGCGCGTCAACTGGACGCAACAAGGCGCCCCTAGTATCTCGACTCGCGCGCAATACGCGCGAATGAAGCGCGAGTCGAGAGTCTGGCGTAGTGCACGCGATTTACGCGCGTATTTTGAATTCGCGCTATGCTTGTGGACGCGATGTATTGATGTCTAGTATCTCAACTACGCGCGTATGAATTCGCGCGAAACGATTCGCCGCGAATTCGCCCTTTCTGGACAAGGTCTTAGCTGTCATACTAAGTTAGTCTGAATTATCCCACAGCTGGGCAAAAATCTCTCATCTCACTATTCTCTAGTTGCTCCACAGCTCAGCACATACAAACAAAAAAGCGGCCAAGTGCGAGTCGGACTCGCCCATGAAGGGTTCCGTAGCAGCGAGTAACATAATAAAGAAGTTCTTGAAATAAATGTTTTTTTATTTACATTTGAGTTATTGAATGAATAATCAGTATTTTTTTGCGGTTTACGATTTATGTCGTAAAAAAAAAACTACTAACTAGACCTCGTTCAAACCAATTTTCGGTGTTAGATTACATTGTTATGTACATCATATATTTTTTTTAGTTTTATCATTCTCTTATTTTAGAAGTTACAGGGGGGGGGACACACATTTTACCACTTTGGAAGAGTCTCTCGCGCAAACTATTCAGTTTAGAAAAAAATGATATTAGAAACCTCAATACCATTTTTGAAGACCTATCCATAGATACCCCACACGTATGGGTTTGATGAAAAAAAAAATATTTTTTTCATTTCTAAGTATGGGAGACCCCCCTAAATTTTATTTTTTTTCTATTTTAGTGTGAAAATATTAATGCGGTTCACAGAATACATCTACACACTAAGTTTCAACAACATAGCTCTTATAGTTTCGGAGAAAAAAGGCTGTGACATACGGACAGACAGACGGACAGACGGACGGACAGACAGACAGACAGACAGACAGACATGACGAATCTATAAGGGTTCCGTTTTTGCCATTTGGCTACGGAACCCTAAAAAACAAACTCTTGTTCTTTATTTAAATATCCCAATGTTTATTTTGTTCCCACAAAGCGTTTATACACAATAGCCAACCGTTTTACAGTTACAGATTAGAGTATACTATAGACAGAGTATACTTTACATTTGGACCAGCTATTGTGTGGAATCTAGTTGGTTATGCAACTCTATAAATCTTTGGATTATTGTGTTTAATATCAAATAGGAATTGGGAGATTGAGATAGTGGCGTACAAAGATTGAGGACGGGTTGTTTGTGTTGGTTTTATTACGTGTTGTGATAGGAATTTAAGGAAATAATGATTATATTGTATGAGGGTAAAGTGTCCGATTGTTGGGCAAAGGCCTCCCCCTATTTCTTCCATTAAACTCTGTCGAGCGCTTCCTGATACCAACCAGGCAAGGCCAAAACTATACCTAATTAAGCAATAATCTAAAATAAATGATTAGTAGATATTTCAACAGATACCCTCATTATTTTAAACTAATTCTTTAATTTCGTGTGTTTTGACTTTTGTCATTAAAATAATTGTTTCAAGTTCGTTTCAGATTTTTCATATTTTTCAGTACAAAAATAATATTTTTAAGTTACAGTCCTCAAAAACTATCCCAAATTGTTTTAAAATCAATGTTTTAGATTAATTATTCCATCTTCCCCATTTCAAAAACACCACCATGACACTGACACTTGCTATCGCCTTCCAGTTGCCAACAACACGTAATAGACCCCATTTTGTTTGCATTCCACTATCTTAGATCGGAGTATCATCGTGAAAATGATTTTGTAACGATCTCGACTGTGATAATATTGTTTAATGTTACGTTGGCAAGTTCACGGCTGGAAGGTCAAGTTTGAAATGGAATTCTTTTGATCGTGTTTTGTTTTTTCAAAGCTTTGATTCTAATGAAGATTTTCGCTTGATTGTGACTTGCTTTTGTTGTCAAGGGAATTTATTTGTCAATACATATTTTAAAATGCGAGAAGTAATTAAGTGTACGTACAGTCAGCCAAAAATGTGGTCTACCACCCTACGGTTGAGATTCATTTGAACGTCATGAAACAACAAGGTCAATTTTCATTTAATAATAGAGGTCCAACTAAGTCACCCAATGATGTCAAATGTCAGGCATCTCAGATAACAGACAAAACGTCATAACATAATTGTGCATAGAAAAGTCAACCTTAGCGATCGTTACATCTCGCAGAAACTTTTGTCAAAAGTGGTAGACCACTTTCTTGGCCGACTGTACCACAACCATATAACGTGGGAGGGTGGATATTTTGGATAGTAAAGTAAGTAAGTTCGAGCAGGTTAGTGGCCAACCCTGGGGTCGGAGTTTTTAGACCGCTTCAAGGCCTCAAACATGGTCTAACGATTGAAACAACCGGGACCGACAATTTAACGTGCCCTCCGAAGCACGGTAGCGCTCAGACAGAAATGCCACTATCGGCTACCCATTCAAATAGGGGTCGAGCTGCACGATGCTTAACAATCGCAATGAACTAACATCGCTTAGTCAAACTACGTCACAAACGCTACAACGGATAGTACAATTTAATCGTACCACATTCTGCCGTCATTAACGACCACGTGAATGACCACAAAATACAGAACAGCCTTTATTTTGTGGTGATACTGACCACATCGTAGTTTTAATTCAAAATGAGTAGTGTTTGCTTAAACTTAAAAACCTAAGTAATCATTTATCTGCAGTTAAATTTTGATAAGACCCAACTTAACATTGGTTAATACATAAGTTAGTTTCAGAATTCCTTATCAAAGTGATAGCTATACTTTAGATATAATAATCCGATAACCCTCCCCCAGAAAATTCCATTCCCCCCCCTCTATAGGCATACTACTACCTCCATGCACACAACAATGCAATTCCAGGCATTCTCGTCCATTATAGTCCAGGAATTCAGTATACTTTGTGAGGTGTTTACTCAGTAGTTTTAAGAAAAGGAATCATATTCTATTTTTGTATGAGTATAAGTAATGTTTTTTAATGATTTGGAATGCTTCACAGCGCTTGTGACGTAGCTTGGCTAAGTGACGCTCATTAAATCAAGAATTAACTAATTAACGTATTTTTTCTTACATTAAATGTTAAAATCTGTCATTGAATATCTGATATGAAAGCATTTGATGTCTCTTAGTCATACGGTTGCTGTAGTAGTTTCTATCTGAACGCTGTCGTGTTAAAGAGAGCACGGTCAATTTTTTTATTTAATTATACATCTAATTTTTCGTAAATATTAACATAAAATATTAATAATTTCAAAAGCACTCATGTTTATTTTGAAACAATAATCACTTTCACCGTTGTATAACCTCATAATAAATTTTGATTCTCCATACAAACCTTATAAGGGAGACTTACAAGAACAAAAAAAATTTACCGAACTTTTGTGTGGTCTTAACCTCAAAATGGATGTAAATTATAACATTTATCAAGACCTAATTACAGTTCAGTGTCCAAACTTTCAAATTCCTGGACGAATATTTGTCCAAAGTTGCGAAGTTGGCCAAAGAACAAAGTTATATAAATATTCATTGTCAAAGGTAGCCCTTAGCTCGGCCAATGTAGGTCAAATGTTTGTGCAAACTTCGATGTCCTTAGTTATAAATACTGTCTACAAAATTGGCGGTAGACTACAGCAAATGAAGTTTGTAGGAACTTGTTAATCCGTCCCCACAACTTGACTTTGGAATTCAAAGATATTATATTGGTTTTCCACCAAAGCTATGCTAAGCGACGTGGCTTTGCTACTTAAGGCATCGAACTATCCACTAATCATTTTAACCGTTGCACAGCATTATATGATAGCTATTATGTTCATAACTATCACTGCATACCATAAAACACAGTCGCTTTCCGCTCTCTGTCCCTATGTATGCTTAGATCTTTAAAACTACGCAACGGATTTTGATGCGGTTTTTTAATAGAGTGATTCAAGAGGAAGGTTTATATGTATAAATATTCCCGAAATTCCCACGGGAACTGGCACAACGCGGGTAAAACCGTGGGGCGCTGCTAGTTAACATTAAACAACTTAAAGTAATCTTGGCTCTATTTGTGGCGGGATTTACTTATAGGATTCGTTTTCAAAGAAATGGAGCTGAGAAGACAATTCAGCTCCGCTTTTTTCCGCTTCTATTAAAAAGCACATTTATTTTATTTTCTTATTACATATTTTACTGGTAAACCCTACACTCCAGCTAACAGTACATAAAACAGGGAGTGCCCAAAGATTTCTAAACTTGCACAAATAAATCTCCACTTCAGCATTTATCCAATTTTCTTATCCACAAGACACTTGCCAATCAAACGTTGCAATAGCTTAACTTCGTAACCAGACATTGAGAACAAAATCGACCAATTACACGCTTATATCGATATAAAACATTAATCGTTATAAATGCTCATTCGATTATCGATAAATAATCGAGTTGGCACGAAGGGGTGGCAGGATAATCGATATGGAATTATATGAAACGGTAGAAGAGGAGGTAGAATTTGAAATATTGATGCTGAATCGATTATTGAATCGGTACAGTTTTTACTGGAAAGCGGTGCCTTTTATTTAAACTATATTTTTTTGTGATTTGTGCTCATAGTTTTAAAGAACCGATAATTTACCGTACCCATTTGTACTAGTTAGCCTGTAATGTTCCACAGCTGAGCAAAGGCCTCTCATCTCACTGAAGATATCAGTACAGTGAGGTCAGTGAGGAGGATTAGGCATAATTACTACGCTTGCCTAATAGTGGTTGGTGATCTCAAACCAGAGCCATGTTGTCGCCCGACCTGGGAATTGAACCCGGAACCTCAGTCTTGGCAGGCGAGTGTACATACCACTAGACCACCGAGACGTACTAGCAGATAGTAAAAACTTATAGTGTAAAGTGCGATAGGTATGTGAGGAAATCTCAAGATTGTTTCAAGTAGATAAGATGAAATGTCATGTAACTACTTACAAGCACTTTAAACATAGTGATTTTGTAATTGCAGATACTTCAATTATTATTTTTATGTGCAGACATAGTGGTTGGCTGCCAAGGTTGTGTCATTATGACATTTGTATAAGTATTAAGCACAAGATGCTCATAGTGCGGTTGCCTCCCACTGCGGGCCAGTGTGACACCTGTCATACAAATACAAGGAGTACAACGTCACGCGACCCGCACCCGCCCTGCAGAGCGGAGCACTTAGGACCGACACTCCGTTAAGCGTGCGCACGCCGCGGTTCCATACAAAAGTGAACCGTCGCATGCGCACGCCGCGAGTGGCTTCATACAAAAGTTAAACGTTGCGTGCGCCCGTCGCGTGTGGTGCCATACAAAACTGAATCGACGCGTGCGCCCGCCGCGTGCGCACGCTTAACGCAGTGTTGACCCTTACTGCGTAACTTCTCTATTTCGTTGTGTGTCTTGGACACAAACATTTATTTTAAATCGAAGGCACCGCTTTCCACCACTAAAACCTTTAGCGATTCAATAACTATCTTCTACTTAAATTAACTTAACTAATAACTTATGAAAGTGTTTAATCTTGTACCTTTATTAGAATTTAAACTTTTTATTTCTACTTTTATTTTCTTTTAACTTTTTACATTACTTTTACTTTTTACAAGTGACCCCACACACAGAACCACCAGGTTGGTTTTAGCAACATTTTGAGAGAAGAATCTGAAATTCCTTGAGGGAAAGCGGGTCAAAAGATGACGAATAAAAGTAAATTATACTTCCCAAATGAACGATATGTTTCGATGGATCATATAATTTTGATAACTAAGTAACTTCAAGTAGGGAAGTAGCCAACCCTGATGTCGGAGATTTTTAGACGGCTTCAAAAATGGTCAAAAATGGTCAAATTGCAAAATGGTCTACGGATTGAAGTAATCGGGACCGGCAATTTAACGTGCCCTCCGAAAACGTGCTTTCAGAAAGAATGCCAACTATCGGCCACCCATCCAAGTACGGACCAAGCTGCACGTTGCTTAACAATAGTAATGAGTTAAAATCGCTTAGCTTAACTACGCCATGAGTGTTTTGATACCTAACTGTGTATAATTTTATATAGGTAATTATAATAATCTATACTATTATTATTGTGGAGTCTGTTAGGGCTGGGAAGATTCGAAGGACCTAAGTATGTAAAATTTAAGCCTGTACATAAACGATATACCCACTAGAATTTGGAAAAGATCTTTGCTCACAAAAGTAGATAAATCAAGTCCACCACCAACCTTATTGCTTCCACACGTCGTCTGTAAAGATGGATCGGCACAGAGGTTTCTGGATGGCGTGGAGATGATGGAGCAGCGTTGTAAAGTCCAAACACCAGCTAGGTATCGAAAATGGCACAGCACTGTTTGCGAGAACGTCTCACACACACAATATTGTCTGCACGGCAGGAATATGTATGAAATTCGTAATCCTGGCTATCACGGATAGCAGCTCAAGGATGAGATCACGACCGAATCAGGGCGGTCGTCCAAGGACACTGGTGATGCGCGCCCGCGCAGGCAAGGATGATGCGAGGGCGGGGGGGGGTGCCTCAACCACCGATTTCAAACGACGGCAGTCGCAGAAAAGGCAGATGGCAAACACAATTTATCTACCCTTTAGTTAAAAATGAGCAAAGATCGAACATTCCCCCCACCGAAATTATCATGATAATTTCCAGTAGATAAATGTACATGAAATAAGAAAGAAATTCCTACGGCAATTGAAATGTTGCTAATAGGCAGAATAGTGTACCTAAATATAATTATAATAAGATGCTACATAAGTAAATATGATAAGATGAATAAGATTTATTTAGTATAGTTTATGAACTTATCAATTCGAATAAGGAAAAGGACAGATTTTATTTACCGGTCTCTTTAATAGTCCCTTTTGCGTCCTCAAAGTTAAAACACGAACTACCCCATCAGGACCATTATGAACACGTTCTACCTTGGCCCGAACCCAATTGAGTGGGCGAGTTAGATCTGATCTAATGAGAACTAAATCGCCAACCATGAGATTTGGAGAATGTGTGTGCCACTTTGCCCTTTGTTGCAATGTATGTAGGTAGTCATCGGACCATTTTTTCCAAAACATTTGGGAGATCCTTTGAACGTATTGCCAACGTGACAGCCGGTTCACACTCACATCTTCAACATTGTACTCGGGTACGGCAAGTAAGCTTTGACCTATTAAAAAATGACCCGGTTTTAATGTTTCAAACTCATCGGGACTGTTAGACAATGGACACAGAGGACGTGAATTTAATACTGCTTCGATTTTACAAAAGACAGTAGTGAGCTCCTCGTATGTGAGCACCTTATTTCCTACTGCCTGAAGAAGATGACGCTTGGCTGACTTAATCCCGGCTTCCCACAGTCCGCCCATCGACGCAGCTGTAGGTGGAATATTTTTCCAATCGATAGACCGAGAAGCACAGCCTTCAGCAATCGTGTCATTATATTTATTAAAAAAGATTACCACATCCTTCAAATGTTTTGCAGCGGCGACAAAATTTGTACCGTTATCTGAATGTAGGCACGAGCATAGGCCGCGCCGCGCTACAAACCTATCAAGTGTAGCTAGAAAACAGTCAGCTGATAAGTCGCTTAATACTTCCATATGCACGGCCTTTGTGGAAAAGCACACAAAAAGGCACATGTAGCATTTTAGAATCCTTGTGTTACGTTTAATACTCGACTTAATGAGGAACGGACCACCTAAGTCACAACCGACATGATCAAAAACCTTGTTAGGTATCAATCTTTCGGCGGGTAAAGTACCCATATGGGGTTGAATCGATGTAGGGTTACATTTAAAGCATACGATGCATTTCGACAACACACTACGGATTACATTGCGCGCGGAAACTATCCAGTAACGTTTACACAATATACCTTGTAATGAGCGAGGTCCTACATGTAGGTACATGATATGAAGATAATTTATTATTAGAAAGGTTACGTGACATTTTTTAGGCAATAGCAGAGGATGTTTGCTATTGTAAGGTAGTTTAGCTTGGGATAACCTACCCCCCACCCTGAGGAAATCACGGGAATCGACGAAGGGTGCTAACTTCCGTAACGACGGAACATATTTGTTATTTTTAAGTTTATCTATTTCGTCACGAAAATAGGTATTTTGTGTTGTTTTAATTATAAGATCGTGCGACACATTCAACTCGCCAATTGATAAGGGTCCAAACAAACGTTCATTTTTTATAAGTCTGCAGTTTTTTACAAATCGTAAACACCATGCAAGAACACGTTGAAGTTTCGTGAATGAGGAATACCTTTCAAAAAACGTTTTTGAAAAATCGTCAGTTAAGGTTTGAGATAGACAGGAGAAAGTATCATTATTTGATTTTAACTCTAATATTTCCGAGTCATCTTTTATGTAAAACGGACTGATTGGCCACTGATGAACGTCATCAGCCAACCAATCTGGTCCGTGAAGCCATTGTTCGTAATCAGCTACGAGCTGAGTCGGCATGGCGCCACGCGAACAAATGTCAGCGGCATTGTTTTCGCTTCTCACGTGATACCAGCTGTTCGACGGAACTACCTCCACTATTTGAGCGACACGATTAGACACAAAAGTTTGAAGTTTGTAAGGAGGTGTTTGTAACCAAGCGAGTGCAACGCTGGAATCAGTCAAAGCCGTTACTTGAAGGTTTATATTTTTTATATTTTGTTGAATGAATAAAATTAATTTAGATAACAAAACAGCTGACATAAGCTCGAGTCGTGGAATCGTAAGAGGTTTTATTGGTGCGACCTTGCCTTTACTGATAAGCAGTCTGGTTTTCACCTTATTATTTGGGTCGACACTTCGAGCGTAAACACATGCCGCATAACCACGGGTTGATGCGTCACAAAATGCAATTAAATGTACCTCACAGAATTTCGGTATAAGCAAGTGCCGTTCGATTTTTATAGACGAGAGACTCGATAATGATGTTATATACATTGACCATTTTTCACGCAATTGAGTTGGGAGGGACTCGTCCCAACCAAGACTAAGCTTCCACAAGTCTTGCATTATACATTTAGCGAGAAATGTGCAGGGAGATAGAAATCCAACAGGATCGAAAATACTTGCAAGAAGTTTTAGCACCGATCGTTTAGTGTAGGTATCGTCCGTCATGTTGTAGTCGAATGAAAAACAATCATCAGAGGGCAGCCATATCAGTCCTAGTACCTTTAGTGAAGAACACACGGTGTCGTCACCAAAGTTTATAGCGACGGATTGCTCAGCGTCTATTCTCGCGAGTAACTCAGGGGAGTTACTCGCCCATTTGCGCAGGTCAAAGCGGCCGAGTTTCAATAGAGCTACGAGCTCATCCTGTAACGTACAGGCCTCGGCGAGGTCCTGTGTAGACCACAACAGGTCGTCGACAAAAAAACCTTCCATTAAAACCTTAGCAGCGTGAGGGTAATTTTTACCTTCATCTTGAGCTAACTGCTGCAAGGAGCGCACAGCTACGTAACCAGATGAACGTAAACCGTAGGTATTCGTGAGAAGTTCGTACGTTTTGATTTCTTCAGAGGGGGATTCCCTCCAAAGAATGTGTTGATAACAGCGGTCCTCGGGAATTATAGATATCATTCTATAAAATTTAGCTATATCAGCTGTTAGGCAAATATCATACAGGCGGAAATTGAAAATAATTTTTAAAATATCGTGATGAAGCTTCCTACCTGTGAGCAATGTGTCATTTAATGACACGCCATTCGAAGTGACCGCTGAGCCATCGAATACCACTCGCACGGGCGTAGTGGTACTTGAGCTTTTTACCACACAGTGGTGTGGAATTGTGTACTTACTCGGCTCTGTGCCGGTGTATGGTCGCATATGTCCGAGGTTTTCATACTCGCGCATGAACTCAACATAAGGAGTACGCAACTCAGGGGCTCGAGCGAAACGTCGCTCCAAATGGTGTAGCCTTCGCACGGCTTGGCTACGTGATTCACCGAGGGCGGCACGGTTCGGGTCGAGCAGGATAGGTGATACGTACCTACCACTCTCGTCCCTATAGTGCTGCTTAGAAAAAATCTCCTCGGCTAGTTCGTCGTGTGGGCTGAGCTTAGGGTTGTCGCACGGCGACTCCTCTAATTCCCAAAACGATTTTAAGGATGCATTGATGGTGTCACTGTCATTGGTGTACGACACCAAATTGCAAGATAATGTTGCAATGTTAGTGACATCATCGGAAGTACACGGTACTTCCATTCTTCCACACAATACGAACCCGAAGGCACTACTTAGTGCTACGGGTAGTGTGGGGCTCACGATTATTTTGTTCCCGTCGTAGATGTCAGGGAATATGTCACCTGCGAGAATAATATCAACAGGGGATTTTTTATAAAATGAGGGATCCGCCAGCAAAAGGGTTTTATAATGGTGGGAAACTTCTTCGGAAATTTCCACCGAAGGTAAGTCGGAAGTAATTTTTTGCAAAATAATAGCATCGATTTTAAACGTCGGATTTTCGGAGTGTCTCGGTTTAATGGTACATGAGGTCATGCCAAAATTCTTCACGCTGTTACCGGCTAAGCCGAAAATATTATACGGACATTTTTGTCGTGACAATCCTAATCGTTCTAAACATTCCATTGTAATAAAGTTCGATTGAGCGCCTGAATCGATAAGAACACGGCAAGCTTGCGAATTACCAAACGAGTCAATAACATTAACTATAGCAGTACCAAGTAGAACCATATAGTTCTTTATATTGTTTACGTTCGAGAATGATAGCTTCGTATGCGCGTGCGCACTATGTGTATCTATAGATCGTGCATCGATAGTATTAATTACGGTATCTAGATGCAATAACGCATGATGGCGCTGATTACAAGCAAAGCATTTGAACTGACTACGACAATCGGCAGACGAATGATTTTGTTTGAGGCAGTTGTGGCACAATTTTAAATGATCAGCACGGCTGAGTCGGTTCGCGGGTGTCAATTCACGGAATTGTTCACAGCGAAAAATCATATGATTTTGGCCACAGTGTAAACAAACCGGTTTGTTATTTACAGATTGCGTCTGTGAAGAAAAGGTTTTTCTTATGTAATTCTCACTCGTTCTTTTGTTTGAATTAGCGTTAGGTGTAGAATTCCTATTTTGCGAAACAGTAGAACTAGATTGCGAATGTTCCAAGATTTTAATATGGTTATGTACGTGAGACATCAGCTGTTCGTAAGTAGGTATAGTTTTTTGGTCAATGCTTTGTTCGAACGTCTTTCGGGTATTAGGGTCTAGCCCTTTCAATGCTATATGACAAAGTACATAGCTAGATAAATTATCGATGTTGAGAGCATTTATTGCGCGATATGAATGATCAAAAGTCTCAATAAAATTATTTAAATTGGAAGGTGACTCAGTTTTTAACGCGGGAAAATTCAACATTTTATCTAGATATTTACCTACTAGCATTCTATTGTCCTGATATTTATCAAGCAATGACTGCCATACCACTTCGTAATTACTCGATGTTATAGGCACACTTTTGACGATGCTGAGTGCGGAACCTTTTGTACACGACAGCAAATAATGAAATTTGTCTATATTGGAGATACCTCTTTGATTGTGCACCAAAGAGCAAAATGTTTCATAAAATGTTGTGAAACTTTCAATATTCCCATCAAACGTGAACAATTCTAATTTGGGTAAACGCGGCCGTACTTCGGCGTTAGAATTATCTTTAGCGCATGGAGGAACGTCCGCCATTTTGGAAGCGTGCTTTGATTTACACAGCTTTATGCGAAAGTACAGGTCATCGAAGGCCTTTAGATCGCTGTCATTGAATTGCGCATCGGGATCTAAAGTCAATTTCAAATCATAAATTTCCATGCACGTGCTTTCAAATGAATCGCGTAATGAATCAATCTCTGAGGCACGCAAGAGGAACATAATTTTAACATCCGATTGGGTATCAATTTTATTTGATAAATCAAATATTTGCTGAAGTTGAGAATAAATACGTTGCCTTTTAGCAATGGCTTTATTAATGTAGCGAGCAATTTCTAACTCCTTTTTGGAGGGAGCTTTGTCAGAGGCTTTTTCATCAGAATTAGGCATTTTGAAAACCTAAACAGTTGTGAAACTAAGACAAATGTAAATATTTAATTAAGAAACAAGCACGGCTTGTATGCACAAATTGAATAAATTGGTTACACGGCAACGTGGTTCATTCAAAATGGCGTCCTAACTAACCAACGTGGATAGAAGAACTTGAGTATGAAATTAAGTATGAGATTTACTAAGGTTAAATTATCCGGCTCGAAGGACCAAAATGTGGAGTCTGTTAGGGCTGGGAAGATTCGAAGGACCTAAGTATGTAAAATTTAAGCCTGTACATAAACGATATACCCACTAGAATTTGGAAAAGATCTTTGCTCACAAAAGTAGATAAATCAAGTCCACCACCAACCTTATTGCTTCCACACGTCGTCTGTAAAGATGGATCGGCACAGAGGTTTCTGGATGGCGTGGAGATGATGGAGCAGCGTTGTAAAGTCCAAACACCAGCTAGGTATCGAAAATGGCACAGCACTGTTTGCGAGAACGTCTCACACACACAATATTGTCTGCACGGCAGGAATATGTATGAAATTCGTAATCCTGGCTATCACGGATAGCAGCTCAAGGATGAGATCACGACCGAATCAGGGCGGTCGTCCAAGGACACTGGTGATGCGCGCCCGCGCAGGCAAGGATGATGCGAGGGCGGGGGGGGGTGCCTCAACCACCGATTTCAAACGACGGCAGTCGCAGAAAAGGCAGATGGCAAACACAATTTATCTACCCTTTAGTTAAAAATGAGCAAAGATCGAACAATTATAAAGAAGTAAAATTTGTAAGTTTGTTTGTTTGTATGTTCGAGCTAATCTCGGAAATTATCGGCTAATCTCGGAATAATTATTTTTGTAATAGATGGCCACATTCAACGGGAAGGTTATAGGCTATTTTTCATCCCGAAATTCCCACGGGAATGGGCACAACGCGGGTAAAGCAGCGGGGCGCTGCTAGTATTAAAATAAATGGAAAAAAAATCGAAAAAAAAATTAACCAACAACAACCAAAACAGCTTTTGTTGTTATGGCCTTTAGTTCTTATTTTAGGTAATCTAGGAAATATTTCTGTCTAGATATCTATCGTTCTCTATGTCTTGCAGTGGTATCTTTATATCTTTCTATCGTTCTAGGTTAGTTTGATTTTGGCATCTAATGTAGGTCTAAAAAATACTTTGTTTAGTTACTTAGTAAAGCTATTAATTAGTTAAGTGTCGATTTAATGCCGGGTGTCTCTATACTTTATCAAGTAAAAATGTTTAAAAAATATCGGTTTTTCCATCATCAGAAGTATGCTTACCCTTATTCTCCCTCCATATACTTAAGTTATCAAAACGGTTGTCTTCTCAAGTGGGAGTAAGTACTAAGTAAGTACTTAACCGCATAAAAACGCGTAATAATTTTAAAGTTAAACTTGTGAAATAAACGTAATTACATAGCCTGTCACTGTCAAAGTTGTAATTTAAGTGAAATTAACATGTAATAAGTACTAATGAAGACGCAGAAATGTCAGTTTGTCAGTACTCTTACAATTTGATAAATTGCACAAGAAACTTATTATTTAATTTCGATTATAAACTACGTTTACAGATACACTTCGCTTTTATTTTACATTTTTATCTGACGTTTCGGCCCCTTTACAGGAACCGTGGTCACAGACGAATATAAGCGAAGTGTTCGTTTAAACTGTAGAAACCAAATTTTTAATTTGATTTGAAGTTAAGTTCTTGACTTGACTTTCATGCATTGTGGTTTGGTTGTGAGTCAAAAATAAATTAATACCATTAAAAGGCTTTCGTTTTGATTGAAGTAGTATAAAAGCTATAAGACTGAAAGAAAATATTTGTTCGTCATATGCTTAAAGTTCAATAGTACCCAAAAGGTACGAATATACAAGCAGGCGGCTTTGTTTGTTTGAACACGCTAATCTCAGAAACTACCACTCCGATTTTTTTTGTACTAGATAGCCAAACTTAACGGGAGGTTCATAAATTCCCTAGAATAGGCACAATCCGAGTAAAACCTCAGAGCGCTGATAGTGTTAAAAGAATAATGGGCTCTTTGAGTTACAACAAGAAAATGTACGGTGTACATTTTCTTCCAGCTAAGTATTACCAAATTGTTCTCACAGAAGTATCTCTATAACGAATATTGCCGAACCATAACAAACTTCGCCACTATCATAACATATCGTTAAATGTTATATAACACTCGTGCAATACTGTTGAGATTAATGTTATTTTTATCATGTTATTTGAAATGGAGCCGTAATCATAATGACATGGTAATCGGTCCGTTACAACATAATTGATACTCCCACGTTAATGTAATGAGATGTTTGTTTTTATTGAGATAATTCGCTGGTCATTTTTTGATGATATTTTCTTTCGCAACACTCGCTTTGGGCGGGGTATCACGGTTTTTTAAGGCGCATTCAAATTGTTAAAAAAGAATAGATTATTGAAAATCGGTCGTTTTTTTCAAGCATTTTTTAATGAATAGTCTTGTAAAAATAGACTCTTTACCTTGTGTGCTTTTGTTTGTATGTGAGTGATTTTGTTTAAAAACTAACCTAAATTATGAAAATTGAATAATCTGCCTTGTCTTATTCAAACTACTCAAATCTACATTCAGTAGTTATAGATTTGACCACTTTCATTGGCTTGTTACTGACAACATTTTATTAAAAATTGTCGAACCTACAAAATGAATACAAAATAGGTACTTCACTTACATAGTATAAAACAATGTCGCTTTCCGCTTTCTGTCCCTATGTATGCTTAGACATTTAAAACTACGCAACGGATTTTGACGCGGTTTTTTTAAATAGATAGAGTGATTCAAGAGGAAGGTTAATATGTAGGTATAAAAAAATCCCGAAATTCCCACGAGAACAGGCACAACGCGGGTAAAACCGCAAGGCGGTGCTAGTAAATGCATAAAGTAGATTTGTCAACTTTACCTGTATGTTTTATTTTTAGAATCTTTGCCATACGTGATCTACAATACCGACTTTCACCACACCAATTACTAAATCATATAACCAATTAAAGTAATCCAATTAGACGCATTGTTCTAATTATCTGTTCCGATATCAAGCAATGCTGCGTTCACACGAGACGCCCACTCGTGCGAGTAACTAACTCGGTCCACTTACTAATAGTACTAGTGTCAAGGCAAGCATCTCGATTGGCAACTAGCTCGGTATTGGTCAATAGTATCTGTGAGCCAAAGGTTGATAGTTTATCGTGCTTCGATTGTTTTGTGCGGTTGTTTCGAATGTAGGGATAAATGGAGCATTGTAAAATAACTATATAACTAGTAAAATTTAATTATTCCATAAAAACTTAAAATGTAAGGTAATATGGCCGATTTTGAAAAGGAGGTAATGAGCTATGAGGTAGCCACATATCATAGCCACATATAAAAGAAAGCTAAAGGCTTCTTCACTACATAGTATAAAACAAAGTCGCTATTTTTGTCTGTTTGTTTGTTTGTCTGTTTGTCTGTATGCTTAAATCTATAAAATTACGCAACAGATTTTGATGCGGTTTTTTGAAATAGGTAGAGTGATTCAAGAGGAAGGTTTTTATGTAAAAAAACCCGAAATTCCCACGGGAACGGGCACAACGCGGGTAAAACCGCGTGGCGCTGCTAGTTCATCTATATTATAGAATTTACTGTTTTGCGGTCATCTCATGCTGCACGCGACTTTCCATAATGAGGCTTATAAAAAGTTATAATAGTATCTATATTAAAAAACCCACATAATTAAAAGTTAGTTTTAATTTGGAATAAGAACTACTTTTACGGGATAGACTTCGCTTTTATTTTACATTTTTATTTAACGTTTTTTCCCTTTACAGGAACCGTGGCCACAGAAGAATAAAGTTAGTTATAAATAAATCAAACCGTATGTTGCACTGTTTATTTCTCAATTAATAACAAAAAGTTGTGAACCTAACTTCGACTTTTACCATTTCTAAACTCATCCCAACCAATCTTGGTTAAACAAAAAAGGATATTAACGAAATAGAATTCCCCTTTGAATATCAATTATTAATGTAAACAATAGATCGTTTAAGCTTCCGTTGGGGTGTGGTGCAAGTTTTATTCAAAAGCGGGTGTAACGTAAGCTGTTTTGACAAGTATCTCAACATACACAAACAAAATAAAATGTGTTGAATGAAATGTCATTATAATATTCCTTGGGATGTAGAAGACTTACCTTATATCTTACTAAGGCGATTGAATTTGAACAAAAAACCAAAGGTCAACTTATTAGGTAGCAAATTATTAAGTAACAAAACCGTCATTATTTAAACTTTAGTGCATGATAGATCGGCTGCTTCTCGAACTAAATATTATATGACAAAAGATGTGCCATTTCAGTTTCATGGCACCGTACAATCAAATCAGGAATATTTTGAATTCGTTAATTAGGGACACCACCAAAACTTCTATCCCCATCGAAAAGAATAGGGTGTTATAAAATATTACAAATCCTATTTTTGGTTTCTTAAATCAGGAATTAGGGAGCTAAGGAGCCGAATCTTCAGATAAAAATGTAAAAAAGATAAAAGAAGTGTAACCGTACACGTGGTTTCAATTAAAAATCAGTTGTATATTATCAGTTAGTTATCAATGTCCGCTATCCTCCCATAACTTGATCCCCAGTACAATCTGACCACGAACCGCAGTCCTGCGGTTATTCTAATTAACTTCGCTTATAACTTCCTCATGATGGCTATCGCATACGAATTGTATTGACACGGTGTCAACTATAAGTGTGATTTGGTGGCTAACCGCCTCACTCAGAGACGTCAAATGATTCGTTAGACTCTGTCCAAAGTAGACATATTATGAGGTTACTAAAATTAGGGTATAGCTGAATATTGGCATTGACGTTCTCGACAAAGACGAAGTGTGATTTTAAGGCTCAACGCTGCGTTAAGCGTGCGCACGCGGCGGTTCACTTTTGTATGACACCGCAAGCGACGGGCGCACGCGACGGGCGCACGCGACGTGAGCACGCTGCGTACGCCCGCGACGCTTCACTTTTGTATGAAACCGCGGCGTGCACACGCTTAACGCAGTGTCGGCTCGGCCCTAAGGGGCTTGGCTTCTAAATACGAATATTGCAAATTAAATACCTTTTACTGATATAATAGTTTTCTAAATAACCAATTGCTATCCACGGCAATTATTTTAAGCCATTTATAATCTGACATTACACCTTTCAACGCTATAAGGAAGCGACAAATAAACGTTTAAGAATTTACAGCACTTAACTAAGCGTTAAAACGCTAAGTTAGCGTTAAAATTGAACTTATACGATGTTCTAACGACTTGAAAAGAGTTTATAGCGTTTTAAGTGATCGTGTGCTAGGAATTTATAACTGACTAGCAACGCACTGGCGTAAACCGGATTTTACTAGTTCCTGTGGGGGAATAAAAGTAGCCAATACTAAATACTAACCTCTAAATAACCTGATGACTGTGGCTAACTTACAGCCACACAAGAGACGTCCATGAAATCGACAATCAACTAAATCATGTAATTTTAATAGGTACTTTCATTTCAATAATTCACTCGTTTGACGTTTTAAACGGAAAGACCGATTTCGATTGGGGTTTCTTTATTTCAAAGCCAGTATACTTGCAGAGGTTCTTAGCTATGTTTGGAAAAAATCGGTCCCGCCGTTTTTTCGTACGTTATAAAATATTTTACTTAATTAAAGAACTATAGGGATTGACGCAAAGAGTAAAAAAAAGCTTGAATTAATAGCCAGTCTATTTTTGCGCGCCGTTCTTAAAGAGACTACTCAACTCACTAATCAGACTAAAAAGACTATTGTACAATTTCGAAGAAAACACATAACTAACTTGTGCTTGAATATTAATCATTTGTGTTAAAATGTATTGGTATTAAAGGATGCTTTGTGTTTCAACTTACAGTGCGTAATTGAGAGTTTAGTCGTCTTAAGAATTTAATACTGTGTGAATCATACAAAAAAATGTATGGCTCTCATACAAATTGTTAAAAATAAATAAATGACAACTTGATTGAAACCGTTAGTATTGTTAACTTTTAGCGAGTTTACAAACTGTACCGACAAGTTTGATACAAGTGTCACACATGTCCAAAGACATACAAAAGAAAAACTATCATAAAAACTATATTTTTCAAAAATCAGTCGCTGCTGTCAGCATTAAGACACCCCCTAATATTATACTAGCAGCGCCCCACGGTTTCACCCGCGTCGTGCCCGTTCCCGTGGGAATTTTGGCAATTTTTATACATATAAACCTTCCTCTTGAATCACTGTCTATTTAAAAAATCGTTGCAATCAAAATCCGTTGCGTAGTTTTAAAGATCTAAGCATACATAGAGACAGACATGCAGACAGACAGCGGAAAGCGACTTTGTTTTATACTATGTAGTGATTCTCGTGACACAATGTTAGTTACCATACTCTTCCGAAACGGTTTGACCGATTTTTTGAAATTTTGTGTGTATATCGGGTAGGTCTGACAATCGGTCAACATCTATTTTTCCTAACACCCTTAATATTTAGAATATTAAGGGTGGTTCATCCCCTAATTTTTATATGGCTAAACAACGTTTGCGGGTCAGCTCGTATTAACATAAGTAGGCACATTTTTTTTATATATCTTACTCTTTCTATCTATCCAACCATTTCATTTTGATCATTTTGCTCTCACGTAATCGTTTAAGTCTCTTTATTCAATAAATCGTTGTTTAAATACAAAAATAAAGCTTCAGACATCAATAAAAATAATAAATAACAACCAAATGAAATAAATAATTCAAAAGATTCGTTTACAAAAACATGTATGATAGAGATTAAAATTTGAATACGTATTGTAACGTAATTTGTATGAGGTTGTATGAGGATTATTAAGGCGTGTCCAAACAACGTACAATAAAACAGTTTTTGTAAGTAATTTGTACAATTGTATGTACATAAATGTACATTTAAGTTGTATGACATGATTCTCATACATTTTGTATGAGACGCGTAGGAGTTGAAACAAAGGTGGTGATTTTTGTTGTTACATTGAATTGGTACTTATAAATTAAATTAAGGTCAGATTATTATCGTGATATAGGGAAGTACAAAGATGTATGACTAACATACATAGCTGCATTCTACATGCAGGGTTCTTTAACTTTACCTGCATTCTACATGCAGGGTTCTTAACTTGTTTAAAAAGTGCGTTTCCTTTGAAGCGGAGTGGAGCAGTGTAGAGCTCAATGTCTCAAAATGAGTCTTCTTCTTCTTAGTAAAAACTTACTACTAGGACAATTTTTGGTTAAACAAAATATGTTCAGGATTAATTCAGACACGGTTTGCTATACCTTAACATAGCTCTAATCAAGTATGTATGAAGATTATAACTAACTGATGCACACACACATATACGATTGATTAAAAAATGCCAGTTTCTCATTCTAAGCCAGTTTTTAACTAAGTAGGTAGTTAACCAGTTAAAACTGCATCACTACCAAAACCTAAATTAGAAATTGCTATCACAAAACCGATCATGGTATCACCTTGTACCAATTGTCTGCATCACAATATGTCATGCACTATTTGAAGCATAATAATTACATTTTTTCATGCAAGCAGATGTACAATACAAACAGCTGATCTGCCCAGCTGTCTTGTGTATCGAAATGGTAATATTGCAATTTTTTTTATTTGTAGGAGTCTCATATAGGATTGTTATTGATTTTTATTGCAGTTTTTTATAGTGGTGGGATGTAATGTTATGCTGTTTTTGGAACTTAAGTCTTGGAAGAAGGTAATGAGATGCTGATAAAATTTTGGAACAATTGAAATAAAAAAAGATTTAGACGAATTGACAAAAAGGAGATCGTTTTTAAAATAGGTTATAATGTGGGTAGAGTAGAGCAAAAAGTATTAACTTGCAAATGTCAGTAAATCCGTCATGTCAATTTCTGTCTTGAGCGAGGCTTAAGCGAAGCTTTCTGAGGGCGCGAATCGGGTGCGGGTCGCGTGTCGTTTTATTTGTATGAAAAGCGACACCTTTCAAAATTAAATACAAGAAATATCACATCACGTGACTCGCACCCGCACTATATGCCTATAATTTTTACCAAATAACGATTTCAAATATAATCTATGAACCAACAGATTCCCTATAGTTCTTCAAAAAACTAATCATTCCTCTGACAATTCTATCCTTTGCGAACTTAAATCTCTCGTCCACGCAACATAACGTACTCGTACTGCTCTGTCCATTGCATATGTCGACGAAGGTAATGTTATCGCAACCCAATGCCATCTGTTATGTACCGAAGCCATTCAATCAATACGGACAAAAGGAAGTCTACACACTATTGCTACCATTTCTGGTCACAACTCCCCAAGTGGGCGCGTAACATTTTTTTCAGCACCATTTATAAGATGTTTATCAGTCAATGGACAGCTGAATGGGAAACTATTTTTTTGGCAAAATTGACCGAAAGATATAACGGTTTTCTACTGTTTACTTGTGAGCATTTTGTGGTGACGATTGAGTTGTATAATGGACTTTTTTTTTCTAGGCTTTTGGCCAGTCCTTTCGTGATTGTCTAGATCACCGCTATCTTTTCCGGGGTCTGCCTCTATGCCTCGTTTTATTATGAGTTATAACTAAAACTATAACTACATTTAAGCCATTTGACTAAGGAACCCAAAAAAAGGGGTCAAGCGCGAGTCCGGCTCTTCTATAAAGGGTATCGTAGTAGTAAGTAGAAAGCCAAGCATAAATTAATGAATAATATTCTCATTAAACTCTTAAGGAATCATTAGCGACTGAGTGCGAGAGGATGTCAATATTTGACATTTACTATGATATACCAAAGTAATTACTATTTAGTTATATGCAGTTTTAGATAGGTTATTGAGCCTGACCGTTAAGCAACACCAATATAAACCAATCCTTACTCCACTGTTACTCAAACGACACAAAATAAAAACATTAAACACCCACAAACACTCCAATTACAAATCTTACATAAGCGATACCAATAATTGAGAGAATCGATTCAAATCTAATCGATTAAACACCGATTTCAAATCCGTAACTAGAAACCGCCTTCGCACAAAACGGTTATTTCACAAGCACCCTAATTGGATAGGCAGATGTTGCACACACGTGCCAAAGGAAGACAAATAAAAAACAGCTCTATACCACTCTAAACAAACTTCAAAGTCCCATACCTCAAGCTGCTTCTAAAAGCTTAAGTGCAGAAAAAAACTTTTGGACCAAGAGCCCGCGAACCCCAGACCTTCGTTATTTTATAAAAGCTGAAAGTTTGTCAGCGCATGCTCCCACACACAGGTAAGAACGATGGACTATTATGAAGTTTGGGTTATAGTGGCTTTGGCAGGTATACGGTACTAAATGTCAATGGTCGAAAACACCAAGTTGGCCATCGATTTCGATATCACCGTCAAAGGGTGACTTATACAACTCCTCAAGAGCTTTCAAATGACATAGGTCATGTCACTGTTGAGCATTAGGATCAGCGTCCATGGCATAGGCCAACTCCAATCTTCGGTGGTCGAAAACACCAAGTTGGCCGTCGATTTCGATGTCACCGTCAAAGGGTGACTTGTACAACTTATCAAGAGCTTTCAAATGACATAGGTCATGTCACTTAGGATCAGCGTCCATAGCATAGGTCAACTCCAATCTTCAATGGTCGAAAACACCAAGTTGGCCGTCGATTTCGATATCACCGTCAAAGGGTGACTTGTACAACTTGTCAAGAGCTTTCAAATTATATAGGTCATGTCACTGTTGAGCATTAGGATCAGCGTCCATAGCATAGGTCAACTCCAATCTTCAATGGTCGAAAACACCAAGTTGGCCGTCGATTTCGATATCACCGTCAAAGGGTGACTTGTACAACTCTTCAAGAGCTTTCAAATGACATATGTCATGTCACAAATCACACTTAATTATTTGATGAATTTAGATCGGTATTTTACACACCTTTAGTACCGTTTATCTGCCAAAGCCACTATAACCCAAACTTCATAATAGTCCATCGTTCTTACCTGTGTGTGGGAGCATGCGCTGACAAACTTTCAGCTTTTATAAAATGACGAAAGTCTGGGGTTCACGGGCTCTAGGTCTATTTCGTTTTTAACAAACTCTATTATTTATGCGTAAAGTCGAAATTGTGGGGTTAGTTGGAATATACCTGTGCTTCTGTTTGGCGGTTGTGCTATGGCTCGGTTACACTCTCGTGTCAACGCGAGAAAGAAAACGAGGGCGAACGATGTTCACAATCACATTCGTAGACGATACTACGAATATTGATCTTATATGTTTACGATGGTGTTTGATAATGATTCTTTTGAACTCGTCAGCCCACAGCTGGCTAACTTAACCTTCACTGTGTTATTAAAAATACAAACGTATGTACTATATACTATTTACATACGCTATAATTGCTAAACGTGTGAAACGATTACTTGTATAGCGTGTAGACAATGTAAGTTATGGTAAAAAATGGGTTATTTTCATAAAAATTCGTATTAATTTCGTTTACGCCAACTGGAAAACGCAAAATCTAATAACACTTTACTCAGCTAGTTTAATCCCAAAACAAAGCAATTTACTCGTTCGTAATCTCACCTTTGAGTACCTTGTTTGGCGAGTGTGTAGTCGAGGTATTAAAACTTGTGTTGAAGGACGTTTTGAATTAAGTTATGTAGGTCACTTCGCGTCCTTGTGCTGTGAAATTACGGCTTTGTGATACATACCTGGAACAAGAGGAATGTTTGTTAGAATTCGGGCGGAATAATTTGTGAACAATCCGAAACGAGATTGGAATGATACATTCTTTAAATTGTAAAATGAGTTTGACAAAGTGTGATTTAATTGGAATATAAGTTTGATAAAAGTACATATTTAGATATAGTATTTGAGAGCGAAAATGTTTTCCTATTTTTCAAACATAGCTCGGGTTTGAGATCACCAACCCGCGTTTGGCAAGTGTGGTGACTATGCCTTACCCTCCTCACTGTACTGATATCTTCAGTGAGATGAGGGAGCCTTTGCCCAGTAGTGGGACATTACAGGCTAATACCTACATTTGCGACTTGATATATGCTTCAATGCATCGTAATGAGGGAGGGAGCAAACCAAAGCTATGGTGACTAGATTAAAAAAAGTTAAGAACACTATATTAAGGGCAACGTGTTATACAAGAACTCTGAAATATATAAGTAGTAGTATTTGCCTGTAATGTCCCACTGTTGGGCAAAGGCCTCTCGTCTCACTGAAGATATCAGTACAGTGAGGAGGTTTCAGGCGTAATCACCACGCTTGCCTAATGCGGGTTGGAACCAACTAAATATCTTTAAAGGAGTCTTCCCCAATATGCTGTCATATTCATATTACCTTTCACTTGAGTATAATATACATGAAATATTTCACCAACATTTATGATTTGCCCACATACATATTTCGGGTTAAATTCCAATCCGCACGTTTTGACGGCACGCATCACGGTACAATCATGACGTCATATTTTACATAATAAAAGAAAAATAACCTTTCCTTAGCAAATATTATGATGAATTTTTGGAAGGAGGTAATATCATTTTTTCCTTTTATTACCTAGTAGAGGCTGCCGGCTTCACCTTACCTCACCTTATACACATTGTCGTAATATTTTCAGCATAAATAGTATACTTTAATTTAATCTAGCCACGTTGACATTTAAGGCGATTAAATGTAGATAAAATGGAAATAGTCACGTTACGTGGGTAAAATATTAGTCTGCTTTCGATCAACTATTTCATCGGCCAAATGAAGCATCGGCGGAATAAAGCGTCGGTCATATAATATTTCAGTGAATCATGTTTGACAAAATTATCCTCGGTCAAACATACTTCGGCTAATGAGTACTGTCCTACGAGTAAACAAGGTATTATAATCAAATTGATTACCATTACACAATACTATCTTCAGTCAAACGTAATGAGCTTAAAAGATTGTTTTAAATCACGCACTTAAGAGTATGATTTAATTTATAAATCATAAATTTAACAACTTTAATCTATACTAATATTATAAAGCTGAAGAGTTTGTTTTGTTTGTTTGTTTGTTTGTTTAAACGCGCTAATCTCAGAAACTACTGAACCGATTTGAATAATTCTTTCACTGTTAGATAGTCTATTTATCGAGGAAGGCTATAGGCTACATTTTATCCCGAAATTCCCACGGGAACGGGCACAACGCGGGTAAACCCGCGGGGCGCTGCTAGTCATAATATAAGTTAAATAAATGATCTGTAATTACAGACTCTGCGTTAGGACAGGATCGTAATGACTATTAATTAATAGGGTATTTAATTTGAATAATTAATCTTCTTTAAACATTAAACCATTAGTTTCAAGCCTTGACCAATGGGTTAAGTTACGAGTATGTTTTGGTTAAGCAATGTTTAGTTAAGTTAGTTCATGGTTACTTTCATGGTTAAGTTAATTTAAGTATCGTTAACTTAAAAAAATGGTAAATGCTTTGTAGCTTAAGTGAGTAAATTAGTTATTATTCAGTAGTTTTCGAAACAATGTTTTTACAGAGTGACGTTAACGTTAACCCATCGTGAATGTTAAGCAACTTGCAGTTCGGCTTCTACTTGGATGGGAGGCCGATAGTGCCATTTCTATCTAAGCGCTACCGTGCTTTGGAGGGCACGTTAAAAGCTAATCTCAGTTGTTTCAATAGTTAGACCATGTCGGAGGCCTTTAGGCGGTCTAATCTCCGATACCAGGGTTGGTCACTAATCCGAATTAAATGAACGAAAATTAAAAAATTAAAAGATCGTTATTAAGAGTAACGAATGAACTTTAAGTTATTTTTAGCTTTTAAGTTATAAAGTTACAGTTTTAATGAACGTGTTAAAATTAATTGGAGTACTGTAACTGAAAGTTAACGACCGTTAATGCCTCTGTAAGTTTAAGTCCATTAGTTAATTAACAGTTTATGTTTCTTGGGTTTGATATTTAACGAAGTGTTGATTTTAATAACTTATTTTTCCGTTATTTACAATTATCAAATCACTCTTCTTCTTCATCGAGTGGATGGTCAACCTGACCAATCCTGGTGTCACAGTTATTGAGCCGCCAAAGGCCTCTGACATGGCTCATGTAACGACTACTACCCGAAGAAAGTAACCGGGACCGACAGCTTAACGTGCCCTCCGAAGCACGGAATCATCTTACTTTTCCGGCAATCAGGTGATTCAGCCTGCAATGCCCTAACCAAACTGAGGTCAGTCTCACAAAGTAATTTTTGTGAGATATTGTCCCCACCGGAAATCGAACCCGGAACCTCCGGATCGTGAGCCGAGCGCTCAAACCACAAGACCACGGAGGCTGTTTAATTACTCAGGTACGTCAAGTAAATCGACGCTCTAACTACGACACCTACAGTTCCTTGACATCCGTACTCAGAGACGTCAAATACTCCCTTAGTAGAGATTGAATGAGAGATTTTGACATGTAATGTATGAGAAATTACGTCAATTAGTTAAGTGTCGATTTAATGGACGTCTCTGAGTGTGACAGTAAGACATAAAACAATTACAGTGTTCTTTTGTCATTGTCATCTAAAATATGAAATTTGAAAATGTCACAAAAATTATCACTTCTAAAGAATGGTTTCAAAATTTACGACTTGGATTCCGTAATATCAATGCCATAACCAATTATGAGAATAACAATTTTTCTTTATAATGCCTTTGTTGAGAGTGAAGCAATAAAATGCCTTCGGAAAAATCTCTTATAATTATACGTTTGATATAGTTTATCATCTTGACAAGAAAAATGATGCGTTTTAGTTTTGTAATATTTGTTTACGTTCATTGTTACGTAGTTAACTGATGGTATATATTGTAAATGTTAAGCAACTAAATATTGCCGAGGTTGCTACTTGTACAACGCCGTGGAATTTCAACGAAAATTTCGACTTAAGAAATGAAAGGAAACCGGCACAGGAATTTCCCTGAATATATGTGTTGTGTGACAAAAAAAGTTATGAGTCAAAACAGTTCGGATCGAGATATTAATATTTTATATGTAAATTGTAAGTTTTTGAGGGTGGATGTAAGTATGTATGTTTGTTTGTTACTCTTTCACGCAAAAACTGCTCAACGGATTTTTTAAAAATTTTACAGAAATATAGGTCCGACATCAGAATAACACATGGGATACATTTTATCCCGAAATTCCCGCGGAAACGGGTACATGCGGGTAACACCGCGGGACGCGACTAGTATTATAATATAGGATAGTTTTCACTATTTTCACATTTAAGGTAAGCACATAATTATGTAGCTAGAATGCAAGCCACTAAGCTCTACCTGTGCGTTTGACGTTAGACTCGTTACAAGATCTGATCCCGGTCATTCAAATTGATAGGTCATTCCGAAGGTCATTAGGTCTAAACTTCAAAAACATCTCTCACAAGTATCGCTTAAAGTCAACGTTAATCTCTAATTAAATCTTTTCAGCTTTATTAACATTTTGATTGCTTTTGATGACAGCAAGAACACCAAAGATGTTTGAAACTTTACACAATTATAGCTTTTATGCGTTCGAAATAAGGTTCGGGATTCAGTCGAGGAAGTTGTAATTTATTGTAACGACCGTGTGTTTAAGGAAAGTTCTTTTGGGACTTTGGTGAGGTGGTGATGTATTTAATTAATTCCTGTGACAAGTTTACATACAAAGACGTTAACTGAACTAAAAAAAAGTGGTAGCCTCTAATGTCCCACTGCTGGGCAAAGACCTCTCATCTCACTGAAGATATCAGTACAGTGAGGAGAATAAGGCTTAATCACCACGCTTGCCAAATGCATCATGGTGATCTCAAACCCGAGCCATGTTTGAAAAGTAGGAAACATGTTTTCGCTCGACCCGGGAATGGAACCCGAGACCTCAGTCTTAGCAGGCGAGTGCACATACTCCTACACGACCGAGGCGTTGTTTGTTAACTAAACTATACAATGTAATAAAAGTGAAGAGGTTTTTCGAACGCATATCCCTTGAAACTACCACTTGGATAACAAAAATCGTCCCATTCAAGAGGAAGGGTAAATCTTTTTACCCCAAATATCCTGGTTAATTTTATTGGTCCCGGTTGTTGCTATCGGCTATAAATATTTTCTAGTAGCATTTTTTCTGCCATACTTCGAAGAGTTAGAGCCATATGATATGTACTTTACATGTTCGTTCTCGGTTTATTCAATCTTTAGACCATGTCAAAGGCCTTTAGACGGTCTAAGACTAGAGTTGGCCACTAATAAACTCATAGGCGTTTTTATTAAGCGAGTTGTTTTATCATATGTCTAATTTGGCAGCCCAGTTCTATTGGAAACGCCAGCTTACACCTCACACCTTAATCATAACACTTATTTTTAATACCACAATCCTGAAACAAAAGGACAAAAACGCCATTATGTCCCATATAAACCAACTAGATATCAGAGGCCATAACATAACGTTGTATCTTAAGCACCCGTTACTACAGAGGCTAATTTTTAATCTTTATAGGCTATTAAGCTTACAAGACTTGGGGGAACCGTTTTATGGCGTTTTCGGTATCCTCTGTTATGTTTATTGTGTGTCTGTCTGTATTACGAGTATTATGTATTATAATATGTAGATTGTGAGGTCGTGAAAAGGATTGAATATGGTTATGTGTTAGGTATGTTACAGTATGTTAGATATTAAAGGTATGTTAGGTATGATACAAAATTAATAATATTGAGATATTTTTATAAAGGCAATTTAAGTTTTATAGGTCAATTATCATATAATAAAAACTGTATGGTGTTTTGAAAAATTAAAATTGATATTTTTTCTTGACAATAGTCATCATGGTGAAACAGATAACTTGACAAATTGTCATATTTTCTTGACAACTGTCGCAATTGTCATCGTGGTGAAATTGGTACCAGATCTCTAGAAACAGCCATAATTTCCTACCCAGGTCATCAGACACGAATTTAACTGTAAAACGCGGAATTACAAAGTAAATTACATAAACCGCTAGCCCATTTCGGTTAGCTCATTACGCTAACACAACTTCTGAATTTGTATGAAGTCAATTTGATTAAGGAGCTAATGTAATTTTAGAGGAGTTATTACTGTGGCTTAATAGGAAAAGTAGATAACTAATGTGATCAAATTTAAGGCTTGTGCAGATGAAGGCGCAAGGTGCTTTTGCACTAAACTTATGCTATGCTACGTTGTTTTGCTACGTTCGTCATGATTGGTGTGGTGGCCTTTAACATGTGGACTAATGTCGTCAACTTTACTCCTGAAGAGGACAGACTCACAGACTTTACTCCAGCCGAAGACGATTACTCCTGAAGAGGGAAAAGGTTTACAGAGTCAAAGTCAAAGTCAAATATTTTTTATTCAGTTTTGGCCCCATAGAGGCTCTTTTGAACCTACCACAGATAGGGTAAGAATGGAATAAAATCACCATACAAGGAATGCATCGTCACGAGATCCGCAACCGGCCCGCGCCCGCACTACGTGTGTCCTATGCTTAATAACATGGCATTCAAAATTGAAAAAAACACCGTTTTATTGCCTTCTACCAAATACAGTAAAAGCCACAGTTAGTTTACTTATTAGTTTAATACCCCATTAGTTTTCGAACCACCCGCCTCGCGGTCTACGTAGAACCACAGGGGTTAAACAAGAATGAGTTAAAACTATAAGTTAACCCTACGGTTAGAGCTATTAGCTACATTGTAACGGCTATCATGTGGTAGTTATCAATTTATTGGAAGCTCAGAGTAGCTTTGTTTTATTATAATGGGTTTTTGATGTTAGTATGTTGATAAAAATAAAAGTTGTGAGATTCTCAGCTGGAATAATTGGAAACGCTGTCTTAGAAATTGGAAATATTTCTTCTTCTTTCTAGTAACCGTGCCCGTACCCGTATTGTACCCATTCCCGCGGGAATATCGGGATGAAAAGTTTCCCATGTGTTATGCTTTTGTATAACCTATATTACTGTAAAATTTCATCCAAATCCGTTTAGTAGATATTTCGGAAACGAGTAACAAACATAGACACAAACTTTCGCATTTATTAGGCAGTAAGTAAAATAAGTAAAAACGTTAAACTCTACTTAAATTCTAAAGCATCTACTTAAATAGGAGAAACACTGCAAACGTAAATGACTATACTAAATGGTAAACTCCGCTTGTCTGTCGCAGCATTTATTTCACATTGTTCTGCTTAGGACATGTTAAACCTCTTTGGTCAGTTGTCAATGTTTAAGGAAAACACTTAAAAGGAGGTTTTAATGTTTTTTAAGCTGGTCTTTTCATGAGTAATAGGATATTACTTATGTGGTGAAGAATGAGCTTCTTGTTTTGAAAATATGAGTAAAAAGTAAGTTCGTTTAGTTTACTGGCCACTCCAGCCCGGCAAGCATATAACTAAAGATAAATGTTTTCTCTTTGTTTAAACTCTACCTTTTAGACAAACGTCTCTAAATCACACACACATGCAGTATCGATATCTACATGCAACGTCAAAAACTCTAGGTTTTTACTCTCAAGTGCGAATAGTTTTATTATCTATGGGAGTATTTTCTACATTTTGCCTACATACGACCTATTTTTGTCGCTCGAGAGGGATATAAAATCTTCCGAAAAGAGTAGAGATATGTCTTCAGTTATTATGATTCCCGGGCTTGTAATTTTAAAGTCTATCATCGTCTTACAATTGAAACAATGCATTTTTACGTGCGCTCAGATGAAAATGTCACTATCGCTGACCTATCTAGGTAGTGATCGAGCTGTACGTTGCTTGAAAAGCATAATCATTTAGCCATTTCATATAGGTTAGGGCTATGATCTCAAATTACAATGATGTACCTAATAAAGATTCTACAACAAATCATTTGTGTTGTAGAACTAGTCATACTTAGTATTATAAAGAGGTAAAATGTGTAAGTTTGTTTGTATGTTCGAGGTAATATCAGTAATTATCAGTCCGATTTGAATAATTATTTTTGAAATAGATAGCCACATTAAACGGGAAGGTTATAGGCTATTTTTCATCCCGAAATTCCCACGGGAGCAGACACAATGTGGGTAAAACTGCGAGGCGTTGCTAGTATCATATTATAACTATGTAGTTACCAACAAAAACGTTATCAATATCGCTATTTGAAGTAGCCGAATAAACGATTCAAATATTGAGTACCGAACAATTCTTGATAATAACGATAGGTAAGTAATAACGATAGCAAAAGTTACGCAATAACGTAACGGTACCGTCGTTCAACGGGTCCGGTGTGAAGTGGAACTAAGTCGTTATCGGTGTCGTAGGATAAGAGAAATTTGTAGACGGAGTATTTTCTGGTGGAGTATGTTCTGGTGAGTATTTTTTGGTTTTTTTTCGGTGGTTTTAGTGTTAATTGTTATTATGGTAATGGTAATTGGTTTTGTATGTCAACAAATATTTTTTTGATGGTGTCGAAAATAAAACCCTATCTTTTAATGTCAAGAAGACCGGGCTTGTCCCGTGATTCTTACTGCCGTACTCAATGAAGTAGGAAAGTCCATTTAATCGACACTTTATTAATTGACATAATTTTTCATACATTACAAGTCAAAATTAATCATTAAATCTCTACTAAGGAAGCGTTTGACGTCTTTGAGTTACGGACGTTAAGGAGAGTTTGTAAAAAAATAAACAAAGTAATAATTGAAATATTAAAGGATACTCAATTTTATTAGAGTTCATTGTTATTCTACTTGATTATTGTAAAAAACGACAAGACAAATGGACACATTTTTATGTTGTCGCTTTTTTTAATCTGAACGAGCAGCGCCCCGCGGTTTTACCCGCGTTGTGCCCGTTCCCGTGGGAATTTCGGGATTTTTTTTACATAAAAACCTTCCTCTTGAATCACTCTAACTATTACAAAAACCGCATCAAAATCCGTTGCGTAATTTTAAAGATTTAAGCATACAGACAGACAGACAAACAGACGACAAACAGACGCGACTTTGTTTTATGCTATGTAATGATTAGTATAATAATACTACAAAGGAAAGATATAATATCTAGTTATTAGAAAACCTCTTTTTGATATACATATTTTTTACTTGCTTTTCATCTACTCCTCAATAAAACCATAGACCATAATATTATAGTTGACATTCCCCCGCTTGTTTTTATTCAATTCCCGAACGCAAATACCCATTAAGTACTCGTCTGTTATTTTTAAATATTCTGTGTTGTTTTATGGTACGGCAACTTCGGTTTAGATTCTAAAAGTTGCTTTTTTATTAAAACGTTAATAAAACTTGCCTTTTTTCATTATTACGACATCTTTTATAGAGTTCTGTGGTTATATTAAAAACTCTGAGGCTTGATTTTGCGGTAAAAGTTAGAACAAAACATGAAGTATAATCTAAGTAGTAAAATTCAAAACACTTAAACAATATTATAAAACAGAGATAACTTTAAACAATATAACTAAAATCTTTACATTTTCTTTCGACTACGGTACCGCGGTGCATGATAGCGACGGCGACTAACGATTTGAAGGGGAAAAAAGTATTTCGAAAAATTATTTCGTACCTTAAATTATAAACCAATTACATATATACGAGTATACTTCGTATATCCAAACTTTGTGTTCTTTTTTCAAAAAATCAAAAGTCAGAAATCTACTTATTATTCCCGGAAGGTCAACAAAGATGCATTTAAAAAGTAACTGGAACTGATTACCGATCACAACTTTGCCCTTTCCATGCGTTTCAAATTAACCTAATTCCATGCAAAAACTCATTCAAACATACATCGGTCCTAAATGCATTGTATGCTTACAATGTCCACACATGAGTTAAACTCTCTCACTGTAAAATGAACCTAATAACCCACGTTCATTAAGTCAATTTTCGTTAAGCATACTCTTAGTAAGTTAACTAAGATCTTAAAACCAATGGATTAGGAACGGTTTTCCCTTACATTCAGATTTTACTGAACTGACAGTTAAGTGACGTAAAGCTAAGTGGACTCTAAAGCAAAGGATTAGAAGCTATTTTAGGAAAACTGAGGTGTTTGTTTTGTATTGGTCAGTACAATACTGACAGTACAGTTACGGTTAAGCTGCGTTTTCATTCAGTACTCTGAACTGAGAGAGCAAATGTTCGTTCTTGCGGGGAATTGGGCTACGCGAGCAAGCGAACATAAAATATAGGAAACATTTTATTCGCAATTTTTTTCGGACAACGCGGTTGAAACCGCGGGGCGCGTCTAGTTTTATATATATTGTTTGTAATAAGGCTTAGTTGCTATGCGACCAAAGCTTTTAGACTATTTTAGGATAAAATAATGTTTACTCAGTCAGTACACTAAAGCCGCGTCTTCACTTAATTGTTCAACATTTCCGACCAATTTTTTGCTCGCTCTTGAACTTGAAATAAAGAACAAACAAGTAAGATGTTCGGAACAGTTCAGAACTTAATCAAAATGAAGCTAAAGTGAAGACACGCCTTTAGAGTTTAGACGAAAAATGATTGTCAACTCTTTGACCCGAGGATGCACGGTTTTGGTACAATGGCATCCCTTTTTGGAGTGGTCTGAGAATAGTCTGTTTTTGGCATTGAGGTAACTGTTTTTTTAAGTATGGCAATGATTATTGGCTAATGCGGGTAATTTTTTATGTCTCTTTAAATCAAGTATGGATGAAAGTATCGGGTTTGAATTCGTTATTATAAATATGCTTTAAAATTTGCTGTGATGAATGTTCAATATTCATACACTTTGATAGTGGTAAAGCTAAGCTAAGCTAAGTTATTGTCTTGAATTGTGTACAGGGGAGTTATTCGTTTGAAGAAATATTGTAGGTACCTACTTCAAAAATGGAAAATAATCCATTGTACTTATTCTAAACCTTTTGTTTTTTAAGTCAAAATAATTCGCTTATTTCATCTTTAGAAACTTATTATCAAAATATTGTTCAATCCAATTAATCCCAAATCATTTTCGCGAATCAATCACAAAATGACATTAAGTACCTTCCCAAAAACCTCATCTCAATCAACAATTCGAACCAAAACCGGTACAGCCAAACCACTAACTCAAAATACTAATAAGTTAAGACACTCAATACGTCTAGCTTTATTTACATTGATCTTATTTCTAAGGCAATCGGTGAGAGGTCATGTTTGCTTGGAGTCCTCACTTCAGAAGTTGACTGTCAATCAACAGTGTTGACACATAGCGACGTGAGAGGGAAATGTAAAGGAATTTCAAGGATATAAAACTAATATTTAAAGTGCGAAAGATTGTAATGGCAGTTACGCCTAAACGGTTTTAAAATGCAGAAAGTACAAGCAGCGAAACAAGTACAACAAAAATAGAATTAAAACAAAAATATTTTTCTTATCCAAAAATTTCAACTCCTACATTTACTATCGTTAAGATCAAAAAATCTCCCGAAAACAGTATCTCTTCTCTTCAGGCCACTTCATAATCGAAAATGTTATAATGGATGATTGTTTTATGATTGAATTTTGGGATAGATTTAATTTTATTGATACCACTTCAAGAGCACCTTAAGTACTTTCAAGATCAGTAACAAGTTTTTCAATATCTTATATAGTTTTGACGTAATTGAATAAGACCACTTATCGTTTCCACTCTTCAACAAAATATGTAATCAAAAGCATTTTAAAACCTCTTCAAGATGAGTGATCTACTTTGGAACATGGCAAAAGTCTTTCGCCGAAAGTCCCTTAAAAGTGTAGACAAGCCCGTTGGCACAGTGGGATGTGAGAGCGCATACTGCGTCGAGGGTTGCGGGTTCGATTGATCGGAGTCAACAATAATGCAGACATAGTTGTTGGTGACGACGCGACGTCTGGGTGTCAATTATAAATTCATACTAGCTGGCCCGGAAAACGTTGTTTTGCCATAATAATATAACAATTAAGAGGTGGACCACCCTAATCACTATTAATTGAGATGTAAGCTATCCAGTGGGATTAAATTGCTCAAGGTATTCATATCAAATTAAAAATCGGTTCAGTAGTTTAGGAGTCCATCGCGGACAAACAGCGTGATTTTTATATATAAAGATAAAGTATTTGTGTATGTATATGTAGTAGTATCAGTTAGTACGATTCCATAATACACGCTTAGAGCTTAGTTTGGGTCTAATAACCGGTGTGTGAATTTGTACGAGCGTATTTATTTATTAAATACAAACATACAAACTTTCACATTATTGGCATGGAATACCTCACACAAAGTAAGAGCCCATAAGGATATAAGCAAGACCCGACTTAGAATAAATAAAGTCTATTAGCGTTCAGCGTTTTATAACGTCCTTCTAGGAATGGTGTGACAGGAGGGTAAGGGAGAGGACTGAGTAGGAGCGAGTTCATAAGCGGAGCGGGCGTATATAAAATAGTTGTTTGTAGTCGTATTTTATAGAAGAGCCAGTATCGCCAAATTCACTTATTTAATCATTCAATACTGTGACAGTACGATTTCTAAGTTACTAAGTTACAATCAGTTAAATGGCAATGAATGCTACTTGTATGGTTATTTTGACGTATCAAGTCAAGTGGTAGGCACGAGACGCCAAAAGTCACAAGAAGGTGCGAGACGGTTCGCGCTCACTTAATTCTTACATTATTACGTAAAGTACATCGGATTTACTTGACCTCAAAGTGCTTCTAATATAATGTAAGTACAGAAATTTATATAAGTACTAGCTGTTTTACTCCCGGTTTCACTCACATCGCAGAAAATATCTCTAGGATAGGATATAAGTTAAAATACGCTTATGTTATTTTCTTGAATTTTGTAGGCAGGAAAAACATTTTTTATACATACATACCTATACATATAGTAAAGGTAACCCGCTCCACTTCCCTCACATTTCTCTACCCATGCACCACCCTTAAGACTTTACCGCCATAAGAATTGTTTAGCATTCTGATCTCGAACGTTTAAACTCTGGAATTTTCTTTGTGCAGTGATCTTGCCGGTTCAATGAAAGGACTTTAAAAATACATCTACTGTTATTCACCTGACTTTTAAAAAGAATGTATTTGTGTATAATTAAGTTACTTTATACGTGATACTAACTACCCGCTTCGGTTAATCAAGATATCGTAAGATTCCCATAAGTTCAAATTTCGTAAGAAATTTGGGATCAAAAGTAGCCAAAAATCTTCCTCTTGAATTTCACTATCTGCCAGAGAAAACTGCATGAAAATCCGTTCAGTAATTTCAGAGTTTTTTGTTAATAAGACAGACGTGAGACTTTTACTTGTTTTATACTAAGTATCTAGTTGAATAAATTAATACTCGTATTCCTAGCTCGGCTTTAGTTACAGGTAGCTTAAACCAAGATCTTGCAAAGTGAACTTTACTTTATGAATAAATTAAATACTTAAGGAGAGTTTTAATTAAAAATTAAACAAGTAAAAACTTTCAAGCTCGTTTGAGAGGCAAAGATCTATTCACAGGTATCACTGAAAATATTAGTTTATTGAGAAGGATTAAATATCAAAAAGTATTTTGAATTCAAACTACGTTTACGGACACACTTCGCTTTTATTTTACATTTTTATCTGACGTTTCGGGTCCTTTACGGGAACCGTGGTTACAGAAGACTTTAACTTGACTTTTGAGAGCCGAAACGTCAGATAAAAATGTAAAATGAAAGCGAAGTGCATCCGTAAACGTAGTCTCAATTCAGAATGATTACAGTTCGCTTAAACCTAAGCAATCAAGAAGTATTTTATTTGATTCCACTGAAAAGATTGACAACCAATAAGCACATAATGATGTAACATTTTCCAAGTTTGATTTCTCAAATTGAATGGAGCCCACTTGAACGATTACGAATAAATGACGTCATAGTGACGCCATTTTAGATCCATGTGTCCAGTATTGTGTGATTATTAGTAGTAAAAATAATAATAGCTGAAGTTTAATGATGTCGACCTAAATACCAGTTGTTTGTAGCTGTTTAGTAAAATGAGGTCGAAGACGTTTAATTATTTTTGGTGTAAGTGCAAATGTTTGTAGTGATGGATGGATGTTTGATGGATGTTAAGTTGCGGATCAGTGTGACAAACTTATTGATGTACGGTTGCAAGTTAGGATTACAAATTTGTTACTTGTTTGAAAACAGTAAAAATTGAATTATTAATTAAATAAATACTTTCAAATGGGTTAAGAAACCAAGGAAAAATATATTCTGAAATCGGTACAAAATCAACGATGAGTTATCTCCAATTCCAAAAAATCCTATCTTCAAAAACACACGAATTCAAAATCACTTTCATCTTTTCAAAGTCAAAAAACAAAACTACACCCATATTTTTGCATACAATCGCAGAAATAAAAAACAAATGCACATCGCATTCCTACATACTTCAAATTCAGTAAATTCCTAAAAGTCCGCACTCCAAATCTGTAGGCGTTACCGTAACATTTCGTAATCTTCCAAGCACCGAACCTGGCACCCACCGTATCCAAATATGGGTTACACCAAGTTATTTTGTAGAGCAATCACTGTTTTGTGGGAAGATCTTACACGCAAGGTTTTGTGATTAACATAAAATGTAGGTAACGCACGATAAAACTGTGATTTGTAAGCAATATATAGGTATGATTTTTTAAAATATGATATTACTGTTTCCTTTCGTTGACGATGTCTGATGAATAAAAATAATATAACGTAATAGAGACGGACGGATATGCTTTGCGATATATTTTTATATTTCCTGACAAAAAGTTTGGTTTCAAGTTTTTGTTTTGTATTTAAACTTATAAGAAAACTAGCTGTCCCGCGCGGTGGTTTCACCCGCGACCCAATAGATGTCGCTAGTGTGAATCTAAACTATACAGGGTGCCACCCAAACGTAATAAAAAATTAAACTTTTTTTTGTATGCGTCTTGTATTCAAATCGGTCCAGTCGTTTAGGAGGATTTCAGTGACATACATACGTACAGTAGAATTATAGATATAATGATATTGCTTATTTTTTCAATGTCTTCACAATTTTTACTGACTTAAACAAAGGCCTATCTATCATAATTTATTACGTTCTGATAAATGCTATATTTTCTGAATATAACCTAAGAATTCAAATGCAAATCATAAAATTGAGCAATTTATTAACTTCCGACTCCGTTTTTAAAATTGGCTGGTAAAAACCAACACCACAATTAAATCGTTTTAAAAACACGGTGTTTTTAAAGGGAAAAAGTGGTGTTGACAATAACGTACGGCGCTCGGTCAATCATGCTTGAAATAAAAGGCTTCCGACCCACACGATTTGAGGCATACAATTTTTCATGCCAAAACAAACTTTACATTTTTAACTGCCAAAAAAGTTTTCAATACTGCATTGGCCACTCACGTACACGACTCACGATTTTTGACACTTAAAAAAGAAACAAACATTCAAAAAAAGAACATGTAATGACAGATGAAAAAAATACAGCCAAGTAAACATTCAAAAAAAAGAACAATAATGACAAATGAAAAAATGACAGGTAAGTTAACAAGATAATTTTAATCTGTAGCCCACGGGCTGCCATAAAAAAATAACGTGATAAATTGCATACGAATCTCAAGTTGCCAGGATCATAAAAAGTAATTGAATTACTGCGAGTGAGAAAGGAAATAAAATTATAAAATAAAATATATGGTGAAATATGGCTGGCGGTTTCACACAAAAGGAATCACAAATTCCAAGGAATCTTAGCGGATTCTTGGTCCTAAGCTAACAATCGAAGGCTCGAACAAATTTGAATAAGACTAAATCATAAAACGTTTTTCGTTGGATTTATGGCAACATTTTTATTACTGTTTGCTGTTTTTTATTAGTATACTGGATGACGTGTGGATTGATGTTGTAAAATAAACAGGAATGTGTTTTTTAAAAAATAAAACTTAGCTTGGAATATCCCAGTCTTTTTAAACTAAGCTATAATTTATAATTTCACAATATAACGTAACTTTACAGCATTATCTTTTTTTAAGAATAAGATTCAAAAACCAGCAGCGTTTCTTTCTTGTAGGCATTTTTTAGCATCTCAATTAAGGTGTAATTTGAACCGTACGGTAATTTCAAAACATTAATTCATTCAGTCATTATTGAGACACTAAACCACCAAGAGGCCTTTGCCCTACATCATTACTTAATTTTAAACCCCATAAAGTACGAAGCTACTAAAATGACGCTGTAAATATGAAATTAACCCAAAAGCGTCTAAAATGTTGCATTTACAAACAAAGTAACGTCAATACTCATACATTATTGAAACGTGAGACGCACATGCCAACATTCGCAATAAAAGTGCCAAATTGCTGCACCGTCCAATTTTAACGCGAGTGAATAATTTATCTCCATATTTGTGAGATAACCGTGTGATGTTATAACTGCAACGTGTTGAACGTATTTGCTGTGCCAGAAAAAGGAGGGTAATGCTTTTGACCTGATAGTTTTACTGCATTTACTTGATTGCTAGGAAATTATGTTGTGTTTTAAAGTAAGCGAAGAGTAAGATTGGGGTGAGAAAGTATATTCTAGTTACTTCTATAGATTATTAGTTTAAACGGTTCTCATACATATCTCATACATTCTCTGTCTCTTCCTGGCTATGTGTCTCACATGGTGGTGGTGTCAGTCTTCCTTATTTTTCTCCTCCACTTCGCTCTTTTATCTCATACATTGATAAAGTCAAATCATGGTTCTGCTGAAAAATCATTCAACTCAAAATAATCCTACCATTAACTTCTGCACTCAGAGACGTCCATAAATCGACACTCAACTAACTGACGTAATTTTTCATACATTACATGTCAAAATCACTTATTAAATCTCGACTAAAGAAGCATTTGACGTCTGGGCGTCAGGGCGTAAGAAATGGTCATAATATTTTGAAAGCAATGTAGCACGTAATTTTCTTTTACATAAACTTTTTATCAGTAATCTTACGTATAATAAACAGATTTGTTCATCTCACTTCGCATTCTGCGGTATGGACGTATGTTTCAGTGTACCAAAATTACCACACACAAAATACTTTACAAATTAAATAGGTTAAACGTTAAATTTACGACGCAAGTCGTGCTTCGATGTAAAACCAACATAATTAAATTTAATTTAGGGCCGATTCGATGATCGTTGGATAATGTTACTTCGAAATTATCCAGCGTAAAATGAACTATCATTTCAGATTATACGTAGACTAGCAGCCGCGTTGTGCCCGTTCCCGTAGGAATTTCGGGAATTTTAATACTTACAAACCTTCCTCTTGAATCACTCTACCTATTTAAAAAACTTCATAAAAATCCGTTGCGTAGTATTCAAGATCTAAGCATACATAGGGACAGACAGAAAGACAGCGGAAAGCGACTTTGTTTTATACTATGTAGTGATAATAAGATGAAAAAAGCCGACACCAAGGTTGACCATAACCTACTCCAACTTACTTATAATTACATAATTACTTATAATTTTTAATACGAAATAAATATTTTAACTTTCCCCCCCCTTGAACGCGAACGTATTTTGTGAATGGCCCCTTAGTTAGATTCCATAATACAAGCTTAGAGCTTAGTTTAGTTCTAATTAATTAACCCTGTGTGAAGAAAAAAAAATGTTAATTAATATCTTACGATTCCATAGTAATCCAAGGGCATATATCTTTCCGCAGATAATATTACAACACAAAACTATAAATTGAACCTTACTCTAGCTTAGTAATTTTGTTAAATATATAGCCCATTTATCTGACAGATATGTTTTATTCGTTGATTGAACAATCGGCTGTTAAAAGTTTTAAAATGTAACCTTTTCCTTAATTTATGTTGTTTCTAATGAATCTGTAATGTGACAAGTTAATAGGGAATTAGTCTCTATAAATTATTTCATTGTGTTGTGAGAAAGTCTGTTGAGTTATTTATTTTTAAGTAATTTGGATTATTTCAAAAAATTTTGGACTACTTATATGGAAGATTTTAGGCTGTCTAAAGGTGTCGACACCAGGTCTAGTAGTAGCCAAGAGGACAAGAGATTTGATTTTGTTTTCTCTCATAAAAAAAACATGTATTTTTCTGTATTTCAATGAAAGATACATGTGAAATGAAATACATGTCAATAAAAGACATTTAACTGATAATTAATAACACTATGCCACTTTTCGTTGTCACTGAACTCCTCCTAAACGGGTGGATGGTTTAGATTCACACTAGCGACATCTATTCGGTCGCGGGTGGAACCACCGCGCTGAACAGCAAGAAACTAATAATTTTATTTAGTTTGTTTATGACGGTATTCTATTGTATGTGCAATACACCAGACTATCTGAATTATATTCTATGAAGTACAATCACAAACAAACACTTCTATCAATGTTAAATTCAACACTCCGATATCACTTGAGGCCGCGATTGTATTTCGCAATTGACATTCATGTGTCAAATATTTGACAGTATTAGGTGTCATGTTACACTGTGACGTTTGTCAAAGTAAATATTTAAAGTGTGAAATATTAGGTAGTTTGGTTTTGTATTTTTATGGCGGCGCGTGGCGAAGACTGGACAATAGGTATTGTAAGTTTATGTTAAGCAACGGTGAATTAGGACACTTTTTGGATGGGTGGCTGATGTTGGTATTTTAGTAGACAAAGATAGGCAGACCGCGAAAGATAGACAGTGTTTGAAGCGTTTGGGAGAGACATTTGTCCAGCACTGAGACGATAATATATTATATGAAAAAAATAGACTACTATAGCGTGTCATTTACGTTTAGTAATCACAATACCCGAAAAAGCAGAAAATCTGAATCCACTACAAGAAAAATGGCTTTATTATTTATTTAAAACGGGAACCTACGTACGACGACGCTACTTAGCCTCCGTCGTACGTAAGTTCCCGTTTTAAATAAATAATAATGACATTAACGTACGATTCAATTAATAGTAAGATGGCTTTATCAACCTATCTCCATAAACCAAAACATAAATAGAACCAAATGTATCCATAGTAACATCACACATATTATTTTACTGTTAATTGAAACGTACGTTAATGTCATTATTAGTTATTTGAACGGGAACTTACGTACGACGGAGACTACTGTCGAGAGTTCCTCGATACGTTTCGGCCACATACGGTGGCCTTCAGCAGGAGGTGGGTGAAGCGCTCGCGACAGCGTCTCTCCCCGCTCGGGGAACTCTCGACTGTAGTCTCCGTCGTACGTAAGTTCCCGTTCAAATAACTAATAACATATATTATTATCTGGCCCCCAAATCCCTAAATAAGCTTAGTTTAATAAGCTTCCCTTATCAAAACGAACACACCAACAACACACACAATAACTGCAAAATTAACAACATGCTAACCTAACTGTTATTTTGCATATCACGTTGGTACTCACTCGACGCCTAAGTATGCAAATTGACAATGATTGTTCAACATAATGACGATGGGAAGTGTAATGTCAGCCTAAAACGATAGGCTGTGTATAGCGGTGGCCTAAATACCGTTGCAACGAACAGTGGTTCGATTGTGAATGAAACTAGGAAGTTTTTTGACTTAGCGGGTCGTGTTTGATAGTTTAGTGATGTGCTTAGTCGATTACTATCGATAGTTTAGAAAAAAATAATCTTAACACAAAATGGAACTAAAAGTTACTTAAGTCTTAAGCGAACACTACTCATTTTGAATTGAATCTACGTTTACGGATACACTTCGCTTTTATTTTAAGTACATTTTTTTCTAACTTGTTCTGTGAGCACGGTTCCTGTAAAGGGGCCGAAACGTCCGATGAAAATGTAAAATAAAAGCGAAGTGTAGGTATCCATTCCGCCGCAAAGGAATTGTAAGTGCTGTGAGAAGGAATCTGACATTAATTATAGTCACAACTCTTCCTTCTACATAGGATGAATATTAATTAATTCGTACCATTCTTACCTCGCCATTATACCTTTTTTCTCTCAGTAGTTTGTTAACGCAACAATTTGATCTTACCTGAAAATAATAAAAGGGTCATTAATTAATAAATCAGATATATTTTATTTACTACTAGCAGCACCCCGCGATTTTACCCGCGTTGTGCCCGTTTCCAAGGAATCGGGATGAAAAATAGTCTATAACCTTCCCGTTGAATGTGGCTATCCATTACATAAAGAATTATTCGAATCGGACTGGTTATTCCTGAGATTAGCCCGAACATACAAACAAACAAAATTACTAATTTTACCTCTTTACAATATTAAGATTGTATCGATATCACATACCAATTATATCGACTATTCACTGACTTCCCTTCCCTATCAACAGGATTGCATCATTTGGAGCATAGTTGCGTTGGTTTGACTAATTTTTCTTTGTTGTAAACTTGGTTTGAGCAATTCCTCATTGTATTGGACAACAATAGGCCTTTGGTTGTTTTTGTGCCGGAAAATTTATCTTAATCATTAGTTTTTAGATGTTTTGTAAGATTGAACTTGACTGCTTTTTGGTGATACAGTGTGGTAATAGAGGCAACATTTTGTCATTATTATTATTGTACTTTTCCGTGGGAATGTCGGGAATCTTTGTACATATAAACCTTCCTTTTGATCACTCTATCAATTAAAAAATCCCCGCGTGAAAATCCGTGCAGTAGTATTTCAGTTTATCGCTAATAGACAGACAGACGCGGCCGGGGACTTTGTTTTATAATATTATGTAGTGACTAGCAGCGCCCCGCGGTTTTACCCGCGTTGTGCCCGTTCCCGTGGGAATTTCGGGATAAAATGTAGCCTATAGCCTTCCTCGATAAATAGACTATCTAACAGTGAAAGAATTATTCAAATCGGTTCAGTAGTTTCTGAGATTAGCGCGTTTAAACAAACAAACAAACAAACAAACAAACAAAACAAACTCTTCAGCTTTATAATATTAGTATAGATTTTCCTTGAATGTTGTGCGTTCCTATCAAATGTCTCAGACAGGAATTTAGATTTAAGTAGGTACTATTTGGGATGATACTGCTGGAATTCTTAATAAATAAATGAAACAAAGGATAGATAGGTCTAAAGAATAGATGGCTGTTACTAGTAAAGATCTTTGAGTTGTGATCGTATATTAGATGGTAGTTATGAGAGTAGACTTTGACGAGTACGTTGAGAGTTTATTAGCAACGTTGATTTTTACTATATAAATACAAATCGTATTAAAATTTTGCGTAATTTATAAGTAAGTAAGTTAAAGTTACATTAACCAAATGTTAACTGGTATCATTATTTTCTTAAAGGTAACTTAGTAATTCGACCTCAGATATTACATTTCAACAATTTTCCTCAATAAAACCTTCGCTACTACATTTTAAGACATTTCGTAACAAACGCAAGTAAGTTTTCCCTATATTGTATTAAATGACTACCATGATTCTTTTGAGTTTGTCAACATTGCGTATTTTTTATTTAGTTTAAAAAGAGGAAGGTATCGTATCTATACTAATATTATAAAGCTGAAGAGTTTGTTTTGTTTGTTTGTTTGTTTGTTTGTTTGTTTAAACGCGCTAATCTCAGAAACTACTGAACCGATTTGAATAATTCTTTCACTGTTAGATAGTCTATTTATCGAGGAAGGCTATAGGCTACATTTTATCCCGAAATTCCCACGGGAACGGGCACAACGCGGGTAAAACCGCGGGGCGCTGCTAGTATTCTATATTTTCAATGTTTTTGTCTAATACTCCTCACTGTTACTGATATCTTCGGTGAGATGAGAAGCCTTTGCCCAGCTGTGGGGTATTACAGGCTAATACTGTTAGCGTATGCCTACAGAATGGTCTCTTTTTTAACAATTCGTTAGCTTTTTAACCGACTTTTGAATTCTGTTTTTCAGTATAAAAAGGTATTATACGTCGATTACAACACAGCAATTAACTAACACCGCAAGTAATGATCCATTATTAATAAGTGTTCCGGAATATCTCACATTTCCGTTGGCCTAAAAAGAGATGCATGTTTGATGTTACACACTCATGTTTACGTTACAAAAATATCGTGGTAACCGATGTGGCCTCGTTCTTACGATGTTTGGTACAAATGTTTGGGCAAATGTATGCCAAAGGTAGCATGAAGTTTGAGCTTTATTAGACAAGGGGTACATAGGTACACTATTTGCTACTGTCAAAGTTTATGTTACATGGTTATGACACGTACCAATATGTGTAGTGATGTCACATGATAGTCACATTTTGAAGGTAAAGCATCGATTGTCACTTGTTGTTGTGTCTTTATACACATTTGTTTGAGGGTCTAGAAATGTCCTATTAAAAAGATAAAAATAATAAACACTTATTCAATAAAAACTTCCTACTTTTCTAAAGTCAATAAAAAACTCGAAAAGATTATAAACAAAAATTGTAATCAAAGACAATCTCATCTCCATAGATTATAAACAATGATAATATTTAATGTGACATTGACAAAACAGGTTGTTTTAATTTATTAGTTGTGTCTATGACTAATCTGTAAGGTTATGGACAACACCCACCGAGTGCCGGCGCAATTTGGAATTATGTAAATCGAATTTTTGTTTGAATAATTTCGAGTTAGGTGTTTCTAAAGAGATTTTAAAATACGTCGTCTTTCTTATTTTTTCTTTTGTTTCTTAATATGCATAAATTCTATTTTTAATAATATTGAAATCCTTTTGGTTAATGTGTTTTTGGTATGTGTCATATGGGGTCATGGAATAATAATTTTATTGGAAATATCTAGAATAGTAGGAATTAATAGGACATTGCGATTTTCCCTTGTATTTACAATATTTTCCGTTGTAAAACATATAAGACTGACACTGGAAAATAGTCTTGCAATTAAAAACTTTATCTTGGTATGCATTTTATTTTACCGCCATTCTTAGTAACTCCTAATCATGACCTACTAGACCATGACTCACAATGTCAACTGTCATTAATATTATTTTATCTCGCTCTTCCTTAATCACTACACTATCTTCTATCTCTGTCTATATTTTACTTGTACTAATGAGTTTAGCATGTGTTTTGAAGACCTTGAGAAGTATCGTAACATCTGAACTAACATGGCAGCCATTTGTGTAACAATATAAAGTATTCTTACATAGTTAAAGACCTATTGTGTTACGGAATAACAATTTTTGGTGTTATTGTTTGTAAATGTTGGGCTTTGTTTTTGGAGATGTTAAATTAAAAGTTGGTTTGTATAAGTTATTTAAACATTTGGTGTAATTTACTTGTTTGTTTAAACTGTGTTTAAAGGGCATATTTCAAGTAGGTACTTATGGATTGATAGTAGACTTTTATAGAGCCTTATTATAGCTTCTCTTTGCTTATGCGGTGTTCATCAAATGATTACTACAATGATTTTTAGAAGTAGTACCTACTTAGCTCAGTCCAGATGAATAGGTTTACCAATTACTTACTCTACGTTTGACTAAGTAAATCTTTAACTAAAGCATAACCTATCTTGAAATTATCATTTCGTCAACATTTTTAAATTTTCAGGATTATTTCACAACCGGTTCAAAATTACATTATACAAGAACATTTAGCAACGTTTCATTGCTTAGTAACTATTCCATTTCAAATATCAATGTCTTTAAGATCACCATCATTATTACCCAAGAAACATTATCCAGTATTTGTGCCACATTCCAAAAGAAAAGGTCAGATTTGTTTACAGAAAAACAAAACAGAATCTGATATAATAAATAACAGTGACAATATACTAGGTACCTACAATAACAGATTATTATAGACTATTATCGCCCCGCGGTTTTAACCGTGCAGTGTAAATCGTTCCCGTGGGATTTTCGGGAATTTCTATACTTATAAACCTTCCTCTTAAATCACTCTATCTATTTTAAAAAAACTGCATCAAAATCCGTTGCGTAGTTTTAAAGATCTAAGCATACATAGGGACAGACAGCGGAAAGCGACTTTGTTTTATACTATGTAGTGTTAACAGTGACAAAATACTAGGTACGTACGATAACAGGTTAAAATAACGGTATTGTTATCTAATACTTGTTTCTCGGTTTTGATTGATATAATGTTACGTGTGGTGCGACTGTTATTTTATTTGATCGAGTAGGTATAGTCCGATGGTGGTATCGATTTAGTATCGATATAATAAGGTGGTATTGTGCTTGAAGTTTTCTTTCTTGTTACGTGGATTAGGTAATAATGTTATAATAGGTATTTAGTGTAGTGTGTAGGGTATACAAACTAATATCATGGTTTGGATTGGATTGGTAGATTAAATAATGTTTATTGCCGTGAAAAGGTTCTGTAAAAAGGAGGTAATCGTGTTTTTTTAAAGTGATACATTTAATTTAGTGTAAAGATACTTTTATTTATGAGCTAAAAAAAGTCATGTAATTTTTTTTTATTATTCCGTAGACAATACCGTGCCGTGATCTCAAAATGTGTTTTAAATTTTCGATTTTGAAAACTTATAGGATGTGTACAAACCTTATAGTTAACATTATTTTGACAAGCCCGTTGGCACAGTGGCAGTGAGAGCGCTTACTGTGTTGGGGGTTGCGGGTTCGATTCCCGCCCGGAGTCAACAATAGTTGTTGGCGACGAAGTCTGGGTGTCAATTATTACTTATAAAGTATTTGTGTATCTATAGGTAGTAGTATCAGTGAGTTAGATTCCATAACACAAGCTTAGAGCTTACTTTGGGTCTAATTAACCGTGTGTGAATTTGTCCGGGTATATTTATTTATTTATTTATTGTAGTTAGGTCAAAAGATAATAAAGGTCCGCTTTAAATATATTTTACGATCGCGCGTGTCAATTGTGGAGTATTTGGGTCATCGAGTGTCTTTATTGGCTATGGTCAATAAAAGTTATTACCTATACATCATTCTCTATGAATGTTTATTGTTTTTGGAGAGGGTCATATATCATTTATTTCTGAATCAGGTTCTTGAAGGTCTATAATTATTTTAGATTTATTTTTTTAATAGAGATAGCAGGAAATGAATTTAGCATTCCAATAGTTGTAAGCTTAATATATTATATACTAATATAATAAAGCTGAAGAGTTTGTTTGTTTGTTTGTTTGTTTGAACGCGTTAATCTCAGAAACTGCTAATCCGATTTGAATAATTCTTTTTATAAAAGATAGCAGCGCCCCACTGTTTTACCCATGTTGTGTCCATTCCTGTGGGAATTTCGGGATGAAAAATAGCGTATGTTACTCGTGGATAATGTAGCTTTCGAATGGTGAAAGATTTTTTAAAAACGGTCCAGTAGTTTTTGAGCATATTCATTACAACCAAACAAACAAAGTTTTCCTCTTTATAATGTTTGTGTAGATAGCCACATTCAATGGGAAGGTTATATAGGCTAATGGATAGCCAAATTCAATTCAATGTTTTGTACAGATATTCCTACCGCAAGTCACAACACGGGTAAAACCGCGAAACGCTGCTAGCAACTTTATATTTCGGAATTAATGGTAAATGCTAGCATTTACCATTAATTTCTAATATCTAGATATGCTTGTTTTCTTTTTAAAAATACTTAACTAAAATCTCTCCTACAGTTTCAATGCGGGTTTTTTATAATAAGCAGGTGTTTAGAATAAACCAAACATATAAAATAATATCCGTTTTGCCATAAATCTTCATCCAAGACAAATAGTCGCAAAAAATAAATACAAACAAAACTAATAATTATTTAGTTTCATTCATAACTTCAAAATCCATTTTAAGTTCAATGACTCACAATTTCACTAACCACTATAGAACTATGTCGCAATAACAAACTTTGTGCAACAGATTCAATATTGATATCAAAATTTGAATGATTAAAGAGAAAAGGTTCTAAGTCGTAAGTTTTATCAAAGAGGTCTGTAGGTAGAGGTTTATAGCAAATAATTATTTATGCCTTTTGGCAATACAATTCAAATTATTGGTTGTATTAAAACAACGGTTTTGTTGTCTTTGGCAATTATTCAAATTAACACTAATTGTTGTGCTAAACACATTTTGATGAAATTAATTTGTATCGATTTAATTTTATAGAGCCTTAAATGTCGGTAAGTACCGTAAAGTAAATTCGAGTAGGTTGGTGGTCAATCTGATGTCGGAGTTTTAGACCGCCACAAGGCCTTCGACTTGGTCTAACGATCGAAACAACTGGAACCGACAATTTAACGTGCCCTCCGAAGCATGATAGCCCTCAGATAGAAATGCCACTATTGGCCACCCATCTAGTAAGGGCCGAGCTTAACATTGTTTCAGAATCGCTATGAGCTAACAAAGCAAAGTATGCCTAGGGCTTTAATTCCCACTAATATCTATACTAATATTATAAAGCTGAAGAGTTTGTTTTGTTTGTTTGTTTGTTTGTTTAAACGCGCTAATCTCAGAAACTACTGAACCGATTTGAATAATTCTTTCACTGTTAGATAGTCTATTTATCGAAATAGATAGCCACATTCAACGGGAAGGTTATAGGCTATTTTTCATCCCGAAATTCCTACGGGAACGGGTACAACGCGGGTAAAACCGCGGGGCGCTGCTAGTATCAAAAATAAGGATGGATGTATGTTAGTTACTATGTTTGTTACTCTTTCATTCAAAAACTACTGAAAGGATTTGGATTAAACTTTATAGGTTAGGTATATATCAGAATAACACATGGGATACATTTTATCCCGAAATTCCCGCGGGAACGGGTACAAAGCGGGTGAAACCGCGTGGCTCGGCTAGTATTAATATAACTACGTAAAATTTTAAAAATTAATAAAGGAAATAAATCCTTTTATGTTAAAACAGTGTTTGCTTCAGTAAAATTCCTTTTAGACCTAGAGCCCGTGAACCCCAGACCTTCGTCATTTTATAAAAGCTGAAAGTTTGTCAGCGCATGCTCCCAACACAGGTAAGAACGATGGACAATTATGAAGTTTGGGTTACAGTGGCTTTGGCAGGTAAACGGTACTAAAGGTCAATGGTCGAAAACACCAAGTTGGCCATCGATTTCGATATCACCGTCAAAGGGTGACTTGTACAACTTGTCAAGAGCTTTCAAATGACATAGGTCATGTCACTGTTGAGCATTAGGATCAGCGTCCATAGCATAGGTCAACTCCAATCTTCAATGGTCGAAAACACCAAGTTGGCCGTCGATTTCGATGTCACCGTCAAAGAGTGACTTGTACAACTTGTCAAGAGCTTTCAAATGACATAGGTCATGTCACTGTTGAGCATTAGGATCAGCGTCCATAGCCATAGGTCAACTCCAATCTTCAATGGTCGAAAACACAAAGTTGGCCGTCGATTTCGATATCACCGTCAAAGGGTGACTTGTACAACTTGTCAAGAGCTTTCAAATGACATAGGTCATGTCACTGTTGAGCATTAGGATCAGCGTCCATAGCATAGGTCAACTCCAATCTTCAATGGTCGAAAACACCAAGTTGACCGTCGATTTCGATATCACCGTCAAAGGGTGACTTGTACTTGTACAACTCTTCAAGAGCTTTCAAATGACATATGTCATGTCACACAAATCGCACTTTGTTATTTGATGAAATTGATCGGTATTTTACACACCTTTAGTACCGTTTACCTGCCAAAGCCACTGTAACCCAAACTTCATAATTGTCCATCGTTCTTACCTGTGTTGGGAGCATGCGCTGACAAACTTTCAGCTTTTATAAAATAACGAAGGTCTGGGGTTCACGGGCTCTTAGTCCATTTTTCAAATATTTGAACGAAAAACAAATTAATGAAAATAACCTTTTAAAAATCGAATGCTAGGTCCTTCAAATAAATTATGTTGCTCGTGATTGGCTAATACGTATCTTAAAAGTTCATAAAGTTTAAATTAAAACCTTTTTATTTAAAACCCGACGAAAAAAGAGAGGTGTTATTAGTTTGAATCTATAAGTTTTTATTTGTGGCCTTTTCATCTTGGACCGATTTTAGTATAACTTTTGTTGTTGGGAAGGTGCGTTATAAATAAGTTATGCTTTAATGAAAAATTAGTAGGGTGTTGTAACATTGTTAATTTGACTTATTTTTAATATTGCCTAGGTACACAGCTGTACTCGTCTTAAATTGACCTTTCAAGTTTTTTAAGTATTTTAAAAACTGAATTTAGTCTTAAATATTTTCAATGCTTGTAGAATCGAATCAGTTACTCCCAAATAAAATGCTGTCGCTTTTCCTCTAGGCTATTTTATATAAATAAGTTTTCAATAGAATTTTATGAAAATAATATAATAATATCAAGTATTCTTAGTACAAAGCTCAAGTTGAGCTCAAGTGGGAGTTACACGACCTCTGGAACACCCACTCAGTTATGAGAAAACTAAGTGTTTTTACCCGCGACTTCATTCCCTTCTAAATAGATGGAGCTGAGGTGCATAGTTCGAATGTTATTTCTAAAATTATTTTAGTTTAAAGCAAGCATTACATGCCATCGTTATTTTCTCAAATTTTGAATACTCCTGTCACTATTTTGGTGAAAAAAAAAACAGCAATAATGTGTTAGCCTGTAATGTCCCACAGTCGGGAAAAAAATCTCTCATCACACTGATAGATGCCTACTTCGAGTTGGTTATCTCAAACTCGAGCCATTTATGTTTGTCCAATATAATAAACTAGGAGCACCCCGCGGTTTTACCCGCGTTGTGCCCTTTCGTGTGAGAATTTCGGGTAAAAAAATAGCCCATAACTTTCTTGTTGAATGTGGCTATTTGTTACAAAAATAATTATTTAAATCGGACCGTCATTCAGAAGATTTGTTCGAACAAACAAACTTACAAATAACTCCCAACAAAAACTAAATAGACTACATAACATAATAAACTAAATAGATACATAACAACTCAAACAAATACTAAATAGACTACATAACAATGTTTCTGTTATTCTTAAGGTTACTTCTTGAAACAAAATCTATAATAACTAGGTTTTATCGAGTTCCTATCAATAAAGTTAATACAAATGTGTTCTGATAATAAACCTTATTCCTTTGGAATAAAGTTCAGGAAAATAACCATTTGTGTGGGCTTCAATGAAGTACTGAAAACGTTTATAATACGTGTAGGAGGGATATAATTAAAATGATGACGTAAATGTTTTCACTTTTTTTCAATAGAATACTTATTTTTATGAAAAATAAATATTATTTATGAAGTAAATGTGTTAAGGTAGCGTTCCGTTGTCGACGGCAGACGGCAAACGCATTCGGTTCGCGAACATTAGATAAGACACAATGACACTCCCGTGACCACGAGTTGTGTGATGTGCTCAAAACGTCGGGTATGTATTATAATTTATAACTAAGCTATTTTTTATCTCAACTCTTTACAGTCCCATTTCATTAAGCCCCATTTCACCGTAACAACTAAATCAGTTCATCAATCAGCTTTTGGACCAGGATTAGTCCAAGATCTAAACTGAGATTAATATTTAAAAAAGGAATCAATAAAACCGAGTTGACTGTACATAGTTCGAGATAGAAACGGTTAATTTGGACCGTAGTATTAATTTAAATTATGTGAGTTTAAAAAGTACATTAGTGGTGCAGTCTGCGGTTGCAGCTTGCGGTGCAAAAGTTCCTGATCAGCGTGCGGTTTCTGTCTGCGGTTGATGATGAATGGAATGCTACCTTAATTATTAAATTAACAGACATAGAAATAAATAAATAAATATTTACAGACGGTTAATTAGACCTAAACTAAGCTCTAAGCTTGTAACATACTTACCTACCATATACTAACCTACCTTAAATGGTATCCATTACTTTTATTATAATAGCAGTCACGCTTAAATAAATAAAAAGAAAGGTAAGATAAATAAGTACCACAGTTATTATCTACTAACTAATTGAAAAAGAAAACCGCAAAGATAATTCCTATATGAAATCTTTTAGGTAGATTAATTAATTACTTACTCGTATTATATACTCGTATAACACTACACAGTATAAAACAAAGTCGCTTTCCGCTGTCTGTCGGTCCCTATGTATGCTTAGATCTTTAAAACTACGCAACGGATTTTGATACCGTTTTTTTAAATAGATAGAGTGATTCAAAAGGAAGGTTTATATGTATAAAAAATCCTGAAATTCCCACGGGAATAGGCACAACGCCGCGTGTAAAACCGGTGGCGCTGCTAGTATTATAATATGATAAAACCACAAGATATATCTTTTCCCTACAATTTCTCATAAGCACCTAATTATTTTCCGCTTCGTTTTCCTTCACGGTCTATAATTAGATAACTCTTGTCTTGTTATATTTTCGACCAAAATATAGGATACTTTATTCAACGATTATTATTTTATTGGTGGTGCAGTCTGCGGTTGCAGCTTGCGGTGCAAAAGTTCCTGATCAGCGTGCGGTTTCTGTCTGCGGTTGATGATGAATGGAATGCTACCTTAATTATTAAATTAACAGACATAGAAATAAATAAATAAATATTTACAGACGGTTAATTAGACCTAAACTAAGCTCTAAGCTTGTAACATACTTACCTACCATATACTAACCTACCTTAAATGGTATCCATTACTTTTATTTTATTAGCAGTCACGCTTAAATAAATAAAAAGAAAGGTAAGATAAATAAGTACCACAGTTATTATCTACTAACTAATTGAAAAAGAAAACCGCAAAGATAATTCCTATATGAAATCTTTTAGGTAGATTAATTAATTACTCGTATTATAACACTACACAGTATAAAACAAAGTCGCTTTCCGCTGTCTGTCTATCCCTATGTATGCTTAGATCTTTAAAACTACGCAACGGATTTTGATACCGTTTTTTTAAATAGATAGAGTGATTCAAAAGGAAGGTTTATATGTATAAAAAATCCTGAAATTCCCACGGGAATTGGCACAACGCCGCGTGTAAAACCGGTGGCGCTGCTAGTATTATAATATGATAAAACCACAAGATATATCTTTTCCCTACAATTTCTCATAAGCACCTAATTATTTTCCGCTTCGTTTTCCTTCACGGTCTATAATTAGATAACTCTTGTCTTGTTCCATATTTTCGACCAAAATATAGGATACTTTATTCAACGATTATTATTTTATTAGTATGATTCCTGCTTCGGAGGGCACGTTAAGCCGTCGGTCCCGGTTACTTTCTACGGATAGTAGTCGTTACATGAGCCATGTCAGAGACCTTTGGCGGCTCAATAACTTTTCAGTAATTGTTATTTTGTAAAGGAAATAATGATTATTCAGTAATGTGAGGGCATCGCTAGTCGTAAATGGTGTTAACTCAAATATTTCGCAATGTCTATTATGAGTCAGCCATGGAAGGTATTGGCAATGAGTAAGTAATTAACATTAATAAACCAATGAGTAAGCTTGGTACAATCGGTTAGGTTGCCCTCTGTATATCCTACTATTATTATAAATGCGAAAGTTTGTGAGGATGGATGTATGTACGTTTGTTGCTCTTTGACGAAGACTACGAAAAATATTTGGATGAAACTTTAAATTAATATAGGATATACATCAGAATAACACATGGGATACATTTTATCCCGGAATTCCCGCGGGAACGGGCACAACGCGGGTAACACCGCGGCACGCGGCTAGTGTTGCATATTTTACGAAAATACGTCGTAAGAGTGCTTTCAGAATGTGTGTGGTACTCTTAAAATTATGACTTTCAGAATCTGAAATTAATTGAGTTTTTGGAATCTGAACGCCTGGATAGATCCAAATTAGCCAGGATATATCCAAATTAGCCAGGATATATCCAAATTAGCCAGGATATATCCAAATTAGCCTGCTTAGATCCAAATTAGCCAGGATAGATAGATCCAAATTAGCCAGGATAGATCCAAATTAGCCTGGTTACCAAATAAGCCCGTAAAGATCCAAATTCATGTATGGTGCCGGCTTAAATGTTGATAACAACGTAGCGCGGACAAATGTGTATTGTACACCTACATAAGCAGTCTGGTCAATCGCTATATTTGTTGATAGTATCTACTTAGAAAACATTGCACATCTATTGATACTTTGTGGAATACATCATTCATTTGCGTTCAAACTCGTGGCTATAAATTGTTTTGTTACCCAGTTTGTGGTTGGTTATGTAGTCGAGTTAGCAAAAAGTTTCCAAACAAATTGTTTTTAGTCAATAAATCTACACTAATATTATAAAGAGGAAAACTTTGTTTGTTTGGTTGTAATGAATAGGCTCAAAAACTACTGGTCTGTTTTTAAAAATTCTTTCACCATTCGAAAGCTACATTATCCACGAGTAACATAGGCTATTTTTCATCCCGAAATTCCCACAGGAATGGACACAACGCGGGTAAAACCGCGGGGCGCTGCTAGTTATGCTATAATACCTATATAGCGCTCGTGGCGTTTGTTCAACTTTGTCCTCTTTGCTGATTATGCAGAGCTCATCATGGACATTAATATGATAAGAAGCACGGTATTAAATTATATTAAGCTAGTTTATAAACTGTTACAGGCTTGTTGCCAAGACAGTGTTACGAAAAACAAATACGGAAAGACAAACATGATGAAACTATAACGGTTTTTTGACATTCGGTTCTGAAACTATAAAAAATAATTAAAGACAAAAAGAAAGCTTATCTAGAAGATCTTTACCACTATAACTTATATCACTTCACAAACTAACCATAAAATACTAAACAAACTGACAACCTTCCACTTTCAGTTTTTGTAGTTAGATCTTCTTCTTATCGAGTGGATGGTCAACTTGAACAATCCTGGTGTCAGAGTTATAGAGCCGCCAAAGGCCTCTGACGTGGCTCATGTAACTACTATCCGTAGAAAGTAACCGGGACCGACGGCTTAACGTGCCCTCCGAAGCACGGAATCATCTTACTTTTCGGGCAATCAGGTGATTCAGCCTGCAATGCCCTAACCAAACTGAGGACAGTCTCACAAAGTGATTTTTGTGAGATATCCCCACTGGGAATCGAACCCGGAACCTCCGGATCGTGAGCCGAGCGCTCAAACCACTAGACCACGGAGGCTGTTAAAGACCACGGAGGCTGTTTGTAGTTAGATAGAAACACTATACAACTATTATACCTATTTACAACAAAAAGTTAAGGTACACTTTCACGACCACCTTCCAAACAAAATCATCCAAAGGATCTTTGACACAATGATCGTATCCCCAGAAAGGTCGAAATCAACCTGTTAAAATACCCCCAGACCCGGAACAAACCTTATCTTCAGAGATAGTCAACGAAATCTCGTCCACACCGACTTTTCCAAGCGAATGACTCATTTTAGTACGTGTTATGTGTCACAGTGGAAAGTAAACAGTAGTATCGTTTTATTATGATAAAATCGTAACACATTGACGCCTCGAAAGTGCGTTGAAGTTTTGACGTCAAATTGTCATAGAGATGCTATCGCCTGCCAAATCTATAGGTTACAGTTTTGGGTCGCGAATGATGTCTGTATTTTTGTTTTAAGTATATTTTCTCAGGAACTATGTACTGATCCGATTTGAATAATATTTTTTGTAATAGATACTTAAACTTAATGTAAAAATTATAAGTTATTTACATCCCTAAATTCGAGTAAAACCGCGGGGCGTTGCTAGTAAATTAAAATAGTAATAAAACCGCAAAACGGAAATGCAAATATTAAAAACAATATGAATTCGAATTTAACTTTGAAATTGGAATATTGAAAATAACAATTGAATAAAACAAACCATTCGTTCAGGCGAAAGTAATTTGATTAAATACAAAATTAATATTCGATTCGGGTGAATGAGTCACGTTCTGTTTGAATATAAATAACTGCCGAACTGACTGAATGGGTTTTATAATTGTTTGTTTTAATAATAAAAGGGTTGAAGTTTGAGGGATGTAGGGGTAAACACTTAGTTAATTATGCTGTAGTTTTATGTAGTTAAGTTGTTACTATATTACCATAACTAAAATGGTATAAGTTAATTTTAAAGTTTTTGAATTAATCGTAGTGTGACGTTGTAATCATTATATTTTTTGAAAAGTGTTAATTATGTTATTGTTACTTAAATTGAAAACGGAAGATTATTTCAGGATCAAGAACAATTATTGTATAATGCGACACATATACTCGATTTTTATATATACTACATTTTGGAACAATAAAAATAAATAGAGTATACATACCACTAAATACAGAATACCTATATACTGTGAAACATTTATAAATTATTTTCCTCAAATCAACACACGCGTAGTTACAAAAAAGAAATGCATGATGTCAACGACAAGCTATGACGCACGCACACACAGATACGCTTTTCACGAGTTTCGATAGGTGTAAATGGATGCCAGTAGAGATTTACTACGTAAAATTTCTTTGTACGCATTTTAATATGTATGTCTATTTCCGTAGCAAATCTAGTCATTGATGAATTTCTAGGTGTATTTTTAATTTATGTTCTCGTCGTAAGTTAACTAACTGCAAACTTCCTCACACTGTGTCACAAACAAATGTGTACAACATCGTAATTACTGCGCTTGGGCAACTCTGTGGCATCCTGTCATTTTGCAAATGCCCTTTTGTGTGTCAGTGTGTGTGTACAGAGGTCACTGACATTGTTGATGTGTTAATATTGAGATAAGACTCAGCGGGGTGTTTATCAAAATACGTGAGAAGTTTTTAGTCAAGTTTTTTGCGTTTCGTTTTGGTCTGTAAGATGAGATAGGATAGATGAGACAAAAGTATTTGTTCTGTCTTGTTATGAGTTATAGTTAAAAGTGTAGTGAAGATGGTTTAGTTATGGCAATAGACTGTCACTCGCTTAAGGAATCACTACATAATTTATAAAACAAAGTACTCGGCCGCGTCTGTCTGTCTGTCTGTTCGCGATAAACTCAAAATATTTCTGAATGGCTTTTGCCGCGGTTTTTTTTAAAAGTAGATAGAGTTATTCAACATGATAACGATTTGGACAATGTTTAATGAACTCTGAGTGCGGCATTGAGACATTTTAATGACAAACGCCTCATCCAAAACAAACCAGTACTTATGAAAAAATCACGGCAGAACATACTTGTACTTACACACATGCGGATCGAACACATAACCTCCTATTCTGAAGTCAGCAAAGACAAAGTACACGTCTGACGTCTGACAAACAGCAAATAAATTAAAACGCACCTACTTAGAAACAATTAAGGAAACAAAACTACATTTGCAAACGTATTGATAAACAAAAGTATTACAACATAACCATTCTCTATAATTCCGCTTATTAAATAAAATTATCATAGCTATAACAAGTGAAAATATGTAAATATCCAGTGAAAACTGCGAACTTAGATTTTACGATTGTGACGTAATACCCATGTGTTGGCGTGTGTTTATACTTAATTTGAGGTTAAACAAGTATTGTGTATACTTAACTTAAGTAGATAAGCACGAAAACCTACTGGGTTGTATGAGTGCTACCAACTTTCTGAAATCGGTGTACAATGCGACCATTCCGTAAACATTAAGTGAAGGTATTAACTTTCATACACTTTTTGAATCTGTATCTTTCTTTTCTATCTTTTCGTCGTTTTAGGGTCAACACTGCGTTAAGCGTGCGCCCGTCGCGTGCGCACGCGGCGGTTCACTTTTGTGTGAAGCCACACGCGGCGGGCCCACGCGACGGTTCACTTTTGTATGAAACCGCGGCGTGCGCACGTTTAACGCAGTGTCGGCCATTAGTGTTGGGTACTATTTTATCCTTATTAGGATGCTATGCTATGCTAAATTGTTAGTGGGTTATAATATGTTTTATTGTTTATTGGGTAATGACTTTCCCGATAAAATCTTTGGGAGCCAAGTTGAGCCAAGTACTGTTTGTAAATTTAAATTATTTTTCTCTTTTAATGTCATATTGTAAATACTATGGCAATAACTCTTTCTTCGTTTTTTTCGTCATCATCATCATCATAAATTTAAGAGGCTCTTGTCGCTCTAGGCTCATGTGGGCGAGTCTGAGGCAGTCCGACGAGATCGCATTTAACATAGCAACATTATAATAGTATTGCTATAGACACCCTAGCAAAACCTGCCTTATATCTACTACTACTTCATGCTCATAAGATATCCAACATTCTTTTACTGTCAAACGTAAATTTTTTTTCGTTACCTTTTAAAAATCTTTTCTTTTTGCAAAATTTTGCAGCAACATAGCTTTGCTTTAGTAAAGGCACCGTAACAGCAATACCTACCAATGTATTCTCTATGGTTCGTTATTTGATATCGAATATCGGTTTCTAAGATGAAGGCATGTGTGGGATTATGCTTATTGGAGCTAAGAGTATATGGTTAGCGTAGGAGTTTGGGAGTGCTAATGGTAATGCGATGAACTTTTATTGTATTCGTAAACTTAAACTTTTAGTGCGAATGTTACTTCGAGATTCAAAAGTGTATGCTACAATTGATAGGGAATGGATAAGAACAAACAGATTTTCCTTGACTATAGAGAAAAGTTCTATGATTTCTATGAAAGACGATTAATGGCGTATCCACACAAGCCACCGGCTTAGCTTGGTACGCGTGGCTGATGTATGCGGTGGCAAAGTCAGCACAAATCAGGCTGTAAGCCCAATAATAATGTGTAGAGGCACCATTAAAATTACTCCCTTTTCCAAAACCTTAGCTAATTTTAATATTTTAAATTGACAAAGTTATAAGTGCATATTAAATACCTATAGTTACTTACTAACCCGTTGTCAAAAAGTCCCTTTTATAATAGATAAATGTCTTAAGGACACAGTAAATATGTCATAGTAAAAACATCGAACTTCTTCTTTTAGTTACTAACCTTTAGTCAAAAAGGATAAAGTTCCAAGTGCGCACATTGTTGCACCCATATAATACTTAGTAGTTCATGCAATCGTGTTTTTTACAATTAATGCACTCATTCGTTCAGTCATGCTCATAACCACATGTTTACTTCTCAGAATGTTCTGAGGAAAAATATCGAAATAAAAATAATACCTTTAACTTTTATGGTCATCGGAATCATTCGGTTTTTCCTAAATAAAGACGGAAAACTTCAGACCGCAAAACTACTAGACAACTTTATCCACATATTTTTAAAAGCAATTAGTTTTACAAGTCACAGCTTCCGTGGTCTTGTGGTTTGAGCGCTCGGCTCACTATCCGGAGGTTCCGGGTTCGATTCCCGGTGGAGACAATATCTCACAAAAATCTCTTTGTGATACTGCCCTGAGTTTGGTTAGAGTATTGCAGGCTGAAACACCTAATTGCCCGAAAAGTAAGACAATTCCGTGCTTCGGAGGGCACGTTAAGCCGTAGGTCCCGGTTACTTTCTAAGGATAGTAGTCGTTACATGATGGCGGCTCAACTCTGACACCAGGATTGGTCAGGTTGACCATCCACTCGATGAAGAAGAAGAAGACATAAGACTGACTGTGCTAGCCTTTAGTTATAGCTTTTCTTTGTTTTTAATACCAGATCTTAGCGCATTATCTTTATTACCCGCTATAGTCGCCGTCAAGTACAATGACCACACAACTACTTAGCAAAACGTAATATCTATCAGTAAAAAATGAAACAAAAAACTAGACCAAACGAAGTACAATCTCATTCCATTCGATAAAGATAAGCTTATTATTTTCGTACTTAAATTTTTTATCTCCCTCCTTTATTGCCGCCTCGTTAGCCAAAAAGAGACAAAAGATTTTTTGCTGCATCAAAAACGACGGCCGCTTCAAAGTCCTGGTTAAATCCATTATTTTGATTATCATTTTAAACCTTCTCGCCTTGTTGATAAGAGTGAGTTTATTAAATAAGTAATTAAATCATGTTATCTGCAAACAATTGAATGTATCATGATTGGGTTCATTATCATAAAGTCTGCCTTTTGTGAGTTTGACATTTGGTTTGATCCTTCCTGCCTTGTGAAAAAGTTCAATTTTGTTTGTATCATGCATGAGTTACAGTTTAACTTTGTTCGTTAGCGGAAGATTATAATGTAGTAGGTTTCATTCACGTGTCATGTGAGCAACCTTGTCAAAGAACATTCAAGTTACAGATCTTTAGTCTTGAATGAATTTATTTGAAAGAAATCAAAGAATTGTCATTTTTCTTTACTTTGACACGGTTCCCGCCGTTCTGATTGTGCGTAGAGTATTTATGTAAAGTATGACACTAATTCATTATTCTTTCGCTGCTGATTTACATAATCTTGGGAAGAATTAGCAATTGTGTTTTAGTGGCTTAACATTTTGGTTTTGTGATTTTAAGTGAGTCATTTTTAGGAAGTGATTTGTTGTTGAGGAGTGTGGTGAATATCAAGTGACCTGACTCCACTAACAGATTAACTAAAGACTCTTTGCGGTTAAAACATTAGCATATGCAGTCATTGATTCTCTTTCATTTATCTTAGTACTAGCTGTGTCTCACAGATTCACCCACATTGCATCCATTTCTGCGATACCTTAAAGTCATTCATCAATATTAGCCAAATCAGCTTAGCTTAGTTTTCGAGTTTCACCTAAACCAACGAACAGGATGTTTTTCCTATATTACAGATTTCTGGCATTTTGGAATAAAGGATGGAATCTTGTGCCAATTTGAGGGAAGGTACTCTAAATAGTAGACGCTTCGGTGGTCTAGTGGTATGAGCACTCGCCTGCCAAGACTGAGGTCCCGGATTCGATTCCTAGGTCGAGCGAAAACATGTTTCCTACTTATAAACATGGCTTGGGTTTTATAGATCACTATAACCCACATTTTTCAAGCGTGGTGATTATGCCTAATCTTCACCCACTCAATCAATTGTTAGACAATGTTAGAGGCCTTTAGACGGTCCGTCACCAGGGTTGTCCAATAACTGGTAAAGGGTTGAACTTAGTTCAAACTGAAAGGAAACAGACAGTCACTTTGAACCCATTACAACTCTAACCATATAAGTAGTTATAACAAGAACTGTCTTTTTCCTATTAGTCGTCACTCGTCTCCAAAGTAATCAAATTACGAACTTACACTACACTTTCTATAGCAAACACTCGCAGCAAATACAGAGGAAAAGTAGTGAAACTCGTGTGAAATAAAAATACATAGTTCATTTTTATCTTTGGTAACCATCTGAATTGTCTATGGGAAGACTATTGTCTTTAGTTTTATGTGTCAGTTGAAACGTTACTTAACAGGTTATGTAATGTTATGTTTGAAGTTATTGACTGTTATGATAATGGTGTGGTAATTAGGCTTTTGTCGTTAATGGTATCATTTTTTGCTTAGTTTTAAGTGACTTCCAAAAAGGGTGTTTTAGTGTTTGTTTTATTAGCTTCTGTTTTAAGCGACTTTTAAAAGGGGTGTCGATGTGTTTTGATTATTGACTTTTGTTTAAACCGACTTTTAAAAAGGGGTGTCGGTGTGTTTAGATTATTAAGTTCTGTTTTAACCGTCTTATAAAAAGGGGAGTCTGGGTGTTTAGACTAATAACTTCTGACGAAATCTTTAGTACAACATTAAACAACAAATACTTATAATGACTTAATTCAAGAATTTAGCCAAATTGTGCTGTCGTTAACTATAGACAGATTCTCAGTTCAAATATATATCACTAGCCGCGCCTTGCGGTTTTACCTAAGTTTTGCCAGTTCCCATGGGAATTTCAGGATGAAAAACAGCCTATAACGTTCTCGTTGAATGTGGCTATTCATAACAAAAGTGATCATTGAAATGGGATCGGTAGTTTTCGAGATTAGCACGTTCAAAGTAAAAAAAAAACAATAAAAACAATCTTTATTATATTAGTATGGATAAGTATACTCGTATATACATATTTGATTATATCTCTATATTTCTCATTCTAAACGTATTCTCTCGTAGCCCGAAGGCAATCTCAAACATTTGAAGTAACGAAGCAAAAATCCCATTTATTAAGGATCCTAACTTCTACAAAAATACTCGTAACTTTATTACATTTGAAACTTTAACATTGTGCTGACACAACGCCCGAGGACTTATTTGATTGGACTTGGAATAGGGGATTTGGAATGAAATGTTTCAGTTTTCAGGAAAAATGAGTGTCAATATTATTTTCCAAATTCGTGTTCACTTAGGACTTTTTTATAGTAATAATTTCCTTCAATTTATACCTAAGCCGTTGCTTAGATTAAATGGGTTTGTGTCGCTCGTGGCGTTATTTGACTAAGCAATGTTAACTTATTGTGATTGTTAGCAACGTGCAGCTCGGCTCCTACTGGGATGGGTGGCCGATAGTGGCATTTCTATCTGAGCGCTACCGTGCTTCGGAGGGCGCGTTAAGCAATCCGTCCCAGCTGTTTCAATCGATAGACCTATTTGAAGGCCTTTAGACGGTCTAAAAACTCTAAACTGGGAGACGGCGAGTTCTATAAAACTCTGAATTCATTTTCATACATAATCAGATGTACTGGATTACGATCATTATTTAAATCTTCACTACATAGTATAAAATAAAGTCGTCTCTTTTTCGTGTCTGTCTGTTTGTCTGTCTGTATGCTTAAATCTTTAAAATTACGCAACGGATTTTGATGCGGTTTTTTGTAATAGGTAGAGTGATTCAAGAGGAAGGTTTTTATGTAAAAAAAATCCCGAAATTCCCACGGGAACGGGCACAACGCGGGTAAAACCGCGGGGCGCTGCTAGTAACTAATACGAGTATAATAAAATTGAAATGATTTATTGTTGGGTTATGAACTACCCATTCATATTTTAATAATTCTTATTATACTGAATAGCCACATTCAATATCCCGAAATTCCCGCGGGACCCAGTACAACGCGGGTAAAACCGCAAGCCTATCTGTTAATAACTAGACGAGTGTAATCACAATCTCACTAACTCAAAATGAGTTTATAAGCAGATAGCACCGCGCCTGATAGGACGACGATGAAATGTGTGGCTTGGGAAATCTTCACATTGGTTCAACTTTAACTAACAGGAACAGCTTCTTAGTGAAGAAATAATGAAACGCTTTCATGGATAGACGTAATAGAGAGATCACACTGTAGCTCTAGTACCCACTTTTGACTTGCTAAAATTCTCCGCCATAGTCTAACGATTAAAAAAACGGGGTCAATAATTTGACGTGCTCTCCTGAGCAATGTACATCTTGACTCTTGAGTAGCCAAGTAAAATCTTTGCCCTGCAACTGTATATTACAGCCTAATCGCCTTATTCCTAAACGATCATTAACTAAAACACTGTTATTAAGAGTCTCTTTAGCTCTTTCGAAAATAGCGTTTGTCGGAAAGGAACAAACATTTGATACCAAAAATGTTAAATAAGAGTTTATGAAAAAGACCCTAATACTTTAGGTTCTTACATTAGTTAGATACTCTAAAACAATATAAGTGTTAACACCTTGATTTTATCAGTACTCCAAGTACGACATTCAAAGTAACAAATTAACTTACCAATTACAGAATTCCTCAAATTGAATATGCAAAAGTTAAGCGAACAGTAATAATTGATATCGTAATTGGTTGCTTCTGTCAACAATATTCAATGTGCGGTAATGCCGCGTTTTCACTCAGTGTTATGTTCACTCAGTGCTAGGTTCACTCAGTGTTATAATGTTCACTTAGTGTTATTATGTTCACTCAGTATTATTATGTTCACTTAGTGTTATTATGTTCACTCAGTATTATTATGTTCACTCAGTGTTATGAAGAATTTAGAGCAAGCAATTTGTTCTTGAAAAAAAAAAAAGATAAAAGTAGCGAACATGTTCGTTTTGTGTAGAGTAGCTGGGAATAACTGTTGTGTCCTATGAATGAATACAAGTGATTTCTATGTTGAGCGAATATCGAGTCAACAGTAAAATGTGTTCAAACATTATGTAAGTATTCGGACAACCGCCGTACTCAAACATCAATTAAATATAAAATTAACTAATCGACGTATGTTTTTACATTAAGAGAGAGCTGTTTCAAACGATTGGTAATCGTAACATACGTTCGTTAAAAGTTCACTACTACGTGCGCTGTTAAATCTGTAAATACTAAGCGTAATTTCAGCCTCCGTGGTCTTGTGGTTTGAGCGCCCGACTCACGACCCGGAGGTTCCGGGTTCGATTCCCGGTGGGGATATCTCACAAAAAAATCTCTTTGTGAGACTTTCCTCAGTTTGGTTAGGGCATTGTAGGCTGATTCACCTGATTGCTCGAAAAGTAAGATGATTCCGTGCTTCGGAGGGCACGTTAAGCCTCATTTTTTCATTTTCTGACATCCTGTTGTTACGTTGAGACTGACATTTTGTGTTAAAGTTTACTGATACGTGAGCGTAAGTTGAACCAAGCCGCTCTAAATGTCAACTCAAAATCACTCATTAAGTTTTCCATAAGGAAACATTTGACGTCTCTGAGTGCGGCGGTTAGTGTAAACGCAACCGTAACTCAAGTATCTGTATAATTGATAGCGTCGTATCCGTTAATACTCACAAATTAATTCATAAAGCTGAACGCAAACCTGTTCTATAGAATGTAGATCGACCTTTGACAAAGTCACAGCGACAAATTGTACTAATTATATTCTAGTACAGTATTGCGACTCAAAATTAGCAACGTGAAGGAATTTAGTGAAAGGATTTCTTTAGAGCGAGTATTAAGGAGAATATAAGCAAGGGACTATTCAGAACTAATATCAATTAAATAAACAGTAACATGAAGTAGCGATAGGCTATAAGGCTCGTTCAATTTAACCTTTTTTATTCATCCGGCCACGTGCCGCAGTAGTGTGCAGTCGTCCGCGCGACGGACGTTCTTTTGTTTTCATACAAAACGTTAAACACTTAATTTGTAAGAGCGGTTTATAACATATAACCTATTTCTTAAAAAGTTCCATTTTCAAACTAAAGAATGTTTAAGAAAGTTTAAGAACAATGTATTCTGTAAAGTAGTTTAGTAATTTCATTTCATTCTAACCATCAGCAAACCCTCTTTACCAGAAATTATCTATGGTTGAAAAACTCAGCCATATTAGTTGTTTTTTTTTTTGCACTGTTCTATTAATAGTCCACTCCATCACCAATGTTCTACGAGTACTATACTCCAGTCATCCGTCAAATTAACATTTACATTATCATGTCGTTTAACTTTTAATCTTATTCGAATACAGATTTGCCGATACCCGTTTTTCCAGTCTGCGAATTACGCGTCAAATTCGTCCGTTACCTAATTCTAATTTTTTATCCTATTTATCTAACGGAGTGTTTGATCTGGAATTCATTACTTTGTGCAATCACCCGTGATTGGACGATTCGATTTTTTGCGATACGATCGTTCGAAAATTGAAATGTTGAAAATACGTGTGCTTTTTGTTTTTTTGGATATTTTCAGATAACTTAGGTTGGGCTTATATTCTTATTTGTTTACTAGCGGACACATTTATAGTGCAGGTGCGGGCCCGCTTGCGGGCAAATGTGAATCCTTTCATACAAGGAATACAACGGCACGCGATCACCTTGTGTTCTAGGGTATGAACATAACATCTATCACTACATAGTATAAAACAAAGTCGCTATTTTTGTCTGTTTGTTTGTCTGTTTGTCTGTATGCTTAAATCTTTAAAATTACGCAACGGATTTTGATGCGGTTTTTTGTTATAGGTAGAGTGATTCAAGAGGAAGGTTTTTATGTAAAAAAAAATCCGAGATTCCCACGGGAACGGGCACAACGCGGGTAAAACCGCGGGGCGCTGCTAGTACTAATATTAAAGAGTTTGATTTTTTGTAATTTGGTTTGTTTGAACGCGTTTATTTCAGAAACTACCAATTCGATTTGAATAATTCTTTCAGTAATGGATAGCCACATTCAACGGGAAGGTTATATGCTATATTTTTATCCTAAAATGCCAGCGGGAACGGCCAAAACACGGGTAAAACCGCGGGGCGCTGCGAGGTTAATACAACAACTGAAATACAGATATATGTGGGCGTCTTTCATACTGGGTCTTTAACCTTTGCAGATATAGATTTAAAGCAGAATAGAAGTTAATGACCTCAACCACACAGTTAACTAAATAATTACGTACAATCCTTAGGGTAATTTTAAGAAAATGTTAAAAATAAAATTTAAGACAAAATCATTATACCTAATTTTCTGATAGGAAAGGTATTTGTCCAGCGGTGGGACATTATAGGGCTAACCTTACTCTTTGCTAAAGATGTATGTATACAATCCTACTAATATTATACATGCGAAAATTAGTGAGGATCGACGTATATTTGTATGTGTGATACTCTTTCACGCAAAAACTACTGCACGGATTTGGATGAAACTTAACAGTAATATAGGTTATACATCAGAACAACACATGAGATACATTTTATCCCGAAATTCCCGCCGGAACTGGTATACCGCGGGTAACATCGCGTGGCGCGTCTAGTTATCCATGAATGTAAAAACAGTTAACTAGAGACCTTTTGACCGCTGCAGTACTGCAGCCAGAAATCTTTAAATGGTATTACTGAGGTCACGATTTCGAAATGTTGACTCAATTTAATATTTGGCTTTGCTGTGGCTGTGGCTGGGTTTGAGAATTTAAATTATACCAACATTACTGTTAAAGGCCAACACTGCGTTAAGCGGGCGCAAGCCGCGGGCGCACGTGACGGTTCACTTTTGTATAAAACCGCGGCGGGCGCACGCTTAACGCAGTGTCGGTCCTAAGTGTATGACAGAAATAATACATGTCATTTCAATACAATTTTATTAAAAATATGTGTGATCACCAGTATTGAAATGTAATCTATGCTTATGAGTATTTAAATTGAATTATAAAACTCATTAAAAAAATAACGAGCCGACTTTTTTGCCCATTCTCCTCTACTAGCTAATATTGTTCCAAATGTGTAGTACTTACGTTCAAAAGAGCCAAAAAGCCTCTGGGGACAAAAATGAATAAAAAAAATTGACTCTGACTTTGATAACTAACGAAATCGAACTTACTTTATCCCATACAAGAAGAAGGCGGAACGCCAGTCGTAACAAACGAAGTCAGTATGGAGAGGAAAACCATTATGTGTGTATTTTAATAAGAAATACCCTCAGGCGATGGAACTGAGACCACATGGGAAATGCCGCTAATGACTCTGAACTACCTCCATGGAATATTGTTTATCTACGAAACATGTATAACTAGTAGCGCCCTGCGGTTTTACCCGCGTCGTGCCCGATTACGAAGGAATTTCGGGATGAAAAATAGCCAATAACCTTCCCGTTGAATGTAGCTATCCAATTCAAAAATAATTATTCGAATCGGATTGGTAGTTTTTGAGATTAGCGCGTTCAAACAAACAAAAAACAAACACAAGTTTATAATAATTAGTATCGATAGTAATCACAGTAAATATACAAAGCTAAATTTCTTTACATATTCTTGACTCCGGGCGGGAATCGAACCCGCAACCCCCGACACAGCAAATACTCTCACTGCCACTGTGCCAACGGGCTTGTCAATCAAGCTCGCCGCATACCGGCTACAGTAATCTTCACACTAGCGACCACCGCATGTTGCTTGTGCCCATCGCATTGTAATTTTGATTACAATACACTCGCCTAAAACACATAGAAAATCTAATCTACAAGCGTTCATAGTGTATGCCGCTATAAAACTTCGCGTACAGTTCAATTAACATTCGTATAATTATTCAAACACCGACTTTAATTTATATCAGTTAACTAACAATTGTTTTTGAGTTCAACGACCCCATTTTTTAATTAGTCGAAATAGTTACAGTGACGTACTGTGAAAATAACTTCAATTAATTATAATATCTAGAGCTGTCGCAATAAAGGTAACTTTCCTTTATCACCAGTTGTAGTTTCTTACATTCTTTTAATTAACTTACTTTGATAGTTTTTCAAAGGATGTTCATTCTTTGCGAAGTTCTTTTAATGCGAGGAAAAGAATAATTAGTTCGTTAAACAATTTTGTTTCATTAGCTCTTTCTTTGGATTTTTATAGAACTTTAATAATTATGATCTTTTATCTTGAAGCTTCTTGCTTGGAAGGTAGTTAGTGACGTTCTGTTTGAGCACTACCGTGCTTCGGTGTGCACGTTAAACTGTTGGTTCCGGTTCTTTTTGATCGTTATTTTCAAATAATTGTCTTGCTACTATACTTACTGGGGGTGAGGGTTCAAGCGATGCGATGGGAATTAAAAAACAAGTGATATTGCAAATGTCGCTAATGGTTTTATTATTACAATAATTATGATTATTTCATCGGTAGAACATGTCAGAGGCCTTTAGGCGGTCTAAAAGCCCGCCACCAGCGTTGGCCATGGATCTACTCGAGTTTAGTTTTTTTTCACAACAAACCCAGTCATGTGAGAGCGCTTTCTGTGTCGGGGTTGCGAGTTTGATTCTACAATATTTGAAGACATATTTGTTAGCAACGATATCTAGGTGTCAATTGTATATTAACATAGATTATATTTGTATGTAGTAGTTTCAGTTAGTTAGATTCAATAATATAAGCTTAGAGCTTAGTTTAGGTCGACTAAACCGTTATGAATTTGTCCGGGAATATTTATTTCTTTTAACATTATTAATGAAAACAAAAAAGTTCTTTTCATGACAAACTTTTGACAATAAACCCTTTTCCAAACACAAATTAAACGACCAATAAATAGCGTCGAGTGATGGCAATTATCTTTTACGAGTAACACGATTGAACTGGATACAATCCCCGGAAATACGGGATTAATAGGGATTGATTCTTTAATTGAGTAATTTATTGGTTTGCTGGAAAAGAGGTGTGGATTGTCTGTGGTTGGATTCAGATAAAATAAGCTGAATCATTTATTATCTTTGGTTGGAATAATATAAGTTGTTCTCTATGGTATTGTTTCAGAGCAAAAGAATTCTTGCAGTAGGTAAAAACCGGCCAAGTGCGAGTCGGACTCGCACACGGAGAGTCCCGTACTTTAAAAAACGGTAAATCACGTTTGTCGTATGGGAGCCCCCCTCGAATATTTGTGTTATTACATTTTTAGTATTTGTTGTTATAGCGGCAAAAGAAATACACCATCTGTGAAAATTTCAACTGTTTAGCTATTACCGTTCTCGAGATACAGCCTGGTCACAGACGGATGGATGGACGGACGGACAGCGAAGTCTCAGTAATAGGGTCCCGTTTTTATCCTTTGGGTACGGAACCCTAAAAATCACAGCACAAAGGCATCAAAACAATAGACGATCAGAAGCCAACAACGTCTGACTTCAAGAATTAATATTGAATCTACAATCAAACCTATGACAACTTATTTATCATTACCATATTAATATACAAATATGCTCCTTCTTCCTTTAAACATAAGGTTAATTTTGGTCCTTACTGGTTCCAGTATTGACATGTTAGATGCATTTACGTCTGTTATATAAGAGTTTGAGCAGACTATAGTCTAGACTGTGGTTAGACTGTCTTGGTCTATGAAAACATAAGGAGAGCAGACTAGAGACAGGCTGAAAGACTTTCCTATTATATATTTTTTTAACTGACATACTAAATAATTTGTACTGACAACTAATTTGTATCTGTAGCGCTCGTAGCGTAGTTTATCATTGCAATTGTTAAGCAACGTGCAGCTCGACCTGCTTAGATGGGTAGCCGATAGCGGTATTCCTATCTGAGGGGTGATAATGGGATATCTACCATACTTCGGAGGGTACATAAACGATTGGGATTGTCAATTTATCATGCCCTCAAAAGCACGGTAGCGCTCAGATATAAAATCCACAGATAATGCAGTTTATTTGCGTCAAACAAGTGTGTTTAAATTCTGTAGTGTTATAGTGGGTTCGGTCTTTAATGTTATCAATCAAGTGAGGAATGCTGAGTGATAAGAGCGACATGGTCCATAAAGAGTTCACGATTGTAACTTGATTTGAACGTGAGAGGAGATTCACTTTCAATGGAATTATTGTTGGATGGTTTCGGAAATGTGTTACTTATCTATAGGTACCTCACTACACTTTTACATAGTATAAAATATGTATAAAACAAAGTCGCTCTCCGCTGTCTGTCCCTATGGATGCTTAGATCTTTAAAACTACGCAACCGATTTTGATGCAGTTTTCTTTAATAGATAGAGTGATTCAAGAGGAAGGTTTGTATGTATAAATATTCTCGAAACTCCCACGGGAACGGGCACAACGCGGGTAAAACCGCGGGGCGTTTTATTTGTTTGTAGTTAATTAAAATGAAATTTGGGAAGATAGTGATTGAATTAAAAATATGTCTGACAAACAAATATACAACAGAAGGCGAGCGAACGACAAAAATATAATGCACAATGGTATTGTTTCAAAAATAAAATCGCTACCTACCGTTGCTGTACCATCGTTATTATTTAATTCGTCTGTCACGTTTGCTACACTCCTAATAGTAGTAACTATGGTATATTCTGTGCCTTTAGTCCCCCACGAAACTAAAATGAATATAAACAAAAGACTATCAATCCATTGTTAAAAAAACGTACAACATATTTAACACTATTTCTATTACAACAATTACTTTACAAATTCTTGGGCTTCATTTAAATTTCTAATTTATGTAGTAAGAGGTTATTAAACTCGAAATGTAACGTTTTAACAATTGTTATCCCACTGTTTAAGTAAAGAGGTATTCTGCTTCTGTTTTCGTGTTTTGTAAAACTACAAGCTATAGATCTACTGATTATTTGATTTTAGTTTCATTGGGTACCACGGTAGAGTGATGGTGATGACTAGAATATGTTTTTAAAAAAATAATAGTAAAAACATTAGCTTTTCCATATATTTTTGTTTCGTTTTAAAAAACTGCAAGGCACTGTCATCATCACACCGTGGCACATCCGCTAATTCTTTTAATACAAGTTCATATAAATAGTCTGTTTTTTACAATGTGAATTTACAACTGAGTATTGTGGAATCGCCCTAATAAAAATTGAAATACCTACCCACCATCAAAACAACAGCCTAATAAAAGGTCATTAATGCAATATTTCAATCTAAACAACCAAAATTGCTAAATTAGACCTTCGACCAGAATTGCACAAACACATAGAACATTAATCATTATAACCACATTGACATCATCAATACCAAAACCGAATTCATTAATTACAATTACATCAGCATCAAACTAATACAATTTGGAGTCAATTACTAACTTAGAGACGTATCGGTGGTCTAGTGGTGTGTGCACTCGCCTGTCAAGACTAAGAAGGTCCTAGGTTCAATTCCTAGGTCGAGCGAAAAACTTGTTTCCTACTTTTCAAACATGGCTCGGGTTTGAGATCATCAACTCGCATTAGGCATGCGTGGTGATGACTTATCCTTCACATTGTACTGATATCTTCAGTGAGATGAGAGGCCTTTGACCATCAGTGAGATATTACAGGTTAATTTACTTTACTTTACTACTTAGAGGCCATATAGAAACGAATATAATTATACTAAAACTATGAATTCGACTGTAATAACTATTGGCTATTTTTTGACCTTAGTCATTATTGGTTATTCTGTGATCTCTGCTGCATAACTGCTACGTATTCTGTGTCGTCTGTCACAGTGACTGTTCGTTAATCTATGTAGTGTGTTAGTAAGGCATTATTGCAAATCTTATTGTTGTGAACGTTAATGCTTTTAATGATAGACTGAATGGAGGAATGCCCTTGAAATTAAAGAAATAATTAAGTTTAAAAGTGATAAAAATGTTTTCAATGACACGATAGAAAAAATATTCCGACAAATTTTGATACCTTCTCCTTTTGGTGTCGGGTATAAATATTGACATCTGTATGACTTTAATGACGTAATTACATACGGCCTTTGCAGTCAGTGGACAGTCACAGAAGAACTGTGGTCACAGAAGGTTATTTTATTTGGTTCAAATATTTCAAAGAAAATAATGAAACAATTTAATTGCCCGAATAATAAACTCTAATCTCAGAAAGTCAATCTCAAGGGACTACTTATTTATTACGTTCTCAATTTGTATCTTATAATTAAATCTGACGCAGTGAAACAAGTAATTAAAAGAAAACTAAAATATATCGTTTTACATAAAATTTTACGTTAGAGAATAAAAAAATCTGGTTTATTTATGAAATTATACGTCACTTTTTAAATACTTCGCTATCTTAATCGAACAAGTTAAATAATTTCAACGTTTGATAGCCATAAACCTCGCTTCCCTTTCTAGTCAATTTCATAGAATGAGTTCCATGTCATATATTTTAATACCACTAGAATCAAAACGCTGATTATCTAAAAATTATTACCCATACAATTTTATATTGAGTTCTTGTTAACGATGGTCATTCAGAATTTTTGACGGTTGTAACTCAAATGTTTATACCAAAAGATTGGAAGCTTTCTTGATAATACTGTTGAGTCTAATTACGACTAAAGTCATTCGCTGCATGCAACATGCGGTGACCGCAATAGTATAATGTCGGCTGCATTATGCGAGTGACTGCAGCTGTCACCTACCTAGGCGGGCGCAGTTCAACTTACATTCTAACTTAAGTCTTACGCCCGTACTCAGGAACGCCAAATGCTTCTTTAGTAGAGATTTAATGAGTGATTTTAATGTATGAAAAATTAGGTCAATTAGTTAAGTATCGATTTAAAGGACGTCTCTAAGTCTCGTCTTTGTCTAAAACCTCGTGTACGAAGTCGATTGAATCTAGTTCGGTGACCGAATAAATTGAATTACGACATAAATACCATTAAGATCATAACATAGAAAAATTCGCACAGTATTACGTTTTTTGTAATGTTATGGTACATCACCATGACTCATGATTGAAACTAAAACATTACTGCGTGTTGTAAATCGATCACAATTCCGCGTTGCTGTATCAATTTCAACAATATATTTTATTAGCATACAGAATCGTGTTTGTACCATTTTAAATCGATTATAGTTAAAGAATCGTGCAGTAAAAAACTTAATCGAATAAAAAAGATAAAGGCATTACAGTGAGGAGGATTAGGCCTTATCTAAAAGTAAAGTTACAGGCGAATGCTCCCACTGCTGGGCATAGGCTCCTCATTTTAATGAAGATATCAGTACAGTGAGGAGGAAAGTAAGGAAAAGCAAAGTATTAGACTGCAATATCCCACGGCTGATCAAAGGTTTCACGTCTCATCCAAAATCTTCTCGCTCTCTCTCTTTAAACCAAAAGTGTAGCAAGAAAAAAGTCCCGAGACTTTTTGTCCTCCGTGGACTAAAGTATCTCGTCTGCGCAACCTTAATGATATCATTTCCTAAATTAACAATTTCCGTATGCATCATAAATGATCATGTTTTTATGACTGCAGTGTGATCATTGATTCAGAATCTATACGTTTTAAAAGTGCTCGTAAAATCAGAAGTTTAATGTTTAAATATTGGATTAACTCAATATTTTATTTTAATGAGGTTATAATGTGATTGAATATTATTTTAAAATGTCAGTCCCGCTTGTTTCAATCGTAAGACCATGTCGGAGGCCTTTAGGCGGTCTAAAAACTCTGACACCGGGGTTGGCCACTAACCTTCACGAAATGAATGAATGATTTATAGCCCACTAGCACCGTCCCGCGGTTTTACCCTCGCTGTGTTCGTTCCCGTGAGAATTACGGGATGAAAAGTATCCTATAACCTTACCGTTGAATGTGGCTATCTATTACAAAAAGAATTATCCAAATCGGACTGGTAATTCCCGAGATTAGCTCGAACATACAAACAAACAAACTTACAAATTTTATTATAATATGTATTAGTATACATACTCGTAGAAGTATAGATTCGATTCTGATAAGAATCTTCATCTTGTTAATCGTCATTGTTAATATAATGTATATCAGATTTTATATATTGTTGATTTAATTACTTAACACTGTTTTTGGAAACATGTTGTTTTTCGTCAAACTTGTCTGACCTAACAATTTTGTAATCTGATATAGATACAATATTAAAAACACTTCAAAATTATATTAACACAATTCAATAAACATTAATCGAAATCAATCACCTCACATCAAGCTAATGAACTAAAAATATTACAACGAATTCTTAGAGCAAAAAATAATAGGTTTTTAATATCCAAATAATTATATCAGCAAAAAGTTTTGATGTAAAAACTGTTTATTCTGCCTGGTTTATGTGTGATGTGGATGATGTCATACATATGTCCATACACACACATGCACACGTTTATGTACATGTGAATGGCGAATATAATCCACCATATTGAGAAGTATATACTCGTAGTAGATTACGTCTTAAATTCTTTAAATGAAGGTTATATGAACAATCTTAAGGACACTTTACTTATCCGGATTTTATTAGACTCTACCAACATTTGCTTTGTGCATTAATTTTGTGTTTGTAAAGCTTTAGTTCCTATTTTGAAGGTTTTTGATGTCTTGTAAAAGGCAGTTTATGCGCTTCCGGTTTCAAAATGTTTTTCACAAGAAGTCAACTCTGCTACAAATATTATGAATGCGAAAATTGAAAAAACTAACTGATTCTTCTAAAACAATAATTAGCCTATAATAAACCACAGCAAAAGGCCTTTCATCTCACTGAAGATATCAGTATACTGAGGATGATAATGCATAATCACCACGCTTGCCTACTGCGGGTTGGCGATATCAAACCCGAGTCATGTTCAAAAGAAAATTGCAAACATGCTACGCTCGACCCGGGAATTGAACCCAGGACCCCAGCCATGGCAGGCAAATGCGAATGACACAGGACCGCCGGCGTTATACTTTTTTATTTTTTATTTACTTGTTTTCTATAGTTTATACATCAGAATAATACATTAGCTATTGGATAGCGCTCGTGGCTTTGTTTAACTAAGCGATGTTAGTTCATTGCAATTGTTAAGCAACATGCAACTCGACCCCTACTGGGATGGGTGGCCGAAAGTGGCATTTCTATCTGAGTGCTCCGTGCTTCGGAGGGCACTTTAAGCAGTAACGGTTGTTTCAATCGTCAGACCATGTCGAAAGCCTTTAGGCGGTCCAAAAATTCCGTCACCAGGGTTGGCCACTAACCTATTCGAAATGAATGATGAGAAGGAAAACCGCAAGGCGAAAAATAAATGTATACTAATAGGTCTGTAGGTCGCTTACTGTGTCGGGGGTTGCGGGTTCGATTCCCGCCCGGAGTTAACAATATGTGCAGACATAGTTGTTGGCAACGACGTCTGGGTGTCAATTATATATTCTTATAAAGTATTTGTGTATGTATAAGTAATAGTATCAGTCAATTAGATTCCATAACACAAGCTTAGAGCTTACTTTGGGTCTAATTAACCGTGTGTGAATTTGTCCGGGTATATTTATTTATTTATTTATAGGTCTGCTTATTTTAATGGTCCTACGCGACTGGTCTCACATGATCTAGTGCTAATGTTGGCTCCTACGTAATTTTGTTCTTTATGACAAATGTAGAGTTTCTTTCTGACGGATCGTCATAGACAAAATTCATCTTCATCAATGAACGATTATCATCAGTGGACATTACTTTGAACGTAGTCGTAGAGATGAGTTTTTACTAGAGATATTTTTAAATTAATCTACTTAAAAAGTAAGTTCGTGTAGAATAGTGGGTAACTCTGGAGTTGGAGTTTTTAGACCATCTAAAGACCTCCGATGTGTTCTGAAGATTGAAACAACCGGGAGCGACAATTTAACTCTATTTACTACTAATAATTAGTTAATTAGAGAAAATAAATAATTGCTTTAACGATTTTAAAAAAAAAGTACGTTCTCATTTCTCAGATTCTTTACTTTAAACACTATTTATTTCCATATTCATTGTTTAAAATAGACAAAAAGTTACTTGAAATATATAGTATTTTTTAAATTGTGAATAGTTTATACATCATTGGACAACGAAGTATTTTCTTCATTTCAGATATTCATTTCTGAAAAGTAATTGAATGCTTCACTCCACGTCATACCAATTAAAACAGCAACAGACGAAATAAAAAATGTACGATAACTACTCGCTGAATGGCTTTCAATTTTCCGATCCTTCCAATTAATGCAGTCAAAACTGACTCCCAAAAAATAAGTTCGAAAAAATTGAAAATCCTAATTCAATTTGTGTATGTGAAAGGTTTTGGTGTATTTTTATGAATGGATTATGATTATTCTATGGATGCTGTTCAACGCCTTTAAATTCAGAGTTTTCATTTCCATTTTCAATTTATATATCGTTTAAACATAATAAATAAGTAATAATAGTAATAAGACTGTAATGTCTCACTGCTGGGCAAATAACCTCTCATTTCACTAAAGGTATCATTGCATTAGACGTAACTTCAGTTAACGTTCACTTTTTCTCATATATTGAGTTATCTAGGGTTAAGTCTAGACTGTAATGAAGTCCACAGAAAACAAACACGGCAGAATGTAGTTCACCTTGAGCGTGTGTTTCCTACTTGTATGTAAGCACTGTGTGTATTCTGTTCGCACTTGCTATTGCTACTGTTTTTAATAATAAATGGAGTTTAAAGGTTTCACTGCTGCACTCAGAGACGTTCATTAAATCCATACTTATCTAATTGACGTAAATTTTCATATGTAACATTTTTAACACATTTTAGCTTTAACGCAGTTATGTCTTCATAAGATAAAGATTTAGAAATGATTTAGTTAGTTAGAAGCCATATTTTTCTATTTATTATTGCATCCTAGGATTCTAATCTGGAAAGGGAATCCTTGCTTCCTAAACGATATTTTACTGGACTAAAATTAGTCATTAAAACAAACCATGCTCTTTTTCTGTGAGTCAATCTTCATTCAAAACTAAATGTATTTTTTTGTAATCAACATAATAATATTAGTAGGGTATTGCATAACGTTTAAATTTTACTTTAATTCGTACATCATTTGACCCCTAAAAGCATTCGACTGAGTCGACTACGTGGTATCATAAGAGTAACCGACAGGCATGCTTATGTCTATAAATATATATATTAGATAACGTTTTAATAGGCATTGTAGTAACACTGATAACAAATAACAAACAAAAAACTTTATTATTCATTAGTATTATCGGTTCAATTAATAGGAGTACCGCAAGGGGATAACTTTGGACACTTATACTTTATTAAAGTTGTGAGTTTTGAAAATTCATAAAGTTCACAATTATGGTATGATTGTTCAATTTATATCTGAGAATTAACTCCTTACACTACATAATAAATTATTGAATTTAATTGTAAAAATATTTTATTAAATAGTTTTCTTTTGGAGCTATTTGAAAAAGATAAAGAAGCGAAAATTGTCCGAATGGGGTCGACAGTCAATTACGATTATTATAACTCAGTTTATGAGTCATAAATAAAAAGTTTATATTTACACTTTTTCTTTTACCTCATAAATCAAACAATAAATAAGTTGAGAGGTATAAATCATAATTTTATGATACCGTTAATAAAATATTTGCTATTTTATTTAATATCTGAGAAACAGGTTTGCATCTCGAAATATGCAAACAACGTGGAATGTTGTTGTCTTATTTTAGGTGTGCCTTTAATTCATTTCTTATTAATGGGAATTCCAAGGTAACCTTAACTTTTAAAGAAATAAATAATGATGAGTTCGTAACTTTTAAAATAAATACCTATAATTTTGTTACTTTTTTATTTTTTCATAACTTTTTCGTGGTAACTTTGAAATTGATAGTATCAAGTTAAAAACTTATTTATCAATGAATATAACATATCATTGGTATCTACTGAACTTATAAAGGACTATAAAAACAAAGACCTATGATAAAAAGTCTAGATTTTCCAAGTTCATTTCAATCGTCTACAAAATTATCGATGACATAACTAGGGATGTTAAAAACTTAAAATTTCGGTATTTGTCAATCACTTATCACGTACACTTGAGGTTGAAGAATTCGGAAGTGTTGTTTATGAAGGAATTCCATCGACAGATACGAAGGAAGAAGCTTGTTAGCGTCACGCGACCATTGAACGTACTGAGCCGGCTCTAAATGGGACGTTTTTTAATTGATTTAGATGTATTTTTATTGAGATATTAAACTATGAAGAATGTTGATGGTAACTCTGTCTTGTTCTTGACTGCGGTTGTGTTTTGTTTTGATCAGGAGTTAGTAGAAAGATGACAATAATTATGTAGATATAATCGATATAAAAGTGTAGATATAAAAGTGATTATGCAGGTATGTGTCACTTATCAAATGTATAAATTTCGGGCTATAAACTTTAATTACAAAATTGATATAATAAGTTGTTTTAATGTGACATAAAAAGTAGAGGTCAATGTTATAAACACCGAGTTAAATAACTCAATTGTAAGGTCATATTCGCACTTTTTGTATGATAATAAAACTTACCGTTTTGCCATGACAGAGCGAGCAAATCGTCCTCATACACCCATCGCAGGTCACTCAGTAAAGTCGACATATCCACTTCGCAAGACATCAATACAACATCTTCAATATCATCACACAAATATTTATGTCACACCAAACAAATTGATCTGCATCACATCACTAGCACAGAAAATACGCGTCAAAACACTATGCAACTTGAATTATTCATTCAAAAAAAGCATTCCAACTCCATGGTACGGTAAAACACAAAAGAACACCTTTTTGACTGACACCAGTTGTCAGAACTGATGCGACCAACAATAGCGTACAAATTCACATGTGAATTAGTTTTAGGATCGTTACGAAACGTCAGTTTTTGACAGCTGATTTTCGATCGTAAAGTTTTGAGGGTCGGTTGCGCGCGAGTGCGGCGCGGGTGTACTCTGCGCATGACCAGAGCTGACTGGTGGGACAGCTACGCGCGCAAGCGGGGGGCCACTAACTTACGTCCCAAAACACGTTATCGATAACCTTCCACGCGATTATCGACAAATCACATCACTAAATATCGCTACCTTGCGTGAATTTCGAAGGTCGTAAACGGAACGTAAATTGAAATTGTTTTTTTAATTCGTTACTGGATGGAGTGAAGTGTTTCATGTAATTGTTATTTTATCTTTGATTTACTGTTTTCTTTACGATATCTTGGGGCATTAAACCTTGTTACATTTTATAGTACAACGAGGAACGATAAAAACGTATTTAAGAACATTGGAATGTAATTAAGCAGTTACTTTTGTTTTGTTTCATAGTTACTTACCGATGAGTTGTAACTTATAGCGGAATTACAATGAGTCGATCACTAGAGCGATCGCGCGAATTAATTTCAGTCGACTTCGGTCAACGAACGTAATCTTAAGACTGAACTGTCCTTGAACACCTAATTAGGTAACAGCGGCTGCCGCTTGCTGAATGCAGCCAAATGCCGAGGTGCATTATTGCAGTCGCTGCATGATGCATGCGGTGAACAACTCTGTGTAATTCCGTCATTTATCTTTATCCAATTTTATAACATTTAGTGTTAATTTTAACTTAGCTCTTTGTATAAAATAAGAGACATTTTAATTTGGCGTAGTAATAAGACTAGGGCTTAAAGTTGAAGCAATTAACTTTATCCTTTAATCCAATATCGGGAATAATTAGTTTTTACTTTAAGATTATTGAAAGATTATGCCAAAAATAAAGTGAGATTAAGTCTCTTGGTTCTGTAAATATTTACCTTATACATAATATTGTGACTGGGAACATTTTCCTGAAGCAATATTTAATATTTATTTAATATACCTTACATTTATGGGTATATTTTTTCTATGTATCTTACAAAATTTCTTCACTTTATTTTGGTAGACATTTTTGAAATAATTTAGTTATCTTTGTCGTAAGGAAATTTACTCACTGTATTGATATTTTCAGTGATCGAGAATTTGCTTCTATGTCTATAGAAACTGATATTATTAAACTTTCTAAGGGTAATTATTTTTGGTAGTAACTGTACCAAAGACATTGTGTAAATTCACTTCAGTAATTTAATTAATCAGAATTTTTTTATTTTTACATTATACATTTTTTTTACTCTCAGTAAAATGGTGTCAGAAAGGTATTCCTTTCTAATACCAGTTTGAAATTTTTTGGAAAGATATTACTTTCCAAAAAATTTCAAACTCAATTTTTTGTTCTTTACTTTAAATTGCGTAAAATTGTATTTTAATGTCATCTATCATTTCTGTGATCATACAATAATCTTGGTATAAAAACTTATTTATCATAAACTTGAAACATTGCTTGTAAATTACTAATTATAACTATAATTCAACTTATCTTACTTATTACCGCTTCAATTTAAGTTTTGTAAGTTATCAAGTTAATAACCCCTAGTTCCGGTTCAAAATTAACTTAATGATAAGTTATCACTTGCGGGACGTGTAGGAAAGAATGTAGATACTGATTCTTAGAAATATGTTCAAAATTAACAGCTCCGCGCCATTTTACCCGAATTGTACCCGTTTCTTTGGAATTTCGGGGTAAGAGTTACCTTGTATCCTTAAATAAATAAAATCTATAATATAAAAATGAATCGCAAAATGTGTTGGTAAGCGCATAACTTCAGAACGACTGTACCAAATTGGATGATTCTTTTTTTAATGTGTTCCTTATTGTCAGGACAAGGTTTTTATATAAGAAAAATAAGGAATAAAAATCTCAAAATTCCCACGGGAACGGGGGCGCTGCGGGTGAAACCGCGGGGCACAGCTAGTTAATAAATAAAAAAATCATCTGATCTCAATCAAAACCCATAACAAAAAACTAAATATAGGTATTTTATCCCGCATCAAAATACCTAAAAGGCCTTATGACAGTCTAAAACCCCGACCGCAATCTCCAAGAAGAAATGATAACTAAAACAGTAGACGCCTATATAAATAGTGTTGACTAAATTAGGATGACGATAGTTATCTTGCGTCATTCAGTAGTTTGTTTTTGATAAGACTCTTGTATCAAGATAGGTTTGTGTGACAAAGTTTTTGCGCTCACTGATGCAAGATTAAAACAAACTTCCTTTTTATTTCTGGAGACATTTGTTTTATCTTTGTTTAAGTTTGTACTTTAGGCTTGTGACATATAGCATAGCATAGACAACAAACGCACACTCAATTAACATGTATTGTTCTATATTTTTGGATTGTTAAAAAGTTGTTGATTTAGACATCGATTTTAGGAAGCTTTGTATTGAAGCGGAGCGGGGCGGTGCAGAGTGGTGCAGAGTTCAACTGACCAATCACAGCGCATTACGAGAATATTTTAAAAATTTCAATGCGCTTCAATGTATAAGAGTGCTTATGCATACCGCCCTAAGAAAGGTTTCCGTAAAACAAAACATTCATAATATTAATTCTATTTTCAAAAATAATACCACAAATATAAGATTACTGAATCCGATCTAAACCATCCAACAGGTATACGTTCCAAATTCAAATCGAAATTGAAAAATAAAATCCGTTACAAACATTCGTAATAGCCATGAGATACAACAATCCAATTATATTGCACGGAAGTGTACAATTACGGGGTGAATACACTCGCGTTCAATTTAATTGTATATTTTTAGACATTTGTTATAGTTTCATAATGGTTACGTTATTAGTTTGTGTGTTAGTTTGTCTATGAGTTTGTAATACATTTCGACACTTGAAATGAACATGATTGTACATACTTAATACTTTCAATCTTTAGTGTGAAAAGGTAGAACTTATTATAACTTCTTTTACAAATAGACTACCTAATAGTTAAGTCAGTCTTAAGATTGGTTTTCCGAACATAGACAGTATCTCTAGTAGTCTAGTGAAGTGTATTCTTTAAGACTTGAAAGACTTGACGACTTGAATTAAGAAAATGTAATCAGGTAATAAAAATCGGCCTAATTTAGTTACAATACCACACACAGACATACAGACACGTCAAAATTATAACTTTTAGCCCTCTTTCTACTTTTTGCGCCGGGGGTAAAAATCAACTCTTTACCAACCCTCATGTGATCATTTAACCCTCTTTTTGTGTCGGAAGTGAAAGCAATTCTACCAACCCTCTAAATATGGTGTAACTGTAAAATATATAAAATTTGAATATAACTGCTGTAATACCCAATTTTTCTGAATTAGGTTTCAAAATAGCCTAGCATTTAGGTCTTATATCCTTTTATGCCCTAATTGAACCTGTCCACAGCCTCCTACGCGTTTTCAAGTTCATTACAGCCGGGTCATGCCATAACCAGGTTGGTTACGGACACAATCAAAAGGCCGTATTAACAGCACTTTAGCTATCAAAGGTTTGTCCCTTTCCGACATACGCTATTTGCCAAAGAGCGAAAGAGACAAAACACTTTAAAACTCTGTTTACGTTAAATATCGTTTATGAATAAGGCGAAAAGACTTTACTATACTGCGTTGTACAGTCCGCGAGGTATAAGCTGAGCTTTGCAATTGTGTGAGTGTACATGGATAGTGTAGGTGTGATAACCGGCCTTAGGCGCGGCGCCATTTTCGCCCGGTAAAAACCGTTTTGGGTAACCGGCCTGAGGCGCGGCGCCATTCTGTCTCGCCGCGCTCCTGTACTTTTGGTGATCACTCACACTAATGCAAAGCTCAGCTTATACCTCGCGGACTGTACCCGTTCCCGCGAAATCTCGGGATAAAATGTATCAAATGTGTTGTCCAATAGTTTTTTTGTGGAAGATACATCCTCACAAACTTTCGCATTTATAATATTAGTGGGAAGTTATTTTCTAACGGTCAATTTTGCTAAATTAATTATGTCAATGAGTCTTATTTGGATCCCAATTGAACAGTTTGGCACATTTGGTGTTCTGATAGAGACTGAACCGTCTTCTTCATGTGAAAACTTTGCTGAATCATATTATAAATAATATTAGTAGCATTCAGCCTTGTGACATTACTCCGTGTAACTTTACTAACCAAATCCACAAGGGTTATATTTAACTATATAAACATCGAATCCTACTCCGCACCTATCCAAACATAACCTTTTCCTAAATGTTTACAAGTATTCTTACTAACCACAACTCATATACAAAGTTACGTAAATAAACTCATACTTAAGAGGACATATCCATTGTACAATAAGATTTTATTTTGTAAAGTACTAGCAGCGCCCCGCGGTTTTGCCCATGTTCCCGAGGGAATTTCGGGAATTTTTAAACTTATAAACCTTCCTGTTGAATCACTCTATCTATTAATAAAACTGCATCAAAATCCGTAGCTTAGTTTTAAAGATCTAAGCATACATAGGGACAGACAGCGGAAAGCGACTTTGTTTATACCATTCCCACTGCTGGGCAAAGGAAAAGTAAAGTACAAGCCTGTCACATCCCACAGCTGGCTGTCTTAGCTGGTCATCTCACCGAAGATGTTAGTAAAGTGAGGAGGATTAGGCGTAATCACCACGCTTGCCTAATGGGAGTTTATTTTGTAACCAACGTGGGTTCCTTGTTTTGTCATTCGACTAAGGACCCCCAAAAAGTTAATCCATGAAAATATTATTTTGGAAGTATGAAAGGTTGTCTAATTTTTCCGAAGTTAGCGGTCATTTGGTTATGAATTTTATGGAGATATTTGAATATTTGATGTTGGATTCGTTATACAAAATACGTAAATTTTATAGAACCACGAACCTATGTCTCTGACAAACTTTTTGAGCATTTGAACTGTTGCATAAATTTGCAACTGCAATACCGACTTACTAAATTACAGCGGGTGGAAAAAATATAATATTATATGCACGTAGTTTTACTTTAGTACTTAGTTTCACTTCGCAAAATCTATACTAATACTATAAAGCCGAAGGGTTTTCTTTTTATTTAAGCGCGCTTATCTCAGAAACTGCTGAACCGATTTGAATTATTATTATTGTAATGGATAGCCACATTCAACAGGAAGGTTATAGGTTATATTTCATTCCGAAATTCTTACTACAAAAGGCACAACGCGGGTCAAACCGAGGGACACTGCCGGTGAACATCACTACATAGTATAAAACAAAGTCGCTATTTTTGTCTGTTTGTTTGTCTGTTTGTCTGTATGCTTAAATCTTTAAAATTACGCAACGGATTTTGATGCGGTTTTTTGTAATAGGTAGAGTGATTCAAGAGGAAGGTTTTTATGTATAAAAATTCCTACCCTATTCCCACGAGAACGGGCACAACGCGGGTAAAACCGCGGGGCGCTGCTAGTACATATATAAATACTAGTACATACAGATATTTCAAGCTAAAACCTATCTACATTTTTTGTACATAAACACACACTGCACATAAAAACAACGGCATCTAAAGTTGAAATAAAAACACTGTTTTTCAGTTAAGTCAATTAGTACCTACAAACACTCCGTGTGAACATCGATACCATCAAAGCTATTGTAAACTCCTCTTTATACCGGATGCGGTTCTAATTGAATTTGTTACTTCGAGACAGAAGGATTGGTTTCGTATGTTACATCCTATTGTCTCGTTGATAGAAACGCCTGATTCGTTTTGGCTTGTTAAGTTACACGCTATCGTGATATGAGATATGAGAGAGGTGTTTTGAATACAGAACATATGGGTGACAATTGAGAAAGAGAGACATACCTATCAGTCTAACATTATCATGTTATCTATCTTCTATCTTATATTATAAAAATGAATCGCTGAATCTGTTGCTAAGCGCATAACTTCAGAACGACTGCACAAAATTGGATAATTATTTTTTTAATGTGTTCCTTATTGTTAGGACAAGGTTATAAGAAAAATAAGGAATAAAAATCTCAAAATTCCCACGGGAACGGGGGCGCTGCGGGTGAAACCGCGGGGCACAGCTAGTGTTGAATAATTACGTCTGTCGATTTAATGGCCATCTCTGAGAGCGGAAATAAGTTACTAAGCTATAAGAATTTGAGATTTTCAGGATGTCAATGCGTTGTTTGTCAATCCCAATGCGCTGTGATTGGTTAATCGGATTCCAGCTCCATACCGCACTTGGCGCTAGTGGCGTAGTTTGACTAAGCGATGTTAGTTGATTGCGATTGTTAAGCAACGTGCAGCTCGACCCCTACTTGGATGGGTGGCCGATAGTGGCATTCTATCTGAGCGCTACCGTGCTTCGGAGGGCACGTTAAATTGTCGGTCCCGGTTGTTTCAATCGTTAGACCATGTCGGAGGCCTTTAGGCGGTCTAAAAACTCCGACACCAGGTCTGGCCACTAACCTACTCGAGCTTACTCACTTTTCGCACCGCTGCGTTTAAATGGAAACGTATCTTTAGTATGTCTTACGCTTACGTTAACCTGCGTTTATAGCTGTTAATGTAGGTATATCATACTAGCAGCGCCCCGCGGTTTTACCCGCGTTGTGTCCATTCCTGTGGGAATTTCGGGATGAAAAATTGCCTATGTTACTCGTGGATAATGTAGCTTTCGAATGGTGAAAGAATTTTTTAAAACGGTCCAGTAGTTTTTGAGTCTATTCATTACAACCAAACAAACAAAGTTTTCCTCTTTATAATATTAGTGTATATATTAAGTTTCATCGCACACTTTTATCGTTGCTATCGAGCTAATATCGGTGTCGGGTGTTGGTTACAGGAAACGGATGGGGCACGCACTATAAATAATTATTATGTGGTGCAAAATTTAAGAATTTGCGATTAAAACTTTTTTAACTTACATACGAGTAATAAAGAATTCATAAAAGGAATCTGCTAATGAAACTTTCCTAGAAAATTTAATTTAACATTTTTGAAACGAAAATCCTACACATCAATATTTTTTAAGCAAATCGCGGGTAAACAAGCTTGTTGCGTACCCATTAAAACTATTTGAAGTCTAGTTATACTTCTTGATGTTTCCACCGTTTTCCCAGTGATTCAACCCATCACTAAAAATTTCCTCTATCAGCGGAATTGTCTATGTGAAAAATCGGTAAAGTACTTTTTTTTACGTAACTTCACTGCTGAGCAAAGGTCTCCCCCAATTTTTTCCATTTATCTCTTCCCATAGCCAACTCCTACCAATACTTTTTAAAATTTTAAAAGTACTTGAATAAGAAAAATCGATGACATGACGACACACAAAAATCATAAAAAAAGACGTGTGGCACTCTGGGACTGCCGCGGTAAAGCTATTGCATAGTTAATTTTGGTATCACTAGATCGCATTAGTGGGGAGCGTGAGGTTTTTTCGTTACGGAATTTCTGGATTCGGTCCCCGCGCTCAAGGCCCGCGATAGAAGCTATGCAATAGCTTAAAAGTTGGGTACATACCATTCCTCTTTTTGTCATAGGGGTTAAATAAGAAAATCAAACCTTATCAATGCCCTATCTTCTCCATCATATCAGGAAATAACCCTAAAAACATCAGCTTCTCAATTGAACCGACTTGAATCGATAATGAGACATTTCCGTCTCTTTCTTTCTACATATGAGTGAGAGGGAGAATGAATGACATATGTCAGTTGTTACAAAACATGTGCGCTTTATATCCGAGTCGGTGTGCGGATATTTGATATCGAATAGGGAAAAGTAATTGGAGGACTATGGAGTGGTTCAACATTTAATATTGGAAGTACTACTTAATAACTTTTTCAAGCGAAGTACAGACTTTAACTTACTGTTACTGTTAGCCTGTCTCTTCCCACTGTTGGGCAAAGGCCTCCCCCCATTTCCGCCACTCTTCTCTATTCGAAGCCACCAGTTGCCACTCCTTTCAGACAGACTTTAAACCAGGTTTTAATGATACCTACCACCTTTTTTATATCAGTCATAAACGGGTCATTCTGCAAAAAACTTTTTCAAATACCAAAAGAGTTTTCGAAATCCTACTAATATTATAAATTCGAAAGTTTGAGAGGATGTATGTATAACGTAAAAGCTACTGGACGGATTTGGATGAAACTTTACAGTAATATAGGTTATATATCAGAATAACATATGGGATACATTTTATCCCGAAACTCTCGCGGGAGCGGGTATAACGCGGGTAACACCGCGGGGCTCGGTTAGTCAGTTCATAAACGAAGTATTCTATCAAGTATCTTGCATACAAAAATATTTAATAGTATTAACGTCCACTGCCTAAGCTGCCTGTAATATCCCACTGCTGGCCAAAGGCTTCTCACCGAATAAATCGGTACAATGAGGAGGATTACATGAACGTTATTAATATAAAAGAAATCATTGAATGTGATGTTCTTCTTCTTCATCGAGTGGATGGTCAACCTGGCCAATCCTGGTGTCAGAGTTATCGAGCCGCCATACTCACACTATTATCTATTATTTTTCTAAAAAGACCTCTAGTCACCTTTGCTTTTTTGCCTTTGGCATTCGGCAATATACAATTTTGGCAGAAAATTGTTAAAAACATTCCACTTTTTCAAAAAATCTTAATATTCTTTCTCCGTCACAAGAAAGAAAATATTAATTCAACAAGCATCTCCAAGTCACTTTTGTTCCGACAAGAACAAGAGCTCTTTGTATGTAATTACCATCGCAAAGTAAATAAATCAAAAGAAAAATAAAAAACAGGCCAAGTGCCAGTCGGACTCGCGCACGATGAGTTCCGTATCAAACCTACTAAAAGAGGTAAATAAATGATAAAAGCTTTGTTTGTTTGTACTCGTAGGTTCTAGCTACCAGTACGATTCGATTTTTTTTTAATGGATACCCACATTCTACGGGAACGTTTTTCATCTATTTTTCATCCTGAAATTCTTATGGGAACGGGCACAATGCGGGTAAAACCGCAGGTGTTGCTAGTTAATATATAATTTGAGAAAATGTGTCTATTAATCTATCACGGTTCATGAAACACAGCCTGGTGACACACAGACAGCCGGATGGATGAACAGCAGGGTTTTAACGGAAGTGGTAGTAGGGTCCCGTTTCACCCTTTGGGCACGGAACCCTAAAAATACCCTTCGACCTTCAAACTCTGAGTCATCTTTGTATTGAAAATGATGTGTTGCTAACTTGAAAGGTTTTACGCGAGTAAAATGCGTGCAATTTAAATGTATACTAATAGTATAGGTAAAGCAAAATATTATGAAGAATTTGATTTTGAAACGAATTCAAAAACGGAAGGAGGTTCTCAACTTGACTGGTTTTTTGTGCTTGTATGTTAGTTGCCTGATAATATCTTCGTCGTTTACCAATGTTGAAAAGGTGGTAGTTCTTTTAAAATCAGTCTATTCATCTACCACCAGTACGAATCAACTAATTAAGCTTGTATTACATAGCTATATTCAAAAACGAGTAAATTGCGGGTAAAATCACAGGGTTTGCTGTGATCAATAAATATGCATGAGTAATCCTATAATATCAAAGGAAACTTGAATTTCTTTGTTCATAAATAACCTTTATTATTATTTTTTATTACACTTTGTTTTTATTTAAGGATAAAAGATTAATGATTCATGGAAAATTGATTCGATTTTTAATTGAAGAGGCGAATTAAAAAGTTTCTTTAATGAATAAGAGGCCATTTTGAAGAAAAAAAGTATTAAATTAAGTATAAGGCTGGATTCATGTTTAGATTTTGAATTCAGAAAGTCTAGAATTACAAGTAGAACGATTACTTCACATTCTGATTTTGCAGGACGATCTGTAAAAAGTTCTCTGCCAAGTGTTCAATTTCATTTTTCAGACATATCGTCTGAGGCAAAGGTCTTGAAATTCAGGTCGAGATTCAGCATGTCTGGTGCCCATAGCCTGTAATTTCTTGCTAAAGATGCAGTCCTAATTCTAATCCTACTAATATTATAAATGCGAAAGTTTGTGAGGATGGATGTAAGATATGTATGTTTGTTACTCATTCACACAAAAACTAAAAAATAGATTTTGATGAAACTTTACAGTAGTAAAGGTTATCATTAGAATAACACATGGTATACATTTCATCACAAACCTGTGGTAACGAGTATAACACAGGCAAGATTGCGAGACTCTACTAGTATAGGTATAATAACTAATTTGTAAGTTACTGTATTAACTTTAGTATTACTCCTGAAGGAGGGCGTTGGTATACGCAACACAGCTCACGCTATCGCGTATATCATCAATTCCAAAAGTTTTAAAAATGTATTTGTTCCCAAATATATATAAACTAGCAGCGCCCCGCGGTTTTACCCGCGTTGTGCCCGTTCCCGTGGGAATTTCGGGAATTTTTTTACATAAAAACCTTCCTCTTGATTCACTCTACCTATTACAAAAAACCGCATCAAAATCCGTTGCGTAATTTTAAAGATTTAAGCATACAGACAAACAGACAAACAAACAAACAGACAAATAGCGACTTTGTTTTATACTATGTAGTGATATTTTTTTATTTAATTTTAATTAAATTAAGTAAAAGTTAGCCTCCAAGTCTATTAGTCTCTATAAAAAATTACACCAAATAAATCCTCCGCCCAAACCGATAAGAAATTAATGTTCTAACCCGATCTCAGATTGTGCAACATAATAAACGTACATAATAAATAAAACATATTTAATTAAACATATATAATTTGATCGAGACAAATCGCTTGGGTAATCAAGAGCACTACTTTATTTATTAGGGGTATCTATTTCCTAAGAATTTGCATAATTCGGAACATGTTTTAGTGAATAAATTAGAATAAGTTGAGACAAGATTACATTTCTATTCGTAGCGTCGTTGACTGAGCGAGTTTAGAAGCTACGAACTGGCGAGTTTAAAGGAAATCAAGCTAGATTAAATTTTCTTTTGCTGTGGATTAATAGCCGACACTGCTTGCGTGCGCACGCCGCGGTTCCATACAAAAGTGAAACGTCGCGGGCGCCCGCGGCGAGCGCGCACAAAATTACTTTAATCGGGAATTAAATGCGAGACCTCCAATTTTACAGTTAATTTCACAACACGATAAAATTAATTCGAAATTAATTCCAATTCCAAAATAAAGTCAAAATTAATTACATAGAAAACTCGTGTCAATTAATATTTCGACTTCGTGTCAAACTTAATCATTTAGATATTAATCAAACGAATTAATTCCCAAATTAAAATATTAGTTGACGTAATAATTAAATGTTCAAGTCCAAATAAAAGTTCATTAGAAAGCGAGTGAAATAACTCAACTTAATGAATCACATTTCAATGAGAAGTTTGCAATTAATTTTAGTTCATTTGCGAAATGTTGATCTAAAATATTAACCGCATTATCGTTCTTTAACTAAAACACTTATAAAATGTTTTGTCTCTTTTGCTCTTTGGAAAATAGCTGGATGTCGGAAAGGGACTAAACATTTGATAGCTACCCGTAAAATGCTGTTTATAAGTTTACTAGCAGTGCCCCGGTTTTACCCGCGTTGTGCCCGTTCCCGTGGGAATTTCGGGATTTTTTTTTACATAAAAACCTTCCTCTTAAATTACTCTACCTATTACAAAAAACCGCATCAAAATCCGTTGCGTAATTTTAAAGATTTAAGCATACAGACAAACAGACAAACAAACAGACAAAAAAAGCGACTTTGTTTTATACTAGGTAGTGATGTATAAGGAAGGCCTATATTCTTTTACATATTCTTATACTTGGTAAAATTATTTAATTTAATTTGTCCATTAATACACTATTCCTCCCTTTGGTAACACCAATCAGCTCCTAGCCTATATAAAATGTATTATACATTGCATACCGCACAAGTAAAAGTTTATTAATGTTCGAAACGGAAAATCCTACAGGAAATCGTTAACAAGAAAAAAAGAAGGAAGCTTGGCTTATCAATTTACGAAGCAAGCTCGAAACAGCCTATAACCTAACTCCGCCTAGAGTAGACACTAACTGCCACCTAATCTGTGCCCTAACCGTGAGTCCACCACACATGTATTAAAATCAATATCAATTTCCTTCAACTAATACTTTATTCAAAGCCCATAGGCCGGTATCGGCGATGTTTCCGTCAGACAATTGGTTTAACCCTACTAACACGCGCGACGATTAACATACAATGAATGCGTGCGTTAGCGCATGAATGCTTCGATGTAGGACTACTGTGGGTTTAAAAGTTTGGGGGATAATTTTGGGCAAACATTTACGATTTTTCTTAATAGTTTAATCATAAAATATACAATTCATAATAGGTCTTTAGGATTGGAGTTAAATAACAAAAAGAAAAACATATATACCTCTACAATATTAGTAAGTAACTATGAAAGAAGTTGGTTAAATAGGTACATACTAAACTGAGGACTTAAGTAAAAGCCTCTATTACATCTTAATGATATAATGTCGATACAACGTAATGCCATTAAGGACTCTGTCTCTAATCACCAGTAATAAATCCCAACAGTCCCCTAATTACCGAACTCATGGTCGCACTACATTGAACATCACTCGCGTCGGTCGGTTACCCCAGTGTACAAGCACACACTATGTCTATTCACCTTGCTTGCACTGTACTGAAACTGAAGTGGCTTCGATGAAATGGCTTCAAGAGTTTCCTTGGGCTGAAGTGGATTTCAATCTGAGTACCTAATTGTTTCCGATTTACAGGGTGGGTAAGACGGAGATTGTAGTCGCAATGTCCATTAAGAATTGAGCGGTTTGTAAATCGTTTAAAATTACATCGTCTAGTAATAGTAAATTAATAATTTGCAATAAATTATTTATATACTTAGTCGAATACTCATATGCAACTCAAATAATAATATTATGGACCAAAAAAATACCTAATATACTATCCTAGCAGTGCCTCGCGGTTTTACCCGCGTTGTGCCCGTTCCTTTGGGAATTTCGGGATGAAAAATAGCCTATAGCCTTCCTCGATAAGTGGACTATCCAACACTGAAAGATTTTTTAAAATCGGACCAATAATTCCTGAGAAAAGCGCGTTCGAACAAACAAACAAACTCTGCAGCTTTATATTATTAGTACTATATATTCGATACATCAGATTGTAAGTGTATATTATTTAAATCTTTCAAGCTTAAAGCATACATTTTTAAAAAATGGCTTTCAATAATACAAAACATATCAACTATCGATATTTGTATTCTACCACATGTTTTTGTGATTATTTATACATACTAACATTTAGTAATCTAAAAAAAATTGCCTAGAAAGGGTACCGATTCTGACATCCGCCCAGTATCGCTACAAACTTTCACGAGTACAATATTACTTAGTAGTTCCAGTAGGTAAGCTATATCTTTACGACCACCAAAGCAGCTAGAAGCATGAAATAAAATGCATCGTTGTAACATCTGGCACACAGATTGCATTCGAAAACGAACGACAAGATTGCGATCAATACGCTTGGGTGGGTGTCAATGATCTTAAACTAATAATGCCCCGCGGTTTTACCCATGTTGTACCTTTCGTCGAGGGAATTTCGGGGTAAAAATAAGTATGTAGTCTTCTAGTTGAATGGAGCTATCAAATGCAAAAAGTTTGTTTTCAAATCGGACCGGAAGTTTCGTAAATATAGCGCCTTTAAAGAAATTAACAAAAAGTAAATCGTTTGTATAGGTTTGTAGGTATATGAGGTAGTTTGAACGTCCTAATTCGTAACGCAATAGTTAAGCAACGTAATAAATAGCATAATTTTAATATTAAGATAAGTACTTACTATATCAGTCTTCAGTGCAATGTCTATTTGTAATTTGATCATTTCCATTTTACTCAGATTTTTTATACAGTCGGGATTTCGATATTTCCCGTAGGTATTATTGTTCCACATCTCAGTTTAGGTAACCTTGTTCCTTGAAAAAGGGCTTGTTTTTAGAGTATACGAATGGTTTCGTTTTGAATACGGAATAAGAATAAAAATACTTATAATGAATAAGTTGTCTTCTTCATAATATCAATAAAAAATAAACACCTGATAAATTTCTGCGAGCAACGCACACCGCCATGATATTAGTTTCTGAACAGGCGCTTAGCTGGAATTGAATGGATCTGCTATTATTGAACCATTTTAGCTTTTATGAACACTTTTATAAAGGTTAGTCTATTTTTATTTGAGTTCAAATGGAAAGTCTCTATTTTATTAACGACATTGAACATTAAGCTTTATGAAAGCTATGCAAACTTTTGGTAGGAAGGTATTAAATAATATGAATTCAAAGTTACTCATTTATATGACCACTAGCGGCGCCCCGCGGTTTTACCCGCGCTGTGCCCGTTCCCGTGGGAATTTCGGGATAAAAAAAATAGCCTATAACCTTCCCGTTGAATGTAGTTATCCATTGCAAAAAGAATTATTCAAATCGGTTCAGTAGTTTCTGAGATTAGCGCGTTTAAACAAACAAACAAACAAACAAAACAAACTCTTCAGCTTTATAATATTACTAGCGGCGCCCCGCGGTTTTACCCGCGTTGGGCCCGTTCCCGTGGGAATTTTGGGATAAAAAATAGCCTATAACCTTCCCGTTGAATGTAGTTATCCATTACAAAAAGAATTATTCAAATCGGTTCAGTAGTTTCTGAGATTAGCGCGTTTAAACAAACAAACAAACAAACAAACAAACAAACAAACAAACAAACAAACAAACAAACAAACAAACAAACAAACAAACAAACAAACAAACAAACAAACAAACAAAACAAACTCTTCAGCTTTATAATATTAGTATAGATAGTATAGATACTGACTAGCTACAATTCGCTGCAAATGTAGAGAAAACTCCTCAGTCAGCAGTATTTCGTTTTATTATTTTTAGTATAAGTAAAATATCTGCCTGTATTGACCCACAGCTGGGCAAATGCCTCTCAAGCCACTGAAAATATCAGTACAGTGAAGGGGATTGGGTATAATCACCACGCTTGCCTTCGACTGGTTTGTGATCTCAAACCCGAGCCATGTTTGAAAAGTAAATTTCAAACACGCTTCCTTATTCTTTTAAATCGATAAATATTTCACTATACTTTGTGTTGTAACCATTTTGTAAGGAATTAACAAATACGATTATTATTTCGGCTGTAAAATAATAGTAGCTTTAGTAGGTATATTGTATATTATGCCATTATAAGCAACAAACATCCATCGACAATATGCATCATCTCTAGGGTCATACGTGAACAAACAAACTCACAAATTAATTGGCACCCGCTTGTTTGGATTGCGTATGAATAGAATTCCTTGGAGGTATCGGCTTTCCTTTAGTTAGATTGAGCTAGACCACAATATGTCTATGCTAGTGTACTCATAACACTGCGTTATCATTAACCGTGCAGGTAACAGCCTCCGTGGTCTTATGGTTTGAGCGATTTACGGTGGGGACAATATCTCACAAAAATCTCTTTGTGAGACTGCCCTCAGTTTGATTAGGGCATTGCAGGCTGAATCACCTGATTGCCCGAAAAGTAACATGATTCCATGCTTCGGAGGGCACGTTAAGCCGTCGGTCCCGGCTACTTTCTACGGATAGTTGTAGTTACATGAACCATGTCAGAGGCCTTTGGCGGCTCAATAACTCTGACACCAGGATTGGTCAGGTTGACCATCTACTCGATGAAGAAGAAGGAATAGGAAAATATCCCGAAATGCCCACGGGATCGGGTGCGCTGCAGGTGAAACTGCGGGGCACAGATAGTTATCAATAAATATAACTATTAAAAGATCGAAATACATACTAACTGCGTAACTTCTCTATTTCGCGATTGGAAGGAAATAAATCTTCAAAGGAAATCAAATGACAATATTGACTCGAAGCTTTCAAATTAATTCAGTAATCTCGGGCACAAACAAACCGCGAACCGATTTCTAGTAAATACTATAAAAAATTATTAAAACAATCAAAAAACTTATACTAAAATTAAAATTAAATGTTAAACTTAACATCTTAGACCTACTTACATTATAAACGTGTTTATCTTCAAAAAACTCTTCTATTGAGTAGTAGGTATGCCTTTTGTAAAAGATACTCTTTTAGTTTTAGTTTAAACTTATCTGCCCTGTCTATTTTTCTAATAGAAAGTGGAATTGAATTATATCGTTAAATATCGTTTATGAATAAGGCGGAAACTCTTCAGCTTAATTATATTAGTATTTGTATTACTTAGATTTCTATTTTGTGATCTCATAATTACAAAGATAATTTTGTTACTAGTTTTTAAGTCGTTCGAATTTTTTTTTAGAATTTTATTAGTTACCTACTACTTTTTGATATGATTATAATCTATACTAATATTATAAAGCTGAAGAGTTTGTTTTGTTTGTTTGTTTGTTTGTTTGTTTGTTTGTTTAAACGCGCTAATCTCAGAAACTACTGAACCGATTTGAATAATTCTTTTTGTAATAGATAGCCACATTCAACGGGAAGGTTATAGGCTATTTTTCATCCCGAAATTCCCACAGGAACGGGTACAACGCGGGTAAAACCGTGGGGCGCTGCTAGTACACTATAAAAATGTTGTACACTCCTGTAAAAGGCCTCTCACATTGCAATATGCCTAAATTTCTTTTTTTACTGTATGTTTTGTGAAGAAGCTGTTGGTGTGTCTTAAATAAATAAATAAAATAAGATGGAAGAGGTCCTATTAATTCGTGACCTTCCGCCGTAACCAACTTTAAACTGCAAACATTTCTTATCAAGTTCATAACAATTATTTATGTTTGAAGTAATTATAATAAAATATTATCGTTATATCTCGGCCACCCACGGTTCCTATACATAACATTATGACGCCATTCGTATCAAGAGCTCTACGAATAGATGCGATGAAAACCGTTGTAATAATAAACTAGAGAATCGGATCATCTAGTTTTATTTGAGTGGAAAAGGACATTTAATGACTCAAAAACTGCCATGGAAAATGTAATTAAAAGCATATTTTCTTTTAAGACATGTATAAACTAGCAGCGCCCCGCGGTTTTACCCGCGTTGTGCCCGTTCCTGTGAGAATTTCGAGAATTTTTATACATATAAACGTTCCTGTTGAATCACTCAATCTGTTATAAAAAACCGCCCCAAAATCCGTGCAGCAGTTTTTGAGTTTATCGCGAACAGACAGACAGATGCGGCCGGGGACTTTGTTTTTATAATATGTAGTGATAAAATATGTTTTCAATGGAACCGCAAGCAGCCCATCCAACAAATAAATAATAAGCAAAATACAATATGAACTTCACTTGTCGCTTAATTGAACTAGCACGTAGTTGCATCATTGCCTAGACGGCATTTCTATCTGAGCCCTACCGTGCTTCGGAATATTCAGATGGCACGTTAAATTGTCGGTTGCGATTGTTCCAATCATCAGACCATGTCGGACGCCTTAGCTTATCTAAAAAGAACGACACCAGTGTCGGCCACTAACCTCCTCGAACTTCTTCCAAAAAACTGTCCATTGCTATCAAAGTTTATGTCCTTACCCGCCAAATGCAAATCCATCTTTTATCTCGCTTTAAAAAGAACGCTAAAATGATAGCCATTAGAGAATTTGGCGTGAGGCCAATGTTTCTTCATAAAGGTACTTTTAGACGAGACGAACGAATGGTTCCTTTTGTCCTACTCTTGCTTTTGGAATAAACGGTAATAGATATTGCATTCTTTCTTTATTCTGGTTTAAATTGTATCAAAAATATTACGACCTTTGTATTTTTCGGTCAAATGCCTTCGTGATTTCGCCCCACAATAAATACTTCTGACAAATGAAATATTCAGGTTAAAAAACATCGCTCATTTTATACTGCCATGAATATTGTTTGAATGTATATTGTTGTTACAATTATTGAACAAATTGTTATGGTCGCTCAAAAATCTATACTAATATCTAAGTGGAAGAAGTTTGTGCTTTATATTTTTTGTTTGTTTGAAACCGTTAATCTCAAAACAGCCAATCAACGAAGGTTATTGGCAATTTTCATCTCGATATTCAACCGAGCACATCACGGGTAAAACCGCGTTACGCTGCTAGTCAGATATATTGCGTTCATCTAATCTAAACAGTCCTTTACATTTATTTCGTGGTTATGAGTTAGCGGCCGTCTGGGGGTTTACGCTGAAACAGTCTGTTTACGTTGGAATATTTTAATAGGTTATTCGGTACTACAAAGTTTAGTTGTCAAGGTAGGACACTAACTGAAAGTGAGGTTTCCATGGAAAGTTAAAATTGGTAGATTTTGTAGTAAGCTTTGAGAATTAAATAAGGATGGCGCGCGTAGTTTGACTAAGCGAAGTTCATTGCGTTGTCAAGTAACGTGCAGCTGCCTCTACTGTGATGGGTGGCCGATAGTGGCATTTCTATCTGAGCGGTCCCATACTTCGGAGGGCACGTTAAACAGTTGGTCCCGGTTATTTAAATTGGCAGATCATGTTGGAGACCTTTAGGCTGCGGCTCCATTGAGGCGGAGACGAGCGGAGCTGAGAGGAGCAGAGCTGTGAAAAGAGGTATGTGATTCCACTGAGGCGGAGACGAGCGGAGCTGAGATGTGGATTTCACGCAATATATGATTGGTCGATCCCCACACGTCTCCTCTCAGCTCCGCTCGTCTCCGCCTCAATGGAGCCGCAGCCTTACGCGGTCTAAAAACTCCGACACCAGGGTTAGCCACTAACTTACTCGAAATTATATGAATGAATGAATTAAATAGTTCACGTATAATATCTGTTTTATTGTGACATAGTAGATACAAGAGTTGGTGATTGTTTCGGTACTTCAGTGAGCGATAACACGTATCACTGATTGCCACTCAGAGAGCATGTAGTGATTTGATATTTTTTTATCACTCAGAAAACTTCCAAACCTGTAGAAAGTACTCAATCTATCTATACTAATATTATAAAGCTGAAGAGTTTGTTTTGTTTGTTTGTTTGTTTGTTTGTTTAAACGCGCTAATCTCAGAAACTACTGAACCGATTTGAATAATTCTTTTTGTAATGGATAACTACATTCAACGGGAAGGTTATAGGCTATTTTTTTATCCCGAAATTCCCACGGGAACGGGCACAGCGCGGGTAAAACCGCGGGGCGCTGCTAGTAATATTATAAAGCTGCAGAGTTTGTTTGTTTGTTTGAACGCGCTAATCTCACGATCTACTGGTCCGATTTCAAAAATTATTTCAGTGTTGGATAGTCCACTTATCGAGGAAGGCTTTAGGCTATTTTTCATCCCGAAATTTCCATAGGAACGGGTACAACGCGGGTAACGTAAGCGCGGGGTGCGGCTAGTAATAGAATTGGTAGAAGAAAAACAGTTTGCATTCGGCATTACATTTAAGAGGTACTATTTCAGCTTTTCTCAAACACAAAAAGACAATATCTGTTTAGATTTTAGTGCCTTGTCCCTTTAAACCCACCACAAGAAACCTTTCATCACAAATTTTCTCTTTACAATTCATTTCTAACAATAAAACTTTTTATAGGCCCCTTTATCTAAAGAACGTTTTACGTTCCATTTTATAGAGGACTTCGATATCATCTACTTGGTATAGCAAGGAGGGCGTAAATGTAACAAGTGCTGTTGACTTATGGGCCGAATGACCTTGACCTTGGAGCTTGACCTGACCTTTCATGGCAAATAGCAACACAGCTATGGTGAAGTAACGACCCATTGAAACACTGACGGCTATAAAGCGTTGCCTAGATTAAAGTAAGTCGCGGATATACAGACTAACATATCCTCGCGGTTTTACCCGCTTTGCGCCCGTTTCCGTGGGAATTTTGGGATGAAAAATAGCATATAATCTTCCCGTTGAATATGGCTATCCGTTATAAAAAGAATTATGCAATTCGGACGTGTAGTTTCTGAGATTAAGTAGTCATTACAAACAAAAAACAAAGTTAAAAACGTTACCTCTTTATTAACTTCGTTGGTTTATTTGTAAGTGCTAATCTCAGAAACTACAGTCCAATTTGAATAATTCTTTTACTAATAGATAGCCACATTTAACCGAAAGGTTATGGTATATTTTTCATCCCAAAATTCCCATAGGAACGGGCACAACACGGGTAAAACTGGGGGGCACTGCCAGTAATACATATATTCCTAGATAAAAAAAAATCTATTATATTTATACCTAAGTAAATACGTCCTCATAAAACTATCATTAGGTATACAAAATATATTTTTACCATTACACCTTCAGCGAGGATCAGTCATGAGCCCGCCATTTTGTTTTCAATATCAGATACAGCGTGTTCCAAATTGAATGTTTCATTTTTCATTACAAAGTCTTTGTTATACGCTTATATTGTAATTTATATTTAAATTTGTATTAAGTTAATTCTGTGATATTGCTTCGAAGGTCTTTTGGCGGTTAAATGTTATTGGAAAATGGAATGGTAATTATATGCGATGTTATGGCTAACAGGGATAAATGCCCTTATTTTCTGTAAAGTCATGACTACTGTATGTTTTTTTTAAACTAAGTAGGTACTTTGTATTCAGACTTATTTGTTGAAAATTATTGTAATAAAAAGAAGTAGGTAACTATTACATTTTTTATTAACTTTTTAAGTGCTAAAAGATCAAAGTACTACATTTTATTAAAAATAATAAACAAATTTGTTGACAATTATTGGAATAAAGAGACGTAACTTTTTATATATTATATTTTTTACAAAAAATTAAGTGATAAAATATCAAAAGACTACTTTTCATTAAAAATGATGAACAAAATCGACATAAGTACTAGTATAACCACAATGGGTGCCTTTATTCCACTACATAGCAATGCTACACTACGTGTGGTCCACTCATATCAAATGTTACATGCCGACGTAGCATAGCGTATCTCAAGTGGGATTCCTGCTGGCTTAGTGTGGAAAGGGATCTTTATGTGGGTGGAGTGTCTTTACTCCACTCTATAACTATACTCCACTTAAGGTGCGTTACATTGATTCGGAGCCGTGCGGGGCTTAGTTGACCAATAACAACGCATTCCGAAATTCCGATTTTGAAAATGTCAACGCGATTGGTCAGTTAAGATCCGAAAAGCTCCGCTGCGCTTCAATCGAAACACACCCTAAGTTTGGTCCACTCATATGAAATGTACCATATTACCTACCTACGTGGCATATCACATCCTAAGTGGAAAGCCACCTTTATGAGGGTAGTTTAAAAAAAAACTCATTCAGCATGTCTATTCATCAACTTGCATTGAAAGAAAAGTTACTCATGTTTCAGTGTTTTAATCACGGCTATGTTTTGGTCTGTGTTGCTCTTCAAATAACTGCAGAGGGCGCCTCGGTCGTGCTTTAATATTTTCTTTTTTTGAATTAAGAACTTTTTGGTGAAGTCTATTTAGTTTACGGTTCTATTTATTTTTTAAAACTACGTTTAGAGTGTCTGTGGCATTGTAAATGAATCAACGGATTGTGACGAGGTTTTTTACCTTTCAAGCGAACGTGACTGAGATGGTTTTTATTACTTTTAAGTCTCAAATTATTATATCGCGGTTTATTATTTTATATTATAATTTGTTTTTAAAGATTTAGTTTCTTTTATGTTATATTCCATCTTTTTTCATATAAACTAAAGTGTTATTCGTTAGAATCAGTTCAGTTTACTCAGAAAATATTGCATTTTTATAAATGTTTGATATTTTATATTATATTTATTTACATTCCTACCTTCAATTTAATTTTGTGACGTCACTATTTGAAAAAGTACTAAAATATAATACTGTCATCGAAAACGTTAATATCACACATTGACATTGTACGAAAGAAATATAAATAGCCATCTATAAAAAACACGATGTAGATAAAAGTTGCACTGGTACTGCTGAAGTGGATAGTTGTATCGCGTTATTGATATTTTCGACACAACGCTCAAAGCCCGGCTAGCTCAGTCGGTAGAGCATGAGACTCTTAATCTCAGGGTCGTGGGTTCGAGCCCCACGTTGGGCGAATCGTCTTTTATAGTTTTTTTTAACAAAATTTATTTTTGTACCAACTCCGATAAATAGTTTCGTAAATAATTAAAAAAAACTTACCTGCAATTTTCCTCTCTCGCATCTTCCTCCATAGTTGCTCAGCTTTTCTCATAGGCCAGTTCTCAACTTTAGCACTAAAGCTTCTGAAAAACTTGTATTCTTTGAAATGGGACATTCTTCTTTCCATTTTGCTTGGAGTTTGTCCTGGAGGCGGTGGCGAAGGTGCCTTAGGAGTTCCCGAAGGCGACGCCATATTGTTTTAAGCTAAAACTTTTTAAACGAACCTCTTTTCATTCACTTGAAAACTTTTTAAACCCCGAACTTTTTCAACAGATTCTAATTTCAAATTGAAATAATTTCGCGTGTTCTGTTGGTCCCGAAAAAGTGTTCACTTTTTAAATTTCCACTTTACTGTTAATTTATTTTTTTGAAGAGTTCTCATTATTATTATTCTCTTTCAAATATTTTATTTATTAAATTAACTACTTACTAATAACTTAGGTATTTACGTTATTTTAATACTGAAATTATTATATTTTAATTCTAATCACTTCACTGGACAAGTTTCCATTTGTGTAAGCGTTATCCTACAATAACCTGTAACAAAAAAAAAACAGCTGATAAAACCATAGATTAAGATGGCGGTCAAAAAACTAGACCAATAAATAAAATTACTATAAACAATGTCCTCGCAATATAAAATTACAAAAAATATAAATCAAAGATGTGATTCATGATTTTTGCAATATTCTAAAACATGTTATATTATTATACAAAATATAAATCTTTTTTTAATTGACACATTTGTTTGAATTATAAATCATTTGGCTTTTGAAGCTTTTTGTAGACGATGGTTAAAACTAAATAACTACGTTAATACTCGTAGTGCGATTTAAATTGGTGTATTTAGCATCGTTTCTTTTCAACTAACATAGCTGCATCTTTGATGAAAAATAACCCTTATGTACGATTCCTACAAACCGCGTGGCGGTGGAGAGCGCTTTCACGCTATGCTATAGAAAAAACAGACTCCTTCAAAAAATGTTAAGGTTCAAATTTGAATTACGTTGCTTGACTAGAGAACAGTTTGAAAAAAGAACACAACCACAATATAAGTATCTACATAATATAATTATTGTGACATAACTATACCCAGTCAGAGTGTAATGTCAGAGGTAATGTTCTTTTTTCAAAAATATGTCATACATACATAAATGTATGTATATCATACTAGCAGCGCCCCGCGGTTCACCCGCGTTATACCCGTTCCCGCAGGAATTTCGCGATAAAAAGTAGCCTATGTCCTTTCTCAGGCTCGGGACTAACTGTATACCAAATTTCATTCAAATCGGTTCAGTAGTTTTGGCGTGAAAACGTAACAGACAGACAGAGTTTCTTTCGCATTTATAATATTGGTTAGGATTTATTGACTTCATTGTCTTACAGATTTTGAGGGGGCTTATGCTAAGATAGCTCTAGTTTACGAGTTAAAGAGTTAAAGAATTATTCAAATCGGCTTTGTATTTTCGGAGATTTGCCCTTATTAAGGTAGAAACTTTACCTCTTTATAATATTAGTATAGAAATACCCTTTGCTATTTCTGTTTTTATTATTCTATTTTCAATTCTTTTCAGGTAGGTCATTCACCAATGACACCTTTATAAATGTCTAACAATAACTTGTACAAAAATGACTTCATTTAATTCAATTCTTACAATTGCTTATTCTATTTTTCACCGCTCTGGTTATTTTTATCTGTCAAATTACAGTTTTCAATTAACGTTGCGAAAACGGACCCTAATTAGGGAGGGAATTAGTGTTACAAAGGTTAATGACTCGTTAAAGGTCAGAGGTGAAACTTGTAAAAGGATTGTATGACCTCTAGTCCGCATGTCTGTCGAGTGACCTTTATGTACTTACAGAAAGTTTGAAAAATGAACTGAAAAGGCAAATAAAGACGCTGAAAGAATATTAATTTAATTAGCTAAACATTAGCGCTGCTAGTTACAAAAAGTTTTAGAAAAATTTCAGTTTTTTATTTTCAAGTTAAATATTATTGTTTTATGGCATGTTTAGTGTTTCCGTAAAGCTTTTTATAAAAGTTTTATAAAAATAAACTAAATTGCTCTAAGTGTAATAAATAATGCTCTGTTTTATATCTAACTAGCAGCGCCCCGCGCCACCCGTTCCCGAGGGAATTTGGAGAATTTTTATACACATAAACCTTCCTCTTGAATCACTCTATCTATTTAAAAAACTGCGTTAAAATCCGTTGCGTTGTTTTAAAGATCTAAGCATACATAGGGACAGAGAGACAGTGGAAAGTGACTTTGTTTAATAAAACAAATCAAAACTGAAGTTAACACAGAATAAGAATAATCCTAAAAGGACTGGTACTTCTTGATATTAACAAACAAAAGAACTAAGACTCTTTTCAGCTTTATTAATCTCTACTAAGGAAGAATTTGACGTCTCTGTAAGATGAGATATTATGAATTTCTTGTAAATATTAAATATTTCATGAATAGGTAGGTATACATCACTACATAGTATAAAACAAATATGCTATTTTTGTCTGTTTGTCTGTATGCTTAAATCTTTAAAATTACGCAACGGATTTCGATGCGGTTTTTTGTAATAGGTAGAGTGATTCAAGAGGAAGGTTTTTATGTATAAAAATTCCCGATATTCCCACCGGAACGGGCACAACGCGGGTAAAACCGCGGGGCGCTGCTAGTACTACTAATATTATAAATGCGAAAGTTTGTGAGGATAGATGTATGAATGTATGTATGTTTGTCACGAAAAAACTGGACGGATTTGGATGAAACATTACAGGAATATAAGTTATAAATCAGAATAACACATGGTACATTTTATCCTGAAATTCCCGCAGGAACGGGTACAACGCGGGTATCACCGCGGGGTGCGGCTAGTATACTAATAAACTCGTGGATAAAATAAATGGAGGTACAATTTGACCTTTTACAAAAAGAATTTTAATAAGGTTTTACTTAGAATTATGATGTTATTTAGAAATAACGATGAATGTTAAAAATATGTCAGGTTTCTTCTATCACAGAAAATTATTTCTTTAGATTTCGTAACTTTTAAAGTTATTATTGACTAGCAGCACCCCGCGGTTCTACCCGTTCCCGTAGGAATTTCGGGATGAAAAATAGCTAATAACCTTTCCGTTGAATGTGGCTATTTTGCATTGTTGTATATCAGTTATCCCGTGACCACGAGCGGTGTAATCCGCTCGAAACGTCGGGTACGTATTTTAGTAAATACGTTAAATTATCTAACGCGATACAGACTCGTTTCATTTAGTATAATTATTGTATATACTTACTAATATTTGTTTGTATGTGGGCTCATCCATCTGATATAATAAAGCTGAAGAATTTGTTGTTTGTTTGTTTTAATGCGCTTGTCAATAATTAGTAACTCTTAGGTTGTACTACACGCCTCATCTGATATTTTTGTAATAGCCACATTCAAGGGGAAGAGTTCTAAATTTCGTAATTCCCACAGGAACAAAAACAACGCGGGTAAAGTCACAACCGAGGGGCGCAAATAGTTTTTTTAAACAAGGGATTTTTTTAACGTAATTTTGACATTTCCTTTGAGGTCATAAACATTTTTTTGTTTTTTATTTGTACTATATATATACCAACGACACATATCCAGCAGTAATACCTACATTTTGAATTAAATTAAAACATAGCCCTTGCTTTTGAATTATATTAAAATATATAAACAATTTCAAATCATACCTACATAAAAAATAACAAAAAACCCTTACCTCACTATCACGTCTTTCAATACACTAAACTCTATCACTAAAAACACTAAACCTAACTATAAATATCACTAAAACATCATCATTTCTTTAAAGACTAACTAAAGTTTATTTTTCGCGAAAAATAACGCACTGCGCGAAATTCGTCCAGTCTATACGCGAGAAGCTACAGGTCTGCCTCAAACCTATGGTTTTCCCGCTAACTGGAAAGAGCGAGACAGCTATACATTTTTCAGGAGTGTAAGAAAGAGAGGACTGGTTTCAGGGGCTTCAGCTGTGATGTATTGCTATAGATATTTGCTATTTACTAAACTTAGATATAATATGCGGCATTACTTTGTTCAATTTGCATGTAGTGGACGATGTCTACCTGTACAGTGTATAATTATTCCGATGTTTTGTATAATGCTGTCATTATTTTTGTATAAGTTTTGTATTGCAAATTATTGTTGTGGTTGAATTTTTTCTTTGTATACATTACTGATGTTTTTGGTATAAATAATGTAAACTTATTATCACTCGGGCGGATTGCACTAGCATTCTTGTTTTGTTTTGCGCCTAAATACTTAATAATATGTATAACTGTGCACAGCGGTGTTACCCGCGTTGTACTCGTTCCCGCGGGAATTTCGGGATAAAATGTACTTACCCCAATGTGTTATGCTGATGTATAACCTATGTTACTATAAAGTTTAAAGATCCAAATCTGTTCAGTAGTTTTTGCGTGAAAGAGTAACAAATAAAAGTACATACATCCAAACAAACTTTCGCATTTATAATAAGTACTAGCAGCGCCCCGCGGTTTTACCCGCGTTGTACCCGTTCCCGTAGGAATTTCGGGATGAAAAATAGCCTATAACCTTCCCGTTGAATGTGGCTATCTATTACAAAAAGAATTATTCAAATCGGTTCAGTAGTTTCTGAGATTAGCGCGTTTAAACAAACAAACAAACAAACAAAACAAACTCTTCAGCTTTATAATATTATTAATAAGTATTAGATGTTTGGATGAGGTTGTAGTTGTCATTAAAATATCGTTTAAAATCGGCCTGAAAAAGTAATTGTCTGAAAGTGCTTTCTTAGCTATGAATAAAAAAAATCTTGCAGTAGATATATATCGTTTTTAATTTTTTAATTTTGTTTTTATCTTAAAATAACGATAACTTATTAATGTTATGTATAACGGTGACCTGTGATTTTCTTAAAATGATCCTTATTACAGAGTACCTAAGAGCTAATATCCAATGTTTATCCAATGAGAACAACGTCAACACGTCTGTTATTCATCGAACAAACTTTATCCGTAGAAAATTCTTAATCAAATTATATTCCTTCATTTTCTCATAAAATACAAAAACACTTTTTCCATCGCACGCATCATAAATTCTCGTACATAGGGAATTGAGTAAACATATTACTTCAGTTTATTTCGGCCGAGGCTAATATTATTTTTAAACTCTTTGAAATACCATAAATAATTCTCTATACTTATGTTTCACATGTATCTATAAGAATAATAATCTATACAAATAAATAGAATTGAAGACTCCGTCTGCGATGTATGTAGCTATTTAAAAGTAAAAAAGCTTTGAATAACATTTCGCTGAATTAGAATTTCCTCCTTTTTTGAATTTGGGTAAAAATGATGCTAAATGTGCCTTTTGATTGAAGCCCCCGCTCGCTCAGAGCGGATGCACCAATCACAGCGCATTAAGTTGTCAAAAAACTCATTGACATTGTCAAATCATTTCGCACTAACCGCGCCTCGCGGTGCTGACCCGCGTTGCACCCGTTCCAGCGGATTTTTCAGGATAAAATGTATCCCATGTGTTATTCTGATGTATAACGTACATTACTGTACAGTTTCATCCAAATCTGTGTTGTTGTTTTTCGTGAAAGTGTAACAAACATATACTTATACATCCATCCTCACAAACTTTCGCATTTATAGCATTAGTAGGATTGGTCAGTTCAAAGTCGATATACCCTTTCTTATAACAATCTTTCAAGTAACAGACATGGCAGATGATAGATATCTGATGACTGATGATCCTACTGAAGTATGAGTAAGCGAAGAGCTCCTACCGATAGTTAAGCAGTGAACCATCTCACTGCTCATTACAGATTGTAGCGCTCGTGGCGTAGTTTAACTAAGCGATGTTAGGTCATTGCGATTGTTAAGCAACGTTTCTATCTGAGTGATACTGTGCTTCGGAGAGCACGTTAAATTGTCGGTCCCATGTATGTTTGTTAATCTTTCACGAAAAAACTTTTTTGGAACGGATTTGGATGAAACTTAACCGTAATATAGGTTATACATCAGAATAACACGTGAGATACATTTTATCCCGAAATTCCCGCGGGATCGGGTACAACGTGGGTAACACCGCGGGACGCGGCTAGTAAATAAATCACTTAGTGAAATAACGCTATCTAACTATAATCCATTTTATTTGGATTGGCACAAAATGTGGTTAATTGTCGTCAATTTTCCAGCCGAAGACGATTACTTCTGGAGAGGAAAAAGGTTTTGAGATAGGGTAAGAATGAAATAAAATTACTAAACCTTTTTCCTCTTCAGGAGCAATCGTCTTCGGCTGGAAAATTGACGACATTGGTCCACATTTTGTGCCAATCCAAAAGAAATAGAGTATACACACTTTCTTCGAAGAGTTTTCTTTGAGCGTTAGGAACGAAATGAAAATAATTCCTTTAAAACATTCCTTTTATAGTTTCTGTTCGTGTGTGTAGCGGAGCGAGTAATATGTACGGTTGTGTACGACGTCTTATTACAGTAAACACTTGAGAATAAAGAGGAAGCGCGGGCAAACGGTATCGAGGCGGATAAGAAATCGGATAGATAGATTTGTTGAGAATATTTGCAGTATCGCTCATCGGTTTTCAAATAGGATAAATAAGAATAGGAATAAAATAAATTTAGGATGATAGTATACTTTTCAAACTAGTTTTAGAATTATTTTTCGTTTTAGAATCTGCCTTAAGACATACCAATTGTATAACATACTATTTGTAGTTTTTTCATTTAACCAGATTTTCAGCCTCCGTGGTCTAGTGGTTTAGCGCTCGGCTCACGATCCGGAGGTTCCGGGTTCGATTCCCGGTGGGGACAATGTGTCATAAAAATTTCTTTGTGAGAGTGCCCTCAGTTTGGTTAGGGCATTGCAGGCTGAATCACCTGATTGCCCGAAAAGTAAGATGATTCCGTGCTTCGGAGGGCACGTTAAGCCGTCGGTCCCGGTTACTTACAACGGATAGTAGTCGTTACATGCCAGAGCCATGTCAGAGGCCTTTGGCGGCTCAATAACTCTGACACCAGGATTGGTCAGGTTGACCAACCACTCGAGATGAAGAAGAAGACTTGCAGTTTTAGGCGAGTAGAGAATTTTCTAAAACTTAAATCCAATCCAAAACGCATTGCTTTCTATTCAGTGTTTGTTGTACTGTTATAAACAGCTATGCAAGCCAAACTCAAATACTACTGCACGGATTTTGACGCGGTTTTTTTGAATAGATATTGTGATTCAAGAGGAAAGTTTATATGTATAAAAAAATCCGAAATTCCCATCGGAACAGGCACAACGCGGGTAAACAGCGGGGCACTGCTAGTAAACAATAAAGCCGAAAAATTTGATTTTTTGTTTGAACGGATTAATTTCAGAAACAAGCAATCCGATTTCAATAATTCTTTCAGCAATAGATAGCCATATTCAATAGAAAGGTTATAAGTTATTTTTCATCCCGAAACGTTCACGGGAACGGGCACAACGCGGGTAAAACTGCGAGGCACTAATTATTTTATTATAAAATGTGCTGTATTCCAACTTACCCGCGCCTCCCCTGCCCAGCTGCTCACTCGTAATCAAAGCAACAAGACAAACACACAGTGACCTCTCCACTACAACCTTCTTAAGGTGCTTTCCTCTTCTGTTTCTAAGCTTTAAAAAGCTTATTTTGTGGTGTATATTTATTTTAATACTCACTACGCCCCGCGATTTTACCCACGTCCCCGTGGGAATTTCGGGATGAAAAATAGCTTAAAGCCTTCCCGTTGAATGAGGCTATCCATTATAAGAATAATTATTTAAATCGGATAAGCAGTTTCTGAGATTATCGTGTTGAAACATACAAAAAATCAAAGTTATCAGATTTATTTTATGAGTAGGTAAAGGTAGAAGATACATGAATCATATTCACTCGACCAGAAAAATAATTTCACCACCAATGAATAATAATGTAAGCAGACCATTCTCCGTCATTTGAACTTCTACAGTACCATGTCAATGAGAATTTAAGAAATTATAGTTACACAGGACAGCAGACAACATTTAGATTTGAAACTGTACCTAGGTCTTTGTCCATTCCTAACAGCCTCCGTGGTCTTGTGGATTGAGCGTTCAGCTCACGATCCGGAGGTTCCGGGTTCGATTCCCGGTGGGGACAATATCTCACAAAAATCTCTTTGTGAGACTGTCCTCAGTTTGGTTAGGGCATTGCAGGCTGAATCACCTGATTGCTCGAATAGTAAGATGATTCCGTGCTTCGGAGGGCACGTTAAGCCGTCGGTCCCGGTTACTTTCTACGGATAGTAGTCGTTACATGAGCCATGTCAGAGGCCTTTGGCGGCTCAATAACTCTGACACCAGGATTGGTCAGGTTGACCATCCACTCGATGAAGAAGTGTGCATTCCCAATATTTTACCCACATTTATTACGGAGCTATGCGGAGTTCAATCGACCGATCACAAAGCATTACGAAAGATTTCGACAATGTTAATGCCTTGTTTGACAATTTCAATGCGTTTTGATTGGTCGACTAAGCTCCGTACAGCTCCGCTGCGCTCCACTAGACGCACCCTTAGACCCAAATAGAAGTAAACAATCTAACCTTGAAGATAAGACAAGTCCTTGACATCACTCCACTTGATTTACGATATCACGCCGCATCAGACCACAGTTTAATTAATAGTTACTACCCCGTCCCGACAACTTGTGCCCGATTTATTGGGAGTGATTACTTCTACATTCTTCTTATTTTTTCAACGAAATTATTCGAACGAATAACACCGCTCGTGTGCAAGTTCACGCAAAGACTAATAATGCGACGATAGTTGTTTGCATTCATTTCCAAACTACCCACATAGAATCAGAAAAATATTACTTATTAAGTTCATAATCCAGTACACTGATAAGAGATAGCGTCTGCAGTTTCGGTTTATTTTCACTTGGCGTACAACCACGAGCTAAACTGAAATTAAAACTTCAAAATTGATACACAGAAAACGGATTCTGTGGACCATGAAAAAGATATTTGGACCTAAGTACTAAGTATTGGTTATTACACAAAGGTTTTACACGAATATTAGTCTTTTAATAAATACTGGTGAAGTATCTAAATACGTATTGGGGGTACCACGGTACAGGGACGGCAACAGTGACTAGATACTTTTATCCTCCTCATCGTGTTGATTTGTCTGGTGAGATGAGAGGCCCTTGCCCAGCAATGAGACATTACAGGCTATTTTTTGTACCTTGGCACCCTCCAAAAAATATTTTTACTGGGTTCAGTTCAGGGTCAAAAAAAGTTCAACTGCGGAAATAAGGCTTGGAAGAAGACACAGAAATATTTGACAATATACAATATATCAATGTGTGGTTCATAATTATAATATTTCAACGCCAATGTTATGCCAATAAAAAAATATTCGTAAAAATAAAGCAAATACTCATTATTCATTGGATTCTATTTGACCCTAATGCAGGGTTGAGCCACATTACAATAAAATATATTTGTTGATATAAATGTATCGGCTATAAGAAGATTATAATGACCTAAGGACAGACTAAGCTACCAAATTTCTGAAACAACCAGTGATTTGACATTCAACAAAAAAGCTGGGGCCTTTCTTCACCCGTTCTCAGAAACGTCAAATGCTTCTCTAAAAGACACAAATGTCTCAAAAGATCTTGATTTGTGATCTTGTAATGTTTGAAAAATTATGTCAAATGGTCAATTGTCGATTTAATGGACGTCTCTAAATGCGACAGCTATAGTTTCTTTAATAGTACAGTAAGCTTGAAATATGTGTTATCTACAGCAAAAAAATAGGTACCTACAGACATAAACAATTGTATTACCAGAAAACCACCCCTTAAGCCACCCACCCGCAACACAAGTCCAAAGCAATTCGTTCTTACGCTTGTTTTAATTTAATAACCGTCACTAACCCTCCAAGGAATGGAAGGAAAACAAAAAAATAATTCCGCGCGACACCCCTGAGTATTCCACCTACCGTGGTTTCTCATATAAAAGCTTCTACAGACGCTGATGTTCTTCAGAAGTGAATCAACATCCATGGCAAGCTGTTCTTTGGGACTGGTCTGGGTTTGGTGATGCTGTTATGATTGCCTGCAACTGGTTTTAAGGTAAGTCCATTTTCGGTCTATTTGGCTAGTAATTTTTGTTTTTTCAAGCGGTACTAAGACGAATTTTATTTATATTTAATTTGACAAAGTACTTATAATAAATTCTTAGGTTGATTGTATATTTGAACTCTACTCAATTAAATTGAAATAATTTTTAACTTAAATCGTTGAAAATAATAATGCCTGCGGTACATATCTATGTAAACATAAAAAACAAAATTAAAAAATGATCACTCACTTATACTCACTATATCACTTTTTACTCGTGAGCTGAATATACCCATTTTTATTTCGTATTTGGGTAAAATACTGCCATTAGTATTAATAAATGCCTTCTTTTTCAGTATAAAACAAGATGCGGAGAAAACTCTACGCAACGGTACTTTTCATAGTAATCCTGACAACTGAAATCGTAATCGGTAAAGAAACTAATAAACCTAAAGGACATAAATCAAATATAAAGAAAAATAATACCAGAGTGAAAAATGGAGATCGGACGAAGCGGTCCATAGATTTGGATGATGAAGATAAACCATTTTGGGCAAACAGAGGGAAAAAACAAATAGATGAAATACAATATCATCCCAAATATAATGACTTTGAACAGAAATCTAAACTGTTGAACGATAAGATCGAATTACAGAAAGAACCGTTTTGGGGCACTCGAGGACGACGCGACGAGCTGTCATCCGAACGAAATTTTGAAGACGAATATCCAGATTATTTAACCGGAAATTCTAATTGTAAACATTGCTACGGCACGTTACATCACTATGAAGGATACAACAAAAACCGAAGGGAAGATATTAGTCCTTTTTGGGGAAACAGAGGACGGAGAAGTTCCGATGAAATTGACGATTCAGAACCATTTTGGGGCAACAGGGGACGGAGACAAGACGATGATCCATTTTGGGGTATGAGAGGACGACGAAAGATGGGCAGTCGAGGGTTAAATGAAGAAGAACCGTTTTGGGGTAATAGAGGACGACGAGACGATTCTGAACCTTTTTGGGGTACTCGAGGAAGGAGACAAGACGAAGAGCCATTTTGGGGCAATCGAGGTAGAAGACAAGATGAAGAGCCATTTTGGGGCAATCGAGGACGGCGAAAAGACGATGCCTTCTGGGGCAGCCGTGGCCGAAGAAAGGAAAACCTAAAAGAATCAATTTTACGAGCAATAAATGACGTCGAAAGCGATATTGAAAATCTCTCTCGTATGAGAAGATCTGACCAATCTTTTTGGTCAAATAGAGGCAGAGACAGCAAGATCAACCATCTTTTCAACGGCCCATCACGAAACTCAGCCATCGCTTCGCAATTGATGAAATCGTATGACTTGAACTTGCAGAATGTAGATCCTAATACATTACATGATAGCAGGATTTACGCTGACGAGCCAGGGTATATTGTCGTTGACAGATCAAGTCGGTCATCCGCTGAAGAAGACCCTTTCTTCATATCTCGAGGCAAAAAGTACTATCTAAAATACAACTTGTTGAAAGCAGCTAGAGATAGACGAGGTGCTATTGAAGAAATCGTGAAATCCGTTCGCAATGACCCTTACTACATTGCCCGAGGCAAGAAAGACGGAGAAAATAATGGAACAAATAATGATCATCTATCCAAAGTCAAGGATTTGGTTTGCTCTGCGATTGAAATGATTATTCCTAAAGGAAAAGTTAAAAGAGAAATTGACAGCGATAGAGATAGAAGAACGATTCTAAAGAAATTAGCTGCGCAACTCCAAATTGATCCTTATTATGTAAGCAGAGGCAAAAAAAGTGACGAAGTCCCCAACGAAGATAATCTACGCAAATTCGTAACCGAAATTTCTCAGAAATGTGTTTAGTTGTATACGAAATGTAACCATTTATATAACGTGATGAATTTAATATGTACAATGTTAGTGCAATTATAAATGTTACTGTGAGATTAAATAAAGTGTAATTTTTGAATTGCATTTCATTGAATCATTGAACTCTAATTTATTAGACATAGGGGGCAAAATGATTTGGCTACCGTTAAAGAAGTTAATCTAACCTAACCTAGTTCTCTTGCTCACTATGGCTAATTAATGTTAACTAAACAATGAAACAATCACCTGTTAGTGCGACTTCCTTTATTACTTTCAATAATATAAATATAGGACAATTCATCCAAAGATCCTTTAAAAATTTAATGCTCTCAATAAATTGTTCGGTCAGGTAGCACTTGAAAAGTTTGAGCAATCACAATAACTGAACTAATTCGATGGATGGGGTTTACAACTGAAGGACTGAAATGGAGCCACAAAATATATACATCAAGAAGTTCAACTACGTTACATTTTCAAAATATAAGGGCTCGCAGCCCTAAAAAAGATGCACACATACATAGACGCTCGCTTTACTTCTGACCTAACGGCATTCCTTTGACTCCTGGAATGTCCTGTAAGCGCCTATCTATGTGTGCGTGCGCTTTTTTACTAGTTCATAATTGACTTTCTAGATGTATTTTAATTTGTGTTGTAACCTTAAAGAATAAACCTTATGATATAGACGAAGAAAGGAATAAAGTGTATAGTTTGTTCAACAAAAGAGGTGCCGCGAACGAACCAGCCGGGCAAAGAAGCCTATTAAAGAAAAGCACAGAAGCACTTTCCAATATAGCGGCGACTCTTTTATTGGACAGACTATAGGCGATGTATTGTGCTTACTTCTTCAATTTAGTAAAATATACTTTATTCAGAAATATTGGTTTAGTTCAAAAATATGACATAATGAATGAGGTTATAACGGATTATTGTCTTTATGAAGTCGCTATGTTATCTTATAAATCCTCAGTATTAGAAGCCTTTGAGGTTGCCACGGTGCAGCGACAATGACGACCAAGACTAAGGAAAGACGTAAGTCTTCAATTATTGAAAAAGTAAGCACAACAAAGTAACTCCAAGCCTAGAAAGATTAGTTGTACATCTGCAAATACCTAAATCAATTAGGTATAATAATAATTGTATTAACTACAACATACATCTATTTTCATATCAAATGACGTAGTATAGTAGGGTACTCATAGCTTGATATGGACACGGCACAATGTAAATGTTTCTAAAACACTTTCTCTTAAAAACCTTCAATAAACTCTTTTACAGAGTGAAACTTCAAAAAACGCCAAAATGCTAAACGATTATAATACTGTAATGATGTTAAATAACCATGGCATCGACATTAAATGTCCTAATTAATAATAATCTCAATATTTTACGCTTAACGCGCAAAACATAATACAAATTTTAGCGTAAAATACATTCAACGTTTAAAAATTGTTGGAATATGCTAACAGTTAAACGTAGGTAAAATTTTAGGCTCATTTGAACACTCTCTAGTTGAGTGTGTTTATTCACTGATTGTCATTGGTCAGCTCGTAAAGCGTGACTGTTTGAGTCTAGAACCCTGTTAGGCCGTTGGTTCCGTTCAAACTCTCCATAGCAACAAATGGTTCGTGGAATCTTCTCTTCCCGCGTCTTCTGTAGTCGAAGAACTCCTGAAGTCCTCGTATCCATCTCCTCCAGAGATGATCAAAGTCTCCTTGTTACTTTGACTGGTTTCGACTTGTTTCTGTAGCTTGTCGGCGTTGGCTGATCGTCGGCTTAACGTTTTCGTTTTGAGTGACGTTTGCGTCACTTTGGCTGGTTGTTTTGGTGCCACTGGGTTCTCGACTATCGTAAGGAATCTGACGTGGCCAGTGTGGCCATACGAGATACCTGCAAAAGAAAACATTAATTCAATTTAAATTCCCGAATCAATGTGTCAGATCAGAAAAGAAGATGAATATTTGTGTGGTAACAGTGTACCGGTTCTCTCGTCAGTCAACGCAATGCAACTATTCATTTCCTTCTAATGTACTTCTACTAAATGCGATATGGTCCCACCCACGATATTGTCTTCTAAAGTGTAAAGAAGTATCTGCCCCAGTGAACTGTGGCTCAGTAGCCCTCACAGTCCTAGCATCAAGTATTTAAGTCATAGAGAGACCAGCCAACCATGGCACAATAATCTGAACTCTCTTTCACATCTTCCAAACCCAAATCTTAAGCACAACCATCGTCCAAAGACACTATATCCAGCAGTATCTCACCAGTCAACTGTGGCACGGTGAAGGTCCCAGTCCTGGGGTCAGGCGAGTGGTGCAGCGGCGCCGTGAGCAGCACGCCGGCGCTGGTGCCCACCCACAGCGTGTCGAGGTGCGCCGCCAGCGCGGTCACGCGCAGGCACGCGGCCTTGTGCTGACGGATTATGTCGTCACACCCTGGAATATGGACAGATGATTAGGAATAACCATGTTTTAAGTAGGTAGTTTGGCTGAGTGAAAATTTGAACAAAATGCAGCCTCTTGCCATTGATCGCTAAGAAATAGAGTGGTATTCTGTGTATCTGTTTGATAGCTAACGTGCTTCAGAAAGGACATTTAATTACATATTAGTTTCGGGTATGTTAATTCGATTTCCGGGGCAGTCTAAAATACCTTACTTCGTGATGTGTCAGAGTTTTTCTAGAGTTTTTCTTGCATAACAATTCAAAAAGAAAGCGACGTAACATGAGTATGTAATACAGTAAACTGATTCGTGGCAAACATAAATTTTGGATACCAATGAACACCAGTTCAATTTCATTATCTACTTAATTAAGGTATTGGTCCCATCCTGTTGGATTGCCATACTAGTTAGACAGTATGGATCTGATTCTGCCATCAGAATCGACACCCGATCATCAAACACTCACTCACCATGCAACATCTTAGTAACTTGCGGAGTTATATTGATCTCTGCTAACTGCTCCCTGCTGGTCGCGTTGTAACACCGGAGCTGCGCCGCGTTGTGTAATGACAGCCATATGGCGCCACCAGCCACGGCCATGTGGCTTATAGGCTTCGTTTCGGAACTTATTTGGAATGTTTCGTCCACCTGCAATATGAGGAGAAACTTTTTTTTTGTACCAAGTTTTTATGAAGAAATTTAAATATGGCAACAGGTTCAGTCAAGTGACATCTTTTCATAAGCTCATGTTTGATTAAAACTGATAAAAACTCAACGTCGTTGAAATAATTGAAGGGTTTTGAGCTCTGTAGTAGGACATAAAACTGCATTATCTACTTATAAACCCAATCTTTACTAAAGTACAACACTACCAAAGAAGCTAGTACTAAAATATGGTACCTATAGGTATTACACACGAAATGGAGATAAGTGCTTCGCTCTGCCGTGGTAATAAAGAAGTATAATTTTTTTACCTGCAAACTATGCGGGTTGATGATTTTGATGGAAGAGTGCGTGGCGCACCAAAGCTTGCCTCCGGACAGCAACATGCTGCTCACGGGGCTACTGCCCGTGCCTACTGATATCGTCGATTTTTCCGTCCAAGAACCGTCTGTAAACAACGTAGATAGACATTTAGAACAAGGCCATCGGGAGATTGTATCAGAGCTTACTTCGACAAAGTTGCTAGTGAAGAAGTATTGCAAAAGTACTATAGAACTTTACCAAATTCATTTAACGTGTAATCATGTATTATGAACTTTTTACAACCAACGTTTTAACTTTGACAAAGTTGCAACGCCAACGAAACTGGTGTGAGTGTTAGAACTTTTGCAAATAATTGACTTACCAATATCACGGCAGTATACTACTAAATCACCGTTTCCAAGAGATACAAATACTTTTCCTTCCACATATCTGAAATGAACACAACATCATTAGATCATACAGATATCTATACTAATATTATAAAGCTGAAGAGTTTGTTTTGTTTGTTTGTTTGTTTGTTTGTTTAAACGCGCTAATCTCAGAAACTACTGAACCGATTTGAATAATTATTTCACTGTTAGATAGTCTATTTATCGAGGAAGGCTATAGGCTACATTTTATCCCGAAATTCCCACGGGAACGGGCACAACGCGGGTAAAACCGCGGGGCGCTGCTAGTGATAAGAATATACAGAAACTAAACTAGAATTTCCAAAAACAACCAGACATCAGAGAAAGCTTTTTGCAACCCTGCTGTATCGTCATGATTCCACTGGAGGCATTGAGAAGTGATCAAGGATCTGACAGTACATATTAGCTTTAAAAAAGTTGTTTTGGCTAAGTGTATCAAGTCAAAAGTTAACTAATCTGAACTACAATATAGGTAAATACTCACACAATAGAATGAACACCAGAATTATGCTGAAGTTTGACCTTATTCTTCTTAGTTCTAATATTGTCTAAACAGTTGTACACGTGAATGCATCCATCTTCCGTGCCTAACCACATGGTAGATTGATTAGCTGACGTGCTACTGTCTTCCGAGGATTGGCGGCTGGCGGGCGATGACAAAGTCCCTGGAAATACCATAATTTATTTTTAAGAAGTTTTGAAATTTTTTGTTCTTTTGAGCTACCTGAGGCCCGTTTTCCTCCTACACATTTGCAAATAGTGTCTTAAATAGGTGTCGTAGAGTATATTTTAGAATGAAGTAAGTACACCCTGAAGGCTCACAAATGCGCCGTAACCACACACACACATACACGCGTCCTGACACGGTGTTTGTAGTTAATCTCCACTGACATTAGTTTGAAATCTTTTGAAACTTGGATAGCCCACGTCTATGAGTAGAGCCTTCAGGATGTATTTATTTTGTGCTTCTAATTTCTAGTGTTACTTGGTAAGCTGTATCCAATTTGCAATCGACTCAATGTCAGCGTTTGAGGTGAAAGTTGGGCGAAAGCGTATATGTCTATTGTGGTTGTCTAGTCTAGTCTATATTATGGATTTGACAAGGCATTTTAATCCTATCACGTCATCTAGAATGCCTATTTTGTGCCGAAATTCACAAGACAAAAGCTTCAGATTGAAAAGCAAAGCGTTAAAAAATGTTAACAGACTTATTTATTCTATAGATTTGTAGCATAAAAGTTGTACAAAGGCATTGTTGATAAAGTAATCGCAAAGCAGGACGAATTTGGTACAATAACCTTTTATTATCTATCTCCGTCACTAGCATATATTGATATTATTACTGTCTCATTCACACAATACGTTCGAGGCCGGTGAAACGGCAATACTATTCAGTACAAGTGAAAGAGACAAAAGCTAAGGTTCATTGTACGAGACTCTTCCTGCTACGCGACCGTGCTTTGGCTTTAGTACATGCAATGCATTTTATTATGAAGAATAGTTTACCCAACATAGCGCGCCCAGGTACTAATGTAGCGTAAACACGTAAGAAAGAAGATTAGATTGAAACCAGTTAGAAAGTACTTAGTTAAAATATTAGATAAGATATATTATGATTGTAGGAAAGATAGAGGAAAAGTAGCAGACAATTACATTTCGATATTCAATAATGCAAAGAGTAATGAGGGAGAAAGAATTGGACTGATTATAGACCCGGTAAAATATTACAAAAAATCTGTACAAGTATAAAAAAATTAAGAGTTGGAACTTTTTTATTAAAGAATAGCCACACTCAAGAAGAAGGTATTTATTATTATCGAAATTCCCATAGGAATGGGCACATGGTGGATTAAACCGTAGGACAAAATTAATTTAAAAAATGTGCACTTAACTCTTACCTGAAGTTATCCCCATAGCCTGTTTATCCACAGCAGGGTTCGAATTGCTCTTCATCACTGGATGAACCTGAATGTTCTGCCCAGTATGAGGAGTGCTCAAACTCTTGCTATGGTTAGGAGTCAACGTTGTCCTATGGTTTCCTAGTGAAGATGTGAGACTGCTGTTCAACTTGCTAGCGGTGGACTCTTGGCTTCTTTCTGATTGGGCGTCTTGGTTCTCACTGGTCGAAGATCCGTCGTCATCGTCGTCGCTTGAAGAGGAACTGGAAGCGATTTGATTGGATGATTTGAAATGTTAAAATGAATATTCTAGTCATGGAGCATATTGGTTTGAGACGAGGAATAAATCCAGTAGATATTGTTCAATTAGTAGTCCAAAAGCCAATTATGCAAACTAAATGAATTGGGTCACTATTGAATCTCAATGGGATCTCGATCGAATAGATTGACATATTGGGTAGTATTTGGCTAGTTACAAACTATGATCATATTTAGAGTCAAACGGTTTCATTTGACTCTAAATCTGATAGGAATAAAGTATGCCAAACTTTTAATTGACATCCAATTCAGAGTCAATTGGCACAAGAATGAGTTATCGGAATAAACCTTTTAAACAAAAAAATAAAGACGGTTTTGGTATAATATTGGTTAACATTAGAAAGTAGAATAATCTTCTTAGAATAGTATAACCTTTATACCAATAATGGACTAGACCAAACTAGATTACTGACTAGGTTTTGACTAGATCAAGGAGATAAATATAGAAAACCCAACACACCTGTCCAGTCGTATATTCTTGCAGCTGTCGTCAGGATCTGATATACTGATACCAGGTTTCACTGAACTTGAGCTGCTTAGAGAACTGGTACTCCTATGAGGGAAGAAAATAAGGTGGAATGAAGAAGAAGGTGACAGATAGCAATGGCCGTCAAATGCCCTGGATATTGCATCTCGCTGATACTGTTAGTAAAAGATGGAACTCAAAATATTATGTAAGTATGTAGAGTATTTTCATCTGTCACACTCAGCAAATTGTGTCAACATATAATTTTTGAAATAGGTGTCGTAAATACCCCTTTTTTGGTTTCAAAAACTACTACAAAATATATATTATTTTACTTACGGTATATCAACAGTGTGTTGTCGGATCAGCGCCGGAGCTGGTGGTATGCACGCCACGCAAAGGATCCTCGCGTTGCAGACGCCATTACATGACGTCACGTGAGGCTTTGAAGATAAGGACAGCACGCAGACTTGGCCTACGTAACCGTCACTATTGCATACCTGCAAGAAAAATATTTGGAAATTGTGTTGTTTTCCATTAAATTTAGCAAAGTTTTGTCCTGCCAGTCAAAGTAAGTGCCATCTTGATTCATTGCATGTATTTGTTTCTCATTAACAAATTGTATTGTTCTATCATTGCTTGTTAAAGTAACCTCTGTGTTTTATGTTTTGTTTGAGCTTTAACTGTGTTGCAGACTATTGATATTTTTGGTGTTGGGTTTTTGAAAAAACTTTGGGAATTGGTTTCTCCTTACCCAAACTTCAGGTGATTGTCCTTTAGGTGGTAAAGTGGGAGCAGCGCAAGTGAATTGTAGTCCCGCTCTGGTCTTTCGGATTGGAACTGGTGATAGGAACTCTGGGGCTGGTCTCTCTTGGCCGTAGACACCTGGAAATTATGGGAGAGTTTATTTGTGAATTACTAATATGGGACTAAATAGATTGTTGCAAACGGTAATTTATTTCCAAAAAATAAAGTCTCAAATAATTGTCTAGAAATCAAAAGAAAGGAATTATATTGGAAGGATCACAAAAGATAAAAGTCAACATCCTTTCTTGACTGTTGATTTTCAGGAATAAGGTTAATTTTCATTCAATGTAAATCTTCTGCAGTTTTGATATTAAACATTTAAGGGACGTATGAATGCTATGTTGTGATACTTACATAACTTTTGTTTAGTGTCATTTATTAAATCTTCCCAACCATTCCTTTTCTCTGTCTTCGGGAATATTATCGTTAATGTTTCGGGACCGCTTCTGAAATTAAAGATTCAATGTAGTCTACAGAAATAATTAATAAGCTCCGAGAGTGTCATCTTATGCGATAGTAAAACCGTTCATCGTACACAAAGGAATACAATGAACGGTTGGAAAAGGATTACAATGCACAACTTTTACTCAACACCAATGCTAGGTACTCAATATCAAGAATGATGCACGGAACATGTTGACAGCAACTCAGCAATATGTTTACGAAACCATGTTTTTAAACAAATGTTCACAATGAATTAGGGGTTAACAATCATTAGATATACCTACTTGTAGTGATGTATAATACAAGATTCGGAGTAATAACCATGACCATTACGTACGGCTCGTAAGCTCTTCGCTGCAGTAGGATCTTTTATGCACTGACCACTGCAATACTTACGAAGTATTCAAGCTGATCTCCATATAACACAGCTGCGTATCGCTGTTCTGTCGCTCCGACAGCTGCTTGTTCAGTGTATGCAGCATATCTCTCACAATCTCTTCCAGTTGAGAGTGTTGTGTGTGTAGCGCGGCTACGTGCTCAGATATCTGTGTGAGTGTGTTCACATCTTCGGTAAGGGTTTCAACTTCGTGCATTATTCTTCGGAGATTCTCGTCTTTGGCTGGAAAGGGTAGAGGTTTGAACTTTTGAATGATTAATTCATTCGATTCCTTGGGAATCCGAAGGAAAGTAGTCCCAGAAATTGGAAGTTCTCATTTTTCTAGCTTTTTTAAATAGAGGTAACCGTTTTTGAATTAATTTAGATATACATTTCGAGATCTTAATTTGGTTTATTAACTTATAGCTTTCTAATAATTGTAATGTAAAGAGATGAAATTAGTAGAAATAATTTTAACATTAGTACCTTGGTTATGTTTTAATGGCTACTATGTACGATAGTCGATGACTATATAATAATTGATGACGCTAGCAAATAGCTAATGCTATATATGAAAGCGCTTAATAACACACTGCACAGCAATAATTTAATCAAATTGCCTTGAAGGAAATGAAGGCATTTTGCAGTAATTTTATGAAATTATCCAACAAAATTACTAACGCAATAACGAAGAAGATGCTTTCTAAGAAAAAACATAAAATTTCCAACAAGATTCCATAAAACCTCATCGCCGGCTGCCCTACTTTGTAAAAAGAGTAATTGAGCTCGCAGACTTATGCAACTTGTTCTGAGACTGACTTTGATTAAATAAAATTTAAATGAAAGTGGAATATATTTTGAGGTAAATCTCCTAGATCTAGTCAGATTGTGAAAAAGATTTTTCAGACAGCCCTCATTTTTGGATGTAGAGCTTTGCTTTTTAATTTATTTTCTAGCCAAGACAACCAATAAAAAAATATTAATATTATATGAGCTTTGAGTGTCCCATTGCAGGGCAAAGGTCTACCCCCGTTTCTTCCATTCCGCTCTATCAATATCTTGACACATAGGTACGGCAAGTACGGAAAAATAAATATAATACATATAAAATAGTTATTATAAACAGGAAAAATAAAGGAAAAACTTATTCCTAAGTAGGTAAAAGTAAACTTCTGTAAATTGTGACAAAATGATCGACAAAATAATACAAGTAGTAAGGTAGGTATACTTACGTTCTCCTAAGTATTGGAAAGCATGAAACATGTGTTAACGTGTTAGTAATTATGCTTATTGGCATTATAATAAAACAATAAACGAAAAACACAGTTTTTGTTCTTTTCTGGTATTCCTTACCTTTAATAATATCGAGATCAGCCAGTGACATTCTCATTAACAATTTGTACTTATTACCTTCTGTTAGACTTGCTATATTACTTTGGTATGTTCTGGAAATAAAATCAATTAAACTAAGCATAAATCCAATAGCAGTCTAAATGGTGTGCATGTTACCATATTTTTCAATTTTATTGCAATATTTAAACATTAATTCCACCTTGAAATTAGGGTTTATTTTTTCAAAATCGTTTGATTTTTTGTCTGTCTATATGTACGCGCTAATTTCAGAACTACCAGTCCGATTTCAATAATTCTTTTTGTAGCATACAGACACATTCAACGGAAAAGTTATATTCAGTTTTTCATCCTAAAATTCCGGAACGGGCCGGGGGTAAAACCGTGGAACGTTGCTAGTACATAATAAAATTGTTCAATCACTCCATTTGTCCACAATTTTATTTCCCACCAGAGATAAACCGAACCAGAAAATAAGGAATACATTACTCACGGAATAGGTTTCTTTATCGTCCCCGTCCGTCGTTTCACACTCGTAATCAAAAGTGTGTCATTAAATAGGAACAGGGCTCTATCTTTAATGGTCCCTTGCGCTGAAGGCATCGTCACCATCTCATGTCTTAGGAACATGCGGTCTGCAGTCACCAGGTTTGATAGACCCTCGATCATTTGTTCGAGTTCCCTTAACGTTTGTTGCTGTTGCTCTACTTCTAGACTCTCTCTTTCTGTACAGTTTATTAGTTCTAGTAATTCGTGGATTTCTTTTTGGGCTTCTAATAGTAGTTTGTGGTCGGGGTGTGATTTGTCTGGGAGAAGAAAGAGATAACATCATAAATTGGAGAAGATTTCAAACCATTTTTGGATTAGGAAACTTATCTTTGCATATTTGTGAGTTTGGTACATACATAGGACATATTAAGGTTTTTACAATCAAGCAGTATGTTGATATAATTGCAATTGTTATCAACCACCAATCATTCAACAAAAAATAACTGACAGCAATTGCAACCTTTCGTAAAAAGTCGGTTACCTTGATTCTATCAAATATGCTGCTAGTATTTAATCCCCTAAATACTACAAAAAAAATATGGGTTTAGTAAAAACACAACTAACCAGTATGTTTAATTAGCCTCTGTATCAACAGCTTATAGCTAGGGAACTTCTGCACCGGTTTTATCAAGAGATTGTCCAGCGATAGTTTCCCCTTGTGATCTCTTGCCATGGCGTCCAGAAACTTGGCGAATTGAGGTCTTGACGCTGCAGCGGTTTTGATGGTCTCCTTCGCCTTCTTGAGGTTGTTTATGAAGGACATGTAGGTGTCCATTACGGCGGGTTTTGTAAACTGCAAAAGGTAAATGGGGGATGAAAATGTGGCTCAAGTGTTGATAATTTTTAGATGTATATGTATGTAGGTGGTTTTTCATAGCTTTGTAGCTCTTTTCTTCACTCTATAGATTTTTTAGGTAGCATGGCAACGTCAAACAGCTTAGTTCTGTAGGAACCCACAACCCCTGACACAGTAAGCGCTCTCACATGCCATTGTGTCAACGGCCTTGTCACTCAATTATGCTACTACTATCATTATATTACTATCATTCTATGACTCACCACTTCTAAAAATACATCTCCAACTTTCTGCTGCAGGTCCCATTGTTCCAATCTTCTCCTCAGCTGTTCCAGAAACACTTGGTGCACATTCAGGATCCCAGGTACTTGGTAGAAGATCTCGTCGACGAGGAAAGCGTCCAGCAGAGCCACATTATCAGGACTCTTTAGAGGTTGGAGATATTTCTGGGGAGAGAAATTGGGATTGTGATTAAAGTTTTCAATTGAAACTACGTTTACGGATACACTTCTCTTTTGTTTTTCATTTTTATGTGACGTTTCAGCCTCTTTTCAGCAACCGTGGTCACATAAGACTGAGGGGTTATGCGTCTATCTGTCAGTGTGATTAAAGTTGTTATGATTTTGGAACAAATTACTTATCACGTCTCAGTCAGGAAACTGCCTAAAGTAGTTAACAGACGTGTGTTACAACATTCTAACTTGACACCTAAATGCCGAAGATATCAGTAAAGTGAGGAGAATTACACGCAATCACTACGCTTGTCTAATGCGGGTTAGTGATCTCAATCCGAGCCATGTTTGAAAAGTAAGAAAGATGTTTTCACTCGACCTGGGAAATGAATCCAGGACTTCAGTGTTGGTAGACGAGTGCACAAACCGCTTGAGCACAGAGAGATATTTTTAATATTTGACCGAGAATATTTTGGATAATTTATTATTAGAGAAATCATTCAAATACCAGATACCCGTTTTATTTAGTAGTAAGGTGAAGTTTATCTCAAGTTTAAAATATATTTTATCCTTCGCACTACAGAGCGTTCCAACCATAAACCGGCATCTCAAAAGTCGTTATAATATTGATCGGCAACCATCTGATACCCAAGAGACTTGGCTAGAAGACGACTACCCAAGAGTTAGATTTATGGTCAAGTATTTTATGATATTATTTTTAGATTTCTGTATCCAAAGGATTACAAATGTCCCGTTTGTTATCCTTCTATTCATGTTACTACATACAAACAAAATTTAATCCCAGAAACTAATAAGAAATCCTTTGAGTGATGTTTTACAGGGTTGGACACTGGCTGAAACTATTTGGTAGACAACTATCTCTGATTTTTATAAAATGGTTGTGTTATGGTAGTCATTATGTAAAATATCCTACTATAAAATAGTTCATGTTGTAAAGGCTTCTCGCTCACCTAAGATTCCATGTTATACGAATTCTCAAAGTGTACGTAGTACATATACCTCAATGCTCAAAGTCAAGAATTTATCCACACATTTTCACAGTAAACAACCAAATACAATGTCTAACGATTGTCACTAGTTCAAAGAGGATGTTTGTAACTGTCAAAACTCACGACATTTATCATTTTGATATTACGATTGGTAACTTTGAGTTAAGTTTCAAGTTTGGAGATGTTTTAGAGAAGGATCTATGTCGGGGAAACTTTTATGATGAAATGTTCTATAAGTTTGGAGAAGGCTTATTTCCGTGTGCATGGAAGTATAAATATATCTTATAGACGTAAATAAAAGTCGCAAGGAGCAAAGTAGCTTTCTTATTGATCTGAAGTTTTTCCCCCTCGTTTTGTCACATAATTATCTTCTCTTCTCATATCGTTTTTCTTCATTCATCCGTGAAAATTGTGCCTTTCTTGATTGAGTATTTTCAGATTCTGGCCAATTTGTAGCTTCAAAACAAGAAGATTACCAGGAACATATAAGTGAACAATATTTTTGCTTAGGTATTCTATTCAGGGTAAGGGAGAGGTTCCATTGGTATGGTGTATTGCGTGCGTTGCGTCGTCGCAACAGTTCAACGCATCTTATGCTCCATCCATCGGAGTTGAGTCGACGTTGCGTTGCGTTGCGTAGCGCAACATTACCCCCTTTTGCGTTGCGTCGACGCAACATGTTGCATGAGTTGCACATTATCCTCTCATGGCTATCCGTTGAAACATCGCATATAATAAACGTAACGCAGTAACGGGGCATATAATAAAATATGATATGAAAAACGCTGTGTTTCGCTTGGAACCAATAGAGCCACAGCCCAAAGGTACTGTTTTTGTGACACATTACTAATTTTATCTCCAAAGGAGTTAGTAACGTAAGATAGGATAATTCGCTATCGATAGTCTCGTGGAAAGGAATATTATTATTGGCATATAAATATAAACCGCAAGGAATGTATTATGAACGCACAAGTAATTTTGCTTTCAAAGAAAAATTGCGGAGAATTTTAAACAAATTCCCTAAGATACCGTACCCTGAAATATACTTATGAAGTATTTGTTACCGGATTATTTCTCTGAACTTTTTTCACATATTCGTATCATACAAAAAGTTTCTTTGTGTTTATATTATTTTTGATATTCTCTATATTCTCTTGTACATCTTTGGTAGGCCGTTAGAGCGTTTTCACATTATCCGATCCGATATCGGTGTCGGACGCCGATCCGATATCGGGGTAAGTAAAATGTATGTAATATGTACCTGTCTTTCATATTGTCCGGCCCGATATCGGATATCGGAGCCGACACCGATATGCTGGCGGCACCATCGGATGCCCATGAGCCGTCGGACGAAATGTTTGTATGTGTGCTATACGTGTAGGTATCTAAATTGTCTCTGTGTGCGTAGAGTAATAATTGAATGTGGATTCACTCATACGAAAGTAATTAAAAACATTTCTAGGTGCGTTTTGTAGCTTGCTAAAAAGAGTATAAAATGCTCCCTCTGAATTAGCTTCCACAATGGGATGTTTCCAATACTGTCTGTGGACAGATCTTTTTTTGGGTCTCAAATATAACAGATACAGCAAATAAAGTTTTCTATTATAGTCTGCCATGATGACCTGCACGCACTAAGCTATCGAGCAAATGGCCGTATCGGAACGATTTTGTCGGAAATATGTGAAAATAGCACATGGTGTCTATCGGCTATCGTTGTCCGACACCGATATCGGATCGGATAATGTGAAAACGCTCTTACGATCTTCATATGAATGAAAAGGTTCAATGAACTTAGGTTATTCATTTGTAATCTATGAAGATCTTTCGACCTACAAAAGTAGTGTTTGAGGATAAAATTTGCCTCCGCTACTTTATTAAGTGATATAAAAAATCGAAAGACTTTCTCAATTTGACTGCATGTTTTATTTACAGGAATAATGTAGGTTGTGTGTATACTGCTTATTGTATAGTATTCTTTTAAATCACTATAAGCATCTTTTGGTGATAAAGGACTCACAGTGAAACGATGTATTAAATGTCGTTTTTTTTTGAAAACTTCTCATAGTGCCGCCTTAATAAGGCCGAAATTGCGTTAAGCGTGCGCCCGTTGCGTGCGGTTTCATACAAAAGTGAACCGTCGCGTGCGCTCACCGCAAGCGCCCGCGACGGTTCACTTTTGTATGAAACCGCGACGGATGCCACGCTTAACGCAGTTTCGGCCCTTTATGTCGATTCCCGAATACTAAAATATACGTAGAATGCAAAAATATTACATTTTCCGTTCCAATCCTGAAAATGTATCAGAAATAAACTACCAATATGTCACACCAAGCTAATTTTAGCCAAACGATTGAAATAATAATAATGATTTACGTTCATGATATTTATTGATCGCAGCGCAGAAATTGAGTTAAAAATATGACAAGGAATTATAATTGGCACAACTTTATATTCAAGATGTCCGTTCATTTTGAGCTTTCTATATTCGTCTTTGGTTTCGTTTCCTGGTTACGGTAATTACCTACATTTAGAGAGTCTGATTAAAAGGTCAATATTTTTCATAAAAGCACTATGGAAGTCACAGATTGAGTGTCGATTTTTTCGTTAATTACTTGTCAAACATGGCATTAGAGATTGGTCATCTAACCCGCAGTAAGACTGACCAGCAATCATTCTTGCTGTAATGATAACTAACCATACATACATAATATATTTTTGCTATTTACGTCTAATTAGGATATTTTTCGCTTCAAAAGTGTATATCACTAACTTGGAACGCTCTAACTCAATGTCTTCAGTCTGTCCGGTCAATACATTACAAGTAATTTAAGTACCTATACTATTATGATAAAGCGGAAGTTTTGTTTGTTTGTTTGTGGCGCTTATCTCAAAAACTACAAATCCGATTTGAATAATTCTTCTTGTAACGAATAGCCACATTCAACGGGAAGGTCATAAGCTATTTTTCATACCAAAATTTCCACAGGAACGGGCACAACGTGGGTCAAACCGCGGGGCGCTGCTAGATTTGTCTACATAAAATGATACATCTTACCTTTACTAATATCTCCAATGCTTCCACGTAAGACTTTTCAGTTTCATAAAGCTCTACGACCACATGTGTTCTGGTGTCCTGAAACAAACAAAATACAAACATAAATACATGTTAAGGGTAAACACTGCGTTAAGCGTGCGCACGCGGCGGGCGGACGCGTCGGTTCACTTTTGTATGACACCGCACGCGACGGGCGCACGATACGGTTCACTTTTGTATGAAGCCACACATTGCGGGCGCACGCAGCGTGCGCACGATGCGGGCGCCCGCGACGGTTCACTTTTGTATGGAACCGCGGCGTGCGCACGCTTAACGCAGTGTCGGCCCTAAAAATAATATGTTCTACATTTTAAGTAAAACAACGTCTCAGTTATTGCTCATTATATAGACGCCATCTTAATCTCCTGGGACTAAGGTTCCTGTAATGGAGCCAAAACGTCAGATACACACAAGCTAATATCCGTCAACGTAATTTTAATTTATTCATTGAAGAATTAATCTTAAACTAAAGTACGGTATTTTCGAAAATAAAATTTTTGTAGTAAATTTCAAATATTTTGTAATTCGTAGCCGCCGTCTCTTTCGTTTGCACCGTGGTACGGAAGTGGCTAAAGTTTTTCCGAATCAAATATTTAGTAAATCGCCTATTTGTCTTTTAGTTGTTTGACTAACACTCAATTAGACTTGTAATCTTATTTGTTATTTTAATAAAATAATTAACTTTTACAACACTTGTCTCACGCCCGCACTCAGAGACGTCAAAAGCTTGCTTACTAGAGATTAAGAGCGGATTGCACAAAAACCCTAAATCAATTTAGTACTTAACATACATATTTACGAGTATGTATAAGTAACAAAAGCTGTCCCTTCAAAATTTAACTTTAAAGTGCATCAAGTAGAACATCATTTCAAATGAGTCCATTATTCCTATCAGCTAGTGAGTTAGTTGTACTGTGTCGTAATCTACTCGATGTCCGAACAGTATAATAATTAAATGTTATCTGGTTGTCCTTCTACTGGATCGATCGAACATTAATTACGTCTCGTGGCTTATGGAGTACTACTGTTACGTATTTAGGACATTTAGGCATTATATTTCACTGAATATTAATAGACACGTGCCTAAAGTAAGTCACTGGATCGATTATGAGTTTTGACACTTGACACAAATGAGGGCAGTTATGACATCTTATATTATTATGTATGACATCGATGGCTGTATGTGCGTGCGTGTGTGCGTGCGTGCGTGCGTGGGTGTGTATGTGTGTGTGTGTGTGTGTGTGTGTGTGTGTGTGTGTGTGTTTGTGTGTGTTGTGCGTGTGGATGGACCGATTTCGATGTGTTTTTATTTTATTCAAAGCCTCTCCTTGCGGTGGTTCTTACCTACGTTTAGAAATCGGTCCAGCCGTTATGTATGGCGCGGGTTTTTTTTTGTTTTGTATATAAATAGATTAAATATAGGAGAAGACACATCAATACAAGTAACACAACACGCGACCCGCACCCGGCCCGCATCCGCACTATGCGTGTCTTGCGTTTTAACGTTATTGCATCATCTCTTTTTAATATTAAAATCCAAAGAATCCAGAGAGGTATCGACCTTCTTCCAGACTTAAACAAATAAAAGACACCAGGTATAAATACATATCGTATTATAACTAGGTCAACCAATCCCGTAAGTATGTTATTATGAATGCAATATGGCGATAATTAAAACAAATTTAGAATTAACGTGAATGGAACTGTAGCTGTGGGCAGCACTAACACTTTCGTAGGTTGGCTATTCTGTTGATTGAATGTTGCGGAAAACCTAGTATGTTTTTTGAAAAATTACTTTTTTGTATCGTTAAAAACTGATTTTTTTAATGGTATGTTTGGTACTGAAATATTTCTTGATATCAATACGTACATGAAAAACAAAGTACCCAATAGAGTAGTAGAAGTATAAGCCTGTAATGTCTCGCTGGGCAAAGGCCTCTCGTCACACTGAAGATATCAGTATGTACAATAAGGAGGCGTTATCACCACGCTTGACTAATGCAGGTTGGTGATGGGATAAGGCGTAATGACTACGCTTGCCTAATTCAGGTTGGTGATGTCAAACCCGACTCATGTTGATTTCATTCATTGAACCCGAGACCTCAGTCCAATAAGGTAAGAAACATACATAATTACTCGAGTACAATGAAGCCGGTTAACAAAAAAAAAGGATTGTATATGCTCTACATTACCTAGTAGCAGCGCCCCGCGGTTTTACCCGTGTTGTGCCCGTTCCCGTGAGAATTTCGGGATGAAAAATATCCCATAACCTTTCCGTTAGATGAGGCTATCCATTACAAAAACAATTATTTAAATCGCATTGTTCGTTTTTGAGATAAGCGCATTCAAACAAACATAAAACGGTCAATTTGAAAATGTAACCGTTATTTTTGTTTTTTGAAAATGGAAACGTTCTAGCATCACAAACTTCGTAGAAAATTCTAATTACATATATATTGAATACTAGCTGTGCCCCGCGGTTTCACCCGCAGCGCCCCCGTTTCCGTGGGAATTTTGAGATTTTTATTCCCTATAAACCTCACGGAGCCCGAGACCTTTCCAACGAATGCAAAACCGTGGAAATCGGTCCAGCCATTCACGCGTGATGCGGTGACCAATGAAAACGGGTTTCATTTATATATATATAGACTAGCAGCGCCCCGCGGTTTTACCCACGTTGTGCCCTTTCCCGTGGGAATTTCGGGAATTTTCTAACATAAAAACCTTCCTCTTGAATCACTCTACCTATTACAAAAAACCGCATCAAAATCCGTTGCGTAATTTTAAAGATTTAAGCATACAGACAAACAGACAAACAGAAGACAAACAGACGCGACTTTGTTTTATACTATGTAGTGATTAAATAACGCCAATAACTTAGAACGAAGTTAGAACATGCAGCTTATATCACACGAGTCACGTTGCAGAGCTCGTGTGTGAAACTAATACACACCCTATTTTCAACTCGAGTAATATAACTTATATTAGTTAGGTAAGAGTCTGATTAATACTATCAAGTTGATTAATTATATATCTAAGAACCGAGTAAAACAGAGATGTTTTTGATGTCTAGATTATGACTTATCACTGTACTGATATTTTCAGTGAGGCTTTAGAGAAAAACGCAATTAAACCAAGATGTTTATTCCATCTAGAATAAGACTCCTCACTGTACTGATATTTTCAGTGACGCCTTTGCCCAGCAGGCAGACATTACAGGCTAATACTTCCTTTTATTTCAAACTGTATTGTCCCACTGGTGGGCAAAGGTCTCCCCCAAACACTTTCAACCTTCTCTGTCTTTTGCGGTGTACAGCCACTTCTCTACTCATATTTTATACTGATTACGATTAATTTTATCGTAATATAGACGTGACCTTGGGGACGGAAAAAGGCTTTTTTATGTCCCGAAATTCCCACAGGAACGGTAAAGTATAACCATTATACCAATTTAGTAAAAATAGCTTCTTTAATGGGTATTAACGTTAAGTACTTTTACTCCGATCGCTATAATGTAGAAGTTGGCTAAGTTGGTAAAAGCTCTGGTACTAAGTAAGGGCGGGTTACTTTAGCTTACAGTTACGCGCTTGTAAACGTTACACATAACGTCTGTCGCAGCAAACTGCGAGGCATGGCTAGTATATATCTATACTAATATTATAAAGAGCTAATCTATACTATATAATATAATATTATAAAGAGGTTAAATTTTTTAAGTTTGTTTGTTTGTATGTTCGAGCTAATCTCGGGAATTACCAGTCCGATTTGAATAATTATTTTTGTAATAGATATTCACATTCAACGGGAAGGCTATATCCTATTTTTCATCCCGAAATTCCCATGGGAATGGGCACAACGCGGGTAAAACCTCGGGGCGCTGCTAGCATAGAATAATCAGGACAAACTATCAGAGCTTTTGTCAAGCTTAAGATATCTATCTATATATATAAAAATATATCGTGGTTCGTTAGTCTCGCCAAAACTCGAAAACGGTTGGGCCGATTTATCTGATTTTGGTTTTGAAATGTTTGTTGTAATCCAGGGAAGGTTTAAACGGTAAACATTGACTGAATAAATGCGTGCGAAACCGCAGGGCTCAGCTAGTTCCAAATACATATTTTTTAAATATATATTTCTACGAATAGTTTAAAAATTATTCCGTTTTAAAGATTACCCCACACAAACACTTATCTGCGACCTTTAACTCTTTATTCATAGCAACAATTCATACACAATACAAACATTTCATAATATTTTATTTTCCGCAAATAACATTTATTTATAAGGCTTAAGTTTATGTACTACTAAGGCCCTGGTTTTATTGGTGCGTTGTGTTGGGTAGCATTAATTCGTCGACGAGTCAACGTTTTCTGTATACTTTACTAGCAGTACTCCGCGATTTTACCCGCGTTGAATCCGGCTGCGTTTTGGCTAGAAAAGTAATCAAAAACCTTTCTCTTGAATCACTTTGTATGTTGGTGAAAATCACATGAAAATCCGTTCATCAGTTTTTGAGGAAAATAGTTACAGCTTTTAGGGATTTGGTTTACTAAGTAAGTTCAAGAAGGTTAGTGGCCAACCCTGGTGATGGAGATTTAGACCGCCTTAAGGCTTTCACATGGTCTGACGATTGAAACGACCGGGACCGACACTTTTACGTGCCCTTCGGAACACGGTAGCGCAATGAAATACCACTATAGGCCACCCGATAAAATGTAATTAATATGTCTTATATTATTATGTGCATTTTATAATATGTATAGATAACATGCCCCATTACTGCGTCGCGTCGTCACACGCATGCGTCGACGCATCAAGATAGAGCTTACAATACGCTATGTAATAATATACTAGCAGCGCCTTCCTCTTGAATCACTCTACCTATTACAAAAAACCGCATCAAAATCCGTTGCGTAATTTTAAAGATTTAAGCATACAGACAAACAGACGCGACTTTGTTTTATACTATGTAGTGATGTATGTACCCAGACAAATCCACACACGGTTAATTAAACCCAAACTAAGCTCTAAGCTTGTATTATGGAATCTAATTCCCACGGGAACGAGCACAACGCTGGTAAAACCGCGGGGCGCTGCTAGTATTAATATACAATTGATACCCAGTCGTCGTCGCTGATCCGCTACGCCGACGCAATGCAACGCACCAATGCAACCTCACCTTAAGGTTGTCACAAAACGCCCATCACGCGTTTACAGCCTCGACATAATATTTACGTTTACGACGTCATAAAACTGGATACTGTCAACCCTAAACAAAAGGCTAGTGGTGGGTCAATGGTAGTTATAAAAAGAGAACGATATGGTACCTTTAAATATAACAAATACAATTTTAAATGAAGTTAATAGTGATGAGAACATGGCATGAATGCCGCGCTTTAAGATCAATGACACTTGGGTTGACAGCACTGCCTGTGGCTAAATAAAAAAAATGATAAGCCAAAGGACTCTATACAGTCTGCTGAGACAGTTGTATGTTAACACTCGTCAAGTCACACTGAGTATGTCCATGAACTGACTTTAGTGGTCACAACAAAGTAAGTCCGTACCGTATCTTCAGCGTTTTAATACTATTATGGTACATACTTAAATTCACTGAGTAGTACAGTAGTGCTGAAAGACTTAAAGTTTTATTGTACTTTGAAGTTAAACAATGAAAACTGGGTTTTGATGGAACAGAATGGGATGTTAAGTTAACTGTAGATCTATACTATATACTATTTTACTAAGTGTAGCTCTCATGGCGTAGTTAGCCTAACGCTCGTACTCAGAGACTTCAAATGATGATTAATGAAGGATTTTGACATATCTATACTAATATTATAAAGAGGTAATTTTTTTAAGTTTGTTTGTTTGTATGTTCGAGATAATCTCAGGAATTATCAGTCCGATTTGAATAATTATTTTTGTAATAGATAGCCACATTCAACGGGAAGGTTATAGGCTATTTTTCATCCCGAAATTCTCACGGGAACGGAGACAAGGCGGGTAAAACCGCAGGGCGCTGCTAGTAATGTATAAAAAAATACGTCAATTAGTTAAGCTGACGTGTGAGATTTTGATTGTGTTTGTTTGAACGCGCTTATCTCTGAAACTATGAATCCGATTTGAATAATTATTTTTGTAATAGATAGCCACATTCAACGGAAAGTTATTAAGCTATTTTTCATCCCGAAATTCCCACGGAAACGGGCACAACGCAGGTAAAACCGCGCGGCGCTGTAGGTCGTTTTATAATTTAATATTAACTGTGTTCTGCGTATTCTCCGAACTTTACTGGTATATTAATTATTCATTGTGAAAACCTTCGTTTATTAGGGGTTTAAAAATAACTAGAATTCTAGGACATCAACTTCAGGATCGATAGTATGAAATGTAATGACGTCTCTGAACGTGACAGTATCTTCTTCTTCTCTTCTTCTTCTTCTTAAGGAAGAAAATAAGTTTCTTTTTATCCCAATATTTTGCAAACAATAAGAGCCAGAACCTACGTTAGACCATCCTTAAGTTATACTTCTACATTCAATGAAAAATTATTGAGAACAAATAAAAAATCGGACCCACCGTTTCAGAGTTACGATACCACAGAGTCACACAGATATAGACGTCACTCTTACAACACTCCTCTTTTCAATTAGAAAAAATATTCAAAACGTCATTAGACTGTCAAAAGACAGTTTTTCAGTTCGAACAAATCAGTCAGTTTTAGTTTTAACTATACTTGATAAAATTCGACCAAAGTCACGGGCAATTACTGTATTAAAATAAAAATAAATGAACCACAAAATGTGTTCCAACAAAAAGCTCTCCACTTGAAATAAAAACATTTAAATTCATGTGCTTTTAAGTAATACGTGAATATATAATCAAACAAGATCATTTTATTTGCATATTCACACGGCAACCGTGCGGATTTTGAGAATTAGGGTTTGCGTATACCGCGTCGCTTCGTGGTGCATGAAGCAGAAAGCTTTGAATAATATTGAACGACTCAGTTCAGTTAAGTTGTAAACGGAATGGTAACAAAATGTTTATAACTAAGGAGATTATCAGTAAGATAAAAGAATAATAGTTTATTATAACCTATGTATACTGTAATGACGTATTAAATCTCTTCTTGAATAACTTCTGTGGCCGTAGAGTTTGACATTGAAACCTGATGAAAAGGAAGATATTCTTAACGTTTTTAAACACTTTTTCGAAAAAAATATTTTCATATTTCCTTTTTCTGGAAAAAAATCAAACTACGCACTCCAAATACACCCCATACCTCAATACCTCACGTGCACCCTTCATTTTGCATGAGGTGTTAAAACAAAAGAAGATTTTCTATATTCGCCTTTGCATTGCATCACAGTTTGCGCTCGCATCTAATCGGTGGTGTTGTAATAATATTATTGCCGGTAACATTGCAAATATAAATACGTATTTTTATTTAGTATTTTATAAAGAGAATGTAGCGATAAATATAAAGTGGATTTCGATGAGTTGCGAAGCAATCTCTTTTCGTTCCACCCGATTTTTAATAGGATATTCTTTGTATTATATTTTTGAAATAAAAATATTATGTTTAATATTAGATTGCTTGAAAAAACATGATCAACTATTTTAGCTGTATTCAAGTATGAGTTGTGCCCATTCCCGCAAGAATTTTGGGTTTAAAAAAGCCTATATCCTTTTGCATTGGTAGCTTTTGAGTGTAGCGCGTTCAAGTTAACAAAGAAACGAAAAATAAAACAATTGAACTTTATTAATCCTTTAAATAAAATTCTTGTGTTAGTTACCATAGTTGGAAAACGGCTCGACCGATTTTTATGAAATTTTATATGCATATTCTGTAGGTCTTAGAATCGGCTATTATCTATTTTCATACTACCATCTACTATCATACCCCTAAATGTTAAGGGTCGTCCACCCCTTTAATTTTTATATGGCAAAAAATCGTCTGCCGGGTCAGCTAGTATAGATGTATGTATATTAATAACAAATTAGGTATGTACACCAAATACTGTATCAACACTTACATGAGAGAAGAGACAGAGTTGGACTAAGCGATGTTACCTTTAAAGCCACGTGCAGCTCGACCGCTTGGATGGGGCCGATAGTGGCATTTCTATCTGAGCGCTACCGTGCTACCGGGCACGTAAAACTGGCGCTCCCAGTTGTTTCCATCGATAGACCAAGTTGGTTACCTTTAGAAGGTCTAAAAACTCCAACACCAGGGTTGCCACTAACCTACATGAACTTACGAGTACCTTAACAATTTAACGAATGTGTTGTATTTTGTTGTCCCTAATACCGTTAAAGAACAACAATCCAACAACACGCGAGCGTCTGTTCGTACATTATTCCTTTGTGCGAAGATTACCGAAGCTCTAACAAAAAGCCTAGCTCGTAAAATGTCACGTAGGGCTGTCACAGACGTTAAGTGTGTGTCAAGACATTTTGGGTTATCTTTTTGTGAAGTATTATATAGTATAATTTTATTGTAAATGTGAGTAGTTAATTATCTTTTTTATAGTAAAATAAAGGTGTCCAAATTGGCATGAACTTCTTCGAGAAAAGGAAAGTACGGTTGCTTTTGCCCTATTACTTGGCGGGGGCACTGCAGTGCCCCCAGATTTTACAACCGATTCACTTTGAAAGTCGGATTTATATTTACAGATATCGTATTTAGTAAGAATGACAGACACTACCTAAATTAAATTACGCTAGCGTTGAAATAAATAGTCAAGTGTAATATGATCAGAATGTATGTTCCTTATCTAAAATAGTTAAGAAACCTTTTAACCGACTTCAGAAAAAGGAGGAATTACTTAATTTATCAGACTCTTTTAAATGTAACTATTTAATGTACAAACTAAATTTGGCGGAATCTTTTAAGTGTCTTTGACTTCTAAAAACTTTAACGTGACAGCCCTTACGCCTTGTTATGTACATTGGCTGTTGAATTATATTTACGACGCAGTTCTGAGATGTGATGCGATTCCGCGCTCGAATAAAATGGTCTTCCTATACAATATTAACACGAACCAGGACATAAATTGAGTTTTCAAACAAACAGGAGTTTTTTAGATATCCTACTAAATGGATGGATGGATGGATGTTTGTTACTCCTTCACGTAAAAACTAGTGGACGGATTTGAATGAAACTTTACAGTAATATACGTTATACATCAGAATAACACATGGGATACAGTTTATCCCGAATTTCTAGCGGGAACGGGCTGAACGCGGGTAGCACCGCGGGCGGTGCTAGTGCTTTATATAGGCCATATTGGATTTTAATTGAAATTCTCTTTACGGTTTTAAGAATAACTTAATAGAATATCTGATATTATATTCTATTAAATTTAGGTGTGGGTTTAAAAATCAATTTATATTAATGAGATTATTGAAGGATATTCTATTTACTATTGTTGTTGGTAGGTACTGACATCCGTAACGATATATACATACTAGCAGCGCCTCGCAGTTTTTCCCACGTTGTGCCCGTTCCCGTCAGAATTTCGGGATGAAAAATCGCCTATAACCTTCCCGTTGAATGCGGCTATCCATTATAAAAATAATTCTTCGAATCGGATTAGTTTCTGAGATTAGCGCGTTCAAACAAACAAAACTTTTCAGCTTTATTATGTTACTATAGATAATACATACATATCTAACCATCTAGTCTGTCTGTACTAAACGCATACTTGAGGCAGTCGATCAATCATCGAACGCTATGTTCGACGGGCTTAAGGTGAGGATATGTGAAAATAACGCGCATAGTCGCTACTTTGACGATCAAATATCAACACTTCTATCGATTCTATCAAAAAAGTAAAAACACCAATTAAAAGAATATATCCTTAATAAAATTTTAAATCGAGTAGAATTTTAAAATTCATTATAATAATCTATACTAATATTATAAAGCTGAAGAGTTTGTTTTGTTTGTTTGTTTGTTTGTTTGTTTAAACGCGCTAATCTCAGAAACTACTGAACCGATTTGAATAATTCTTTTTGTAATAGATAGCCACATTCAACGGGAAGGTTATAGGCTATTTTTCATCCCGAAATTCCTACGGGAACGGGTACAACGCGGGTAAAACCGCGGGGCGCTGCTAGTGTAGAAATAAGATGCACAAGATTATGTAAAAGTAGCACCAAATATTATTTTCTCGTCCTAGATCTCGTTATTTGAAGCGATAATCATAGTTTTTTTTTAGGAATATCAATTTCCTAATACTCACTTAGATTTTAAATCAGTTACATTTTTCATTTGACCCGCCAATTTCTATAAAAACGCAAAAGAGTTCAAATATTCGCCCGCCACGTATCTCGCACTCGTATCTTGCTTCACAAATCTCAACCTTATTTTATGGTATTAAGAACACCCCCTCAGATCTGTCCGAGCGCCACATATCCTCGCCTTAAGTAATATGGATATTTCTATCGATCATACTGATACCGTCTGATTTTTCTATAGATATTCGGCTATGTGTGTGTGTGATGGTATGTAGTATAATAGATTTAATTGGGAGTTCTCTTTGTTGAAAATCGATAATGGATTTAAGAAACAAACGCCGTTAAAAACGTGTGTTGAAATGTATGTAAAAATGGGACATCTTTAAATTAGTCAAATGAATTTTTTTTTGGTATTTGTTCCTGTAGTAACTTTGGGAAGAAAAAACACATTTTTGTGCTATCATACACACTCGAGAGATAGTTCTAAACCGCGCCACACTGCTTGTACTACAAGTATATTCGCGGACAAATTCACACACGGTTAATTAGAGACAAAGTAAGCTCTAAGCTTGTATTATGGAATCTAACTCACTGATACTACTACATATACGTACATAAATACTTAATAAGAATATATAATTGACACCCAGATGTCGTCGCCAACAACTATCTTCACATATTGTTGACTCCGGGAGAGAATCCAACCCGCAATCCCCGACACAGTAAACGCTCTCACTGCCACTGTGCCAACGGGCTCCTCAAAGCCCATAATTCATAAGAATAAAATTGTACGATCACCTAAAATTAAGTGCTATCAAGCGCTATCATCTACATTACCTGTACAGCAGTGACAGCTGGTGGGAGAAACTCATCAGGTCCACTCCTGGAGCTCCTACTCCCACGGTCAGAGTTCTCGTCATCCGAATCGGAAGCATGGAACGACACATTGCCACTTCCAGGATTGGGATCACTCAAACGCAACTTTAGGCAATCGCGACGCATTTTCATAACGGTTGGTGATTGTTCATAACGATTGTTTATAACTTTTGGTGATTTTTAGGCTTCGGATTCTTTATAAGATATAATTGTTCATAACTTTGGTATTTTTTAATATATTTTTTGGTGATTTTTCTTTGGGTAAGTAATTGAATCTTTTTCAAAACTTTTTAGTAACTGTTCATAACTTTTTTATTTTTTTATTTTATAACCTTTTCTCATCTTTGGTAAATCTTTGGGAATGTGTTACTTTTATCTCACTGGTTAAGGCATTTGTACTTTTTTGGTGATTACATGTATTGTGATTTTAAATCACTGTTTGGCGGTTCGGTTCTTGTATGAAAGAAAATGGTTATAATTACGGATGAGCGAAACACTTACTGCGTATTTTATTACAATGTGTCAGCTTGCTTACAAATATTGGGCACAATCAGAAGTGTTGGGAGACTACGATATTCATCAATACAAGCAATAATCGCACTTTCATGTATTTGTAATTTTGTATGTATGTTCGGGCTAATCTCGAGAACAGTTGCGGTTCGAATATTTTACTTTTTGTATCGGATAACTTTATTCAAAAGGAATATTATTTCGCTTTCGAAAACAATACATGTTGGTGCGGTTCCATTGAAGCGGAGTGGAGCTGTGCGGAGCTTAATCGACCAATCAGAATGCATTAAAATTGTCAAACGCATATTGGCATTGCCAAAATCTTTTAGTAATGAGCTGTGATTGGTCGATTGAGCACTGCTCCGATTCGCTCCAACAACGCTTCGCTTCGCTTCTACAGTAGGTCAAACTGCACCCAAACATTGTACACCTAACAAAACCTATCAAAGGATAGCACTACAAGGTCATCTAACAAAAGTTGATTATCCCAATCAATATACTACCACAACCCGGCCTTCCTCAAACCATATCGGGTGACGATAAAGCCGGTTACACAAGACCCGACAATGGCCTCTGTAGCCTCGTGTGGACGTTACAATGCCTCGTGTAACCCAACCCTAACGCGTCGAGTTTCAAGGCCTTTAACGAATCAGGAATTTTCCCAAATATTTTCATTTTTCTTTTGTTGTAACGTTTTTTGTTTGATGAAGCTGTCGGCGGTTCTACGGGGTTTTTATTGGTGTTTGTGATAAATGGGTTGGAGTGTAGCCTTTGTAGGTTTGTATAGGAAGTGTTTGGTCGTATTTTTGCTACTTTAATCTACATAGTTTTTCATTACTGTTGGTTGGGTTGAAATAGACATAGGAAACTCCAACTGAAGTTAGTGTGACTTTTAGGGTCAACACTTTTGTATGACACCGCACGCGACGGGTCACTTTTGTATGAAGCCACACGCCGCGGGCGCCCGCGACGGTTCACTTCTGTGTGGAACCGCAGCGTGCTCACGCTTAAAGCAGTGTCGGCCCTTAAAGTATAAAAGCCATTTAAAATCGTTATTAAGTACAAGTATAAAAATTACACTAGCTAAGGAAAATTATGAACTAACCTAGTATATTTTGAAACCTTAACTAATGCGATATGAATAATGCTGTATTGTACCCCCGACCGATCATTTTTTTTATCAAACCGTAAAAAATCATTTTATTTATGAGCTATGATATAGCAGTACACAAAGAAAAGTCTATTTAATGAGTTATTTAGGCTTATAATCTTCGATCAACAATACACAACTAGATATCGGGTCACGTACAAAATCAAAGCTAAATACTGTCCGCGTGGATGACGTGTGACAACTTATTTTGTTTACTACCGAACTGAAACAAAAGTTTTAAAACAGTTCGAAGTTCAACCTAATTACAACCAGGACACCTAGCAATAAAGTAGCAAATGTTATGAATAAAATTAGAGCTCACTTTTCAAATGAGGCCTTATTCATCGAGACGTATTTTTTGCGCTTACCCAACATCTAGTTGTGTATTGTTGATCAAAGCATATAATGTATGAATTTACGTCAATTAGTTATGTAAAGATGAACGTCTCTGAGTGCGGTAGTAGGTACAATATTTTTATTAAACTTTGACCCAAACAGACTATTTTACCCGAAATAGAGAATTTCGTGCTCTTTAATTCTCATTCTTAATCCTTTACCCGTAACGACTATTTTAGCGTCCATGGTTAAAATTAAACTTTCATAATTTACACAAAACATTGTACAAATGACGTCACGAACCCAGCCTACGGTCAGTTCTGTGACGTCACAACGTAACCAAACCATTTGAAATCTGTTAACGATATCTAAGAGTAAATAAAGAATGGTACTCAATATCGACGCAATCAATTAGGGGTTGTATACAAAACTTGATTGAAATGTAAATTGATGAAGAAAATTAATAATATGCTACTGTTTTAATTTTATAGGATCTAAATCTATCTATACTAATTTTAACAGAGTTTGTTTGTTTGAACGCGCTTATCTCAGGAACTACAGGTCCGATTTGAAAAAATCTTTTTGTAATAGATAGCCACATTCAACAGGAAGGTTGCGCTTGTTTGGAATACAGTGTTATTGTAGTTGAATATTGTGGACTATTTTTGGAAATTATTAACCTAAATGGTTTGATTATTTGTTTGTTTGAACGAACTAATTAAAAAAAAAAGGATTTTTCGTTTAGATATGTTCAAATCAGAATACCTCAGTAATATCGGGGCTTAAAAACAGATACACAATGAAAATTAAGCTTTACTTGTCATCATAATTTTATAGAGATACATTCAACGTTTAAAAATCGTTTGAATATTTATTATTTCATCGAAATACTCTACTATTTGTAAATGTTACATGATATTAAAACGCTTGTTATAAATGCATCTGCTACTATTAAAGTTGCGAAAGTTTTGTAAGAATTGGTTTATTTTAATTGCTCCTTCAATATCAAACGTCTCAGTGGATTTGATTACAATTTTCCACGCAGTTATTTCATAGCCGTTTTGAAACCAAAATACCAACATTAGTAACAACATCGACCGTCTATAGCTACAAGTAATAGCTATGTAATTGTATATTTTGTAACGTCTTACTGCTGTACTCAGAAACGTCCATTAGATCGACACTTAACTAATTGAGGTAATTTTTCATACATTATATGTCAAAATCACTCATTTAATCTCTACTAAGGAAGCATTTGACCGCTCTGAGTACGGGCGTTAGGCGTTTCAAAGTAAGCGTATTTAGTATTTAGTAGTAGTCTTCTTCTTCATCGAGTGGATGGTCAACCTGACCAATCCTGGTGTCAGAGTTATTGAGCCGCCAAAGGCCTCTGATGTGGCTCAAGTAACGACTACTATCCGTAGAAAGTAACCGGGACCGATGGCTTAACGTGCCCTCCGAAGCACGGAATCACAGCAAGCACTGTTGTGCTGCACGGATGTTGATTTGTTTTTCAAACAAAACGCACATTAGACCCAAAGTGAGCTCTAAGCTTGTATTATGGAATTTAACTCTCTAATGACTACTACATAATATACATGCACAAATACTTCATTAGAATATAATTGACACCCAGACGTTCGTCGCCAACAATGTCTTCACATATTGTTGACGCCTGGCGCGAATCGAACCCGCAACCCCCGACATAGTAAGTGCTCTCACTGTCCCTATGCCAGCGCTTTAATAAAATCCATCAAAATTGTTTAAGCACAAAAATGTCAATGTAAACTATAACAATCTGTTTCGAACAATAAATCCCACAAGGACAAGGATATCTATAAATAAACCCGAATACAATCATAAATTGTGTATCCATCTAGTATTATTGAAATGTATTCGCTGTATTAATAGAAGCAAGCGTTAATCTCTGTCGGTATGAAACATGTGTTTTAGTTAAATGTTAAGCTACGGTAGTCGTTGCTGGTTTTGGGATGGGTGACCGTTGTGATGTTTGATGGCGTAATTAGATTCACGGCCTAATGCGGACACCAAACTTATACTCTATTTTTTTGCATTGGCACAAAATGTGGACCAATGTCGTCAATTTTCCAGCCGAAGACGATTGCTCCTGAAGAGGAAAAAGGTGTAGTGATTTTATTTCATTCTTACCCTATCTCTAAACCTTTTTCCTCTTCAGAAGCAATCGTCTTCGGCTGGAAAATTGACGACATTTAACCACATTTTGTGCCAATCCAAAAAAAAATTGATTATAGTTATTTACTTCGGTCACCGAATGACGTTTTCACATAAGGGCGCGTTTCCATTTAAGCGGAGATGACCTGCGCAGAGCTCTATTGACCAATCACAGCGCATTACGAATATAACTAAAGCTTTTAATTTTCTTAGAGCTTTTAACTCCTCGCTTCCGTATTCAAATTATATAATAAAAAACCTGTTTACTGTTAAGTTTAATTACACTTAAGACGCTATCAAATAAATATGTTTATTATAATCAAATTTCAAAAGCACTTATTTAACTTTATAGCGTTTCAAAGCGTTCTAAATAAAATAAGTTGAATCTTTTGAAGAGAAAAAGCTTATTTTAATGACTTTAAGCTCATCCTTCCTGTTTTCTTTGTTGATGAAAGCTTTAAAGATATTATAAATATTAGTATTTCGAATGCGGTGTTTTATGTCTGGATTTTCACGTTGAAATCTGCTTTCATTCGCGAATTAACTGCGATAAATTTTTCATAATTTTTGGTGAAATAATTTCGTTACAATCCATTTTGCTGTCTGTCAAATACCTTTCGTCTATTTTCTATTTATGTTGTGTTATTGTAGGCTATAATAATTAACTTATCTGAATGTACGAGTCAGTTTACAGCCTGTTTCTAGACATACTATGCTCAAGCTCGTATTTTATATCTACGAATCTACTCAAACTGAGGCCCAAATTCGCCGTTTCTATCTTGAACCACGGTCAGCTGAACTCAGTTTAATTGAATCGATTTTGCAGTTCTGGTCTCAGTTTAGCTTGTGAACTAGGATTAAGTTGAATTGATCGTATGAACATAACGGGAAAGTCAAAGTCGAAGTAAATAAAATATTCAGTTTTGGCGCCAAAAAAGCTATTTTGAACATACCGGTCGTTTGTGTTATAAGAAAAATAAATATAACTCTAATCAGTCAAATAAAATGTGCCTAAACTGTAATTATAGTGCTTCTCGACATACCTATAGAGATAGTCGACTATTTTCAGTTTTGTAGAGCGTCGTCTCTGTCGCACGATAATGATGTGAAGTTAGCACTGACGCAACCACTGACTAACCAGCGATTAACTTCACACCGGACAGTGCGATAGAGACAAATATAACTATGTTAGTTAACTATCCTGTAAGTAAGCTCTATAGGTCAGTGGCCAACCCTATCGTGCCAATACTATATGTCAGAGTTTTTAGACCGCCACAAATCTTCCAACATGGTCTAAAGATTGAAAAAAACTGGGACCAACAATTTAACGTGCCCTCCGAAGCACTGTAGAGCTTAGATAGAAATGTCACTATCGGCCACCCATCCAAGTACGGGCCGAGCTGCACGTTGCTTAACAATAGCAATTGTTAACATTGCTTAGACAAACTATGGCACGAGCGCCTACTAGTCTTTCTCCTTCTAGATGTCAACATAGTCTATCTTCTCTATCGTCTTTCTCTAACAGTCGAAGAGCCCAAACTAAAAATAAATAATCTATGCCCAAACTGAAAATAATGTGAATTTGTCTTTTATGTATGTCAGTTTAAATTATGTAGGTTGTATAAATTCGTAGAATGGATTTAATACCTTATAAATAATGTAAAGTACGACCTATATTTAGCGAGGATTCCACTAATATTTATGTTAAAGGAATTCGTGACGTCAACATATTTTGTAAAGTAAACCAATTATCTGTTTACGAGTATATTAGGGGATAAGTAGAGTAGATATTGAATAAATTTCAACTTTTAAAATAGTGTCTGTGACTACGGTTCCTGAAAAGCGAAGTATATCGTAAACGTAGTTCAAAATAACTTTTTAACTCAAACAGCTTTTTTGAGAGCGTAACGAAATAAAAGGTCACGGATAACATTTTTGGAATCGTTTAAAAATGGAACCAATTCGGTAGCACATTATTAAAATTCAAATTATTTTCAATATCGATTTTTAACCAATGAAGAACCACTAGTAATTATGCGAGCGACACCAACTCGAAAATGCGCTTGTACCGATATAAAATGTCATTTACGATACCAAATTTACCCAACTTCGATTCTGTTCAAAGCCTATCGTGTTAAATGGTAACCTCTCGCTAGTATGATGTAGCTAGATGATTACACAGAAGCTTCTCTATTTCGTGAATAATTTATAAAACCTCACAGCAATACTAAAAATCATCGTTGAATGAGCGAGTTCACACGCTTAAAGCCAGCGAGTCGATAGAACGCGAGCGTCATCAATTACTCGCTTACTCGCGTGCTATTGAACTTTTGGAGTCGCAGCTTGTAAACTAGCTCGATGTTAATAACGCCCTTTAATTAATAATCAACGAGTAAGTAGGTATATAAACTTACAAAGGCCTTTGATGTAACCCACAATTATAACTGAATTTGGTCTGAAATTACTAATATATAAATGCATCTTCATTTTTTCAGTCGATTCAAAAATATCAACAACGTACAAATGATAAATAATTTCATTCAAAATCACAACAGATTCAATGAATCTTATTGATAGCTTTTAAAAGCTTTCCGATGCTGAAATTGAAAGCTGGAAAAACCCGGTAGCTTTCCTGTAAGGTGTACGTTCCGTAATACTTTAGTACAAAAGTGTATGTAATCATAACTATAAAACTAAGCATATAACTATAAACGGTATTACAAACAAAAGTAAACACAATTCATGAAAAATAATTTTCAGTCAGAAAATTCACTTTAAAATTCCTTGCTTTTCAGTAATTTATGTAGATGAAAACGTCGTAAAAATAGTTATAAAAATATATGACAGTACAACAATTAGTCGCAGTCGTACGCCTAAAATACGCACGCAAAACTGACACACAAGTATTATTTGGTGAAGACCGCCATGCCATAGTATAATGTACATTCATAACACTATTTTATGTATTCCTAAACGATGTGTACACTATCAATCACCATTCACTTACTACACACATTTTTTTATCAAAACAATTGTTATTTTCGTTCCAAATTCGTTTTTTGCGATTTATTTTTATTTTTTTGTGTAAATAAGGCGTTTGTACACGGGGTTGTTCGAGAGCACGCGACACCCACCAACCACAGTGGCGCCGCGAGCGGCACTGACTGAAAATCATCGGGCAACAGGAACGGAACAGTCTTTCAAAACTCCATACCATCGTAACTCGAACTGAATACGACTCAAAATTGAATGTACTACAACACAGTGTTCCCATTCCCGTTCGACGTTCGTGCGACTTTACTGTTAAGAATATAGAGTTGGAATTCGACTGGGCGTGACAATGGTAAGGTATAGATAGGTATAAGGGTGTCCCTTTGTTAGAAACGCGCCTGTTCCGCTCATTTGAATGAGTATTACGTTTGATTAAGGTCGCAACATTATAGGAATCGAATAATTATGTGATTATAGAGTGGAATTACCTGTATTGGCTTAGTTCCATTTGTAAGGCTTTAGTAGTGATGTACCTTCGACAGATTTAATTATGACCTATTTTTTCGTAAATAATTTATACAATTAATTGACACAGATTGTCTCTTTTTTGCCATCTAATTATGTGTCACAAAGTTTCTACAGATCCCGCCTATTGTATGTCCTATGAAATCGCGCCTGGCGTGTCACCGGCATCTGAAGGAAATGGACACGGACACACCTGGTGTGTCGGTGGCACAGAAAGAAAAAAGGTTTTATTTTTGCAATTCAGGAGGCATTAGGTGGCTTTTCTAGAGATCCGCATGATTTTTGGCATATTGATGGTTTTTCATTTTCATTCTTTACATAATACTAGCAGCGCCCCGCGGTTTTACCCGCGTTGTGCCTGTTCCCGTGGAAATTTCGGGATGAAAAATAGCCGTTGAATGTGGCTATCTATTACAAAAAGAATTATTCAAATCGGACTGGTAATTCCTGAGATTAGCTCTACATACAAACAAACAAACTTACAAATTTTATAATATTAGTATAGGATGACTATTAACCGTGATTGTCTATGAACGGACAGAATAAAACCATTTTTATTTGAAAAAATAAAATCTCTCTTTTGCCCAGCAGTGGGACAGCTTACAAATACTTATTTTAAAAATAAAGACACTTTTAAAAAAGTAAGTTCGTTAGCAGCCCTGGTGTCGACATTTTTAAACACCTTGAGACCTCATGACCGTGACTGACAATTAAAAATATGAATAACAAAACACAACATCTCAAACAACATTATCTTCATAAATAGGAACGCAAAATGCTAAACATATTATTAGTAAATAGAGTGTAAAGAACACGACGTCAAATGAATATTAATTTTGAAACGTCGATAATTTGTTCCGACAGGTGTGGAGTGGGTCTTACTTTATAGTCGGTGTGGAGAGCCCTTAAAATAGATGGTGTACGTGGTTTCAGTATATTTGAGTTTTATATTGACCGATTTGAAATAGGTACTGGAAGTTTCACAATTCATGGGTAGTGAAGGAGACGTTAATAAGATTTAACTAAATTCTTATATAGCTGCTTAGTATATACTATATTATATATTACGATAATTAAATGCTTATCCAACGGAACACCAAGTGTAATTATTCTCACTGAAGTTAACATAAAAAGCGAAGAAGTATCATTATACAAAATTCCTGGTTATGTTATTTATCCAAACACGAGAAATCTTCGAAGAGGAGGAGGAATACTCATCTATGTAAAAGAAGATATACTTTTCACCACAGAGCTACCGAAGCTACAAATTAAAACGACAGAGTTAACATATGGGAAACTGAAAAATGGAAATAGGACGACACACATACTATCCATATATAGACCTCCAAACACAAATAAACAGTTATTCGTCTCGGAACTGGATGATATGCTGAAAACCATACCATCTACGGAAGAACTAGTGTTGATAGGCGACATCAACATAGACTTATCACAAGACGCAAACCCAAGTCTCACCGCGTATAAAAACATCCTGTATCAACATGGAATGCAGTGTGCAATACCTATGGCGGAGATAACGCGCGAGGCGGTCGTTGACGGCCGGCTGAGTTCCGCGAACCTCGATCATGTGTGCGTGCGAGCCGGCCGGGGACGGCCGAGCGACGCGCGCGCGCACCTGCTAACCTGCACCTTATCGGATCACTATATGGTCGGAATTAGCCTGGCGCCGGGCGGTGACGTGTCCCAATGTAGTAATAATTATAAAGTACAAAATATTATTGATGACAAAATTGTTAGTGAGAGTTTGAAACAAACTGATTGGTCAGTTCTAATGCAAATAACCTGTCCTTTATTATTGTACCTACGGTTGTGTACTATTTTTTCTAATATTTATACTAAAAGTATGAGACAAATCAGTGTAAGAAGAAAGAGAAGTACACAGCCGTGGGTTACTGTGGAATTAAGAACTAAAATAGAACGTAGGGACATGCTTTTTAGAATATGGAAATCATCGCCAAATAATATGAATAATAGATTAATATACACAAGATACAGAAATAAAGTTAACAAATTAATAAATATTGCCAAAAATAAGTATAGACAGGAGGAGATAAAAAACTGTGATAATGATTTCAGAAAAATATGGGCAAAAGTAAATAAATGGGTAGGTAACCCTAAAATAAGCTTAGATGGTGTTATTAGAAAATATCTAGGCCCAACAGATACTATGTACAATATATGTAATAAGTTTTCGGAGACGTTTACTGGTGAAATACAAAAAATTAAGCATTTTTGTAAAATTAAGTTTCTAGATAGAAGTTCCTATGTTAAACCGAGTGACAAGTCGTTTTATTTTAAGAAAGTAAGGGCTAGTACAGTTGAAAAATACATAAATAAGTTAAGTTGTCGTAAGGCACCGGGGATAGATGGAATAAGGGTAAAAGATTTAAAACTAATTAAGAAAGAAATTAGTCCAGTCATAGCCAAGTTTATTAATATGTGTGTTAGTGAAGGAGTTTACCCAGACCTATTAAAAAAGTCTCTAATAAGACCTATATTTAAACAAGGCAATCACTTAGACTACAGTAACTATAGGCCAGTCGCAATATTATCAGTAATAAATAAATTGGTAGAAAAAGTCATTGTCAATCAGGTTAGTAGCTTTTTGGAAGAATACAATATTATATCAGATGCGCAGCACGGTTTCAGACGCGGGCGCAGCACTGCCACTGCCCTCGCGAAATTTACAGACTACGTCAACAACAACCTCAATCAAGGTAAGTTTGTCACAGCATTATTCATTGATTACAAGAAAGCGTTCGACACTCTGGAACACGACTTGCTGCTGCGTGCAATGGACGAGTGTGGTGTACGAGGCTCCGTCAACCGGTGGTTCAAAAGCTACCTGGCGAACAGAACCCTACGCACATCCATAGACGGCGTCGTCGGTGACCAGGTGAGGGTGGACCTTGGGGTCCCGACCGGCTCGGTGGTCGGTCCGGTGGGGTACGTCATGCACGGGAACAGTGTCGCCAACGTGATACAACACTGCACCATGGTTATGTACGCAGATGACATGTGTCTGCTATACTCCTCTAACAGCGCAGCAGAGGCACAACACCACATGCAGAGGGACTTTGAAAATATTACCAAATGGGCACACGATAATGGTATAGTATTGAATTGTTCGAAAACTAAATTAATGAATATATGTTCCCCCAATAGTAGCTATAAAAACCTACAGATACACTTAACCGGTCATACATATGAATGCTTACATAATAATAAATATAGATGCCGTTGTACAAATATAGATATAGTAGATAAATATAAATATTTGGGATTGATAGTAGATAGTAATTTGAATTGGAAATTACATATTAATGAGGTGTGTGCTAAGCTGCGATCGATCTTGGGTAAATTCTTTCACCTCAGTAATTTTGTTAGTAAGAAAGTGTTGTATGTATTATATTTTGCACTTGCAGACTCATTAATTAGTTACGGATTAAGTAGTTATGGGCTCACTTTCAAAACACAATTAGATTCAATTAAACAATTACAGATTAGGCTTTGTAAGTACCTTGTTAGCAAGAAAGTCCGTTTCAAATATAAACAGAATTATGAGGAATTATTAAAGTTTTGTAATATAATACCAGTGCATGATAAGGTGGAATACCTCATAGCTCTAGAGCAATATAATACAGATGAGTTCAAAAATCCAATAAATCACATATATAGAACTAGGAAGGCTTCTCAGGGAAAATTTGTAATCCCACATATAAACAATTATTATGGTAAAAGAACTAGACATTATTTAACTCCAACTATATTTAATAAAATAGATTTTATAAGAAACTTGTCCAAAGATACTGTAAGTCATGCAACATTTAAAAAGAGACTGAAAAACAAATACTTAAAGTAATAATTTGTGTACTTAATAAAAAAACTATCAATATTGTTAACTAATACTAATAATAATAAGATAAGTAAAATATTTACGCCAGCAGGCATTGTCTGTAAATAAGTAATTAATACTAGCATAATAAGCATATAATACAGTAGAAGTTAAAAATTAATCATTAATATAATATGTATACATAAGTTAATGTTTAAGAGCGCCATTATCGCCAACAAACTGGTAACAGTTTGGCGATTTTTGTAAATTGATAAAATGTATACTTATATGAATAAATAAATTTAAAAAAAAAAAAAAAAAAAGTGGCCTAATTTGATAGATTTTTCAGCCAAAGACAAATCCGTCTGAAGAGGAAAAAGGTTTAGTGGTTACATTCCAATTTCCATCACAAACCCTATCACTGAACCTTTTTCCTCAACGGATCTGTTTTTGGTGAAGTCGTCAGACATTGTCATCTAGAAGCTTGTAAGCTCGTTTAATCACAACAGATGCTTAAAAGCCTTTAGACCCAGTTATTCCGGGAAAATATTCGGAAATAAGTAACCCGTGTAATATAACACGTTGTGACTATCTCTGTTATTTATGATATGAGGAAAAAGGTCCTTTGGTTATGGACGGTGCGCCATAAATAAAAAAAATCAGATCGGATTTATTCGTATGATGTATTGTGTGTATTTCGTTTATGTAATATTTTTTGGTGAAACACAGACGAGAAGGATCTTATTAATACCGCGAACACATTGCTTATTACAATTGTTGAGCAACGTACAGCTCGGTTTGTACTTGGATGGGTAGACGTTAGCGCATTTCTGTCTAATAGCGCATCTGAAGGACATGTTAAATGATCGATGGTTTCAGTGGGTGTACATTTGTACAAAAAAATATAGTATAGAGATTTTTTAACCTGATAGCTTGTCTTAGTTAGAAGCTTGAAAGCTACAACATAATATTTTCTTATCTATTATACAATGTTATGTAAGCTTTACTTTTATATCTCAATCTTTAGAACTATCTGGGTATTTTAATTGCATCCAAAAAGTGCAAAATAATCATGTTCATTCACTGTTTATTCAAACGTCTATATTGAAACAAACTGCCTGTAACTTACAATTACACCTTCAAAATTATGAACCAATTAACGTGCACCGGAAAAAACAAAAATCCTTCGCCACGAAAACGATTAAAATGACACTTATATCACTCTGATATTAAGCACACGAAATTTTAAACACAAAGAGATGACGAATGACAAACAAATCAACAGAGTTATTAATAATAACTTGGAATAAACTGTTCTTTATTAGTCAGTGTTTATGATCCGTGAAAATATGATTTTATAAATTAATATGATTATGATTCGTTCCGTCATTTCTGATGTATGATGGTTTTGGAGGTTTATGATGTTTGTATGCGTTGGTTTATGGGTCACGAATTGTTTTGGATCTTTTCAGAAATAGTATAACTTTAAATACTTTATTTTTTTGTCACAGTTACACGGAAAGACTTTCTCATGTTTGCTACTTTATGTAGCTACTAATTATGGGAGAAAAAAGGAAAAATCTTCACGAATTTATAAATTTAAAAAAACAAGTACAAGCCTGTGATGTCCCTTTGCTGGGATAGGTACATAAGGAGGAATAAGCGTAATCACCACTTGAACACATAATTTAAACGTACTCACACGGGTTTTTTCGCGTTGAAAAGTTTATAATGCAAGTAAATAACTTACTTTTTATTTCTCGACGTTTCGAGGGGATTGCACCTCTCGTGGTCGCGGGTGAACTGAAGACATTGTTACCGCTGTGATGGGAGGGTAGGCGTTCCAAGTGTTAGATGTACCCTCACATGGTCAATGTTAGAGTTTATTGGTGCGTTCACATTATTTAAGTTATTTACTTGCTTTATAAACTTTTCAACGCGAAAAAACCCGTGTGAGTACGTTTAAATACGTAATCACCAAGACTTCAAATATAATTTTAAAGAAAAAAAATTGGAGTCCTGATTAAGCTTTTAATTTATTTTAAAACATTACTTAGTAAACATGCCACATATACCCATAAATCCCTAATGTTCGAACTACCCGTTCTTTGACAATCGCATCATATAAAAATCTATGAATAAACAAAGTTTTTATATTGATAAAATAACCGTCCCTATAGGTAGATAGAATATCCCTATAGAATAGATAAAATGTCCGCAGTAACGTTTGTCATCGACTATTGATTGAAGGAACAATTTGCGCTATTTCCTGCTTCGTTCGTCTCTTGTTAATACTCTCCCATCAAGACTCGATGCTGATTAAACGTCACAGAAAATGTGTTTCATTGCGAAGTTTAATTTTTTGCTTGCATTTTTTTAAAATGAAATGTTCACTAGCTTTTGTGAATATCTGTTAATTATATCATTTCTGTTTGCTTAGGTTTAATCGAACGCTATATATTTGACTAGCCGTGTCCCATAGTTTCACCCGCGTTGTTCCCGTTCCCACGGGAAGTTCACGGTAAAAAGTAGCCTATGTCCTTTCTCAGGCTCTGGACTAACTGGATACCAAGTTTCATTCAAATCGGTTCCGTAGTTTTGGCGTGAAAGCGTAACAGACAGACAGACAGATTTACTTTCGCATTTATAATATTAGTTAGGATTACAAACTATATTTACGGATACACTTCGCTTTTATTTGAGATCGGTTTGGTCTTCGACTTTTCTCTAAAGATCATGTGTCTTATGAGACTTCTCTATTCCTATACCTATGAAGAAAAAGATGAAAAATAGAAGAGAAAAAATTCTTTGACGTACATCCTAGCACTGATCTATGAACACATATATGCACATAAAAGACATCCAACATACATTTTTAACCTTTAAAGTCCGAATAATCGTCCTAATATACCACGTTTATAAAAATAAACCTTCAAAAAACAGACATTGTTTGGACATCAGTTAGTCATCCAGTAAAAATGGCGTCCTTTCCTACTTTCAGTTAAGTATAACCATCAGTGGTCATGACCTAAAACCGTTGGCAGTTACTCAAACATTCGACAATGTAAACAATGAGTTTAACGGCGGGTGTTAACGTGGCCAGTGTCCGACTAATACGTGAAAAGTTTTACTCAATTCGGTACTATAAATAGGGCATTTATAGCAAACGGAAAGGCGATTTAGTCACTAATTTGACTATACTTGTCACTAGTTTGACTACACTAACTTTTTTTGTTTGACTTAGTGTTCATTAGTTTGATCACACAAGTGTCACTGCCAATAGATACTAGTTTGATTACACTAGTTACTAGTTTGACTGCACTTGTCACTTTTTCTGTTTGACTAAGTAGTCATTAGTTTGATTACGCTAGTGCTAATCCCGGTTAGTAAGTCCCGGATACTTTCTACGGATAGTAGTCGTTACTGGAGCCATGTCAGAGGCCTTTGGCGGCTCAATAACTCTGACACCAGGATTGGTCAGATGGCCATCCACTCGATGAAGAAGAAGAAGAAGAAGAAGAAGAAGAAGAAGAAGAAAAAGAAGAAGAAGAAGAAGAATGTGGTGTGATTGGTCTTGAGCTCCGCACAGCTCCGCTTCAAAAAAACACCCTTACGTGAATGATTGGCACAAGACAAATGACCCTTCAAAATGATCTTTTTACAATCAGAGTACATTGGATGTGTTTGAAAAACAAACCAAATGTATTTTCCTTTTAAGTCTAAAACTCCATTACTCGCGCAAACATTCTGGTTTCTATAAAAATGTTTGGTGAACTTTCAAACATGTCAATTAGTAATTGAACACGTTGTGATAGTAACCAAAACCTTATATACTTAGAACAACAAACTTAGCCTTGTGTTGGTTGGAAGCAAACTTGGGTATACCACTAAGGAACCCTATATATCTCTGTTTTAGTCAATGTCCATTTTGTACTAAAGGTAAAAAGTTGCAACTCGGACCCGGATGGGTGGCCGATAGTGGAATTTGTATCTGAGCACAACCGTACTTTGGAAGGCACGTAAAATTGAAGTTCCCGGTTGTTACAATCAATAGACCGTGTTGGAGACCTTTAGGCATTCTAAAAACTTCAATACCAGGGTTGGGTATTAACCTATACGAGCTTACTTTCACTGAGGTTTCATTAAAGAAGTAATGAACTCCCGATCGATCTTGTTCAATCAGAACACTCTCCATTATAGCTTTTGAAAGCAAACAAAACAAAAAGCATAACAATCGGTCCGTAAGTAGAGAAACTATGATACTATAGACAGATACTCAAATACCTTTGTCAAACTTATAACACCCTTTCTGCGAAGGAGGTTAAAAAGAACATCAATGTCCGCGATAACTGTCCGAGTTTAGAAGCAACTAGCAGCTTGTGTAATAGCTAGCTTTTCCTCATCTCTTATTACTCGCTCGCGTTATATCTAAGTCACCAGCTCGCAGTTTGTAAAGTCAATCGGAATAATTATGTTCATAACACAACTATTAATCATAAAAAACCTTCGCATGCTACTAATATTACAAATGCGAAAGTTTGTGAGAATGTATGTATGTTTGTTACTCTTTCACGCAAAAACTACCTACTGAACAGATTTGTATGAAACTTTGTAATGATATAGATTAATGATATAGATTTGCAATAAGTTAGACTAACACATGTGATACATTTTATCTCGAAATGCCCGCACTAACGGGGACAACGCGGGTAAGATCGCGGGGCGCGGCCAGTTAATAATACGAGTACAATTTGTCCCAAAACGTGAGTCGCAATCGCTATACATTATTTAGGGCGATGATACATTACTGTGGCCGTCAGTTGAGATCATCAGTGATTATAATCAGTGCTCGGGTATCTATTACAATCGGTGACATATTAGTAGCTTTTCTATTAAAAGCTTTTTTGTTAGAAATGTGGGCGGAGAAACATTTTAGATTTCAAAGGTCCCATGCATTTTAAGGTATTGTACTAATATGGTAGTGCCGCGTCGTCTTAGTAAATTATACCCAGGAATTTGGGGATAAAATGTATTCCGTGTGTTGATGCGTATAACCTATATTATTACAAAGTTTCATCAAAATATGTTCGGTAGTTTTTGCGTGAAAGAGTAACAAACATACATTATCAGAAACTTTCGCATTTATAATATTTGATGGATAGGATTAAATTCGGATAGGACATTTTGTGAGTTCCTCTTTCAAACAAAAACTGCTGATCGGATTTGAATGAAACTGAGCACAGAGATAGATTAGAGTCTGGAGTAACACAGGAACTACTTTTTATCAACTATTTTATCTTCTTTTTATATTATAAACTACTTAGTGTACAACAAGTGTGAAACTTCTGCAACTTAGTTTCATACATACATCTTGTACAAGTCAAGTTGTACCTTGCAAAATAATGGGTATACTATACAGCACGATGCTATACTAAGAAGTTCTACTAAATGCTATGTTGCATTACTATGCTATGTTTACTATCTACATAGCACTGCAAGCATTGTAACATAACAATATGACAAGCCCGTTGGCACAGTGGTAGTGAGAGTGCTTACTGTGTCGGGCGTTGCGGATTCGATTCCCACCCGGAGCCAACAATATGAGAAGACATAGTTGTTGGCGACGACGTCTGGACGTCAATTATATGTATATTCTTATAAAGTATTTGTGTATGTACTATATTGTAGGTATATGTAGTAGTACCAGTGAATTAGATTCCATAATACAAGCTCAGAGCTTACTTTGGGTTTAATTAACCGTGTGTGAATTAGTCCGAGTATATTTATTTAATTTATTTATTTAACATAGCATAGTATTGGTCATGTGGAAAGACACCTTAAACAACTAACTGCGTATCAAACTTCGTCTTATTTCATCCAAGCAAATTGTAAATGTGTGCGTGAGACGTGTATGCACAGGGTAGATGACGTAATTTTATATGAACAAGGGTTTGTAATTATGTATAGAGAAGTGTAACATACATATACATCTTTGAGAAGTCGGTTCATTCATTAATCTCGAGTAGGTCAGTAGCCAACCCTAGTAACGAAGTATTTAGACCGCCTAAAGGCCTCCGACAAGATCTGACGATTGTAGAAGAGAAGAAGATCTGACGATTGTAACAACCGGGACTTACAGCCTAACGTGCCTTCTGAAGCACGGTAGCGCTTAGATATAAATTCTTCTTCTTCTTCTTCATCGTGTGGATGGTCAACCAATCCTGGTGTCAGAGTTATTGAGCCGCCAAAGGCCTCTGACATGGCTCATGTAACGACTACTATCCGTAGAAAGTAACCGGGGCCGACGGCTTAACGTGCCCCACGAAGCACGGAATCATCTTACTTTTCGGCCAATCAGGTGAGTCAGCCTGCAATGCCCTAACCAAACTGAGGACAGTCTCAGATATAAATAATGTACCACTATCGGACACCCGAGCTGCACGTTGTTTAACCATCGCAATGAACTACTAATATCGCTAAGTTCATTTACGCCACGAGCGCAGAAGTCGGTTAATCTAGAGCCAACCTTGTAAATTAACTGCTTAATAACTTTTTCGCAATCTCCCGCTACGATGAGCTTTACCCTGAAAGCAGTGTAGCAGTAATGTTGTAATTATGTTAGAAACGACACAATTTGTAAAATCCTATGTAATATAATGAATATATATATATAAGTATTACTAAATTTAATACTTTGGGCACCGGGTTCAATTTCCGGGTGCGATTCGATGTGTGAAATTTACTTTATAAGCATAGCTCGGATTTGAGATGACCAACAAGCTCAATCCTCCTCACTGTACTGATATCTTCAGTGAAATGGAACATTAACGGATACTTTAAACTTAAAATCTTTAGAAAAAGCCGAAGAGTTAGATGTTTTGTTTGTTTGTTTGAACGTGCTTATCTCAGAAACGATGTATCCGATGTGAGTAATTCTTTTTGTAAATGATAGCCACATTCATCGGAAAGGTTTTAAGTATTTTTCATCCCGTAATTCATACGGGAACAGGCACAACGCGGGTAAAACCGCGGGGCGCTACTGGTTATCATATACCTATATTCGTCGACGCAAAATTGAAAGTTGTTCCTTGTAAATTCCATGACAAGTACTCTTAAACCAAAACAAAATCGCATCTCAATTTAACAACAAACTAATGACTACTTCCTACATCAAAGAGTCCCACGCCACGGTATTATTAGGTACCAACGTACACGTCACGAAAACGTCAGCAAAACGTTAGAATACCCAGAATATAAGCGTCTAAACCTAAACTATACTACAAATAGATTCAAGATAAATAAATACTGACTAAATGGTTACTATTTCGGGATTATAACATGTTATGTTTGAAACCGAAACGTCAGTTTGACGTATGGGCGTCAGCTGATTTTGACAGTTTGATGACAGTCGGTCGTGGTTAGAAGATATTATTTATGAGCTTTAAAGTATTTGCAAAGTATTGTTACTTTTGAAATGAAAATGCAGACGGAAAATGTATATGAGTTTGCAGTGAGATATTTTACATAGATTCATTGCAATACGGAAGTCTCTTTTAATCAAGATGTTTGAAAAAAAGATATATATTACAATAAAAAAAGACGTGTGGCACTCGGGGACTGCCGCGGTAAAGCTATTGCATAGTTATTTTTTCTATCACTAGATGGCGTTAGTGGGGAGCGTGAGGTTTTTTCGTTACGGAATTTCTGGATTCGGTCCCCGCGCTCAAGGCCCGCGATAGAAGCTATGCAATAGCTTAAAAATCGGTGTAAGTATAGTGTGGAGAGTACTAACAGAATTATAGGTTCAACTTTAAAGTAAAATAAAATTTAAGGCAATAATCGATGGAACTGCTGGTCGGGATTCGTAAGGTAAGGATAAGGTTAAAGAAGGTACTTTTTATTCCTAAATTCGGGGAACGGGTACAATGCGGGTAAACTGTGGGACCTAAGTGGACAAAGGCAGCCGGTCCCGGTTGTATCAATTGTTAGACCATGTCGGAGTGCATAGGCGGCCTATAAACTCCGTTACTAGAGTGAGCCACTACGCTACTCGACAAGAAGAAGAAGAAGAAGAAGATAAAGGCAATTAGTTGAAAGAGATTCATTAACATCGAGTATTTTCTTCCTATAAATACAAAAAAATATGTTATTTTTATTTAAAACCGAGAAACATTGCTAGTATTTATAAGCAATTAAAATTGAGACTGCATAAATCATTCAATGGACGTATTTCTTTCTCTACAAGGAATTTTGGACGGTTGCCTAAATGTGTATCGATCTTGGAGATCTGAGTCATCTACAAAGGTCGAGTCACTGAATTTCAGTAGAAACATGGTATTTTAATAAAAGATGTTGACATCAGATATTGTACAACTAGCCACGCCCGCGGTTTTACCCGCGTTGTGCCCGTTTGGATTCGAATTTTCGGATGAAGAATAGCCAGTAACCTTCCCGTTGAATGTGGCTATGCAATACAAAAATAATTATTCATATCGGATTGGTAATTTCTGATATAAGCACATTCAAACAAATCAAATATCAAAAATTCAAGCTTTTATTATGTTAAATATAAATTTGTGACTTTTTACATTATGCTGGAAATAATATTAGTTAACCGCCTACATACAAACCACCTAACACAAAATTATTATACCAACATATTGTATATACTTAAAATTTCACAACCCGTAATGAAATTAATTATAATTTCTAGCAAATCATTTTCAACTCTCCATCCAAATATCAACCTTATCACAGCGATATTAAATTCAACTTTGCAAATCATAATTTCAATTAAGATCGTTCATATAAAAGGTTCTTAAAGCACTCTCTAACGGACCAACAAAACATTGATAATTGAACTATTATTATTTGTATTAAATTAATGTTAAGTATTGATGTTAAACATGCCATTGTGAAGCCAATCAAGGCTTAAGAATCATTAATGATCTTTTGTTATAATCATAATAAAAAAAGTAATGTGTGAATTTGATTCTTGAGACGTGGGTTCCGTGAAAAATATTTGATTGAAAATTTGCAGTTTGGAAATGAACTTTCAAGTACTATGACACTTGTGTCGATGTCACTCGTTTGAGATAGTTTTTCTATAATTTATATTTGCAAAAATACATACGTAATAAGTACATAATATAGTAATAAATACATTTTTAAGCGGAAAGCAACGAATAAGCGTATAATTAAGATTTATGACATTTCAACTGTCAAATTATTTTGATCAAATTATTTTGTGGGTCTGTCATACATAAGAACAAGCTTGAATTGCACGTTAAGCAGTCGGTCCCGGTTGTTGCAATCGTCAGACCATATCGGAGGCCTTTAGGCGGTCTAAAAACTCCGACACTAGGGTTGGCTACTGACCTATTCGTAATGTATGATGAAATTCTTTAGCAAATAAAATAAAGCTTATATAGTACAAGTAGACATAAAATTGAGATATTTTAGTCTGATCGCAGTCACCCTTTGCCAAAGGAACCCTAAAAACACATGTTTTGACAATGATTGAATCATTCCATTTTGTACCGCGATAAATATCGTTTTCTTAGAAGTCCAATGTAGGCAGTGAGGTTTAATGAAACGGTCTTACTACATGTACTTTCTTTTATGTTTGTGTACTTTGATAGTGATTGTCAATTGTCTTGTGTTGGCGAAACTACAGTTAAGTTCGTTGAAGTTACGGTTAATGGAGACGGAAGTTCTGTTAATAAAAGGTACTCATGTAGTAAGTTAAATTTAAAAACTTCACTACATAGTCTTCAAAACAAAGTCGCTTTCCGCTGTCTGTCCTTTGTATGCTTAAATCTTTAAAACTACGCAACGGATTTTGACGCGGGTTTTTTTAATCGATAGAGTGATTCAACAGGAAGGTTTGTATGTATGAAAAAAAAAATTCTCACGGGAACAGGCTCAATGCGGTTTAAACCGCGGGGTGCTGCTAGTGATGAATAAATGATTATGGGTATAGTCGAATTTTGATTATTAGGTGACCTTTACTAAAATTAGTGTAATATTGGTGACTGTGGTCTTCTATCATTTATTTTTATAAGAGAAATGTTAAAGCTATATCTATACTAATATTATAAAGAGGTAAAGTTTCTAAATTTGTTTGTTTCTTTGTAAGGGCTTATCTCAGAAACTACCATTCCGACTTTAATAATTCTTTTTGCAATGGATAGTTACATTCAACGGGAAGGTTATAGGCTATTCTTCATCCCGAAATTCTAACGGGAACGGGTACAAGGTGGGTAAAACCGCGCGGTACTGCTATCTGCTACGAGTATATGGCTATAGATGCTAAATAACTTTCTTAGGTATACGAGTATTTCTGGGGTCCCTTAATCATCATCACATCTGCCTCATTATCTCAAGCCTTAGAACTTTTCCTTACTAATTTTCTACGCTTTTCCTTGAAAATTTCCCTATTTTTCGTCATTCCTTCACACTTTAAGCGTCATTGCATACATCATCGCGACACGGTTATACGTCGTTTGTACGTACGACTATATTGACGGACCGAAGCGGAGTTGGCGTGACGCCAGTCTCAGTGGATGCTGGTGCAAGCAAAGATGGTTTTCAGATGTTTTCAGTAGTGATTTTTTTCGGTCAGGAGTTGTTTAGTGTCCAACCTTGCTGCCTAAGGGCTTGATTCATAAAATATGTTTACTAGCAGCATTTTAGCTATCAAATGGTTTGTCCCTTTCTGACATACGCTATGTTCCAAAGAGCAAAAGAGACAAAACACTCAATAACAGTGTTTTGTGTTTTGTTTTATAATTATAGTATTTCTATAACCTACGAATATAATAAAAGTGAATGATTGTGAGGATAGAGTATGAATGTATGTTTGTTACTCTTTCAAGAAAAGACTACAGGTCGGATTTGGATGAAACTTTACAGTAATACAGATTATACATCAGAATAACATATGGGACATTTAATCCCGAAATTCCCGCGGGAACGGGGACAATGTGGGTAAAACCGCGCGGCTAGTTCATCTATAAGTTAGAAATACTACCATCTAAACTATAACCATTTATTTCTATAATAAAATGAAAAAGAAAAACACCGAATTCAGTTTGGTCACGACAGCGACAGATAAACAGTAACTATTCCTATAAATATTCCAATGAGCTAGCATAAGCTGGCAGTCGATGACATATTTGATACAATATAGTATACAAATATAGTTTTATCTACTGCTTATTTATACTACGGCTATTAATCTGTTTTATACCTCCTATGTTGCTATGGGAAGTTTTTTTATGATATTAATATAGTCCAATGTGTAACCCACATCGGTATTTTAGTTTGATACGTGACATTGAGTGAGACACGCTGTTAACCGGCGAATTTTGAAGACAAAAAGGCGTTTTGGTAAAATGTTATTTGGAACGGAAACGCGATGTTTTACTTACAACAGATGGAGTACGTAGTTGTGTTTTTGACTTATATATAGCTAAGGTATATTAGGTCAAAACGTAGGGCAAAAATGACATTAATAAAAAAATTAAGTTTTGCCCTTTCATGCCCCCGATGGGAACGTTAAATTAAAAGTGCTAAAATGTGTTTTTTACCTCCATATTTCTCTTAATCTTTATAAAATTCTTAAGCTTTATGTTGATCTCATAGACTTGCTGTATTTTATTTCAAAGAACGCTTCAAACTGTCAATAAATACATATACATAGTTGTAGTTTAGAATATTTGAAATTAATGAAAGAAAGCCCGAAAAAATAACACAAACATATCGGTTTAATATACCTAATCGACTAGGCGAAGCTTTTTTAACATCTAAGAATAAAAAGCTAGCCAAAATAAACAGTAAGGTACTTACAAATATGCGTCCCATTGCGCAACCCTGACGTCGAAGAAATAAACACTCGCATTAAATGAAGTATCATAAATAACAGAATTAGAAGCAAAAAGTTTTCTCCACAAAAATGCTTTTCATTATAATGAAAATTATGAATTTACGTAAGTTAAGAAAGTAGGACAAATTTTACGGGTAGTTAACAAAATGACAGTCTCTATTAAACACGATTTTTATGATTTGAAGTTTTTTTTTCTTTTTGGTCGGCCAGAGTTGACGTATGCGATAATTATCAAAAGAGTTTTTAATTTAAGAACTTTAGTAGACTGCTATTTTGTTTATTTTTTTATAATGTTTGTCATTAGGCGTGTCAAAATATTTGAATGTAGAATTTAGAACGGCGACTAAAAAATAAAGTTATCAGCAATGCTATTCCAGATTTAAAATATATTGCGTTGCACAGATTATACGAGAAATAGTATGTAGGTTGGCTATACGAGTATAATTCCTATTTCGAATATTTGGTACTCATTTTTAAATAGGCAGCAAATCTAAAACTACCATTTTTCGAAACATTTTTTTTATGCTAACCACATTCAAGAGGAAGGTTAAAGCTTAATTTCCATCCCAAAATTTCCACTGGAACGCGGATAAATCCGCACAGCCATTCATAAAATAAATTAAAACGATAATTCATCTAAATACAAATTATTGGCGCCATCTTTCCTTAATCACATTATTGGCGGCAAATCTAATGTAAACAAAGATGGCGCGTGGCGGTAGCGTTGCGGTCATGACGGACTATTTTAACCACTCAATTGCAAAAATAAACATTTGCAGTCCTATATAAAGTTGTACTCGTTAATATATTGATTTGTTGCGCAATCATTTTGGTTTTTGTGAGGTGTACTGTTTTGTCGATGGAGCTGGAATTTCTTTTTATTTTTAAGAAGCAACTCGCTTCCTTGGTCTTCATTTTGGTCGTTTTGGTTGAGCTAGTTTACAACAATGTTCAACAGAACTCGCATTCTATATGCATGATGAACTGATGAATCCTACTAATATTATAAATGCGAAAGTTTGTGAGGATGGATGTATGGATGTATGTTTGTTGCTCTTTCACGCAAAAACTACTAAACTAATTTGGATGAAATTTTACAGTAATGTAGGTTATACATCAGAATAACATATGGGATACATTTTATCCCGAAATTCCTGCGGGAACGGGTACGACGCGGGTAACACCGCGGGGCGCGGCTAGTTTAATATAAATATAAAAGTACTAGCAGCGCCCCGCGGTTTTACCCGCGTTGTACCCGTTCCCGTAGGAATTTCGGGATGAAAAATAGCCTATAACCTTCCCGTTGAATGTGGCTATCTATTACAAAAAGAATTATTCAAATCGGTTCAGTAGTTTCTGAGATTAGCGCGTTTAAACAAACAAACAAACAAACAAACAAACAAACAAACAAACAAACAAACAAAACAAACTCTTCAGCTTTATAATATTACTAGCAGCGCCCCGCGGTATTACCCGCGTTGTTCCCGTTCCCGTGGGAATTTCGGAATGAAAAGTAGCCTATAACCTTCCCGTTGAATGTGGCTATCCATTACAAAAAGAATTTTTCAAATCGGTTCAGTAGTTTCTGAGATTAGCGCGTTTAAACAAACAAACAAACAAACAAAAGAAACTCTTCAGCTTTATAATATTAGTATAGATTTAAGTTCGAGTAGGTTAGTGGCCAACCCTGGTGTGAAACTTTTTAGACCGCTAAAGGCCTCCGAACATGGTCTGAAGATTCCTACAACTACTACTACTCGTACTATTAAAATGCACGGTAGCGCTCACATAGAAGTGCCACTATCATCCACACATCCAAGTACACAGCTGACGAAAAAATCTATACTAATATTATAAAGCTGAAGAGTTTGTTTTGTTTGTTTGTTTGTTTGTTTGTTTGTTTGTTTGTTTGTTTAAACGCGCTAATCTCAGAAACTACTGAACCGATTTGAATAATTCTTTTTGTAATAGATAGCCACATTCAACGGGAAGGTTATAGGCTATTTTTCATCCCGAAATTCCCACGGGAACGGGTACAACGCGGGTAAAACCGCGGGGCGCTGCTAGTTCAACTATAAAATCAAACAATTGTCCAATAGAGATCGATTGAACCGTGTTCAACCCAGTTTCACGGTGACCTAGTTATTTTCAGTTTGAAACGGATAATTATGTTCATATGTTAATATTTACAAATAACGCCGATGGTTGATTTGGGCTGGGATATCATAGGTTAAACTAAGAACTTGAACAGAATTTGGTAGACTGTAGTTAGACAGTATTTTGGTCTACAAAAACATATATGAGCGTACTCTAGATGGCTTACGGGCTTTATCTGTTGTATTTGAACTATCTAGTGACTATCATAAGGTTTTTTGAATCAGACAGGCACCAAATGATTTGCACGTGCAACCAAAGTTATTAGTTTTAAAATTATTATAGACTAGCAGCGCCCCGCGGTTTTACCCGCGTTGTGTCCATTCCTGTGGGAATTTCGGGATGAAAAATACGTCTGTGAAGTTAGCATCTCAAATGTTAGCATCTCACAAAAAAAATCAATATCAAGTGGCATCCAGCATAGTTCTACAGTTCTTGATAAGTTTTATCAATAGTTCCGTCGATTAAACCATTCATATCGTGTTCTAAAAAAATGAGATGCTAACTTCGCACACACATGATAGCATCTCATCACATTCCGAACGCCTGACTACACAAGAGTCTACATTTGATGAGTTCTATGTTCTCAACAAGTTTTGACAATAGTTCTGGCGATAAAACTGATAAAATTGTGTTTTGGAAAAATGAGATGCTAAGTTCGCAAACAGATTGCAGCATCTCATCACATTCCGAAATCCTAACGCCACAAGAGTCTAAATCCGGTGAGTTCTATGTTCAAAATCATTTTCAACAATAGTTCTGGCGGATAATCAAATAAAATTGCGTTTTGAAAAAACTAAACGCTATCTACGCAAGGACAAAATGAAATCTAATCAAATTCCGAGAGTCAGACCAGAGCAATGGTTCTAGATGGAGACCAGCATCTCTTGCTATGAAATGAGAAAGAGATATGGCTTATTTACATATTTCTCCATCGAATTTAGCCTGCATCTCTTGCCATACAGTGCCATAGACTTTTTCCTATTCCTATATCGATATTTTTCCCTTAAAAATCTCGTAATTAGTGAGATGCTAGCCTACTGTCGGGAGTTCTGGTTCAGAAAACGGTTCCAGATGATAACCAGCGTCTGTTTCTACGAAATGGAAAAGAGTTCCGGCCTGTAAGACTTTTTCCTATTCCTATATCGATATTTTCCCCCTAAAAATCTCGTAATTAGTGAGATGCTAGCCTACTGTCGGGAGTTCTGGTTCAGAAAACGGTTCCAGATGATAACCAGCATCTGTTTCTACGAAATGGAAAAGAGTTCCGGCCTGTAAGACTTTTTTCTATTCCTATATCGATATTTTTCCCTTAAAAATCTCGTAATTAGTGAGATGCTAGCCTACTGTCGGGAGTTCTGGTTCAGAAAACGGTTCCAGATGATAACCAGCATCTGTTTCTACGAAATGGAAAAGAGTTCCGGCCTCTAAGACTTTTTCCTGTTCCTATATCGATATTTTTCCCTTAAAAATCTCGTAATTAGTGAGATGCTAGCCTACTGTCGGGAGTTCTGGTTCAGAAAACGGTTCCAGATGATAACCAGCATCTGTTTCTACGAAATGGAAAAGAGTTCCGGCCTGTAAGACTTTTTCCTATTCCTATATCGATTTTTTTCCCTTAAAAATCTCGTAATTAGTGAGATGCTAGCCTACTGTCGGGAGTTCTGGTTCAGAAAACGGTTCCAGATGATAACCAGCATCTGTTTCTACGAAATGGAAAAGAGTTCCGGCCTGTAAGACTTTTTCCTATTCCTATATCGATTTTTTTCCCTTAAAAATCTCGTAATTAGTGAGATGCTAGCCTACTGTCGGGAGTTCTGGTTCAGAAAACGGTTCCAGATGATAACCAGCATCTGTTTCTACGAAATGGAAAAGAGTTCCGGCCTGTAAGACTTTTTCCTATTCCTATATCGATTTTTTTCCCTTAAAAATCTCGTAATTAGTGAGATGCTAGCCTACTGTTGGGAGTTCTGGTTCAAAAAACGGTTCCAGATGATAACCAGCATCTGTTTCTACGAAATGGAAAAGAGTTCCGGCCTGTAAGACTTTTTCCTATTCCTATATCGATATTTTTCCCTTAAAAATCTCGTAATTAGTGAGATGCTAGCCTACTGTCGGGAGTTCTGGTTCAGAAAACGGTTCCAGATGATAACCAGCATCTGTTTCTACGAAATGAAAAAGAGTTCCGGCCTGTAAGACTTTTTTCTATTCCTATATCGATTTTTTTCCCTTAAAAATCTCGTAATTAGTGAGATGCTAGCCTACTGTTGGGAGGTCTGGTTCAGAAAACGGTTCCAGATGATAACCAGCATCTGTTTCTACGAAATGGAAAAGAGTTCCGGCCTGTAAGACTTTTTCCTATTCCTATATCGATATTTTTCCCTTAAAAATCTCGTAATTAGTGAGATGCTAGCCTACTGTTGGGAGTTCTGGTTCAGAAAACGGTTCCAGATGATAACCAGCATCTGTTTCTACGAAATGGAAAAGAGTTCCGGCCTGTAAGACTTTTTCCTATTCCTATATCGATATTTTTCCCTTAAAAATCTCGTAATTAGTGAGATGCTAGCCTACTGTCGGGAGTTCTGGTTCAGAAAACGGTTCCAGATGATAACCAGCATCTGTTTCTACGAAATGAAAAAGAGTTCCGGCCTGTAAGACTTTTTCCTATTCCTATATCGATTTTTTTCCCTTAAAAATAGAGGTTATGGTATGGCTCCAGATAATACTAAAGATTACTTTTATTTTCGATTTCTTGATATAGCATGGCACCGGTTTAATCGTGTGAAATGACAACACCATCTTACGTCTATGTGAAGTTGAAAACTGAGTTTGCGATATTGTAATTTAATTAGTACCGTTCGATTGTACCCCGAATGTACCTAAATGTACCGTATTTGAAATCGTTTGTACCCTGACAGAATATTAAAAAAAACAAAAATAAAAAATAAAAATAAAAATTTAAAAAATCAATTCTACCATTAGTGAAACTGGATGTATCAACTTAAAAATCGTTTGTACCTCGAGATAAATAATATAGTAAGAGGTACAAACGGGTACGAACCATCTCCTGACCAGAACGAGCGGGTACAAACGCCCTGAATGCAACCCAACTCGCCAAAGAGTTAAAAAATAAACATTTTTGTTTCAATCGATTGTACCATAAACGAAACCGATTGTACAAACTTAAAAATCGTTTGTACCTCGAGATAAATAATATGGTAAGGGGTACAAACGGGTACGAACCATCTCCTGACCAGAACGAGCGGGTACAAACGCCCTGAATGCAACCCAACTCGCCAAAGAGTTAAAAAATAAACATTTTTGTTTCAATCGATTGTACCATAAACGAAACCGATTGTTCAAACTTAAAAATCGTTTGTACCTCGAGATAAATAATATGGTAAGGGGTACTAACGGGTACGAACCATCTCCTGACCAGAACGAGCGGGTACAAACGCCCTGAATGCAACCCAACTCGCCAAAGAGTTAAAAAATAAACATTTTTGTTTCAATCGATTGTACCATGAACGAAACCGATTGTTCAAACTTAAAAATCATTTGTACCTCGAGATAAATAATATAGTAAGAGGTACAAACGGGTACGAACCATCTCCTGACCAGAACGAGCGGGTACAAACGCCCTGAATGCAACCCAACTCGCCAAAGAGTTAAAAAATAAACATTTTTGTTTCAATCGATTGTACCATAAACGAAACCGATTGTACAAACTTAAAAATCGTTTTTACCTCGAGATAAATAATATAGTAAGAGGTACAAACGGGTACGAACCATCTCCTGACCAGAACGAGCGGGTACAAACGCCCTGAATGCAACCCAACTCGCCAAAGAGTTAAAAAATAAACATTTTTGTTTCAATCGATTGTACCATAAACGAAACCGATTGTACAAACTTAAAAATCGTTTTTACCTCGAGATAAATAATATAGTAAGAGGTACAAACGGGTACGAACCATCTCCTGACCAGAACGAGCGGGTACAAACGCCCTGAATGCAACCCAACTCGCCAAAGAGTTAAAAAATAAACATTTTTGTTTCAATCGATTGTACCATAAACGAAACCGATTGTTCAAACTTAAAAATCGTTTGTACCTCGAGATAAATAATATAGTAAGAGGTACAAACGGGTACGAACCATCTCCTGACCAGAACGAGCGGGTACAAACGCCCTGAATGCAACCCAACTCGCCAAAGAGTTAAAAAATAAACATTTTTGTTTCAATCGATTGTACCATAAACGAAACCGATTGTACAAACTTAAAAATCGTTTTTACCTCGAGATAAATAATATAGTAAGAGGTACAAACGGGTACGAACCATCTCCTGACCAGAACGAGCGGGTACAAACGCCCTGAATGCAACCCAACTCGCCAAAGAGTTAAAAAATAAACATTTTTGTTTCAATCGATTGTACCATAAACGAAACCGATTGTTCAAACTTAAAAATCGTTTGTACCTCGAGATAAATAATATGGTAAGGGGTACTAACGGGTACGAACCATCTCCTGACCAGAACGAGCGGGTACAAACGCCCTGAATGCAACCCAACTCGCCAAAGAGTTAAAAAATAAACATTTTTGTTTCAATCGATTGTACCATAAACGAAACCGATTGTTCAAACTTAAAAATCGTTTGTACCTCGAGATAAATAATATAGTAAGAGGTACAAACGGGTACGAACCATCTCCTGACCAGAACGAGCGGGTACAAACGCCCTGAATGCAACCCAACTCGCCAAAGAGTTAAAAAATAAACATTTTTGTTTCAATCGATTGTACCATAAACGAAACCGATTGTACAAACTTAAAAATCGTTTTTACCTCGAGATAAATAATATAGTAAGAGGTACAAACGGGTACGAACCATCTCCTGACCAGAACGAGCGGGTACAAACGCCCTGAATGCAACCCAACTCGCCAAAGAGTTAAAAAATAAACATTTTTGTTTCAATCGATTGTACCATAAACGAAACCGATTGTACAAACTTAAAAATCGTTTTTACCTCGAGATAAATAATATAGTAAGAGGTACAAACGGGTACGAACCATCTCCTGACCAGAACGAGCGGGTACAAACGCCCTGAATTCAACCCAACTCGCCAAAGAGCTAAAAAATAAACATTTTTGTTTCAATCGATTGTACCATAAACGAAACCGATTGTACAAACTTAAAAATCATTTTTACCTCGAGATAAATAATATAGTAAGAGGTACAAACGGGTACGAACCATCTCCTGACCAGAACGAGCGGGTACAAACGCCCCTCCCGCCTCTTCTCTCCCCTCCCGCCTCCTCTCTCACCGCTCCTGCCTCTTCTCTCTCACCGCTCCCGCCTCCTCTCTCTCTCTCACCCCTCCCGCCTCTCTCACCCCCCTCTCTCACCCCTCTCTCACCCCTCTCTCACCCCCCTCTCTCACCCCCCTCTCTCACCACCCTCTCTCACCACCCTCTCTCACCCCCCTCTCTCACCCCCCTCTCTCACCCCACTCTCTCAACCTCCTCTCTCACCACCCTCTCTCACCACCCTATCTCACCCCCTCTCTCACCCCCCTCTCTCACCCCCCTCTCTCACCCCCCTCTCTCACCCCCCTCTCTCACCCCCCCTCTCTCACCCCTCTCTCACCACCCTCTCTCACCACCCTCTCTCACCCCCCTCTCTCACCCCCTCTCTCACCCCCCTCTCTCACCCCCCTCTCTCACCCCCCTCTCTCACCACCCTCTCTCACCACCCTCTCTCACCCCCTCTCTCACCCCCCTCTCTCACCACCCTCTCTCACCACCCTCTCTCACCCCCTCTCTCACCCCCCTCTCTCACCCCCTCTCTCACCCCCCTCTCTCACCCCCCTCTCTCACCACCCTCTCTCACCACCCTCTCTCACCACCCTCTCTCACCCCCTCTCTCACCCCCCTCTCTCACCCCCCTCTATCACTCCTCTCTCACCCCTCTCTCACCCCTCTCTCACCCCCTCTCTCACCCCTCTCTCACCCCTCTCTCACCCCTCTCTCACCCCCTCTCTCACCCCCTCTCTCACCCCTCTCTCACCCCTCTCTCACCCCCTCTCTCACCCCCCTCTCTCACCCCCCTCTCTCACCACCCTCTCTCACCACCCTCTCTCACCACCCTCTCTCACCCCCTCTCTCACCCCCCTCTCTCACCCCCCTCTATCACTCCTCTCTCACCCCTCTCTCACCCCTCTCTCACCCCCTCTCTCACCCCTCTCTCACCCCTCTCTCACCCCTCTCTCACCCCCTCTCTCACCCCCTCTCTCACCCCTCTCTCACCCCTCTCTCACCACCCTCTCTCACCCCCTCTCTCACCCCCCTCTCTCACCCCCCTCTCTCACCCCCCTCTCTCACCCCTCTCTCACTCCTCTCTCACCCCCCTCTCTCACCCCTCTCTCACTCCTCTCTCACCCCTCTCTCACCCCTCTCTCACCCCCTCTCTCACCCCTCTCTCACCCCTCTCTCACCCCCTCTCTCACCCCTCTCTCACCCCTCTCTCACCCCCTCTCTCACCCCTCTCTCACCACCCTCTCTCACCCCCTCTCTCACCCCCCTCTCTCACCCCCCTCTCTCACCCCTCTCACCCCTCTCTCACCCCTCTCTCACCCCCTCTCTCACCCCCCTCTCTCACCCTCCTCTCTCACCACCCTCTCTCACCACCCTATCTCACCCCCTCTCTCGGATCGGGTAAGCGTGAGGTTTTTTCGTTACGGAATTTTTGGATTTGGTCCCCGCGCTCAAGGCCCGCGATAGAAGCTATGCAATAGCTTATAAATCATTTTTGTTTCAATCGATTGTACCATCGAGGAAACCGATTGTACCAACTTAAAAATCGTTTGTACCTCGAGGTAAATAATATGGTAAGAGGTACAAACGGGTACGAACCATCTCCTGAACAGAACGAGCGGGTACAAACGCCCTGAATCCAACCCAACTCGCCAATGGGGTTTGTAAACATTTTTTTGTATATCTTTCTCCAAAAGATCTTTTAGTTTAATCTGCTTTTGAAGGTACTAGCTCATGTACATGCCCACGTCAGTCCAAGCGACAACAGACGGAAATCGTGTCAGTGAATATTTAACCAATCCTATCATAACACCGGAACACAACGTTAGCGCGTTGCAGAATATTTGCCCAGTAGCGCCATCTATTGAAATTTCCAACGAAATAATTTAAAACGATTTCATCGCGCGTTGGAGGCCGCCCTTCACCCCACCCCGTCACCCCGCGAAACCGAGGTTACCTTAGCGATCAACGAAATGCACGTTTTTATGGTGTTTTAGAAATAATTGTATTACAATTTTAATAATAAATTACTATTTTGCCACTAATTAAGTTTTCCTTTTCATTAATATCGCTCGTGTATTTTGTTTATCTTTCTAAGTGTTTTTTATGTTTCTTTTCATAGTTATTATTTCTTTTTCATTCAGACAATTTCCTTTATTTTGTTATGTTCATTGAAATTGCTTATTTTATATTATTTAACTTTGATTTTCGTGTTTAGCATTTTTAATTATCATTTGTTTTAATTGATTCATTTTCTTTTTACTTTATATTTTTATTTGTTTAACGTAGATTTCCGAGTTTAATATTTCCTTTGTTTTAATTAGTCATTTAATTTTTTTATTTAACTTTTAATTTTGCGTTTAACTTTGTACCTAATTATTAATTTTCTTTTGTTTTCATTCGTTCATTTTCTTTCGTCTCTTTTTGCTTATTATTTTCTTTATTGAATTTCGATTTCGGTGTTTGACTTTTTCGTTGTTAATTAATTCATTTTAGTTTTTATTATTTTTTTTAAAATTTTACTTTGATTTTCGTGTTTACCTTTTTATTTTATTTTTGTTTTAGTTTAGTCATTTAAATTTTTTATTTTTTTATTTACTGGGTACATTTATTAGTAGTGTAATTTATTTTGACAACAGAAAAAGTTCGCAGAAATTACTATTATTTCTCATTGTTTGACCCTCCCAATAGAATGTAGGCTCACCAAACTACTCACAAAATAAATGTACCCAGTAGTAAATCTGACTGATAGCGTGAATTATTTACGATGAACCTTCTTTGAAAGTAATATTTTTCCTCTTGCGCTTGTTGGCCTAAACGGTTTTCCTTCTTCATTAAGAAAGAATTGAGTATATTGAACAACTATACGAAAATTTGACGAGACCTCAAATATTTTTCGAAACTTGTTTATGTCGGTGCATCTTATGACTGAAACATTATCTATTTCTATTATTTCTTAAGTGTAACCACGACATTCCCTACAGGTGCTTCTGAGTATGCGAAGCACAGTACCTACAATATATGAGCTGTTGAACGAGCTTTACTTGCTTTACGTGTTGTTGTTGTGCTCTACTGGTGCTGTTATTGTTAGAGAGGAAGTCAACGCCATCAAAAGTGCATGATTACACCGATAGTTTTTTGTTTGCCAGTCCATCTTAATTGTGCGGTCTTACAATGCCGTACGATAAGAATATATTGCAGGAAATTTTGCTGCAGCAAGACTGCAGGACTATAGATTCTTCTGGCAAAATTTTTCCTCCCACTAATCCGGTTTTCAAACTCGTGGCCAATCGTATGGCACTACGGGGTTCGATCATTCAACCGCGTCATGTATATACAATCGTCAATGAGGATCGTAATGGATTCCGAACATTGATCATGGAGACTAATGACATACAACAAGGGGAAATAGTTAATGGCGATACTAGCGCTTCAAGTGCAGCTTCCCAAAATGACACCAATGCGTCTTTTTCTGATAGTCTATTCTCCAGACAAATTAAATTGGTTTTGTCGGCTGAAAAGTGGTCAGAAATGACCCCAAAAAAAAAAGTTTCCGGTGGACGAATATACTGGAAACTACAAGAAGGTTGGGGTGATATTATTGCCGAAAGAATTTGTCAGCAGTACGGATCGATTGATTGCGTCTTTTCTTTTAAAAATAACTTGGTCACTCCAACGGGTACAGCGGTGTCCTATGCGAAATTCGTCGGTCATTGTGTCGAATGCAAAGCGAAAATAAGCGGTCAACTGCAGAAAAAACCAGGAAAGGATGTTGATGTTATATTCGTATGCGATCTCGAAAACATTCGACCTGCGCTGCACGAAGGGACGAAAAAAAGACAACTAAGAGGGAAACGCCGTGAAAAAGTGGCCAATCAATTGATTGATCAACGGAAGGATGCAGTCACGTTTCAGCGCGAAGAGGCTAAACGTATGAAAAAATTCGGCGGGAAAAATCTTCCTATCGTCCCACATGCACCCACGCTTCGAAAAGCAAAGGAACAGCAATTATTAAAACAGCTCGGGTTGGAGTTTGCGAATCCGCCAAACAACTTGTTAAATGAATCGAAAAATGGCAAATTCGCTGGTTCTATCCACAGCATCAGCATTCTGAATTTCTACTGCATGTATTGGTTGCCTGAACAGCAGCAGATTTACACTGCACGGTGTCGAGGAAATCCAGATTGCATTTTAACGATTGACGCAACTGGGGGTATAGCTAAACGGTTGAATAATCACGATCCACACATATTTTTATACCAGTGCATGGTGGTAACCAAAGAGGGGAGTGTACCTGTATTTCAGATGGTGTCTGCTGATCAAAGATCGTTTGTCATAGGGCAGTTTTTAAAAACCATTTTGACCAAAGGTGTTCCCCGGCCGCCTACTGTGGTGTGTGATTTTGGGCGCGCTTTGGTTAATGCCGTTGCTCAAGAATTTGGAAAATGCAACGATTTGCAAGAATATCTGCAGAAATGTTACGATTGTGTTGCGCGAGGTATTTCTGCAGTTCCAGCAACATATATAAGGCTTGATGTGAGCCACTTCGTTGCAATGGTGGCCCGATGGAAATGTCTCGACACAACAGTGATTGCAGCACGCAGATTTTACATGCGTTGTGTTTGCCAAATTTATCAAACGGATGATTTTGACACCGTGACGTCTCTCATTGAATCTGTCCTTGCTGTAGCTTTGAGTGAATCGACTGGTTTTACGGCCCAAGAAGAAGCGGTACCATCTGAAATGCGGATGCAAACCCTCACTAATGCTATCAAAGGAGTTACCTCGAACGAAAATTGGAATTATGACCTAAAGACTGACGATTCTGAGGTAAGCCAAGATAACGATGGCTTTTTTACCGCTTTGGACCAATATCATGCGAAAGCATTTCGGGAGAGGTGAAACAATTGCCACGTCTTCCTCAGTAGAATCCGAGTTTGCCGACATCAAAAAGCGTGCATCCAAAGGCGTGCGTATCGATAAATTCGTAATCCAGCATTTGGATTATCTTGATGGCAAAGTGAAACTCGCTTCCAATAAGCAAGATTTACCGCGAAAAGAACCCGAAGCCGAAGAGAATACTGTAGAGGATTCGCCTGAAGTTATGCCAACTACTGAAGAACCCGGAACGGATCCTGTAAAAGACGAATGCGAAACGGATGTTAACGAGCAACAAAGAGATTTTGGGAACATGATATTGAACGACAGCACAGATATTGAAGAACTTTCTGCTAAAAATGACTTACAAAAAAATGGAAATGTCTCATCAAGTATAGCTAATGAGTGCAACGTCTGGAATTTACGTGAAGAATGGGGTGGCAAAGTCGAAAAAGAAGCACACATAAGCGCTGAATCGGACGACCCTCCGATGAAAAAAAGACGGAAACACTCATACTTGGACACGTGCCCAGAATGGGACTACATAAAAAATACGAAGGTGTCCAAACTTCCTTCTTTTAAAAATGGTCTGCTCTGCAACCCTGTTATCATGGGGGATCTACGGCTCAACTTGAAAAGAACTTGTGCATTCGATACTCTTTTCCAGTTAATTATAGGCGCAATGTCATCAAATAATGTGTATTCCAAAATACTAGAAGAGTGTACGAATCGAACGATCCAATTAGCTCGGAAGATATTGGTCGAGAAACAAAAAATTTCGGCATCTGATTACCGTGAGCGAGCGGACATATTGTTACAAACAGGACTTTTTTCAATGGAATCTTTCACCAGGAAAATAAAACAAATGGATACCGAGTGCAATGTAGCTCACTTGGCTCAATACATTTTCAGCGACATACCAAGCTACAAAACTAAAATTATCTGCCAATGTGGATATAACATCAATAATAAAAACATTCTTTTCGGGATCAATATCGATGTAATATTATGTCAAGGTCTCGGTTCCATGCAACAAGCGATCGATATTGGGCATGAAACTCAGCGAAAGTGCCGAAAATGCAAACAGATCATCAACGACGATATCGAATATGGACCGCACCTAATTATTGACACAAGTGTCATAACTGATAGTCGGTATACAAATAGAAATGAACAGCTTCATCACACGCTGGGTTCCATAGCGAATTTTGTAACCGTAAATGAGAAAATATATTATTTAGCGGGTGCCGCACATTGGTCAGCGGGACATTATACTGCATTTTCAAAGTCTGGTATGTTTTGGCACGAGTACAATGACTTGGGACCCACTCGTGACAGTGTCAATGCCAAAAAAGCAGTACAGCCTCATCTCATTCTGTACACGTTGACTGATGGGAATCATTAAAAAAAAGCCCGAGACTTCATTGTTTTGATATTTTGATAGTAGCCCATAGCCCTCCAATGAAAAATAAAACGGAAAAAAAGGTAGAAAAGAAATCAAAAAGGAAATAAAAAATATAAAAAAACAATAAAATTAAAAACATCAATAAAAAATACAAAAAAATTAAAAACATAAATAAAAAAAACAAAACAAATTAAAATCATAAATAAAAAAAATTAAAAAACATTAATTAAAAAATAACAAAAAAAAATAAAAACAAATTAAAAAAAACAAAAAAATTAAAAACATAAATTAAAAAAAATTAAAAAAATGGAGCCAGATCTTACCGCGTCCTCGTCGCTGGTTCCGGGTAATGCCAAGAGTAAGAAATCCAGGATGTTCGGGGGATTCAAGCGACAGAAATGTAGAAACACGATAAAAGTTTGGATTTGTATTCGTGTACTAGCTGTGCCCCGCGGTTTCACCCGCAGCGCCCCCGTTCCCGTGGGAATTTTGAGATTTTTATTCCCTATAAACCTCACGGAGCCCGAGACCTTTCCAACGAATGCAAAACCGTGGAAATCGGTCCAGCCATTCACGCGTGATGCCGTGACCAACGAAAACGGGTTTCATTTTTATATATATAGATTAGTGCAATAAGCTTATTGCTACAGAGTTCTCGTTACTTACGATCAAAGAAGAAAAGAAAATACGTGAACTCTCAACATTCTTCAAAATGCTATAATTCATTATAATACGGAAATAATAATTGAATCTTTTCGTAAACGAGTACGAATCGCGATCCTTGCTGTAAAAATGTGCGCAGTGCTTGCAATAAGGAGAGTTGAAAACTGACGCCAGTGAGTGAATAGTTTCCTTTTTTCAGGTGTTCCGGTTGGATTTCAAGATTAAATTACTTCTTTTCAGTGCAGTGGCTAGTAACTTTAATCATTAATTCAAACATTTTTACAATAGTAAGATGGTGTTGTCATTTCACACGATTAAACCGGTGCCATGCTATATCAAGAAATCGAAAATAAAAGTAATCTTTAGTATTATCTGGAGCCATACCATAACCTCTATTTTTAAGGGAAAAAAATCGATATAGGAATAGGAAAAAGTCTTACAGGCCGGAACTCTTTTCCATTTCGTAGAAACAGATGCTGGTTATCATCTGGAACCGTTTTCTGAACCAGAACTCCCGACAGTAGGCTAGCATCTCACTAATTACGAGATTTTTAAGGGAAAAATATCGATATAGGAATAGGAAAAAGTCTTACAGGCCGGAACTCTTTTCCATTTCGTAGAAACAGATGCTGGTTATCATCTGGAACCGTTTTCTGAACCAGACCTCCCAACAGTAGGCTAGCATCTCACTAATTACGAGATTTTTAAGGGAAAAAAATCGATATAGGAATAGAAAAAAGTCTTACAGGCCGGAACTCTTTTTCATTTCGTAGAAACAGATGCTGGTTATCATCTGGAACCGTTTTCTGAACCAGAACTCCCGACAGTAGGCTAGCATCTCACTAATTACGAGATTTTTAAGGGAAAAATATCGATATAGGAATAGGAAAAAGTCTTACAGGCCGGAACTCTTTTCCATTTCGTAGAAACAGATGCTGGTTATCATCTGGAACCGTTTTTTGAACCAGAACTCCCAACAGTAGGCTAGCATCTCACTAATTACGAGATTTTTAAGGGAAAAAAATCGATATAGGAATAGGAAAAAGTCTTACAGGCCGGAACTCTTTTCCATTTCGTAGAAACAGATGCTGGTTATCATCTGGAACCGTTTTCTGAACCAGAACTCCCGACAGTAGGCTAGCATCTCACTAATTACGAGATTTTTAAGGGAAAAATATCGATATAGGAATAGGAAAAAATCTTACAGGCCGGAACTCTTTTCCATTTCGTAGAAACAGATGCTGGTTATCATCTGGAACCGTTTTCTGAACCAGAACTCCCGACAGTAGGCTAGCATCTCACTAATTACGAGATTTTTAAGGGAAAAATATCGATATAGGAATAGGAAAAAGTCTTACAGGCCGGAACTCTTTTCCATTTCGTAGAAACAGATGCTGGTTATCATCTGGAACCGTTTTCTGAACCAGACCTCCCGACAGTAGGCTAGCATCTCACTAATTACGAGATTTTTAAGGGAAAAATATCGATATAGGAATAGGAAAAAATCTTACAGGCCGGAACTCTTTTCCATTTCGTAGAAACAGATGCTGGTTATCATCTGGAACCGTTTTCTGAACCAGAACTCCCGACAGTAGGCTAGCATCTCACTAATTACGAGATTTTTAAGGGAAAAAAATCGATATAGGAATAGGAAAAAGTCTTACAGGCCGGAACTCATTTCCATTTCGTAGAAACAGATGCTGGTTATCATCTGGAACCGTTTTCTGAACCAGAACTCCCGACAGTAGGCTAGCATCTCACTAATTACGAGATTTTTAAGGGAAAAATATCGATATAGGAATAGGAAAAAGTCTTACAGGCCGGAACTCTTTTCCATTTCGTAGAAACAGATGCTGGTTATCATCTGGAACCGTTTTCTGAACCAGAACTCCCGACAGTAGGCTAGCATCTCACTAATTACGAGATTTTTAGGGGGAAAATATCGATATAGGAATAGGAAAAAGTCTTACAGGCCGGAACTCTTTTCCATTTCGTAGAAACAGATGCTGGTTATCATCTGGAACCGTTTTCTGAACTAGAACTCCCGACAGTAGGCTAGCATCTCACTAATTACGAGATTTTTAAGGGAAAAAAATCGATATAGGAATAGGAAAAAGTCTATGGCACTGTATGGCAAGAGATGCAGGCTAAATTCGATGGAGAAATATGTAAATAAGCCATATCTCTTTCTCATTTCATAGCAAGAGATGCTGGTCTCCATCTAGAACCATTGCTCTGGTCTGACTCTCGGAATTTGATTAGATTTCATTTTGTCCTTGCGTAGATAGCGTTTAGTTTTTTCAAAACGCAATTTTATTTGATTATCCGCCAGAACTATTGTTGAAAATGATTTTGAACATAGAACTCACCGGATTTAGACTCTTGTGGCGTTAGGATTTCGGAATGTGATGAGATGCTGCAATCTGTTTGCGAACTTAGCATCTCATTTTTCCAAAACACAATTTTATCAGTTTTATCGCCAGAACTATTGTCAAAACTTGTTGAGAACATAGAACTCATCAAATGTAGACTCTTGTGTAGTCAGGCGTTCGGAATGTGATGAGATGCTATCATGTGTGTGCGAAGTTAGCATCTCATTTTTTTAGAACACGATATGAATGGTTTAATCGACGGAACTATTGATAAAACTTATCAAGAACTGTAGAACTATGCTGGATGCCACTTGATATTGATTTTTTTTGTGAGATGCTAACATTTGAGATGCTAACTTCACACACACATGAAAAATAGCCTTTGTTACTCGTGGATAATGTAGCTTTCGAATGGTGAAAGAATTTTTAAAAACGGTTTAGTAGTTTTTGAGCCTACTCATTACAAACAAACAAAGTTTTCCTCTTTATAATATTATAGTGTAGAAGTGTAGATGTAAATCAATCAGTTTGATACCTCTTTTATTCAATTGGTGATATTGGGTTAGGGAAAAGAAACATCTATTTTGATCTTATTACTTAACGTAGTTTGTTTCAAACAATTGGTTATGGTAGCTTACGTTCGTTAAAAAGTTCACAATTTTGTACGCTGTTAAATGTGTTAAATACAAAGCGTTGTTTCATAACTTTAATGACAGTCTGTTAAAGTTTTTCGAGCGGCCAGTAGAATACAAAGAATTTACATTTTCTTACGTTTCTTGAGTCTTTTTGCGTTTACATTTACCGAGACGTGAGCGTAAGCTTAAGCACCCCGCACTTAGAAAAAGTCTTTATACAAAACTAGCAGCACCCCGCGGTTTTACCTGCGTTGTGCCCGTTCCCGTTGGAATCCCGGGATGAAAAATAGCCTATAACCTTCCCGTTGAATGTGGCTATCCATTACAAAAAGAATTTTTCAAATCGGACCAGTGGTTCTTGAGATAGCCGCGTTCAAATAAACAAACTCTGCAGCTTATAATACGAGTATTAGTAGGTATATTAAATAAAACTACAAAACCATTTAAATGATAGTACCTATTCGCAATTGTATGGTAACACAACTTGTCCTAGTTTTCGGTGTATTTTAGTGTTAGATACATCGATTTCGCCAAAGTGGGGTAATCCCTTGTGGTAAATTGGATCTATTGATTCAATAGTCGGAATCACCAGTTGTTGGTTGCGAGACTAGTATTCGTTTTTGTACTAACTAGCAGCGCCCCGCGGTTTTACGCGCGTTGTGCCCATTCCCGTGGGAATAAAGGGATGAAAAATAGTCTATAATCTTCCTGTTAAATGTAGCTATGTATTACAAAAAGAATTAGTCAAATCGGAATGGTTATTCCTGAGATTAACTCGAACATCGAACATTAAACAAACAAACAAACTAACAAATTTAACCTCTTTATAATATTAAGTTAATTAAGTTATTAAGTTATTTATTTATTTATTTAGAAGAAGATAATATTAAGTATAGATTTATTTTGTTACTGGACTATCCCGCGGTATTACCCGCTTTCCCGTGACCTTTCGGGATGAAAATTAACCTATAGGTAACCTTCCTGTTGAATGTGAAAAAACAAACTCAGTAGCTTATTATAGTATTATAGATTAGATGGACTTTCTTCCATCTTTCCCTATCCTCTGTCATCCTCTTTATGTACGCTACGGCATTTGCTCTCTCACTCTTTATCTCTTCTTCTATTATGACGAGTCGTAGAATGTAAACTAATAAAGCTGATTTTGAATCCAAAGACATGATACTATCTGATCTATGATACATAGTAATATGATAGTTCTAAAGGTGATACAATTTTTGAAAAGCGGATGAATTATCAAAACTTTTTTCGTAAAACGCTTGAACTAAAAACATTTTTACGAAATTTTCACTTGTTTTAAAGGTAACAGATCACCATCCTAACCTAGAAATGAACGTCTAACAAAATTGACCTATTTACTCGGTGATTCATCCGTGTGCACTGTCAAACATAATTTCCAATGTTTTGACTACAATTTATTAGTACAAATACTATTAGATACCTAGAATTGTTTATACTTTAACAAGAATTATTACCTAGCATTTAAGATGTGGGATTCTGTGCGAACAATAAGACAGTTTAATGAATTATGTTGATGTCTTCAGTGCTAACCTTTGGCGATGCAGTAAGACATTATACACATTATACAATTTTAATGTCTCTATATTTGACTCTTAGATGCAAATAGGCATCAAGAAGACGGCATTTAAATGACGAAAAGTAATTGAGATGCTTTTTTCGCGTAGTCTGTCAGCATAATATGTTAAACTTATGGACCAAGAGCCCGTGAACCCCAGACCTTCGTTATTTTATAAAAGCTGAAAGTTTGTCAGCGCATGCTCCCAACACAGGTAAGAACGATGGACTATTATGAAGTTTGGGTTATCGTGGCTTTGGCAGGTATACGGTACTAAAGGTCAATGGTCGAAAACACCAAGTTGGCCATCGATTTCGATATCACCGTCAAAGGGTGACTTGTACAACTCCTCAAGAGCTTTCAAATGACATAGGTCATGTCACTGTTGAGCATTAGGATCAGCGTCCATGGCATAGGCCAACTCCAATATTCAGTGGTCGAAAACACCAAGTTGGCCGTCGATTTCGATGTCACCGTCAAAGGGTGACTTGTACAACTTGTCAAGAGCTTTCAAATGACATAGGTCATGTCACTTAGGATCAGCGTCCATAGCATAGGTCAACTCCAATCTTCAATGGTCGAAAACACCAAGTTGGCCGTAGATTTCGATATCACCGTCAAAGGGTGACTTGTACAACTTGTCAAGAGCTTTCAAATGATATAGGTCATGTCACTGTTGAGCATTAGGATCAGCGTCCATAGCATAGGTCAACTCCAATCTTCAATGGTCGACAACACCAAGTTGGCCGTCGATTTCGATATCACCGTCAAAGGGTGACTTGTACAACTCTTCAAGAGCTTTCAAATGACATATGTCATGTCACAAATCACACTTTATTATTTGATGAATTTAGATCGGTATTTTACACACCTTTAGTACCGTTTACCTGCCAAAGCCACGATAACCCAAACTTCATAATAGTACATCGTTCTTACCTGTGTGTGGGAGCATGCGCTGACAAACTTTCAGCTTTTATAAAATAACGAAGGTCTGGGGTTCACGGGCTCTAGGTCTATTAGAGGATTGCACGAGAAGAAAAATTCTATTTAGTACTTTACTTAGAGTACACTAAAGTAGATTGTTGTGCCTATGAAAACATTAGCTGTATTGATTTCTTAAGTCCAGTTTTGTGTGACCTGCTCCTGTAGCGAAACGTCAGATAAAAATCCATACTATTATTACAAAGAGGTAATGTTTCTAACCTTGTTTGTTTGTAAGGGCTAATCTCAAAAACTACCTATCCGATTTGAATTATTCTTTTTGTAATAGATAGCCACGCTGAACGGAAAGATTATAGGCTATTTTTCATCCCGAAACTCCTACGGGAACGGGCACAACGTGGGTTAAACCGCGAGGCGCTGCTAGTGTAAAATAAAAGCGAAGTGTATCCGTAAACGTAGTTTCAATTCAATGCACTTAGATGTCTAAATGACTTTGTCACAGATATTTCACTAAATAATTTGTACTATTGTTGTACTGATTAAAACAGTATACTTTTTACTCGCACGATTTGCACTCATTACACTAAATGAACCGTGACTGTATCTCGTTAAATTATATATAACGTATGTCGCATACCCGTCGGATTACACCACTATATAGTGGTCACGGGATGACCACGGCCTTCCTGTTTAGTATGATTAAAGATAGTTTTGTTTGCGTCGAACAAATTTAGATACTTGTGACTAGTTAGCTAACATATCTATATCTATACTCACTACTTTTTATAAAACAAAGTCCACAGCCGCGTCTATCTGTCTGTGTGTTCGCGATAAACTCAAATACTACTACACGGATTAAGACGCGGTTTTTTTAATAGATAGAATTATTCAAGAGGAAGGTTTGTATGTACAAAAATTCCCGAAATTCCCACGGGAACGGGCACAACGCGGGTAAAACCGCGGGCACTGCTAGTAGTTTATCAGCTCTAACATATAGGCACACTCCGTTTTAACTATAGGTACGTAAATATTACAGGTAGATTTGTGATCACCACCTGCTAGTATCAAATCATCTACTTATAGTCAGCGTTGGCAATTGGCACATAATGGCGATACATGAGGTGACATCTACCTAGGTTACCTAGTGCACCTAGGTATACATTTTATAATTTGCACAAAGAAAATATGATTTATTTATTTTAAAATAGCAGCACTCCGCGGTTCTACTCGCGTAATGCCTGTTCCCGTGGGAATTTCGGGATAAAAAATATCATATAGCCTTCCCGTTTAATATGGCTATCCGTCACAAAAATAATTATTAAAATCGGATTAGTAGTTTCTGAGATTAGCCCTTACAAATAAACAAAAAAAGTTTATAATATTAACATAGATTATTGTATGAAAATTTGTCATCATGATAGCATTCATTCCCGCCGGTTCATTCATTCATTTCATGTAAGTTAGTGGCCAGATAGTGTTGCCTGTTTTCGAGTTTTAATACCGCCTAAAGGCCTTCAACAAGGTCTAAAGATTGAAACAATCGACTGCTTTACTTGCCCTCCGAAGCACGGTAGCCTCCCATCCAAGTAGGGGCCGAGCTGCACGTTGCTATAATCGCAATGAAGTCTTCTTCTTCTTATCGAGTGGATGGTCAACTTGACCAATCCTGGTGTCATTGAGTTATTGAGCCGCCAAAGGCCTCTGACATGGCTCATGTAACGACTACTATCCGTAGAAAGTAACCGGGACCGACGGCTTAACGTGCCCTCCGAAGCACGGAATCATCTTACTTTTCGGGCAATCAGGTGATTCAGCCTGCAATGCCCTAACCAAACTGAGGACAGTCTCACAAAGTGATTTTTGTGAGATATCCCCACCGGGAATCGAACCCGGAACCTCCGGATCGTGAGCCGAGCGCTCAAACCACTAGACCACGGAGGGCGTAGTTTGGCTAAGCGTTGTTACTTCATTGTTTATCGCAATGAAGTAACAACGCTTAGCCAAACTACGCCCCGAGCTTCGGTCAAACCACCGGACACAGCTAGCTCTAGGTTTACAGTTAGGCTTACGAAGAAGCACTACGTGGTTTAATCACCCGGTGACTCACAGATCGATATCAAACTAATTATTATTGTTAGTTATATTGGCACTATTATCTAGAGGTGTATAATAAATAGATTGTCTTGTCTCGAGGTATGATCAGTATTTTTTCAGAGTAGAAGCTTATACTTTTGGGAGTTTGATGATCCGTTGCTTATTAGGGTTCCGTACCGAAAGGGTAACAACGGGACCCTGTTACTGAGACTTCGCTGTTCGACCGTCCGTTCGTCTGTCACCAGGCTGTATCTCAAGAACAGTGATAGCTAGACAGTTGAAGTTTTCACAGATGATGTATTTCTATTGCCGCTATAACAAAAAATACAAATATTCAAGCGGGGCTCCCATACAACAATCGTCATTTTTTCCGGTTTTTAAAGTACGGAACCCTCCGTGCGCGAGTCCGACTCGCACTTGGCCGGTTTTTTTTTCATTGATCGATAGATATAGCTACTCAGTTAAAAGTAAGATAGAGTAGGTTAGACCCAACCCTAGAAGAAGTTTTAACGCATAAATACCTTCGACATGGACTAACAAATTACTCCTGTAAAGGAAAAAGGTTTAGTGATTTTATTTCATTCTTACCCTATCTCTTAGGGTGCTTTCAAATTATGCGTTTCGTGTCGGACCGCTGCGGTGCCGAAGCGGTGCGTTTGTCGTGTTGTGAACGTACGATCGTGTGTTTTCATACAAAACGAGCAGTGCGGCAACAGTGCGTACTAAAATTATTTCGCGGTACCGACGCCGCACTGTTGCCGCACGGCTCGTTTTGTATGAAAACACACGATCGTACGTTCACAACACGACAAACGCACCGCTTCGGCACCGCAGCGGTCCGACACGAAACGCATAATTTGAAAGCACCCTTAACCTTTTTCCTCTACAGAAGTAGTCGTCTTCGGCTGGGAAATTGACGACATTGGTCCACATTTTGGGACAAGTAAGAAAAATAGAGTATACAATATATCGACAGCCCACATCTTACCCACAAACGAAAGCGTATTATCATAGACTAGCAGCGCCCCGTGGTTTTACCCGCGTTGTACCCGTTCCCGTAGGAATTTCGGGATGAAAAATAGCCTATAACCTTCCCGTTGAATGTGGCTATCTATTACAAAAAGAATTATTCAAATCGGTTCAGTAGTTTCTGAGATTAGCGCGTTTAAACAAACAAACAAACAAACAAAACAAACTCTTCAGCTTTATAATATTAGTATAGATTTCTTCAACATGCTACCGAATTTATTGCACTCTTCATTGGATATTTTCGAAAACCTATTATTGCAAGCATCACAAACAATAAAAAGAACAATCTAATACCACTTTAACGCCCCAAACACTTGGTTTTAAAAGAAAAAACCTAGACTGAACTATAAATTATAGACGAAATCTTGTGTACAATGACGTCACGGCATAAATTTAAGTTTTTAGCACGTATTTTGTGAACTCTGACGTCTACAAAATTTATATATTTAGTTATTTTGAATAGTTAACGGTTATAATGATAAACAAAATAGTTATATTCAGTGTGGTATGCGCACTTGCTTAATGCAACATTTTTGAAGTCCAAAGAGTATTTATCTTCGTTGATTAGGTACTAAGGAAAAATGGCTGATCAGACTACCTATTTTGAAGATTACTTCTGCTGTCTTCATCATCAAAATGTCTGACGATGCGTAACCAGAAATAACCAGAACGGAAGCATGGTAGCGCTCAGACAAAAATGCTACTATCGTCGGCAACTCATTCAAGTATAATCTATTTTTTTTGGATTAGCACAAAATGTAGTTAAATGTCGTCAATTTTCCAGCTGAAGACGATTGCTTCTGATAAGGAAAAAGGTTTAAAGATAGGGTAAGAATGAAATAAAATCACTAAATCTTTTTCCTCTTCAGGAGCAATCGTCATCGGCTGGAAAATTGACGACATTGGTCCACATTTTGTGCCAATCCAAAAAAAATAGAGTTTAGAGGCCAAGAGTCAATGATGCAATTCCATTGATTGCAATGATCTAATATGGCTTGCCTAATGCGGATTGGTGATCTTAAACCTATGTTTGAAAATTGGAAACATGCTTCGCACGACTCCGGATTGAACCCGGGACCCCAGTTTTAGCAACGACTACTCATACCACTAGACCACCAAGGCGTTACTGAGGAGAACTGTAAATTTAATTAACTTTAGGGTAATTGGTTTGCAAAGTTATGAAACCAGTTCTGATAGTACTTCAAAATTCCTGTCGAACATTAAAATTACCAAAAACAACACGAAAAAACCTCTCACCAAATATGTTATTACAGTTACATTTCTTATAGATGGGTAATTCTCAAAATAAGGCCAGTCTCGGCAAACGTTCAATTAAAAAATTAATTACAAAAGTAATTTAAATATTTGTTTTTACATCCGTTTAAAAAACATTACGCAAGCGAAGCAATTTACCGAAATTAAAATGAAAGTACACCGATAATTTTAATAACCGCGAAAATATTTGCAAAACACTTATGCAATAGAGTCGTATAATTGATGCAAGGAACATAAATAACTTTATTATTGATAGCAATTGTGATATTTATTGATAAGGCTGTGTGTTTACTGAAGCGGAGCGGTGAGCGAGTTAAACATCCACCAATAGGATTGCTTAGAATTTGTGATGCTCTTTTTTTATGCAATCCTATTGGTAGATTTTTTCCTTAGTACGCTTTAGTGAACAGGTATTCTTAGACGGTTTTTCAGCAGAATTATCCTATGCTATCTATACTAATAAAGAGGTATTTGTAAGTTGTTTGTATGTTCGAACTAATCTCGGGAATTATTAGTCCGATTTCAATAATTCTTTTTGTAATAGATAGCCATATTCAACGGGAAGCTTAGGTTATAGGCTATTTTTCATCCCAAAACCCCCATGAGAACGGACACAACGCGGGTGAAACCGTAGGATGCTACTAGTGTTTAATGTGATTGGTGGATACCATCATTGCTATGAAACTTTGCTATGCTAAGTACGATTAATGTGATTGGTGAATACTAAAAGTAGTGAGCAAAGCAAAGCTCTCTAGTTGGAAGTCACCCTTATCGCATTACTTTTCAATATTTGTTTCGCAAATGAAACACGAACAATGTATACTTAGCTTCTTTTGATGTACACAATGGAGATGATAAAAATATTTACGACAAAATACCAAATTGAGAAAAAGACCATGCAATTGTTTACATAATATGGTCCCTATAATATGTTTCTGTGCACTTGATTAAAATCTATACTAATATATGAAAACTAAAGAGTTTAATTTTCTATTTTGCTTGTTTGTACGCCCTAATCTCAGGAACTCCCAGTTCGATTTTAATAATTCTTTGTAATAGATAGCCACATTCAAAGGGAAGATTTTGGGCTATTTTTCATCCCGAAATTCCTACGGGAAAAGGGTCAAAAGTGGGTAATACTGCGGGGCGCTGCTACTAATATTATATGTTTTAATTGAACAATATGCAACGTCAGTGTTTCTTAGTATTTTGCATCCTTTTTCACCCGATCTCGCTTCAATAAACTCCGTTTATTTTAATATTCAGTTCCAATAAACTGTATATTTAAATAAACAGTATTGCCCTTACGATTTTTAATAAACCCAAACAGCTGTTCGGTGAGTCACGTGACATTGGCTCGAAAATGTCGGGCTAATTTTTTAATGTTCAACGGAAAGCGACCCTGAGCATAAGGTGAATCAACAAAGATTTAACCAAAAATTTCTCAGTCCACTAACGATAAAGAGCCACCTACAATTTTTTTCTTAGTATATAAACTCAAATAAACTTTGGCAATAACACAAAACCGTTTGTTCTTGCTATTTTCTGCTAAGATAAACATAATAACAGAAATTTTAGTGTTTCATTACTTTGTTGTAGCGCGGATGTGATCGGGTCAATAATTATGGTCTATACTACTGTACCAATACTTATAGGTATTTATACCTATGCTACTAATTATAAATGCGAATGTTTGTGAGGAGGGATGTATGTATGTTACTCTTTACAAAGTTCCTTGTAGTCATTTGTCACGTAAAGTTTCCAGTAAGGCCACTTTTTGAGTGAAATGAAACAGTCTCGCGAAATTGAATGAATGAAAATATTGATTCCATGGCAGACACGTTCTTTGAACAAATTTAATCATTCACTTTCATCACTATCATACATTTATCAGTATGACAAGCACTTTAACTAGATTAATAATATGTCTTACATTATTTTAGGTTACGACCAAGGTTAGATTAGTACTTTGTGGAGACATTATTTTAGGTTACGACATTACGAGATGTTTTACCTAACTGTACTTATTAAATTAAGGTACTTACATTGTGTTGGTGCAGTGTCAGGACAACGTTGTCGAAGGTAGAAGTATTCGAGAGTGCTTCAGAACTGCCTCTCAACAGTTCCGCTAACAGATCGGCACCAGGCTTCACTCCTGCCAGTTTCGAAGGTGAAGAAGTAGCGCGCACGTGCGTAGGACCTCGACCCCTGTTTCCACAAGACATAGCCCCAACACTAGTCTTTCTACTCGGTACGGTTGCGTCAGAAAAACTCCGTCTTCCAACCTCCACTGATCTACAACTAGGAGCCTCCAAGTTCTTCCCAAAAGGGCCTTTAAATTGCTGCCGTTTCGTCTCAACATCTGACGTGTCAGAAGGACTGAACGGCGATGGAGATGCTGTTCTGTCTCTAGAACAAGTATCACTATCAGCTTCTGAAGGTGAATCTCCGTACTTCCGTCTCGCTTTAAACGAATCGTCATCTCTTTCATCAGAGCTCTGTTGGTATAGTCTAGATCTTCTAGATTTCAACTCCTCAGTTTTAGGCCAGATTAGACCTGGTCCAGCAGTATCTAACGGACTCGGTGGGCCATTAGCACATGAGTCATCGGACTTGTCACCTAATAAAGAGGAAGTTCGGGTTTCGGTAGAGAGACGTATGTCTTGGTAGGAAGCTTCGCTACTCTCTCTGTTGCAACCGTTTATTGATGGAGGGTCTTCTTCACCGCCATCGTCACTAGGGGTTGTTATGTATATTCCTTTTCGTCGTTTGGTTTTGTCCAGGGGTCGACGTCGTTCTCTCGCACCTATCGGAGCGGGAGTGCAAGGGTTCTGCACAGCAGCGAGTAAGTGCGCGACTTGTTCACTCGTTATCGTTTCGTCCTCCTTATCCCGGTCCAGAGAGCCGTCGGACGCGGCGTCCGACTTCTGAGGCTCCTCCTGCGGTAACTCCTTCGACCACTGTTTCACTATACACTCATATACGGGCACAGGAACTACACTATCTACATTATCACCACCAGCATTCCCCAGAGTACCGGGGAATTGTGAACAATCACAGTCTACATTAGCACATGCGACCGTCGGAGGATCGGGCAAAGGCGGAAACGCGAACGGTTGTGCCGGCTCAAGAGGTGACGTCCCTTCACTATGAGCTTGCGCACTGTCCGCTTGTGATCCATCACTCTCTTCTCGAAGTTCGTGTAAAACTCGCGGGGCCATTAAGGCGGGCAAACTACCACCGGGCTCGGGCGCGACCTCCTCGCGCACCGGAGGGATGCGGCGCGGCAGCGGGTGCGTGAGCGAGCGCGCGCCCAGCTGCTTGTGCGGCGACTCGGGCGGCGCGCAGCGCGGCGAGGGCGACGCGTGCGCCACCAGCCCCTCGTCCGACCCCACCGCCGAGTCTACCGACGCCACCGACCCCTCCTCGGTCGCATTCTCCTCCGTCGTCGCGCTCGACGACTCCGTGATGCGCCGCGACCCAACATTACGCTCCGGCTGCTTCACAGTCTTTTTGCCGAAATCGAAAATCGACTGTTTCGATCGGTCACCATAGTATTTGTTTTGGGCAAAGTCACCCTGAGAGAAGGAAGCACTACGATATGGAATAGTCTTTTGCGCGTAAGAGCCCACTATGGAGCGGGGCTCGACTCGGACGAGCGTGATGTTGTTGGCGTCGAAGTCGTCGAAGCGGTCGACGGAGAGCCCCCGGGGCGGGCTGTGTCGGTGTCGAGTGCGCGGGGGCGGCACGGGAGGCAGCACGGGGGCGGAGTGCGGCGGGGGCGGCGGGGGTGGGGGCGGCGGCGAGGCAGCGGGCTGCGCGCGCGGCAGCAGCCGCTCGGTGAGCGCCTGCAGGCGCTGGTGGCGCGAGGGCCGCTCGTCGCGCGCGCCGCGGCCCAGGCGTCGTTGGATGCGATCCAGCGTGCGTCGGTCCGGCTTGGCGCGGCCGAGGCACGCCGCCACCGCCTCCTCGGAGCAGCAGCGGCAGGGGCAGGCGCGCGGCGGCGGAGCGCGGCGCACGGCGTACCGCACCGCGCCCAGCGTCACGTACGGGGACCTGCGCACACGTCGCCGGTATTATTAGAAGCGGTCGCGGACGCGCACGCGCACCTCGCCGAAAAGCTTGGCGGCGAGTGCGACCGATTTAGAGCGGGAGAGCTTCCCCCGCGACTCGGCTGAATTCCGGGAGGATTCCCCGCGACCCACTCCGATGCGGTTCAGGAGATATATCGGAGCGGTGACTCGCGGGCGAGTGTAATGGAGTGCTAGAGATGTGCCCGAGTGATGTGGTGCAAGCGCTGCGGCCGGCAGGTGGCGGACAGACAGACGGAAGACGCGTCAACTATAAATAGTTGGACGTTGGCGATTTGGCGACACGACGACCTCGCAATGTTTACAATATTCGTACTAAGTTCTGGCGGAGAGAGCGGCCCGTCGGGCGCGCCCGATCTGGTGCAGATAATGGTTTGTTTACATACCGACTACTCACGAACGATTCCAAATAAAAGACATTTAGCACTCCGCCTGATTATAAATCAGGGCTTCGTATCCGTGTGTCGGGACTAGTCGGGAGTTATTTTTATACTGAAATGAACTGATTTCAATTTACTCATACTGTACATACTTTGTTCTGTCATTGAAATACTTTCAAAAAGTCTCTTCAAATGACAAAAAACTTAAAAAAAGCTTTTAGGAATATTGCTAAAAAACTCGTACTTTTCAAAGACCCTCTCCTTAAAAACGACCACCATTTAAAACAATATAATTTAAATAAAACCTGTTAAACTCGCGGCGTCGCCTGCTGCCATCTTGTGGTGATTTCGAGCGAGCTTCCGAAGCCATCGGTCACGTGACTCCGCGCATAATTTGGTGCTAACCAATCTGCTCCTGAAGTTGACAAAATAATAACACATTAACTACCACCTCAAAAGAATTATAGAAGGGAATTTATTATCCGTGAAAATATTATCATTAAGCGTTTTTAAAATTGAGCCAATTTATGAAGTTACAAAAGAAATCGCGGTCTATTGTCTTCTTTACTATATGCCAAGTCACAGCCTCTAAACGGATTCGTACTCAAGGATTCTTCAAATGCTTCCTTAGTAGAGGTTTACTAACTGATTTTGACGTGTAATTTATGAAAAAATACGCCAATTAGTGTCTATTTAATGGACGACTCTCAGTGCGAAACGAAGTTTGAGGTATAGATTTAAATAACGTACCTATACAATAGACCAAAAATAACATTTAAGAGACTATGGAAATAGATTTAATTCATGATAATACAAAACTCTCGGTACAATACACTCTATGCCAATAAATACATCTTTTACAAAAAAAACTACATGAAATTAGTTTGCTACACAAATTCACACACAATCTCTTATTACATACAACACTATACAACACTCTTCTTTTTAGTAAGTAGGGTTAAAAAAATAAAACTAAAAGCAACATAGATACTAACGACATCTATGTAATTCAGCCGTAATAAAAGATGAATGTTTCAAGGGCGGGCGGAATGATTACCGAACCAAGGCGGGCGGGAAACGCCGCCCAAGTTTTTAGTTTACAGTTATCTGTGTAGATGTCGGTAGAGTTCTGTTTACTATGCCAGACTATCTGCTTCAGCAATAAAATGGCGTCTTTTAAGGCTTAAAGAAACTCAAAAACTACTAATTCGATTTGAATAATTCTTTTTGTAATTAATAGCCACATTCGACGGGAAGGTTATAAGCTATTTTATCTCCCAATATTCCCATACAACGCGGGTAAAACCGCACGGCATTGCTAGTACTTATACTGCTGATTCGATTTTTATATTATATGGATTAGATAGCCACATTCAACAGGAAGATTATTATAGGCTATGGCTATTTTTCGTCTCGACTTTTCCCAGGAACGGGAAAACTAACCTAATGCGGGTAAAATCACGGGGCGCTGCCAGTCTCTCATATTCACAGTATAGTTATCCTAATCAAAACGGGGTCAGGAGTTAATTATATTATTAACTAGGATATTAATTAATATTGCTAAGTAACTTGATAACACGAGTGCCCTTGTCCGATGTGTGCGGTTACTCCACAAACCGCTTGATACGTACAGACAATCACTGTTTAACTATTAGACAAATAGTTTAGAGATTTTCAAAAAACAATTTGGAGGATTTTGTCTTAGACTGGTATTTGTTGTGAGGTGTTATGAGGAGTTTATTGAAAAAAGTACATAAAATTATTGAGTAACGGTCAACACTGCGTTAAGCGTGCGCAAGCCGCGTGCGCACGCGACGGTTCACTTTTGTATGACACCGCACATGACGGGCGCACGAAACGGTTCACTTTTGTATCGAACCGCGGCGTGCGCACGCTTAACGCAGTGTCAGCCCTAAGAATACATAGTTTTGATAAAACATGTATTTTTTACCTTTGATAAAACAGAACAGGAAGCTCCCACGATATTAATAAAAACTGTAGCTTATTCATCCTAATATTAAACAAAAAAGCGGCCAAGTGCGAGTCGGACTCGCCCATGAAGGGTTCCGTAGCAGCGAGTAACATAATAAAGAAGTTCTTGAAATAAATGTTTTTTATTTACATTTGAGTTATTGAATGAATAATCAGTATTTTTTTGCGGTTTACGATTTATGTCGTAAAAAAAAAACTACTAACTAGACCTCGTTCAAACCAATTTTCGGTGTTAGATTACATTGTTATGTACATCATATATTTTTTTTAGTTTTATCATTCTCTTATTTTAGAAGTTACAGGGGGGGGGACACACATTTTACCACTTTGGAAGAGTCTCTCGAGCAAACTATTCAGTTTAGAAAAAAATGATATTAGAAACCTCAATACCATTTTTGAAGACCTATCCATAGATACCCCACACGTATGGGTTTGATGAAAAAAAAAATATTTTTTTCATTTCTAAGTATGGGAGACCCCCCTAAAATTTTATTTTTTTTCTATTTTAGTGTGAAAATATTAATGCGGTTCACAGAATACATCTACACACTAAGTTTCAACAACATAGCTCTTATAGTTTCGGAGAAAAAAGGCTGTGACATACTGACAGACAGACAGACAGACGGACGGACAGACAGACAGACAGACATGACGAATCTATAAGGGTTCCGTTTTTGCCATTTGGCTACGGAACCCTAAAAATGAAAAATATATCGCCTCTATTTTAAAGATGACATATTAAAAACGTTCAAAATAACGAAATGTTATTACTCTTGTTTATATTAAACTATTTAAATATTATAAATTGATTCAAATGGGCGAAACTTGTTCAAGATGAAAGAAAATATAAATATATCAATAACTTTTGATTTTATTTCAAACAGTTTAATTTTTCATTGGAGATGACACTACCGGTGCAAAAACGGCCCTACTCAGAGATGTCAATTGCCTCCTTAGTAGAGATTTACTGAGTGATTTTGACATGTAAAGTAAAGTAATGACCCACTGTTGGGCAAAGGCCTCTCATCTCACTGAAAATATCAGTACAGTGAGGAGGATTAGGCATTACCACGCTTGCCTACTGCGGGTTGGTGATCTAAAACCCGAGCCATGTTTGATAAGTAGGAAACATGTTTTCGTTCGACCCGGGAATTGAACCCGGGACCTCAGTCATGGCAGGCGAGTGCACATACCACTGGACTATCGAGGCGTTCTGACATGTTATGTATGAATGACGTCAATTATATAAGTACCGATTTAATAGACGGTTCGGAGTGCAGTAATTAGTCCATTCACTCATGATTCACTCAACGTAGACATTTACAAATTCAGCCTGATTTTTTGTATACATACATACACATCTGTACTCTATTTTTTGGATTGGCACAAAATGTGGACCAATGTCGTCAATTTTCCAGCCGAAGACGATTGCTCCTGAAGAGGAAAAAGGTTTAGTAATTTAATTTCATTCTCTAATCCTTTTTCCTCTTCAGAAGCAATCGTCTTCGGCTGGAAAATTGACGACATTTAACCACATTTTGTGCCAATCCAAAAAAAATAGGTTATACAATCATAATTTGACGTAGGTACTAAGTACTAATTTGAAATCAACCATAACCTTTTCTACGAAGTAACTAAAGATTTCCTCCTATTTCCCCACCGAGACAGCTTCAAAATTGTCAAACCAAACTAGTAATTTTCATGTGGTTTCCCGAAATAGATTGTCACTCGAATTTCACAACGTTGCTTCCGATACATTAGGCTCGGGTTAGCTAAACAAACTGTGATTTCAGTTGACAACGATCAAAAGATTACGTCATACTTACTCACCTATACTATACCAAATAATATAGTATCATCTCGAAAATGGCAGTTGTCATAACAATGCTGGCTTATAACTGTTTTAGGGTTCCGTACTCAAAGAGTAAAAACGGGACCCTATTACTGAGACTTCGCTGTCCGTCCGTCTGTCCGTCCGTCCGAACGTCCGTCCGTTTATCACCAGTCTGTATCTCAAGAACGGTGATAGCTAGACAGTTGAAATTTTCACAGATTTTTCTATTGCCGCTATATCAACAAATACTAAAAATAAAATAAAACAAAAAAATATTCAACGACTTCCATACGACAAACGTGATTTTTTACCGTTTCTGGCTCGATAATGGTACGGAACCGTTCGTGCTCGAGTCCCACTCGCACTTGGCCGGTTTTTTTTAACATCATTCAATATTTTCCCTTATTATATTGAGTTGCTTTTGATGGGGAAATTGTCTTTAATAATTTAAATTTTAAGGCTCGTGATATGGAATCTACACTAATCTAATCTAATATAATCAAGCTGAAGAGTTTGACTTTTTGTTTGACCCGCTAATCTTAGGAAGTAACTGTCCGATTCCAATAATTCTTTTTGTAATGGATACCTAGCTACGTTCAAGAGGAAGACTTTAAGCTATTTTTTATCCCGAAATTCCCACGGGATCGAGCACAATCTCAAAGCTTCATATAGGTACCAACTATGAGCCGACTTTAGAGCAACGTCTAGGCAACTACTAAACCCGAGTTGCTCTCAAGTTTCCCCATATGCAAAAGCCCTAAACAACAGTCTAGCACTTGACCGATTTTTACACTAGGTTGACACCTACGTATTCTATTATCTTCTAATTATACTCGTATGAGCGGAATCTTGGCAGAGATTGCGATTAAAAGTCAAGGTACAGTCTCCGGTAGTCTAGTCTCGTGCAGAAAGTTTTACCCGTCAGCATTTTTCGAGTGATCGGCTAGACTCAATTTGATTTGACTCTTTCTCACTGCTGATAGCGTTCGTGGCGTAGTTGCACTAAGTCCTCTTCATCATATTAGCTCATTGCGATTGTTAAGCAACGTGCAGCTCGGCCTCTTCTTGGATGAGTGGCCGTTACTTGCATTTCTATCTGAGCGCTACCTCGAAGGGTACGTTAAATTGTCGGTCCCCGTTGTTTAAATTGTCAGACCACGTCAGAGGTCTGTAAGCGGTCTAAAAAAACTCCGACTCAAGAGTTGGCCACTAACCTTGAACTTACTTACTGCTGATGAAGTTTGTAGCTTATTGATAGTCGTTATGTCAGTGGCATAAAGATCACATCAGTTATAAACGCTTTTGACAGCTAAAACTAAATGACTTTTCTCATGCCATTCAATATCGATGGGTAATGATTCCGGTCGACTATTGTACATAGTATTGTAATGAAGGGTACGTTTTTATTTTTGTGTGTTGTAAAAATATTTGTGTTTAATAAATATAACATGATTTTTCGACTTTTTCGAGCACAATCCTTTGGGATAACCAATAGAAAGGGCACATAAAAAATCTTATAAAAAAATATTTCCGAATTATTTTTGTCCCAAAATCAGTAAAATCATAAGAAATTTACACTCTAAAACTAAGTCAATCTTTCCGATTTACTTTTCGAAATATTTAAATTGTATCAAATAAATTCAGATTATGACTCAAGATATTAAAATGTCCATAAATATTTTGTATAAAATCGAAAATAAAAATAAATTAAACACTAATCCTATAATAAACATTTGGTTAGCAATCAATCAGGATTTGAATTTATAAATAATCTATACTAATATAACAAACATGAAGAATTGTTTTGTCTAAAGCGGAGGACACGCATAGTGCGGGCCGGGTGCGGGTCGCGTGACGTTGTATTCCTTGTATTTGTTTGACAGGTGTCACACTGGCCCGCAGCGGGAGGCAACCGCACTATGATTCTCCATTTAGAACATCAGCTGAGACGCCGCCCATTGCTACACTATTTTTTGGCTTTAAGTAAAACGTGAATGTATTTTTCCTATTTTTTTGTGGCAATGAATTTTATTTTATTTATTAAGCTATTGCATAGCTTCCATCGCGGGCCTTGAGCGCGGGGACCGAATCCAGAAATTCCGTAATGAAAAAACCTCATGTGAAAAAACCTCACGCTCCCCACTAACGCCATCTAGTGATACAAAAACTAACTATGCAATAGCTTTACCGCGGCAGTCCCCGAGTGCCACACGTCTTTTTTTATTTATGTGAAACTTTTTTCTCAAAATTCGGGCAAGTAATCCAAATATGGTTAAAACCGCGGGGAAAAACTAGTAAATAATTAATGTTAATCGGTTGATTTATAAACCATTTTAAATATATTTATCATTTTTGGCACTGCCTTTAAAAGCAATCATTTATTATATTTTCGTATTTCTATAAAAGGACTATAAATATACTATAAATTTCGCATTTTTTTGGGCACCTATAGACTATAGAGTTATAAAATTAGAAGATGATTTATTTACATCTTATCCCTATTAAGGAAGAGAATTACTTAATAGGTATTTCCAATTTTTTTTTTAAATTTTGGATTTGTCTTTTTTTACTAAATGATTCGTAACGATTTTAGGTTAATGGCCAAGCCGCTTTCCCCCAGTTACTAATATAATAAGGTACAATTAAAGACTAATCACTACATAGTATAAAACAAAGTCGCTTTCCGCTGTCTGTCCCTATGCATGCTTAGATCTTTAAAACTACGCAACGGATTTGATGCAGTTTTTTAATAGATAGTGTGATTCAAGAGAAAGGTTTATATGTATAAAAATTCCCTAAATTCCCACGGGAACGGGCACAACACGGGTAAAACCACGGGGCGCTGATAGTAAAATAATAAAACAGACAAAAAAACGTGTTCGTTTCGACTCACACTTGGCCTGTGTTCAGTAACTATTAGGCCTATTGCACACGACACCTGTTCACGTAATGAAAACCGATTTGACATTAAAATTGTACACTCAACTTTATTTTAGTCCCGGGCTAATATCAGACACCTTTCAGTGGGCGATGCACAGCTTTTCTTTTTAAAATACTACATATTAAAAAATGGAAACCTATCACTGTAATACGAACTTTATCTCGTAATACATAAGAGTGAATTCGCTTTGAGTTGTATAATCCATTGGCGACCTACAAAGTTGATGTTCTGACCGTTCTTAAGTCGTTACTTTAAGAGAAATTATGTGTTTCAGAATAAAAGCGTCTAAATATAGGATCGTACATTGTAATTTTTAATATTATTTTTTATTTCAGTATTTGATGATCGATATATTGCAGAGGCTACTGGAATTTATACCGCTTTGTTAATAAAGGCGGTATAACTATATAAAACACGTTATACTGTGTTTTGTCTCTTTTGCTCTTCGGAAAACTGCGTATGTCAGAAAGTGACAAACCAATTGATAGCTAAAATGTTCTTAATACGCGTTATTAATAAGGCCTTAAAGTAAATTTTTATTTTAACGTTTTCTTTTGCATCAGCTGGTATTTTTGCTTTTTCTACACTAATATTATAAAGAGGAAAACTTTGTTTGTTTGGTTGTAATGAATAGGCTCAAAAACAACTGGACAGTTTTTAAAAATTCTTTCACAATTCGAAAGCTACATTATCCACGAATAACATAGGCTATTTTTCATCCCGAAATTCTCACAGGAATGGACACAACGCGGGTAAAACCGCGGGGCGCTGCTAGTGTTTTATAACTCGAGAAGGGCTGGAACGATGTTAATGATTACTTTTTTATTTTATTTTACTTGGTCTGGAATAGGATAATAAGAAATAAAAAATCAAAAATTCCTACGGGAATGGGTGCGCTAAGAGTGAAATCGCGGGGCACAACTAGTCACTACATAGTATAAAACAAAGTCGCCTTCCGCTGTCTGTCCCTATGTATGCTTACATCTTTAAAACCTCGCATCGGATTTTGATGCAGTTTTTTTTATAGACAGAGTAATTCAAGAGGAAGGTTTATACGTATAAAAGCTCCCGAAATTCCCACGGGAACGGTGTGCTGCGAGAGAAACCGCGGAACACAGCTAGTACAAAATAAATATCGTTTTTTACGTAGTAGGTAAGTACTTCGGTGTTATTTCTAAAGGTCGGTATATACTATACAGGTCAAAGCCGTTTACTATAAAATAGATTAATTGGTAAAAACACGCTTTATATTGCCCAAATAAATAAAACAACTGTTCTAAGACATTAATCTTTGATGTCGTAAAACAATATAACGTTCGATCTCCCCTCGGCAACATTTATAATGTGTTATATAAAATACCACACTTTTTTAGTACTTTGTCATATTACAAACTAGAAACGCCCCGCGGTTTTACCCGCATTGTGCCCGTTCCCGTAAGAATTTCGGACTCAAAAATAGCTTGTAACTTGCCCGTTGAATATGGCTATCTATTACAAAAAGAATTATCGTTTGTAATGAAACATTCAAGGGAAAGGCTGTAGGCCATTTTTCATCCCGAAATTCCCACGGAAACGGACATAAAGTGGGTAAAACCACGGGACGCTGCTAGTTGGTTGATATTTACGCGTGCATGTTACGCGATATCTTTGCCAAAATATGAACAACCGATTTTGTTCACTCTTTTTGTTTTATGATGTTGCTTCGTGGTGGTCTCATATAAATTTTATTGCAGCTGTTACATTTTTTAAGTGGTTATATATTCCTCTTCAATGTACTGATATCTTCAGTGAGATCAGAGCCCTTTGATCAGCATTGGTACATTACGGGTACAGCATTAGTACTTTTTAATAACTTTTTTTGTATACATATTTGTATTCAAACAAGACATTGTCTTCTAGCAAAATATTTGTAAACACATATATACAATCGTCCATTACTCAGTATTCAATCTATTCGATAAGAAACGCTACAGCCAGTTCAAGACCTATCTATATGTTTTCTTATTCCGTGGCACCAATAAAACATGTTCCATTTTTATTTTGTGGGCGTATCTTTCATTTTATTACGTTTTGATAGTCGTAGGCTTAATTAATGAGCTGTTAGGTCCCGATAGTAGTCGTTACATGAGCCATGTCAGAGGCCTTTGGCGGCTCAATAACTCTGACACCAGGATTGGTCAGGTTGACCATCCACTCGATGAAGAAGAAGAAGAAGAAGCGGACATGCAAATTATTATTTAAATTATTGCGTGTTGTTTGTTTTTTACTATGTTAAAACTATTTGTAGGTTCTTGATCAAAATTGTATATATATAGTAAAGTATTAGCCTGTTATGTCCCTCTGATGGGCAAAGGCCTCGCATCTCACTGAAGACATTGGTTTTGAAAAAAAAAGTGCTTTTTTGACCCAGTCTCAGAATGATTGTCCTTTTCGACCCCTTCTTCTACCAAGTACTTACAAACAAATCCAAAATAGATAACTAGGGAAGTCATACGAAGTTCAAAAAGCTTATCTGCTATCTTAGATTGATCGTACAGGCAGATTATTGAGACCGGCCGTACTTAGATAGTATTTGCAATAATGTACTTACACAATACGGTATACATAGTGCAAGAGACACCGCGCCATCAAGTCTGACAATACTGTAACCACACATTATTTATAAACCGGCTTATTATTACCGTCACAATGCCGTGGGACGAACGAAATTCAGAAATGGATAATGACTGACAGATTTATGTGCTTCTAAAAAATATAACTAGAAGTATTTCATCTTGATTTATTGTAATGATTTTTCGTACAGTGTAAGTTCGTTATTTAGGACGTCTTAAAGTGATTACGTGTTTAGTTTTTAGTCACTGGACGTTAACTGTTACGTTAAGGCGCTTTGGGCCTTGTATAGTGCCTTGCACACTAACAATAATATTGTCAATAAAATTTGTAATTTTGTTTATTTGTATTCTGGCTAATTTCGGGAATTACCAGTCTGATTTGAATTATTATTTTAGTAATAAACAGCCATATACAACGGGAATTATTTAAGCTATTTTTTATCCCGAAATTCCCATGGGAAGGGACGCAACGTGAGTGAAACCGCGGAGAGCTCATAGTATCCAATAAAATCAGCAACGTAATACGCCAGAGTGCTTGGCGTCGGGAGTACAGCAATAGCCTCTACATAACCGATCTCCCCGATCAACTTCTGTTTTAAATATTATTAAATAATAAAGATTAATAAAAAAACAGCGACTTCCTAACCAATTACAAAAACAAAGTCCCCAATAAATTAGATTTGAAATAATTCGATTCAAATCAAACCCATAAATCATAGACAAAAAAACTTGATACAAACGTAACGTGTGAAAATTATACTAATCGATTATATTTGTATCGATAATCATAAATAGATAAAGATTACGGAAATCATAGATTAAAGATTTATTTCTTGAGAATTTATCATACAAATGCTATCATTATGCCTTGAAAAGTATTCTTAACATTATTTAAAAGGTTTTAAACCGTGTGTGGTCTGTATAATTTTCTCATTTATACTATTTTTTATTTGGTATTTGTTTTGGATAGTATTTCGATGGCTCTTAAACTATTTACAATATGTCGGTCATTCAGTTACAGATACAAATTGTTTACTAAAAGTACTAAAATGTTTCCGATTTTTTATTTTGGGGATATTATTGTTACTGAACTGTTTCTGAAGGCCAAAAAGGCTCTTAGGCAAAAGGGCATTAGCCTAGGGCCTCCTACGTCTGGAGACTCCCCATAGTTGAACAATAAAGTCACCTAGAGTGGGCCCTGTGGTTATTATTGTGAAAATGGTCTGAGGTTAGGATTTAAACCGCAAGACACACACATAGTGTGGGTACGGTAGTGGCAGTGAGAGCGCTTACTGTGTCGGGGGTTGCGGGTTCGATTCCCGCCCGGAGTCAACAATATGTGAAGACATAGTTGTTGGCGACGACGTTTGGGTGTCAATAATATATTTTTGTAACGTATTTGTGTATGTATTTGTATTTGTTGTCCAAAATTGCAATACTGCTAGTTTATAAAAGGTAGCCTAGTGCCCTATGAGTACCTAGTTAGACGGCTAGTGCCCTAACTTTATTTAGTCAAGATAAACTTTTTTAGAAAGTAACATAGATAAGTAACTATTACGAGTAATCATTGAAAAAGCTACTTTAAACCGTAGTAAACAAGTAATAAATTTAAAGAAAAAACAGCTATAAAAACGAAATTATACAATCAAATGATAAATGGCGTTAAAATAATTTTCAACTAGTTTCTCGGTAGCTAACCATGATGGAGTCCATCATCAAAACATAATGATTTATTAACATTTTACTTATCAATAAACCTTATATTAAATAATGAAAAAGTATCCAAAAAGTACTCAGACCTACTCACACAAAAACATACTCTAAACCTTTAGAAATACAATACTTATCATAGTCCGGTTCCAGGTCCTAACAAAAATCAATTTTACGGTACATTCGTGAAGAAAGCATGAAACTTGGCATGAATGTAGCTCTCATGTATGTGCTTCAATCTCGATATGGGAAGCACGTCAGCAAATTAATGCTTCCCCCCTTTCCCCCCCATTTTATCTCCCTCATTCTGGTTTTTCGAATTTTCTACAAAAACTATACGACTGAGGAGTTTACTCTTCAGAGACCAAATCATCGTCGATAAATTGCCTACAAAACGATACTACATTTATAGTGGTAAGATTAATATATTTTTTAACCGACTTCAAAAACCGAAGGAGGAGGTTATCAATTCGGTGGGTATATTTTTTTTGTTTGTTTTATGTATGTACACCGATTACTCTGGGGTTTCACATCCGATTTACGTGATTCTTTTTTTGTTCTATGCTGTACAAATTCCCATTGGTCCCGTTGAAAGTTTTATCCTAAAATTCCTTCGGGAACCTGACTTAAATTGAAGTAATGTAACGCAGGGTATAGAAAAAACCTTCATCGACGTGCTTCTATGGCGTGCGCTGCGAAAACTATAGATGATACATAAAAACAATGTTCTACACATTTAAAGTACTCATTATTTTGCATATTTAAACCCGCGACGGCATATGCCTATCTATTATAGTTTACGTACAATTACCACTTCTAGTTAAATTTTTTCAATTTTAAAACAACTTCAATAGTTAGCTTGTGATATTCGCGTGATGATATCAATATATATCAACATAAATACATCTACAATCAAGTTCAGGAAAGTGACTTTCAATACCTCTTTAAATTATTGAAATTGGACCGTCCGTTTAAATTAAACGACGAATTAAAAAAAGTACGAAATATGCAGCGGGCGGGTTAAACAAACCGCTGCACGCGCTGTTCGAATCAATTGGAAAAAATAAGTAATTCACTGTTAAAACATTACCAAGAGTTATTGAATTACGAAGCTAATTAACTAACAAACAAAGAAAGTATACACTAAAAAGTAAAAAATCAGTGAATTACTTATTTTTTCCCATTGATTCGAACAGCGCGTGCAGCGGTTTGTTTAACCCGCCCGCTGCATATTTCGTACTTTTTTTAATTCGTCGTTAAATTTAAACGGACGGTCCAATTTTAATAATTTAAAAAGGTATTGAAAGTCACTTTCCTGAACTTGATTGTAGATGTATTTATGTTGATATATATTGATATCATCACGCGAATATCACAAGCTAACTATTGAAGTTGTTTTAAAATTGAAAAAATTTAACTAGAAGTGGTAATTGTACGTAAACTATAATAGATAGGCATATGCCGTCGCGGGTTTAAATATGCAAAATAATGAGTACTTTAAATGTGTAGAACATTGTTTTTATGTATCATCTATAGTTTTCGCAGCGCACGCCATAGAAGCACGTCGATGAAGGTTTTTTCTATACTCTGCGTTACATTACTTCAATTTAAGTCAGGTTCCCGAAGGAATTTTAGGATAAAACTTTCAACGGGACCAATGGGAATTTGTACAGCATAGAACAAAAAAAGAATCACGTAAATCGGATGTGAAACCCCAGAGTAATCGGTGTACATACATAAAACAAACAAAAAAAATATACCCACCGAATTGATAACCTCCTCCTTCGGTTTTTGAAGTCGGTTAAAAAATATATTAATCTTACCACTATAAATGTAGTATCGTTTTGTAGGCAATTTATCGACGATGATTTGGTCTCTGAAGAGTAAACTCCTCAGTCGTATAGTTTTTGTAGAAAATTCGAAAAACCAGAATGAGGGAGATAAAATGGGGGGGAAAGGGGGGAAGCATTAATTTGCTGACGTGCTTCCCATATCGAGATTGAAGCACATACATGAGAGCTACATTCATGCCAAGTTTCATGCTTTCTTCACGAATGTACCGTATTTTCGGATTTGGACCCGTACTATCACCTTGGCACGGTGCGAAAAAAAATTGGTAATATTGCCAAATTATAAATTGCTATTAGTTTAGATAGTGAGAACCTTAAGTGAAAGGGTTAAGGTATATAATTGGCTGGTTGGTTTTTGGTTTGGTCTTCATCTCGCATGCGGCCTTAAAAGTATTTAAGTTACAACGAACTCGGTTTGACCTTTGTGATCAGATATGTATAGTCTAAAGATTGTTTGTGAAAAGTACTTATTAAAGGCGTGTCGGTTAGATTACAAGCTGACAAGCTGCTTATTTACAGGCTGCGAGTCTAGTCCACATGCAAATCGTCGCATTTAAAGGATATAATTCTTTTGAAGCGGAGTGGAGCTGTGCGGAGCTCAACTGACCAATCACAATGCATTACGAAAAGATTTTGACACTGTCAATGCGCTGTTTGACAATCGCAATGCGCTGTGATTGGTAAATCAGGCTCCGCTCCGCTCCGCTTCTATAGAAACTCTCCCTGAATGACTCGCTCTGTCCAGCTGCAAGCCGGCTAGCTCAGATGAGTATAATTTTCAAAGCACTCGCTTACGTTATAATGAACTCTTGGTTTGTGAGGTCGCTGTATCAGTACTGTATCTAAATCTCTACAACCTCAGAATTTTTAATTGAAATACAGTTCTAATTCAGTCGTTTTCTTTCAATAGTAAATAAGATAGTTTAAATAAATTCAACATTTAAAAATTCTAAGCAAAAAACAAAACGGAAATATATATTTCTTACAGCATTTTTTATTTTCATGACTTTTAATTTCCGTGTGGACATTACCAAAAGTCTAAAAATTACATTTCTTTAAAACATAAAAATAATACCTCAAGTACTATAAAACCGGAAATAACACAAGTAAAAAGTTTAGTTACAGACAAAAAATATAGGTTTCTCTCTAATTGAAATATAAACATTTTAACTAACACAAATTGTTATAACGACTTTTATTAGACAGATAACAATTCAAATTAAATTATTAATATCTATTAAGCGCTTTTAATGATATGTTAACGATATCATTAGGCTATAAAAATGCTATAACTTAAATATGGAATAATAAGCAACGAGAAAAAAGGTAGATAGAGATGCGCCGAATAGTGACTGAACAATCAAATACCGAATACTGGGTTTAAGTTTAAAGGACCGAATTCTCGGTCAGATTATTCGGTTTACCATTTCATTGTTCTAAAATTAATGTTGGTTTGAAGTATAATTGCTTTATTTTATTCGATTTATTCAACACTAGCAGCGCCCCGCGGTTTTACCCGCGTTGTGCCCGTTCCCGTAGGAATTTCGGGATGAAAAATAGCCTATAGCCTTCCTCGATAAGTGGGCTATCCAACACTGAAAGAATTTTTCAAATCGGTTCAGTAGTTTCTGAGATTAGCGCGTTTAAACAAACAAACAAACAAACAAACAAACAAACAAACAAACAAACAAACTCTTCAGCTTTATAATATTAGTATAGATATTCTTCATAAGATTTCTCAGTGGAATTTCTATTTGACCACTAGCTACTGTGCTTCAGAAGGCATGTTAAATCGTCGGTCCTGGTTGTCTCAATCGTCAGACTTTGGTCGGAGGCCTTTAGGCGGTCTAAAAACGCTCTGACCAGGGCTAGCCATAAACCTGCACGAACTTACTTTTATAGGATTTCTTTGGGTTATAATGGAACTTAATGTTGCTTTATATGAATTTATGTCTTTGAATCTATACCGTGTCTTGTGGCCAATAAAATAGTAATACTCGAACAGAATAATATATTTCAGGCCGAAACCGAAAAGTTTGGCCGAATACAAATAGTGGTAAAGATGCCGAATATGCCGAATACCGAACGATAATTCGGTGCATCTTTATTCTGTCGTAGTAACTATTGGAAAGAATTACGACGAAAAACCGGTTTGTAGACATAGAAATACTCGAACCGACTTCAACTTCGGGACCAAAACCGAATAATTAGACTATACTAATAATGGCCAAGATGCCGAATATACCGAATACCGACTACCAAACGAACATTCGGCGCATCTTTAACTATTGTTAAGAATCACGATTAAAAACCGGTTTGTATCGATTTGAGAATCATTCGGATCGTATATTGAAATCGAATGATATATCGATTGATCGCATTCAAGGATATTGTGTTTTATTTCTTTTTTTTGTTTAAATTGTTTATCGAGTTTTGTTCGAGGATTTATGTGTTGTAATGGTATCGGTTGAAAGTTGTTTTAAAAGAGTTCAAATGTAGGGTTTTTAACCCCTGACCTAAAAAGAGGGGTGTTGTAAGTTTGCGCACGTGTGAGTATGTTTGTGAGTGTGTGTGTATGGGCCTTAATTTTTTGAATTAGCTTTATATCCAAAATAAACGCTAAGTATTTAAAACTATGTGTTAAATTAAAAACTTTAAATCAATAAATAATATAGAAGCGCTTAGTACCTACATAATTAATTATCATAAATCAATCAATTTCTCGTTAGAACAGCTTCGAAAATGAAAATATTGACACTTCAACGTGTTAGATTTGAAAAATGGAGAAACATTAAGCTTTTATGTAAAGCATTAAGTATAGAGAATAAATAAAGTATAAAACTAGTAACGGAGTGATTAATGTCTTGTGTTTATAACGGTGATGAGTCTGTGGGTAAGGCGGCGTTCACACTGAGACATGAGTGAGGTTACAGCAAAAATATTTTTTAAAAATATAGAGATGCTGACGGTTGTAGTCATATATCTGCAGGCATAGTAGTTGGCGATGACGTCTGGGTGTCAATTATATAAAAAGTATTAGTGTAGGTATTAGTTTCAGTTACACTATTTAAATATAACTGATACTATTTAAATATAGTATTAGTTAGATTCCATAATACAAGCTTAGAGCTTCAGCCTTAGAGCCGAGTGTGATTTTTCCGGCCGAGTGTGAGTTTCAAACTTGAATTTTAAAGCTTGTGTACTCCGCCCTATAAAAAAACTTCTACCATTTTAAATGTGGTCAAACGAAGGAAGCGGAGGTTAAGTAGGCATGACCCCGGCATTCATGGTCTAATTTTCCAAAAACATGTTTTTCCACAAAATATATCAAAATGTATCAAAATATAAAATCTCATTTATTTCAGAAAAATATCGGTAGATCGCTTGTCAACAAACTGTTAATAGATTTGTCACCGTTATATTGTTAACACCGTTGGTTTATAATCCAACTAGTAATATTATGAACTGTAGACAGATTGTGAACTTTACAAAGTAAATTAATAGCCTGTACTCTCATCTCACCGAAGATATCAGTACAGTAGTTGTACAAACCATTAACATTTACGCATAATTTTTCGTTAGTTCAAACTCTGTCCATAAAAATGCGTAAATTTGTAAACCAACGGTATTTTAAATTTTCCGGTGACAGATAAAATGATGATAAGAAAAGAAGTCTCCCCAAATGATTTAAATCTCAATCACACATTTACCGGTTAGCGCTGATTTATTTCCAAAAACTAGAAAAAAATATTCCATTTTGCCACCACTATATTATACTAAATTAAACATTATTAGATAAAACTTTTGTCGCAATAAAAATTAGAAATGTTATTTACGATATCAGGAAGGATATCGAATAGATTGTTTTTGAAATTGGATAAGTTATGTGATATTTTATGATAATTTAAGATAATATAGTCAATTGGTGTAGAATTGAGAATTTATTAGTTTACAATATGAGCGATTTACATAATTTTATATATATATAATAATACTAACAGCATCCCACAGTTTTGGAAGCGTTGTGAGCGTCCCCGAGAGAAATTTGGGATGAAAAAAACATAATTATAACCTTTTTAATTTTCTATAGTGGTTTCCCTTATTATTTTGGAAAATCAATACGCATTTTAGCATTTTATCTATCACTCACCGACGATTAAGATAATACCGAAGCTTTGAAAAAGTCAAATCTATACTAATTAAACTTAACGTACCTATTATAAAGAGGTTTTTCTAACTTTGTTTGTTTGTAAGGGAATCTCAGAAACTACTTATCCGATTTAAATAATTCGTTTTGTAATAGATAGCCACATTCAACAGGAAGGTTATAGGCTACTTTTCATCCCGAAATTACTACAGGAACGGGAACAACGCGGGTAAAACCACGGAGCGCTGCTAGTCTAAAATAAACTCCAAACATTTCCCTAGTTAAACGTTCATTATTTTCACTTTTAACCTTTACGTTAATCGGATCGTTACATAGAATTCGCGCGTCTATTTTAATGGAATGCGACTGGAGTTGCCAAGAGTCGCCAATGTTCTTAAATCATTGTGTTATGGATCCTGGTTATACAAACTATTATTTATAACGAAAACATTACGATATACCTAGTTTATTTCTAAGAATATTATAAGATAGATTACAAAGGTATAACCATTTAACGCTTAGTGGTACATACCTAGGTATGTGTATTTGCCTAACAACTAAAAGTCGGGTCGCGGGTTCAAATCCCGGGTTGAACGATACGTTTCTGTTTACTTTTCAAATGTTTTCGGTTTTAGCCAAATCCTCTTCACTGTACTGACATTAGGGCAAGATGAGAGGCCTTTGACCAGCAGTGGGACATAACAGGTCTTTTTAATTTTGAAATATTATTGTCCAAACAATATTTTATAGTGCGGTTGCGGGTCGCGTGACGTTGTATTCCTTTTTATGTGAAAGGTGTCACACTGGCCCGCGACCCGTAACTAGCCCGCAGCGGGCCCGCACCAGCACTATGTGTGTCTTACACTTAATAGTTTATAGATATCACATACCCCGTTCTTTTAAAAAGTGCATAAACTGTAGATGGTATACTATTTGTTTCTAAGCTATTTACTACGTAGCAATTGAATACGAGACGTGACATACACTATGTAATGTCTGCTTTACACAATTATCTCACAAAAATCTCTTTGTGAGACTTTCCTCAGTTTGTTTAGGGCATTGCAGGCTAAATCCCCTGATTGCTCGAAAAGTAAGATGATTCCGTGCTTCGGAGGGCACGTTAATCCGTCGGTCCCGGTTACTTTCTACGGATAGTAGTCGTTACTTGAGCCATGTCAGAGGCCTTTGGCGGCTCAATAACTCTGACACCAGGATTGGTCAGGTTGGCCATCCACTCGATGAAGAAGAAGAATACCTAAGTATAGATATTTTGGTCATTCAGCCATCGTGTATATCCCCCATAGTCTCAAAACCTTGGCATAGCTCTCTCTGTGACATGTGATACTCGTATCAAAATAATGTCAATATTTACCGGCGTTATCAATGATAATATGCACAATTAAATTCCGCGGATAGTTGCAATGTTATATCACTTTGTGAGTATAGTATCATGTTATTGTTTTTGTGTGCATTCTTTGTGAAGGACCGGAGATGAGTTTTTTTTTCAAGAATATGGAGTATTTTTAAGTAGGTATTAGGTACACTGTGGTGACTTAACTGTATTCAATCTACATACTTCGGTCAAATGAGTTTTCACGTCAATACCTAAACATTTTGGTATTTTTTTTTTGTATTTAGGGCAAATTTACTCTACTACGTTTGCGTAATACGATCGCTGAACTTATCTCAATCTTAGACTTAGACTAAAGACTTAATTAAGAGTGTTTTATCCAAGAATTTGGGGTATTTTTGGGTATTCAGGGCGTATTTACACTATTACGTCCGCCTTATGTGATCGCTGGACTTGATTCAATCTTATTCAGTCAACAAACATCTATGTAAGCAGATAGACTTAAGACTTTTACACCTAATTAAGTGACAGATACTGTCGCTCGCCTCTCGTATTCTTTACACTGACAAGCCCGTTGGCACAGTGGCATGTGTGAGCGCTTACTGTGTCGGAGATTGCAGGTTCGATTCAACGGAGTCAACAATACGGGCAGACATAGTTGGCGGCGATTGTGTATCTATATGAAGTATGTATGTATGTACATATAATAGAATCAGTGAGTTAGATTCTTAGAAGCTGGATCTGCTATATCACCTCTATTGACTAACCTGATTCAAAAACGCTTTTTACCTGAAATACTGATAACGAGTGTTTTGTCTCTTTAGCTCTTTTAAAAATAGCGGTTGTCGGAAAGGGTCAAACCTTTGATAGCTAAAACATTGCACACAGAGTTTATGGATAAGGGGGTGTTTGAAGCAGAGCGGAGCTGTGCGGAGCTCAACTGACCAATCACAATGCATTACAAAAAGATTTTGACAATGTCAATGCGTTGTCAAGCCAAGTCAGAGGCCTTTGGCGGCTCAATAACTCTGACACCAGGATTGGTCAGGTTGACCATCCACTCGATGAAGAAGAAGAATGCCTTGTTTGACAATCCTAATGTGCTGTGATTGGTGAATCGAAGTCCACACTGCTCCGCAGAAATGAAAATGGAAAAGCACCCTCAGGCACTTATTTTAAAAATGTGGTTCAGTAGCATAAAAATAGTTTAATTCAATCCAGTAACTAACAAACAGAATAAGAACAAACGGTATATCTCTATTTTGATACGTGTGAATTCGCACTTCCATAAAAATCGGACAGTAAATATTTGCTTACGAAAGATCATCGCACTGAATAGAAACGTTTATAGAAGTGAGAAATAATCTATACTTACTATATCTACACTTCTACACTAATATTATAAAGAGGAAAATTTTGTTTGTTTGTAATGAGTAGGCTCAAAAACTACTGAACCATTTTTAAAAATTCTTTCACCATTCGAAAGCTACATTATCCACGAGTAACATAGGCTATTTTTCATCCCGAAATTCCCACAGGAATGGACACAACGCGGGTAACACCGCGGGGCGCTGCTAGTAGTATTATAAAAAGGTAAAGTTTCCAACTTTGTTTCTTTGTATGTTTGTAAGGTCTAATCTCAGAAACTACCAATCCATTTTGAAAAAATATTGTTTGTAATGGATAGCCACATTCAACGGGAAGGTTGTAGGCTATTTTTCATCCCGAAATTTCCACGGGCACGGGCACAACGCATGTAAAACCGCGGGGTACTGCTGGTGCGTTATATTTATATAATTATCCATTCCCGTCTTTAAAATAAATCAGGGAGAGTCCACACCGTTATACTTCCAAAATGTCAACCGCAGATAATAATCTTAAGCGATAGTAATAACTCATAATTTATTCCATGTACTGTTGCCAAAAAAACACACCTAAATTTTTTCATTTTACATGTTAGTGATATTTTTTTGCCGTTTGTACTTACAACTTTTTTGATTAAATCTATTAAAGATTGTACTTTGAATGTATAGGGCCTGTGTTTGTAGTTTTTAGGCTTAGAGTTAAAAATGGTTAGACGTTCCATCCTACAAATAATTAAAATCCGAAAGTTTGTGAGGATGGATGTACGTATGTTTGTTACTCTTTCACGAAAAAACTTCTGGACGGCTTCGGATGAAACTTAACAGTATAATAGGTTATACATCGGAATAACACATGAGATACATTTTATCCCGAAATTCCCGCGGGAACAGGTCCAACATGGGTAACACCGCCGGGTGCCGATCGTTTAAATATAATAATACTAACAGTGCCCGCGGTTTCACTCACGTTGTACCCTTTTCTGTAAAAAATTTGAAAAGTAACTTAAAATATCACTTGTTGCATTTAGTAGCTTTGTTGAGATATCTCATAACATGTGCAGTATAATGAAAACATGAAAATGTGCGCAGCCATTATTGAGAAGAGAAATAGTGGCATATAAAAATTACAATTGTAATTTTTTAAGACCATAGACTTGGTCTTACTTTGCTCGACTGTCCGTCTGTACTCACTGTCTGACTGTCATTAAAATGATTTACTACCGAAGAAATAATTTGAATAAACTACATTATTAATTGAGAATCTTATCTCTGATGGGTCAACAAAATGTCTCTGAACGCACGCATGATATTTGTGAAATTATTTTATAACTAATTTGATAATGCACTAAGTATTTTCCGTACGTGACTTTAAGTTAAATATTTTTATATTATGTTGCATTATTTGTGTGACGGAAAATATTAGATTCCATTTTAGGTACCCTAATTCTTAATTAAAGTATGCTAAATATATGTATTTTATCTGTATCCTCCTCACTGTAGAAATATCTTCATAATGCAACAAGCAATCTGCTATATATTATACTAGCAGCGCCCCGCGGTTTTACCCGCGTTGTGTCCATTCCTGTGGGAATTTCGGGATGAAAAATAGCCTATGTTACTCGTGGATAATGTAGCTTTCGAATGGTTTTTAAAAACGGTCCAGTAGTTTTTGAGCCTATTCATTACAACCAAACAAACAAAGTTTTCCTCTTTATAATATTAGTGTAGATATAACAAGCAATTACTTCCTAGCAATAATATATGTATATGTGAAAGTTTGTGAGGATGGATGTATGTATGTTTGTTACTTTTTCACCAATAACTATTGAACGGATTTGGATGAAACTTTACAGTAATATAGGTTATACATCAGAATAACACATGGGAAATTCCCGCGGGAACGGATACTACTCTGGTAACAGTGGTAACACAGCAGGGCGCGGCTAGGAATTTCAAATTTATCCTTAGGAATTATAGGATCACCTACCTAACCCAATTTTAATTCATTTCAATTGACCATAAGTCGTCAGAAAATCGAAGATAACGTTTTAACTATAAAAAAAACCAGTCTTACTATTAATTTAATCCATCTTCAAAAAACAGAAGTCCTCACATATCCGTTGTATTTTTTTATTATATTCACTCGTCGAATCTTTCCAAAATGTAAATCCTCAAGGCGTGAAGTCATTGTCACACGTAAATACCCTATTTGCATACATTTTTTTTCCATTTAAGGTCGCTTTAAAGTGTAAAGTGAGACATACAGCGCCAAATATGGCAGTAATGCTGTAATGTTGTAATTGAAGGTCGGGCGAGATGTGCAATCACGTTATTACTTTTATCTCTTAAATTATTTGACGGAGATATTGACTTGATACTGTTATATTGACAGTTTTGTCATTAAGACTCAAAACTTGCAAGCTGATACCATCTTTTGCATCGCATGCACAGGAAAGTAAACTTATAAAAACACTTGATTGAGTACTAGGTGTTCCCGGTGGTTTCACCTGCATCGTATTCGTCCCCGTTTCCAAGAATATAACCTGTAGCTTTTCTCTTGTACGAAGCTATCCAATACAAAAATAATTATTCAAATCTGAGTGGTAGCTTCTGATATATTAACACTAGCAGTCCATTCCCGTGGTAATTTTGGGATGAAAAATACCCTATAATTTTCCCTTTGAATGTAGCTATCCAATACAAAAATAATTATTGAAATTGGATTGGTAGTTTATAAGATTAGCGCATTCATACAAATAAAAAAAAAATCTTCACTTAGATCACTTCAGCTTTTAATAGTATCTATATATTTTGGGAGGGATTCTCTACGAGTTGTTAACTCTACAAACCCGCTCGTGTTCAAATCGAGCTGTCAATATCGGATTATGGCTTGTAATTATTTTGACATCCATGACTGCTCCCCGAGATGTTGCGTACTGAGAGTTAACCACAGAACATCGCTTAATTATGTAATTCAATAATAATTATCTCTTTACATTATTTATTTATTAAGACACATTAAGAACTTCTTCACATTCGATTCATTAACATCGTTGGTACAGTGGCAGTGAGAGCGCTTGCTGTGTCGGGGGTTGAGGGTTCGATTCAACGGAGTCAACAATATGTGAAGACATAGTTGTTGGCGACGAACGTCTGGATGTCAATTATATATTCTTATAAGTATAGTATTTGTGTATGAATATGTAGTAGCATCAGTGGGTTAGATTCTATAATACAAGCTCAGAGCTTACTGGTGGTCTAATGAACTGAGTGTGATTTTTTCCGGGTATATTATATATTATATTATTAAAAAATAGATTTTTTTTAACAATTACATGGTATGAAACATAGTTCCTCGACGCGTATGTTAGTCTGACAAAGAGATTTTGGAACTAAATAGATAAGTAAGTTCGGGTAGGTTGTGGCCAACCCTGGGGCGGAGATTTTAGACCGCCTAAAGACCTTCAACATGGTCTATTGATTGAAACAACAGGGACCAACAAAATCACAAACGCACAGAAGCGCTCAGATGGAAATACCACTAGGTATATGAAAAAGTTAAATACTGAATATGACTTGAAATTCGCACAAGTATGTATATAATGTCCCACAGCTAGGCAAAGGCCTCACATCACTGAAGATATCAGTACAGTGAGCACAAACTCGCTATAATTCATTGAATCTGATTCAATGCTCACTGGGTCGGTGTGAGATCGGCTGGCATTTATCAAGATATTGTCCCATTCCATACCACTTTCACTGCAGGTAATATTGTACGCCTTAAACTGTTGAGGGGAGACATTTTTGTTGATATTGACCTTTAAGATGATAAAGTAGTTTAATGTAGTAAAGTTACGTAGTAGTTGTAGTCTATGTCCCACAACTGGGCAAAGATCATGTCACTGGAGATATGTGAAAGTAGTCTATCTCACCGGAGATGTGAGTACAGTACAATGGAGGTTTTTAATTAGTTAGCAAGTAATCATTAATTTGCGCAAATACAGAATGAGCACTTATAAATAACTGCACAGCATGCAAATATTTAATGAAAGATATAATTAAAAAAACTTGAGAGGTGTCAAGGGACACCCGGATGGAACGAAGTTTATTTATTATCAACAAAAATAATCGTCGCGACACCACACTGTTCAATGCGAAATAGAAAGACGAAACGAAAATATCTAGCTTGCTTTCTATGAGAGAGAGAGACAGACAGACAGAGAAACTAGCGCACGCCAGAGAGAGACAGACACAGAAACATGCGCAGCGCGCATGTTTCTGTCTCGCGCATGTTTCTCTGTCTGTCTCTCTCTGGCGTGCGCAAGTTTCTCTGTCTGTCCCTCTCTGGCCTAAAAAATGTCGTTACCATTTTCTCCGTCTAGCCCCCTTTCGCAACGCGCGATAAGGAACTTCGTTCCAAAAAAACTTTTTTTGTACATAGTCTCATCCTTATTAAAGAAATAAATCATTTAAAGGGTAATAAAATGTTTTGATGTCGTAGCAGTTTTTTGCCGTAGCAGTCGTATATTTTTTTACTGATTTAAAGGTTTTTCTTCTTTTTGTACCGTATCGTCACTAAAAAACAAATGTCAAAATTTTCTTATTCTACAAACTGTTACCACCCAATACTGTTTGCAGGTTTCTCCCAAATCTCTTTATATCTGACAGATATCAACTAGTACAAATTTTAGTTGTTTGACAGCCGTCATCTACGTAATGATACAGTTATTTTGGTAAAAATTTTGCAGTCAAAAGTCTTAACCAGTCAAAACTACATTTGACTGTTTTATAACTAAAATCTTAAATACTACCTAACCTAACTTCTTTATTTGCGAAATGTCAAACAAATTCTTCCAAATCCTAGTCTATCTATACTAATTAAAAAGAGGTTATATTATGTAGTAAGTTTCGCGCTAATCTCGGGAATTACCAGTCCGATTTGAAAAATTCTTTTTGTACTGGATAGCCACATTCAACGGGAAGGTTATAGGGTTATATTTTCATCCCGAAATTCCCCCGGAAACAGGCAAAATGCGGGTAAAACCGCGGGGTGCTTGATGTACCTATATTATAAAAATGCAAAAGTTCGTGAGGATGGATGTATGTATGTATATCACTCGTTCACGCAATAACTACTGAACAGATTTTTACTTTACTTTGGTCATACCTACATCAGAATAACACATGGGATACATTTTATCTTGAAATTCCCGCGGGAACGGGTTCAACGCAGATAACACAGCGGAGCGCGGTTATAAGTAATAAGCTGGTACCCAAAATCAAAGCACTCTTACATGCAATGCATTATGACTTAATACTAACTATTATCTTATCTGTGGTAAGAGGAAAAGAATTAACATATCTTAAATTCTAAGAATATTTTTTAATTACGCATGTGTGATTTGCACTTTATGCGTTTGATTGATGTTTACTCTTTATTAACCGCACCCCGCGGTGTTACCCGCATTGTACCCGTTCCCGTACGAATTTGGGGATAAAATGTATCCCATGTGATATTATGATGTTATAGGTTATAATACTGTAAAGTTTCATCCAAATCTGAACAGTATACCTAGTTTTTTCGTGAAAGAGTCTTCTTCTTCTTCTTCATCGAGTGATGGTCAACCTGACCAATCCTGGTGTCAGAGTTATTGAGCCGCCAAAGGCCTCTAACATGGCTCATGTAACGACTACTTTCCGTAGAAAGTAACCGGGACCGACGGCTTTACGTGTCCTTCGAAGCACGGAATCATCTTACTTATCGGGCAATCAGGCGATTCAGCCGGCAATGCCCTAACCAAACTGAGGACAGTCTCACAAACAGATTTTTGTGAGATATTGTCCCCACCGGGAATCGAACCCAAAACCTCCGGATCGTGAGCCGAGCGCTCAAACCACGGAGGCTGTAACAAACATACATAGGTACATCCATCCTCACAAACTTTCGTATTTATAATAGGTCTTAGTAGGATGAATGTATCTATAGATACTATTATTAAGTCTATAGAGGTAAAGTTTCTTACTTTGTTTGTTTGTAAGGGCTAATCTCAAAAACTACTTCATCAATTTAAATAATTCTTTTTCTAACGGATAGCCACATTCAACGGGAAGGTTATAGGCTATTTTTTATCCAAAAAAATCCCTCGAAAACGGGCACAATGCAGGTGAAACCGCGGGGCGCAGTTATGTTGTATAGGTACACCTATTTGTTCCTAATCATAGAGCATGTTATTCGCCACCCACATGTAATGCCAGTGTGGGCCGCACGTGAGAAACGATTTAATTGATATAATCTGATTAGTACATATTAACTTACATGTGTAATTACATATAAGTACCTACTCTTAATACAAACCTACCTAATGCATAATCATAAATTAGAGTAAGTAAAGGCATGGCTGTTATATCCCACAGCTGGGCAAAGGCGCATGTCACTGATTACATCAGTACAGTGAGAAGGAAACTGTAACCAAAATACCTACAGCATTTTTGTTGTTGGTTAATACCTAATATGAAAACGCGTATAAAAAACTACCCTGACAAGATTAAGTTCTTGAGTTCAATTCCCGAGTCGAGCGAAGCATGTGTCTGTTTTCTTTTAAAACATGAGTCGGATTTTAGATTACTCCTAATCCAGTACTGATATCTTCAGTGAGATGAGAGGCTTTTGCCCAGCTGTGGGACAGTACGTTAATACCTATCCTACTAGTTCTCTTTATCTATACTAATATTATAAAGCTGAAGAGTTTGTTTTGTTTGTTTGTTTGTTTGTTTAAACGCGCTAATCTCAGAAACTACTGAACCGATTTGAATAATTCTTTCACTGTTAGATAGTCTATTTATCGAGGAAGGCTATAGGCTACATTTTATCCCGAAATTCCCACGGGAACGGGCACAACGTGGGTAAAACCGCGGGGCGCTGCTAGTGAAATTATATTATACTAGCCGTGCCCCGCGGTGTTACCCGCGTTGTGCCGGTTCCCGCGGGAATTTCGGGATAAAATGTATCCCATGGGTTATTTTGATGTATAACCTATACCTATTACTGTAAAGTTTCATCCCAATCCGTCCAGTAGTTTTTTCGTGAAAGAGCAACAAATATACATCCATCCTCACAAACTTTCGCATTTAAAATATTAGTAGGAAGCAGATGTGTTAATAATTTTCCTGAACCACCGAAATTTTATCTAAATAAAGGTACCTTAATCTCAACCACCTTCCAAATACAATAACTTCACCTAATTTCTAACTGGATACTTATAATAATCTTATAAGAAACTCTCACATTAAACGATCTTATCATAATTACATAAAATCTTATCAATAAAATAATTTAAGCACCGAAATTCAGTAATAACATTACACACACACACACACCAAATACATAACTACATAAGTAACCAAAACATAAAGTATCGAAGTCAAAAAACCAGTCAAAGCACAAAAGAAATGTTAAGAGGGACTCACACTGTATCATAAAAACGCAACATAAAAAACACACACTTTATCACGCCCATACTCCTTCACTTTCTTACCACAACATATACATACAGTTCCATTAATATGTACACACCTTTAACTCTAAAACTTACCAATATAAAGTAAGAATCACAATGAACTTGACTTGAACTAATCAGTAAAGAACTTTACACGGTAAATTTCACCACGAGTTGAGACAATTCCGAACTAACACATTCACTATTCAAAAAATCACTTAAAACGAATATTGGTGTAAGTGACAAACAATAACAGTCATTTGTTTTTAATCGAATAAGTTTTGTTTAATTTTTTAAACGTAGAACGCCGGTATTTTATCTGCGAGCGGCGCATACGCAGGTCGAACTAAAACTGATCCAACCGGTGTGAAGTATGCGTTGTTCGGTCGTGACCGGATCAAATCAAGCGTCAAAAACTAACTTCACGTTTGTTAAGTACCTACGTGTTATATGTAGATGTACCAACGCATTGTTGTATGTTTGCATTCTTTTTGCTGAGTCTCTTAGTTGAGATGGAACAAAGTTTCTTAAATTAATTAAGCGATCTTTGAAATGAGATATGTTTGGACTTTGATTTTATTTGATAAGCAATTTAGGCATATACTTTGAAACTGTATGCCTAGATTCCTAGCTACTAGATAGTTTGTACCTAGATTGATATAATCTAGTTATAGGTGTGTCCAGGTAGCCTAAAGAACTAGCCAAAAGCTTAATAGTTTTGGACTCTACTACTCTTAATTTGCGTACTAAATCAACATATTATTACATTTAAGCAGAGACTAACCTAACTTGGGATCCATAATACCCCCAGGGTTCCGTAACAAGGACTTAACAAAACCATTATTTACTACAGAACTTCACAAAGACTTAAACCTATAACACTCCTTTTTACGTCAGGGTGAAACCTATGTAATTCAAATACCTACGCAAAATTACCATTACTGAAATATTATAGTTAATTAAATTACCAACCGTTGAATGTGGCTATTCATTACAAAAAGAGTTATTCAAATCGGATTGGTACTTTCTGAGATTAGCGCGTTCAAACAAACAAACTCTTCAGCTTTATTATACATATTACTACATACATAGTATAAAATATAGTCGCTATTTTTGTCTGTTTGTTTGTCCGTCAGTCTGTTTGTTTAAATCTTTAAAATTACGAAACGGATTTTGATGCGGTTTTTTGTAATAGGTAGAGTGATTCAAGAGGAAGGTTTTTATGTAAAAAAAATCCCGAAATTCCCACGGGAACGGGCACAACGCAGGTAAAACCGCGGGGCGCTGCTAGTATTAGTATAGATTTATTCTTGCAGTAGCTGAAATTCATACCATCACGACGGATTCTTCAACCAAAGACAACTTATTCCACTGAAGAAAGGGGTCCAGAATGGGGATCAGATCAGAATGGAATGGAATCACTAAGAGCCTTACTCATTAACACTTATTAACAGCATCAAATGTTTGTCCCCTTCCGATATAGGCAATTTCAAAAAGAGCAAAAGAGACAAAACACTTTATAACAGTACTAGCAGCGCCCCGCGGTTTTACCCGCGTTGTACCCGTTCCCGTAGGAATTTCGGAATGAAAAATAGCCTATAACCTTCCCGTTGAATGTGGCTATCTATTACAAAAAGAATTATTCAAATCGGTTCAGTAGTTTCTGAGATTAGCGCGTTTAAACAAACAAACAAACAAACAAACAAACAAAACAAACTCTTCAGCTTTATAATATTAGTATAGATTTAAGTTAATGAGCGGTAAATAAAATAAATATGGCGGTTTACTTTTTTCTGTTCAGAAGGAATTGTCTGCTGTAAAATTAGGGCAAATTTAAACTCTCGTAAGCAAACATAGAGTGTAGAGTTGTGGTAGAGCTACTCTCATATCTTTCAATTTATCTTAAAACTAGAAGCGCCCTGCGGTTTTACCCGCGTGTACCCGATCCCGTGGGAATTTCAGGATGAAAAATAGCCTATAACCTTCCCGTTGAATGTGGCTATCTATTACAAAAAGAATTATTCAAATCGGTTCAGTAGTTTCTAAAATTATCGCGTTCAAACAAACAAACTGCAGCTTTATAATATTAGTATATACCCATCGAGGTCAATTAGAACATAATGAACCATTAAAAAGAAAGTTAATCCTACCCTTTGTTTATATTTTGAACTAGAATGAAACGAGATTTATCACAGGATTATCGTGTTAGGAAATCTCGAGTGTTTCGAAATGGCGGAAGGAAACATTAAATTTTAATGTTTAGATTAAACACTTTCTAATAATATTTGCTAGAAATTAGGTAAAAAAATAGCTAGACTTTTACAATGTTAATAAGTCAGTTTAAGTTGGTCAACGACCATAGCCAACCCTGGTGTAGGAGTTGATAGACCACCTTAAGGCCTCCGACATACTTTAACGATTGGTAAAACCAATTCCGATAATTTATCGCGCCCTCCAAAGCACTTTAGCGTTCAGATAGAAATGTCACTATCGGGCACCCATCCGCGTATAGGCAGACTAGCACGTTGCTTAACAATCGTAATGAGTCAATATTGTGTCAAAATGTAGTTAGCTACTATCCGATTTAATACATCCAGATAAACTTGTTAAGATAAGGTTTATAATATCTCTTTCGCCTTCCCCATCCATCTTGTAGGTAGAGTATGGTGCTTCTCCTACGTAACTATCATTTTTAGGTACAATCTATTTATTTTTAAGCTTAAGAGTCTTATGATTAAAGGCGATTCAGCTGATTTAGCTTACGTTCACGCACCAGTCAACGTTAACATAAAATGTCAGTATAACAGAACGTATGTAAGAAAATGAACCGTGGCTTTCTACTGACTGCCCAAATAACTTGAACAGACTATCATTTAAAATATGAAACGCTTTGTATTTAACAGAGATTTAAAAGCGTTCAAAATTGTGAACTTTTTAACGAACGTATGTGACGATAACCAACCGAGAGGTAATTGGCCGATTTTACAACCAGATATAATTTCTCTGCAATCAATTCTTAGAGTCCACTAAAATATTTTGTAGGTACTTTCATCGTACCTTTATTCGCAATAAAGTGTTGTGTGTCAAAACAGCTTAAACAGCTGATTATTTATTATCTAATCGTTGTCAAACATTCACCGATCGTACTATGATAAATGATTGTAAATAAACTACCGATAGCCATTATCGGTCATTACTGTTTCGTGCAGATTTCGATATTGCAAAACATTGGTACTTATTGCAATTTTGGATATTATCGTAAGTATGAAATATGGAGAATAATCTAGAATTAGGGCGCAACATTTTATTTATAAGGTCTCATTGATGATAGCTTTTTAACGCGTTTAAATAGCGTCGAAATAGAGAGAAATGTTAACACGAGCGTTTTCAAATTGATGGAATTTTTGTAATTTTTACAGTGTTCGTCTGAATCCTCCTCACTGTACTGATATCTTCAGTGAGACGAGAGGCCTTTGCCCAACAAGTGGGACATTACAGGCTAATACTTTACTTTACTTTTACAGTGTTCGTGCGAATGAGACTTAAATAACTCTAACACATGCTGCCATCTATCAACACTAATATGAACTAAATTAATAAAATTATTACATCCAAAATTCGGAATGATTTAAAAGTATAGAATATTTACAATAAAGCTCTGGTTTAAATTACAAATTATAACGAAAAAAATATAATAAGCCCAATAATCTTTGCAGGAAAATTAAATTTATACTGTAAACAAACTGCGTAGAATGAAACGTTTTCAACGACGTCAAATATCGTAATGAGTTGCTGTCATGCATCTGTCAACGTCAAATATTTTTAACGTTCTAGTTTGAGAAGATTTCTTTCTACATACATTATAACAATCTTTGGCATAAAATATAGCTCTATCTCTACTTTTTTATATGTTTACGAAAGAGACCACGAACCGTAACGTAAACAGTTTGATTCGAGCGTCCCTTTTCTTTCAACATTCATTTCATTCAAAAACTAACTTCGAAGTTCAAAAGTTTCTGTTTTTGGGCGTTTAATTTGTAACAAATAAGTGATTTATTTAGTTTTCAATCAGGTAATCATATCCAAAAACTAATAATAAATCATAGAAGTTCCTTTTCAAATCATCTTCATTCATTGAATAGGACAAAAACATATATTTTAAGTCATAAACAACAATAGTGAACTTTTAGGTGTGGCTTTCATGCACCTCTTGCCGCGTCAAATTCCTTGTTATTTGTATGGGAAATACTTATTTTACAGGTTTTACACATCTACCAAGACCCTTATAAGTCTCCAAACTATCTGAGAAGTTTCAAGTTACTATTAAATTGAATTTTGGAGGGAAAAATCTAAAATGCCTGTACTGGAATCATGTTGGTCCCCATGTATCTGGTCTTCGAACGTGAAGGCTGGGAGTCGAGCGGTGGCTGTATATACGGCTGCAATGAGCTTAGTGCTAATAACATTTATTGCTTACCAAATGGACGGTGGAGATTCCACACAACTATGGAATCCATTGTTTGAAGCCGATGTCAGAGGATGTAAGTTTATTACTATTTATATTGTTTAAGATACCCCTTAGTGAGAAATTTGTATGTAAATAAAACTAGAAACTAAAAAGGTTAACAAAAACACCTTTAATACAAAAATCTTCATCAAAATTGGTTCACCTCTTGTGAAGATACCAAATTGCCAAATATAAGACAATAAACTTAAAAATGTTGGTATACAACTGGAAAATTGTTTTTTTTTGCTCTGAATAGATTAAGAACTGATGAAAAAAATTATGCAATAAATTGTATTATACAATAATTGTTTGTGTACAGTTTACAGTCTGCAGACAGTTTACAATTTTATAAGTTGGATTAAAAACCAAGTAAACAGGATAAACCAAGAGTTGCTTACAATATTATAGTGACATATCCATTCTGAAAGGATTGTTTAGGGATTCATTAATTAGTTTCAAATAGGTTATGGCCAGCCCTTATGTCAGGAAAACCAGATAGTTTATAAGATAAAAAAATAACCTGTTAGACCGCCTTAGGACCTCTGACATGGTTATTATGATAGTTTTTAGGAATAAAAAATAGCCTAAAGCCTTCCTCTTAAATGTGGCCAGTTTAAATCTATAAAGACAAGCAGTTCCCGACTGGAATATTTACTTATTGTGACTGTAATGTTGTGTTCCAGCTCTGCAGGTGTTTGGGATAATTTTCATCATTATTTTAGTGCTTCTGATAATCTTCTCAGGGTTAATGGTAAGTTATGTTCATTGCATAATTGTAAAAGGAAAATTAAATGTCAAATCCTCATGTCAAACTGTTCTTATATCTTCAGTGAAATGAGGCCTTTGACCAGGCTGATGGACAGTACATTTTTTATAAGTATTCTACTATTATAAATGTGAATGTTTGTGAGAATGGATGTATGTATGTTTGTTACTCTTTCACAAGAAAACTACTAGACATAATTGGATGAAACTTTACAGTAATATAGGTTATACATCAGAATAAAACTAGGCATAAATTTTATCCTGTAATTCCCGCGGGAATGGGTAAAACGCAGGTAACACAGTGCTTGTCTAGTTTTTTAAATAAATAATAACTATTTTTCTTAAAATTTTCAGATCATCGGCATCAACATCTGGATGCGAGGTCTCATGTTGCCGTGGCTGATAACTATGGGCCTGATCATAGTGTTCCAGATGATATTCGGACTCTGGCTTATTGGAGGATATTATATTTATGTTAGTAAGAATTATCCTACTAATAGTCTTTTTCAAACTTTCGCGATTTGTACACATTATTAACATTATTGTAGTGCTCGTGGTTATTTTTTATAAAAAGAAATAATATAGATAAGGTACTACCTATGTTAAAAAATATATTTTATTTAAGTTTATAATAATAACATTTAAGAAAGCATGTGTGTAAGTAAATAAAAACTACATAGGTCATCTTTGTATAACATATTTTGTTTATATTTCAGTTGGATGCCACTTTTGCCGCGTTTATCGATTTTCTCTGGATGGCGTACAATGTAAGTGTAATAGTCATCTAGATTTTATATTATAGAACATATTATTGAGACTCTGAATCAATTTACTGTTAAAATATTTATCTATACTAATATTATAAAGCTGAAGAGTTTGTTTTGTTTGTTTGTTTGTTTGTTTGTTTGTTTGTTTGTTTGTTTGTTTGTTTGTTTGTTTGTTTGTTTGTTTGTTTGTTTGTTTGTTTGTTTGTTTGTTTAAACGCGCTAATCTCAGAAACTACTGAACCGATTTGAATAATTCTTTTTGTAATAGATAGCCACAATTTTCATCCCGAAATTCCTACGGGAACGGGTACAACGCGAGTAAAACCGCGGGGCGATGCTAGTGTAAAATGTAATGGATGGGCTGGTCTCAAGATGAAAGAGAACAAATTAAGATTAGCGCCATCTGTTGCTATATAGGAGAACTAAATTGTATCATTTTTAGTTCTTATTTCATTAACTATTACTAGAGGGCCTATAGGAGCAGATTATTTCATAATTAGTAATCTATATACTATTATTATAAAAAGGTAAAGCTCTAACTTTGTTTTTAATGGCTATTAATCTCAGGAACTTTCAGTCCTATTTCAGTTATTACTTTTGTAACGGATAGCCCCATTCAACGGGAAGGTTATTTTTCATCTCAATGTTCTCACGGGAATGGGCACAACGTGGGTAAAACCGGGTGGTGCTGCTAGAATTGTATAAAATAATATCGGTAATTGATATAACATGTCTTATTTTTCAGATCTACTGCTGGCTTTGTGTCTTCTCCCAATACCAAATAATATTAGAAATGCAATCACCAAATATCGAAATTTTGATCGATTATTAGTATTTAATTATATTTTAAAGACAGATTTATTAAGGATATTAACTTTTTTATTAATTAATTATAAATTCACATGCATTTACCAGTTTAATGACAAGTTTTGTAACGATTTTATTTTGATTGACATTTGTGTTGTTAAGAAATTACGATAGATGGCACTAGTAGTAAATGAAAATGTAATAGGTATTTATATTTTTTTTATGAAATTGAGAAATATGACAAGTTAGTAATAGTTAGTAATTAGTAAATAAGTTATAAATATTAATGACTGCAAGATGAAAATGAACTCCGTCCATTTTTAGATCCATTTTTTATTGTTCAAAATATTTTTATTTAATGTATTGTGTGAATCTCATTTTTAAAGGTATGGAGTTATTTTTTTATATTAATATTTACTCCTTATTTTGCAATCTTGATTTAAGTAAGCATTTAATTTTTGATATGTTTTTTTTGGTAAATGAATGTGTAAAACTTGATTTCTATTTTGTACATAAAATGTAAAACCGTCCAATTAAATACATTTTGATAATAATAATTTATTTTATTTCGAAAACCGCATAAAACAAAAGCGTCATGTTTGCCTGGTACTTTGCAGTAGAAAAACGATGCTACTAATAAACATACTAATTTTTAATACTTAAACTAGGTGTAAGCAGACTACGTCTGAAAACTGAAGGGGAGATACCAACCCCTAGACGGCCGTAGGTATTCCTTTAGCCCGGGAATGAACTTTTTTGAACGAAAATTTATTTTTCATTTTCTTCATATTTTTGTCAGCCAGCAATGTACCTATACTGTATTCAGTAGAAAGCAACAACGTACGAATAGTACATTTCGCGGGTGCGCGAGCCAGTCTGGTAGGTTCCATATTGGACTAACATAGCGATAGGTACCTACCTCGCTCGCTAAAGAGATCGCTATTCTATTTTTTAAATTCTCAACCCTGCTGCCATGCCATTAGATTTTATTTACAAAGCGGGCAACTTACCAATTGAGAATGTTACCTACATTCTCACATAAGTATTAAAATAATACGCAAAGAAAAGTGTGGTGCAATCCATTCGAAACGTCGGGAAATAAAAGTGTTTTAACTTTTTGGCACGAAAACACCACTAGTAATTAGGTACGTTAATAATACCTAACTTGAGTTAGGTATTTATTTGTTTACTTTACGGTAATTATTTAACATGTGGGTACCCACCTCGCTTGAAGCTCGCTGATGAGCTTAAATCTAGAATCCTCCTATTTCCAATACTTTCAGTTTAGTACCTCAGTCAGAATGACCTCGAGAGGCATCGCATCACCTTGCACTTCTCCTGGGCCGTAGACATATCAGCGCTACAGCTACACATCAATTCATGTGCACGAACTTTGTTTACAAAACAGAAACATATTAATCACAACAGTGAAAAGTAATATAAATGTAATAGTGCGCCTGACCAACCGAATTATTTGAAATGTTTTATTAGTTTATGAAAAATTAATCACTTCACTACATAAAACAAATAACAATCGCGATTTTAATTATTATTACATTTATTACGCATAATTGATCCCGCACGCACCTGCCGCGTCCCGGCGCCCGCGCCGAACTGACCTACCCTACATTATTATCACTACTAAAAAGTAAAAATATAGGTAAAGGGCGCCCCGCTTTAGCCCTTATTAAAATAAAGGTAGAATGCATACCACCTGATTTTTTTTTAAAAAAAAAGGACTTTTTTTTCAACGAATTTAATCGAATTGAATAGCAAGTAAAACGTTGTATTTTTTTTTATCCAACTACTGGCAACATTTCACTAATAAACGTCACCCGTCCTTATAAGTCAATGTCAAAGAGGGCAAGTCGGCAGTTTGGCGAAAAAAATTTGAAATTTGTGCATCGCTCCCACAAAAATTTGAGTTTTGTTCTACGAAAAATCTGGTAAGTGGTTTTTGCGTCCAGATTTATAAACTAGGCTATATTGTTGTTGTTTTGCATCCATTTGGTTGAGAATTCTGGTAATCTATGCATGGTTTTCGATCATGTGAAGTTATGGGTGATTGTGGTAAATTATCTACCATTGTTCATTCGTGCCTAACTGTTATTGGATTTACTAATATAGAAACGGTTTGTATTTTTGGGTTGTGAATGGTGAATATTTTTCTTTACTAATATAAAAACTATATGTTTTTTTGGTTTATGAATTGTAAATATAATTGAATTGTTTATATAAGTATAATTAATAAAAGTCTTACATATAAAACGACTATTTTTATTTACCTACTAAGATAGACCATAAAACCATTAGACTCCTTCTATGTCGAATGCTTTAGAAGAAATATAATGTATTGAACAAAAGAAATGTGAATATGTATGTTTTTTAAATTACCTAAATTAGACAAGCAAACCCAGAGAAAGCAACTAGTATAGATTTTTTTCAAACCGGGTTGGATAATGGTACTTAACTATTTTACCACAATCGTAAAATTTTACAAGTCGGTAATGGATAATGGTAGGTTATTTACCACACAAAAAACACCTCTTCCCTCCCCCTTTCTTATATTTTTTTCATCAAAAATGAAATCAGCGGCCCCTAATTACCCAGAAAACACCTTCGCTTTTTCTTAAACAGCCACAGGGGCTCTTGTTTGTTTAAGGGTTAGGCGCCTATCAGTGTTTCTTTAAAAATTCAATTTCGTTTTTAGAAGTGTTGTTTTTTTTATTTTATATACCGTCTTCAAAAAGGGAGGATCAAAAGAGGTTTTTTTCCAAATCGACCTTTATTTTCATATATTTTTTAAGGGTGGTTCGTATTTGGATAAACAAAAAATAAAACGAAGTAATTGAAAATTCTTAATCATTTAATCAGAGAAATAAAAACTTCATTTCGATCTTCAATAAGTAAAAATACATTGCAATGTAAAAAAATGAAATTGAAAACATAACAGATACTCGAGATTGGCTCGTTTTGGCGGCAACAGAAAAAATACTTTTCATAATTTTGTTTAATGTTACCAACCTAAAAATAGAAATTAATAAAAACTAAGAATATTTTTTCAAAATAAAGTTACAACTGTAATTGTGAAATTTAAAATTCTTCCAAAAGAAAAATATCGCTCATTTTTTCTTTTACCGCCAAAATAAGCAACCATGTAAAAGCCTATCTATACCAATCATAATAATTACAGTTTTATTACAAATTTTAATTAACCCTTAAATACGGTTCAACAAAGTTATGATGCCAAGTAAGTATGTGCGGGAATGGCTCCCCCGAGCCACTATCGCAAATTTCCATACAATTGAAGAAAACTGTCATTTTTTAGTTCCATTTTTCCCCGCACTCACTTACAAGGCGCCAGAACAGATGAACATCTCCACACATTTATTGCACAGATAATAATATAATAGCATAAATATTAGCAATAATTATTATTGTTATAATAATAACACCTAATTGAACTAATAATAAAATATAGTTTTTTATTACAAATTGTTTTTTGGCTTGAAAATGGAATGTGCTGAGTATTTTTTTGTCATGTTCCTTACTCAAAAGTCTTGTTAAATCTCATTCTGACAAGTAAAATGTAGGTGTCTGTGGTTTGTTTAATCTGACATAACCATTAATTATTAATGTTATAATTTGACATGTTTTAACGAGTAAGGGAATAATATCCATAGAATTTACAAGGAATTTTCCTATATGAGAGTTGGTGGTAGTCAAGTGTGTTCGTATATTAGGAGGTGCCACCAACGACACCTACAGATTTTGTTCTACTTTCCTTTAGTTCTCATTTCTCCCACTTCCAAACTAATCTATCACCAACTCTAATACATTATTTTGGACCTAACTTGATGTATTATGGAATAATAAATGTCTGAACAGTATTTACAATGACCCTTAAATCGAATAATAAAATTAATATACAATTACATCTAAAAATGTACAATTCGCAATGAGTTTATATTAAAAACTAAGTACAGTCATGTATTTCTATTGTACAATAATTTACAAAAAGCTTATAATTAAAATGATATGCAATAAGCTACTTCAATAGCCCTGTTGATTGAACTACGGGACGTAGATTTAACTGGTATAGATTTTCGTATTACCTTAATTAGCTACCGTTTTATTCAAAAACGCTCATTAACTAAAGCACTGTTAATTGTTTTGTCTCTTTTGCTCTTGGGAAAATAGCGTATGTCGGAATGGGACAAACCATTTGATAGCTGTTATAAGCGATTATGAATAAAGCCCTTAGGGTTAAGATTTGGAATGGTACAGCGATTGTAAATGCATTTTAATTGTCATTTTCTATATTAAAACATGCTCATGGAGACTTTTCAGAGCTATGCTATACTATGTTGCTATGCTATTTTTGGTATCATTTCTATTGTAGCGCAGCATCGTTATATAGCGATGGGAGTACTCACCAATCATGTCGTAGCATAGCAAGGTAGCGTAGCTTACCTCAGGTGGAAAGACGCCTTAAACTGCAATGAGTATTGCATCCGTATACGATCGATTATAAAACCAGAATCATTTTATTTACAAACTAAGTAATTGAGCCCTTTAACGAAATATTTTAACAAAAATTTTGCTAAACTTAACAATTTTGGAAAGACTTTCTTAAGATGCCAAATTGAACCTTACTGCAAACAAGTTAGAGCACAGAACACTTGTTTATTGTTATTTTACATTTTATTTGATCAATTTTAATTGCTCAACAAAGTTGCCGATAGATTTATCGACATATTTTTATGGAGTAGTAGTAAAGCCTGTAATGTTCCACTGCTGGGCAAAGGCCTCTCATCTCACTGTAGATATCAATACAGTGAGAGATTTTATGGAGTAGGTACTTAAGAGTATCCAAAAATTTAGAACTCCTATTTGAAACCGACTCGTGTTCAGCTCAACTGTTCTGCAGCAAGTGATGTGTTTTACAAGGCTATGACCCATAAGACCAGTTGGTATTGGGGGGTGCTGACTTCTCAACCGATTGGTGCGAGTGAGAAGGATGAGCGGCATGCGCCTGAGGGTGATAGAGATGGAATGATGAAGGGGGATGGAAGAACTGAGACTGATCCAATGGAGAAGCGTAGTCCAACGCGCCAGGCACAGCTGAATAAGCCTGAGGCTTCAAAGGTAAAGGCGCCTCGCCTAAATACGAGTGCCTTAGTGCTTCGGAATAAGCACTATTATCGTAGGACAAAGCGTATTGCTGTTTGTCTCTTGGCGAAACTGACCCTGGAGGCGTCATCGCTGAATGGTAGTCAGCGTACCCTCCATACGCTAAAGAACCTATATCAGTCCCTTTATGGCCTAATTGTTCGCCATAGCCTGAACCTTCGCTGCCTGGAGGTGTCGGCAAAGGACCTGATTGCCCATCACTAGAGTAGTATCCGCTTCTGCCATCTCCTAAGAAGTTGCTCCGTATAACGCTTTCTCTGTTCGCGTAAAGTTGTCTTAGCAAGGCGCTGGCTGGTGTCGAAGTGTGGTTACCAGGAATCTGCCTGTTTAAGTGGTTTAGGTGATGGTTCTGGGTCCCAATCCATTGGATAGTCGATTTCTGTTGCTGCTTCAACAAGGCATCAGTGGAAAAATCTGTTGGCCGCTGAGCAATTTCCTTCCCATCCAAAGCAGGTAAATGCTTAGACATAGCATTTTCTAAGTCTCTCACTGACGTCGCATCAGTAGCACCTTCAGGAATAGTGAGATTGGTTTTGGCGATATCTCTATCAGCTGGAGAAATGGCAGCTCCAGGATTGGAAGACGATTTCCTTCTTTCTTCATCTCTTTCTTCGTCGTCGCAGTCTGCGTGCTTTCTCTTCTTCAGTCTTCTGGCGGGCATTGGGGAGGTTCTTTCTGGTGTTGTGTGGAGAGGTAGCGGTTGAGTGTCGCTGAGTCTTGTCAAATGAGTGACGTCAGAGGTTGGGACGGGGGCTGATGACGCGGAGTCTGTGTTTGAAGGAGGTTCGGTCCGCTCTGCTGGGTGCCTGTTGGGAGGTGGAGGGCCGCCCGTGCTGTCGGTGTCAGGAGGTCCGTTCTCAGGATCTCCGGTTGTTTCCTCTCGCTTCACTCCTTGCACGCTTTCTTCTAGTTGACAGCAGTCCATTACAGTGTTTGGGTATTCACGGCCGCTGTGAAACCAAGAGTGATAAAATTAGTAATCAAGCTATATAACGTATTGTTTATTGAACGTCATATATAGATACATTTTCAATGTATTAACTTATTATGATAGATGAAGTATAAATATCAGGATATGTTAATCCATTTTTCGTTCCAAAAATGCTGGTCTGTTAAGTCTCATACTACTATTGCGGTATAGACAATCGGAGACTAATCAATTTTAACTATAAATCAACAATAGTTTTCGAAATGGTCATTAAAAGCACAATAATTTCTAAAGTCTTTAACATCTTTCTAGAAAATCATCAAAACCCTTACCTAATAACATAATTGACGCATATAATGTTCTGTTCCTCCGCATTCTTGGAGGAGCAGACGACGGTGGCGCAGGTCTGCATCCACGTGTAGCCGCCCAGCTTGTTCATTATCCGGTAGTAGTGCGTTAGCACCTGGCCCTTGTTCATTACTGGAAAGATACACACTCCGTTAGATTCTGATGTCCCAAGCCAAGTTTATTGTACTGTGGACCAATATTGGTTCATGACTGTACTATAAATCTTAGTTGAAAGAAAGAAGAAAGAAAGAAGCAAGAAACGAAAAAAACAAAGCAAAGACAGAAAGAGTTGGTAAACATGAAAAGGTAAATTGATATGGAATGGAGTTATATCAAGAATGATTTTCTGAAAAATAATAATCATTTCACTGTCGATATACATATAAAAGTAATTATTGAGTAAAAGGTGAGCTCTTTTAAAAACCACAAAGCTTCATACTTATTTGGTAACAAAATATAGAGGAAACGCAATGCAACTGTAGTGGAACACAATCTGGTGATTTAGATGCTAGGATGTACTGTTGTAAAAGTTGAAGAGGATAAGTTGAGGACAGAGAGAAAGGAAAAGAAGCATGACAGCTCTTCAGTTTAAGCTGAAAATATAAGAATATCTTTTCATCATCCAAACAGCAAACACCGACAAAATAGGAGACACCAACTGATTCACCTAACTAAATCAACAACAAGCCTAATCCATCACCCAATCAAACTAACTTGACCTTCAATTTAACTAACCCGAATACAATAGCAACTACAAACAATGATGTACGAGTATCTTTAGCAGAAACTATAAAAGAATTGATTATGAAAACAAAAGACGAAGTGACAAACACGTGTTAGACGATACGTGATTCATTAGTGGTCTGATCATTAGTTTGTTTGTGCATTGTTTATCGCCGCTTGTTAGCTTATATACGCGATCGGAATTGGATTTTGGCCAAAGTTCTTTAGCACCTACTTTTGAGTCAATGTTTCAAGACGTTAAAGGGATTGTTGGCATAATGTCAGTAGTGTGTCTTTGTTCTGCTTAGAATAGTTTTGTAATAGAAACTGCTGTTTTCCTTATCTGATGTTTTGATTTCTAGGCCTTATAATGATTAGTTTTTATAAGTACTTTAAAGGGTTTTATTGTGTCATCTGTGTTCTGTTGATCAAGATTGTTTTTCTATCTTAATACCGTTGGTTTTTGAAAATTATTCGGCTTATTCTTCATCTATGCCATTATCAGATCATCTGAGGTCTTCTATTTCGTGTCGATCTACTAAGACCTAACTATTCCTTTTTAATTCACAGCAAAGCATATATGTTATCTAGTACTAGTTGTTCCGTGCGGTGGTTTCACCAGTTGCCCAATAGATGGCGCTAGTGTGATGTCACTATTACGTGATCTACCTTTTATTTTTCCAGATGTAGTGGGGTCTCACCCATACATTTCGTTAATAATGAAAAAAAGTTACTTTAAGATCCGACAGTTAATTTCATTTAAAACTTCAGACGAGGACAAGCTAAGAACTTACGTATGTGGAAAACCTTACCGTCACAAAAATGACTAATACAAGGTAATCAGTAACGTGGCTTCCATATATAAAAAGCAATGAAATCGAAACTACTGACACGAGGCTATGGTCAGTTACAACCCATACTATGGTTAATATGGTCATACCACTGAATCATGACCGGCTTGGTCACGAACGTATGACGCAAACTTGTTACTCCTGACTAAAATGATGAAAGATAGAAGATTTCGCTTGTTATGTGACTGCTTTAGTCATTTGTTTTTGGTATTGATAGGTTGGTTGTTGCACAACTTCGAAGTAAACGGCCAAAGTCATGTAGCATGTGAAGTTACTTGATGATATGATAAAGCAGGGTATTTGATTGGTGGAAAATACGATGGTATTTTATTTGATCATATTTTGACAGTCATTTGGTTTCGCTAGACAAAGGTAGTGTGGTGGAAAAAGAGGACTGGTTTTTTTCCGATGTGTAAGTATTAAAATAATAATGTCCTGCTAGTCACTGCTAGGCAAAGGCCTCTGATGTAACCGAAAATATCAGTACAGGTGAGGAGGATTAGGCGTAATCACTACACTTGCCAATTGCGGATTATGCGGGTAGGTGATCAAAAACCCAAGCAATGTTTGAAAGTAGCAAAAAGTTTTCGCTCGACCTGGGAATCGAAATCGGGATCTCAGTCTTGTCAGACGAGTGTGCACATACCAACCGAGGCTAGTATGCGCAGTAAATATAGTTGACAGAAGAAGACGTAGAACCATAATTACTTTGTAAGATGCAAATGGTTAACGATGGTATTTGTATACGTGTGTGATGCAAGAAATAAAACGAATACAGAAAACAATTATCATGTACGTCGGATCGCGGAGTTGATGTCATAATAATAAAGGATCATTTTATGACTCCGAGGCGTCTCCAACAAATACCAAGGCCCAAACACAATGTCGGAAGTCGCCAACATAACGATTCAATTTTATTACCATATGCACAATATAGCGTCAATAAAATGATCATGTAACCAAAACACATACTGAGTTGTAACCAAATTACCCGCTTTCTAGCAAACACCCGGACTTTTATGTTAATAAAACAATTGTTATTCAGTACCCACTGTGTCCACATTTGACCGGCATCTACATAGATGTTAATTTTAAATTCAAATTGATGGTCTCGTAAAGCTATCAAATGGTAAGGTGCTAGGACCACATGACGCTAACGCCTAGCCGTGATTGGCATACACGAGGCGGCCATTTTGTCGGGCCCGCCATTTGATTGGACGAGACGTCGTTACGTCATCATTATGAATTCTTCCATTCATTATTTTGATGAGGAAGTAAAAAGTATTCGCTATGGGATTGAGTGGATGCCAAAAACAAATCCTAATAAAACGTAATGTATGAAAAGTTTCTGCAATAAACTTTATGGAGGATTTGACGGAGCCAAATAAAGGAGGAATGACATCATTGTTATTGTAATCAGCACTTTGGCATCTATAGTACTTACTGCATGCCAAGTACTAACGGGACCTTTAACGGCGTCTCGATAAAAAACCCAATCTCTAACAGAGAACAACAAGTGGTTTGAGCGCTCGGCTCACGATCCGGAGGTTCCGGGTTCGATTCCCGGTGGGGATATCTCACAAAAATCACTTTGTGAGACTGTCCTCAGTTTGGTTAGGGCATTGCAGGCTGAATCACCTGATTGCCCGAAAAGTAAGATGATTCCGTGCTTCGGAGGGCACGTTAAGCCGTCGGTCCCGGTTACTTTCTACGGATAGTAGTCGTTACATGAGCCATGTCAGAGGCCTTTGGCGGCTCTATAACTCTGACACCAGGATTGGTCAGGTTGACCATCCACTCGATAAGAAGAAGAAGTGATTAGATGCAGAAATGATTCGCAAAGAGCTCCAAGGAGCATAAAGCTCGAGACAGGAAAACCCTGAACAATATTTCAAATGTTCGTAAAAGACGGGGCTCATAAAATAGTAGGAACATGAATCCATCTCGAAGGACATTACTCGAAATTTCCCACGTCTACGTCAAGGGAAAGGAAACCAAAATGATGGCATAAAAATTATTATTCAAATCACAACCGAGAGGCCGAGGCATGGCGCAGGCCTAAATTGTATTCCAGTGACGGATGTGAAGGAAAATATTATTATCGTACAAGTTTCAGACTGTGATTACATTATATGACATTCGGGAAATAAAATGTTTGATACACGGAATAAGATGTTTTGTTAATCATGGGTATGATATCTCAGCTATGATACCTAGATTTTTTATCACCTACATGAAGCCAATTTTCTAATAAAAGCTTATTAAAATACAAAACCACATAACAAGAATCAGTAATTAATTATTATTTTAACCCTTGCGTCAAACTAAGTGATGATTTATTTAACGTGTACTCTCCCAAAGTTGTGTGTCTGTGTGTTTGTTGCATAGTAACTTCTGACAACTTCTAAATTCATTCAAAAGGTGATTACATGAACAAGAGTACACTAAACTATAGTTTGCAGTATTTTCTGCTTTTGATGACGATAAAACCCAAACAGATTTCCCCGCAATCACATAGCTGTGAAACAAGAAGAAAAACACCAATATCCAATCTTCAAAACGAACCAATTTCCAAACAAAGCTTCGATTTGAAAAGATGAACAAAATAACAAAACAGTCTCAAAACCGAAGCCTCGTCGTAAATTTTCCTTGTAAAATTGCCTTGAGGACTACTTGACATGGTTCTCTATGCAACTCTTATTGAATACAAATTGAACATTGCAACATAAGGATTTCACTACACTTATTATTGGGTCACGGATGGACATCGTCTATAGTAGATACCAAGGATAATTAAACCTACATCGAGGTGACATTAAGTATACAATGTTGCCATAGTTCTGATTGATTTATTGGAGGAAGCGATTAAAAAGTTGACAGTTGAATTAATGAGGAGGTTATTATATAACTTCGTTGAAAGGTGGATTTCTATTGCATGAAATATTGATGCTAAGATTGCTGTAGTGGTCGTGGCGTAGTTTGACTAAGTGATGTTAGCTTATAGCGATTGTTAAGTAACGTGCAGCTCTGCATTACTATCTAAGCCCTACCGTGCTTCAGAATGCACGTTAAATTGTCGGTCTCGGTTATTTTAATCGGTAGACCATGGCGGCCTTTCGGTGGTCTAAAAAGTCCGACACCAGGGTTGGCCATTAACCTACTCGAACTTACATTTATGCTAGAATTGAAATTGACATTGAAATTAACGCAAAAATGAATGCAAGCGCTCAGGTCAAATTACTATCTCAAATCCATGTTGTAAGCTCTCTCAATCTAATAGAATTAAAGTAAACCAATGTGTTGCCACACCTTAATGAACAATGTTTAAAATCTTTCATCAAATCACCAAATTAAAAGCGAAATCGAACGTAAGCGCTAGAAAACTTTAAGCTAATTTGATGAATCTAAATGTTCAACTTGACTCGAGTTTCTCCTTTTAAATTGATTCATTTGTTTTATTAGTTATTTGTAAACAAATGACGGTGTGTGTTGAGTGTCTTCTACATGAGTAGTCTATGTATGATATGTCTCGTTTGATACTTACAATCTACATGGCATTTTCTAAGTTTGTTGGCGTCCTCTCCGTGGCAGAGAGCGTACAGATTCTTTCCCGTGAGCTCCTCCGCGGTGTACCCGAGTAACTCTGATACCCTGCTGAAAATATAGGACATAACTTAATAACAGAGTCTAGTATGAAATGTGGTGATCAGGAAAACAGGTTTAAAGGGATCAAGGGTTCAGTTCAGTCTCTAAAAATTCCTTGATGAATTGATTTAGAGTATACTCCATCAATATATCAACTAGTTAGATATTTTTGACAAACACCCATTGTGCCCGTTCCTGTGGAAATTCGGGAAGAAAAATAGCCTATATCCTTTCCATTGAATGTGGCTATCCGCTACAAATCAGACTAGTAGTTTATGAGATTATCGCGTTCAAACATACAAACTTTTCAGCTTTATCATATTAGTATAGAAAGATAAGTATAGATAAAATAGTGATACCAACCTCGGCTCACAATGAGCTATCCTGAAGTCAAAGTTGATCCTGGTCACGAACATATCTGACTCCAGTCTGATCTCATGGACCGAAGGGGGAGGCAGGGCTATCGCCAGTGCCACCATCCCCAGGAGGACTGTTGGGGACTTCCGACTGTGGGAGAAGGAGTACTGCGGCCGGAGGCGGCACAGCATCAGGACCACCTGGAAAGAAAAGGAGGTTGGAGACTCTGAGGTTTCATAGGTTTTTGTCGATGGAGACGTAGTGGGTAGTAAAGAAAAAAAAGAAATAGCCTGTAATGTCCTACTGCTGGGCGCAGGCCTCTCATCTCACTGAAGATATCAGTACAGGTGAGGAAGATAGATTTTAAAGAATTGTTTAAAAGTCGGGTTTTGACAGTTTTTGATCAGTGTTTGGTGTTGGCTTAAGGTCTGTTTTCTGTAGCGACCGCAACAGCAGGCAGCAACTACCTACTAGTTTCTATGAATCTCTAGAAAATTTCGAGCCTAGCTACACTTCTGCATATGATCGGCAGTTGCTGCCTGCGGATGTAGTCCCTGCCGAAAACCTTTAGATATACGAAATAGAATTCCAAGAATTGTGGTGTTTGTACATTTGCAAATATAGTTTCTGGAATGTTTTTAAGAAAGTGTTGTTTTCTGAAGAAATGCAATTTTTTGTTGTTTCATTATTTCCTAGATGATATAGCAACTTTCAAAAAATGACAAACATTTTGTGAAAGTACCTTTTTTAAATAATCCCTAGTATTCGAAAGAAATCAACATACAGTCTTACGTGTCCTATATTCAACTATCTACTCATCCCAAGACAAAATCTCCTATTCCAAGCCAGCCCAAAACACTCGAAACCCAAACACTAGGTAAGCCCCAATAAAGCCGTTACTCACAAAGAGAACACGTACTCCTATACATTACCTGCAAATAGAATCAGATAGTAATGTACGGATTAACTAATTTGCAATTTCGCCAATAAAACCAAGCCTTTGGCGCTCCATTACGATCGCGCCACTTTAATTGCCTGCCTCTTAAGTTGCACAACCATTTAGATGTATGATAAACGCGAATATAACTTTTGGATCAACGATGGTATGGTTTATGGATGATGGTTTGTTGGAAATTGTTGGCAGGTGGATGTGAATGTAGATTGTGCTATGTTTTATAAGGTAATCTAGTAGTAATTATTACAAATTATGTAATAAATTGTACCCGAAGCTGTAATAGCTGTAGCTGTAATAAATTAAGAAGTTATGACTGACACTATCATTAATTTTTCAAAGCTTGCGTTAATGAATCACCTTATTTATTAAAAATATAAGCTGGAATATCCAACAAGCTGCAATATAGTAGAAGGTACCTTACTGAATATATCCAGTAACCCATTAACATGGTAATTACTTTTAATAAATATAAATTAAAATACATCGAGTACAAAATGATGATGAATATACCTATCACTTGTTAATATAATACTTATACTGAGTGTGTGAGTTTAAAAAGTATGTTATACTGACGTACTCGGACTAACTTACTTTTAACAATACTCAATACAAAATTGAACACTCAATCAAACCGAACATAAAACTTAATAAAAGTGTTAATAAAAAAACAATTGGCAACAATAAACCACCCTATTCACCAACAAAAATATGACCACAAAATTGTTAAGATATAAAAGTAAAATTTACACCCGAAAACAATCCACGCGCCATTTTACCTAGTATTCGCGGGTCGCTTGAGATATTATCAGGTTTTATGGCCTAGCACCGAGTTAGGGCAAAAATTATGGGCCCATATAACAGCTCTGGGGCCCCCGGGGCGCACAATAACTCCGGCCAATAATATCTGCGATGGCGGATAAGACAAGACTGTATTTGTTAAGATAATCATTTATCGTAAGAGAATGGAACGGAAATTGATTTATTTGAGCGACTTCCGTTTCTTTGGTACAGTTTATGATATATAGGGTGTATGGTTGTGAAGATAGATATATGTACATACGAGTATAATATGGTTGTTTTTTCAACATGGCTAGATCAATGTTAAGAGCTACATACAGGACTATTGGTAATTAGACCGGATCTTTTTAAGGGGTCGTAACTCATAGGGGACATCATTTGCAACATTTTCACCCTACATAGTGGTATCCGGAAGTAAATCTTTTAGGTGATAATATCATTTTTCTATTATTTCGAAAAATCCAACTTTAAAAATATTTTTGAAATAAAAAATGATCCGGTTACAAGTAAGATTCGGTGCTTTATAGAATAGTGTTTCTCTTTAATCCAAAATTCGGAAAAAAAAAGTAGACGTAATCTGCAAGATGCTGCCTTGTACCTAAATCTAGTACCTATATATTTCTAAAACTATTTTGTTTTCAACATAGGTAATCAATTTCATTGTTATTCTTTCCATAAATTTAAGTTTAGAATCTTAGTTCCAACAGATTCTAAAATCAAAATCCAGGGCAAAACAAAAGTGCACCTAACCTAATTATTACAGAGTAAGTTATGTTATAAACCACACATAGGTACGAAGTTCGACGTTCAAAGTCTAGAATCTAGATCTAGATACCTACCCTCCAATTCCCACCCTCTTGCGACCTCGGATCCTCCTTGCCTCTTCCAACCTAGATTGAAAATGAAAATTCAACTATTCATTTTTCATTCTAAAAGTTCTAGATTGAATAATGACTAACCGATTTCATAGTCGCTCTGAGGATCGAAATTGATAGATAATTTCTACTCTATGTAACTAAATAATGTGTAATGTAATTGTTAATAAAGTATCTAGGAATTATATTGATACCTATAACATATACCTAGATGCAATATTTTTGAAATGAAAAAGTAAAGATTGCTGTTCTTCAAAAATGGTATGTTTTATTGTATGTTATGCAGAGATATCTATACCCACATTTGATAATTTCGCGTAAGTCATTAATCATAAACACCTTTTTATTTATCAAATGATTGTGTCCCTTTCTGTCATACGCTGTTTATAAAGAGCAAAAGAGACGAAACACTTTATAACAGTGTTTTAGTAATGAGCTTTACGAATAAGGCGGTTCGGATAAAACGACTTTAGTTAGACTTATTTATCAAATGGTTGTGTCCCTTTCTGTCATACGCTGTTTATAAAGAGCAAAAGAGACAAAAGCCTTTTAACAGTATTGTAATAAGCGTTTCTGGAATATTATAAGGCGGTACGAATAAAACCTCTCATAAAGTAAGATCAATCTGAAAACATACCATGTCATCAAAACAGCATAAATCTTTAATTCCTTACCCGGTAACCAGAGGACTTGAAGTGGCACCCTCTCTTGGTGAGTGTGCTCTTCATTCGCACGCAGAAAGCTCGGTCCATGCCTCGGTACAAAGCACCACTCGCCGCCAAGGTCATTTGTGATGACACTGTAGGGAAGATAGGTGGATTAGATTTAAGGAAGAAATAAGTATTAGCCTGTAGTGTCCAAGTGCTGGATAAAGACCTCTCATGTCACTGAAGATATCGCTACAGTGAGGAGGATTAGGAGGATACCATGGTTGCCTAATGCGGGTTGGTGATCTCAAACCCGAGCCATGTTTGATAAGTAGGAAATAATAACAAAATGAACAGTAGTAACCATAAACTAAAAACCGTAATACCCAATTTTAAGAACCCGGGAAGGTTTTAAATTCGTTTAAATTCAATTCATGATTGTTTTCTCATTAGTATATGAACTGGTTTCAGGAGTCCAATATTTTATTAATTTAAAAAATGCTTCTTGTATCATAATATCCTAGTTAGGTTAGGAGTCAGTTAGTCGGAGCTTGGTAAACATCTTGTCAAGTAATTCACACTTCACATAAAATTATCTGAATAATTTAACAGTTTCTAGAATGTGTTAAATTCTCGTCGATCTAGAATCTAGATCTATAAAGACATTTATCTATCTGTACTCATCATACTATAAAGAGGTAAAATTTGTAAGTTTGTTGGTTTGTATGTTCGAGCTAATCTCGGGAATCACCAGCCAGATATATATAATTCTTTTTGCAATAGATAGCTAAATTCAACGGGAAGGTTAGTTTTTATCTCGAAATTTCCACGGGAACGGGCACGTCGCGGGTAAAACCGGGGCGCTGCTAGTATTTTATATTAGGTACAAGTGTACATACATATACCACTCTTTTAACAATACCTACACAACACTACATACAATCAGACAGAGAAAATCTTTTGTTAGTACTTGATGTAGCAGTAAATACGGTCATTCACAGGGTCATTTATAAAAGACGACATCAATGATAGCATCAACAGGAAATAAAACTCAAAAATAAAGTTTAACATTGTTTGTCTTGAAGAAATGTTAATAAAGACGTAATTCTCCATTTTGTATGAAATGGTGATGTTTTTACCGCTGATTCACATCATTGGTTGAACGAAGCTCAGAAGCGTGGTTTAATTGATTTACTTTAGTCTCTGTGTTTATGTACAGTGGTTCTTAAACTTTCGTTTTGTCGGCTTAAGTTTAGATTAAATACCTACCTAATGGTGGCTGTAGGCATGTTAAATTGTCGGTCCGCGTTGTTCCTATCGTCAGACCATGTCGGAGGCCTTTAGGCGGTCTAAAAACTTCGACATCAGGGTTGGCCACTAACCAAATCGAACTTACTTACTTAGTGACATCAATTTGGTCTAAATGAACGCTTTTATAATATAACTAGCTGCGCCCCGCGGTTTCACCCGCGTTGTACCCGTTCCCGCGGGAATTTCGGGATGAAAAATAGACGTTGGCCGATTCTCAGACCTACTCAATATGCTCACAAAATTTCATGAGAATCGGTCGAGCCGTTTCGGAGGAGTACGCGAACGAACACTGTGACACGAGAATTTTATATATAAGATATGTCTTATTCAATGTTCCTAAACCATGGCTAGTCGCCGCCCACCGTTATGCACCATAGCACCCTCGTAATAGTATTTACAGTCAGCAAATCAAAATATTTGTCCTGCTTTTTTAATGGGCTTCCAAAAACGAGGAGGTTCTCTATTCATCTGAATATTTTCATTTGCGGACTGTACAATAATATATATGATCCATCTTTCCATTTCCAAAAACAAAATTACAAACACCAGCAACAACCCAAACTTTGAAAACCATTATCACCCATCAAAATGCTTTGGGCCATCAAGTCCAACCTGCATGCCCATCACGGGACAATCCTCCTTTCTCTCCGGGCCTCTTGTTTTGTCCCTCGATTCAACCACGCCCTTCACTGAACAAAACAGACCTGTCACTACGCTCCTGATTGATTTTTTACGAGCATTTTTTTAGAAATTTAAGAGTAAATTGAAAATCTGGAGCCCTATAAACGGATCAAATTGAAATTCTGGTAGATTGTTGATTGGGAACTAATGGGCCAATGTGTGGGTCATGCTTTGATTGGATGTGTGGAGTAAAAACTTTTTGGTAAGTCGTGTTGTCTATAGGAAAAAGGTTGGAGGTTTTATTCGATGTTTTACTAAAATCTTGTACTATTTAAACTACCACGATATGAACACATTAACGCACGCAATCTCGACCGAACGACTGAATCATTTAGGTGTGCATATAGTATGCATAATTTATTCAATTAAGTCCCGTCTAGATTAGTGTTTATAATTACTTAAATCTTCTTATCTATATTTTTTTAGAATTAAAATGTGAACTAATTTGATATACTTAAATAATTTAATGTTTTAGCAGCCAGTTGTTTTACTAAATGCCCCAGCCCAGGACTATTCCTTCTGAAAAGGTTTCATTTCATTCCATTACCTCATCACTGTGCCCTTTTCCTCGATGGAGTTTAAGTTGATCAAGTTATAATCAGCCATTTATTTGAAAAAGTGCACATTTTGAAAAGCAGACTAAAAACAGTAGTTTAAAAATGTGTACCTTTTCAAATTGGTTACTTGTCAAACTGAACACCTATCAAAATAATAAGTGTTTCTTACTTGTAAATTACAATAACTAAACGTCCAAAATATAAAACGGTACCAGTGCAGAATCGGACACAGTTTTTTGTATTACTACTACTCAATGAGTCAACATCAGCCTATCTTTTAAACAAATATCTAAAGTTTTCTTTGAATATAATTTAGCAAATATGGACGTTTAACAAAATATAACGCTTCATAACAAAAAAATTGGAAATTCATTCAACCGAACAGCCATTGAACAAAAAATGTCATATTAAACAAACTTTTTGCTAAATTACTCTTCTTATTTTGAAGAGTTCTAAAATTAAACAGGTTGGCACCTCATAACCTCTTTTCGAAATTAGGCGCGCATTTGGTGAAACTCTATGGTCAAACGACGGTTTATTTTTTAAATTAAAGTTCCCATAGAGTGGAAATATTATTAATTTGTTACAATAATGATTCCTACTGGTTCCCATTCAGCTTCCATAGCTCCCGTGAAGAATTATAATCTAATTTCAATTTGATATTTCGATTATGGGTGAGCGAGTGAAAACTTTCGGTATTGTCACTTTGGTGCAACGGCCTCAAAAGATTTAAGTACTTAATTGAATTTGGAGCATTTCTCTTCAAGCATTTTTTGTGTATATATTTTTTGGTTGTGACATCTGATTGCAACAGTGTAAATTACTCTGTGAAAATGTGGAGTGAAATATCAGAATGACTTTGGAAGTTTTGTTCCAAATCACCTAATGAAAGTGGTCTTGCAAATGGTTTGTTGCCAGTCTATATTAAACACTTATTTAAGATACCTGATAAATTTCATATTTTAAAAGATGGCAGAAACACACAGAATGTCCCAGGTTGTTGGGGCCGAGCTTAATCATTTTAATGCCCAACAGAAAGAAGGCAGAAACTTTAAGGATCGTCTTATGTATTTAAATAATACTAGCAGCGTCTCGTGGTTTTCCGCGCGTTGTGCCCGTTCCCGTGGGAATTTCGGGATGAAAAATAGATTCCCGAGATTAGACATACAAACTTTAAAAAAAATACTCTTTATACCTAATATTAGTTTTATATGGCTCAGGTTTGAGATCACTAACCCACATTAGGCAAGCGTGGTAATTATTCCTAATCCTCCTCACTGTACTGATATCTTCAGTGCGATGAAAGGCCTTTGCCCAGCAGTGGGACATTACAGGCTCATACTTTACTTTGCCTATAATATTAGTATAGATTAGTGTGGAACCGACTTACCATCAGGGTTGTTAGTCCCGTGCTGCGAGCCCTCCTCACTCCCCGAAGCGGGACTGTTGAGGCCTGCGCCTCCCCCCCTGCCGGCCAGAGACAAGCCCAGCTGTTCCGCTACCTCCGCATGGTCAGCTTGGTGCACGTAGTCGAATATACTGCTGCCAGTCATTTCTACCTATAGACAAAATCAGTTCTTAATAAGTAAATTCGAGTAGGTTCATTACCAACCCTGGTGTCAGAGTTTTTAGGGCCTCCAACACGGTCTTGCGATTAAAACAACCGGGACCGATAATTTAACGTGTCCTCTGAAGTACGGTAGCATTCAGATAGAAACGCCACTATCGACCACCCATCCCAGTAGGGGTCGAGCTGCATGTTGCTTAACAATCACAATGAGCGAATATCGCTTAGTCAAACTACGCTAGGACCGCTACCAAATGCTAATAAGTGGTATTCACAGACAACAGACCGTGTATATAAAGTCTTCTGTAATCACGGTTCCTGTAAAGGGGCCGAAACGTCAGATATAAAAATGTAAAATAAAAGCGAAGTGTATCTGTAAACGTAGTTTCAATTTAAAACATACTCTTTCGCTAAGTTAACGTACGGGTTAACATAACAATTGATATACGAGTATATCATCCACAAAATAACAGTAAAACTAAAAATATTTACACTTCTATATCAAATAACCCAAACACTATAAAATCACCAACAAGTTTTAATTACGATCACACTTAACCCTTTAACCGCCGTACGGTCACGTACCGAGTTATGAATGAAGACTTCTTATCACGACATCATACTCAGAGTTCATAGAACTGGTCAGGGTTAACAAGATGATGACAACTCATCATAATATTAGATGATAAAGTGATAGACATGATAATGGTGGCTGTGTGTGATATGATATGATATGAATGTGAAAAAGTTATATAAAATGGTTGGGTGATTAAAAATGATAATGATATTGGTGACTACATATGATATGACTAGCAGCGCCCCGCGGTTTTACCCGCGTTGTGCCCGTTCCCGTGGGAATTTCGGGATAAAATGTAGCCTATAGCCTTCCTCGATAAATAGACTATCTAACAGTGAAAGAATTATTCAAATCGGTTCAGTAGTTTCTGAGATTAGCGCGTTTAAACAAACAAACAAACAAACAAACAAACAAACAAACAAACAAAACAAACTCTTCAGCTTTATAATATTAGTATAGATAATAATATGATAAAATGTATGATTGAGGAGGTTTTAGACTTAATTTGTGTTGGTTTTGTCAATCGAGTTCACACGCTTGAGTACTTTGTCACATTATAAATAGTTGTTATAGAAGTTTGAATATGGCCATTTTGAATAGGTTAGTAGCCAACCCTGGTATCGATGTTTTTAGACCGCCTAAAGGCCTCAAACAACCGGGACCGATTGCTTTACGTGCCCTTCGAAGCACGGTAGCGCTCAGATAGAAAGGCCACCATCGGCCACCCATCCAAGTAAGAGCCGATCTGCATGTTGCTTAACAATCGCAATGATCTAACATCGCTTAGTCAAACTAAGCCACGAGCGCTGAATATAGTAAGGGTCTTTAACGCCTAGCAAGTAAAATTACTAAAAAGGACCCAACGTACGTTTCGGCAACTAAGCCTTGGATGAATTCCCATCAGCTATGCTACTTCATCATCAATGTTTTGCTATGTTGGTGATATCACCATCACTGGTACGTACTTATGCTAATTTCAATATAATTGTAATAGTGTGATACTAAACGTTTAATACATGTATAGTCAAGTATAAAAGTCGATGTTGAAAAACAGTTGAACTTTTTAAATGTAACAAAACACTTTAACACTAAAATATTCCTTATACTAAATGAAACGGGTCTGTATCACGTCTCTGTCGAGCGGTATAATTCGCTCGAAACGTCGCGGGTACCTACGTATTTTTTAGTAAAATACGTTAAATTATCTAACGCGATACAGACCCGTTTCATTTAGTATAATGAGTGCAAATAAGTTTAAAAAGTATACTAAAATATTCCATTCAGGATTTTTTTTATCTGAATGTGTTCATCAACTTTCGTAGTCGATAGTACCTCTGAAGAAGAAACTCCTTAAAAATTCTAAAATAAAACACCAATAAAGATCATATAATAAGTATTTACCAAGAAAAGACCACCGTATGGCGGCCATTGTGTTATTTATTCAAACGAGAAGCCATGGCGGATACACGTCGCTGGAATATCTAATAGGATCCCACAATTATATATTTGATAACATATATTTACAATTTGCATACCGTGAATGGATTGGGTGTGTATGAAAGTATGAAATTTTAATGTGTTTATAACTGGTTAATAATATGTTGGAATGAAAATAGGATGGAACTTTGAAAACTCAAATGTCATACATTTTTGATGCAGCTTTCAAAACATTATGGAAGGAATTAAGTATCTACTTAATTTTGAGTACTTGAACGGGGGTCGTATTATGTAAAAAATATTTTTTAAAATCGAGATTAACGTACCATTAAAGAAATTTTGTATGACAAATCTCACACAAACAAATCTCACTGAAGATATCTGTACAATGAGGAGGATTAATCGTAATCACCACGATTGCCTAATGCGGGTTGGTGATCGCAAACCCGAGCCATGTTTGAAAAGTAGGAAACGTGTTTTCGCTCACCTCGAGAATTGAACCCGAGATCTTTGGCTTGGCAGGCGAGTGCACATACCACTAGACCACCGAGGCGTTACAGAATCATGGTACTGCAAGATCGAATTAGAATCATTTTGGAATCAGTCAGGAATTCAAGGTGATCTTAGTTACAACATACTCTACAGTTAGTAACTTAGTTACATAAAAGTTAAGAACAAAGTTAATGTCTCATTGTCATTATTCTAATCTAAAATCTTACCGTTAGGAATTCTAAAACTGCAATGAAAATTCCACTATCATTAAGACGAAGAAGGTTATTGTTGAGTCAACTTGGGACAGATCTACTCATTTTCGCACTTACATAGTTTAACTATGCAATGTTGCTGCAATTGTTAAGCAACGTGCACCTCGGTCAATGCTAAGATGGGTGGCCGATGGTGTAATTTCTTACTAGCGCTACCGTGCTTCGGAGGATACGTTAAATTTTTGGTCCTGATGGTTTCAATCGTCCTTCTAATATTATAAATACGAAAGTTTGTGAAGATGAATGTATGTACCTATGTATGTTTGTTGCTCTTTCACGAAAAAGTACTGGACGGATTTGGATGAAACTATGTACATATATAGTTTATGCATCAGAATAACATGGAATACATTTTATACCGAAATTCCCGTGGGAACGGGTACAACGCGGGCAACACCGCGGGGCGCTGTTAGTTAAACCATAAAGGAGGCTTCGAGGGTGTTGACGTCGTTTTTATTTTTGATGAACTGACGCAAAGCAAGGACGGGTCGCTATTTATAAAATAAAGTACCATAGATATTTAATAGAGTAGTCCATACACGCCTTTGACGTTAATGAACCATTAGTAATAATTATGGTAACATTATCTCTATTCACTTATCGGATAAAGTTCTTCCAAGATGTCAGTGCTAAAAATTATTTTTAAGAGTCCATTAATAAAATCATTTAAGAGCATATATCCATGTTACTAATGACGTGGTAACTTTCCATACATTACATGTCAAAATCACTCATTAAATCTCTACTTAAGAAGTATTTGACGTCTCTGAGTACAGACGTTAGTCCCTCAGACCTTACTCTGTCTCCCTCTAACAAAGAAAACAAACTCCTTCATTGTAAGAAAAAACAAAATTTAATATAGCCCAAATGTCTAACGAAAACCTTATAAGAAAGTCGTATCTCACTTATTTACCAGGAAGTTATATATTTTATTTCTCACACACACGTAAAGTTGATATTGAGTTACACACACAGTCGAACACACGCTGACGATGTTTGTGTGGGGGTCGTAGCTCTAGTGTGCGTGTTCTGTGTAGGAAAATGTTGAAGTTTAGTGAGTGTGTGTGTCTGTGTGTGTATAAGGTTCGGTTCAAAATTAGAATTAGGATCACGTGTCTGCTTCGCTAGTACGTGACCAGCATATCGCAGCGTCCCTTTCTCCCCATCTTGCTATCTCTGTCGCACCCTCCCCCGGAGCCATGTTTTCTGTTTTCGGCTATTTTCACAACACTTAATTTCCTAACATTATTTTTGTGTTTAATTCTATTTTTGCGCCATCCATTACTGCTTTCTTTAAGAGCAACGTTTTAAGTAATCATGTCTTGAATTTAATGTGTTCTTGGAGACGAGTTTAGTAACTTAGCTTATTTGCATACATATTGTATTTCATTTTCTCAATCTAGTACTTAGACTATTGGACTCGTTTCATTATTGAAGTAGTAATGTAGCATTCTCACTTTTGTACATTGTATTCCCTTAGCAATTTCGTAATAACAAGAACTCAGTTTGATTAAAGAATAAATTGTGACACCAATTAATATTACCAAAAAAATACCTATTTTTATATTATAACTAGCAGCGCCCCGCGGTTTTACCCGCGTTGTGCCCGTTCCTGTGGGAATATCGGGAATTTTTATACATAAAAACCTTCCTCTTGAATCACTCTACCTATTACAAAAAACCGCATCAAAATCCGTTGCGTAATTTTAAAGATTTAAGCATACAGACAAACAGACAAAAATAGCGACTTTGTTTTATACTATGTAGTAATGCCACCTAAAGATTTAATATTCTTCAAATCTCTCAATAAATAAAACCTTTCATTCATAACCACAAAAACATAAAAATATCATATTACTCAGTACAGTCAACAAAAAAAGTAAAAGTTTTCACAGAATCATAGAGACTTTAGTAAAAAAATAACTATAAAAGTTGCCCACGTACTGTGCGTAACGTTGCGTTAACACGTATACGATATCTCACATCAGTGCATTCAACACCGGATGTCTTTCTAGAGCCGACTTGAAATTTACAGAGATTTAATCGCCTGACTGTACTTTGTATTAGTGACTTTTGTTGGAAAAAAAAAGTTGGTTGATTGTACCCGTTCCCGCGGGAATTTCGGGATAAAATGTATCCCATGTGTTATTCTAATGTATAACCTATATTACTGTAAAGTTACATCCAAATCCGTCCAGTTGTTTTTTTCCTGAAAGAGTACCAAAACATACATCCTCCCAAACTTTCGCATTTATAATATTAGTAGGATCTCCATGTACTTACTTGTGATAATCCTAAATATATAGACACAGTTTCAGATATGTACAGAAATCTTCCGTCCGCCGCGACTGATAAGGCAAATCCGTCCAGCGACTGAAACAATACAAAAAACATTATAAGTAAGCAAGTAAGTAAGTAAATGAGTGAGTGAGTGAATGAGTGAGTGAGTGAGTGAGTGAGTGAGTGAGTGAGTGAGTGAGTGAGTGAGTGAGTGAGTGCGTGAGTGAGTGAGTGAGTGAGTGAGTGAGTGAGTGAGTAAGTAAGTAAGTTCGAGTAGGTTAGTGGCCAACCCTGGTGCCGGAGTTTTTAGACCGCCTAAAGACCGACATGGTCTAACAACCAAAAACAACCGGGACCGACAATTTAACGTGCCCTCCAAAGCATTATTATTTTAGGAGTTCCATTCCGTTATTAACATAGGTATATCAATATTAACGTAGCGTTATAGATTTAAGCAAAGTGGAGCTGAGCTCAATCGACCAATTACACGCATTGACAGATAGTTGTCAAAATCATTTTGTAATGCGGTCTTCTTCTTCATCGAGTGGATGGTCAACCTGACCAATGCTGGTGTCAGAGTTATTGAGCCAAAGGCCTCTGACATGGCTCATGTAACGACTTCTATCCGTAGAAATTAACCGGGACCGACGGCTTAACGTGCCCTCCGAAGCACGGAATCATCTTACTTTTCGAGCAATCAGGTGATTCAGCCTGCAATGCCCTAACCAAACTGAGGAAAGTCTCACAAAGAGATTTTTGTGAGATATCCCCACCGGGAATCGAACCCGGAACCTCCGGAGTGTGAGCCGGGCGCTCAAACCACAAGACCACGGAGGTTGTAATGCGTTGTCATTGGTCGATTGAGTTCCGTACAGCTCCACTCCGCTTCAATAAAATTGCATCTTAAGAATGTAATGGCTATTGAAGGAATAGATAAAAAAAAATGTACCTAATTACATTTTTCAAATAAATAAATGAATTTTTATGAATTTTAGATTATTTGACATTTCACATTAAATAAAAACTGTATCTTTATTATTTTTATTATATGAACCAATCGGCTACCTCGTGTCAAAAATATTTCGTCCAATAACCCGCAATAATCTAGTTTCATTCATAGACACATAGAAGTGGAACAAATTGTAAGATATCGACTGTATTTTGTGGAGTTCACAAAAAAAGAACAATAGACCAAGTCGAGTGAGATGACGAAAACTATCCACACGGGCCAAGATGTCAATAGATATAAATACAGGTCGCTAGATGTGACATGTTGGTTTAGTTAGATCACTGAGAAAAAGAGAGACTTGACAGAAAAAAGAGTAGGAAAGAAGAGAAAAAGGTTACCTGACGGTACGTTGTCTCACACTGTGTACCGAAAACCAACACACACTGACAGGTATTTGAATGCTGCATCACACCACCATCCCGCTCATCTGCAGTCTGTAGTCACCACACTGACGCGCAGAGCCCATGACCTCTGTGACCCTGAACATTTACAGAGCGAACTACAGCATGTTCAGGAGGTACTGAACCGTAATGGCTACAGGACTGGCAGACCGCAGACGAAACGCACTAGGCTGAAACACGCTGAGGCGACTCGACAACCGGCGTTTTTACCTTATGTGAAAGGAGTGACGGATAAAATTGGAAACCTACTCAGACGTCTTTCAATAAAATCGATTTACACCCCGCTCACGAGAATGGCCAAACAGCTGCGAACACCGAAGGATGTAATACCCTTACAGATGCCGGGTGTTTACAAAGTTGACTGTAGCTGTGGTCATTCATATATAGGTCAGACCAAGAGGACGATCGCCGAACGCGTTAAGGAGCACATAGCGGCTGTGAAGAACCGTCAAATAAACAAGTCTGCTATAGCCGAACATTTAGTTGACTCGGGTCTCAATCACTGGATCGAGTTACATGACCCTAAAGTTATTGCAAACGAGCCGCACTACTACAAGAGGATCATTCGGGAAGCGATTGAAATAAGGAAATATCCGAATTTCAATCGTGAAGACGGTTTTAAACTCTCTGCGGCTTGGAATCCGGTAATAACTTATAAGTGTTCGAGACGTGCCCAAAAGACCAAGTGCCAGGATACTGTCAGTGTTGTGTGTCAGTCTAATGTGAACGCACCTTTAAACTCTAATATCGACCATGTGAGGGTACTTCCAACACTTGGAACGTCTACCCTCCCATCACAGCGGTAACTCCAATGTCTTCAGTTCACCCGCGACCACGAGAGGTGCAATCCCCTCGAAACGTCGGGAAATAAAAAGTAAGTTATTACTTGCTTTATTAAGTTTCTAACACGAAAAAACCCGTGAGTACGTTAAAACTATGTGTTCAAATCGTGTAAGTTTAAAAAAGACAAAAGGTTACTTATCTTTGTTAAATAGAAAGATAAGAATAGTTAATTTTATATTAGTTAAATAGGAAAATAAGTAAAGGTTTTATTTATTTATAGTGATATTTAATTAAGATTCTATATCAACTTTGTTATAATAAAGTTGTTTATTTTACAGAATTAAAATTTTATGACAATATACTAGTATACATATAAAATATGTCAGTCGCTAATGCCACATCCAGCAACCCAAATTCTGTACAAATATACCTATCATTATCAACATTTTAATGAGATGCATAGTTGACAAAATACATCAGCACTGATGAATAACACGTTTTTATAATAAAATACTGCGTATAATCGGAACGGCATGATGGTGGAAAAAGAGTTCTTAAAAAAAGGATTATATCTGTAATAGACTATTGTGAGTAAAAACTTTTTATAATTTTGTTTTTCGAACGTGGCTCTAGTTTTGAAGTTATAAGTTGTTTTTTTTTCTTGTTTGACAGTTGAAGACTCTTCTGTTTTCTTTATGTTCAAACAATTGAAAATGGAACGCGAGTTTTTTTAGGTTTGTTGTGATGAGTAATCAAGGTTAGAAGGTATTATTAGGTATCTAATTTCATTGTACTATTTTTAGATGTTTTTTGGTTGAAAAATACCAAGTTAAGCTAGTAGTTAGCTAGTAAAAGTCGTTGGGATTGAACGAGTTTACAAGCTATAAGTTGGTGAGTTCAATAGAGCTTGAGACATCCAGAAATTCCCTTTTTTAGATTCAATTTTGCTAAGCGACATCTTAGTTAGATTAACATGATATACAGATACATATGCCTTTAAGATACCTATGCCTTTAAGACCATACAACTATGTCATTTTAGGTTCTAAGACCTATCTTTTTGTTTAATCATTAGTATACTAAGTATTCACAAAATGCAAAAGCGTTGCCAACCTTGAAACCGTTCACAGATAAATGGTTAAGCAATAATCTAAAACACGCACGTCCAAAACAAAAAACTACAACCAGTCCCGCAAAACTTGCATTAAATATGAAAAAAATAAATAGAACTAAGGAATCACGTACATTTCAAGTCTCTGAACAGTGAACAGTAACCGCAGCGCCCACATAATGACAGAATCGATTGCAAAACGAAACAATTCACTCGAAATTGTTATATCGATAATAGATTTTTTACCCCTGCCCTAGAAAACGTATGTTCGATTAATAACATTTTGAAATTTTTAACCGAAATCAATGAAATATTAAATTAGAATTTCGTAAAAGTGTATGTTGTTAGTTTCGATTGTCGCGGTATAGATTGTGTGTTTTGTTTGTAAAAAACCGTTAAGTCGGTCATGATTCTCTTAGAAGTTGCGCAATGTATGCCGATATTTAATTGGGTGATGAAACGACGTCGTTTTTCAATTGTTTCTTGGCGATTTTATTTAAATTGCGAGTGTGTGAGTCATGGGTGACGGAAGAAGCGATTAGTAGTCGGTATAAATATTTATTATGGTGTTTGTGTGTATAGTACCATAGACACTTAGAGCAGTGAAAAGAGTTTGCGTTTATAATATGCAAGAGTTGTTGTCTGAGTCTATCTATTGTCTGGTTCTACTATACTGTCTCTGTGGACTGTCTATTATATTTTTGCAATATGCGAGCTGTCTTCTTGTGTCAATGAACTTTATCTTTACAATTCGCCAACTCGCAGATTGTAAGCTGGCTAATTTTAACAACACCTTCTGCATGTAACTAAACCATCAAATATATGTACTAGCGCCTGTCTTTACCTGTAATATATGAGTTCCTTGATGCTGTTCAAACAATTCCATCGCCAGACCCGCTGATGTTCTTCTGCTTTGAGCTCCTGTAACAAACAGACAGACAAATTAAATATATATTTTTTGTATTAACTAAAGTAGTTCAAGTAGGCTAGTGTTCAACCTAGTGTTGGAATATTAAGACCGCCTAACGGCCTCTGACATGGTCCATACGATTACAACAACCGACCGACAATTTAACGTGCATTCCGAGGCACGGGCGCTCAAATGGGATTAAGTGGAATCTAAATTCATTATAGAGCGATATTGGTTTTGCTTAGATTTTGGTCTTTGTTTCACCAAACAAAAGACATCAACGGGTGCTTTGCATATTTGATAACTAGCAGCGCCCCGCGGTTTTACCCGCATTGTGCCCGTTCCCGTAGGAATTTCGAGAAAAATAACCTATAAGTGCTATAATAAGCCCTTCCTCAATAAGTAGACCATCCAGGACTGAAAGAATTTTTCAAATCGGACCAGTAGTTCCTGAGATTAGCGCTTTCAAACAAACAAACAAACAAACTCTGCAGTTTTATAATATTAATATAGATTAATAGTGCCTAAAACCTTGCCTTTGAATGTGGCTATATATTACAAAAATAATTATTCAAATTGGACTGGTAATTAGTTGAAACGAACAAACTTTAAACCTCTTTATAATATTAGTATTGATTCGCCACCAACATCTATACTTCCTAACTATAACTCCGCCTCCATAATTCGCTCACTCATCTAAATGTCATACCATGTCACAGTAAGCTACCGTCCACAACATGAAGATATAAACAAAGGAAGAGCGCTACCGCTTGCGATAATATCAGGGGGTGTCAAGTTACACAGTGGTTTATGATGTCTGTCTGTCTGTCTGTGCTTTTAAAACTTCACCGTGAAGGTAGAATGAAGAAAAAGAGTACAAGAAGCTTATATTTTACAGTTTTCGTTTCTTGTAGTATTTGTTTGGTTTACTCTGCAGAACTATAGTCTATCTATAGAGACGTCAAATGATTCCTTAATAGAGATAAAATGAGTGATTTTGACATGTAATGTAAGAAAATATACTTCTATTAGTTAAGTGTCGATTTAATGAGCGCTTTAAGAATGTGTGAATTAGTATGGAGTATTTATTTATTTATTTTATTACGTTCTATACTAAGTTTAGAATTATTTTTAGCCTTCTTTACGAAAGAAAGTGACATTAGTGGAGAACTCGTGACGTCGTGCAGCGGCGGCTTCGACAGACAGACACGACAGCACACGACCGGGAGTATAGATATTCATTAATGTTATTACTGGTTTAGGAAATATACCTACGTTTTTTCTAATATTTATTCTAATAGGAATAGCAGTTCCCGAGATTAGTATGTTCAAACAAACAAAAAGAACCAAAAAATCAAATAAAGCTTTAAAAACCGGCCAAGTGCGAGTCGGACTCGCGCACGGAGGGTTTCGTACTTTAAAAAACGGCAAACGGCACGCATGTTGTATGGGAAGCCCCCTTGAATATTTGTTTTATTTTACTTTTTAGGTATGGAACCCTAAAAAGCAAACTTTAACTACAGATAAATTCACTAGTAATTTTAATCTTTTTAAAGTGTTTTTTATTATTAATAAACAGTTTTATTCCAATAGGAGAGAAAGTATTTTTTTCTTTAAAAAATACAATCTTGACACGTGACTCAACTCAAACAAATTAACAATCAAACAAAGCATTTCTCAGTCAACAACCCACAGAAAACAAAAGAACGTTTCCTTCGAACATATCTATCTATCGTAAAATGCATAAAAATGTGCACTTTATAACCACAAAGTTGTATGTCGTATCATACAGTCGTAAGTTTACTGCAAATAGAACAAAACAAGACTTTGTGAAACGACTCTATTCGAGAAGTAGTGACACTGTGATTACTTGGGTTTGTGGGACATTTTTTGTGAAGTTAAATGATTTATAATGATAATACTTTTTGTAGTTTTTGAGAGTATTTCGATGGAGGTAAGTGAGAGGCTTTTACTCTATTCTTCGATAATTTAGGTTACTATTCATGAATTAAGCAACATAACATACCTACATATGTTACTTTACCACATATGTTACTAAATATGTTAGTCTACTATCAATTAACGCTATTTCACTTCACTTAAAATTATTGAAATCTATCAACTACTTTAGATATTTGTGAATATTTTAAGTTAGATTGTAACCTTCTACATAAAACAATTGTTTTAATATTAATAATGTACTTTACAAAGATTACCTTATGAAGAAGAATATATCAAACCATTCGACCTACAAACCTAGTAACACTATAGTAAAGTATTAGTCTATAAAATGTCCCACAGCTGGGCAAAGGCCTCTCATCTAACTGAAGATATCAGTAATAATAAAAACTAACACTATATACTACTAATCTAATCTAAAACAGATCAAAAAATTATCCCACAAAGCACTGAAACCGCATCTACCCTACAAGTTGAAGTAAGTCGGCATCACAAAGGTTAGTAACAGTATGTTTTGTTGAATTAAATCGTAATAAAGAACAGCGCCGGTCTATCTCCGCATCGCTGGTTAAATATGGCTTACCCTAAATCGCGACTATGTGAATTTTGAAGATATGATTCCACGTAGATGGTCTGAGTTTAGTTTTTACTTTAAATTGCTTCATAGCTTTACTTTTGACCTTTTTGACTTTTACTTTGGACTTTTTAACTGTATTGGTGATAGCACGAAATAAAAAGTACTTAATTGATCAACTTAAAAAAGTAGGTTCTCAGTTTGACAAAATAATTTTGTCATACGATATTGAAGTTACTGATTTTTAATCGACTTTCAAAAAAGGAGGAGCTTCCATTTCTTCGGAATCTTTTATAAATTATGGTATTTAAGTTGATTCAGTAACGATTTTACTTTCTATCGCGTTTAAGCATAACTCGATAGAATCAAAACCGATCCAGCCGTGGCGACAATTGCGTTAAACATACTTTTTTCACCTCAGTACAAGAATATGTACGTTTTTTATATATTTAACTTAAAGTTAGTACAATCGGGAACTTTCTTTTTCAATGTCGGTTATTAACAACCAGCAGCGCCTTGCGGTATTATCCGCGTTGTGCCTGTTCCCGTGGGAATTTCGGGATGAAAAATAGCTTATAACCTTCCCGTTGAATGTGGCTATCTATTAAAAAAAGAATTATTGAAATCGGACAGGTAATACCGGAGATTACCTCGAACATACAAACAAAATTACAAATTTTACCTCTTTATAATATTAGTATAGATAACATTTCATAATGTCACTTTTAACAACAATATATTTTTTCATAACACAAGAAGATATACATTACACCTAATAAACGTCATTTTATTAAGTCTGTACTGATCATAATACCACCAAGGAGATCACAACATAACGAGAAAATTATACCAAGTCTTAGAGGGTTTAATAAAAATTTGTAGGTGCTGGGGTGGGGGCGTTAATGACGTTTAAAAGATACTTCGGTGGAGGGAATGGTGATGAAAATGATTGTAGATGATAGAGTTTTTTTCTTAGAACATAATTAAAGGTTTCAAATATAGTGTTGCAGTGTTCAAAGGCGTCGACAAAATCGACGACTGATTGACGTATTTTCTGTATAACGTCAAAAATAACCTTTCTTAAATGATTCCCAGTTCAGTTTTTTGTAAGTACGAGCGTTTAATGTTTTTGATATGGGTAACTAAAATGTATCAAAATTACTAATAACACGGAATTAAATCCAATATTTTTTTTATCAAATTAAAGTGAAATAACTTTAAAGTACTACAAAAATCAATCATTAATTTTGATTAAACCGTACTGCCCCCGATAGTTGAAAGGGCGCATCTAACATTTTTTGCGAAATTGAGTTATTTATACCACCGGAATCAGGAAAAAAAGGCGCATCTATCTGTATTTTTAATTTTTTTGTATCTTGCACCGTTGCGATTTTACCATAGCGAAATAGGGCATATTTACATACTTTATACTACCTATTTGAAGATATAAAGGCGTATTTAACGCAAACTTAACTAAAAAGGCGCATTTATGTAGGTATGCCATAATACGTGACGTTTCATTTTTAGTTTTGGTAATCTAAAAGTCGTAAATGACCAGTTGCGTCTTATGCACTATTTAAAATCGACATTTGTACTAAGATGAAATTTCAACATCTGCCATTTGCGTCTTATTTACTTCAAACAGTTTGATTTGGTTTAGGCGCATGTGCCTTTATTGTATTTCTTTTGTTACTCTTATTTGATTTTATAATTGTTATTATAGTTTTTATTTTTATGTATGTACACCTTACTCTGGGGTTTCTCATCCGATTAACGTGATTCTTTTTTTGTTCGATGCTGTAGACATTCCCATTGGTCCCATTTAAAGTTTTATCCCAAATTTCCTTAGGGAACCTAACTTAAATTGAAATAATATAACGGAGAGTATAGAAAAAATCATTTATCGGCGTGCTTCTGTGGCGTGCGCTGCGAAAACTATAGATGATACATAAAAACAATGTTCTATACGTTTAAAGAACTCATTTTTTTGCAATAAAACCCGCGGTATTGTAGGCCTATCTATTATAGTTTACGTACAATAACCACTTCTAGTTAAATTTTTTCAATTTAAAAAGTACTCATATTATGATTATAGAGTTATTTTTTGCTTTTTAGTTTTGAAGTCGGTTTTTTTAAACGTAGTTTTATTTAATTTTATTGATTACGGCTCAAAGTCTAATTTTAATACATAAATACTTAATTCTATTAAGTAGGTTTTATTTTCAAACACGCAGATAGGCTCTATATACTTTCTCTTTAGATTTTCATGGAAAAATACTTTCTAAATTTGGATGCAATTTGTCATCCATATTGTTTATTATCTGAAATAGCATAAGATACATCTCTTACCCTGCTAATCCTACGGGATAATGACTTACGCTGATTACGTTGCGGAGCGCTACTTGTGTTAAATACGTTTTATCTTAGAAATAATTATTTACACAGTTTTAAATACTAAATAAAAAAGGCGTATACAACCAAATGCGCCTTTTTTTCATAAAATATGAATAGTGGGTCATACCCGATCCTTAGAACAAAAAGACTTTAGTTGCATTTTTGAGATTGAAAGGGCGTATATGGTTATTTACGTCTTTACAATTTAGTATATAGTATTTTTATCCAACTATTTTGTTAAGATGAAATGGTTTTTTTATATTTTTATATAAAAAATTAATAAATATTTATAATATTATTTATCAAAGTGAAAGAGTACCATCGAGGCCATTACTTGCAATATATAGTATTACATTATTTTAATATATGTAAAGACAGCACACGATTTCCCGATTCCGTCATTAAAAGTCGATTTTCTCCATTTTGACTTTTTGTTACATGCGCCCTTTCAACTATCGGGGGCAGCGTAGCTTAGCATAAGTTGAAATTGACAACTAAACATTATTCCTATCTATTAATGACAATTTTCAGCTTTGCAAGCTTAACTAGGGCTCAAAAAGCCATACCATATATTTTGATACTTGTTATAATATGATATTTAAAGTACCTATATACCTAGATCTCAAACCCTACTCCAAAATCTAGCACCCTCGCCAATACTATCTTCTCACATTGACATTCATTTCGTTCACGCACAATAAGGATTCTTCTGTGGTGTCTGATGAGCAAATTTAATAAGTCCCCCATCGAGTTGACCGCACCAGCTAAAACACGGGGTTGCGTTTACACCGAATGTCCAACCCCTATAGAAGAAAAACAAGTGGCTTTTTTAACTTATAAAATGAAGGAGGTTTCTCAATTCGACCGTATACAGATATCTTTTCATGGCTTATTGAAACGTAAAGAACAAAAGTGGAAAGAGGAATTCTATTTTCAAAATGATTGAGGTGTTTCAACTTATAGGTACTAGTATGGAACTGTTTCCACTTTTGTTGTACAGACACGTATAAGGCTGTTTGATATAAAATGTATCGGAATGGGCCTTAGACAACAACGTGTTTTAACAAATTTATAACAGTTATTAGAAAAAGGTACTCTATCAATATTAATGGGAATATGATGTGAGTATGTTTTTCAATACGTATCGGTAGTCGACAAACGAATGAAATGCCATTGTCATTTGTCTAGTATAGCGGTTTCAAGGCTTTAAAACTACTCTTATTTAAAAATAATCTATACTAATATTATAAAGCTGAAGAGTTTGTTTTGTTTGTTTGTTTGTTTGTTTGTTTGTTTGTTTAAACGCGCTAATCTCAGAAACTACTGAACCGATTTGAATAATTCTTTCACTGTTAGATAGTCTATTTATCGAGGAAGGCTATAGGCTACATTTTATCCCGAAATTCCCACGGGAACGGGCACAACGCGGGTAAAACCGCGGGGCGCTGCTAGTCTAGAATAAATAAACTATGAATGTATCTGGATAAAGCATTTTCTCTGTTAATTGTTTCCTATTACCCCACTATCCGTACCAAGCATTGAAGAGCAAAGTACTACTGTTCTCTATTTCGTGGTACAGTCAGCCAAAAATGTGGTCTACCACCCTACGGTTGAGATTCATATTGTCAAAAGTGGTAAACCACTTTCTTGGCCTACTGTACCACGTTACGGACCGGTGTGTGACCGTGGTCCCAATCTAAACGTGTATTTCACCGCATTTATAGTAAGAAAAGCAATAATTTGGTCTTATTTGTCCATTTCGACATGTGCGGGAAAAGCTAACATTTGCTAAGGGGTTCTGTTTTCACAGCTACGGAATTAAATGAAACGCGCTTGTATTAGGGCGGTGCGGTCAATAGTGAGGATAGCTCAGAGTGGAGTCGATACCTCTTGTTTACACTAGTTATTAGTGAAATAACAAGAACGATTCTTTATATTGAGATCAAGTGATACTTTTATCTACACTAATATTATAAAGAGGAAAACTTTGTTTGGTTGTAATGAATAGGCTCAAAAACTACTGGACCGTTTTTAAAAATTCTTTCACCATTCGAAAACTAAATTATCCACGAGTAACATAGGCTATTTTTCATACCGAAATTCCCACGGGAACGGACACAACGCGGGTAAAACCGCGGGGCGCTGCTAGTTTACCTATATATTGCTAAAAGGTGGAATAGTCAATATTAAGATTTTCTTACAAAATGTACCTAAGGTTCCCCATTTTCTCTAAAGATATTTCATCAAACTGATGTAAACCTACGTTTGCCTTGTTGATCGAATTATCTTTCTAAGATCTTTCATAATTACTAACCACGCATGCGTGCGTTTACCAATCACATCGCATTGTGATTGTCAAACATCGCATTGACATTGTCATAATCTTTACGTAATGCCTTGTGATTGGTCAGTTGAGCTCCGCACTGTCCGCTCCGCTTGCGGAAACGCACCCTTAGCCTCTCTTCATATATATCAAACACTAGCAGCGCCCCGCGGTTTTACCCGCGTTGTGCCCGTTCCCGTGGGAATTTCGGGATAAAATGTAGCCTATAGCCTTCCTCGATAAATAGACTATCTAACAGTGAAAGAATTATTCAAATCGGTTCAGTAGTTTCTGAGATTAGCGCGTTTAAACAAACAAACAAACAAACAAACAAACAAAACAAACTCTTCAGCTTTATAATATTAGTATAGATACATTTAAGCGAAGGCGACTGACGAAGATTTTGAAAAAAAAATACAATATCGTAATGTAGATAAGAGTTAACTATCGATATATATTCTTTTTTAATATTCACAAAGTCCCATAAGTAAACTAAAGGTCAACATCGCCGTCGCTTCTGTGGCATCCCTGTATAACAATACTTCCTTATCCATTAAGTAGTCATACTATAACACCAATACATACTGACCAACACATCTGTTCTCAAGTAAAACTGTATAAGAGTGCAGTGTTGATTGGCGTCCCCCAGGGCTCTTCTCACCGAACAGACTCTAATGAAGAATCATCAACTACCCTCGGGTTCACTCGATATATTGTTGGTTACCCGACTTTGGAATAGGTGTGTTGAATTTGTTTAGTGTTGATGTTGGTATGGGACAGCTGATTTTGTAATCGCGTGTATTGTACTTGAAAGGAGATTTGTTATAACTGACTTATTAAAATGAGGTTCTGTGTTTGATATCGGTCTTTAGCGGAAACTATTATTAAGCTGTGTGTTATGAAATTTTGTGCAAAATCATACATTTCAGATCACAAGGTAATATAAGCCATTCAAAAATGTTCACATAAGTATTTAATCTCACATATTTTCTGTTTAAAAAATCCAAAAACAATTCAAAAAATCAAAGTGAAAGCTTAATAATGAATTGTAACTGACCAATTACACGGCTGGTCAACCCTTCGGCGCGGGTGGGGTCTCCCCGACCCGTCCGACAACGATCGATATCGTATAAAAATAGCTGCGAAATCCGGAAAATGATCCCGGATTCCGGACACGTCCCGTCAATATAGAATCGCACGGGGCGATTATTGTGATGCACCGGACAATGGGCGAAGAGATGTTATAGCCATGGAATTGAAATAAATATGCGATTTTTTTCCTTTGTTTTTCTTTTCTGGGAAGGTAATAATAGTTTTTATTAGGAATTGTTTGTGTTAGAGCTTTATAATCAATTCTTGGAAATTAATATGTAATTTTATTTAAAAAAATATATACGGTCGAATAGAGAAACCTCCTCCTTTTTTCAAGTCGGTTAAAAAGGACACATAATGTGTTACCAATGTCGTTTTACATAATCTTTAAGTTTTCAGTAATTAGTCTAAAAGTAACCGTGCGTCGAACGGCACGTAAAATTGTCGATCCCGGTTGTTGCAATCGTCAAACCAAGTCGGAGGCCTTAAGGCGGTCTTCTAAAAATGATACCCGGGTTGACCACTAGCCTATTCACGCTTACTTAGTCAAAGAGTACTAGTAAAATATGGCGAATAGTGAATAAATGCGTCATCTATACTAATATTATAAAGCTGAAGAGTTTGTTTTGTTTGTTTGTTTGTTTGTTTGTTTGTTTGTTTAAACGCGCTAATCTCAGAAACTACTGAACCGATTTGAATAATTCTTTCACTGTTAGATAGTCTATTTATCGAGGAAGGCTATAGGCTACATTTTATCCCGAAATTCCCACGGGAACGGGCACAACGCGGGTAAAACCGCGGGGCGCTGCTAGTAAATTATATACATCCCACATTAAACTTTATTTTGGACAGATGAAAAAGAAAATGTGGAATTCCTTAATTTCCACACATCAAATGCTCGAATAAATCAAACAGTGCAGACAAGAGAATGTCCACATAATAGTGGGGTTCATTATACCCCGGATTAATAGAAGGGTTAGCTTATTGAGGAATTTGGGATGAAGGCGTTAGAGGGTTAAGAAATTGAAGAAATGGACTTTTGTATTGGTATTCAGTAGTTGTTAATAAAAGCTTAATGTTAAATATTGTGTATATTGGCCCAGTCCAGCACTCAAAAGAGAAAGGTTAATAAGCACCAACTGAAATATCACTATTCCCCAAGATTGAGACATAAAACTTAACCCTTGAACAGCAAAACAAAAGTTTAGAAACAAGACAACCGACCCGGGTCCAATATACACCGCCGTAGCGTTAACCCGTCGAACGCCCGCGGTACAATCTGGCCTTATTTATTGTTATTTTTCTATTTCGCCGGCAGATGCGTATGATTTACGGGGCAACGTATTAAGAACGTGAATTATAACAGTTCCTTTTGGCCAGTGTTTGTTTTGAGAAAGAATGTAGTTTGTTTTTCGTTTTGTGTTCCGTTTTTCTTTGTATTTTGGTTTAGAAGGAGTAGGATAGTGTTTTAAGACTTTTTGTATACAAAAAAAGAGGGATAGATAATATTTGCGATTACATTTTTTGACGTAGAAAACTGCTTATTAATCTTATAAAATTAGTGACGAATCTGAATCTATCTATAGTTGAAAATGGTATTAAGTTTCTCTATCAAAAAATGTAAACAACCTGCATATACATAATACAATTTCAAAAACGTCATATTATCTTATGACAACTGTCAATTCAAGTCTCATTCCAAACTGTATAAAATATGTACACGTCCACCCACGACGGCGTCTCGCGCCCTACTGCCATAAATCACCAGTGGTGCCACCAACCGGCAATATATGGAAACATGTGTTTACGCTGGAGTTAATTTGTCGAATTTATCTGCTTGTCTAGGGTACACGGTATTGAGAAATATTGCTTTTGCTTGACTTATGTCGGTGTTGTGTGGGAAATTTACTTGTTCGAAACATTTTGTGTGTCAGGTGTTATTTGATATTCACTGAAAGTATATTAGAGACTCCTTCCTTAGGTACTTTTGAGATTTTATTTGAATAGAGTATATTTGTTATAATTGATGTTGATTGATATTGTTTTCTTGATTCTTAATTTTTAATAGTCTAGTCAAAGTATTCATAATCTAGCAAGTATTAACACCCTTATCATAAATTGAAGTCAAAATGTTACTCCAAATTTTGTTCATAACCTCAATGAAAAAATCTTCAGAAAATAATGTATCAGGCATGTCTCAAATGCACCCAAAAGTGTCAAGTTACATAAGAACCCACAAACTTAGATAAGCTACGAGCTAACTCCAAACAAACGTAATCTAATTCCAACTAAAATTATCAAACACGTCACCGTCGAACGCACAGTGGTTACGCCAATTAAACGGGCAGGCCAAAATCATCAAACGAAACTCGCTATTTGAATAAACCAAGTCACGTACCCCAAATAAGCAGTACTAACAAGCGGTGTATCGCTTGCACTGATTGTTAATTGATTAGATTAAAAATTTGGACCAAATTCAAGCAAGTATTGTTACAATGGGGTTCGGCCCTAGCGAATTAATTAACCAATTTTAATAGCCCGATCTCTTTTACAATTTGTATGTTGACACTGTGGTGCAATCCTGTTTTGAACCGTGATTACTTTACAAAATAAATATAAATTATGGATTTTATTTAACTAGTGCCCCACTGTTATACTAACTAATATATATTATAAATGCGAAAGTAACTCTGTTTCTGTCTGTTTTTCTGTGACGCTTTCACGCCAAAACTGCTGAACCGATTAGAATGAAATTTGGTACACAGTTAGTCCAGAGCCTGAGAAAGGACATAGGCTACTTTTTATCGCGAAACTCCTACCGGAACGGGTACAACGCGGTTGAAAATGCGGAGCCCTGCTAGTTTATAATATACTATTGTCACTGTACATTCGTATATGACGATAAAATAAGGTCTTATGAATCATTCCTAATAAAGCAGATTGTGAGTTAATCGCAAACTTATAGTAAAAACGCAGCAACTTTATTTTATACCAATCATTGATGAACAACAACAAAATAGCGAACAATACGTCACACACCGTTTTGAGAAATTGCCCACATTCCCCGAACGTTATTGCACATATTTTAAAGGAAAATTGTTACCAATAACTTGCGGCAAACACCTCTAAACTCCCACTAAATCTTTATTGCATACGCGACTGCATTGGAAACTCTAAAATTTTGTCCCCCATACGGTTACGTAGATAATTTTGACACCCCAAAATGTTATGTTTTATTGTCTTGAATATTTTTTTATTTGAATACGCGTATGGAGGTTTGAAAATTGAGTTAAAATGGCAGTGGCATACGTAGTGATGCGCCCCGTGGTCGCGTTAGGCGCATTAGGGGCTAAAATTGGATTTGGTGTGGGGCGTTTTATTGGGACACTTGTTACGAATTTAGGTGCAGTGTGTGAGTTAAAAAAGCTCTTTGTTAAGGTGTCTGGATGTGTTGTGATTTTGGGGGACGGCGGCAGAAAATAAGAGTAATTTAAAATGGTTCAGAGAATTATTTATGCGATCTTGTAAGGAGCTTGTGTTTGGCGATTTATTAGGTTTTAGACATCTGTTTTAGTTATTTCTGTTGAGTTATTAACTTATTATTGATGATTAATGTTGTTTTGATTTAACTGCTTTAGAGAACAACTCTGAATTAAATTCACTCTAAAACCATAATTAACTGTGGCAATATGTAGTTATAAATACTTATTGTAGTTATTTCAGAACTACGATATCACAACTTAGGATTTTAAAAAATACATTTATACATTTTTTTAAAACGCATTTCAATGCTATAACTTGGATTTAAAGAAAAACACAGTAAAACTTCACCATTACCTTCAACAATTTAATAATAAAAAACACCTAAACTTAAATAAAAAGTGCCACCACAAAAATCTCCATCCAACCGCAGACTTTCAACAAAAGACAACATAAAACATTGAATCCCAAACACAATCAGACACATGTGTGTTGACTCACTAAAACAAACGCCATTTTTACCAATAGGTTATATTTATTTGAAGTTGCGGTGAATCAGAGTCCCCATGGTGCATTTATTTGCGTGTACGCCTCGCTAAACAATATTTTAGTGATTTATACACATTTTTGGGCGGAAAAATTTGGCCCGGAAAGTAGTGATTTCGAACCACTGGGGTTAGGTTTAGGGATAAAAGTGAATATTGGTAATTTTTTGTGATTTGGGTTTTTTAATGTGCGACTTTTGCTTATTGGGAATGATTTAACAGAGTTAAAATAATGGAGATTGTGAATTTGTTAAGTTTGTGTTAGGTAATTAATTCAGGTTATGTTTAATATTTTATTTAACCAAGAAAATCATTTATTGCGCTTGTGTCAGAATATTTCATAGCACTATCTTTTCATAATTTAAGTCCTAATTAAATCTATTAAAACCGTTAATTTCTTCAACAATATTTAGTAACTGAATACTACATTAGCACTAATTGAACCATGTCAACATAACCCAATCACTTCATAATCAAATCACAATTAATTTGCCAACCGTAGCCAAACGTTTCAAATGACTCTGCTGACCGTACCAGGGGCGATGTAACACGGTTACCGCTCACAATTACTTGACGAAGGCAAATCTGATTTGCCAACCCTCTTCGGTTATTTTAAACCGACAAGTTATTTTACATAGTTAAGTTGGGGCGGAATTTAACTCTATTCAAGACAAGTTGAAGCTAATCAAGTGGATATTTGTTTAGAAATAGAGGTTATTTGGTTATTGTTATTTAAATTTAAAGGTGGAAATATTAGGTGGGTCTATAATAGTTGATTGGGCATTTATAGTTGGGCTATACATACGCTAATATAATATAGCTACAATAAATCTGAAGATTTTGAATTCTTGTTTGTTTCACCGCACTTAACTCAAGAACTTGTGCTTCGGAGGGCACGTTAAGTTGTCGGTCCGATCGTTAGACTGTGTCGGAGTTGGAAGCCTTTAGGCGGTTCAAAAACTCCGATACCAGAGTTGGCTACTAACGCACACGAAATTAATGAATGAAGAAATTACCAGTTTGATTCAAATAATATTTTTTTCATTGAATAGCTACTTTAAATAGAAAATTATAGTATATTTTTATCCTGAAATTCCCACAAGAACAGGTATAGTGCAGGTAGAACCACGGAGCGCTATTCGTAACATTCACCTTTATAGGAAAAGCTAAAAATTTCCACAGCCAAATTCAATAAAATATTAACTTATAATCTTTTCCTGCCTTATTCATAAACGCTCTCTAATTAAAACACTGTCAGTGAGTGTTTTGTCTCTTTTGCTCTTTGGAAAATAGTGTATGTCAGAAAGGGACAAACCATTTGATAGCTAAAATGCTCCTAGTAAGCATTTATGAATACTCTTATAAACTATAAAAAATAGAAAAGAAAGATAGAATACCTTTCAAGGTCTTACTAGTGGGTGGGGGGTCGCGGCTCCACGGGGGGTCTCCATGACCGGAGAAGTCCCTCAGCTTCAAGTAGCTGATGGTGAGCCTGATGATGGACGCCTTGTCCAGCTGGCTCGTGATGGCAGCAGGGAGAGGCAGCATCTTCGCCAGCTCGTAGAACTCATAGTTCTCCTTCCCTCTTCTAGAACGAGCTGCATCACGACTCTTCTCTTTCCGGAGTTCGAGGATGCTGTTGGGGAAAGAAGAAAAGAAGAAGTTAGGTACTGATTTCGTAAGTTTAAGCGAACAGTCATTTTGAATTTAAACTACGTTTACTTTTTCTTGTCGCATCACACCTGTCTTCTGTGACCACGGTTCCTGTAAAGGGGCCGAAACGTAAAACAATGTAAAATAAAAACGAAGGGAATCCGTAAACGTAGTTTCATATTTTCAAGAATTTTTGGGGTTGGGGAGATTCAGTTTTTGGATCGTTTTTGCCTGCGCAGATCTTAGTCCTCTGGTTTTTAGTCTGTTTTCTAATCTATGGAACTCTATGAAAAATTGCATAGACAAAATGCTTTTTTTCGTCCGTCACACGCTTAGACGATGTTTGACAGACTATTTCGTGTCACAGACTTAAGCGACATGTCTAACAAGTCTGGAAGGTTTGCGGAGGATCTTATAGTTAGGCTTTAAGACTAATTTGTCTATGATTGATCAAGTCTTCTAGGGAGGCAGAAGACTATACCCTACAATAGTGTTACGGTTATAAGTTATAAACCTCCTAAACATGATATTGCTTGATCTTTATTAATATTCTCTAGCCATTATATGTATAGACTAGAAGCGCCCCGCGGCTTTGCCCGCGTTGAGCCCGTTCCCGTAGGAATTTTCGAAAATTCTTTCTTATTGTGCACTTACGTCGCTTGAAGAACCTTCCTGCCAAATTTCATGTTTCTAGGTGTAGCGGTTGAGGCTGTGCGTTGATTATCAGTCAGTCGGGACTTTGGATTTTATATACCTATATATAGATGTCCTAAAAGGAGAACCTTTTGATTTCTAGCGCGATTTTACATTCAAACATACTGACATTGAAGAACCCTAAGTAACTAAAAAAATTCGTACCCTAATTAGTTTTATATTAAACATACCTAAAAGTCTACACTAACCTAACCTACCTAACTCTACTTAACTCTACCTTTACTGACGAAAAATACTAAATAACAAAAACAAAAGAACATCAACCATATTACAATAAAAACTCATCAACCACAGACAAAGGATGAGCTAAACGAAGTACAAAACATTTTCCTTTGAAAATGCTAAAAATATTATATCTCTGTTCCACTCTGTATATCGTACATCTTTATAAAGGTAGGTGTTCACTGTAAGCCCCTCCCTCGCCACTCCCACTCCGCTAATGAGTACACATCACAAATATTTGGATAATATAGAACTGGGAGGATTTATGGTGATATTTTAATTTGGTTTCATTACGTTTGTACGTAGTTGTCGGATTGAATTGGTGTTATTTGAGGAGTAAATTTGAGCTTTAAACATAAAAAGTTAAGTACGTAGGTTCTGTACACACCCTTTATTCGCAAAATAAATGAATCTGAATCTGTTTTTAGAATGTCTTTGAGGTTTAACGGTTTTCTTTAATTTGATGATTCATTTTGAGTATTTTCTTAATCTGAACATTACTTGGAATCGAAACGCAAGCGGCATACTGTATAATACTCATGTCAATCTTATAACAATAATACATCGCCGTGGATTAGATTGTAACCGTCTCGCCTTATTAATCTGTGGTGTGACTAAAACACTGTTATGCTGTGTTTTGTTTCTTTTGCTCTTCGGAAAATTGCGTGTGTCAGAAAGTGACAAACCATTTGATAGCTATAAATAGTTCTTAATACGCGGTTATTGATATAGCCCTAACTTTAAAAACAGCTAGTTGACGAGCTGCTAGCTTAGACGCTGCAAATTCAATAGCGTACTATTGAACTTATCAACTAGCACTCTCTAATCCTAATCGACGTTAAACAGTCTCCTAAATTCCTTTCTAATTAACCCCACACCATCCCACAACTGGACACATCATAATAAACGACGCCTTAAACCCATTAAGGGCAGTGCACATCAGCGGAAACTTTACAACCGAGGGCGTTAAACAGTGTGCACTGTCAGCGTTCCTTATACGTCCCATGACCGGTTTACGATCGGATACCTCCAGTGAGTACTCAACTTTATTGACACCTGAGTAAGAATCTTTGAAAATGCTACCGTTTTATGGTTTTCTTAGGGTTTTTTGGAAAGCGTTGTTTTAGGGTTAAATTAAGATTGGTGTTTTATGACGAAAGGGCAGTTTACCTTTCGTGTACTGAGGATGTCGGTTCGATTGTTCGGCGGAAAAAATCTTTTGAATATTCCCCTACTTTTGATTCAAAAAGTATGTTTACTTCTTTCCAAAAATGTACTTCTACCCAAATGTGGTTTCTTCATAATACCAATAGGTACATTATCATATAATGAAATGTCCTTTGTATAAAACACTTCTCTATTTATTATACTAAATGAAACGGGTGTATATCGCATTACAAATATAACGTATTTTTCAAAATAGGTACCCGACGTTTCGAGCGGATTACACCGCTCGTGGTTACGGGATGACTGATCACTGACTGATTTTGAAAAATACGTTACCCATATTTCTAACGCGATATAGACCCGTTTCATTTAGTATACTTCTCTATTTGACAACAGGGAAATTGACAAAAAAAAATTAACAAATTGACATTCCTAATTTTCAACGGTGTATGTAAGAGACTATTGGTAAGGACCTACCTACTACTTCGTTTATGTCTCTTTTTCCAAAGTAATTCCAAAAACTTCAAACTAAACAACAATCAACTCAATAAAAGCTAACCCATAAATCGCCAATCCGGACCTTATCAACAGAACTGCCACTAAGGGACCAATAAAACTTTTAAAATATATAAAGAAAGTCCGAGAGCCCTTTAAAATAAGATTATTTGTTGATAAACATCTCTAAATTGTGAAAATATGGAACACTTTGATTTAATGTTGGAGGGTCCAGTGGTCAGTTTTAGATAAAGGCATACGAGGGGTTAAGGCTCTTGAACTGTTTAATCTTTTGGATTAAAAACATTGAAAACAGCTTTTTTCTAAAGCTAATATCTAACTTCTAAAGTGTTTAGTCTTTGAGATTTAAAAAATATAAGATTTGTGAAACTTACTGTACTGATATCTTCAGTGAGACGAGAGGCCTTTGCCCAACAGTGGGACATTACAGGCCAATACTTTTTCTTTTTTGTGGAAGTAAAGTTAACAAGCTAACCTAATTGATCTCAACATTGAAATTTATAAGAAAATTCTAGCATAAAGTGAGTAAGTTGTAATGCTAATAAGCTAGAACTGAATATTGACTAAGTTAAGATTGATAAACCTTTTAATTTAGAACAAAATTCAGCAATTAAGTCGGAGTGACCACATGGTTAAAAAACATTTCACCTAAAACGAAATGATACCTTATTTTAAGATTACATAAAACTAATACTTACAATTAATTAGTACAGGTAATAACAACGTTTTTAAATAACAATGTTTCCAAAATTAAAATTTCGAAGAGATTTTAAATACTATTTTCAAACGAATCTACTTAATGTTTAGTCTGAAATAGAACTTGGAACCTAAAATGCTAACTCCAATTCTATTCATCCCTCCATTAACCCAGCTGTTGGAATCGCCTCATAAAACCATTACGTTGGAGGATCCAGATTCTATTCTAGGTCTCGAATTCACATTAGAAAGCTGAATATAGATACTAGATTTTTAAAGATGAGATTTGAAGAAAATTGCCGGATTTTTAGTTTTATTTTGAATCATTTTGGTGAAAATAAAAGGATTTTTTGTGCGACTTCATTGGGTAATTTTAAGTTTAGAGTATGTGTTGAATTGTTGATACAAAAAAGCTAAAAATGCTTTATTTTTTAATTATTTCATATTGATCTACTTTCTGAAATTGTAGTCAATGTATTATTGTAATTATTTTTACTACAATCAGCTGTAAAAACATACAACGGGATCAGTAACTAAAGTTACTTTAACAAAAAAAAGTTTTTACATTTTCAAAGAAGTCTCCACATCTTTTTGTCCTGTCCAATTTTTATGACGAACCTCCCTTCATTTTAGAAGTGGCCGTCTTTAAGTGTCCACGTACGTGTCCCGTCACCTGGGAATCGAACCCGCAACACTGCACTCATTGCTTGACCCCTAAACTCAAAAACTTTACGCAAAAAACACCCTTATCACACTATCATTAAGTACCAAAACTCCCTAACAAACCCTACTCAAGAATGGTCACCGATGATTGGTTACATTCGAAAATAGAACGTCTTAACCGGGATTTTTTTCCGCAAAATTATCCTTTAAGTACCAAAGCTTAAGACTTAAAATAGCAAATACGGATAAAAAAAAGAATTTCTTTGCAAATTGAAATAGTGGAAACGGGAATCGAAGCTGGGATCGTAAAATTGCGACTACTTCGCAACCGTGTCGGCTTAGTTATCGTTAATGTGTCCGGGGCAAATTGAGTTGTGCCCGGGAATGCCCGGATGGGAAAATTAGCTATCCTTAGGGAAAACGTACGCAACGTAAGGTAACTTGGTACCATTTAGATTGATTGATTGAATTAATTAATGTTATGATCTACGTTTCCTGTTGAATAACTTAATATGTGTTTGTTTGTTTGGCTTTGTTTTATTTAGTCTTTGGCAGAAACAAAAGACAGTGTAGTTTTGGTAGTAACTATGGTATCTTCGGTGGCTAATTTAGGTACCTAGGCAGTAGTATATAAATGAGTCAATTAAGAAATTGATCTGTAAGGGTGTTAGTTTAGACTTTAGAGTATTTGTTTCTTTATTATACTCAAGTTCGGAAAATACGACTTTAATCACCAATTTCTTGGGTGAATAAAAAATATCATAATATTTAAGGTTTTATCTAGCTTTGTGCCAAAAATCATAATTTGTTTATGGGTTTATGAATGAAAATGAATCAAACAGTTAAAGCTACATAGGTACACTTACTGTTACTCAAGCAGGATTGAAATTAAACATCATTTCATAAATATTACACAACTATTTGTCAATTTAGGCATAAATTAAGTAATATGTCATGTATTTTGGCAGTGTCTGTCAAAATACTTTGAAGACTATCTCTCACACATAATCACCGCTTTCACACAACCATCAATAAACGATCGATCACATCTGCTACCGATAAAAGAGATTATCCTACCTGGTAACCCCATTTAAACTGTCAAATAGAAGTGTTAATAGGTTGTCACCTTAAGCATTATGGTTTTTATAAAGGGGCTTATTAGACCCCAACAAACACGGTACAAGAATCATGGGAAAATAACTAAGTAAAAAAACCGGCCAAGTGCGAGTCGGACTCGCAGACGAAGAGTTCCGTACCATATCTATTAAAAATTATTAGTGTCGAGCTAGAAACGGTACACAAAACACGTTTGTTGTATGGGAGCCCCCTTGAATATTTGTTATATTTTTAGTATTTATTGTTATAACGGCAATAGAAATACATCATCTGTGAAAATCTCAACTGTCTAGCTATCACCGTTCTTGAGATACAGCCTGGTGACAGACGGACGGACGGACAGCGAAGTCTCAGTAATAGAGTCCCGTTTTTACCCTTTGGGTAAGGAACCCTAAAAAGTAAGTGTTTTCGTCATGAAAGAGTTGTTGTGAACTTTTGTGGTTTTAGAAAGAATGAGCTTTTAAATGTCTTAAGAAGCTTTTTATTGATGTTGGTTTCTTGTATTTTTGGTTCCATCTAAATTGTAAAAAAGTGCGATGTTTTAGTTGTCTGTTGTGCGATTTTGTTATTGTGTTATAATGGTATTAAATGAACAGAGTTAGTTTTTGATTCGAATTTGTTATTTTTCTATAAAATAAGGTAGTAAGAATTGTACAAAATTAATGATTTCGCCATTGGAAGTGTGACTAGAAAGAAAGCGGTTAATCCTTTAATTTGTGTCTTTCAAAAATTTTCAAAATTTATCTAACTGTAAAATCCAACCCAAAACTGCTTATCACAAAAGCCAACCAACCTTTCCAAACTCCGACTTAACCGAAACCTTTTAAAGACATCTCTTAGAAACATAATGACCCCAAATAAAAACATACCCCCTGTAGTTATGAACTAAAATGACACATTACATTGTCAACCAGAAGTGGTTACAGCTACTGAAGTACCCATTGAAATATGGAATATGCGTCTTTATAATATGGATTATTATATCTCTTTATGATATAAATATCAAGTGGTTCTATAGAAATTAGTAATTCTTTGTAGACAGATTAAACGGAGGATTTTGATGGTTAAAGTAATGATACTTTTTCCCATGATTTTTTTTGGGATATTGATATGAATTTTATATAAATTATTTAGACAAAATGTCTTTAATTATTGAGCTTTTTTGATCAAAACAACGTGCCATACGGAATGAAACGAAACGTGTCGTGGCAAATTCAATTTGGCGGAGAAGTTTCGTTTCCCAATTAGCTATCTGAAGTGTATGCTTTGCTACTTAAAGAATAATGTTTCCAAAAATATCATAATTCCAAATACATTAACGTATGTCTAACTGTTTTGTTATGACAGCAGAACAAATAGGGTTGTGAGCGTTTGACGGAAACTTTTGCCCAGCAGAAGAACGACACAGGTTAAGCATAGCACTTTTAATAACTAGAGACGTACACAATCAAAATTTGAGTACAAAAACTAGAACACTCTAACCCAATCTTCGAACCATCCGAACACCATTCGAACTCATTCCCACCCCTAATCACAACCCATCTAATCTTAGCATCAAATCATAAAATACAATATCAATAATCCTTGAATGTAATAATGCGATGACATTTTCATTTCCTCCGTCAAATAATGTTGATTCCCCTACAGCTGTATCCTCCCTCCTATGAAGATCATTAGTGGAACGTGTCAGCTAATTCCTCTAAATATATGCTCATTGAGGTACATCTTTATTAATATTTGCTGTTATTTAGTTTATTACTCGCTGGGGAGTGATGATGGTGTAATATTTTAGTTGAGTTTGTAAGTCTTAGACTAACACAGATAGTGAAAGAAAAATATTTCCAATCAAATTGAGAAACAACTATTTTTGAAAGTCGGTAAAAAGTTCAAGGATCGTGGTCTTGGTAAATGAAATTGGACATTATTAATAAATTTGAACAAAAATAAAATTACTTAAATATGAGCCTGTAATGCTACACTGAAGAGCAGAGATGTATTTTCTGCTTTAGCTAACTGGCAAGAGCCTCTACTAAGAGAAGATATATTATTATGTGCAAAATCTGGGGCAGCTCTCCTTGTCTGATTTCCTTCTGATGTCTCTCTTGCTCTCTAAAAATATTTCTGAACAAAATCAACATGTACAAACAAATTACATATCAAATTATTGATCAAAAAATGTTAAACTAATACAAAGTTAGAGACACATGTAATCTACTCTAGTGTAACATCAATTAGTATAGGCTGAGTCAGTAAACGTCAAATTTAACTTTATACTTTTCTAAAGGTAATGTAAAATCATTTGAGAGGCTTAAATTGAAATTAGCCTAAAAACTTCAACACCGGCTTGGTCACTAGCCTTCTCAATCTTACATATCATCCAAAACATTCATACCTTAAAACTGTATTCAAAGTAAGAAAAGTGCATCCTCACAACAAATACTTCAGCTATAAGTAATAAGGTATCATTACTACGTCCATTTCCAAATTCATTGAAAGTAAGAGTTAACCGTGCGACAGTTTATTTGAATTTCTGAGCTGAGCGTTGACCGTGGGGTCTTAAAGACCCCCGGGAGCCGACGGTTGACTAACCTCCAAGGGTTCAAATGTCCGCACTTTTAAAGAAAACTTACCCTCTGTAGGGTGTGAATTTCTTTGAGATACTTCTTTTGACGTTAACCCTTAACTTCGAGATACTTAATTTTGGTAAAGTTAGTAATGTTACAACATGTAAGGTAAATTACAGCACACTATTTATTCACAGTCGGTTCACCAAAACATCAACTGACTGATTTATAACACGTTATAAACAGTCTTGCCATATTCAAATATCTCTTAATGGCCTTCCCCACTGAAAACAATATCAGTACATTGAGTAGGATAATTATCAGTCCCAGTTACTTCAATCGTTAGACTTCGTTGGAGGGCTTTAGGCGGTCTAAAATCTACTTCACCGGTGTTGGCCACTAACCAAAACGAACTTACTAACTCAGTGAAGAGGATTAGACGTAATGACCACTAATGCGTATTGGTTTCATCTAATCTATCCTTAACACTATAATTGTCTGGCTGCCAGAGAATACAAATAGGTATTTAGGACTTGTCTAGATCTAATCTAGATCACTGAAGTCAAACCCACGCAGTTTCTTTAGTTCTAGATCTTAATAAAATTTTGATGGAATTTCTTATAACAGTTAAAAAATACGAGGTCAGACGGGACCGCGTTGCAATGGCGGCTATTTTCATTTATCCTGAAATTCCCAAGGGAAAATCTACGAATGAGTCTGAAAAAGCGAGTCAAACAGTAGAGAACTTAGGGTTATAAGATAGACAAAGATCTATACTGTATAATATAATAAAGTTGAATAATTTGCTTTTTTGTCTGTTTGTATACGCTAATTAAAAGAGAAAAGATACTTTTTTCATTCAAAAATTTCTCGAAATTCGAAATTCCCATGTTAAAGGGTAAAGCATAAAAACGAAGTAAAATAGTGGCTATTCCTAGTGTCGAAGTTGTTAGACCGCCTAAAGGCCTCCGACAACATCAATTCACTAGACATTGCCAGTACAAAAGTACCTACAACTACACAACATAAAAATGCATTAAGTTTTTGTAAGATAAATGTTGATAATAAAAGTATATTACAAAAACTTTTCTATGTTCTGTTGTAAGGAAATAGCGTGTCCGACTGGAGGTCACGTTCCTAACAGTTTATGTCAGAGGTAAGTAGAGGGCGCGGCGGGTCTTGATACTTGAAGGAGTTTGACAGTTGACAGGAGAAGGCCGAAGTAAGGACTTCTTTGTTAAGAAGAGAAGTTCTATTTATTAAACAATTTCTTTGTATGGAAAATAGATGTAATTTGTTAATTACGCCTCGGTGGTCAAGTGGTATGGCACTCGCCTGCCAAGACTGACGTCCCGGGTTCAATTCCCAGATCGAGCGAAAACATGTTTCCTACTTTTCAAACATGGTGTGGGTTTGAGATCACCAACCCGCAGTAGGCAAGCTTGGTGAATACGCCTAATCTGAGGTGGACTGTACTGATATCTTCAGTGAGATGAGAGGCCTTTGCTCAGCAGTGGGACATTACAGGTTTACTACTTTACTTAGTTAGTTAGTAAGAATAAAATCCACAGAAACATAAAAATTTAATACCTATACAAAACAAATGACGTTCTTATTCAATATTTTTTATTCGACTCAATTTTGAACTAAAATATTTTGTTCCTTAAATCTATTTAGTATCTTAATATATTTAAAAACTTATTTTTATATATTTAAGTTCGTAGCAATCCGCTTTGAGGTTTAGTAGACTAGACATTTAAGTTAGAGTCATTCTGCACGAATGTACTTGGAATACTGTCGCTCGGCTATGTCCTGGGCCAAGTTGCCCATGTTTTAGTCGCCCGAGCGACCGAGTCGCCGGCCACTAGTCGACAGTGCGTATAAGTACTTAGGCTTCGTCCCATTGAAGTACAAAATGATTCTTGATTATTATTTCATGTGAAGATCTTAACATACTACACACACTTTCAAATTGTAGAAAATTAACCAAGTACCAAACCGAGTCGTTCCAACTATACGTATAATCACAAGGGCACGGTCTCGCGGGACACCTACCCTCAAGATGAGTCTAATATGACTCGACGAATTCAGCGCCGACCCCCACGACCCTACACCGCCGTGATAAGGGTTAAAATGCAATGACAAAACATTTTACGTCGTGACGCTATTAGAGTAGGTGACAAGTATTTTTTTCAAATAAAAAGTCTCTATTTTGAAAGTGCTAATACGTGACGTAAAGGTTAAGTAAAGGCCTGTACTTTTTACAGGACAAAGGATTTTTAGTAGGTACTGAGTTTAAAAGTACAAAGTTAATGTTTGGAACTTGCAGTCAAGATATTACGATTAAGTAACTTTTTCTTTGATTTAAAATATATTTTATGATTAAGACGACGTGTGAACACGCTCATCGCGTTTGTGAGGGGTGAGGTATCTTCCCCCCGCGCTTTATGTTCGCGGACCTGTCACTTTTATAAATTTATGTTACTGGAAATCTAATAAGGGTCCCCGTACACTTGATCGGCTATCGGTATTGTCTTTTACAGATACCAATTTATTTTTCATCAGTATGAATGAGTTGACGTGTTATCGGTAATATCGGTATTGTTATCTTAGCGCAGTCGGGGCAGACATTTAAATAAAAAAAAATCCAGGGAGCGATTTATTTTTTAAACGTCAGGGGGGGGTGTGGTTGGGAGTATAAATCTCGATTTTCGAACTAATCCCGGTAGAGGGTTCGCCGCCATCTTGTTTTAAAGTTAATTTTTTTCGTAAAATTTAATAAATTTTTTACGCTAGGATAAACTTGGTAGTATAACACTGCAAATATTGATCCTAGCGTAAAAATGATGATGGCCAAACTTGTGGAAAATTAAATTTCCAACAACTTTCGATAGGACCATTTTTGCTCTAAAGTTGAAAATTAACGAGTTATTTCAGAAAAACTAAAAAAATTAACTTTTAAACAAGATGGCGGCGAACCCTCTGGTTCGTCTTCTTGTTCATCTTGTTTTAAAGTTAAATTTGTTGAGAATTCCTTGAATTTGTTGAGAAGGCATTGTATTTGTTGAGAATTCTGCATTACTATACCATGTTTCAAAATCCCAGATCAATTATGTAAACAAAGTTATGTCAAGATTTGACACTGTCAATGTAGGAGGTCAGATGTGTCGAACCTTCGGGTAATTTCATTTAAAAATATTGTTGCCCAGCAGTGGGACAAACCTGTTTTCCTTGGTCACGGTATCACGCGTGAATGGCTGGACCGATTTCATTAATTCTTTTTTGTTGTATTTGTTATTATTAGGAGAAGGTTCTTACGGAAAAAAAATATTAAGAAAATCTCTCAGAAATATTGAAAAATATACATTTAATTTTGCATATTTAAAAAAACACGCGTAACGAATGTCAATGTCATTCACTAAGGCGGTACGAAGTTCGCCGGGTCAGCTACACGGATTTTATGTGCGCCGGACTTTTTGCGCGTTGTGTGCGTTACTGCATATAATTACATAGGTTCTATTTTCACAGACTAAAAAGTGCGTCACGGATAGTCTGTCGTCTGCGCTGCACCTAAGATATTATTTGCGATGTTCGTACAGAGCGAGCGTGCGCGACGAAGCAGTACGTGTCTACTCCCAACAAGGCCCCGCGGCCGACTGAGTGACTAGAGCACCGTCAACGCGAGCGCTATAATTATGTTTTATTTCATTGAATAAACTAACTTCAATTTAGAGAAAAACCATCTGTACTACCATATGGGATTTGATGTAAGGTTTATGAAAATATAAATTTTGTACTTGTTTTTTCTTTACAATCGCCGTGAAACTGTAAAATTTCAATAAAATGTCGATTTTTTACGATTTTCACGATTTTTTTCTATCGAGGCAAATCACTCTAATCGTGTTTCGAAGTGTATAACAATACAAAGCATATTTTTACCTTTACGACAGTAGGAATATCATTCCATAAATTTTAGCGGTTGATATCCAAAAACTGTTTCTAACACAACTCTTTCGCGATGTTTTACGCTTCTGGTCTTACCACTTCGTCTTAAGATATTTAAATATATTGGTAACCAAACGAATGAGAGAAATTATAGGGTGTTGGGACCAACAACTGAACATACCCTCCGAAGCACGATAGCGCTCAGATAGAAATACCACTATCGGTCACCCATCCAAGTAGGGGTCGAGCCACACGTTGCTTAACAATAGCAATCAGTTAACATCCACTAATCATATCAAACGCAGCATATCAGTTACATAGGGATGATGGTTTATACCTATCAAAAATAGCATAGCAATGTACAAAGTTCTCAAAAAACCGCACCCTTCAGCAAAATACCCCCAATTAACACCAAAAGAAATATCACACTGCACAGTGGTTCTTACAGAATAATTCTGGACAAAAATAAATAAAGCCAATTGGCCGGCTGGCCCCTGGGCCCAGTGGGACAGACAATTTGTTCGCCCGCCAAATTGCCGCTCTTTAGGCTCACTTTAATAATCACCTCATATACAATTTTCTTTGACACGTTTTTAGAATACTAATCGTTTGTGATTGAATGATCTTGTTTAGTGTCCACGCGTCGGTAATTAATTTGTAAATGTTTTTGTAATGTGCTTAGTTTTTTGGTTGATGTCTTTCTAAGAGTGTTGAGTTGTTAAGTGGATATGTTTATTACGAGCATTATTGAGAATGATTATGATATGAACTGTACTATATACATTAGTTTAACGGTTTTTTTTTACAATCCAAATATTATGTTCGTTTTTAAAGGAGAGTCTCGATACCTATAATTTAGTTTCATATTAATTCTAATTAAACTTTTGAAAAGTCAAAAATTCGAAATTGTAGTAGGGTATTTCGATTATTCTCTTTCTCCCAAATTCCGTAACGAACAAACAAAATAACTTATTAAGCAAGAAAAATATGAGGATAGATGTTATCCGGCACCCCAGTGGTTCACTCCCATATGATGCAGGACAAAAAATGACCAATCTGCTCAACGCGTCGATACGAACATGACTAATGGTACTTCGACGCTTAGCAAATCGTCTACCAAAATTGTACCGATAGTGGAAAATTATTTCATTCATGAATGCAATATCCGGGGATTTATTTCTGATGAATAAAATGGTGATTCGGATTTTGTTACCCTTGCTGGAGTTATGGTACTGGACAAATGTTGGCTATTTGTCTTAGATTTGTGTTGTCTTTTTATTGTGGTTTTATAGAAATAATAGTTCTGTTTTATTCGCTTCCCATGACCGGCGCTGCGGTTTTGATAATTTTCTTCTTAAATGCTGGATTCTATAGAATAATATTGCTGGTAAAAGCTTGGTTCAATTAAATACATAATATTAGAATGAATTTTCGCTCGACCTGGGAATTGAAATCGAGACCTTAGTCTACTTTTCAAACATGGCTCGGGTTTGAGATCATCAATCCGCATTAGACAAGCATGGTGATTACGCTTAATCCTCCTCAATGTACTGATATCTTCAGTGAGATGCCTTTGCCCAGCAGTGGCACATTACAGGAAAATTCGTTTAAGGTTAACGACGCTTCAATCATCATCAATATTTTTATCATCTTTGATATAATACCTATAACATCTGGCCGTTACTTTATAAATCATCTTCAATACACAACAAACTAACGTATAAACACTTTTTCTTTTTTTCAAATACTTTTCTCTCAAACCAGCACAATTTATTCTCCAACGCAACACAAAAAACGTTTTTCCCTAAACACCTAACAAGATCCAAAGAAAAACGAAAATAACCCACAATCGAGCCGACTACTGTTTAAATTAGCAATACAAAGACTTTGGATGCAGTTGCCAATTGAAAGGAAAAGAAAATAATAGTTATTTGCAATAATCAGCTGAAGGGACGGCTGATTGCGCCCGGGGCCGGCCGAATTCACCCGTATTTTGTCTAGCTTCTTGTAATTTCGACCCACTGTGCACTACGCCAATCAATATGTAATACTATAGCAATGCTTTGCTATTGCTATTGCTTTGCTTTGCATTGTATTGTAATACAATGAAAATTCTGTTTATGTAGAGGTCGTAGCGTAGTTTGACTAAGCGATGTTGGTTCATAGCGTTTGTTAAGTACTGTTCAGCTCGACTCCTACTTGGATGGGTGGCCGATAGTGGCATTCCTATGTGAGCGCTACCGTGCTTCGGAGGGCACGTTTTTGTCGATCCTTAGCCTTAAGACGGTCTAATAACTCCAACTCTACTTGGCCACTAACCTATATGAAGTTGTTTACTTACTTTTATTTATGTTTACCTAGTTTCCTTTGCTGTACTGATAACTTCAGTGAGCTCAGAGGTTTTTGCTTTGCATTGGGGATATTACAGGTTAATACAACTTTTAAATCTAATATTAACAGAAATCAATCGCTGTTCTTATGTCTCGCTTTACTCGAGAATGACCTATCCGATTTGACTTATTGTATCTAAATATTCGTGAATTTGAGTAAAACCGGTGGGCACAACCAGCCTATTACAAGCCAACATACATAGACTGCCTAATTTCAACCACAACCTTTTTTCTTTTATTAACATGATTTGACCACTGTCCAAAAACCGAACCATACTCATACTTAACCCTCAAGCTAAATGAACCCCAAAAGAAGGTATTAAAACAACAGGGGTCGCTGTGACCCGAACAAACCCCATGATGAGGTAAAGGGGTTGATAATACCCGTTAGGATCACTTGTCTTCGATTTAATACGGTATTAGATTGATCGGCTTCTGTGCTGACAGATTTTAACCGATTTTTGTAAAGAAGTATGAGCGTTTTACGATCATTGGGTGTTAATTTTGGTGTCGGCGATATTTTCTAGTTCTTAGGATGCGTTTCCTTTGAAACGGAGTGGAGATGTGCGTAACTTAATTGATTAATGACATTACGAAAAGATTTTCACAATTTCAATGCGTTAGTACCCAACCCTGGTGTCGGAGTTTTTAGACCGCCTAAAGGCCTCCGACATGGTCTAACGATTGAGACTACCGGGACCGACAATTTAACGTGCCCTGCGAAGCACGGTAGCGCTCAGATAGAAATGCCACTATCGGCCACCCGTCCAAGTAGGGGTCGAGCTGCACAATTTGTTTAACAATCGCTATGAACTAACATCGCTTAGTCAAACTACGTCACGAGCGCTATGCGTTGTCAATGAAAAAAAATTAAAATGCGTTGTGAACTTGTGATTGGTTGATTGAGTTCCACACAGCTCCGATATGCTTCAATGGAAACGTTAATATTCCTTTTTGTAAAATTTTGATAATTGTTATAAAGACACATTATTCTTTTTTGACAAATTGATCTTAGTTTTTCTACAGAACCTAAAGCATTCAAAAAAGCGACCACAAAATAAAATGAAGTCAAAACATCTGCAATACAGTTGTAACATTTGCGGTTAAAATAAATCGATCGGTGTTTTTTGAAAAATCGATTTTTAACATTGATTCGGATCCGTAATGACGGATAATGACCCAAGTCCGACTATAATCGATACCGGACACTTGGAAATCGGTTTCAATTCGATTAAGTCTCGAATCTCGATGTACAGATGAAATATCGGTTTGGTAAAAAAACTGTATTAATGATTTACTTTTGTTTCACTTTTTGGTTTGAAAGTACAAATTACTTGGCTTTACTATTTATCTTTCTGTAGGTAATATCTTTGGGAGTTATCCAAGACAGAAGGAGAGAAGTAATGTGTTTCTTTGTTTCTTGTTTATGTTATGAGGCTGGTCAGCGCCTATAGACAAATGGCAATTGTTTTGCATTATCTCTGTCTACTTACTATCAAACATGGAAATATTTCATGAAAATACATATTGATTACACATACATTCGAGAGTTTCCTGATATCTAATTGTAACACCAATACAATTTACTTTTCATAGGTTCTTCTTTTTCATCGAGAGAAGACCTGACCAATCCTGGTGTCAGAGTTATTGAGCCGCCAAAGGCCTCTGACATGGCTCATGTATAATGGCTGTACTGATCTCTTCAGTGAGATGAGAGCCTTTATCCAGCGTTGGGACATTACAGGCTACTTACTATTAGGTATATGGCTCGGGTAGAGATCACCAACCCGCAGTAGACAAAGCTCCTCATTGTACTATAAAATCTTCAGTAAGATGAAAGGCCTTTGCGTTTGTCTAGTGAATAAGTAAGTAATATAAACCAGTAATGTACCACTGTTGAGAAAAGGCCTCTCAATTAACTAAAAGCAAGTCAGTACAGAGATTCTTTGGAATCCAATTTGGACAAAATCATAGTTAATTCAAGTACTTACATACAAAGGTAAGTATTGGCTTGTAATGTCCTACAGCTGGGCTAATTCCATCTTACTGAAGTTATCCAAAATTCCTTCAAAATCGAACTTCTTAATAAAAACTTTGCAATCTAATATGAACAGTTTTCTATAAACATAATATCAGAAGCTAAGCTCCATCTAATATAACATGAGTTTGTTGTGCGTCTGTCCGTTGAAAACTGGGCCAGATACAGGGTGTGACGAATTGACGTGATTCAGCTTTTGTCGATGATTGAGGCTCCCGGTTGAGGTACAGGGTGCTCTCAAATATATTGGTAACTCCATAATATACATTTTCACTTTTATGCAATTTATATTTTTGTGACTGATATGAATTTTGAAGAATAGGTATATAAATTCATTTTTGGGGTGAAAATATGTAAAGGTTGGAATATCTGGGACCAAAGGTTTTTAGTGATATGCACTAATATTAAGTATTTTAACAATATTTTACGATTTTGGTCTAGTTAGTGATTGTTTTTGAAAATTGGTCCTATTTTTCGTGTTTAAATTAAAATAAAGGATTTTATTTTTTAAACATGTTTCTTCTTCTCGTTGCTTTTTTGTTTTTTTTTTGTGTTAGCTCTCAAAATAGGTCATTTTTGAGTTTTTACATAAAAAGTAAGTACTTCGTAAACCGATAGGCATTTTAGCCTTCATTATAAAATCAATTAAATTACAAAATACATTTCTGTTGACACACCCTGTATAGTTTCTTAATAAAAATAACAACAAGACAATTTGAAATAGATCCATACACCCAAAAGTTCCAGCAATCTTTATTGCAGTTAAAATTAACAAATTAACCTTTATCACAATGTGTTAGAGATTACAATTGAATGACTCTTCGTTAATTGATTGCGCAATTAAGTTTGTTAAACAAGAAAAGGGCTTCTGATAAAGAAAAGTCATTTTTGAAATTATTATTTTTAATTATTTAACTTATTTTTTGATAAAAAGGTTTGTAAGTGCATTTTTGATAACTTTGAAGGCCAACTTATTATAAACTTATCTATAATACAAAAATGAATCGCAAAATGTGTTGGTAAGCGTATAACATCAGAACGGCTGCACCAAATTGGATGATTCTTTTTTAATGTGTTCCTTATTGTCAGGACAAGGTGTTTTTATATAAGAAAAATAAGGAATAAAAATCTCAATATTCCCACGGGAACGGGGGCGATGCGGGTGAAACCGCGGGGCACAGCTAGTTTTTTATAGAGTTTAGTTCTTTTGTAAATAACTGTTTATACATAACTCGGATTTGAGATCACGCTTGCGGACACGCAGTGGACAAGCGTGGTGACTACGCCTAATCCTCCTCACTGTACTAATATCCTCGGTGAGATGAGAGGCCTTTGCTCAACAGTGGGATCTTTAAGTCTCACTCTGCCCTTGTAAAGTTGAGTAAAAAAACCTTACACTCAATCGAGATTTAGTAAAAAAAAAGGGTACAACTGGAATACAAAATAATAAAAAAACCACATCCGCAGTAAACATTCTTTGATTGAAAAATAAAGAGCGTTGCTAAACGATTTTTGACGGATTCTTGTGTTATGGAAAACAGTTAGGTGTGAAACTATTAATAGACCTTTTTGGAAATTACAAAAACATTATACAACTACAGTTACAAATGCGCGAGACTTTGGAGATGTTTAGATTATTTTTCAGATACCTAGTGATGCTGGTAATATAGCATCACTACAAGGTATAAAACAAAGTCGCTTTCCGCTGTCTGTCTGTCTGTCTGTCCCTATGTGTGCTTAGATCTTTAAAACTACGCAACGGATTTTGATGCGGCTTTTTTAAATAGATAGAGGGATTCAAGAGGAAGTTTTATATGTATAAAAATTCCCGAAATTCCCACGGAAAGGGCACAACGCGGGTAAAACCGCGGGGCGCTGCTAGTTTACTATATTTAAGAAAGTTTTTTATTCCGAAATTCCTACTAGGTACATCAAAGACACTTCGGGTCCTTTTCCCCCCAAATTTTAACTGAAAAACATCCATAATAACCGCCGGCCGTAGTAAACCAAAATAAATGAAATTACTTAATTCAATTAACCCATTCAGAACTCAAGGTTACTCTTAAAGGTATTATAGCTCTTGTTAAGTAATGACCTAAAGAAACCGGATCACTCAAATGTTACAGCATTTGTCTGATAATAGTTCCGGTAGGCTTTTTAGACAGTTCTGAGACTGGTTTTAACAACATGGTCAACGGTTAAAGTTTAACAAATAAAATTTCTTAGTAACAGATATTCTAATAGGAAAAATGACTTCTTGTTTCCTAAAAAATATATATCCTTCTTTCGATAAATATTAATATACTTATTAATTGCTCTCTAAATAATACCTAATGTGTTAGTTGCTCAAGTAGATCTATTTTGTGCACTCAATTGCTCAACTAAAACAGTGACTCTACTTTATGGGACAAACAATTTAGTAATCATAATCAATTAATTACGTGGAAATTAAAAACTCTTTACTCAGTTTGTTCAATTTACCCACTCAACTCAACTAAACAGTTGACTCAAGACTCAACTAAACAATTGACAGTATGGGAAATATTCAAATTACGAAAACGACTACAAAATGATTAACTTCTGACATTAAACTGTTATAAAATAAGAACCTTATTAAATTCGTCATTTTGTGAGAACACGACAAATTACGAAGGTAAACGAGTCCGACTTTAAATTATATTGTTGTGATTGTGATCTTTTACCAAAATTATGTAGTTAGCGACTTGATGGAAATATGTTTATTTATTTTAACTTGTCTTCGCAATATTAATTTTCGAATGTGAATGTGGATTAGTTATTGCAGTTTTAAGCTTTGTAAACTAGCAGCGCCCCGCGGCTTTGCCCGCGTTGAGCCCGTTCCCGTAGGAATTTTCGAAAATCCTTTATAATATTAGTATACTTAAGTCTAACTGGTACTTTATGAAAGTAGGTATAACATGTATAATCCGGTCAAATTAAACCAAAAAATGAGGGTGAGTTTGCATAAAGTCCCAACAAGCTGAAAATCAGGAAAATTGTTGAAAACATAATTATAAACAATGTGTAAAAGTTCCCCATCATTCCCGTGTATGGAATTTTTTTTATTCAAGGTCAAATGTCAAAAAAGAGTGTTTTTCGCGAATATCTGAAAAACGGTGCAATGTAGCAAAAAAAAGTGTATGATGAAATGAAAGCTTATAAAATTCTCTATAACTTTAATTCTATCCACTTTTTCCATATTCCAAACCGTTATTGAACTACACGCTCCAGAAATGTCAAAATTAAGGACCTCGGGCAGGTAACTATGGAGCCTGCCCCAATGCTCAACAGTGACATGACCCATGTCATTTGAAAGGTCTTGAAGAGTTGTACAAGTTACTCCTAGACAGTTATATCGAATTCGATGGCCAACTCGGTGTTTTCGACCACCGAAGAATTACCACTGGAGGTGCTGTGGAGCCTGGACGGAATGCTCAAAAGTGACATGACTTACGCATGTGAAAGCTCTTACAAGTCACTTTTTGATAGTTATGTCGAAATCGACGCCAAACTCGGTGTTTTCGATCACCGAAGAAAAAACACTAGGTGTATGTGCAATAATGTGCAGTTGACCCTGATCGTATTGCTCAACAGTGACATGACTAATGTCATTTGAAAGCTCTTACAAGTCACTCCTTGACAGTTATATCGAAATCGACGACCAACTCGGTGTTTTCGACCACCGAAGTATCGACACTGATCGTATTGCTCAACAGTGACATGACACATATCATTTGAAAGCTCATAAAGAGTTTTATAAGTCACTCTTTGATAGTTATATCGAAATCACCGTCCAACTTAGTGTTTTCGACCACCGAAGAATGGAGTTGGGCTATGCCATACCGAAGTATCGACGCTGATCCTAATGCTCAAAAGTGACATGACCTATGTCATTTGAAAGCTCTTGAAGAGTTGTACAAGTCACTCTTTGACACTTATATCGAAATCGACCGCCAACGCGGTGTTTTCGACCATCGAAATATCGACACTGGGTGTATGTGCAGTTGACCCTGATGGTATTGCTCAACAGTGACATAACTTATGTCATTTGAAAGCCCTTGAAGAGATATCCAAGTCACTCCTTGACATTTATATTGAAATCGACGGCTAACTCGGTGTTTTTTAACCAAAAATAAAAAAATATATGTACACATTAGTTAATAAAGGACCTTGAGAAAATTCCATTCTTCAGTGGTCGAAAACACCAAGTTGGCGGTCGATTTCGATAGACATGTCAAGGAGTGACTTGGATATCTCTTCAAGGGCTTTCAAATGACATAAGTTATGTCACTGTTGAGCAATACCATCAGGGTCAACTGCACATACACCCAGTGTCGATATTTCGATGGTCGAAAACACCGCGTTGGCGGTCGATTTCGATATAAGTGTCAAAGAGTGACTTGTACAACTCTTCAAGAGCTTTCAAATGACATAGGTCATGTCACTTTTGAGCATTAGGATCAGCGTCGATACCTCGGTATGGCATAGCCCAACTCCATTCTTCGGTGGTCGAAAACACTAAGTTGGACGGCGATTTCGATATAACTATCAAAGAGTGACTTATAAAACTCTTTATGAGCTTTCAAATGATATGTGTCATGTCACTGTTGAGCAATACGATCAGTGTCGATACTTCGGTGGTCGAAAACACCAAGTTGGTCGTAGATTTCGATATAACTGTCAAGGAGTGACTTGTAAGAGCTTTCAAATGACATTAGTCATGTCACTGTTGAGCAATACGATCAGGGTCAACTGCACATTATTGCACATACACCTAGTGTTTTTTCTTCGGTGGTCGAAAACACCGAGTTTGGCGTCGATTTCGACATAACTATCAAAAAGTGACTTGTAAGAGCTTTCAAATGCGTAAGTCATGTCACTTTTGAGCATTCCGTCCAGGCTCCACAGCACCTCCAGTGGTAATTCTTCGGTGGTCGAAAACACCGAGTTGGCCATCGAATTCGATATAACTGTCTAGGAGTAACTTGTACAACTCTTCAAGACCTTTCAAATGACATGGGTCATGTCACTGTTGAGCATTGGGGCAGGCTCCATAGTTACCTGCCCGAGGTCCTTAATTTTGACATTTCTGGAGCGTGTAGTTCAATAACGGTTTGGAATATGGAAAAAGTGGATAGAATTAAAGTTATAGAGAATTTTATAAGCTTTCATTTCATCATACACTTTTTTTTGCTACATTGCACCGTTTTTCAGATATTCGCGAAAAACACTCTTTTTTGACATTTGACCTTGAATAAAAAAAATTCCATACACGGGAATGATGGGGAACTTTTACACATTGTTTATAATTATGTTTTCAACAATTTTCCTGATTTTCAGCTTGTTGGGACTTTATGCAAACTCGAATGTCTAAATTTACCGGGGTAGTAGCTTAATATGTTATCTTGCGCCCAAAGAGTTAAATTACTCCACTTTGTAATTCTCTTTTGACAATGTCATGACAAGTTGGCATGACTAGATTAGATCTTAATTTGAATAAAACCTACTTTTACATAATTTCACCTTGACAAATTGTAAAAATATTTATGTAGGAATTTATGAGTAATCTAGTTTTATAAAAATGGCAGATACTATTACGATATGTTTTTTTATTATTAAAATGGTCCTCGGAATAAAATATCGATAAAAATGTGAATTTTTGGTACTGAAACAATGTTAAGGCGAAGTCATTCTATTCCTTACGGAAGAGTAAAAATTTGTAGGTAATTCAAGACTGAATCTCGAAAAGAAATGTTCCTAATTATCAAAATAATCTGAACGGCAACTATAATTTTACATATAAACAAAAAAAATACATTTTTAATTTTAGACACTAGTATTTCAACTTCGTTTTTTGGTTAAAATGCGTACCGTGAGTCTATTCTCAAAACAACTAGTTTACAAGTAACAATAACTATCAAAAAACAAAACTGAACTAGTACAATACAATAAAACATAACAACTTCCTACAACAACGTAATAACCAGCACATTACGAAATAGTTTTAACAAACCTGTACTTTTAAAATGACACAAGACACTTAACGAGTAAAAAAAACATTTATTTTTTCAACTCGTGACATTATCCGTCGGTTTGTTCTTTTTTAATGCCAAAACTGGCGCGTGGAGAATTTCATACGGTCTTATTTCTTTGCAATTTCAATTTGTCTTTACAATTAAGTTATTACTAACACTTATAAGCGTCCTATAAGAAGCACATTTAAATTAAACGCAATTTATATTTCAATGCAAATGAAACGAGTAATTAATATAGATTCGAGTTTTTGTTATTTTTCATGTTTATGAGACTGTATATTTATTGTAATTTCAATTAATTATCTAATTGTTTTTTTTTTATTCGTGAAATGTTTTTTGGAAATTTTGCAAATAGTGAATAAAAAACAAAAACTCAAGTCTGTTATATTAAAAATAAACTTAAAATTAAAAAATAAATAGAAAAAATGAAACGTGCCCAGGTTCGAGATGCGATTGGTTGGATGCTTGTTGCTGCCGACAGATATCCGGGCTTGTCTGTACGAACCAGGAATGAGTGAAGGCGGGGTTGAGGCCCGGGTTGAGCGGGGCCCCGGGCCCCGGCAGGCCCATCACCCCGGGCAGCCCCCCGGGCCGCTGGTGGTGGTGGAACCCCGAGGCCACCGCGTAGTCCATAGCCACCGCCGGGTACGGCAACATACTCACAACACACGAGTCTACCGCACGAGACCACCCCTCAACACACACATTGTCCTAACAAGTCCCACATCTCAATGTCCAAACAAAAATTTCAGGTATTTTTCGATCTCCCGTTTCGACAAGTCCGGTTAGTTTTCAGTTTTCAAACACCCGTTCTATTTTCGCGTGTAATCATTTAAGGGGCAGCTATTCACAAGGGAAAAGTCACGCACAGCCACCCACTTAATAAATATTCTGGGCATATATCCGTTTTTACGCGGACGTGACTGGCTGTATACTGTCCGATTTTCACGTACGGAACGCGCTGACGATTATCGAAAACAGTCGCACGCGACCCCCTCCTTCGGGCACGGACGTGCAACTGAGCACAGGCACGCGCGCCAAACGCGACTCTATCACACACAGCCTAGACGCGGCGGTGTCGCCACGCTCGGCTATTAGAAAAAGATGGAGCTATATAAACGAGAAGGACACCGATCGATCGGACGTCATCGCCGAGTTAAAAGCCTGCGTCGTTACCGACCGTAATAGGCGGTTACGTGATAGGGCGTGGCCTGAGCTATTAAGTTGAATTGTCGCGCCCTGATTGGTTGAAATTGCTAGTAGCGGAGTACGTGAATGTTCAGGAATACGTTTATAGCTGGCGTTCATAGAATATAATAAGTAAAGTTGTAGGTTGGATGCGAGCCAGTCGGAGATGCCTGGCCATTGCTCATCGCTCTGTTGTGGTGGCGATCTGGATTCGCGTAATGGTTTTTAATTATTACATCGGGACGGTTAATAGGTCACATGGCGTGTTAGCCTCTAGCTGAATGTTAAACCACTCGGTGAATGAACGCGAAGTGGGCGGGGCAACACCTTTACTTGATTAATCGATTGGGACTTAACTAATAATTATAGTATCAAACCATTGATATTGAAACTGGATAAATTGAAGATGTTAATCATTTTGTTTCAGTAATAAAAGGTTACCTTGTGACGCGAACATGAATAAGTAGGTAAATAAGCATCTAAGTTATAACTTTATAAGCACCTTTCATTTGACGTAAGTGGGTAATCTAGTATAAAATCGTACTTAATAGGTACACTGCAGCAATTTCATATTTAAAAATGGAACATCGATCAAATATACAAAAAAAGAAATTATAATAACTATTCGGGTTTCCTTACTCATTTAATTAAAACATCGCCTTAACTCCAAATTTAAAAAATAAAAATCTATCTAATAACAAAATTTTTTTGCCAACAAATTTTATAATTAAAAATACGGAAATTCCGAAAAAAACTGCTGCGACCATACCCCTACTTACTTGAATGTACCGTTGTGGTAGTACCGGTGATAATACCGCTATACTATTAACCAATTAGCTATCAAGTCATGGTCAGGTTTTGTTGTTCAAAAACAGTCTGTAATGATTACGTTATATTTGATACTTACAGACTTAAGTTTTACAGACTTCAAAATGTTTAGGTACTTAACTACCATTTTTGGCATTATAGTTAAGTATGTACTTATAGTATTTTTTATAGAATTAAGAATGTTTAGGGACGTTTTATAGTCTTTTTACTGCGTTTAGAATTTTAAACCCTACTCGGATGCATAGGCTTTGACAGACCAATTGCAATAAGTTACAAGGTATACCTATATATAGATAGATGGATGATACAGCGTCCAACTCCTATAATATTATATAGGCTCCTAGATTAATATCGTCACCATATAAGGGATCCTAAACATAATAAGACACTTACTAAGCGAAGAATTAATTAATTAAATCTCTGGGAGTAGGCACCTGAAGGAGTTCGTAAACTGCAAATTGGTGAATTTAACAAAACCCTCGCGTCATATACCTAGGTATATCAAATTCTTCACTCACCGATTGATTGCCAATCACTTGGGTTCTTTTAAATTCGCCAACTCTGAACTCACCAACTCACATTCACCAATTTACCTACTCAATCTTAAGTCAACTGTTTAGTTCGTTATTGTAATAGTACAGTTCTCTAAGCCAGTTATAGTCCAGGTTCAAGGCGGTTTGTCCGCACAATAAGCAATCAATACGGGTTCAAGTTCGATCACGTGCCGCGTTTGTATGCCGCCCTGCGAGTCCGTAATGGCCGCCGACAGCTGACTCCTGTTTGGAGCCCTGAAGCCCCGGCTTTCATGGGGCTACTAAGTAACATTCAAACATTCGAATTAACCTTCAGTTTTAGGACTTTCTTCTAGTGAAGGAAAAATAATCCTGTTGGAATAATAGTGTCAATTATTGATAACTACTTGTGCCCTGTGGGTTCACCCGCAACGCCCCCGAGATTTATAAACTTTTCAGGCATTTTTTATTTTTTTCTCTCCGTAAAAACCCTCGTACTTATAAACATTAAATATTATAAAGAATTAGCGAAATCGGTTCAGCTGCTCTCGAGATTTGCGCTGAGCAACACATTCGGCGATTCAATTATTTAAATCATAGACGTACCTACTGATCATGTCACATGCTTCTCGTGAGTACAACGGACCCACTTCCATCTACATGAGTTCCATTATAGTTCCCTTTTCGATCTAAAAAAAATCATTCATTATTTTCTGTATTGACCCAAAAACATTAAAAAATATCTCCAAACACTACACTCCAACAGATTTAGTCTGAAATATGTTAACCTCAAACACTCCGAACTATTTAGCTTAAAAGGAGAGCCTACTTTGACTTAAACTGCCCCCAAAGTCCTAACCGCAATCTAAACAGCTCAACATTAGAACGGGCGTATCAAACGTCCTGATATGATTCAGTGCCTACCGCCTTCAGACCGGAACTGACCAGTATTGTGGTTTCCGTCCGCCATTTATGGGCGATTTGGCCGCCATTAGCTAATATCAATATGGCTGTGGAAAATTTAGATGGTGTGATGGTGTACGTATGATGGTGCTTTCAAGGTGATAAGGAGCAAGCGGAGGCGGCTGATCGTTTTTTGGAAATGGAGTTTGATGAAAATGAAGTCTCTATAATGTTATATCCTCCTACCTATATTTATAGGTAAGAGTTGAATAGAGGTAGGAGAAGAGAGTAGAGGTTGCTTTACATTTTATCCCGAAATTTCCGTCGGGTGCGGCTAGTTCTTTATTTAAAAAAATGTGTTTTTCTGTCTTCTGTGACCACGGTTCCTATATGGCCGAAACGTCAGATAAAAATGTAAAAGCGAAGAGTATCCGTAAACGTACTTTCAATTCAAAATGAGTAGTGTTCGCTTATAAACATAAGAAACCAACATGTGTGTTATTTTTTCAAAACAATCGCTTGTTGCACCGCCTAAGTGATAGTTATAATAATAATAAGGATGGATACTTCCTTCCAATGCTTGACAGAATTTCATAATACAAATAAAGCCATCTCCCATTTAATCCCTAATTTACCAACCCCACTCAAAAAACACCCCTATCTCACTACAATTACAGTTCAATACATGGTAAACAAGATTTTTGTTTTGGTATTGGTGTGAAATAGTCAAATTGTGGTGATAATCAATAAAGCGATCGGTTTAGTGGACACGGTCACGTTGTTTTAGATGTAATGCGTACGCGCAAGTACGCCGGGTGTGGCGGTGGTGGATGGGAGGTAGCGGAAGTGGGAGCGGGGGCGGGAGCGGGAATTACATTCCAACCCACTTGCTATCCGGGCGGGAATATAGTTTCATGTTATATCTTCTCAGTTTAGCTCTTTATTGGTAGTTCTCTGATCACCATGCTCTTTATTTACTTATTACACAATTGCCGATAGTCTAAAATATCGGCCATTTTGTCAGCAATTTTGCCAATTTAAGACTCCGTATTAATAACAATTAATTCAACATTTCACCAGCGTAGCAATTCAAACGTAGATTCAAATAATTAGAAAAAATAATGACATTAAAAATATTGATAAAGTAAACTCGCTTCCTCCTATCACCTAACGACCAACCTAAACAACTTAAAGTCTTCAAAATACTTTTATTGGATAACTAATTCGTGATTTTCTTTTTTTTCTTTCGCTCGACCGAAACAGGTGTCTGAACCTTTCACGATCTTGACATTCGAATTGCACCAAAAGTGGTTCAACGAACTCGATCACAATCGATTATGGAGCAATAAAATCGATTAAGGGCGAATAATTCGCTTCCCATTCGATTGTGTGCTGTGAAAACTGGTGGAGTTGGCATTGTTTTTTTGATTTGGGTGGGGAAACTTTAGTTTTTAAAGGTACGAAACATATTTCTATTGAAGTTCCCGCATAATAGGTAGGTATGCTAGAATCGCGTCATATTAGAAAAAAATAGACACGACTATTTTTGATTAAATTACTATGAAATGTAGAATAGTCTCATGAAAAAAACTTTCCAAAAAACTAAAATATGTTTCATTTAGAAATTAAACAATACTTAGGTAACTAATAAAGAGTGTAATTTTTCATTCATTCTACATGTAAAAATCACTCATTAAATCTCTACTATTTTCTACTTAGCATTTGACGTCTCTGAATACGGGCCCCAGGCATGATAAATGTAACCTCATTTTTGAATCGTCGGTTAAAAACAAAGTTTTAAAATCCAAAACTTATTTCTATAAAAGTCAACAAATCAAGATAGTCTTAAAAATAGGTTCAGAATGACGAACAACTTGTACGGCTCAAGCTAAGAAGTAACCCCTCACATCGACTAGAGAATATTAAATAGAATCGATCGCTTGTCCTACATTTTGGGGTCCATTCGCCCAGTTACGGCGTTATAGGGTTAATCCATATTTACGGCTCAATAGAGAACTATTGTTACACCCGGATAGATCTATTTTTACACCCGGGTATAGAACTATTGATACATCCGGATATAGAAGTAGTATCTTATCACTCAGGGCAGCTGCTGTGACCCTTGATGAGATCGGGATTGTTAAGCGACAGAAGGCGCTGGTTGGTTTGGATGAGGCATATATGGTTTATGTACTAGCAGCGCCCCGCAGCTTTACCCGCGTTGAGCCCGTTTCCGTAGGAATTTTCAAAAATCCTTTCTTAGTGTGCACTTACGTCACTTGAAGAACCTTCCTGCCAAATTTCATGTTTGTAGGTGTAGAGGTTTAGGCTGTGCGTTGATTATCAGTCAGTCAGTCAGGACTTTGAATTTTATATATAGATAAGTATTTTTACACATGTAGCAGCCTAAGTGACCCTTGGTGAGATAAGGAATGTTAAGCTCCCGTTGGCGCTGATTGTTTTGGGATGGGGTGGATCGGTGAAGCGACGGTATTTGGGTAAAAAACTACACTAAACGTAGCGATGATAAATTCAGTGTAGACTGACGCTTTTCTTAATACCATGGCAACTCCCATTACCTCAAAAGTCTTCAATGCTGCATCATACAAGCTAATCCACCTTCAATCTTACCAAAACATACAAACATAAACATTCACTTAAACACGAATAAACATGTCCAGGCGACTCGGGCTTATCTCAGAATTACCCCAGAATTTAGGGTACGATACACATATTAAGATGGCAACCCAGATACTTTGATATGAATTAAGATATTCTAATTTTAATTGCTTGTAGCTAGATGTGTTGTGTTGCTAGCATGATTATACTTTGTGCTTTTAATTGTTTTTGTTAATCAAATGGCTTGATGAGATTTATTAAAAATATGGCAAGACTTTTTACTTGTGTTACCTTTTTTTGTTAATTCTGATCATTATTTTATTTAAGAACGTATAATAAATATACTACTTCATTTAAAAATAAATATAAAAACTGCTTATTATGTGTATATAGTCTAGAGTCCTGATTTCAAAACGAATTCTTACATAATACTAGTATTTCCAAGAAAAGTTTCTAAATTCTCATTCAAACTAAGTTGCCTTAATTCGCCTTAACATTACAATTGTAATAAATGTTCCCGAACATCTAAAATTAGTATTAAACCCAAGAAAATGTATTAAACTCCGATAAAATCTTAAACGGCACACTTAACTTTACATATGGGTGCAATTAAGGGTTGAAATTTGTATAATAATGCTGATATACTTGTAAATAAATTAATAAAACAACCCTTAGGACCGCGTAGGGGTCCAAACGCACTGATATGACGTTTAACCCTTTTGCTACAGTTAAGGGTTATTATTTATCTTGTAATCTGTTGGAGGATATTCTTGTTTTTATTTTGTACTAGCAGCGCCCCGTGGTTTTGCCCGCGTTGTACCCGTTCCCGCGGGAATTTCAGGATGAAAAATAGCTTATAACCTTCCTTTTGAATGTAGCTATCCATTACAAAATAATTAACTTCAAATCGGATTGATTTTTACTGAGATTAGCGCGTCCAACAAAGTACAAAACTAAAAAAAGGACAATATCAAAAACTCTTCCGCTTTATTATATTAATATTAGTATAGATTTATTATTATAAAGGTAACAAATATACTTATATACTTATTAGAAAAGAAGACAAAACATATTATGAGTAAAATGTAACATCAACAAAATTAGTATCTAAAATCGCTATCAAAACGCTCCTTGCCAACTTGAGTTTTCACAAGAATTTAGATTTTTGAATTTAGTAAGACATATTTGTGGTATCGAAAACTTTAGGTACCTACCAAACCTACGTATGTTGACCTACACTACGTTTTTATAAACCATGGCTCCTATAAAAAAGCTATCAGTACCTTCTATCATCACCATAGACAAACCTCACCTCTACACATAGACAAACTCCACCACACAACCATAGACTCACAACCAAAGTGAACACAGCAAGATGCGGATATGAGTTTAGTTATTATTCCATCCACGGGCTCATCCCGTGTTCCTGGGGGAGAGATGTTGATTGATCTACACTGCGGGAACGGTGCGTTAACACTGCCGAAAGTGGGAGACAGAAAGTCTGAGGAGGGTACAAAAAGTTCGCCGTGAGACTTGGTTTTTGGACTTTAGGTGCGATATGTATGACGTAAGTATTAAATTACATAATTCAGGAAAAAAATGATGATATGGGTAGACACTTTTTGTGTTTTTAATAGGTATTGGTGTCACGTGTTGACAAAAAGACTTTCTTAAGCTCTCTTGGAACTATTTTACGGAATAACGTCTTAGGGGTTGAAATTATTAACAGAAATTTTGAAACGAAACGACTACTTCCAATACAACACAACACTATTTCTTGGTACCATTATTTTATTAAAACACTATTGCATTAACATAAACGCTATCAAATGGTTTGTCCCTATTCTCCAAAGAGCAAAAGAGACAAAACACTACAACATCGTTTTAGTTAAAGAACGTTTACGAGTAAGCCTGTAGTTATTTACCAACACTTTGACCTCAAAAGGACGCATCAAAGTCGAAATCCTCCATTTATTCTCCATTAACATCCAAATGACTATATTGAAGCCGCTGTCGAGTTTAATGTTATTATACACCATTAATTAACATATATATCGGTGTCATTGTTTGAGAGACGCGGCGGCAATAATTTATTACTTACCTACTGATTTTTAAGACTGACTCCGTAAAGTTTAAGGAACTTAAGGCTGAAATTGCGTTAAGGGGGGTACGCGACGGACGCACGCGGCGGTTCACTTTTGTATGAAACATCGCAGAAGCCCGCGACGGTCGCTCGCGGCGGTTCACTTTTGTACGAAACCGCGCGGGTACATGCGACGGTCGCTCGCGACGGCCGCACGCGAACGGTTCACTTTTGTATGAAACCGCACGGGCACTCGCTTAACGCAGTTTCAGCCCTTATTGTTAGGTAGATTATTGTCGTTAGTTAGGTATCGCAGCGCGATTGTAACGCGATGCAAGCGATTGTAACGCATGGTGATTGTTAAGCATCGTGCAGCTCGACCCCTACTTGGATGGCAGATTTATCTAAACGCTACCGTGCTTCGCAGGGCACATAAAATTGTCGGTCCCGGTTGTTTAAATCGGTGGTAGGCCATGTCGGAGGCCTTTAGGCGGTCTAAAAACTCCAACACCAAGAATAGCCACTGACCTATTCGAAATGAATGAATGTCCGATTATTCTAAGCTTTCTCATCAGTTACTTTTCTTTTGTCGTTCTTAGTTCCCGAAAACGGAGTACAAAAAAGAAAATTGTATTACGTAACAGTAAATAAATTCCCGTTTTTTCCTCGAGGGTAATTTTCGCTAATTCCTCCACTTTGCTACTCCAAACCGGTATTACATTAAGACACCCTTTGCTTACATTTTTCTTGGTTCGTAAAATGCGTTTTTACAGTTCACACCCCTTAATAAGGGAGTGAGCGAATTTAAAAAACGCGTAGGAATCTAATAATGCGAGGTAATTTTTCAATTGCCCGTGTTATGTTTAGTTTTGGATACCTTTACCCGACTGCGAAGAAAAGGGAGGTGTATAGATCGAGTGTGATGTCTTTAGCCGACTGGGAAAATAAGGTGAAGGGAGTTTGAGAACTCGTGCTTTCTTACTGCCGAACCTAATATCGTTATCGGCAATTTTAGATTACAGATCAAATTTAGTACCTACGTACGTATTTTAATTCGTTCTTTCAGTCGCTAAATTTTTACATTGATTTAAATAAAGACAATATCAAAAACTTGTATCTCCGGATATAGCTAACGAAGATAGCTCTACCTTATATAGGTTATTGCGTTGGAACGGCCCCTAGTGCTTATGTTTAAGTGTTAGCAAGTTCGAGTCGGTAATTTCTAAGTTTGAAATTTGACGGCTGCAAAATTCACTTACCCACCGCCAAATTAAATAAAAAAATATGTTCCTTGACTGGAATGAGCAGCGATTTAAAAAAAGAATCATTGTCGTTGACGTGTTGACAACTTAACAAAACTTAACTCACCCACAATTGCACGCCTCTATGAATTCATAATGTAGAGCTCGTGGTGAGTTGACATGACAAACGTAAATTGGGTTTGATTTTTATGATAATGGTTTAGTATTACAGTTAGATGAAGTGTTATGGATTTATAACTTGATTGATAAACTGCTGTATAACATTATTACTTTCTGCTTTTTCAATACATTTTGGCACTTATACTTAGTATGCATAAATAGCACACAGTATGAATGTACCACAGATCATGGCAATAGTTCAAGTATTTATTTAAGGACACATTAATACTTATAAATAAACTTTGCTACTAAACTAAACCTATTAATAAACCTTAGCGCTGAACTACCACCTAAACGCACTCTATAATTGCCACAAAATGCAACATATAAAATTCAGTACCTCCTTTTTCGGGTCGGTTAAGAATCCAAAAAACTTCCATAAATATTACCTAATGTATTAAATCAACTTGTTAGAAACATAACCAACCAACGTTCTGCAAATTAACTGCCTAGTCCGTTCTAAACTTTATCAACTCTACACTTCACCCCTCATTCAAAAAGAGAACAATATTGTGGGTGACGTAATAAGAAAAAAAGTTTTTTTATTTTTAACATGACTTGTGCATTACTGCATTCGGACTTTGAATTGCAATGGCGGTATAATTAAATTAAAATATTAGTTGAAATATTTTTATTTATTGAATACTAGCAGCGCTCTGCGGTTTTACCCACATTGTGCCTTTTACCGTGGGATCTTTGGGATGAAAAATAGCCTTCCCGTTGAATGTGGCTATCCATTACAATAAGAATCATTCAAATCAGACAACATTTTTTTAAACACGTCACCTCCTATTTTTTAAAATTGTTTAAAAACTAAACTGCGACTAAGTTATGAAGTAAAACCAACATTAAATATTTTTTTAAACATCATCTCCTATTTTCAAAAATTGGTTAAAAACTAAACTCCTCAGTCATAGAAGATACCGTCCAATAAAGTAAATTAAGTACATACTTAGATATAATATTAGTTAAAGTAAAATCTTGGTCGCGTACGTGACACGAACCACGTTACTTAAGTACCAATTGACTAATTTGGAAATCAATTTGTAAGGCACGAGTGGCCGCATCTTTAAGTTAACTGTACAGTACATTAGATGTCCAGTTTTTGGCGCCAAATTAATAAAAAATAACGATTTAACACTAATTTGTACAATAGAGGCCTTTGAGACCTTTTGAGGCCTTTTTTCTTTCGTATTGCGACATTACAGGCCTAAGTTGTACTTAACTATTTACCCACTATTTTAACAGCAATTTTTAACCCGGAATTCCGAACGGGTACTTACTTAAAAGTAGCTTATATCTGTCTCTAAGGTTTAATCTATATTTATGCCAAAATTTATCAAAATCGGTGCAGTAAAACGTAACAGACAGACAGACGGAGTTTCTTTCGTATTTAGGGTGCGTTTTTTTAAGCGCTGCGTTGCGTTGACAGTTTCAATGCGTTAACGGATCAACACTCTCATGTCACGTGTCACGTATAATATACGTGACACTAGTCATGTACAATTTAAATAATTAAGAGCAAAACTAGTATTAACCTTCATACATTTTCCATTCAAATTTGATATTGGAAATTTTCCAAAAATGTCCAACAATTAAACGTGTCCTCTGATTGACAGTTAACCGATCCAATCAACTGTCGAACACCCATCCCAAAAGCAAATTATTTGACCGTTGCTTAACAATACCACACGTCTATTAAGGAACCACAGTATACATACTAAGTATATAAAAAATCAATCCTTATCAAAAACAAAACGTCTCCATCGGTCTCCCATCCGACTATTGACTGAGGTAACCGTAGCTTAACATTACTTATACTTACACTATACGACAGTCAATGTACGATAGTATTTGAAGGTAGAACAATGAATCAATACAAATTATTAGTTCGTAGAAACTGTAGTGTAATCTGTGACATTAGTTTCTACAGACTATAAAGTAAACTGTGACATAAGTTCATAGACAAAACGCCTATACGTAGATATATGTGAATGACTTTGTTTTGATACTTTTAAGATCGCTTTGTTACATCATCTGATATAATATATGATGGAGTCAGTCAGAAGACTGTGTCCACAGCCGAAACGTCAGATAATAATGTAAAGTAAAAGCGAAACTTAAATAACCAGTAAAATGAGGAGTAATCGAACGTATTTTAATGTTAATTTGGACTTTATCTTGTCTTGTTCGGTTAATCTAGGCATAGTTAAACACTATATAGTTAGTTCCTCTGTTATGACAGCTTTCACTTAGAACTTCTTTCTTTAAAGACTGTGTGTACTGTACACGACAGTTGCTGTCAAATTTGACAGCAGTCATCTCGAAGTTATTAAACTTAAACATGTATATTTGAGATGACAGTTACTGTCAAATTTGACAGCATTCGTTAAGTGTAGTCTAGTAGTCAACAATTACGGTCAAAACGAAAGTATCAAAACAAAACAAGACGCATTCCCAGACGTTCAAACAACACGTCCGACTGCGGTCTTCACCTCACGTATACCAATCATCTCAACTACCAGACCATATGTCTGTCTCCATCGCACACCGTACGAAAACATCCCTCCATCCCTCTCGCACGTCCGTCGGGAAATCTGAATACTCTGAATTAGGTGCTTTGACACTTTGTAAGGCGATGAAGGATTTTTCTTTGATCCTTTGTGTTTGAAAGTGAATTGATTTTTGAGTGAAATTGTTTTTGAAAAAGTTTTCAAATTCCTTGGTCTGTTTATAGTGTAATCCTTAAAGAAGTCCTGAATAACAGATGTCAATTTTAATGAAAAGAAAATCAAAAACCCGTACACAATTTATACTTAAATATTTCTCAACGAAGTAATATCTCAATTTCCAAAATTTCAAAAAGACCTCATTTCCTGCTTTACGATCCCCGCGCAATCTCAACGTTCAATCAAATGAATCATATTCAATCATTACCCTCTCGCATTCATTCATTCACAAACAAAATAAGGCTTACTACACACTGTCAAACTGTCAGTACCAACATCAGTAGCCATTCCGTTAAACTACGCACGACTGAACCTTAGTTCGTGATACAATCCGATATTTTTTATCTCCCTCTAAGATTACAATAAAATATATGAGTGACAGAGATAGAATTATAACGGTGTTCGATTTTTACGTCAGAGGTCTTGGACGGAAAATCTTAGGAAAAACTGATGAGATTGTTTGATTTAAAAATGGAATATAGATGACGTTTTGGGATTATATTGGTTGTTTAATACATAAGAAAATTTAGAGTATGCATAAAAATTATATCAAAATATTTTTTAAATATTATACAATTTACATACTTGACTACGAAATAGGTATCATTTTGTATTAATTTTCCATTTTAAAATCAAACCAGACCTTAATAGAAAAGAAACACATCAATCTCCTAACTTTAAAAGTGCAGGAAAAAAAATGGCTACCGAAATACCGCGAAAACGCCCCGTCCGCCAATTTTTCTGGTCAAATGCGCGAAGCTATACCGAATGGTCAGCCATCGATCTATCAAAGTAAATCGCGGGCAGAATATCAAATCGAGAGAATCCATTTTTAAAACGACTTAAAAGTATCACACACGAAAATTGAAATTCGAACGAGTTTTCAACACATTACAAACCTTTTTCGTATTTACTAGAAAGTTTTAAAGCTCTTTTGCGATTTACAGTATAAACCTCTTTTTAAGTCATTTTATTTATTTAATGTTATTATTTGTCAGTACAAATTGATTCTTATTAAGAACACATAAAGGTTTTATTTATATAAGTCATATGATTTGAAATATAACCATTTCCTGTTAAAGTTAATGTCTTCGTCATTGTATTGTTCTTCAGTCAAGTAGGGGATGATGTCATAAGCTTTTTATAATACTTCTTCGAAATCCAGTAATAGTAGGTACCTACTATTTTCCTAAGTTTGCATTTTGAAAGTGAACAGTGACTCAACAACAAGTTAAGGAAACAAGACTTGAAATAGTCGTCATGCTAAAGCGTCAAGCTGAATTAATTAAAATAACGAAATAGCACATTTACCGGATGTAAAATTTTTAGTACAGGTTAAGATTTTTGTGTGCGATTTTTAAGCTTTAACGATTCTGCTTTGGCAAATTAAGTATAAACTTAAACAAAATTCTCTTAATATTATTGAGACCAAGTAAGTATCTAATAAGAAATAGCTGACTCCACGCTGACTCAGCTACGTACCCATTGAAATTACGAACATGAAAAATGACACATTTTGCTCATAAAGAAAATGGGCGAAGCACCAACTTCCATTCTGCCAAGAGGTGGAATAAAACAGAGTATAAAATCATAAATATCTTTAACAACCCTTCATTGCAGGTTGAAATAATTTATTCAAATAAATCTCTTGAATTTTCACTACGACTGTGAAGCTACGGGGCCCATGGGCGTCGTTGTATGCAATTTCTTTTTAAATTCAACAACTTTTTTATTCTTTTTATTACCATTTTGACGTTCTTTTTTTAAAGGTAAATGACGATTGTAAAGTCTTTGGTTGCATTTTGAAAATGGAATATTATGAAATTAGATTCATACATCGAGAAGTTAAAAATGTGTACTGTATTTTCGGAAAGGTGTCGGTCTACTTAGGTTTATTTAACAATTTAAATTAGTAAATACGTTTAACAAGATTAATTAGTGTAATTATTAAATACCAAATCTCTCAATTTAATAATCTTGACCATAAAATTACTTATATTGGCCAAGAGAGAAAAATCTCAAAATAAACCTACAAGAGTCTAAGAAAACTCTCATAATAAACCTCACCTAATTCCATTAAGGAAAGTCAGAAAATTCAAAAACAATTTTCATTTCCAACGCCGGCAAGAGGGTAATAAATAAAAATGGCGATAAAAACAACATTATCATAGTTGTTTTAATTCCGCTCATTAATCATCGGGCGGAGTCGGGCGGAGTCGGGTGCTTCCGCCTGTTATCAATGTCCTCTTTAATTTGTAGAGCTGGATTTATTAAAAAGTTTGCACCGAAGAGTTCGTATAAGAACGACGTTAGGAACATTGAAAAGAGGTTTTATGTGAATCAACCTTTTTTTAATCTACTTCAAATACATACCGAAAAACGATCTTTCTTTTGGTAGGTATTAAAAAAAAAATATGCTTATAAAACGTTCCTACAGTTAACTGATTAAATAAAGTTAAAATTATATATTCACATACTTGTTTTGGAGTCGGTTTTTCGCTTAGAAAAGTTATTAGTAACAATTAATTAAAACCCATTTAATTGAAATCAAAAACAGTAGTCAAAGGACCTTGGACGGGATACTATGGAGTCTGGCTACTTGTACTTATTATTCTGTGGTCTGGCCCAATGCTCAAGCAGTGACATGACAGTGTTGAGCATTGGGACCAAATTTCCCAAGGTCCTATAATATAGAGTAGAAGGTAACTTGTTCTACAGGAGGTACAATATCTTGTAAAATTGTCAGTCACCAAAATTGGCATCAAAAACGAAAAACGCAATAAGTCACAAAATCGTTTTTTTCGAATCATCCGATTCTACAAATACTATCAGAATTCATTATCGACTCGGCTACTGTTCTCAGGGTCGTAAAAGTAATAAAACGTCAAAGTTATGAGTTTATATCAATAGAGCTTCTAGTTATGAAGGCATAGACAAAGGTTTGAGGTTTACAAACTGTGGGTGGAGTGCGACATGTAAGTGTGGATAAGACACTTTTCTAAGTAGATTTTTGGAATAAAGGAGCCTGTTGTCTATAGCAAAACTTTAAAAAATATGATGATTTTAAAAAATACATACAAATAATAAAAATTAGAAAGAGTCAATTGAAATGATGGAAATTAGATTTGCCCATGATACCAAGTTCTCCTTATAAAAAAAAAATATCGCGTAGGTAATGTTCTACTGCTGTGCAAAGCCTACTCATCTCACTGAAAATATCAGTGCAGTGTTGAGGATTAGGTGCTTGCCTACTGCGGGTTGGTGATCTCAAAAAAGCAAGTTAAAAATATTTTTTACAATATATTCTACTTGGGTACATCCACACAGTGCCCCCAACACCCATAGATCCTTTGTGTCATCGCGGTATTGTAGTGCGATGCGCGGGCGCCGGTTTACGACGCACTAAATCTGAACGTTATGATATCTCGATGATCAACTGTCACAACATGCAGGTGCCATCTTACCTGCCTTCCAGTTTGTGGAATAGATAACAATTTAGGTCACATTCTGGTTTACCGACTTTGGAAAGGAGGTCCGACTTCAAGGAGGCTCTTAATAAAAAAAATTACATTATATTTCATTGTGTTGGTTAAAATATGTATAATTTTAAAATAGTAAAATTAATTTCTGTTAAAATATTTATACTTATGACAAAATAATTATATAATACAGCGAGGTAACTTGGGGTTGTACCGAATTAAATACGATGACATCAAATGCAAAGTATTCAAGTTAGAGATGGTATTTTTACAGGTTATTGTGTATCCGTTGATCAAAAGCTAAACTAATTGATTAAGACTCAAAACTTAAAATATAGCAACTATTACTAGATTACCCAAAAAGAATTTAAAACCGACTGCTCTTAGTAAATAACTCTAACTTTCCATAACAACTTACTATAAACACCCATGCATTGCACAGGATTTACCGATAACATCATTCAAACAATAGCCAACCAAACGTCACCGTCCGCCATTTGCATTCCGTCACATGTCAATACCTACGCACTGACATTACACCTACGATACTATGATGAAACAGGCTTCAATCAGCTCTAGATCTCGACATTAAAGCCTACACATGTCTAATTAATTAGTCTGATGAAAGATTTTAAGCCCACGGATGCCCATTTTTAGGATTTTTTGGGTTATGGTATTGTTAAAATTTTGATCAGTAAAAAGTTGCACTGGTAAAGGTATCGCTTACTGAAGATATCTAAATGATTATAATTTACAAAAATAGCCAACAATTAACAAACATGTAGACTTGACAAAATGTCATATTTTTAATTTTATTAGACCTTTTAACTTCATCTTAATGCTAAGTATTTTGACCTACCATGAACGTATAAGACAAAAAAAAACATTAATAAACGCGTGCGCACCTCAAGTGTTGACTGCCCAATAAACACGCACACACACACACATAACCCGAAGGGTTGGTTTCCTAAGAAACAAAGTGGTTTTATCTAACAACCTTCTATGAACTTAACGTTTAAACTAAAAATTGAATATTAATAGCTAAATTATACATTTTTATTACTTTATTCAGTTTCTGCTTTCTTGTTAATGTGATAAAAACATATATTTTTGACGTTTTTTCTAAGTTTTATGTTCCGAGAAGGGTACGTTTTTCAACAGTAGCCATTTTTATAGCTTCATCTAGGTTTTTATGCGTTTTGTTTTTGTTTTTTGCTGAAGACTATAAATGTCAGCTTATTTTGATCGGAGTGTTTTGATAGTTTTAACAAATTGTTTTGTTGTTTTATGGTCGAAGTGTGGCGGTGGAAAATAAATCTACGAAGTTTTTGTGTCATTTGTGAATTATAGAATATTTTAGTAATACCCATGTATGTATATTATTCGATAGTCTTAGGGTGCGTATCCATTGAAGAGGAATGGAGTAATACGGAGCTCAACTGACCAATTACCATGCATTACAACAAGATTTTGATAAATACAATTCGTTGTTTGACTCTTTAAAGATCTTTATAAATAGTCAATATATTGCATATCACATCCTTTAGCTTAGTTTGGGTCTCACTAACCATGTGTGAATCTATTCTTATATATACTAACAAAAAAAAGACAAAAATTCCTAAAATAAATCGATACAAAAAATAATCGTCCGAAAATTAACGCACAAGATGTTTATCAAAAACCGATTTGTGGTAAAATATGACTTAATCTACTTCGTTTCGAGGAGCACTATACGGTTAAACTAATAAAATAAATCAAAATCGCAAAGGATTCTATCTCTCAAATTTGTCAAGTTTTGATTAATAATAAGTGTCTTGATGTAAGATGTGAAGAAAAAGCAATAAAACTAATTTATTGAGTACAAATGTGTCTTTTAGAAGATTAATTTTGTGTAAAAATTTGACAGTTTAAAGTTTTATTGGGTTTTATTGTTTTATGGGTTAGGTTAGTCTGTGGTTTGGATGTCAACAAAAGGTTTTTTCCTAAATCATAAATTTTTAGGAACTGTATACCAAAAACTCTATTTACCAATAAGAAAGAAAACATTCAGTTTTTGCATTTTGAAAAGTTTATTAATTTTTTACATTTTTAAAAAGTAGTTAAATAAATTAAATTATATATTTTTCTCTTAATCTTTTTTTTATCTTAATGCTTATTGTAGACATTTGAAACATAAGTTTCCATATATTCTGTTAATGTTATAACACATCACAACTGTACATCCTATCCAGTTCTACCAAAAAACGCCGAAAAAACATTTAAATTCAACATTCATTTATCAGAATCACAAAACTAATTTTAAAAGATGTCCGCGATTACTGCGGAACCCTTATTTGTTGTTTATAGTAACTTAAACGATTGTCCGAGACGAAAACCATTTTTCACGAAGGAACTTCATTTTGGCGACCCCCGTTTTTCATGTCACTCGAGCGGTAGCGAAAGGTCGTAAGTCATTTTTTAGATAAAATTGTGTGACGTAGTCATAGAAAGTTTTTTTTATTTCTATTTCTTTTTTAATATTGGGTAGTTGTTTTTTTTTAATTAACAAAAATAATTATTGCTACTAACAGTAGAAATCGTAAATTATTCAGAAAGGTTTACAAAAAACCCTTTATCGTATTTTTTCCAAAGTCAATAATACTGTATGTACACTTTCCTACTTTTTATTTTTTATTGGACAACCATAAAATATTATTTCAAACAAAAAGATATTTTTTTATTTAAAAAAAATATAAATAAATTATTGCGCTCAACAAATAATATCATCATATCAAATGTAGTCAAAATAATATTTTTCCATTAAATCCCCTCACAATAGCTCGGTAATAATCAATTACCAGCAACACTCGTTTATCTGCTATTCATTGGGACATTTTAAACACCCTACATGGCTGGCTCTCTGCCAATGACATAAAAATGTTAACCTGCTCACTATTAAGTATTAATAATAATAATATTGAATTTTTATTTTACCGCATAAATATAAAACGTGTTAAATGACGGTAAATGGACGGTAAATAATCATTTTACACATTTTTTAAAATATAAGTATAAAAGTCTTGGATATAAGTACTTCCTAGGTATAAATTAATACTATCAAACATTAAGTATATCTAGCACAAGTTAATACCATTAACCTATTAACCCGGCGAGGATGTGGTGAAAATAGTTACGTGGAGGTTGTCGAGGGTCTATTTGACCCTGTATGTTATTGGGTTCAAAATAGCTAGATTTTTAATTTTAAACTAAAGCTTTAATAGGTATTATGTAAATTACATATTATTTTTATGAATTGATAAATACAACAGGCATATAATGATACAAAATATTATAATTAAATCAGTTTTGGCAAAGTACTACACAATTAAACTTTTTCATAGAACTACTTAAGTAACACTAAAATAACAAAAAATAGATAACTTCTTTTTTATCAATTAGCTCCTAATTAGGTACCTACAACTTGTAGAGATCAATCAGTTTCCCCTACAGTCTTATAATTGCTTATAAACTACATGTCATTATTGTCTGTGGTTGCAGCACAATTCTGGCAGAACGAAATAGTGTGTTCGGGACAAATATATTTATGGCATTCGTCACAAACATTTGCTCAAGCTCCGGGTTATTCATTTTGTATAAGAAACACCTGAAAATATAATAATATTCGGTAAAAAACATTTTCGAAGCTTCACAAAAAATGTCACGCCGCGGTTGTGGCGGGGTCATATTTACCCTTCTCGACTTCACGCACGTGATAATCCCGTCGCAGGCGCCAGCCGACTGAATATCGGTACGTGGCGCACTCGCCGGTTCCTTAGCAACAGCTACTAAGACGCCCAATACCCTACGGTCGCGGGAAAAAATACCACAGACGCTTAAAAATTGTCAGGGTCAAAATGACCCTACAACATCCTCGCCGGGTTAAGTGCATTTCGCACTAAACTTCAAAGTCTTATTAGGCCTCAACGGCCGTTCAAAAATTGCCATCGCGGACGGTATTTCACGTCCACAAGGCGGGGTATTGGTAAAGTTTTCAACTAGCAATAATCGCACCTCGGATTAACCTCATTGGTTACGATATTGCCTCTGCGCAAAGTTAACTTCAACTGCTGTACGCCCGAGGGGCCGTCAGCGGCCAGAACATAACGTTAGCGTGTTTTAATTTTTCCTGTGCTGCCATCTAGTAGCATGAAATGGTACTAACGCTCGAACAATAGCGTATCGCTCACCCAAAACCAGAAATGCAACATCCGCGAAATAGGGTGAAATTGCGACAATTTGACACCTTGAAATAAATTTAAAAAGAGAAACGATGTAAATTTTGTGTATCGTATTCTGATTGGTGGAGAGTTGGTCGAATTTCTCCGAACTTAAAATTGGAATTGTAACGCGATCACGCACATAAAACCGTTACTGCACATTTCAAAAATAGAACATGCCGGCCATACTGAGTAGGACAGTTGGCAGTAGCGATTCATGCCGAGCGTATTAATCAGACTATTTATTTTATTATTGCGTATAAAATATTCAGCGGGCGCGTACAGGCCGCAAACATTCCTCAATAAAACGACTTTAAAATGAGAACTGACATTCATTTCCACGGAACGTTACCACCAAATTCACAGAAATTATTCATAAACAAAATGGCATTGTTTATCAAAAATTAAATGAAAATAGCACTCACAATTTGAAAGTGCAAAATCTGGACGCGAGCGTTTATCAAGCGGCCCTTGTTCTAAGATGGATTTATCGCGGCCACTTTATTGGGACCCTCGCCGATGTGTTTTATATTCGTTGCTAGATGAGTTTAAAAGGCGGTGGGGGTTCAAATTGTGGTGGTTTTAACATAAGGCGATCATTTGTCATGTCAGATTCTCGTGATATAACGTCAGGCGGTGTGATGGACACAGATTTGTTTGATGTGAACTATGAATATTTTTACTTGCAGCAAACACTGTTAACTCAGTTTATCTGAAAATCTTTTTTACTTATCATAATCAAATGGGATTATTCAAAATAATGGTTTTTATCTTTGGTTCGAAAATATTTGGCAGTTATTGTGATTACTTTGCATAAAAACCTACAAAGACTAAATACTTAATTTTAATGGTTATTAAAACTATAAAGGGAACAGAAAAAATGTGGGAGTTATCGAATTCAACAACAGAAATCTATGAATAGAGAACTTAGTATAAAAAATACAAGGCTATTAGTATCCCTAGTATACGAGTAGGTATTTAATCAAAGTAGGTAAATATTCTCATCTCATAGCCGTGTCTTCATTCCAAATCTAATGAAGCCACCCCTCAAAGGAGTTATAAAACATTACCATACTTGTAATCTTCTGTTAGACAATTTTTACAAACAAATATATGTTAATTTTATTCGAGAAGAAACGAAAAAATCTCTAAGGAAAATAACTAAATTCTCTTGTAGGTGTGAATCCCTTTCAAAATGAATATTTTAAAAGGATTTCTTTGCGGTTTTTTTTAATGTTTATTTATGTTATCTGTTTGTATGATAGGGGTTATTAATGATTTAGTATCGGAGGGTTGAGATGCCATTTTCTTTGGAATACACTTTGGTTTTACATCAATATTTTATGGCTTGGTAATGATGTATTTTACCATTGGTTTTGCGTTTGGTTATACGATTTTTTCAAGTATTCTGTTTTTAATTTAAGTACTTTAATTATTTATGCCAAGTTCCTATTCTTTAATGAGCAAAATGTTTTTTTGTATTTTAATTTTTGTTTTGTTTTTCTATGCATTAATTAAAAGTCATACATAACTTGGAATTTAATCAGAAAATCTAGTTTCAAAACCCATTCAAGAATCAGTACTTCCTATTTTAACTGACTTCTTTAGAAGTCTCCTTATGAGAAAGTAATTTTCGATTCTATCCTTTTATACATTGTTAATAATGGAAACATATAGAAAAACAACTTACACAACATTTATTAATAACCATCATTACCATACCCCGAATGACCCGAGTATGATGTCACTAATCCTCACACACAACAATACATATATACAGTTTATTATTAGCTGTCTGTCTGTTTGACGGGAAGCATAGACTCCTGACAGGAATGGGTAATTTGACGGAACCCGCCGCTGTCACCATATATCACTAATAAATTCCATTTTGAGAAGCTCAATGAATTCGTTTTGGTATAATTATGGTGTTGTGTTTTAGAAGTGTGGGTATACTCGAATGGTAAAGGAAAAATGTATAATTAAAACAGATTAATAAATAGTTACTACGTAATAACGTCCTTATTTTGAAAAGTGTGGAAAAAACTATTTGTAAAGTGGTCTCGTTTATTTAAGACCCATAAGGTTCATGGTATTATTGTAGTAATAACTAAAAATAATGGGAGACTTTATTATATCGTTGTAAAAAACAAATATTTTAAGTTATACCAGATTAGAATGATATCCCTGATAAATTTGATAAGATATGTTTTATCCTATCTACTAAACTAAAATACGATAATATGCTAAACATATCCTTTTAGAACAAGAAAATAAAGAAAACATGCACTACAATAAAATAATTAAGTTATAATAAAAGGAACAGCAGGTACAATAACAGCCATCTTGACAAATTACCATTATAAATAAAACATACACAAACACAACCCCATCTTAAGTCTGTAAAAAGTTACAACACTTAAGGGGAGATCATTTCAAAACGCCCCCACAGATAATAAAAACGCTTGTCTATTCCATAGACAATAACGGAGACAAACGTAAAAACAGCCACCACTTTACATAGACCCGCGAATTTTTCATCTCTTCATACAACACTTTAGACTTTCTCCAACTTTAAAGGGTCATTTTATAATGGTTGATGGTAAAGACAATACGCTACTGTAGCAAATGGTTTAGAACGACGAATTTTGAGGGAGTTTTAAATTGTCATTACACGGGTTAGAGAGTTTTTTGTATTTCTGAGCGAAAGGTACTCGGTTTAACATGTTTTAGTGTTTTTGGGGATATACAGCGTGGTTAGAAACTTTCGAAGATTTTTTTACTTATTAAAAGTGGTGGCGGAGCGGACCGCAAGTGGTGGGAAACTGCAAAGGACATGTATTTTGAAATTTTTGTGGGAGAACCTTACCCAACAATGGGAAGATATTTTCTGACACTTTGATGTTTTCATCAGTGTCAGATTATTGTAATTAATAATGTAAACATAAGTTTCATTAAACACCAATTAACTAAATATCTACACTTCAAAAGCATCACAAAAATATTTTTATTGAAATTTTACGTCAAAATAAAAAACACACCCCCTGTATAAAGGGGTCTATTAAAACCGCCATTGCCAAGATTCAGTGCGCCAATAAAAATAATAACACAAGCAATCCTTTTTTACTAAGGGCGAGTACACACCGTCTCCAGAGAGTCGCACCTGCCTGTACACAGCTTTATTTATTACAATTGTTTTTAAACGGCTCAATAGACACAAATTGACAATTTTAATTTTGTTTTTTATGTTTGTGGGTGATTTGGCTTCAGGAAAATGTGTTTTGGAAAATAAATATGATGGTTAGTTTGATGTGATGGAAAATAAAGATATTTTAATCCCCCAGTGAGGTTTGTTGCCGCATTGTTTGAAGGTTATCACCGCATTGGAATCGGCAACATAAATACATATATTACCTACTAGCAGCGCCCCGCGGTTTTACCCGCGCTGTACCCGATCCCGTAGGAATTTCGGGATGAAAAATAGCCTATAACCTTCCCGTTGAATGTGGCTTTCTATTACAAAAAGAATTATTCAAATCGGTTCAGTAGTTTCTGAGATTAGCGCGTTTAAACAAACAAACAAACAAACAAACAAACAAAACAAACTCTTCAGCTTTATAATATTAGTATAGATACTTACTCTATTTTTTTTGGATTGGCACAAAATGTGGACCAATGTCGTCAATTTTCCAGCCGAAGACGATTGCTCCTGAAGAGGAAAAAGGTTTAGTGATTTTATTTCATTCTTACCCAATCACTAAACCTTTTTCCTCTTCAGAAGCAATCGTCTTCGGCTGGAAAATTAACGACATTTAACCACATTTTATGCCAATCCAAATAAAATAGATTATAGTTATGCAAGTACAGTGTGAACGACTTAGCAAAATCAACACGTTAACTTAATAAATAATCATAAAGGACCAATAAACATCAACATAATATCAAAATAAAAACCTACAATTTTATCAAAAACAGTTCATTTCCCTTGTAACCATAAACACATTTAAAAAGTATTAACCTGTAATATCCCACTGCTGGACAAAGGCAACTCGTCTCACTGAAGATATCAGTACAGTAAGGAACAATACAAAAATAAAAGCAAAATGCACAACAAACTCCCAATACCTACAAATCACGACACTATAAATCACAACCTGTCATTAATAATCTAAACTAATGACGCGGACGTCACAATCGCTCCCCACCCTGTATAGCCCCTGTAACCCTGTATAAATACTCGATAAAAAATAGAACTTATTAACTTACAATTTTTCGCGGTTCATGAAATAAATCATTTTTTGTTAAAATTTGAGTTTATGTAGTTTGGGTTTGGGTAGTCGAGGAAGGAAAAAGGAATTTTATTTTAAAATTGTCAAAAATATTGATAATTTAATAAATATGGCCTTTCTATTTTTATCTATGAACTAGCAGCGCCCCGCGGTTTTACCCGCGTTGTGCCCGTTCCCATAAGAATTTCGGGAGGAAAAATAGCCTATAACCTTCCCGTTGAATCTGGCTATCCATTACAAAAAGAATTATTCAAATCTGACTGGTACTTTCTGAGATTAGCTCATAAAACAAACAAACAAACAAAGTTAGAAACTGTGCCTCTTTATAATCTATCTTATAATATAAAAATGACATAAGAATAAAACCAAATTGGATGATTCTTTTTTGAATGTGTTCATTATTGTCAGGACAAGGTTTTTATATAAGAAAAATAAGGAATAAAAATCTCGAAATTCCCACGGGAACGGGGGCGCTGCGGGTGAAACCGCGGGGCACAGCTAGTATTAGTATAGATTTACGAAAAGATAAATAAAGAGAAATAGGTACTTTTAAAGAAATTCCTGTTTAATTCTAAATTAAATTTAAATCTAACTAGTAATAATCTTAAAGCAAAAGACCTTCAAGGCTCGTTAACCCCTACCCGCCCGTGTCTAATAGACTCTGTATTAAGAATTAAAAGTACACCCGAGAAAGGGTTACGTTTTATACTAACTCCTTGTTAATTGACCGGAAAATGGTTTATTTAATTGAGGAGTTTTCAAAAATAAATACAATACAACAGAAATTATAGTACTTAAGGGATGTGCCACTGTGCGACAGCGACTAGCGATTTCGAAAACAAAAAACAAAAGTTTTAGTAGAGTGTCAAAAGTTTCTCTGGACGTTGTTGCCGTCGCTGCCGTGGCATTCCCGGTTAAACATTTTACAAAAACTTTTAAAAAATGTAAAACCTGTTGTAAAGGGTCAAAAAGTTCTCTACACGTCGATGCCGTCGCTACACCGTGGCACCCCTACAATCGTTTTGAATAGTCCTAACGTAAATCAGGAACAAGACCACATCGTGTCTAGAATCTAGATGGTAACCGCACATTTATTAACACATATCAAAGTAATATTTAAAGTAAGTACCTACTTACTTATTCAAACCAACACTTGACAACCCTAATCCAGTTTCCAAACAAAGATAATCTGTCGGCGGCGAAACTTCAAAGAGACGCAGGGTTGTCGCGTGAATTTTTATAACAAGTTTTGGCTTGTTTCGCGTCTAATCCTATCTCGTTTTTGATAATGTTCGCGATTAACGCAATGAGTGTTTATTGTGGGAAAGTTCAGTTAACTGTTAGAACTGTTTAGAAGTAGGTATTATGTAAAAGATTTACTTTCTCAGGTGATTTTAATAATTTCTAATACCGAGGTTCGATTCCTGCGCTGTTATTAATATTACTTACTGGCAGACCTAAAGGGAAGGCTAAAGAGCTCAAAGGAGCTAAAAACATTTGTGTCCTCCCAAAAGGACATGCTTACCTTGATAATAGGTACGTGCAAACTTAAAATTACTTATCTAAAATAATAATAAAAATATTACCAGTTCTCTTGTGCATAGTATCTGAAACAAGTTATTTTTTAAATTATTTATAAACATATTAAAACATTCATTAAACTTATACTTAAACTTTAACTAACTAAAATTTTTAAGACATCACTATATAAATACTACTAGTGACATCTGTAGCAATAGTGCGGAACTATTTTCAATGTAAAGGTTTAGTACAAATGTCACTAGATGGCGCTGCTTGCCATACATGAACATTTCGGTACAGAAAATGTTCAACGTACCTACATATATTTTGTTAACTCTAGAGGATGATAGCGCCCCGCGGTTTTACCCATGTTGTTTCCGGCCCCGTCATAAATTCAGAATGAAAAGTAGCCTAGAATAACCTTACCAATGTTATAAATGTGACTATCATAAAACAAAAGATTTTATCAAAATCGATTACTTAGTTATAATATTATAGTTCCAGTTTAAAAAAACACATTTGGTTTTTATATAATAATACGTATAGATTAATTAATTAGATAGATCGTTAGGTTTCTTCTTATGTACCTATATCCTTATAATAAGAACGCGCCATCCCATGACCCGAGTATCGAACCTTGATCCCTTGGGGTCAACTAGCATTAATGATTAATGGGCACCTATGGATGGGCATAATAATGGTTTAGGTGCCTAAGTACGTTATGGCTTATTTTGTTTAAATGAGATTAATTAGTAATTGTAATTAAGTTTCAATTATTCAATTCATTGAATAATGCCTAGGTATCTTACTTAGATTACCTAGGTATCCTACTAATCAAGTATAGGTAAGTAGGAAGATTGTCTATAACCTTGAAAAAATTAAGCGGGCAATTTGATCGGTTTTCATAATACAAAATCAAAACCTAATTATTACTCAATATCAAAAACATACTAAGATAATAACCTGAAAGAAAAAATCTTCCAATAAGATTAAATTGAGGGTACAAGAAAAAACATCCCCTAAAATCAAACTAACATTAAGAAATAATAAGCGACGCCGCCTCACCTTAATCTCATAACATTATAATCTCGAAATAACTTACAGATGTTTTTCCAATCAGATTTTCAGACCCTCAATTTTTCATACGAAAAATTAGATTATCATCATTTGCATACTACTAACGCCATCTAGTAGCGCGCGGCGGAAATTCGAAACAAAATTATTCTATGCTATCGCGTTACAATAACTAAGTGGTTTAGAAACCTTATGCCAAAGGAATACGGTGTAAATTCGCTTGGAGAATAAACTTAGATGTTTTTGGAGGAAAATTGTGAGTTTTCTTAGTAAGATTAGGGTGTGGATGTCATTTCCCGCCCTTAGTAAAAACAATATGAATAATAATGTGATTAGCATAATATCGGGATCGGATCCGGGCGGTTGTTTACGTTGATAAGTTGAGGCGATAGTTAAATGTAGATACTGTGTGCTTTGGTAAATATTGGGAATAATAATTATTATTTAGATATTTTAATAGAACCTACTTAGAAAAATTAAATGAACCTTCACAAGAAACGAGATCAGATTATTTTTTTCTGGTCCTTAGATTTTTGAAATTTGATTAAAAAATAAAAAATATAAAATGCTTTTTTGATTAGAGACATTTAAAACAGTGCCTTAAAAATATTAAAATGTAGAATATCAAGGTTACTGAGTTTTTTGTATGTTCTTGAGACGAAAAAGACCGTATTTTTTAAATCGTTAATTTCTTGATCTATTTCGGAATTGCAAATGAAAAAGTAAATTAATAGCTAATTATGACGAAATTATTAGTACATACTTATATAGTTATATATATTATGTAGATATTATTAGTTTCTATTGCTTCCTCCAATATCATTTTGAATCTTAGAAGAAAACAATTTTAAAAAAAACCTATCACAACAGTATCCACCAGGGTAAATACACCCAATATCGGGAGGTTTCAATAAAATAAAATAACCTTCACTTACATTACCATACAGACGTTGTGGGCGCGGGGTGGGCGGTGTAAATAAATAATTGTAATTCTTAATAAAACTACCCTCAATGTTGACCGGTAGTAACTCGCACGTGGCCGAAACTATCTCTTGGTTTGAGGGATGGAATGGTTTGATACTTGAAGCTCGGTGGGGGCTTTCATTTTGTATTGATTTGGTTTTGCGCTTTTGGAGTCTGATCTATGAAATATTTGCTTTGATATTAGATATTATCTTTAATTTTTTTATATTTAAAAATATCAAAGAAAATAATAAAAGAGAACTACTTTTCTTTGAATTATTTTTTGAATTATCAATACCGCTTGAGAAGGAATACCATAATGTTATTCTGATGTATGACCTATATTACTGTAAAGTTTCATAAAAATCCGTTGAGAAGATTTTTCGTGATAGAGTAACAAACATACATACATCCTCACAACAAACTTTCACATCTAAAATATTTGTAGGATTAAAAAATAATCAATACTCAATATTATTTTTTCATATCTCTCTTTAAAGTACCAACACAGCCCTCTATACACTAAGATAAAGCCGTCAGATACAGATGTACCGTAATGACCGGACACTTTACATAATACCTCGGACCCCAGACTGCCCGGCATCAGGACATTTACCCTAATAAAACAGAAGAGGTGAAATCATTCCGGAGGTTTATTGACATCACTGAGTTGAGGGTTCGATTCCCGGATTATCATTCGACATATTGGTGTTATTTTTTAGTTTTTTTTTCGATCAAAACGGTTGAAAAATTTGTTAGTCGACTAATAGGTATACCTACTTCCTTCTATATCTATACCTACCTACTTCTATTACTACCTATATGTTATGGACATAATTGAAAATGGCACGATTTAAAATTAGATATTAAAGATATACGAGTATAATACTAATATTATAAAGAGGTAAAATTTCTCTAGAATTATCAGTCCGATTTAAATAATTCTTTTTGTACTAGATAGCCACATTCAACGGGAAGGCTATTTTTCATACCGAAATTCCCAAGGGAACGGGTACAACGCGGGTAAAACCGCGGGGCGCTGCTAATAAATAATACGATAGATTTTTGTTTGTTTGTTTGGTTCATCCCTGGCAACAATTATTTCGCTCCAAATAACTATTTTGAATAGCCAAAGGTAGACAACATTTTAAAAAACAAAAATGGGAATGGAAATGGGCGTAACGCGGGTAAAACCGCGGGGCATTGCTAGTAGAATATATACTAGACCACATTTAACCTCGTAAGGTAAGTTTTTTAAAGATAACAAAACCACTACACTACATAAACTAACTACTTTCGTACTCCATAAGGGCCTCCTAAGCCCGGAAACGGTCAGAATAAACATTTCTATCTGTTTGACATTCCATTTAATGACCCTTAACCTTTAGATCGAAGGGCATTTTTATGAGACATAAAGGTCTTGAGGACTATCTGATGCATTTCAGAATGGCTCCGTTTTGGATAAAGACAATAGTTTTGGGGGCGGTCTAAGGAAGAGAGGAGAGCGGAGAGGGTCAAAGAGGGGAGAGCGACTTAAAAAATAAACAGTGAAAAGTAAAATTTATAGGGACCATTTGTCCCAATGGTAATAAGGAAAGTCACTCATTCTGTGTATCAAATAAAATATATGTAAACTAAAATGCGATCACATAAACCTAATGTACCTACATAGATATCTTTTTCATTTGTCATACATGAAGCAGTTAGTTGACAGGTAGAAATTATTTTTGTATAAGTTAACCAATTCAAGACGAAAGTTATAACTACTTATGATTTACGAGTATCTACGAATTCCGAAAACGAGAAACTGCTTATGAATCCCAAGTATCACCAAATTATATAATAATCTTAAAACTTTTCAATATCCATAGTTCCAACAGCTTCACACCGCGTTTCTCTTACACCTTGTACCACACCCAAAGGGCAAGCAATTGACTAAGAATTTACTATTTTCAGGATTAGTTACAGACCCACTGTCTCAGTGGTTTGCGGTCACCGGAGGGGTTGCTTTCAATTTTTGTGGAAATTGCTGTATACTAAACAAGATGCTTTGTTTAGATAACTTCGGAAAGGGGCTTCACTACATAGTATAAAACAAAGTCGCTATTTTTGTCTGTTTGTTTGTCTGTTTGTCTGTATGCTTAAATCTTTAAAATTACGCAACAGAGTGATTCAAGAGGAAGTTTTTATGTAAAAAAAAATCCCGAAATTCCCACGGGAACGGGCACAACGCGGGTAAAACCGCGGGGCGCTGCTAGTAAGGAAATAAACGAATTTCTTTGAAAAAGTCTAAGAAGATTTTTTTAATCCCATAATGTCAACAACCAGTAGCAATATGTTTTTAAATCAAATTATTGAACAAACATCACAAGAAACCAATAATAACTGGTTTCTTAAGTTTAAACGAACACTACTCTTTTTGAATTGAACAGTTTTCTGTGACCACGGTTCCTGTAAAGGGGCCGAAACGTCAGATAAAAATATAAAATACAAGCGAAGTGTATCCGTAAACGTTAGTCAAGTCAAAATTACCTTACTTTTTTGATCTCATAATTTGACAAAAATATCTGATTTATTACCCTACTAGGCTTAGCTTGTACCAAAGACAAAAACACATTGCAGCAATTAACAGTTTAAGACCTAAATGACTATAAAGAAACTATTTATAGACTGGCGCCCATCGATTTAAACCTATTCATAAACTTTCTACGCGACTTGCGATGTACCCGCGTTGTGCCAATTCCAGTGGGAATTTTGGGATAGAGCTTATAACTTTACTCTTGCATTTAGCTATCCAATACAATAATAATTTATCAAATTGGACTAGTAATTTCTGAGATTAGGGAGTGCAAACAAACAAACTCTTTAGCTTATATTAGTTTAGATATTAATAATCTTCTTCTTCATCATCGAGTGGAGGTAAACCTTCCTGACCAATCCTGGTGTCAGAGTTATTGGGCCGCCAAAGGCCTCTGACATAGCTCATGTAACGACTACTATCCGTAGAAAGTAACCGGGACCGACGGCTTAACGTGCCCTCCGAAGCACGGAATCATCTTACTTATCGGACAATCAGGTGATTCAGCCTGTAATGCCCTAACCAAACTGAGGACAGTCTCACAAAGAGATTTTTGTGAGATATCCCCACCGGGAATCGAACCCAGAACCTCCGGACTGTGAGTCGAGCGCTCAAACCACAACACCACGGAGGCTGTTAATAGATAATAATGAGAATTAATGTCAAGCCTTGTTAGTCCATATAGCTGTGCTCCAACTTCTCCGAAATTCTCCAGAAAACTCCAAATTTCTCCAAAAATTGCATCAAAGCAACAGACGTAAATACTAAATAATTCATCGATAGTATAAATTCTTGAACAGATGTTCGTGGGGTCCATCGGTCAATACAAGGGGTCACTTTACGACCTCCATATTACGATTTACGGCCCTTATGACCTCTAGAAATGGAAAAACTATGGTTTGCCCAAGATACTATAACCGTAGTAGAGAATATTGTTGTATTAAAAGTTTATATTTCAAATAAGTCTTTCAATGTCTTTTTAATAAATAAATATCAGAAATAAAAAGGTTTTTTAATCATTATTCATCTATTAATTAAACCATATGGTTTAATTAATAGATGAATAAATACTTAAATTATAATATAACTGAAGACTTTGTTTTTTGTTTGTTTGAACGCGCTTATCTAAGAAAGTAGCAATCCAATTTGAATAATTATTTCTTTAATGATTAGCCACATTCAACAGGAAGGTAAAGGGATATTTTTCATCCCGAAATTCCTACGGGAACGGGCACAATGCGGGAAAAACCGCGGGGCGCTGCTAGTTAAATATAAACGTCATAACAAAAACAAAAGTCCTATTATAAGTCTTATCCAAAACAATACAACCAAAATACCTACTTTATATTACAAGTTAAGTATCAAATTAAATTAATAATATAAAATTAGTTTAGTTCGAATTAGTTAGTTCCCAACCCTAAATTTAACCTTCACTTTAATCAAATTAAAAATCAAACACAGAAATTATTCAAATATCAATAAATCACAACGCAAAGAAATCATTCGATAGTACGGGTATGCCGGTATCAATACAAAAATCGATACATTCCGTCGACTCGGCACCACTCGATTCGTAGCGATCAATTAAAACGATTATTTCTTTGGACTCGCTGCCAAATGGCTGAAATCTTCATTTTTTCGGGTGATGTGTCGTTAACAATCGCACTCTTAGGTTAAGGTGCGGTTCGTGTAAGTGTATTAGTGTAACGTGTGCTAAGAGCATGTTAAGTTAGCCGAAGTCAGAACACGTACTTATGTTGTGTAAATCATTAAGTTTTTAAATTAAAAAAACAACGGTTAGAAAATCCTATGCACAGATGACTAAATGCCTTTGATGTTTTACAGTGACAGTACTTACAATGAGGAAAAGCCATCAGCAGAAAATGTGATTACCTCTTCCGAACTATAAAAGTAAAAAATGACATGACAGGATGTCATTCCAACACAAAATCAAATCAAGATTGAACGAGCATTTGTGCCCAAAATGATTGTTAATTCCACGACTTTTTTCTTTGAAGAAAGTGCAAATATGGTTGAGGGTTACACATTGTAATTTAATAAAAGTATGGTATAGCTTGACCTCTATAATAAGTAGAAATATTAACCTGTAATATGGATAATCTAACCTCTGCCGGGCTAAGGCCTTAGTAATAGGAAGTTTTTTTAAATAGCTACCTATTATGAAGACAATTTTAAACACGAAAAAAACCCCTACTCGCAATCTAATCTGAAACGTTCAATAGAAACGCACCTTAAGCCCAACAATATGATCTTTTTGCTCCGTTTCCTACACCAATGCACATTTCACTAAACAAGTCTGCTCGATGACATTCCATACAACACACGCGCTTTTCCACCCTAAACTTTGACCAGTAAAGCTCATTTTAGCTAAGCAACGTTTGGGTAAAATGGAGAGATAATTAAGGACTTTAAAAACGTGGTGTTTAAGGTGTATTTTCGTGTAAACTCGTGTAAAAGGATCGTTCTTACTTATCAGCCATTCCTTCATAAAGGTTCGATGCATTGTCAAAGGAGACAGTTTATCAGAAAATACCTCGGAGGAAATAAAGCGAGTTCTATTATTTCGTATGTTCATTGTATTGGCGCGTTATTTGAACTTTTATACTCTTTAAGAGCTTTTATGAGCTTTTCCTGGAATTTTCATTTAAGTATGTAGAGTTTATCGCGTATTTAAATATTGGATTTTTCGCCTTCCTTTTTGTGTTTTTAAAAGATTGTTCGATAAGCGCAGTTTGTCACTTTAGTCACTGTCTTACCGCTCGTGACGTAATTTGACTGAGCAGTTAACTCATTAAAATCAAAGATAGTTCATGTTGTTTTTTTATTATCTTATTTTTAGTCAACTTCATTCAGATTCTTAGTTGTAAATTCTTCCGGTATATACGAGTATGTAGGTTTTCCGTGATGTACAAGTAAATGGTTTTATTGAATCTCTAATTGATTAAAATTTCCCACATTTTGGGGTATTTTCACACATTGGCAACGTTTTATGTGATGTGCAGTCGGCAGTCGCGGCATGAAGCCGGAATCGAATTAGCGACCACAGACAGGACTGCGGACGACTGCAACACCCTGCTGCCTGCTGCCTGCAGTCTCCTGCTGCAGTCGCCAATCCAACTCCGACCTTTATCCAACCAACATACATAAGACTTAAACTTAGAAGTTCAGCAAAAGTGCAAAGTTGTTAAGAGTCTCACCGGGCGCCATTACCACTCATTAAATGTCATAAAACCAGGAAGATGTCATTAAAACAAGACCGAGATGTCATTAAAACGGGTCAAATGGCGCTGTGACGTCATATAATGGTAGCGGTGTTAACGAGTATGTTCCTTGGGGATTTTTCGGGGATTCGCAGTTTGTAAGATGGTATTGAGATTACTTGTAAGGGTGGTTGCAGACTAGCGTTTTATATATATATATATATATTTTTTGAAATTCACTCGTGGTTAATTAGACCCAAACTAAGCTCTAAGCTTGTATTATGGAATCTAACTAACTGATACTACTACATATACATACACAAATTATACTTAATAGGAATATAATTATAATTGACACCCAGACGTCGTCGCCAACAACCATGTCTTCAAAAACATATTGTTGACTCCGGGTGGGAATCGAACCCGTAACCCCCGACACAGTAAGCGCTCTCACTGCCACTTTGCCAACAGGCTTGTCGTTTTATCAGTTATTTTGGGAGTGCATGTAGATCTGTAGCAGATCAAGTTCTGATACATTTTTGGCGGCAAAAAGAACGGTACGTCTGCTGAAAAATAGGCCAGTTAGCGTTGTATATGCATGTATAAATTCCAGGACGAACAAACTCGTGTACTGATATCTTCAGTGAGACCAGACGCCTTTGCCCAGCAGTGGGACATTACAGGCTATTACTTATACTACTTTATTAAACTCACTTAAAGTCCCATTGTTAACCGATTTCAGAAAAAGGTGGTAGTTCTAGTTAAAAATCGGATTTAAGACGGTTCTCGATTGGTATTAACTGTATGTAAATTTTGAATAACTAAAATGCGATTTGAGCAATACTCGTGAACTCTTGATATTAATATATGATATGCGTTATTCTGTCTGTATGTCTGTGCCGAGCCGCGTTCAATAGATATTATGATACCTATTACTATTTGCGGATTTGTAGGTTCCGCCGTTATTAAGGCGATGCTATATCATAATTAATACCATAATTTCTACTGCTATGATATTTCAACTATTATGGACTGATCGACTTCTGTATCAAATGTACTACAAAATATTGAACATATATTTTGTGGTATTTTATAAGCATTGTTGACTTACATGGAGTGAATCTACAAGCTGCGAGCCAGCGAGCTTAATAGTAAGCGAGCGTATACGGTAACTTTTTACAAAGTCACCGCGGGAGAGGGCCCTTATATTTAGAATTCGCCGGCCTTATTTTAAGACTGCTTTTGATATTTCATACATTACTTTGTTATAGTTAAATTATTTAATGTTTTTGTATTTATCTCCAACTAAATTATAATTTTGTGAGTACCGAATATGAATAACATGTCGTTTTCATTTTATTATACTAAATGAAACGGGTCTATGTCACGTTAGAATATATAATGTACCTATTTATTAAAATACGTACCCAAAGTTTCGAGCGGATTGTACCGCTCGTGGTCACGGTATGACTTTCATCACTACATAGTATAAAACAAAGTCGCTATTTTTGTCTGTTTGTTTGTCTGTATGCTTAAATCTTTTAAATTACGCAACGGATTTTGATGCGGTTTTTTGTAATAGGTAGAGTGATTCAAGAGGAAGGTTTTTATGTAAAAAATTCCCGAAATTCCCACGGGAACGGGCACAACGCGAGTAAAACCGCGGGGCGCTGCTAGTTTAGTATAATGAGTGCAAATCGTATGAGTTTAAAAAGTAAGCTTTCATTTGTTTTAAAGTGCTTTTCCTAGTCAAAATTAATATTATACATGCATCGCCTTAACAAATCCCCATGAATCAAACTCGGCCACGAAGGTTGTATGAGTGTAATGGCAGATACATGACCTTTGGCTCAAATTCACATGGGCTTGAATATCGGATCCTGGCTGCATTCATATTATTAGTTTATTGATAAGTTACTTTAGTACAGAGTTTGTTACATGTCCTAGATTTCGACTTGTGTTTATATTTAACGGATTCGAGAAGTTGACTTCAAAAAGCTATCAATTTGAATTAAAAGTATTACGAGTATAGCCTGTAATGTCCCACCTGCTGTATAGCGATGAGGATTACGCATAATCACGCTTGCCAAATGCGGGTCGATCTCAAACCTGAGCCAAGTTGAAAAGTAGGAAACATGTTTTTTGGTCGACCCGGTAATTAAGCCCGGGACTTCAGCCCGGGGACCCGGGGCCTTGGATACGTTTAGAACAACCAGGACCGACAATTGTACGTGCTCTCCGAAGCACGATAACGCTCAGTCAGAAATGCCACTATCGGCCACCCATCAGGGTTGAGCTGCATGTTGCTTAACAATCGCAAACTCTACTCGAACTACCTAATACGACTATGTCTATTATCTTGACAATGCGCAATCCATTTCAAGTTAAATGGCGCTGGAAAATATTCCAGTGTAAGTTTTAATCAAAGCCCTCGTTTGCATAACGGCTATTTATTCCGAAACATTACATTTTAACTTGTAAGTATAATATTGCAAATTGTAGCCGTTTTATTATCATTTATATGAGAAGCGCTTAGTATAACGTATCTACTTATTTGACTTTTGTATGTCTGTATGTGTAACTGAATTTTTAGTTTTCAGGAATTTCTTTAGGGCCGACACTGCGTTAAGCGTGCGCACGCCGCGGTTTCATACAAAAGTGAAGCGTCGCGGGCGCCCGCCGCGTGTGGCTTTATAGAAAAGTGAACCGTAGCGTGCGCCCGTCGCGTGCGGTTTCATACAAAAGTGAACCGCGTGCGCATGCGGCGTGCGCACGCTTTACGCAGTGTTGGCCCTCAAACTCTCGATCTAATTAATTTTGAAACTAAGTCCTAATTTCACCGTTACAACTGAACTCAATTATCCTAGTTCACGAGTTGAACTGAGATCAAAAATTCAAAACTGATTCACTAAAACCAAGTTCGGTTGAACGTGGTTCGATAGAGTTTGATCAGTTCGTGGTTTGATCAGCGACCAAACCTCTTTTACAGCAATCAGTTTTAAAAGCTCTGACAAAAAAGCTACAACTTCTTTATTAATTCTGTCAAATACAAGCTTTCTTAATTCCTTTAAAAATCCAAACCGAACAATAATAATAAGAAAAGAAAAAAGAGGAACAATAATATTAAACCTATAAAAACAACAACGTGCTTTCTTTTATCGATTAAAAACTTTCAAACCAAAACTGTAACCTCCTTTCTCAAAGTCGGCTAAAAGCTTCCGAACCGTCCTTTCTCAAAGTCGGGTAAAAGCTTCCGAACCGTCCTTTCTCAAAATCGGGTAACACCGAACCTCCTAAACATGGTTATCGATAAGGCACCCCTCGCTAAATAATTTGGCTAACATTAGCATACGTCGATTTATATCCGAATTATTATTTATAGACACCACCCTTGCACATACGCTCCAAGATTTTGGAGTTAGGAAAATGAATTGAGTCGTCTCCTTTGTGTATTTATTAGGTTTAGGGATTTGGTGTTGTTATTAGAGATGTGGAACTTTGTATCCGAAGTATCGGATATCCGGAGTACAAAATATCCGTATCCGATTTTTAAGAGAACTGGTTTTTTTTATAATTTAATTTTGTTCTTTTTCCACACTAATATTATAAAGAGAAAAACTTTGTTGTAATGAATAGGCTCAAAAACTACTGGACCGTTTTTAAAAATTCTTTCACCATTCGAAAGCTACATTATCCACGAGTAACATAGGCTATTTTTCATCCCAAAATTCCCACAGGAATGGACACAACGCGGGTAAAACCGCGGAGTGCTGCTAGGTATTTATAAGTTTAGACGCCATTATCTCTAAAACTACATGTCCGATTCGGATAATTCTTTTTGTACACAATAGCTACATTCAAGAAGAACGTTATAAACTATTTTTTACCCCAAAAATTCCTCCATGAACGGGAATAACACAGGTCAAACCGCGGGGCACGTTTAAACCGTATGCTTACTGAGTACACTCCATATTGCCACTCCATATTGCCACAGATTGATCAATAGCTACTACATGCTATCCGATGTTCAACTCCCTTCAAATACAGCCGGGAGTTGCTTTGATTATCGAAGTTTGATGTCTTAATACAAATTCCTAGTTTGTATTAGCATTTTCCAATTTGTTTACATGAATATTACATTATCTGATGCTAATGTACTTATCAGGCCGGCGGCAAGAAGGTGGGTAAAGTAAATTGGTTATAATATAAATAATATTATTATAAATTGGATATCTATAATTTTTATGCATGTTTATCTGTATTTTTCTGTATTCTCCTTTTCTGGGATTTTATGGGAGTGTCACGGCGCAGTGACGGCGACAGCAATTAACTAACTACGAGTATTAAAAATTATAGTATCAAAGCTATTATTTACTATTATTTTCAAAAAATACGACTTAGAATACGGCTAATCTATATCTATATATCTATATATATATAAAAATGAAACCCGTTTTCCTTGGTCAAGGCATCACGCGTGAACGGCTGGACCGATTTCCACGGTTTTGCATTCGTTGGAAAGGTCTCGGGCTCCGTGAGGTTTATAGGGAATAAAAATCTCAAAATTCCCACGGGAACGGGGGCGCTGCGGGTGAAACCGCGGGGCTAAAACAGCTAGTATTTTTTTAAAAATAACACTATTCGATTTTTTATGAAGTCGGTCAAGAATAGGCAGGTACATTTTAATTAATCAGCACAAATTCATCATAACATACAACCTCTTTACTAAACTTAAAAGATAAAAGTACAACCGCCAACAAAATAGAATAGACAAGTAGCGTCTGTTAACACTTAATAAAAAGCCTCCGAAACGAATCGACTTCTTGTGATCTCTTATAATTCCCTTATAAATATGCATGAGACGTGCTATAGGGTACATTGTGATTCTTTGATTAAGTGCCTTCAACCCTGACTGATTAATGGATGACGTTTAGAGGTGACAACGTTTTGAAATGTCAAAATTTAAGAATATTTAATCGGAGTACTTTAAGAGCCCCTTTGAGATTTGGGTTGGACTTTTTTGTTGATTTGGTATTGATGGTACAGATGTACTTATCTGCCTACTGTAAGTGATTGTATCTTATTCGATTTTTAAAATGTTAATCTTAAAAGACCTTCCGTTAGGTGCTTAATAAATTATTTAAAAAGGAATCGAATCACTTTGGAATGCTTCTTTAAAAGTTTTGCAGACGATTCTTAATTTAAAGTCTTTGAAATTATTGTACTATTGTCATTTGTTTTTAATTTTGCTTATTAATTTAGTGGAGGTTCAAATAAGGAATATAAACGGTCGAATTGAGAAACCTCTTCCTTTTTTGAAGTCGCTTAAAACATTTATGGGTCCGTCGAATTTTTAGTAAATTATGAGTTCAATTAATTATGAAAGTTGTTTTAAGTTTGAATGTTGAAAAGCCTTTAAACACAAATAATTAAAAAACCTACAGGTCAGTAGGTAGATTAACAATTAAGTTAAGTATATGTACACACCTTGTATAAATAATGTTCACACCGCACACGTCTAAAAGTACTTTCCATCGCACAAAAACTACAAAAATAAACGATATCCAAATTCTTAAACACCTTTTTAAAATAAATAGCTGTAATAAACACAATTAAACACGGTTTTAAACACTTGACTGTTAATTAGCGAGCGCTTATTGGGGGGGCAAAAAAACATTACCTACTTTCTGCAGTCGGTTAATTTATGAAATTTATCATGCTACCTTGAAGGGGAAGCTTGTTTGATTTTAATTATTGTCGTCGTGTTGGTACGAGTGGCTCGTTTATATTCTCATGTCAACTGTCAAGAGGTAATTGACGCCATTTTGTTTTTATTTGACATTCATTTAATTTGACGCTCGATTACTTTTGTGTATATTTGGTAGGGTTGATTTAACCCTTGTTAGTAATAGGTACTTAGTTATATTGGGAAAGGCACGGTTTGTTTGTTAATAAGTATATTTGATAATCTATGTCATAGCATAGTACACTTAAATATTGAAGGCAATTTAAGATTGAGCTAAGCGAATTTACAAGCCGGTGAGTTAAGTGAGTTTGTTAAGCTGGTGAGTTTCTTCCAAACTTTTGAGTTTATTTTAAACTTTTGAGAATTCGACAGTGAGCAACTAGCAAACGTCCTTAATGACGCTTCAGTAAAATTAAAATGCATGAAAGAAAACGATTTTGACAAATAAAATAAATCAATGACTTTAAAAATATAATAGATATAAAAAACATTAAAAGAATCACAAATTTCAATAACATTCAAACAGATTTATTTTTCATTCGTAATCCAAAATAATCCATCACAAAATAAAACCCAAAATCCTTAATTAAAAAACAAAACTCAAGCCTAACCAAAGAGCACAAACAATAGAAATATGAATTAGTGTTACAAGTGACCAAATCCCATTTTAATACCACGCTGGTCACCCAATCCCAGGATCAATTCGTTAATCCCGGACTAATAGCCGTAGGGAACGGGATTTCCCGGGATCCCGGGAAAGCGATACAATCCCAACCTTATTACCTTGCACTAAAGTCCTCAAATTTGTTTGTGAACTTACGAAATTTTACTCAAATTTAAGTCAGAATCTGCGTTTGGAAGTGGGAGAGAAAATGGACCTTATTGTTTAAGATGTTGGGGTTATAATAGCGTGTAGTTAAAGATGCATTGCGAAGGGTGCCCAAAAATGTCCAGGGAGATGTAAAAGCATTTCTGTGTAAGATTATGATATTACGAGATCTATAGGTGTAAGTTTCTTTTGTGGTTGTGTTTTATAGGAGTAGTGTGGTTTTGGAAATATTTGTGTTTTTGAGGTGGGCAATATTTTTGGTAAAAAAATGATAATACTTATTACTCTCGGCTGCACTCAGAGACGTCCATTAAATGGACACTTAAGTAAACGTAATCTTTCATACATTACATGTCAAAATCACTCATTAAATCGCTACTAAGAAAGTATTTGACGTCTCTAAGTACGGGCGTAAGTTATAAAACTACTTCGGAACCTACTTACGTTCCCAATAGAGGAATGTACCCTTATTAATATCGGCTACGTAACATATCTCGATGTTTACTTAATTTTAAGAAAGTAAGTTTGAATAGGTTTTTGACCAACCCTGGTGTTTAGACTGCCAGAAGACCGCCAAAATGGTCAGACGATGAAACAACCGGAACCAACACATTTACATGCCCTCTGAAGGACGGTAGCGCTCAGATAAAAATGCCTATTTAATTTCAAACTAAAAATAAACTTACGTGTCTAGTAAAATAATTACATCAACATAACTTAAATACGCTCACACTAAACAAAACAAGTTAAAAACTAAACACAATTAATTAACAATAAACACCTCCTTTATCCCAACAACTGCAAAAAAACGGCTCCGATAATTAAAGAATCCAAGATTTCCCTTATAAAGGGAGCAAATAAATTAAAAGGACATAATTAACTATTTTAGACATTTTTCTTGAACAAAAGAAACATAGGAATTTATGCAAAACACTCGGCGTGAACAAATTAAAAGTTGTAAAGAAAAACGAATTAATTAATGTACCGAATAGCGCGCGGTTTAATTGCGAAGCTAAAGAATAGGGTGGATACGGGCTGCGACGGTTGACGGCGGTGTCAATATTGTCTACACACCACTGGTCTCTATACACCACTGGACTCTATAGACCACCGGTCTCTATAGACCACCGGTCTCTATAGACCACCGGTCTCTATAGACCACCGGTCTCTATAGACCACCGGAAACCAATAGATTACTTGACTGTGTCTTGACTGAATGTCGCAGGTCTTTAGGCGGTCTAAACACTCCCACACCACGGTTGGCAGTAGGCTAGTACCCACTTGAACTTACTTTACATAAAATTTAAAATACTAACATCAGGTGGACTTAACATACCTACTCGTAGTATGAAAATTAACCTTATTTTCTAATTTTTGTCTTTATAAAAATATAGCGAAAATTACTTTGGAGCATTAATTTTATTAACTTTTAGTCTTCATATCTTTAATGTTGTAATTAATATTTTTGACCTCATCAAAAAATATATTCAAATCTATAATATTATTTCTAAACTGCAAGCAAGCGTGGTGATTACGCCTAATTCTTCTTACTGTACTGATTCCTAAGACAGAAGCCTTTGCCCAGCGGTGGGACAATAAAAGCTCATACTTTTTACTCAACTACAACTATTGAAAAGAAAATTATTTGATAAATCTAAAAGGCATGTCCACAACATCCTATTAAATTCTTTGTATTCAAATGAGGCGGGGTATGAACTGCACTCCCTCAGTACAATATGGTGTAATCAGAGACATAAATCAAAGATTACTTTAAAGTTAAAAAAATTGCATTTTTTTGTACTTGGTCATCACAATTTCAATGTAGCGAACGACTTATAATGTCATTAGGATGTTAAACTCCTATACACATAAGATCTTTTTTTTCTGTTTAAACAATTTTTAATGGATCCTTTACTATCAACGCTCCGTGGATATTCCCGTGTTATTTACTGTGAAAATATCGAAATAAATATCTGTAGTAATATAATAAATCGTTTGATGTTTTGTTTTTTAAAGGCGCTACTCTCAGAAAGTATCAATTCGATTTGTTTTTTTTTTCTTCTATGGATAGTTACATACATATAATAGTTATATAATACTAGCTGGGCTCGCGACTTCGTCTGCGTGTAATTTAACAAAAAAGTAATCTAGTTCTTTCCTAAATCTTGGCCTGGCAGTGCCGTCATAATCGGTCGAGCCATTTCAGAGATTAGTCAAACAGACAGACAGACAAACATTTATAACAATGTTGTTTTATTATACATAATGCATGGACTTAGTTTAAAGCAGAACAGACGATGTGAAAAACGAATACGTTGTTTCCGTCTCCAGTTAACCATGTACGAGACCATCGAGTACTCGTGCTTGACTCTGGAGCTGCTGAACGCCACCGCGTCTTCCGAGATCAGGATCCTGCACATTTGTCCCGTGAGAGATGGCGGCAGACCGTGCTACAAGTTCAAAGGTGTGAATGAATTTCACGTGCGAAGATTTGTGCCTCCCGGTTTTATCCGCGTTGTGCCCGTTCCCGTGGGAATTTCGGGATGTGAAATAGCTTATAAATTTCCTGATGAATGTGGCTATCTATTACAAAAAGATTTTTTCAAATCGGATTGGTTGTTTCTGAGATTAACACAAAAACACACTTTTCAGCTTTATTTTATACTTACAGCGCCCCGCGGTTTTACCCGCGTTGTGCCCGTTCCCGTGGGAATTTCGGGATAAAATGTAGCCTATAGCCTTCCTCGATAAATAGACTATCTAACAGTGAAAGAATTATTCAAATCGGTTCAGTAGTTTCTGAGATTAGCGCGTTTAAACAAACAAACAAACAAACAAACAAACAAAACAAACAAACTCTTCAGCTTTATAATATTAGTATAGATTCAACGGGAAGGTTATAGGCTATTTTTCATCGCTGGTAACTCATATGATTTATCTAGAACTATCCAATTTTAAAAAAATTACACCATCTTAATCAGCCGATTCGAATAGAAGTTTCGTGTCACAAAATAAATAAAATATAATTTCTTTCTCACTAGTTAATATTCAAAAATATTTCCAAACGAACCGAAACTAAGTCGCTCATCCGTGACGGATGCAACCAAACGCATTTCATTAAATATGAAAAGAAAATGGAAAAATATATGAAAGGGAAAAGTTATATTTTGAAAAGGAGGCTATTGTAATTGAAATTTTCGATTCGGGTATTAAAAGGCGTTGTTATGTTGAGCGAGTTTACTAGTAGCGAGTAGGCGAGTTCTATAGTAAGGGTTCGTTTTTGTACTTGATAGCCACATTCAACGGGAAGGTTATAAGGTATTTTTCACCCCGGAATTCCTACGAGTATGAGCACAACGCGGGTAAAACCGCGGGGCGCTGCTAGTCTATGATATCTACACTAATTTTATAAAGAGGAAAACTTTGTTTGCTTGTAATGAATAGGCTCAAAAACTATTGGACCGTTATTAAAAATTCTTTCACCATTCGAAAGCAACATTATCCACGAGTATCATAGGCTATTTTCCATCCCGAAATTCCCACAGGAATGGACACAACGCGGGTAAAACCGCGGGGCGCTGCTAGTGGTTAATACTATTTAAAACTCCTAACATGAAAAACCAAACTATTCCAAATTTAAAACTGCTGAAAAATTACCAACATAATAAAATACCGACAATCCATCTTCCTACTCCTATACCCATCTCCGTCGCACCTTCTACAATCCCTTAGAATTATTATCTGTCTCGCTCTAGCTTTAGGGAGACGTGACTGGGTTACTAGTTGCTAGAAGTTTCCCGGCTTTATGGCAATTTCCCATGAAAAATTACCTGCAGGGAGGTATATGTAGTGGAGAAAATGAGTTTCTCTTATACTTTTAATAGTTTATATGTTTAATATATGAATGGATGGAAATATATTGTGTATTGAATCCTACTAATATTATAAATGCGAAAGTTTGTGAGGATGGATGAATGTATGGATGGATGTATTTTTGTTGCTCTTTCACGCAAAAACTACTGAACGGATTTGGATGAAACTTTAAAGTAATGTAGGTTATACATCAGAATAACATATGGGATACGTTTTATCCCGAAATTCCTGCGGGAACGGGCACAACGCGGGTAACACCGCGGGGCTAGGCTAGTTTATACTATAATTGTAGTAAACTCAATAGCTAGTAGCTAGTCGTGGTAGCGCTAGTTTGAATGCGATGTTAGCTCATTTTAGCTATCATATGGTTTGTCCCTTTTCGACATAAGCCATTTTCCAAAGAGCAACAAAGACAAAACACTTATAACAGCGCTAGTCATTTATTCATTTCGAGTACGTTGGCCACCCTGGTGTCGGAATTTTAGACCGCCTAAAGACCTCCGACATGGTCTGACGATTGAAACAATATTGGTGGAGCGTATAAAGGCGGTTAGCCGTTATCATATCACGAACAATCACTAATTAAAACACTATTGAAATAAAATAAAAATGTCGCCAATAATCAATAAAAAAAAACTGTTTAAAAAACATTCGAAAAAACTATTTTAAAAAATAATAAAAAACCTCTCATATCAAGTTCAACAAAGCACAATCATAAAACAATAAGCCAGTATTCATTACAATAACAGTCGTTACATAAGGAATCGATTCGATTCGATCTCTTATCGATTATTGTCCCTTACTAGGCATTCCCTAATTACTCGATACTATTGTATTACGATTATTTATCGATTTAGTTGCGAGTTTTTCTTTGTTGCTTTGCTGGTTAAGTTCAGTTTGTAATATGCAATTGGACTGGATTTAAGATTTAAATGAACTGAATTATTTTCTTTTAAAAATAATTACGTCCGTACACCTTAAATGCTTTTTTAGTAGAGATTTAATGAGTGACTTCGATATGCTATGTATCAAACATTAGTCAATTAGTTAACTATGTGGGTGTGGAAGTTAGTTTAATAACGGTCGTAACTAAAAACTAAATTAAGTACTTACCAAGTTAGCAAAAAGAAAAAAATAAAAAAAAAGAACTTGAACTTACTTGACCGATAGAAATTATTCTAATTTTAAATTTTAAAACCATAAAGAACGATTGATTAGTACGTTATTCATTCTAAATTCAAAAAACATCAGTGATTGATACGTTTTATTTTTTTAATGTAGTGTGACATTTCTACCGCCTATTTTTGTGTGCCGTTCTATTGACAGGGTGACCACACAAACCGCGCGGAGTGGACAGATGTAATTTGTCCCGGATTACCCGCGCGTGGAGTTTTCATTATTTGTCCCGTTTCTTAAGCCTGGATTATGGACACACCACACGCATACTAAAATATTAAGTTGGTTAAACATTGTCTTATCATTCTAAGAAAAAGACAAACTATTTCATTTAAATTGTCTGTTGCCTCGTTTGATTCATGTTTAGTGAAAAATTACTTTTTTTGTAAAATTTCAAAAATATTCCTTTAAATTTAACTTTATAGAATATATCATTAAAAAAAAAAATATTGAGTAACCACCCACTTAACACCCAATCCTTAAAAAACAGTCTAAAATATCATTGAATAGATTTGCCACATAGAATTATTCCATGTTGAAAAATCACAAAAACAAAAGCACATCGTGAATGGATTCCAAATACAAAATTACGTACAAAATGACAACACATTGACATTAAATAAAAAACCTCTAAATCCCGACGCATCTTATTTAATTCGAATCGAACATACGATTCCAAAATTACACGTTCGCGTACGTAATTGTGATTGGATACTTTTTGTAATATTTACCTGTCTTTTTTCACTCTTGAACCCTATTGTTTCGTCCGTGAGAACAACAATTTTAGATTGGATTATCGGATTTTGAAAAACTCGATCGGTGAAATCGATTCGGGTGCGATCTCGAATGCAGATTGGTTCAGAATAACACGCTTTGGGCGTTGTCAAAGTGATGGCTTAAAACATTTTGTTTACGTTCGTAATTTGAATAATTTTGGATTTCGACTTACCGGCTGTTGACTGACGCGGCGTTCGCGACGCCATCTACTGACGGTTTTCTGGAACAATACAAATTTAAATTTTAGAATATGCCAATCTGTTTGCGACAGTAAAACCTGAAAATTATAAAAGAAATAACTCGTTATTTTTTCTTAAAACGTAACTTTATCCAAGAAGTTACTGATTCAAAATAATAATTGCTGCTATGATTCAAAATATAATTTCCGATTAGGGAATACCAAATTATTTTTTATTTTCCTTTCTCCTAGCCTCTGACAGTAACATGTTCCTACCTCACAATAAACTTATACAATCAAAACACTCCATTTCAAGCAATATAACTACTTAACAGGGAGGCCACAGCCAGTGCAGCGACAGCAACAACAATGCCTAGCAAAAAGAACATTGACTTGACTGTAATTTGACTTGGTTGTCAACATCTTCGTTGGTGTAGCTGCACTGTGGCACCCCAAATACTTTTTGAGATTATACTTACATCCAGTAAGGATCGGGAAGCCCTGCAGCATGAGCTCCATAATGCGGTGGAACTAGATATGGGCTGCAGTAGCTGACCATTGGGACAGTGTACATTGTCCTTTATGTATTCATAGTAGGTTGCAGTGTGTGTAGCCTCTTTGTTTAGAATGAAACCTCTTTGGATACCTAAGGTTTGTCTGTTAATAGTAATTTGAGAGTAAGATAGACGTGTAGACGGTGTTATTGAAGGTTTTATTTCCATTCAGTAAAATAAAAAAATTATAACTATAAACCATGTGAAAATAAACAGACGTATGTATGTTTCTATTTTAGCTACTTTTAGGGGTCAATATTTCAGGTTGATCAATATGTTAAAAACGCCGACAAATACGAATAGTTCATAATGACGGTACCCTCATTTTCATTCAATTAAAAGTTACTATAGAGTCGACAAGTTAGCACTGTAGACAGACCAAATATTTTATTCCAAAACGCACTATCGCAGTGGCTATTAGTGTCAAGTGTAGACGAAACCTTAAAATAATAAAAACTTTACAAACTGTGACATTTCATCTCAAATCCTAACAATCAAACAAGACACTAAGCAGCCGACAAAAAGCAGCGCATTCCAAATTTAAATAGATCGCAACCGTCACTAAAGCGACGGCGGTTGACAGACGCCGCCGGCGGCCGCGTCGAATCGCACAATAGTTCCAGTTAGCCGCGGCTAGATGTCGTTAGCGCCCGCTGCGCAATCGCATGCAGAGATAACTAATTGGAACCCTTTTGGAGGGTTTTTGCACTTGTTCTGTATCTCTAGAAAGGTTGGTACTTAAAGTCAAGTACAGTAAAAAGGTAGATAATTTTTAATATCGGTTGGTAGGTACTTGTTAAATGATTGTTCTTCAACCCTAAGGTTCAACCCCCAAATCCATTAAAATGTGTGTAAATCAGTTACAAATCATTGTTAGGCTTTGAGGTCTTCCTAAATATAATTTATGTTTTCAGTACATATACTTTACTTATCTTTTCTATTACATACCAATAAAATAAAAATATTAAAATTATTTAAAAAATATTAAATTTAACTAAATAAATTTTATGGCCACCCCCAAACGCCTACATTCAACAAAAACCCCACAACAGAACCCATATTAAAGTCCCAAAAAAAGCAAAATCATGGTCAATCCAACCAATTCAAATCACACGTAAATCGATGTACCGATTAGAGTAATCGTAACATTGGTAGGTACTAATCGATCGATTCGATTCCCATTCGATTGTTTCCGATGGAGCGGCTTGTTCAAACGGGTCCCGCTGTGCTGTCGACACGGGGGCTACCGGCTGTTTTTGTCGTGTTTTTGGGTAAATAGTGATGTTATTAGGGTAAAAAAGACCTCGTACAAAAAACTGATATATCCTATCTATGTAACGTCTGTACTCAGAGACGTCAAATGCTTCCGTAGAGATTTTATAATAGTAGATAGAGAGTAGAGAATAGAGATTTAATAATAATGTAATCCTAAAACATCTCCAAAGGGCCTCTACGAGTTGGATATGTATCCCCTCGAATGCCTCTCAAAAAGACTGGGCTTGTCCCGTGACTCCGAGGAGAAACACAATAATAGTTTTAATAATAATTAGTCAAATAATTAAGCGTCGATACCTATAATGGACATATCTGAGTGCGGTGGTTGGTAGCCTACCCTGATGAAAGAGTAGTATAAATAGCCTAAAAGCCTCTGAATTTTTCTCATTAGTGATAGAACTCGTCACAGTAGGAATCTATACTTTTGAATACGTTGCAAATACAATGCCTTGTCTGACGGCTATTTACTAAAGTTGCATGGGTCATACAGTAAGTCTTACCGATAAAATAGCACGTAAATGTTATTCGTAGGTACCGTATTCCTCTTGTGCGTCACTTGACCTTCAAGAAGTTTTTATATTCTATTATTTTACATACCTATGAGAGACAGTTGAACAAATATAAAACACTAGCACTACCTCACGTTTATTACTTACCCGCGTTGTGCCCGTTCCCGTGGGAATTTCGGAATGAAAAATAGCGAATAACCTTCCCGTTGAATCAGGCTATCAATTACCAAAATAATTATTCAAATCGTATTGCTAGTTTCTGAGATAAGATCGTTAAAACAAACCTTTCAGCTTATTTTCGTATACATATAAAAATAAGTTGGTATTAGATAGGTTTCATCTTACATACATACAATTAGGTATTACCTTTTTTCATGAATATTTCACCTCAAATTTTAATTTTTAACATTTACATTTACGTCTAATTAAAAGTTAAAAATTATTCTTCCAATTACTTTTTTACTTTAACAACTTTACTCTAAATCAATGCGTCCAAATACAAATGTCTTTATTAGTCAATATCTTAACTCTTGAGCAAAAACTAAGAACTCCCACATCGTCGTTCTCGGAAAACTTAACTTAAATCGACAAATTCCTCGACTAATCGAATAAGGATGCGCGAATCGATTTGAAGACGAATGATCGATTTATTCGATTTTTTCCCATCTCTTCATACTTTGTACGTTTTCAGTTTAATGATCCTCATTATTTGCTTAAGTTGGCATTCTTGAAATAACAATAATGTAAGCTTAATTAAAAGTTATGTTGGAATGTGAGTGATAGTTAGAACCGACTGTTTATCTATGGCGGTTTAAATTACACTACACTGTTAATTTAACTTCAGAAAAACACCTAAGATACTCCGAAGAATACTCCGCGTTTTTTTAAAAAATCATATTTATTTATTTATGCGTAGGTTCCAATTTACAATGTTATCATTTTTCCTATAATTTTAAACAGTTTTATTTTATGTTAAACTAAAAAAAATAATAAAAATAAAACCTTTTTCAAACACACGTCAATCAAAACTCAGTACTGCCAACAGAACAAAACTAATTTACAAGTTTCGCGCCAACAAATTATCATAGACACTCGCGCAAACTTTTTATTCGAACTTTCTCGCGGCAAACTTATATTTCCCGGTGTTTTCGAAAATGGAACGCATAGGAGTGCGTCCGTCGCGACGCGCCACGTGATAGTGCGGTGACATGCACACCCCGGGAAAATTCGCAACTTCCCCTTGCATTACAACAGAATGCCTACTGTCCCGTAAGTTGGTTTACATGGGTGAAAAGAATAGGATTTTCTATTTGATTATTTAAGTTTCAGATGTTGTGGTTTATTTAAAGTAATACTAGACAATGTTTCGTTTGATTATTTTCATACACTGTAATATCGGTCTTTGGTCTTTGCAAAGATTGACTGAGAATAGAATTATTGTATAGTAATTTTCCTGTGGGCTACAACTAATAATAACGTATTAATATCTATTAGTTAAAGAATTTTAGTCATACGAGTACCTACCTTTTTCCTATTACATTTTCCATACCCAAAATCAAATACTCAGAACAAAGTAGGTACGTAAACTTTCGGGACAGAGCACACAACATAATGTGTGGCCATACTATGAAAAGCCATTGAGGGTACCGTAATGATTATTTAATTGTTTGGAAGTTGTAAAGGAATGTTTGAAACGGTTTTGACTTTTGACTTATTTGGCCGTGTGGCATATGGTATAGGATGCCTCAAGTTTTACTCACAATGGTACAGGCAGCTATGGCGGTTGTTAGACACAAAGCGTGTTGTTCGTACATACTTACATTTAAACTCAAGTATACAAAATAACTTTGTACCTTGGTAATTTCAGAATATTGTTTCATGATTGTGGTAATTTTTTAATTTCGGAATAGAATAAACCAACATATTTGTTTTCTCATAATGGTTATGCCAGCCAATCTTTTATTAAATTTAAAAAAAATATTTATTACCTAACACCTAATTTTGATAGCGTCTAGCGTAGAACTCCTACCTTCTATGAAAACAAACTAGATTGAATTATAATAGAGGAAAATACGTTAAAAAAATACACAAAAACAGTGTAAAAAAATCTACTACAAAGAAAAACATAACCAAAAGGGTTGCCTTCCATTATACATAGACAATAACAAAGCCAATAATTTCCGGTTACAATGAACTAGAGATTCACCTCACAGAGTGGGAATATTTTCCCGATACCCGTATAATATGACACAACACTGGCAACTCTGCGTGAATAATAAATATTATGTTTGGGGACACGCGCCGCGTTCCCTCAATTATTTATACGCAAATTATTGTAAGTAACTTACGCATAGTTTCCTTTTCAAGACGGAATTTGTCTTTTTTATACGAATTCTAACAGACCTTGTTTGTACAAGCGTTTTTTTAACGCGTTTTTGGTTTAAAGTAACATATTTTTGGACTCTCAGGTACCCAAGTTTAGTTTATCCTACTTAAGGAAAAATCACATGTTCCTATATACATCGCGTAATTAGAAAAAATGGAATAAAAGCATTACCAAGTATAATATTATACTGATGTATGACAATTTGAATAGTACTGGTTATTGATAATATAATATGCGATGCGGTAAAAAAACGCACTTCATAATTAATGCAAGGAAACAACTAGTGAAGAAAAGATTTAAAAACGCCAGCAAACAGCCACACCTAAATCATATTCAAGAGTGATGCAAAGAAAACAAGTAAAATCTATAATACTAAAATGAATTGGTGAATGTGTTGCTGAGCGCAAATCTGGAGAGTAGTTTAACTGATTTCGCTAATTATTTTTTTATAATATTCCTTGAAGTACGAGGTTGGTTCTTACGGAGATAATTTTTTTTTATCTCGATATTCCCACGGGAGCGGGGACACTGCGGGTGAAACAGCGGGGCATAGCTAGTTATAAAATAAATTATAATCGCAGTCCTAGTATAATCTGTTGATAATGGCGTAACATTAATAAAGTACGGAATTATGCAACGGACTCTGAACATCGGACAACATTATCGGAGCATGTAGAGTAAATGTCGACAGTAAAAGTATTTTCAAAATACGTATGAAATATCGAAATGTTACCAAGTTATTAATAAAACGGAATTTAATATATATTATTTTATATTATAATAAACGCCAAAAATATTAACGCTTTAAAAAATAAAACCGTAGGTCATGCGTGGCGCTATGACGCCAGACACACGCTAAATGCAAAAACACAGACAGACTCGTCAGACTCAAAATACCTACGTTTCTTTTTGCGTCGAAGGTTAATTAATATAAAAGTAATGTAGTAAGTAGCCTGTAATGTCCCACTGCTGGGCAAAGGCCTCTCATCTCACTGAAGATATCAGTACAGTGAGGAGGATTCATCAGTATCAAAACAAAAACAAAAACAAAAATCGACTAAGAAAAACATTCCAAATAAATAGTTTAATGTAATTTATTTACCACTTTCGCTCCCACATATACAAAGAGTTAAATTTAACCAGCCAATATGCAAATTGATTGAAGCTTCGCGTCGTCTTATTACCGGTTAACTAATACATTTATCAGAACAAACATCGCTCCGCCCGCGGCTTGGATCGCTATCTCCACCAGAGCTTATATTACGAGATTTAATAACGATTTACAAGATTTTCTTGTATATTTTCTCAGTTTATTTAATCAAGATACGTGAAAAAATATTGTTCTAGGCGTTGGGTACGGTTATGAAACGCTATTGAAGCTTCGGCACTGAGCGAATTTACAAGCTAGCTCGAATTTATTGAACACTAGCAGCGCCCCGCGGTTTTACCCGCGTTGTGCCCGTTCCCGTGGGAATTTCGGGATAAAATGTAGCCTATAGCCTTCCTCGATAAATAGACTATCTAACAGTGAAAGAATTATTCAAATCGGTTCAGTAGTTTCTGAGATTAGCGCGTTTAAACAAACAAACAAACAAACAAAACAAACTCTTCAGCTTTATAATATTAGTATAGAAAAGGATTGTAATCAAAGTACACAAAGGTACCTAAAAAGTCATTTTGAACATATTTTTTTGAAATCGGTTTAAAAAATCTTTTACAATGTAACTGTTAGACAGATTTGAATGTAAAGACTTTATAGTTTGTGATCTGGATTGGAACACACCTTTAACTGACTACGCCAGGGAGGATGGATCCCTTAATTTTTACAACATTAAGTAAAATCCTCTTACGAAAATTAATGTAACCTAAAAGCAAGTACCTTTAGTAAATAAAACATTAAGTCGCACTTTCCTTGCATTGTCTGTTCATTCGTCACCCTTGAACAATAAACCGCAAATAAAAAATAAAACAAAACCGAGGGGGCAGCCTCGACGCTGCCAAGAGGATTGTATTGTACTTAAGAGAGAATAATTTATACCTTCGTTTTTATTATATGTAGGTATAATAAGTATGTGATTTTTAACATAAAAAATCTATCACAAACTGATATCTTAAATGCAATGCATAAATTAGGCATCTTGTAATGACATCACTAGTAATATAACACTTTTGTTGGCAGATAGTGATCTCTTTCTTAAATAAATAATGTTGTATATTATTATACCTTTCTCTATTTCGTTTGTCATAAAAATCGAAATAAAAAATATTTTGTATCCATACTAACTACAAAAAATCTTCCGTTATAAATGAACGAACTTCCACAATTCCGCACATTCCTAACAAAAACCGCCAATAACTTTAATTTTTCACGTAAGCATTGCAGGTGTCCTATTAGAATCAGTAGCCACGCTGTGACGTAACTTCCAGTAAATTCTCATTAGAACTACCTCCATGGGCGGGTTTACGAGCGACAATCCCACGGCGACAGTAAAACGTTCCGCGGGATACGGGAATTACAGATGCATTACCCCAGCCCTAGTTTTGTTTGAATTTGGAATGTTGGAAGATGTTTGGAAATTATGTGTTCTTTTTTTGAAAGTTTATTGTGTTTTCTGAAAGTTAACAATTAAAGAGAATTCATTTAACTGACTGAAGTAACGCATCTACACTAATATTATAAAGAGGAAAACTTTGTTTGTAATGAATAGGCTCAAAAACTACTGGACCGTTTTTAAAAATTCTTTCACCATTCGAAAGCTACATTATCCACGAGTAACATAGGCTATTTTTCATACCGAAATTCCCACAGGAATGGACACAACGCGGGTAAAACCGCGGGGCGCTGCTATTTAGAATATAAAATGCTAGTATATAAGTAGCAGCCTGTAACATCCCACAGCTGGGCAAAGACCTCTCATCTCACTGTAGATATCAGTATAGAGATAATGTAAGAAAAATATGTTTTAATTCTCTTTATAAATAAAAACACTATAAAAAATTAAACAGCCATTAAAAATCTTAAACCCGCATTAAAAAGACAGCAAGAATTGCCAGTAATTAAGAGACATTACCCCAAATCTCGGGTAACTTGAGTAGCAAGTTAATCCTCACAACGACGAGTTAAAAACTTAACCCTAAGTTAAATAAGCCGTTAACTTTAACTTAGATGTTACTTTGTTCATCAAGGCGAGGATTACACTGTTTACTCCAATTTGTACTTTCGTTAAAGCTTGGTTTACACTAATCATGTAGGATGAAATTACAAATTACTTAAATTTTTATTACTTAATTATTTTTTAACCTCCTCACTGTACTGATATCTTCAGTGAGACGAGAGGCCTTTGCCCAACAGTGGGACATTACAGTCTAATACTTTTTATTATTTTATTTTTATTTAATGTTTTCTTAGAATCATTTGGTGGTCTAGTGGTGCATTCGCCCCAATCCGATTCGAATAATTCTTTTTGTAATGGATAGCCACAATCAACGAGAAGATTATAGGCTATTTTTCATCCCGAAATTCGTACGGGAGCAGGCACAACGCGGGTAAAACCGCGGGGCGCTGCTAGCGTTATTTATTTATAGACAAGACTGCGTATAAATGGGTAATGTTTTAATATAATAAACCCTATTAGGGGTGTCTCGTGAAGTGAACGAGTGCATCCATCACAAATCACAATTTAAACAAAAATACGCAGCCTGGTCGCTTCGTTACTTTAGAGTAGGGTCAGCAACGAAATATCAAAAATTATTTGTCAAAAAATTACGGATAGTATTAAAAAAAAATTAGTTCAGTTCGTGTAGGTCAATGGTTAGTGTAGGTTAGTCAAAAATATGTATAAAATAGGCATATCTATTTAGTCGACTTTTTAACAATTTTAAAGATGAATACCTACATTGGAGTCGGCTGAAACTTTGGCTAAAGAGTTAATGGCCTTTAGCAGAGGCTCAAATGTAACATAATGTCCTTTCCCCAGGTCTTTCTTATCTTTGTACGAAACATAAAAAATTTCTTAGTAGTTAAGCAAAAAGACAGACAGGAAATCAGAGTCATTTTCACATTTATAACATAAGTAAGGATAGGTGAAATTCACAGTGTGAACTATTTCAATTTTTAGAAGGATTTTTTTTTTTTGTAGATTTTCATTTACTTACCAAACATTTTTATACAAACAAAAATATATGTAACTAGCAGCGCCCCGCGGCTTTGCCCGCCTTGAGGCCGTACCCGTAGGAATTTTCGAAAATCCTTTCTTAGTGTGCACTTACGTTACTTGAAGAACCTTCCTGCCAAATTTCATGTTTCTAGGTGTAGCGGTTGAGGCTGTGCGTTGATTATCAGTCAGGACTTTGAATTTTATATATGTAATTTCACCTGCTACCACTACACACTATATATAAAATAATAAGTGCTGTAAAAATGTGCATACAATACGTGCATTTGAAATGCAAAGGCGCGGTCACGCGGACGCGCCGCAGCACCACGCGATTGATGTGTGTCTGCGGCTTTATTTCACTTGCACTCTATAAACAGTTCGTCTGAACCACCCTTAAATATTGTCCGTGGTATTTATTTACTTTTTAAATTGATACCTTATTATCTGCTTTTGTTTTGTTTAGTATGTTTCAAAATACTTTTTTACTTGCTTAGGCTTTAGATTTACATTTATTACGACAAACTTATAATACTTCTCTTTATGGGTCGGGACCTGGGATCGAATCAAAGTCCTTCGCTTAGTTTGTCGAACTTATCACAATAATCACAAAAAAACTACTGATAAGTGCCGTTTTTACACAAAGTAAAGTATTAGCCTGTAATGTCTCACTGCTGCGTAAACAAAGGCTTATCTTACTGAAGGTATCAGTACAGTGAGGAGGAAGTGGTAATCACCACGCTTGCCTAATGCGGGTTGGTGATCTCAAACCCGAGCCTTGTTTGAAAAGTATGCTATTTACAAACAGACCGATTTATTCAAGTCTAGCAGCTCCCCACGGTTTTACCCGCCTTGTGCCTGTTTCCGTGTGAATTTCGGGATGAAAAATAGCCTATAACCTTCCCGTTGAAAGTGACTATCTATTACAAAAAGAATTATTCAAATCGGTTTGGTATTTTTTGAGATTAGCCCATACAAAAAAACAAAGTTATAAACTTTACGTTAGGTTTTGACTGTCGTACAGCAATTTCATAATATTATCCACTTGGTAAGAATAACATAACTCCAACATAAAAAACCCATAAAAAACAAAACAAAACAGTGTCAAACAGACAAACTAATTATCCCCATTAATAATATTCCTTTAAAATATTCTCTTCTTTGTAGCATTTTGAAAGTTTTTCAATACGGTACACGTAATCAGCATGTAAAGTGAGGTACATAAAGGCTGATTTACATTTGTATAAAAACTCTTTTGTTGTCTATGAGTCACAGTGGTCGACGGCCTAAACAGGTGACACACGCGGTGCGGAGATGGCGTTAGATGCCTTTTGTAAAGAATTAAGAAGTAAGATGTATTTTTATTGAGTTGTCGCATAGGATATTTTGAAAGTCGTAAATATTATACGATTTTAATGCTATAAGCACATGAGAGTTTTTGTATACGGTACATCTTCAAATTTCGAATCGATTGTTATTTAAAAGTCTGTATCACTAAAAGCGACACATAGGAGGTTTTAAAGTAGCAACGACGTTATGCGTCATGACATTTGATCAGTTAGAGATTTGATTTCTGGTTTATGGTTTAAAGTCCCACTATTGTTAAGCAACGTCTTGCTCGGCCTCTTTTTAGATGGGTAGGCGAAAGTTGCATTTCTATCCAAGTGCTATCCTGCTTCGGAGGACACGTTAAGCAGTCGGTCCCGGTCGTTTCAATCGTTTTTTGGCGAGTTTTAAATTTTTGCGAATCATCCTATAACCCGTCTATCCTTAGACGTAACTAAAGTCAATATAATGTCTCCATTTAAAAAAATCTTAAGCAAAACTATCAACTGCGCACGCGCAGCCAAGCGTCTAATCTCAGTACAACAACGGGAGTCGAAGTCGCGGAACTAAAACATATCTTTCGTGTGTTGTCCACTGACCGGCGGACAGACATACATTACAACATAACTACAACTAGTAGTATGTCATAGTGTAGTGTATACAACGGTAGGTCACTCTCGTACAGCAATGGACCTTTTGCCTACAAATAAGCACTTTGTTATATACTGGTTTCTTAAGTTTAAGCAAAAACTACTCATTTTGAATTAAATCTACGTTTACGGATACACTTCGCTTTAATTTTACATTTTTATCTGACGTTTCGACCCCATTACTTATTTTTTTTAAATTAATATTAATCTCTTGTAGCAATATACATGTATATTTTTATTATTTACTTTTATTTAAAGGTAGGTCAATTATAGGTTTGGTTTTAGGTGAAACAGAACGCCCAATGGCGACGAAAATCACTGAATGTTAACTTTTAAATATAATATATTTTTTTCTTTCCTAAAACTGCCATTCATGTAACTGGCACTCCTGTGTTTACCAAGAAATCTAGACCGACCTAATGCGTGTCACTAGTTTAGACACATCATTTTAAGACTCATTTTGTAAGTTTTCAATAAAAAAAATAGTTTAGTCATTGACCTACTGTATTTCCGTTTAGACTGTGTCAACTAACAAAATGTATAAGTACAAATATTGCAATGGTGTACTGTGTGTTGCGTTTACTTGTTAACCTGTGTTCTGGGAAACTATTAACGTGTTTGCATAGCTTTAATGACTATATTTTTGGCTGTTTTCGCTTTAATTACGGGTATTTTAAATGTGGAACTTATTTCAATGTCGTTAAAATTAAATTTAGAAGCACTCAAGGCTGTACTGTATTTATAAAGTTAATATTCTGAATGTCACAGTCACAAATATGGCTCGTTTAATACCACTAACCCTTAGTAGGCAAGTGTGCTTGCGTTGTGCTCATTCATTAATTTCTAGTAGGTTAGTGGCCAACCCTGGTGCCGGCTTAGACCGCCGAAAGGCCTCCGACATGGTCTGACGATTGATACAACCGGGACCGACTGCCTAACGTGCGCTTCGAAGCACGGTAACGCTAAGAAATGACACTATCTGTTAGGTGTCATCACGAGTGGTGTAATCCGCTCGTCGGGTACGTATTTTAATAAATCCTAACTAATATTATAAATACGAAAGTAACGGTTTTAACCGCGTTGGGCCTGTTCCCGTGGGAATTTTGGGATGAAAAATAGCCTATAACCTTCCCGTTGAATGTGGCTATCTATTGCAAAAGGAATTATTTAAATCGGACTGATAATTACTGAGATAACCTCGAACATACAAACAAATAAACTTAAAAATTTTACCTCTTTATAATATTAGTATAGATACAGCAGAATACTGACTACTTTCTAGACTATGCTCCGTCTCCTATTGTCAACAAGACCTAACTACATATAAATTAGGGTTCATGTATTAGTAATAGAGTAAGCAAATGTCCGTCTGTCCGTCTGTCCCGAGCACGGGCCCGAACAGGTAGCGCTATGTTTTAAATAAGTTGCTCTTGGTTTGAAGAACGCATTGTATGGGGAATGTATGGAGAGGTTATCGAATATTTAACGACGAAAATTCCTACTAACATTATAAATGCGAAAGTTTGTGTATGTTTGTTACTCTTTCACTGCATAGATTTGGATGAAACTTTACAATAATATAGGTTATACATCAGAATAACAAATGGGATACATTTTAATCCCTAAATTCCTGCGGGAACGGGTACAATGCAGGTAACACCGCGCTGCTACTATTTTATATATTTGTGACATTTTGTGTTCACAAAACGACGGACGTAGTATTATCCTCTCTATACAAATAGCACCTGCGAGTTGCGGTCAATCTCGTCTCTTAGATGCAAATGGCGGGTCCATTGTTGGGCCACGTCGGTCATTACTGGACCGATACACGTCATTACTGACAACCCTAATGGGACACAATAGTACAATCAACATAGGACTGGAGAATACTTTTACGGAAATATTGGTATAATTTGGTGTGGTGCAATAGAATAAGTAAGATTAGTAAGAAAAGTAAGATTCGTGTGCTGAAAATATTAAAAGTAAAGTTATGTCCCACTGCTGGGAAAAGGTCTCTAATCTCACTAATATCAGTGCCACCAACTTAACTGTTCAGGTGGGCAAAATGGGAACTACAGCCGCGTCATATTGAATCTATACTATGTTAGTTAGGCTTTATATGATTGATATTGTAGTTTCTTAAATTTTAATGATATCTATAGACTGACTTGCAAGATATGTTTTAATTACCTTTGTTTCTTGGTGAATTTCTTATATTATGTATACCAAATTCTCCACTAGCGACGCTGTCAACTGAACAGATGAGATGGTGGGACTGTACAGTGAGGAGGATGAGTCGTAATCACGCTTACCTAATGCGGGTTGGTGATCTCAAACCCGAGCCATGTTAGAAAAGTAGGAAACATGTTTTCGCTCGACCCGGTAATTGAACCCGGGACCTTCGAGGCAGAAATAGATATTAGTATGTTTTAATGAAAAAGTTTTCTAAAGAGTCTCGAATATGTCTCTCAGCAAAACAAGTTTTGTTATTAATCTTAAGAGAATAAACAAAAATGGCGTCAAAAAACCGATTATTTGTCATTGACATTATGATGAAGATAAAAATCAGTCCAGCAGATGTATTCTAGGAGCTACAATACCGCAGACAGACACACAGACACTCCACTTTTTTTATTTAGAGCTAATAAAGTCTTTTTAAAAAAACACCTAGCTTAAAGTATTCAATTTAATTATTTAATTATACATATTCGTACTAAAGCTACTTATATAAAACTGATCAATAATTAAAACATATTGAGCAAAAACTCATTTTCTAATAATATGTAACCGAACCGGTATACACCGGTTATAAAGAAAATTGTCACCGTATCGAAGAATCATTATCCTTCAATTAACTGAGGTCTTTCAATTTAAACGGTTTTGGACGTCCAGCTATGCCGCAGTAGTGTGCAGACGTCCGCGCACGGATATTCTTTTGTTTCTCGTACAAAACTTACGTAGCAGGACGATGAACGTAACTTAAGTTTAAGCGAAAACTACTCATTTTGTTACCCCTTTACTTCTGTGACGTTGGTTCCTGTAAAGGCGCCGAAACGTCAAATAAAAATGTAAAGCGAAGTGTATCCGTAAAAGTAGTTTCGATTCAAGACGAAACGTTAATTTGAAGGAGCCCTTAAAGGGATATATTAGGAGCCTACATCTACCTACTATAGCCATAACGATTTAAAGACTGACTGACATGAACAAAACTGTCAGTCAACTTTTGTCAGTAAAAACGCGAGGTACGTATTGCGTATAGCGCCCGTGGTGTAGTTTGACTAATCGATGTTAGCTTATTGCGATTGTTAAGCCACGTGCAGCTCAGATAGCCCCTTGGATTGGTGGCTGATAGTGGTATTCCTATAGAGCTACCGTACTGCGTTGGGAACGTTAAAATTGTCGGTCCCGGTTATTTCAATCGATAGATCATGTCGGAGGTCTTTACGCGGATTAAAATCTCTGATACCTTGGTTGGCCACTAACCTAGTCGACTTACTTACTTTTTAGTTAGCAATGAGCTCAGTATATCGGAATCCTCGAATGCATGTAAAAAGTGGCGCACAGTGTCCTGTACTACAAGAATTCGAAGCGGTCAAAAAGTTAGAATTTAACAATGGATCACAACGGATACACATACTATGGTTGATTCGTATGTTTATTTGTGTTTGGCTGTTCAAGTTAGTGTGGTTGGCTAGTTTACGAGCTGCTAGTTAGCGAAATCTTGCACCACGGTCTAATGGTCGTAGCACACATATCAACTCGGAAAGGGATCGTCACCGTATCGCCTCGCCGTCAACCAGGCGTCAACCAGGCGTCAACCTATCGTAAGCGCGTCACCGTGCGATCAGCAGCTCCGAATCGACTCGGCTACGGCTAGGCGACGCCGCGCTTACGGCTCGCCGGTCGCTGGTTGATGACGGCTGGGCGGGGTGCCTCGCGGGAACGAAGAAACGCAAGCTAGGGTACGGAGAGTCGTAAGACAGCGTACGGAGAGACGTAAGCGCGGGTACGGAGAGACGTAAGCGCGGGTACGGCAAGTCGACCACGCACCGTACTGCGGTTTGTGAGCTTGTCCCGAGGCGAGGCGATTACGTTACGATTCCGATAAGTGTGCGTTGCAGTAGGGAGTTTCATACAAAGAATACTGAACGGCTCGAGTTGATACGTTTACGTTCCGTTTACGAGTTGATATGTGTGCTACGACCATAAGGGTGCCTGACCTGCCTGAATTTGAGAACGGCTGGACCGATTTTAATGATTCATTTTTTATTTTTTTATCTTGATATATTTTTTATTTATTTATATTAATAAGTATTATAAATCCCGAAATTCCTCCGGGAACGCTTGCGCTGCGGGTGAATCCGCGGGGCACAGTTAGTTCTTTATAAACGTAAATTAGTTAACGAGACATACACCATGAACTTTAAATTATAAATTATAGCAAGTTAAAATAACAAGTAAATTACCTAACAAGAATTAACATGAACTTTGAAGATTCATTAAAAATTATAACAAGTTGCGTTACAAAAAAACACTAAACCAATAATGATGTTCGGAAGTTAACACGATCATATGATAGTTATACACCTGCCCAGAAATTAATCAATATTATAATAATGCATACTTATAATGTACGTACTTTGTAGACTAGTTGTGTTCTGCGATTTTACGCGGCAACACAGCGATCGGTGGTGAAAACATACTATGTATTAAGCGAATTTACAAACCGCGACCTAGCGAGTTAAATAGTAAGCGATCTTCTCACACGTCAAAGCGTGGAAACTTGCTCGGTTTTCATGTTTACTGGTATCCCGTTCTTACCCGGGTTGTGTCCCTTCCCGCGTGAATTTCGGGATAAAATGTATCCCATGTGTTATTCTGTTGTATAAATTACATTATTGTAAAGTTTCATCAAAATCCGTTCAGTAGTTTTTCCGTGAAAGAGTTACAAACATACATCCTCACTAACTTTCACATTTATAATGGTTCTAGGATTAGTAGAATCTATACTAATATTATAAAGCTGAAGAGTTTGTTTTGTTTGTTTGTTTGTTTGTTTGTTTGTTTGTTTGTTTGTTTGTTTGTTTGTTTGTTTGTTTGTTTGTTTAAACGCGCTAATCTCAGAAACTACTGAACCGATTTGAATAATTCTTTTTGTAATAGATAGCCACATTCAAGGGGGAGGTTATAGGCTATTTTTCATCCCGAAATTCCTACGGGAAAGGGTACAACGCGGGTAAAACCGCGGGGCGCTGCTAGTATATTATAATAACTCACTTTTAATAATCTTCAAGCTGACCGTACTGACAAATGTCAAATGATGCCTTAGGAGAACTTGACAGATTGTTTGACATGTGTGAAAAATTATGGCATATACTTAATTGTAGATTCAACTGACGTCTCTGCGTACAGTCAATAAACAAAAAAGTTATATGACATGTCATAAATAATGTGTTATAATGTCATAATGAGATACGTTCCTACAGTTTTTTACCTACAATGTTGACGACATTTTACTCTTGTCAAACATACTGAAACAGGAATATATTAAATGCAATGTGGTAGGTCCTCTGTCGCCATTTCCCTGTTAAAGGCTCCTACCCTTTACACCGTATCATAGCATGACCGTGCTATGAACGTGGCAGGCAAAAAAGTATTCTTTGTATTGAAAAGTATGAGACTATGCTCACTAGACCGCTCCGTCACCAACCAACAACGTCGCGTGTCATGCACGGAGCGGCAACTATTCTCGATGAGATTATTTTGCCTGTGCTGACACGTTCATAGCACGGTCATGGTATGATACGGTGTAATGGGTAGAGACCTTTAACATTTAATTACCACATAAAAATTCATACAATTCTAAAATATGACAACGTCAGATTATTAGCAATTATAACAACAATTGAAGGTTGAAATATTTTGAAAAAATAATTGTAACACACCTGTCAATGTCATACCTGTTCGAAGACACAGTGTAATTAATACAATAGGGTGTATTACAAATGTTAGCGCGCGTTTCCGTTGAAGTGGAGCGGTATACCCCAATTCACCAATCACAGCCCATTATGATTGTCATACAACGCTTTGACATTGTCAAAATCTTTCGTAACGCATTGTGATTGGTCAATTAAGCTCCGCACAGCTCCGCTCCGCTTCAGTGGAAACGCACCCGTATAATGAAGGTGGTTATGGATTATTTTTTGAAAATGGTTGCTATCCTAAAATACAAGGGCCTTTCCCTTGTATTTTTTCCCTTGTAGCAATTCTTCTCTGAGAAAACCTTTTGGCCATTAAAATAAGTCCGCGTTAGTTAATGGCCAACCCTGACGTTGGAGTTTTGAGACCGCCTCAAGGCCTCCGGCATGGTCTAACGATTATAACAACCTGGGACACTATCAGCCACTTATCCAAGATGCTGCGAGTAAGGTTGAGCTCCACATTGCAGAGTAGGTTGATTACAAATAAAAAACCAAGAATGACAGTAACAGTAACTTTTATAAAGAAAAATAACTAACTAACTAATTAACTAACTAACTAATTTTCAGAACTAAATTTAAATCTGACATTTATGAGCTGCAATACCACAGAAAGACATTTAGTCAAACTAAACATACGCTAAAAGAGTTATTTTTGCGCCAGAGAAAATCCAATTAGAGGGATCTATACTGGTTTCTTAAAATGTAAAATAAAAGCGAAGTGTATCCGTAAACGTAGTTTCAATTCAAAATAAAGATCTATTAAACATGACAATGATGATGTAAGATGAAAATGTCCTTCATATCTTCTTCTTCTTCATCGAGTGGATGGTCACCCTGACCAATCCTGGTGTCAGAGTTATTGAGCCGCCAAAGGCCTCTGACATGGCTCAAGTAACAACTACTATCCGTAGAGAGTAACCGGGACCGACGGCTTAACGGCTCCTTCATATAAAATTAAGTCACATAAAAATACGATAAAAAAGCAGTTGACAATAGTGATGTACCACAATGTATTCAACATTATAATATCGATATCGATTAATTCCTTAATAAAGGTTGTCGGGTAAAAACACTCCATGGCGATATTAATTACAAAATTATGTACCAATCGTAATTAATGTCACTTTGATGCATGGTAACTGATGTTAGGCTCTCCGCACAGACAGTGACTTTAATATCTGAATGGACTTTAATATCAAGAGTGCCACTGTGACGACAGCGACTGTGACTAGCCAATTTTAGAAGCATAATGTTAGTCAGAACAATAATAAATATAAAAAAATATTAATATCATAATTTAATTTCCTTTTTTTCCAAAATAATGGTCAAGTGACGTTATAATATTTTTATAACTTACATATTAAAGCCGTTTTTTTAATTCCTTGTCTTTTTTCTAGTATCTTACTGATGCAAGGATTAGTTTGTTTTACCTCATGATCATGCACTGTTAATAAAATATCAACGAAATATAATGACCCAGCTGAAGAAACCTGTCTTAGGCAATGTTAGTAGCATAGTGTGTAAATGCCCTAAGAGTTTTAACTTAGCATGAAATTATGGTTTTAAACTTTTATAGGTTTAGATTGTGACAAAGTATTTCAAACTTTGCATATTTTTGATTAATTTTACTGGCATGAGCTTAACCACCTTGACGTCCTATAATAATCGGTCTATTAAAGACAATGGCAGTAAAAAAAAACATTATTTCGTTTCGTTGTGCCCCAATTATAATAGTGCGTTCGACAAACGGAATCGCCGACCTTACTTTGGTGAGTTTGTATATACATACATATGTAATAGTATCAGTTAGTTAGATTTCCTAATACAAGCTTAGTGCTTAGTTTGGATCTAATTAACCAAGCATGAATTTCTCCAGGTATATCTGTGTTTATATGTATTATGTAATAATGTCCATTAGACCACAGCAGATGTCACCTTATGTGGTGGGCTATCTTAATCCACAATTGCAGCTTATAAATAGATAAAATATCTCCTCATGTAGTTGCGGTCACCACATGTTGCATGCTGTGAACGGCGAGTTATAATTGCACCTTTACACACTACCTAGTATTAGTAAATTACAGTTACTCGTTTACTCCGATACGTCAAAGTAATAGAGTTATTAACACTATAACATAATTAAAGTTACGCGTAATAATATAATAGTGAAACAAGTGAACGATAATACGTAATATAGGGACTTAAATGAAGTGATAAAAATTTAATACTTATTATAATTTATTGTTGAAGTATTTATTTCAAAATGAGCAGTTGCTTAAACCTAAGAAACCAAATTGTTGAAGTAGATAATATACTTTCAGGAAAAAAAAAGAAAAATTAAAAAAAAAAATGAGCCTGTAATGACCCACTGTTGGACAAAGGCCTCTCATCTCACCTCCTCACTGTACTGATAACGAAATATTATACATATCTAAAAACATTTTGATGGTAAAAATAATGTTTGCACACGTGGGTAAAGAAAGTAGGTGTAACTAGTTCCTAAAATAAAATAATGCAAGCGGAACATTCTATCAAAAATATATAATATACTTTCCATTAAAAAATAATATCGAATCTTCTATAAAAAATATTTTTTACTTTTAAAAGATTTATAAGTTTTCATTATACAAATAAAATACTAAACAGCTCTACCTAAACAAATTCAAACAATTTGATGCAAAAACAAAATGTTTGTATTGTATAACGATAAAATATAATTAATAAAAGTTGTATGGCTGCGTATGGCCGTGTATGGCGGCGCGGGTGGACGGCTAATTTCATACAATCTGATAACATTCTCAGATCGCCTGTAATAAGAACATTTTATATAAACTTCGGTACGTTTAGACGCGGCATTATTATATTGAGTTAGCCTGTAAGTGCCATATCAAAAAACGCGTATTAAGAATATTTTAGGTAGCTATCAAAGGTTTGTCACTTTCTGACATATAGAATTTTCCGAAGAGCAAAAGAGACAAAACACTTTTGTTTAGTTATTAATAATGCCGTAAGTACAAGGCAAAGGCGTAGTATTGAAAATGTAGACAATATCTCATACATTATAATACTAGATACAGCTTCTTACTATAGCCAAAATAATGTTATGATTCACCTTTAATCACTCAAATGAAAATGATACACACTAAAAATAATGATCTGTATCATCAAAAAACTTGTATAGTGTGTATTTAATTTTGTATTACTTATTGGTTAACAAAAACGACCGGAATGCCCGAACAGATTTCAGATTTCATCTTTATCCTTTGAAGGGGAACCAATATCGATAGGGTGACAGTTTTTTGAAATTAACTGACTCTGAGACGTCCATTAAATCGAAAATTAACTAATCTTAATTTACATACATTACTTACAAATGTCAAAATCATTCATTGCCTCTGCTAAGGAAGCATTTGACATCTCTGAATACGGCGGTAATAGTAGTTTTTCCCGTTTCTGTGGATATTTTGGGATCGGAAATAATATAAATGGTTTTTCTCTTTCTGACAAACGTTATTTTCCGAAGACTGAAAGAGACAAACACTTTAAAATAGTCATTTAGTTATAGAACATAGAGCGTTTATGAATAAGGCGATATGAGTTTTCGAAATTAACAGTCCAAAGACAAGCGATGGATATCAAGAAATAAACCAAAAACAAACTCTTCGTCTTTATTGTACAGTAATACAGATCATAACCTCTCTATACCTCTTTTTAACCAACTTTAAAGGAGGTTATTTTCGTCTAAATCTTTTTATTTTAGTCGCTTCATTGATTTCAGTTTTTAATAAAGCCATGAAATACAAAAAAAAACGGTCACAACAGTTTATTAATAAGAAAGACCGTAAATCACTGACATAATTTCAAAAATGGAAATATTAACTGTCACTACTGTCAAAATCCGAAGCCAACTCGATCAAGTTTAGTGTAATGAAAAAATAATTTACCATGATTTATAGCTTACTCAGGCTTCGCAAATTGCCGGCCGTTTTAGACGTTTAACTTAAGTACTGGCTGCGTATACGCATACGACGATAATTTAAAAAAAGAACGCGAAATATTGTGCCAGCGTAGAATCGCCGCGAATTTGGTTGGCGGGCCCTTTCGTATCGATAATGGTTGATTTTTATAAATACAGTGCACGGGGTTTGGGTAGGGGTGTGACATAAGATGTATCGATAAAAATAATACATGTTCACAAATTAAGGATGTCATCGATCACTAATTAAAGCGAATAACCATAAGTTTTATATAGTAAAATTATAAAACCAGACATACTCGTAGATATAATTTTAAATTCATTATAAATAATTATTCTTCATAATAACTGCAACATCTTGTCTAAACTAAAAACTATGACCGACAAAAACTTGTACCAATTAATTATAACAAAATATCGACTAATCGATTTATAATCGATCGACTGTAATTCGCTCACCCATCCCTACCAATAGCCGATACGCAAATGAGCGGTCCTTATACTTTACGATGTAACATTAACTGTTATTTGATTGGTAGTTGATTCCAGCTATCATGCGCGCGCAACTCACAACTGTCATTACACTTGACATTTGTCGCTGTCAATAATGACAGCTGTCACTGCCCCGAAGGCTGCACAAAACAGCAATTTAATTAATCATTAACTTCGAATTAAATAAACGATGTTATTAGTTATGTAAATTAGTGGGTAATATGTTATTTTACTAACGTTGTAAATTACAGGCAGTTTAAAGGATATATAATTTTTGTGCACGTGACTCTTTTACTACATAATATGTAAGATTTTTGCTACCTGTCTTTATTTTCTAGCTATAATATACTTGGTTATTATTTTCATATTTTAATAACATGGTTTTCTTTAACACTGTTTTTAAATAAAAAGCTAGTCTATGGTGTCCTTTTCACGCGGTACATACAGAGTTATTATATTTAATTATTTTGTAACAAAGTTTTCATTATCACTGTTTTTAAAATAAGAAGCTCTATGGGTGGCAGAAAATCATTGCCAGAGTTAAAAAAAAACAATTATTTTCCTCTGCTATCGATGGTAATTATCAATTAATGTCAAAATGGCGACTAAAACCTCTTTAATTGAGATAACATCGTTTATATAAAAAGTAGAGTACTTTGAGTTTCTTATAGTAACATGAAGTATGTATGTTTTTGTGTCTGTATGTTGATGATGTTTCGTTATAAATGACAGCTGATTATAGTGGCGTGTATAAATAAACATGGTGAAGGAAAAACATTAATTTGAAGAAAATGATAATTTTTAGATGGTAATTAGAAATTGTATTTTTAAGGTAATGTAAAAGTTGATCAATTATGAGGGTAGGGGGCAGCAAGGGCGACAACGATTTAAAAATAAAATAAGTAATAGAACAATTTATTTTGTATCCTTTTCTTTAAAAAATATAAATTCACGTGCTATTAATTAGGTAGTTGCTAAGTAGCTTATTTTTTTGTAACAAACAGCTTAACCTTTACTTACACGTTTGACATTACAAAGCTGTTACAAAACAAACGTAAACAAAATAATAATAAAATAAACGTGCGGTTAGAACATATAACAGTAAAGGGTTAAAAACCGAATCGACACACATTCAAAACAAAGGCTATAAAAACAATTAAACAGTGATCTGTGGCCTCTCCGGCTGGCGCGGCGGCGTGAGGGTTAACCACGTACTGCCCGTTGTGGTAACCCTTACTTGACCGTGCGGTCGCTAGGGCCCGAGGTAGGGCTGTTACGTCAGAAGAATGGGTATCTAATAGTCATTAGGTATTTTTATATAATGTGCAATTAGAACATACCTATATCTGAAATCGAAGTTAGTAGGTGTTAGTCTATAATGTCCCACTGCTGAGTAAAGGCCTCTCATCTCATTGAAGCTATCAGTACAGTGAGGAGGACTAGGCACTCTTGCCAAATACTGGTCCGTGATCTTCCGAACCATGTTTGGAAAGTAGGAAACATGTTTACGCTCGACCGGGGAATTAAACCCGGGACCTCAGTCTTGGCAGGCGAGTGCGCATGCCACTAGACCACTGAGGCGTCGAATCGAAGTTAAGTAATCTTAAGCTTTTAACTGCATTGTATTTGGTATGGCAGATACTTTCGCCCGCACCCAGAGACGTCAGATGCTTCCTTAATATAAATTGAATGAGTGATAATTAGTTAAGTTTCGATTTAATGTCGTTAAGCGACGTGCAACTCAACCACTATGAGATGGGTGGTGGCCTCCATTATATCTGACCGCTACCATGCCTCGAGTGACATGTTAAATTGGCGGTCTGGTTGTTACAATCGTTTGACCATATCCGGCGCCTCTAGGCGGTCTAAAACACCGCTTCCAGGATTGACCATTAGCCAACTTGAACTTAGGTACTTATTTTTAATATTATCCGTAAAAAATAAACATTACATTAATATACAACACCCTAAATTATACACACCCTAAATTATTTCCAATTGTTAACTACCCCACAAAACAAGACGTATCGGTCAATTTACGAAACATCCGATGGTACAGTAAAACATGACACGTAACATAACGCCAAAATGCCATGTTACAGTTTAAATTACAATCTTGCGGTTTAGCATTTAGACTGGACATTATTCCACACACATTTACTAAATATATTTTTTGTTAAGATACATAACTAACTGACCCAGCAAACTTCCTACCTTCAATACAATTATATATTTTCACCTGTTAAATCTTCTCTGAACATTCAAAAATATTTCAAGACTAAAGTTAGCCAAATCGGTTCAGCCGTTCACGAGTCTTAGTGAGACAAACGAACAGCAATTGTTTCAGATATAAAAAGAAAAAGTATTAGCCTAAATAGATTATAAATATTTATAATAACTCACCTATCTGACCAGCATAGAGCTTCGTCACGATATCTGAAATTAAAAAAATAAAAATTATGTTATAAATCTCTATGGTTTAACGCATTTTAAATTTAAGTGTCAACGGATCACATGGTCATTTTACCGTTGAATCGAATCACAGTTTAGAGAAGCATCAGATCACTTGACGTTATTAGAAATTAAGGAATCAAAATTAAACATGTTTTTCAATAGTTAACTTCCTTTTTAGGGTTCCGTGGTTAATTTTTCATTGGATATTTATTACTTTTTTTTAATGATGAGCTAAGAAAAAGAAGTATTAGTCTGTTATGTCCCACTGCTGGGGAAAGGCCACTCACTGAATATATCAGTACAAATGAAAACCGACGACAAAACCTAGTACAAGTACCAAGTTCAACCAGGTTAAGTACAAACATTATTCAATGATAGACAGAAACACAAGCTTAACTTAACAGTTAACTTAATAACTTAACTAAGTTGCATTTTAATGCTGCGTCCAGGCGTGCGCTCGCAATTAACCGCAACTGTTCGTGTAGATCTGACTTAATGCTAAAGAGGTTAGGTTTTAAAGGTTGGTATGCGTGTGGAATTTGCTTTAGTGATACTTTAATGGGTTTATTTATTTGTAGTATTAGCCTGTAATGTTTCAGTGCATGGCAAAAGCTTCTCACGTCACTGAAGATATCAGTACAGTAAGGAGGATTAGGTGTAATCACCACATCTACCTGCTGATTGGTGATCTCAAAACTCCTTTGGAAAGTAAAGTACTTACATACATGCTTTTCTCGACCCGGGTATTGAACCAGAGACGAATGCTCATGCGGTCATGCCACTTCGCGGGGTTTGAAAAAGGTAAATAATTAACTAGATATTGTATCTGTAGTTAACTTATTAAAAGATTATAATTAAGCATTAGAAATTCCAAATTCAATTTAGTTCCATAGATAATTACAGACTATCACAAATGGCAACCCATTCAATACTACCAACTGCTGAAAAAACATTACCCATAACACACAATGAGAACAAAAAAAAGAAAACATTCATCATGAAAATTTAAAATAAGAACTCCCCGTTCTTTCGCGCGTAGATTCTGTGTTCGCAAATATGGCGGCGCTCTCGACAAATTACGAGATAATACTACATCTGTATGCGAGACGCGAACGGCTCCGATATTACGAACGGAACGCCGGCGTAGCCTACTCGTTTCATGAGCACGGAAGCACAGATATTAGTTAGGAAGTTATGGATTAACTTTTTTATTTATAGTTTATAGTTACATTTTGTTTATGGTCGGTACTGTGTTTACACAAACTCGTGTAGCGATTATTTTCACAGGATTAAGTGGACAATGTACTACCTACTATTTGCATAGTAGTTTCGTTTAAGTACATCTTGATATTTCTAAAATGTACATATTACTAACGAACCAATTTCGGCTGGATTTAAACTGTTCTATTCTTTCTGATCCACGTATTTTGACCTGCTCTTTTTTTCTGACCAGCAATTACAGTGAAATAGGCATTTAAATTACAGCTTCAGGACATTTATCTTCCATATTACGTACTAGTCCAAAATATATCTATCTTTCTATCGTACATAAAATTGTCAGAGGTTTATAGGCGGTATAAAAACATCAGGGTTGGTCTCTAACCTAACCGAACGTACTTACTTACTTACTAAGCATTTTTCCTAAATATTCCCACACGTATAACCCTGTAACTCGCACCGTAAACATCCATACCTGTCTACACTAACACCCTGCACCAGAATTTTAATAAAACACGCGTTCCTTCGTAGATTTTCCGAATGAAATATATCGAACAATTCCTCCAAGCTGATAATACTCGCTCCTTATTACATGCGAGAAACGTTCTTATCTTTCATAAAAAGAACTGGAAATATGTTGTATTACAAAATGAAGGCTGCTTACAGAGGCTTTTATGAAGTTGCTGGGTTGTAGACGATTTTGATTAAATACTTAGTTTTTTGGTTATGGTTTTCGAATTATATTGTACGGTACGGAAAAATTATCTGAACTATCAATGAATATTTCTAATGCAAGAAGTTCAAGGAAGACTTCGTTATGATTAAATATACCTACTTAGCTGTTGTTTCCGTTAACCATTGAAATATAGATAGTAAAACTTGTCAATCATTCTATAGTCTTAATAAATAAATTTAATTATTATAAACTAGTAGCGCCTCGCGGCATAATGCCCGTTCCCGTAGGAATTTGGGGCTGACAACATGAAGAAAAATAATTCAACATTCAAACGTTCCAATTTCAAATCCGTAATGCCGCGCACAAACTTGAGCACTTACGTACATTCGACAACTCTAAACGTCATAAAACGTAATCGAAAACTCTTCAGTGACATTGTTCTCGATCGCTTCTCTATGGTTCTTGCAATTGTCAACATCCGTTCGACATTATGCATTTTACAATGTTATATCGAACGTGCCCTCTCGTTGTAATGAGCTATCAATATTTAGGGGGAGTTTTTACACTGGTTTGTTACTTATTACTTCTTTTGTTGTGTTTGTTTACTGAAGGGTAGGATGTGAAAGGGCAGGTTGTCTTATTAAGCTTGATTTAAAAAGTAAAGTGTGTTTGACGTTTGTGTATGTGTCAAATTGTGATGTTTGTATGTGTGTGTGTGTGATAATATTATAAACGTAAATGTTGAGTGAATTTGATTTAGATTTCGAGTAAAGTGACTTTATATGACGCTAGCTTCGCTTTCCCGTGGGAATTTCAGGATAAACTTAGCCTATAACCCTCTGTTGAATAAAGCTACCCAATACAAAAAATAATTATTCGAATCGGCCTGGTAATTCCTGAGATTAACACGAACATACAGACAACATAACTTTTCCCTCTTTATAGTATTAGTATAGATTTATTTATGGAAAGTATTTAACCTTACAGGTCAAAGGCCTTATATTATTAGAATATCCTTGAACCGGGGCCATAAAATAAATCAATAAATACTTAAATATAGGCATAGTTGTTAATTTACGCTCAATAAAGTACATCCCAGTGAACACTAGGCAATAATTTATACTTTATACTAGTTAATTAAACTGTTTTATGTGTGTTTTAGCTACTTAAATCGCAATGAACTTAGATAAGAAACTAAACAGGAAACTGTTCATAAAAATCAGTATTAATTTTGTACTTTAAAGCTCCGCTGTTTTGCAGTAAAGTTATACCCGTTAGCGAGGAAATTTTGGGACGAAAGTTTGCGTAGAAGCTTTCTCTGTAATATGCCAAAAATATTTATTAAAAGACTGCAACAAACAAGCAAAAAATCAAATTCTTTAATATATCATCTCGGTGGTCTAGTGGTATGTACGCTCGCCAGCCAAGACTGAGGCCCCGCGTTCAATTCCCGGTCGAGCAAAAACATGTTTCCTACTATTCAAATATGGCTCGGGTTTGGGATCACCGACCCGCATTAGGCAAGCGTGGTGATTACAATACCTCCTCACTGTACTGACATCTTTGGGAAGATGAGAGGCCTTTGCCCAGAAGTGGGGCGTAAAAGGCTAATACTTATTTATATTTGTATTTTCCAATAACCTTTCCCAAAACATTCTCAAAGATACATGTTTAATCTTCATCATCTTTTCATCATAATTGTATCAAACCTCATTTCATCAAGCTCCACACAATTCAAACAGATCTAACCCTAACACGCCATGTGCGTAGAATAGCGCGAAGTTTGCGTACGTTTCCGCAGTACGGATAGAAGTTCAAGGGTTAACTGTCATTAACCGTTGGAATGTGTGCTTTATTGACGCTATGCGGATATTATTGGCAGTAATTAAGGTGGTAGTGGTTTCGAGTGCTGTTTAATAGGATATTTAAAGTAAGTTATGTTGGAAGTTTAATTTTTTATGTTGGCGTTTGGAAAATAATGTGTGGTGTAAGGAACATTAAGAGATTAAGAACAAATTTTCAAAGAGGTCAAGTAAATAATTATAGTAATAATAGTTTTATTTCAAGAAAAGTGTAACCTTCATACTGAAAACCTATATTATAACTTCACGCCCGTAGTTACTCAGAAATGTCAAATGCTTCCTCAGTAGAGATTTAATGAGTGATTTTGACATGTAATGTATATAAAATTACTTTAATTGGTTGGGTGTCAATTTAATGGCCGGCTCTGAGTGCGACAGTTAATAATAATAATAATAAATAATAAATCATTTATTTCAGATAACTATGATCCATACAATATTAGTAACAATGAAAAAACTTAATCCTAGCGTTAGATTACTTAATATAATACTACATTTAATTTTAATTTTAATATTTATAACATTTTAATTATTTAATTCATTGTCCTTTTGAGAAGGCTTTTCCATAAATAAGAGTCGCAGCTCTCAACTAGTTTTAAAATGTTGTTGTGACTGCCTCTGACCCTATTTATTAGAGATGCAGACTTTTTGCGTAAGATGGCATGGAAACCATCGGTGTGTCGTTGTGCAAACATCTCGGACGCACTACAAAAGCGCGGCAGTCGCAACATCATCCTAAATATATTATTATACTGAATTCGTAGGGCATCCAGTGATCTTTTAGAGAAGTTGATCCACAGATTTCCCGTGTACATGTTTTGGCAATATGCCTTGAAAAGAGTTATTTTTACCTCCTCAGAACAAGGAGCAAATCTGCGAACCAGCATATTTCCACGAACTGCTAGAGCCCTACGCTCTCTTTCTATGTCTTCATCGTCCCTAAGGTCGTCGGTAAGATAGTGTCCCAGGTATTTGAACTTCTCGACTTTATTTAAACTCTGACCATTTAATTGTATGACAGGTGAATACCTAGGACCTACACCGGCGGCCTTAAAGACCATGAATTCGCTCTTTTTTAAATTGTACGTGAGCCCATGCCTAGCTACATACTCCCCACATACCCTAAGTAGTTTCTCAATTGAGCCTACAGTAGGGCCAAGCAGCATCCTTCTTATGAAAGAGTAAGACGCTTCTAAATTCAAAAACAGTTTGACAGTTCCATATTCAAAACATTGCAATGTTATAATCAAAGTTAAACTTTAACAGATAATAAATTTTAAATTTGGAAGTCGCCGCACGTTTCCGATATTGTTGGCACGCGTGTTTCGTTATTATGCCACATATTGCATAAAATAACGATAAACCACATCCACACCTAGTGCAGACGCGGCATAGACAACAATGGCCGAATGTGCGCGCGGGAAAATTAATAAAACAATATGGCGTGGTTTGTTTTTAAATAATTGTTACTATGTTTTAAAATAAGATACATATAAATCAGCAGAGCGGAGCTGTGCGCAGCTCAACCGACCAATCACAGCGCATTACGAAAAGATTTTGACAATATCAATGCCTTGTTTGACAATTGCAATGTGTTAAAATTATAACCCCATAATAAACAAAACATGTTTGAAAAAGCTAGCTTAAAATCGGTCTATTCGTTTATAAGCTACATTACCCCAACATCACCCTTATTCCCCAGTCCCCACCCCTCTTTTGTTTCATTTGTTAAAATTAATCATAAAACCCAAAAAATCCAAGAAACTTTACTTTAAAGTTCAAACTAGACAACGGCCATCTTTACTCACAGTACATTCGCCAACAAAAGTGTCGGGTGACTTGAGTTTGCGTTTATCTTATCTTACGCGCGCGAGGTAATTGGCGACTAATTGACTTCACGTGTAATCATATACAATAACGCTTTGTCTTCTAATGAATGTTTGTTCAAGATCCTACTGGCTGGCACTTCGGAGTTTTGCTTTTTGGAATATTCTGTGGCGGATAAAATACTGTAGACATATATAGGTGATTTTATTCTTTAAGTCCTTCTTAGGTTTTTGTCGAGTGCTACATTAAAATGTATATTTTCTTTTAGAATTGTGATCACAGAAGATAGAAAGAAGGAGCCGAATCGTCAGATAAAAATTTAAAATAAAAGCGAAGTGTCTCCGCAATCGTAGTTTCAAAGTCAAAATGACTAGTGTTCGCTTAAACTTAAGAAACCAGTAATGTATATTTTCTTGATATTTCTCAAGATTTATTAATACTACCATATAAGTGTTCTGCAGATTTGGATTTAATTTTGGAAAAAAATTAAACATACGTTACCCAGGGTATTTCTAGTGTTTTGAATATTCGGCCTATAAATATTACTAATCCAAAAATTAGGTCGAATAGGTGGATGTTAGTTTTAAAACTAACTAGATAAAATAAGCAGAGACTGATCAGACTCTGGAAGAACACATTACTGTTTATCCCTAAATTCCCACAGGAATAAGTACCTACGACGCGGGTAAAATTGCGAAACATTACCAGTACATAATAAAACTTAACCTATCCCTCAACTCAATAACCAATAATGACACTACATCTTATTGTAAACTAAATAAGTACACAAACAAAAAACAAAATATAATCTACAGCTGTAAAACAAGGCATTATCGTTTCCCGCCATATTGGATGTCGGCCATCAATAATTTTCTATCAATGACCAACACTGGCCACTTATTAGCGGCGGAAAAAACAATAACTGTACTCAAGATTATACGGTTTGGTTGTCGCAAGAATGCTGTGGATGCGCTTTGAAATACATATATCGATTTAAAAAGGGATTTTAAAACTACTGTAACTGTAATAGAAACATTTTGATTTAGGCTTTGACAAATACTTAAAAATAATCACACATTTTTTCTTATATGTATATTACTATTCTTTTCTATTCAAAGGCCAAACACTATACAACCTCCTTAAAACAATACATCACAAATTCACATACAAGAACGCGTAAACAAGGAGTCTCTTAAGTGTTGATGTTACGTACAATTTATACCTCAATTTGCTTTAATAGAAACGCATCTTAATCCATCAATTTCACCAACTGGTCCCATCACGAAATAAAAACTCTACAATAAATTCAATACTTTGAATAGTATTGAATTTATTCCCAAGTCATATCCACAGTGCGCCGCCGTCAATAATTTGTGTTCGCAGTTTGAAATCTGACTGGATGTTATAATCCATATAATTGTGCGCGCGGTAACCTTTCACACCTAGCGCTGTAACACTGTTGTGCGCGAATGTACTTATTGGTACCGATCGATAAATACGGCGTATCATTGCATGTTTTGAAATATTATGTACTTATTTCAGTGAAATAATATACTTTTAGCTAGATATTTATTGTAGATATGTATTGGAGTTATGTAAAAAAATGTTGCTACTTGCTGTATTCAAGCGTTTGTAATTTTTCGTTCTTTGTTTGCTTTGATAGCAGTTTTTGCCGATTGGGGTGAAACGTAAATATTAACAAAACATATAATAAGAATCCAATTTAATTCTTTGTCTCTTTGTAATAATTGAATACTTTCATATGAACTTTACATCGTAAGAGTAAAATAAAGAAATATTCCTTAAGTTGGTAAATAATTTAACTTTATGAAAAACACAATCAGCGTTCCTAATTCAAAAACTTAACAAAACAAAAACCAACACTACAACCAATAATTCAAAATTCGAACAACAAATCCGCGAACATATGTAGTATACCACAAAATGGATACACGGAATCAGTCGATAAGTTCCCAAACAGATGGTGTACGGAGGTAATTATTATAATAATGACACGTAGCATATAACGACCGACATTATCTCACGACCATACAACACGGATTTTATTATAAATATTATGATTCAAGCTCAGAGTATTGGAAAGGGTAGACGGGTATTACGATTCTAGGACATTCTAGTTATTAGCGTATTTATTTCTAGTACTAGCAGCGCCCCGCGGTTTTACTCGCGTTGTACCCGTTCCCGTGGGAATTTCGGGCTGAAATATAGCCTATAACCTTCCCGTTGAATCTGGCTATCCGTCACAAAAAGAATTATTCAAATCGTCTGGGTAGTTTCTGAGATTAGCGCGTTTAAACAAACAAACAAACAAACAAACAAACAAACAAACAAACAAACAAACAAACAAACAAACAAACAAACAAACAAACAAACAAAACAAACAAACTCTTCAGCTTTATAATATTAGTATAGATTTATTGTGTTTAAGCACGAATTTTGTCTATAATTTTGGGTCGTCATTTTAGGGCACAATATTTTGTATTGTTCGTCTATTCTATATAAATAATCAAAAAATATCTTTCACGTAGACTAGACTTAGAATAAAAAAACATGTTAAAACTATTTATATTTGATATGTTACCAAAAAAATACTATAATATTCAACATGACTAAATTTCTGTCTATCCATTTATGACGACTCTATTTTGGAATACATTCAAATAGTTAAAGTTTGATTGCTTATTGATTGAAGCGATATTGTCATTCAAAGGAATTGTGAAATGTATGATACCTACAATTATATTCAGCTTTCATAAAGGTTATACGCAAATATAAAATATCCTAATCTTAATAAAAAGTAAAAGCAGGTGTAAAAGCATCTCGAGGTGGAAATAATAAAATCAAAATAAACATGTTTGTATGTTCGAGATAATCTGTGGAATTCGAATAATTCTTTTTGCAATGGATTGCCACATTCAACGGGAAGGTTATAGGCTATTTTTCATCCCAAAATTCCCATAAGAACGGCACAACGCGGGTAAAACCGCGGGACTAGTCTAAAATATTACGATTTACTATCATGTAACTTTTAGTAAAGGCATTTAGCGCATAAAGGTGGGTACACAGTGGAGGTATTCAGGCGATCATAACGCGCGTTTTGCCCATAATGTAATACCTTAATACTTTATAATAGAGGTCTGGTAATGCGAGTAAGAATTGGAATTACAGGGCGGCGATCGGAGTCTGTATTGAATGGGGTGTGGGTACAGACACGGCGGGGAGCGGGTAGCGGAGCGGGTGGAAACATTGCTAGATGGGTAGAATGAGTAAGTTAAATAATAAGTGAGACAGTGAGTTTAATAGAACGCAAGTAAGCGAGTTATTTGGCAAGAGTATCTTGCCAGCTTGCAGCTGGTGAATTCGCTCAATTTAAACTCTTGAGGAAATAGAAGCTTGTGTTATGTTATGTCTCGATTGAAATAAGAAAATATACTTATTCTAAAATTGTTATTACGAGATGAGAGTCTTTTGCCCTGCAGTTACTAGAAAACATTATATGACATTAAATTACTTTTAAAAATAAACTTTAATGAATAATCGCCTCAATAAAACATCCTAGACGCTTCCCGCTGTCGCTCATACCACAACCCCACCCGAACCCCATAATCGCGAGATTTGATTGGTTGCGGGTGGCGAAATGGTCCCATGATGGTGCCTCCATTCATTTTGATGACAGATTAACTTTTATAAAGATTGAGCCAAACAGGTCCACACACCTGCCTGCACTACTCGACATGGAGTAAGAAAAGTAAGTACCATGGAATAATAATACTTTATTCCTTGAATTTTTTTTTTAAATGTTGTTGGATCATGTAATAAAAGGCTTGGGTTAATTTTATTAGGAATGTTATAGTGAACGCCTAATTGACTAACCTAACTAGAAAACCGCATGAAAATCGGTTCAGTAGTTTTAGAGAAAATCGGTTATACACAGACATAGCTTTTCGAGACTTTGTTTTATAATATTCAAGTCCGTGGCAGTGAAAGCTTTAACTGTGTCGGGGTTGCGGATTCGATTGCCTTCCGGAGACAACAATTTGTGAAGACATAGTTGTTGGCGACGATGTCTGGGTGTCAATGATATATTCATAATAAAGTATTTGTGTATGTACTTATAGTATTAGTGAGTTAGATTCCATAATGCAAGCTTAGAGCTTACTTTGGGTCTAATTAACCGTGACAGATTCATGTTCTAAAAAGATTACGAACATCTTCGACTTTTAAAAAATTGTTCTTAATTCAAAACGCAAAACAAAACAAAAACTCATCCTGCAAAATTGCGTTCCATTCAACAAAAAAGTTTCAACCAAACCATAAACAAAACTTACAAAACACACAGACCATAAAACAATTAATTAAAACACCTCATTAATTAGACAATCGGGTAAATTGTAAATAAACCAATAATCTAATCCGAACCGTTTGGTTGGAAAGTCCACTTAACGCGGTAAAACACTAAAAGTGAATTAACATAGTAATCAGGAACGTATAAACTTGAGATTGGACTAATTAAACGTACGTAATGTGTATTTTATTTATACGTTGAGAGAGTTGATGTAAATATGGGTGAGGGGAGAGATAAGATAGGTTTTTTAATTAATTTATAGATATCTAGATAGTTATATTAAGTTTATAGCTGTAAACATGTTTATTAATTTGGTATTTAAGTATTTAGTACTTATCTTTTGGCAAGCATTATAATGCCAAGTTCAGTCTCGTGACGTGAAGACTCGACGGTTTTTATAATATTTATTTTTCATTCTCTCTTTAATAACATACTAGCAGCGCCCCGCGGCTTTACCCGCGTTGTGCCCGTTCCCGTTGGAATTTCTTAAATTTTTATACATATAAACCATCTTCTTGAATCACTCTATCTATTTTTTAAAAACCGCGTCAAAATCCATGCCAAGTAGTATTCGAGTTTATCGCTAACAAACAGACAGAAAGACGCGGCCGGGGACTTTGTTTTAAAATATGTATGTAGTGATACACCTTTATCTAAAACCTATAAAAAACAATAAGTTTTTAATAGTTAGTCTCCACAGACAGACATAAAATTGTGGCTTTGTACTGGCAGCCCGAATAACTTTAACAGGTTGTCATTTAAGTTATGAAAAAACGCTTTGTATTTAACAGACATTTAACAGCAAATCGTGAAATCTTAACGACGATATTTAACTTACGTATACTCTTAACGTATGGTACAATAACCAACCATTTCAGATAACTCACCCTATATATCATAATCCATTCCTTTCTATAATTTATAACATGTCATGTAGAACACATACTTCAAATCCCACAAAAAGAAAAATGACAAACGCAACACAAAATAAATTCCTTACAGAACGTAAGTAAGTTATCAAATTAATTAAATGGCGGACCAGAGACAAATAAACATACAAACGGCGAGTGACACTCTCTGCGTGAAACGAAACGTAACTTATCTGCCTCGTTTACTACCAGCCAGCCAAGGGAGAATAAAAATTAATATATGATTTCAAGCAGCCTTGTCTATGCATTATGAATGTAAGTAATTTTGTCTATGGGTATGTTTTATGTTCTAAAAATAAAAAAAAGCCGTTATTTTTTTACAAAAACGATTGAAAATCATACGATCTTATTCATGGAATAAAAATAAGTAGGTATGATTAAAAAAAAACATTTTCTACGCTAAAATATTTCTTTGACAAAACATTTCAAAGGAATAATAATCATCGATTTAACTTCCTACTACTTTAAAATAAAAGAAATGTGTCATAAATTATTCCTACAAAAGAAAACAACCAACCTCATTCGATTTTTAAAACACAGTGAAGTCAACGCAAAGAAAGATGGCTCCGATTAATCAAATGAGAGTTTAATTTTTTGTATAATTTTAAATAATTTGTAAACGAGCCGCTATCGGAGACGGAGTAAACGTTATTTATTATTGTTAAATGCATTTAAATTTCAATTAAATGGTATGGATTGCTGGTTTGTTTTATTTGTTGGTCAAATAAGTTGTTGTTTTGATATTAAAATGTCAGATTTAATTACTTGATCATTAAAGTAGTACCTACGTATAATTAAAAATCAATATTTTATTAAAATTTATGAGGACTGTTCTGCGTATTATAAAATAAATTACTGCGATTTGAAGGGTTTATAAATTATTACAGTGCCCCACGGCTTTACTCGCGTTGTGCCTATTCCCGTAGGAATTTCGGGATGAAAAATAGCCTATAATCTTCCCCAAATTCTTTAGCTTTATATATTACTAGCAGCGCCCCGCGGTTTTACCCGCGTTGTGCCCGTTCCCGTGGGAATTTCGGGATAAAATGTAGCCTATAGCCTTCCTCGATAAATAGACTATCTAACAGTGAAAGAATTATTCAAATCGGTTCAGTAGTTTCTGAGATTAGCGCGTTTAAACAAACAAACAAACAAACAAACAAACAAACAAAACAAACTCTTCAGCTTTATAATATTAGTATAGATCTAGTCTAGGTATATACATAAAAATGAATTGCTGTTCGTTAGTCTGCTTAAAACTCGAGAACGGCTGAACCGATTGGCTAATTTTGGTCTTAAAATATTCATGAAAGTCCAGGAACGGTTTAAAAGGTAAGCAGTGACGGAATAAATGCGGGTGCAACCGCAGGGCACAGCTAGTATTAATATAGACTCCTTTTCACGGCCGCTAAAATAAAGTAATAATAAAAAAATACTAATAATCCTTATAAAACTTTCACAGCAACAAATATTTTGACGCCATTACGTAAGAATGAAATAACATGAATTGAACAAATACTAATTAATACTATTTTAGACTACCTTAAGCCTTCAGTCGATCCAAAACTCATCAACAAAACTGTAAACTTTTTCACCCACAGACATGTTCCAATTTACCCATAAACTAAAGTCACATTTTTAATTTTATTGAAACAAATAGGTTTTAATACAAGAATTATGCATTTTGTCTCTGATCGGACAAATCGTGACCAGTGGGGGTCGCACGTGATCAATGAGGTACATAACAATGGATATTTCACGCGTCTATATTAATTTTATTGAGTTTACTAGCAGTGCCTCGCAGTTTTACCCGTGTTGTGCCCGTTCCTGTGGGAATTGCGGGAATTTTTATACATGTAAACCTTCCTCTTGAATCACTTTATCTATTTCAAAAAACCGCGACAAAATCCGTGCAGTATTATTTGAGTTTATCGCGAACACACAGACAGGCGCGGCCGGGGACTGTACTGTACCGAATCACTACATATTGTTTTATAATATGTAGTGATTCGGTTTTATAGTGGTTTTAATAAATTTATTGGCGTTTTGACTTCGGTATATTTATTTTACGAATATGTCCGATTATTTAAATGAAGCAACATTATGTCAAGTTGGGACTTGACATAATTTTGTCATCTTATTACTTTACTTGAAAAGAATTGGGAGGAAACCTTTATCCAGCTGTGGGACAGTGAAGTCATATAATAAATAGGCAGCTTTTTTAATGTATGACATTTATTAAACATTAGTGTTATTCATAAACACTATTAACAGTGAGTCAGCTATCAAATGGTTTGTCCCTTTCTGACCTACGTTATTTTCCCAAGAGCAGCAGAGACAAAACAATTTATACCAGTGTTTTAGTTACAGAACATTTATGAATGAGGCGGTTACTATATATAAGTAACGTTTGGGTCGGGGATAATTTATTTTTCATTTCAACACTGTCTCATAAAAGTTCAACTTTAAATCATAACATAGTATAAAACAAAGTCGCTATTTTTGTCTGTTTGTTTGTCTGTTTGTCTGTATGCTTAAATCTTTAAAATTACGCAACGGATTTTGATGCGGTTTTTTGTAATAGGTAGAGTGATTCAAGAGGAAGGTTTTTATGTAAAAAAAATCCCGAAATTCCCACGGGAACGGGCACAACGCGGGTAAAACCGCGGGGCGCTGCTAGTAATTAATAAAAGAAATATACCTGAACAAATTCACACACAGCTAATAAGATCATAACAACATAATGACATATTTAACAATCTTAACAAGTTAACAAAACCACCTAACACACTACCTCAAAAAGCTCAAACATTTCATACAAACAAATTAAACGCGAGTTTCAAACGTCTCGCAATAAAATTCAAAGTTAACGTTAATTCGAGCAGTTAACTCGTAATGAGAGAAAGAAAGCCTGTTAGAGAGAGATAGATATAGGGATATGTAAGGGGTGGGACAGAGAGTGAAAGAAGGGGGTGCAAAGCATCTTTTAATTCTTGCACTCCATTTGACCGGGTCATTGTGTGCTTTGGGAGTTTGGACAAGAAAACTGTGGAGTCAAATATGATGTATTTGTTCTGTTTAAAATAAATGTAAGTGTATCTATATTTTCCATTAATTAGCCTAGTCTAGTATTACTAGCACTACTCTACGCTAAAGTAATTACTCTACCGCGACTGCCACGTTGCAGGTGACTAGGTTTTTTATATAAAACTAGCTGTGCCCCGCGGTTTCACCCGCAGCGCCCCCGTTCCCGTGGGAATTTTGAGATTTTTATTCCCTATAAACCTCACGGAGTCCGAAACCTTTCCAACGAATGCAAAACCGTGGAAATCGGTCCAGCCATTCACGCGTGATGCCGTGACCAAGGAAAACGGGTTTCATTTTTATATATATAGATTACACAAAATAAATGTTAAATATTTCAAATGTGATTTAGATGACCCCATTAGATTAAGGACCATTTCTACTATTGGTACAGTAAAAGTTGAAACTAAATGGAAGAAAAATGCAAATTAGGTACTCAGTAAAACTTTTGGAGTTAAACTTTGTTAATAGTGTGAAGAGTAACAGTTAACACTACCCGTCGAGAGACACTACCGCTGATTTCAAACATGACCGCTTTCATATCACTGTTTTTGGTTAATTTATGGATATAATATTGCTGTTTCAGTAGAGTTATCATTGTAAACGCTAATTTAGTCGTGACTTAATCGCGAATAAAATATTTTATGCATTCCTCCTGGTAGTTTAAATAGTGTTATTATTATTGTGATTGAAATAGATGCGTGGATAACCTCATTATCTTTCTATTTTTAAAATATTTTTATATAAAGACTACTCCACCCCTTTCCTAGTCCATTTCCCTCCGAAGTCCGGTGCCAATTGCCCCGTATCCTTTACACATTTCTTTTATTCACACTTTTCTTCCCCAAGGAATGATGCAAATCCCCAGCCCCTACAGGGTGAGATAATTTAGATTTTTAAATAACTACTGACTTGGGGATGGTTTTTTCTTTTCTTTACTAAAGTTAGTATACAGAAAAGTATAGTTTTATGAACTATCTGTTAAAATCTAGATTTCTAGATAAAGTAGAATGTATAACCAAAACTAAACAATACAATAACTCACTTTTTTATCGCTTCGATAAATCGACTTTCAATCTTCTTCTACTTTCAATTAAAAACCACCTTTTTGAAATAGGTATTGTTTTCACTTAAACCTAAAAAAAACAGTATATCTATTAATTCAAGTACACTTGTGGTCAACCCTTGCGTCAATTTTAGACCGCCAAATGACCTCCAACTTGGCCTAATGATTGGAACAACCGGATAGGATAGCTTACCGTGCCAACCGAAGCACGGTAGCGCTCAGACAAAAGTATCACAATCGGCAACCCATCCAAATAAGGGCCGAGCTGCTCGTTGCTTAACAATCGGCATACAATTAAATTTAGTAAAAAATCTATTTTTTCCGAAAAACACTACCTACCATATTTGTATTTTTTGTGAAACAATTGCAAAGAAAACTACACCTAATTGTCTATGCTAATTATCGAATAGAAACAAGGAACTAATCATAGAGTAACTGGAGTCTAGCCATAGACTACAGACCGCAATGTCAACCGTTCTACGCCTGCTTGCAAACCGCATAATCACTGCTTGCGGCAGTCGGGTAATCAACTTTCATAATATTTGTTTACTTTGTCAATTATACGAATGAGGTCTATGAAGTGCAGTTGGTAGCATTTCAGTGGGTAGTTATAATTTAACTCTTAAAGCCTTTGTCAAAATTGTAGTAAGACAGTCTTCTAGTCTATAAAAACATGAGAGCATACCTACACTAAAGACATTCTTGTCTCTTAAAGAATTTACAAACAACTGTCATTGCACTGACGAAAGACAGTTTTGTCATTGGGCTCAAACTCTTATGGTGATTTTCCAACCGAGTTATGCTATACTACGTTGCTAAGTTATGGTATGGCATCGACTAATCTTTAAAAAGAAACATTCTATCAGTATTAAGAATATTATGCTTGTAGAATGGTTACATTGTTATGTAACCATTCTACAATATAGTTGTAAGGGCGTTTGAAAAATCATCATCACTACATAGTATAAAACAAAGTCGCGTCTGTTTGTCATCTGTTTGTCTGTTTGTCTGTATGCTTAAATCTTTAAAATTACGCTACGGATTTTGATGCGGTTTTTTGTAATAGGTAGAGTGATTCAAGAGGAAGGTTTTTATGTAAAAAAATTCCCGAAATTCTTATGGGAATGGGCACAACGCGGGTATAACCGCGGGGCGCTGCTAGTTATTCTATATTTCTCGTCTATATCATAGAGGTAACGTTCGGTCCAGAAATTAAATTGATTATTCGAGAAATTTGATAATTTTCATGCAAATTAAGCTTAAGAATATGTGCTTACTGAATTGCCTACAACTGTAGGAAGTTTAGCTTGACCTACCTTTACGAAAAAACTATTAATGTAGATACGGTGAGACGTCGTTTAGAGTAAATCGTATTGGGGGTGCCACGGTGCAGCTATGACGACTATTTTTAAGGAACATTGAACATTACTTGTTATGGCATATTTTTGTTATTTTCTTGGTTTAATAAAATAGCTAGTCGTTACTGTAGAGGTCCCGAATTCAATTCCCGTATCGAGTGAAGCTGGAAACTGGAAACATTTCCAGTTTACTTTTCAAACATGGCTCGGGTTTGAGATCATCAACCCGCATTAGGTAATCGTAGTGATTACGATCTCCTCCTCACTGTATTATATCTTCAGTGAGATGAGAGGCCTTTGCCCAGCTGTGGGACATTACAAGCTATTGAGGAGCACTTTAAAATTGGAATAAAATAGTCTATTCATTATACTAAGTAAAGAAAAGTGTTAGCCTGTAATGTCCCACTGTTGGGCAAAGGCCTCTCGTCTCCCCGACTATATCAGTACAGTGAAGACTGTGACTTAACTTCATAAAAATAAATACACATTTATCTATTAACATTTGAACGTAATCAGAATCAGTTTGTAAGTTGAATCCATTGCCACTGAATTATGACCGTATCAGTGAACAAATCTCTCAATTGAATGGATCTGTTGACAACGCATGCGCAGCTTGTATGGAGCAATTAGATATTAGAAGCTGTTACTAATGGCTTATTATACGAGCTATTAGGTTTGGAAGATAGGTTGGTGATAGCGGTTGGTGGGACGCGGGTTCGATTTCCGGATAGTGGTGATAGTGAATCAAAAGTCTTGATGTTAAGTGATTGTACGTATATTTTGTGTCTTCATTGTACTGATGTGTTCAGTGATATGATAGACCTTGGCCAATAGGACAAAGTAAAATGGAAGGCTTCTTAACAGCTACATAACATAACCTTTAATAAATATACACATATTTTTGGTTACGTTTATGAATGTATGCGTGTGCACTATTCCCAATAAAAACTATGTAGGTATATAGGAAAAGTCTTCAAAACCATTCGCTAGACAAAAAATAACTTTTACCAAAAACTAACGATGAAAAAAACTATTTTCCAACCAATAGAGCTATAGACTAATTTTCTATTTACCATCCATCTTGTTTTTTCTACTAAAAAAAACTTATTTTTTATTTATAAAACTCTATTATTATCTGCACCATCGCATCTTACAAGACTACATCCATACAAGGCCGTCGAGAGCTCAGCCGTAAATAACAGAGGCAAAAAGAAATCTTCTTAATTCCTTCCATCGATCGTAAACTACCGCACAATTAGTCACTACCATAAACAATCTATTGTCTGTTTTAAGATGAAAAAGGTTTTCTTTTAATATCTGGGCATAGAGAATTTACTTTTCTCCGTTTGACAAGTGCGGTCGTTATAATAACTTCAACTTTGATTGAGAAAATAAAACTACAATTTTGGTACAAAAAAATATTTGAACTTTGACTTTCATCACTACATAGTATAAAACAAATTCGCTTTCCGCTGTCTGTCTGTCCCTATGTATGCTTAGATCTTTAAATCTACGCAACGGATTTTGATGCAGTTTCTTTTTAAGAGATAAAGTGATTCATCAAAAGAATAAAACGAAGTCGCTTTCCGCTGTCTGTCTGTCTGTCCCAATGTATGCTTAGATCTTTAAATCTACGCAACGGATTTTAATGCAGTTTTTTTTAAAAGTTAGAGTGATTCAAGAGGAAGGTTTATAAGTATAAAAATTCCCGAAATTCCCACGGGAACGGGCATAACGCGGGTAAAACCGCGGGGCGCTGCTAGTTTTATTATAATTATGTAAAAATGTCATCTGCAGTGTGTACCTAATGATATCTACACATATTATAAAACAATCCCCAAAATCTATCTTAATGATTTTGTCAAAAACTACTGAACGGATTTGCATGCAGTTTACACTATCATATAGAACGATTTAAAACGAAGGTTTGTGACTATTTTTCATTCAAAATTCTCACAGGAACGGGTACATTGCAGGCAAAACCGCGGGGCACTGCTAGTTTGTAATAAGTATCACAAACTAGAGAGAACCTGCCATAGATTATTTCTGACCAAAAGGCTAATGTAATTTGATTCCTAATGATAATAAAGGAAAAAATTTTTTAGCATAGAGATATAGAACCTTTCGTTATAGATAAAGATTTCAACCTTGGCAATAAATATAGCCTACTTTTATCCAGTTATCCAACGTGGGCGAGTCCGCGGGGAGCAGCTAGTGATGTACAGTTAAGAATACAATTCTGTAAGATTAACGATATCATCTGTTTTCAAAGAATAATGTCTGTATGTCTTAATTCTTTATTGCTAACCGATTCACTGGACTGAACGTCTCAGTTAAGTATTAAATCTTACTTTTTACTTTACGTTTTTGAACTTAATTTCAAAAACTTTGATAAAAGTTTAATTCTTTAAAAAGAAGGTTGAATTCGATTATTCGTTATTCTCGAAACTTATACATAGTTATACTCAGTGTATACTCATATAATAAAGCTGAAGAGTTTGTTTGTCTGAACAAGCTGATATCAGAAACTACCAGTCCGATTTGAATAATTATTTTTGTAATGGATAGCCATTCAACGGGATGGTTATAAGGAAGGCTATCCCAAAATGATCTCAAACCTGAGCCATGTTTGAAATGTAGGCAACATCTATTCGCTTGATATGGATAAGTCTAGATTAGCTTGACCTGGGAATTAAACCCGGCACCTCAGTATTGGCAGGCGAGTGCACATACCACTAGACTAGAATATGTTAAACTTTGAATAGAGAGTATTTTAAAATATGTTTATGGATACTACGAACCACTTTTTTCACCCGCATTGCGCCCGTTCCCGTGGAGGGAACTTTTCATACATGTAAAACTTCCTCTTGAATCACTCTATCTATTAAAAAACCGCGTCAAAATTCGTTGCATACATATGGACAGACAGCGGAAAGCGACTTTGTTTTATACTATGTAGTGATGAGAGTGAAGCTGATGATAATAAATTGAATAGTCTTAAGATACTTGTAGAGATCAGAACATCCTAGATAAATATTTTCATCTCACATTTTCCATAATTTATTTACCGTTTAAAAAACAGGATAATAACTCAATTCTTTGTAACACTTTGAATTTGAATTATAATATAAACTACATATTACAGTTGGATATTGAACTTTATACCTATGGTTATAAAGATTATAAAAATGCCTGTAACAATTTGCAACTTTGTTAGTGTCTTGTAAAACATAATTAGATGAAAGATCTTACTTTTATAAAGTCTTTGGTATTTTTATGGGCTCACAATGTAACTTAGTATCTGATGGATTTATTTTGATACGACTTTTTTAGTTTGATAGATATAGAAAGCTTTTTACTTCATACCCATTTTCTATACTAATATTATAAAGTAAAGTAAAATATAAAGTATGAGCCTGTAATGTCCCACTGTTGGGCAAAGGCCTCTCATCTCACTGAAGATAAAACAGTACAGTGAGGAGGATTAGGCATAATCACCACGCTTGCATAATGCGGGTTGGTGATCTCAAACTCGAGCCATGTTTGAAAAGTAGGAAACATGTTATTGCTCGACCCGGGAATTGAACCCGGGACCTCAACACCAGGCATAGGTTAGCCACTAAACCTGTCATCAGAAATAAAGGATCCCTTATTCGAAGCAACATAAAAAAATCGCAAACGACAAAAAGGAAATACAATAATCGGAAATCGAATATATAATCACAGAGATAAGTAATTATGTGTCTCCGACAGTGTCCATCCATTTGCCGCCAAATGATAAGGCAGCCATATTGGATCGCCGCATAATTTGGGATTGCGTACGTCTGATTATAGTGCCAAGAACATTAGCGGCGAGACATCGAATGACAGTGATTCGATTCGGATTCGAATTGATGTTTATATCGATATCGATTCTCAGTACTAGTGACGTATAGGAATATCTCGATTACTTGTTGATGCGTAATTTGTGATCGAATAGAATGAGATTAGCCATGTGTGGGAATCTGGGATGGAAGTTTCAAATGTGTTTTTTTTTCTGTAGATGTGAGTTATTCTGTAAGAGCTTAGTGTACAGTAAAGACTTTATTGGCATATATTTTCTCGACTTTTATAACAATAAAGTACCTAGTTAGTAATGAGTTCGCCCTATATCCGATTTTTTGTTTTCGACTCTTTTAGAAAGTCACAAAGAAGAATTAACAATTAGGTACAAAATACGCTTGTTTGACTTTAGATTGATATAATAGTGTCATAATGACATCTGTCATAAAGAATGTTAAGTAATATCATATCTATAGATAGACTAGATCTATTTCTAGTGTGACCCTGACTCTAAAATAGCCCTTAATCAACAAAAAAACATATTTATTAAACATAAGACAAGCGAACGTTTTCACTTTTTTTCCTGTTTGCGTTTTGTCGTGTAACATTATGCGTTTGTCGCAACAAAAACGATTCTGTCGCACACTTCAAGAATCTCACCCTAATAACTACCCATATCTGACGTATCAACTTTTTAACATACACCATGCAAACGATTGTGAGCCTTATGGGAACCTCCATCGGCTATGCTCATTGGATAGTGTTATAATTGTTAATTAAGCCGTAATTAGCGTGCGGCGACCAATCGGTACTTCACTTTGTACGTTTAAAAGGAGTATTAATTAAAATTGTGCCTGAGAAAGGCAAGCGGAGGCAAGCGGAAGTTCTTTTGATAGGTTTATTTAAAGGGATAATTGCAATAATTGTTTGATGAAGGTTTCGCGTTGGCGAATTTGTGGAGTTGCCAAAAGGTTGGATATCTATTTTTAAGGAAGCTTTTTCTTATTTAACTTAAGAACTCTCTCTAGTCGATGAAGTTATTCCTTTTCTCTCTGTCCTCCGCCATCGTCTTCAACTCTTCGACACTGCATGCAACCTTTCAATCATTTGGTCGACATATTCCTTTCACTGAAGCTTTTATTTCCCCTTAAACTTACTGTTAGAGGTCTATTGTATTTGAGAACAACTAACTAAATGTTCATGTCTAGTCTCTTAGTCGAGAGGATGATAGTATAGAACTAACAGCGCCGACGGTTTTACCCACGTTGTGCTCGTTCCCGTAGGAATTTCAGTACAAAAAATAGCCTTTCCGTTAAATGTAGCTATCCGTTACAAAAAGAATTAATCAAATCGGATTGGTAATTTATGAGATTAGCGCGGTCATACAAATATAAAAACAAAAAATCAAACTAATCGGCTTCATTATAGATTATTAGTATATATACACAGTTTATTAGCATAGTCAAAACAATATCAAAATCAAACCCAACTTAATAAAGAAACACTTACCGATAATACGGGAAAGGTTGAGGCACATGCAAGTCCATGGGCATGGACGCATGGGCATGCGCATGGGAATACTCATGCTGCATCATGCCATGCATGCCATGGCCTAACATAGCCGCCCACGGCGAAGCGAACCCACCCGGGTGTTCCATTATATTTCACACTTCCATATTTAAAAAGCTATTTTAACTTTTTTATTCACTGGTATGTTCTATATTTGAATCACTGATAAGTTTGACAGTTCTAGGTTGAATTATTCTGTCATCTAGTCATCGCTGGCTGAAAAGAATTTTTTTATAAAAAAAAATTTATGTTCTTTTTTGTAATTACATTTTCACACTGGCTAGTTAGATTATTCATTGATTGGAATTTCGAATTTGTGATTTCAAACATTTGTTTTCATATCCTTCATGTTACACTAAATTAATTATGCAAAATTAAAATTGTTAATTTTCCTTGTTACTTAATTTTAAGATTGCTTGAAATAAGTAAATAGTACCTATTATAGGTACGTATAACTTGAATAAGAGAAGAATAAGGTAGAATGGCTAATGCTTATGCGTATGTCTTATTAAAAAGTAAAAGTACTTAATATACCCAAATTCTTTTGTCTGTATATTTTGCCAAGCCAAACATTTATATTAAGAAGAATTTAATATTAAATTCCAAAAAATACGAACTATACAATTCAATTAATTCCATATTTTAAATAAATATTGTTTTAACGGAGAGTGTATTGATTATTGACAATGGCGGATGTTTCGAACCGACGCTAATTGTTTGATGATGATTGTTATATCAATAAATTGAGAAATCAGTTAAAATCAAGGTGATCTTTATTTATTTTCAAATGACATAACTAAAAACGAACCAGTTTTATTAGTGTTTACTTTACACTTTCAATATTTACTGATTATAAATTCAATTTCAAATAATACGTCAATAATTTTAACGAACAGGAAATACAATTATTTGGCGCGGAATTTTTTGATTGACATGATTTCGTTGAGTTATCTCGTCGCTATTTCGTGCGCACGCGCAACTGGTGCTTTGAAATCCGTACACGTATCCATTTATCCGGACTAGTAGACATTCTCATTTCATTTTTCTATAATAATAACATTTGAAATGCCTGCGATACAACTTAATTGATTACTTGGAAATGTGCAGTGAGTATGTAAAAAGCACTTAGTTGGTACCGATATTGGACACCGGTTAGTCAAACAGGCTCGTACTTGGATTGTTTTCTGTCAAATCGGCACCTATTAGTGAAGCCGATACGATATTTACTCAACATTAATGTATTTATTGCGGTAATGTTGGGTTAACCTCTAGGGACACTGGTTTCGTGTTTGTCGAGCGATAACACGTGTCCGACTCCGCCGCGACTTGCGACTTCACTAATTATCGACTTTTTTTGACACCGGACTTTACGATATTCACATATTTATTTTTTAAACTGTTTTGTAAGTTTTGCCGTTAACGTGTAAAAGTACGATCAAATGCCATATTATTTTAACAACTTGATGTTCGCAAACTTGCAACTACTTGACAATTTTGAAATTTAAACTTAATAAGCACATTTAAAACATCAGAAAATTAAGTTAGTTTCACAGAAATATTGCGTTAAAAATCTTACGCAATTTGTTGTATTAAATTTGCAATACTTCAAAAAACCAATAAACGAATATTCTAGAACAATAAATAAATACGAAGTCGAAACAAACACTATCATCCACAATCCTAAGTCACATCCACACAAAACTTCACATTTCAGTCACTGTAAACATCCCTTAGCATGTCACTGGCACAAAAAAAAACAACTTAAATCATCGCGCGCGAAACGTCAACTGTCAAACGTTGCCCGCGCAAACTCGGATCCGGAAGCACGCGCGATATTTACATGCATTTTGGCGTTATTGCGATGCGTTGTAAAAATACGTGTGTCGAGTAGATCGGACCAGCGGTCATTGAGGAGCTGGTATCAAAACTATACGGGTGTGTGCGCCGAACCGGCCCGGCTGCGGGCTGCGACAGGCATACGAAACAAGCGCGAGCGGGGAGCGGGGGCGTTACGTCACGTCGCGGGCTGTAATTGGGTTAGGTTTACGTGACACGCGGGCCGCTCACGTCTTCTCCCGTGCTATAGCCGTTGCCCTAATTACTTCACATGAAAATATTTTTACAGTTCACTCGGTTTGACGAAAGTAAATCTAATTTAGAGATGGTTCTTGTAAAAGGTCCTGTTTTGTTAAAAATGGTTCAAATTTTTAATTATATTTTGACAAATAGATACTTTGTTTGCAATGGAATTGGATATTGATTTTATTTCTAAACTTGTAATAGAGAACTGTGTCCGGGAAATGTATCGATCGCCCGTTGATGTCTTTTGTACGTGACTAGCGCGTGATTCACGGCGCGCCGCCGCTCGAGTGCATCGCATCCATTTCAATAAACAACATTCATATTTTCTCAAAAACCTATTAAAACTTTATGCAACAATTTATTCAAACAATTTTCTTCCTACCCAATAAAAAACCCAATTACCGCGCTTGTTAAATTACTCAAAGAAAACAGTTAATTTGAAACGCAAAATGTCAAATTTTCTCACGATTTAAATTGCACTGTGACCCTGGCCTTATGATGTTTGACATTTCTAACTGTCATCGCAATGAGGTACAGCGTCCAGTGTATCTTGGTCCTTGACAAGTTCATTTACTGAGAAGATTTGGTGGTTAATAGAGATGTAAGGGGTCTTGTTAAGTTGGTTATGGTTGTAATCATTGTAGGTAAGCGCAAATGTGAGTAATATCTAACGGTGTTTTTGCAGTTGGGTTAATGTTTTAAGATTTATATTAATGGATCGGCTGGCTTTGACACATGGGAAGTGTTCACGTAATTGTAACTGGCGGTTTTAGTATTTTTGTACGTGGGTTAGAAACGAAATAACTGCTCGGTAAGTTTTTAACTAACGAACAGCGTTTGAGTATATTTTAACATGTCAAATAAAACAAAACAGGGTTTCTGAACTTTGATATTGTATTATTGTTTTGTTTTGTAGACTTTCTTCTACAAACCCTTGCATAAACTTTTAAAAAATCCTATATATTGCATTTACAGATATTGTAACTAACGTATTGGAATTTTATTAAAATATCTCGATTATTGTAAACTCAAATCATCAATCCATCCCTACTTGGATGTGTGGCCTATAGAGGCATTTCTATCTGAGCGCTACCGTGCTTCGGAGGACACGTTAAGCAGTCGTCCCGGTTGTTTCGATCGTTAGACCATATCGGAGGCCTTGAGACGGTCTAAAAACTCCTACACCAGAGTTGGCCACTGACCTACACGAACGAATGAAATGAATGAATGAACCGATCCACATTAAACACTGTAATCTATTTTTGTATATGTATCACTCACCACTCACTCACAGGGTCTCTATAAAGAGATTGTTGACAGTATACATCTCACAGGGTCTCTATAAAGAGATTGTTGACAGTATACATAGACAAAATGCGAATATAAATCTGTCTGTCACTGTCACACTTGCACGTCTAAACCACAGTACAGATTTAACAGATTTGACTAGACTTTAGATGACATATTACGTTTTTTATCCCGAAATTCCCACAGGACTGGGAATACTGCAAGTAAAACGTGGTTGTTAATAAGTTTATTAAGTGAGTTCAACATAAATAAATAGAATTTTTTTGGCAACAGCTTTTTTTCATCTCAATTTCTTATATTAACACAAATAAATCACTTTAATACCTAGAACCCTTTTTCCTGACGCTGCATATAATTACGAACTTAGAATAAAAATGCTTAGACGCCCCCGAAAAGGGGTAGAAAACCAATATAACTTGACCTGTTATCTTGGTGTTTTGTAAAGCGATCGTTTGGTAGAGAGAGGTCTTGATATTCTGGACGTAACAGCACTTTACAAGATTGTAAGTATGATTTAGTGTGCTGAGGAGTGGTTTAATGAGTTTTATTTCAGGTACTTAGAGAAAGTATTGGTTTTATGCAAAATTGGTCGTTTGGCAATCGGGATATATAAACCTAATACTAGCCGCGCCCCGCGTTGTACCCGTTCCCGCGGGAATTTCGAGATAAAATATCCCATATGTTATTCTAATGTATAACCTATATTACTGTTAAGTTTCATCCAAATCCGCCCAGTAGTTTTTTAGTTAAAGAGTAACAAATACATACATATTATGTACAAACATCCATCCTCACAAACTTTCTAATTTATAATATTGTAGGATTACTTTAAATTATCAAAAAAATATGTCTGACAAAAACAATATGTTTTGTTTTAAATTAAATGTCAAAATTTAAAAATCGAATCCAAAACCAAACTCTGTAATTAAAAACAAAACACCATCACCGCCATCTAATTCAAAAATAGAACATAAATTAAAAGCTAACCTTAAAAAAACAACCTAAGTCTCTTTTACTATTCATAAGAGTGACAGAAACGGGTATAATTCTACATCGACGATTTAAATTTGAACGGAGCTCTGCTATTGGTCGGTTGGTGGAAGGAAGGCGTGTGCCTACTTGTATTGGCGGGTAGGCGTGTAGAGCTCGTTGATAAATTAGTTTATTTCAGTACAGTACCATTTTACAAGCTTTCGTTATTAAACACATGTATGGAAGCTTATTTGTAATTTATGACAAATGACAGTTCTCCTATGGAGGTTTAAATTTTGAGGCTTATTTTACTGGGACTGGTTGGTAAAAATAACTTAATTTTATTTGACAGGTATGTAAACATATTTAGATATCTATCTACTTCATAAGAATCCAAAAATGTATACTAATATGACCTATTTTTCTACTAAAGACACCTACTGTACAGGAACAAGATTTAAGTCACTCACTTGAACATTACTAAGTATGTTAGTATGATCACTTGGTTACTATTTGTTAATACTAGAGAAATGTAGTGCTTGTGACATACATAGTTTCAGTACTCAATGTTACCTCATTGTGATAGTAACCTCAGCCCCTACATAAATGGGTGGTCGATAATGGCATTTCTATCTGAGCGCTACCGTGCTTCGGAGAGCACGTAAACTTATTGATCCAAGTTGCTTAAATCTTTAGACCATGTTGGAGGTCTTTGGGCGGTCTAAAAACAACAAGGGTGAGGTTGACCGCTAATCTCGCTAATCTACTCGCATTTACTTACTTGCTAGAGAAATCACAAGTACCTATGCCATATTGATTTATGTACTTAGAAAGGAGTAAAGGAGTACATATCTAAAAATTTTGCCAAAGGTCACAAGAAGTATCAATATCTGATATATCTCACTCTGTTTCAGGTTGCAGGCAAAAAACACATATTTCATTTTCAAAATTATGTTTAACTAGCAACGTCCCGCGGTTTAACCCGCGTTGTGCCAGTTCCGGCTTGAATTTCAGGATGAAAATGATGCCTATAACCTTCCCGTTGAATGTGGCTATCTAGTACAAAAAGAATTATTCAAATCGGACAGGTAATTCCCGAGATTAGCTCGAACATACAAACAAACTTACAAATTAACCTCTTTATAATATTAGTATAGATTATAGATATATCTAAATACGTTTCTTAATCTATTAAGATCAAGCAAATCATCAAATTGCCTCCTTGAAAACTAAGCCGAAGAAAAAAATCAGTTTCACAAAAACATATAAATGTCTACCATAAACATTACACCTCCTATTGTTTCGTTAGGGTTCCTAAATAAACCCTTAATTTGACAACCACGTACACTAACTTGTCAAAATAATACAATTGTCAAACTGAGAAAAAACTGTGTCCTTGAAAAGGCTTTAAGCACCAACAAGTCTAAAACTCTCAATACAATTTTCAACTTTATTCTCTATGACATAAAGGTGGGGGTGAAGCAAAGTTAAGTTTGTTAGAAGTTGGTTTAGTATTCCGGGTGCATAGTGGTAAATCGATGGAGCTCTGGGTAGCGAGTTCGGATCTCTGTCAGGGTGATACTGATACTGACAGAAGAATTACTTTGGAGCGTGAAGTTTGATGGTAGAGTATACATTTATAAGGAGAAGTAAAGTTTTATCAATCACTAGCAGTGCCCCGCGGTTTTACCCGCGTTGTACCCGTTCCCGTGGGAATTTCGGGATAAAATGTAGCCTATAGCCTTCCTCGATAAATAGACTATCTAACAGTGAAAGAATTATTCAAATCGGTTCAGTAGTTTCTGATATTAGCGCGTTTAAACAAACAAACAAAACAAACTCTTCAGCTTTATAATATTAGTATAGATTTAACGATATCAGAGGCCTTTACCCTATAGCCTCTATGCTCACTGAAGATATCAGTACAGTGAAGAGGATAAGGTTATATTAATCACCACGCTTGCCTTCATACGTATAATCTCAAACCCAAGCATTGTTTGAAAAGAAAATCGGAATCTCGACTTCAATTGACCCGGGAATTGAACCCAGGACCTCAGTCTTAGCAGGCGGATACACATGCCACTAGACCACCAAAGCGCTACTAATGTTTCGTAATTTAAATAGCACGTTAACTTCTAGTGTTATATAAACAGCCTTTTCTCCACATTTCAGAACAAGTCTGAATGTTAATCTGTGGAAGCGGTAGAGCCCCGATCAATACCGACACGTGACTGGAGTACTAACGCCGCCCGCCCAAACGCGCCGCCCGCCCAGCCCGAACGAGGCTTAATCAAACTCAAGGATATCTTAATAAGTTACAAACTGCTTTATGGTACTACAAAGTAAAATTAGTGTTTTAACAAGCTTTTAAAAAGGTTCTGTGTTAAAAAAGTTTTGTTGTCATGCATTGTCATACAAGGCAAGTGTATGACAACATAATCGGCGGAACCGAGAAGTGAGATGTAATATGAGATAGAGTTTGCAAGATTTGATTACATAACAAACACCGGAATTAGTGATATGTAATAAAAAGCTAGTAAAAATTATGATGGAAATTATATGACTGGAATTAATCTTTTTTGATAAGGATTGTTTTTCTAGATTTTACCTACATTTTTGTTTAAGAAAAAAGGAGAAAAAATATATATGCAAAAGATTGGAGATGCCGGGGATCGAACCCGGGGCCTTTCACATGCAAAGCGAACGCTCTACCACTGAGCTACATCCCCATACATCTTACTGATAGCAAAACTAAAACCTATCGAGAACTCATAGAAAGATAGACTAACCAGCTGCACAAACATTGAAACAATGAACACCAAATTAAGAAAACGACCTATATAGAAAAATTTGGTTAAGAGAGTATACAATGGTTTTTACAACGTTACTTGTATTAAAAATGTCTGTTTGTCTGTCTGTCTGTCTGACTACCGACAGTCTGTCTATGACACTTTTGTTTGCTTCTTCTTCTAAACTTAACAGCTGGGCTCTTATCGATGGAGTTCTTTCCACTTTCCTTGCTACCTTACTTATATTAAAAAAGCAAAAATAACACATTCGGTTCTATCTGCCTGTCTGTCTGTGTGGCTATCTGTCTGTCTGTCTATTACACTTTCAAGCCACTGTAATAATTTTGATATATTTTGGCAAGCCTCCTTAAACTCCTCTTTCGAATAGCAAAATCAAAATGAAATATAAATCTGAACAACATGTTGCGTTGAAATTGGGAATGGCTGATAAAAACCGTCCGGCGAGGCTCGGATGAGCGGCTGCGTGTGCGCAAGAAATCATTATTGCGAGTGAATCCATACAAATAATTGGCCCGTAAACATGTCAGGGCGGCGTCTCTACCATGTATATTATGTTAGGGTTGGCACTCGATGGATTTTGATATACATCGAGATTTGTATAATATTGAACTACTAAAATTGTAGCTACTCAATAGGTTACTCAGTAGGAGTAGCTACAAATTTTTTTGTAATCTAAGCGTGGTGATTACGCCTGAAACCTCCTCACTGTACTGATATCTTCAGTGAGACGAGAGGCCTTTGCCCAACAGTGGGACATTACAGGCTAATACTTTTTTTCTTTATCTAATTGTAAGTGAACAGCGGAATGACCCAATACAGGCCAATAAAGAGCAAACTGGGTATATGTGTGTTTGAGAAATAAATAATGTTTTATTTCTATTTAAATATTGGCAAACAGATTGGAGTAGGAAATGCAACAGTTTTCAAAAAGATGTTTCGGAAGAGCTAAGTTTGAGAATGACTGTCTCATGGTCGAGTTAAAACCACACCATGAGACGCACCAGCACCAACAGTGTATTTCACTCGATTTTTGTAAAAAAAAATATCATTATTAATAATAGTTAAATTATCTTCATAATAACTGCGTGAGTGCCAACCCTAGTGCGCGTCTCCCGAATCCGTCAATGTCGTATCAATAGTGTGGATGTTTTTTCCCTTTCCGTCCACTTGTGACCGCGAGATGGCGTTGTGGCCGCTATTGTGCGTGTGCGCATTATATCAGGGTTATTTGTTATATGTTTAGGGATTTAGAAAGTATTTTGAAGATAGAGAAGGAATTTTTGGTATTTTTAAAAGGATTCACAGTAGAATTGAAGGTGTTATCGCTACTCGCTACATCGACGAACTTCTTTTATCACAATGGTTTTCTGTTTTATTTTTAAGAGGGGGTAACGGGATCAACTCTCTGCTGGACGCAAAATCAGATGTTTGTGTATAGTATTATACCAAGCAATAGGATTAATAGATTTCAGCCGTAGGGCGGCTTGCTTCAGCTTCTGAAAATAATAATAGACAAGTGCATTAAAAAAATAAAATGAAAAGTGTATAAAAACTCCTTGAACTATATCTACCAACCGTAATGTTACACCCTTCCATATAATTTCCCGCGGCGCCCTCTCTATGACCATAGCCAAATCATAAAAACTCATTGACAATAATTATGTAAATTGAAATAATACCACATTTCCTATAAAAGAGGTAATTGTGTTTTACAATTGTCACCGCTTTTGATGTAGATGTAATTAATAATTGGTAATACTATCGGATGGGGCCGTTTAATTATAATTAAGGCTTAAATTATTGTTAATTGCACGTTGCAATGTCGCCCTCTGGTGGATTCCTAAGTAAGTACTAGCGACAATCGATTGATCGGGTTGGCCATGTTTTTGCAATGACAATTGCCTTTTGGAAATACATATGGCGGTGTTTTACTTCGCTACAGTGCATTGCAAAAAGTCTTACTTAAATTTTGAAAAATGACTAAAGTGCAGTGAAAATCTTGCTCTTTCGAGAATGGTATGTTTTAGTTATGCCGGCTTTGACATTAGATTGACACTTGATTAAATGTCACTACGACTAACAGATAAGTCACAAACATCAACAAATATTTAAAGCCTCTTTGTAAACAACACATTGGCAGAATACATTGGTAGGGTTCTTTTCATGATACTGTACTTGTAATTCGTTTTTGTTAACAAAAAGCATAATATGACGTTACTAAGGCTGAGTTGCACCATAGAAGAAGTTAAAGTAAAGGTTTGTGTCAAATTTAACACTAACAGTAACGCTGACTTAAACGGTTAGAGCAAAATGTGTTGCACCAGCGAATTCATTAGCTTTGTTAAAGTTAATAGTGTTACAAGTCAAATGAGGCGTGATTTAACCCAAATTCGATGCGGGTAACATTTTTAAATATGACAATACTAAATAAAACCCTAAAAACTCGTTTCTAGCGCTGTCATTAGTGTCACTTGTCACTTCATTTCGATGTTGATGTCAGTTCGGTGTCTGTTACATATAATAAGTCCATGGTTACATACAAACCAAAAACAAATAAATTTTTCAAGGAAGCTTAGAAATATTCCTAATTTTCTAATTTATACTCTTTTTTATACTTTTTACTTTTTTAATTTCTCTCTTGGAGCAAGGACATGATGTCTGTAGGTTATATTCAACGCGTTTGACAATTTGACGGATAATTTGACAATAACAATAGCACTAACCAGCGAAAAGTGAGCGGTTACAGTTACAGTTAAAGTTATGACGTCATTTAACTATTTGTCAAATGGTGCAACTAATTTTAGGCCTAACCGATACTTTAACTGAAGTTTCGATGTTTGTTATTGTTAAAGTAAGATGGTGCAACCAAGCCTTATTGTACCTATAAATTACCAACGGCGGGACATAATATTATATGCCCTTTTGTGAACTAGGATGTATGTACATCCATACTCTATACCTAATACTGTATAATAAAGTTGAACAATTTGTTTATATGAACGCGCTAATCTCCGAATGTACCTATCCTATTTGAATGATTCTTATTTTATCGGATAGCAACATTCAACGGGAAGGTTATAGGCTATTTTTCGTCAAAAAATACTTCAATTAATTAAATGTAGATTTAATAGACGTCTCGGAGTGCGACAGTTAGACTTAAATAAAACAAAGTAACGTAAGGTAAAGTAAGTAAAGTAACGTAACGTAAGGGTAAGTAAGTATATAACTAAATACATAATTCCAAGTTAAAGGTATCTAATATATATCTTTACTTTTTCACGATTGAAAATAAATGTATTTAAATAAAACAATAAACTATAGTTAGAAATAATAAATAAATGAATGATCCAAAGTTATTATCACCTTAAACTCAACTAGATTGGACTTTCAAAGTGTTAAGGTGCAGTTTCATTAACAAAATATAACATTTTTTCATACCGAGAATACAAAAATCATTAAAAAAACATACTATGCTATTGGCTCGTAAATTAAGGCAAATAAATAAATATTCAAGAAAACATCTCTCTTTATAATGCCCCAAATACACTACTCCGTTCGCGTAATGCAGTAATGCAGACATCTTTGTTCAATTGGCTTCGATAGCCATACGTCATCTTCTCACTCAATTGCCACCACACAAAAAAAAGTGTGTACTTGTAAGTACTTCCCTCTTCCGCGGTTGCTACCTATTTGACAGCTACAGTTATTCGCCCACTGCATGTCACCGCATGTTACAGATGTAGTGAATAATCCTTTCCTTTCGTATTTTCTCGGAAATGTTCGTTTTTGTCTTACTACTTCACTCGGACTCAGTACCAATCGAGACAACGTCAAACGGGCAGTTTGACAATTGACATTGATAAATAAAGTATGCGATTTATTTGATACCTACACCTGTGCCTACACGTAATTTAATAATACAGTAATTCATAGACACATCGGCACCATTCGGGTGTTATCGTTGTTCCGAGTTTTGCCGATAGGAAAGGATTATTCACTACATCTGTACCTTATTGTAATCGCTCCTTAAGTAAACATTTCTAATGACAAATACGTTTACGTAGTCATAGCAATCGTAATTGCAGTTTATTGTCTATGGGTGTTTACTTAGTTCGATGTTTAAACAGTTGTCAAAAATAAGTCTAATTTTCTATTGTTGCATGATGTAAAACCTATTTTCTGTCAGTAAGATGTATGGGGATGTAGCTCAGTGGTAGAGCGTTCGCTTTGCATGTGAAAGGCCCCGGGTTCGATCCCCGGCATCTCCAAACTTTTTACCCAAGCCAGAAAGATTTTTTTAAAGAAATTTTCAAGAGATGTAACGATTACGTTCGTATCAAAGAAACAGGACCTTAACCCACACCGTATTCAATCTTACAATATACGATGTTTTAAATCAAACCTTTTTGGTTTTTATCGGAGTATTCTTATTCATTAATACTTTAAATAAATGTGAAAAAGTCACGGCGACCGCGGGGGGCTGACATAAACAGTTCCATCGCAAAAACTTGAATTCCTAACTTTAACTGGGGACTGTAAAAAGTAACCGTCCGATGTACTCCGGGGACTTGTGATCGTCACCATCTTGATCTCTGACGCTGATAACAAATGTCTATCTAGACTGTGATTAGCTTTTTAGATGTTATCTTATCGAGTTTACAATTTTAGATCAGTAGCTTGGGTGGGAATTAAATTGTAATTTGTACATCTTAAAAGTATTTTACTAGCCGCACCCCGTGGTGTTACCCCCGTTGTACCCGTTCCCGAAGGAATTTCGGGATGAAATGTATCCCATGTGTTATTCTGATGTATCTATACTAATATTATAAAGCTGAAGAGTTTGTTTTGTTTGTTTGTTTGTTTGTTTGTTTGTTTAAACGCGCTAATCTCAGAAACTACTGAACCGATTTGAATAATTCTTTCACTGTTAGATAGTCTATTTATAGAGGAAGGCTATAGGCTACATTTTATCCCGAAATTCCCACGGGAACGGGCACAACGCGGGTAAAACCGCGGGGCGCTGCTAGTTACCTATATTACTGCAAAGTTTCATCCAAATCCGTCCAGTGGTTTTTTCGTGAAAGCATTTATAATATTAGCAGGATACATTAATGGTTTAGTTTTTAACTCCGCTGACTGAAAGTGCTGCTAAGATACGTACATTAAAATAAGTTATTTGACTTTTTTACTTAGCTATGTTCCTCAAACAATTCAAACCATAACCAAAAAAATTAAATACCTGTAATTTTAAAATTCTGTGGCCACCTTGCCCCCTTGCTAATTAAGGTAAACATACATAAAGAGAAACCTCACTTAGTATGTAATTATACCTTTATTGTTCATTTATTCGCAAGAAATATTATAAAACGAAGTCCCCAGCCGCGTCTATCTGTCTGTCTTTTGGCGATAAACTCAAATACTACACGGATTTTGACGCGGTTTTTTTAAATAGATAGAGTGATTCAAGAGGAAGGTTTATATGTATAAAAAATCCTAAAATTCCCACGGGAACGGGCACAACGCGGGTAAAACCACGGGGCGCTGCTAGTATGAACATAAAATCGAATTGAGAATACGTTACTCGTACTAATGTTGGTTAAATGTGCTACAGAGTTCTTAAGAGCTAATAAGAGATAAGTTTAAAACGATTAGGATAAGTACTTCAATGAAATTGGGATATACAGTCGACTCTCGTTAATTCGAAACTTGAGGGACTCTTAAAATATTACGAATTATCGAATGTTTGAAATATCAAATGGTTCGTGTATGTTGAATAGTTGATACAAGTTTGAACTTGTCGCTCTTTCTCTCTGCAACTTCGAATTGTCGAGTGTTGGACGCCGATGAGTTCGAATTAACGCTTCGTTTTATTATATACAAATTTGAACGTGTTGTAACAAGTTTGAACTTGTCGCTCTTTCTCTCTGTAACTTTGAATTGTCGAGTGTTGGACGCCGATGAGTTCGAATTAACGCGTCGATTTATTATATAGCAATGATTTTTTCGTTCGAATTACCAAGTGTATAAAAATGTATTGATTTAGTTCGAAATATAAAGAGATTTTGTAGGGAACTCGTGATAACTTTGAATTATAGAGAGGTTCGAATTATAACAGGTTGGAATTAACGAGAGTCGACTGTATTCCCTTATGTCGAGTCCCTTTACGTCGAGTTTGAGAGTCTATTGTTCTTTCAAAATATTGGAATGTTACAACTGTAAACCGTATCTATACCGAACCAAGTTGACTTATATACTTACTTATGTATTTCGATTCCAATTAGACATCACATCCAGTATAATACCTTAAAACAAACAAGTGAACACAAATTAAACCCAAAACAAAACAAGCCAACCGCACCAATACCGAACCATCAAAAACGGCATTCGTCAAAGCGAAAAATTGTAACAACAAAAAGAATAATGCAATTATTTGAACCAAACAGTAATTTGGAGTCATTGTTCTTGAGAAATACCAATTATATACAATTACATGTACATTGGAGACATTGTGTGGATCGATGCTGGATCGATCGGGATCATTCGAATAGTTCGCGAGTCGGTACAATCGATTCGTTCGAGCAAAAAGTGAGACAATGAGAAATGATGTCTGTCTTTATAGAAGCGGCGATATGGAAGGTGAGAGCAGGAATCCGGCCCTTTGTTACCTCTAAATAACATTTGTATCTCGAACTAAACGACGCTTTAGCAGTTAAATATTAAGGAAAAAGTTGAATGTTTAGTGTTCATGGTACAGCCCGTTCCCGCTTCGGCTGTCTGGCTTTTACTCGGAAACAGTGGAACAATTTTAAATACCAAACGGCACTATAGAATAATACTTATACTTACTTACTTTACCCGCAGGAATTTCAGGCTGAAAAATAACCCATAACCTTCCCGTTGAATGTGGCTGTCTAGGACAAAAACAATGATTCAAATCAGTCTGGTAATTTCAGAGATTAGCTCGAACATACAAACAAACTTAAAAATGTTACCTCTTTATAATAGTATATAGCTACTTATTGGACTATACATAAATTATTAAATTACATAACTCCAAAAACTATAAAACGAAGTATTTCATCAGAATCTTGCAAGAAATGAATTTATGCAAAACAAGTGAAGATTAAACGCACTAAATCAAGATAGTGTCAAAGGGCACCCCCGGACATTCCGGGGCGGTCGTAAAAATATCTGCACGCCGCAATGAGGGATTTCACTATATTAAATGATTATTATACTGTGCGAGACAGACTATAGATAAATAGAATAAATATAAGGTCAGGTGGGGTAAGAGGGACGCAGGGGGAAGAAGAACAGTAACTAGTAAAAATAAAACTATAAGGCTTTGCTCTATGATCACTATGTCGATAAGACAGTATTAGGGGTAGTTCAAATATTTTTGGATAGATGGCGCTGAGAAATAGCAACCAAGCCAGTAAAAGAGAGAGAAAAAAACAGTTGTCATAACTATAAAATCGTGACCTGCCGGCGTTCCGTGTTTGTGTTTATTTTATTATTAAAAACATCAGTGTTGCGGTTGATTGCTACGGTAAGTGTAATTATAACGTTGAATCTTTATTTTCCACGTTTTATATTGTTTGTAACGTGTGTTTTTAAAGCTTTTTCGATGTCATCAAAAATATAACCTTCAAAATGGCGAGGCGGGAAAGAGGAACGGCCATACCAGGTTAAGAGAAACATATGTTCCTCTTTCCCGATTTCAGGGGTAACAAACTTTTTTGAATTCCGCTAAAATATAACACGTTCCGTAAATAGGCTTACGGTACGCGTACACCGAATCCGTCATCGGCCGAAGTATGCTCGGGCGTCATCGGCCGAACTCGGCCGATCAAATCAAGAGAGCGCATACACTGCTAATCGGACGACGTCGGTAGTAGCAGTGTATGCGCTCTCTTCCATTTACTTACGTTTGATTTGATCGGCCGAGTTCGGCCGATGACGCCCGAGCATACTTCGGCCGATGACGGATTCGGTGTACTCGTACCGTTAGTTAGCAAGCAATTTTGGATGGGTGGCCAAATTTTTGATGTTTGTTTTTCTTTTACCTGTTTGTACGGAACCCTCTGTGTCGCGAATACGACTCGCACTTGACCGGTTTTTTGTTACAGACAAAGCAAAATGCCTCGTGCCTACGTAAGAAAAACCGATCGAAGTTCCTATCCGATAGAAAAACTATTAGAAGCCGTCAGGGCCGTTAAAAGTGGTGCCTTGTCAGGTTATGCAGCCTCAAAACATTATGGAATACCAAGAGCGACCATAATCAATCGGGTTTATGAGCGTAAAGGTATGAAGTCAAAAACTTTGGGGAGACCCACGGTTTTATCGCGAGATGTAGAAGAAAACTTGGTAAAAAATCTGCACGCAATGGAGAAATATGGTTTTGGCTTGACAAGAAAGGAATTGATGGAGACTGTGGGACAATATGTGACAATGAATGCTGCGAGCAATCCGTTCAAAAACGGAGTTCCTGGCGAAGACTGGTTCCTTTTGTTTAAGGAACGACATAATATCTCTGTGAAAAAACCGCAGCCGGTAGAGTATGCCCGAAAAACTGCGTGCAGGCCTAATGTAATTTACCCATATTTTGATTTGCTCGAAAAAACAATCAACCAACTAGATCTTTGCGACAAACCATCCCATATTTGGAATGTAGATGAGACGAGTATCAGCAAAGACCCCTCAAAAGCAAAAGTGGTTGGACTGAAAGGATTTACTTCCACAAGAACCATATCATCTCCTGGTAAGGATAATACTACCGTCTTGCTGGGGTGTAATGCTCTTGGCGAAAAAACGCCCCCGTTAATTATTTACAAGGGTAAAAACGTATGGGACGAGTGGACATCACCAGAAGCGTACCCAGGTAAGACATCCAGTCATATGAACTTTTAAGTTTTTGTATGTGCAATTAATAATATTTGTGTTGTATTGTACCCAGGAACAGCATATGCCGCAACAGCTAATGGGTGGATGGAGACCGCTGTTTTTGAGGCATGGTTTGAGAAAGTTTTTCTGCAAACTGTAGGACAAAAGCGGCCCATACTTTTAATATACGACGGACACTCCACCCACGTAGGAATAAATATCATTGAGAAGGCCCGAGCAGCACAAATAACGATTTTGAAGATTCCTCCTCATACCAGCGATGTGTTGCAGCCGTTAGATTTAGCTGTGAATAAACCTTTTAAGGATAGATGGGATGCAGCTTTGGTCAAATGGCAACGATTAAACATTGGAAAGACACTGCCAAAAAAAGAGTTCGCAAAAATCCTTGGCCAAATTTGGACTGCAATAGATCCTCATGTGTGTGCAGCTGGGTTTAAAAAAGCGGGCATTTACCCACTTAACAAAGAGATTGTTCCAGAATCTAAATTTAATCAATTGCTTTTGCGAGAGTGGAAGCAAACCACAATGCCTATGGTTAACAATTTTGTCGTCGATGAAACAAAGTCTTCAGACATATGTACTTTAAGACAAGGTCAGCAGAACAGTCAACCAATTAGACTTTCATGTCCAGATATATTACTTAACATCGCTTTGACAAAGATTAATTCTTGTATATATCAGGCACACAGTCAACCACAGCAAAGGCAGACAAATTGGAATGATTTAGCAGGATGTTCAAAAAATTTCCCTGTAATAGAAAATCAAAAGCCTAAGATACGTATTCTTGAGGACCGGGCAATCACATTTGAAGAGTTATTACTCATGAATATTAAAGCAGGCACAAGTAATAAGATAAAAAGAAAAAGAATTGCCCCTGGCGCTGAAGTAATTACGCATGACGATGTTTACCAAAGGTGTAAGCAAATGGAATTAGAAAAAGATGAAAAATTGAAGCAAACACAAGAAAAGAAGTCCAAAGCAATGATAAAACAAGAAATAAAGCAAAAATCCAAATCGATGTGTACTAAAAAAGAGACTAATAAGAAATTTTCAAAAAATAAAAAAACAAAAGTGCTAACTGAATCATCCAGCGAAAGTGAAATAGAGATGGAAATAAGAGATGAAAGTGACGATGACGAAGACTTTGAACAGTATCGCAAAAACCTTTTAATGCAAGATGATGAAAACGAAGAAGAAGAGATCGATGAATTAAATAGGCATATGGAGGAAGAGAAAATTAATAAGGAAACACGGATGCGAGATATGGTAATGGAGGATGAGAGTAAAGAAGATAAAAACACGCCAAAAATAGAAGACTTTAGTTTAAATGTTGTTCAAAACGATTGGCTTTTGGTTCAATTTTGCACAAAGCGATTTGTAAAACATTACGTTGGAGTAGTACTCCGCATCACAGATGATAGAGTTCCAGTTGTCCAATATGTAAGAAAGACAGTGACTAAAGTAGAAGACCAGACAGTGTTCACTTATCCCGCTTTTGAAGATATATCTGAAGTGAAGCATCAAGAGGATGTAGTTGCAAAATTGCCTAAGCCAGTTATTGGCCGTAGAGGCCAAATAATTTTTAAAATGTCTTTCAAAAGTTTTAATGTTCAGTAAGTAGGTATATTTTACGTAAGCATAAAGCATTTTTGATTTGTGTTTGTTTTTAATAAAGTAGAAAGAGCATAGACTTGTTGCTTAAGACTGAATGTAAAGTAAAAGAGGCTTATTTTTATGATTAGTTTGTTTTAGACCTAAGCTAAGCTGATTTTGAAATTCTGTACTTAGTTATAGTTTAAATTTCACTATGGACATGTTACCGTGATTGTGGCAGTATTTTTGTTGTGATACATTGTTGTTTACTATTAAAGACCAAAGTGAGAAAAGTTCAAAAGTGTGAGAAGTTTGTTTTGTTTCTTTTAAAATATTAATTAAAGTAATGTGTTAAAACCAAATCGGCTTTTTTGCATACATTTCTATTTTTATTACTTTCATTTAATACCAGAGAAAGTTTAGCACCTCTGACCTTACCTATATGTTCCTCTTTCCCCAAATTTCGTTTTTGTTGGCTGTCATCCTAAATAAGACCTTGTTTTAAATGAAGTAAGGTAGTGTGTCCTTTAACTGTAAAAATCTTTAGAACATGCTATAAAAACACTTATAAAAATGAGTTATTACTTGAAATTATCAAGTTGTTTCTCTTACCCCAAATCTCGGGAAAGAGGAACATTTAGAAGACCTGGCTTTGTTTCCAAATTGTGCCGTAATTACAAAAATAATATCGTTTTGTATTTAAAAAAATGTTAGTTTAATTCATGAACGAAGGTTTGTTGCTGTTAATATTAAAGTAAATGTATAATTTTGATAGCTGCAGGTCTGACAATTCATGAACCAGTAAACTATGTTTCTCTTACCCCACTTGACCTTAGGTACTATACAGGACTAGTTCTAATTCACACAGTCTGACGATTGGAACAAACGAGACTGACAATTTCACGTGCCCTCCGAGGCACGGTACACTAATGCCACTATCGTCCACTTATCCAAATAGTGGCCGAACTGCACCGTGCTTAACAATCGCGATGAGCTAATATCGCTTACTACGCTACGAGCGCTATACTTAGGTTTATAATAATTTCCACGAGAAAGATATTATGGCGGTATTATTTACTTAATCGTGGTCGAATGGGTGGCGGATGGTATTTTTATCTGAGCACTACTGTGCTTTGGGGAAAAGCCAAAATTTAATCGTTTGACGATATCTGATTTCATATAGATTTGACTATATTGCTTTCGGTTTAGATCCTTTAGAGGTTTTACACTAAACTCGTCAAATCTTCTCAACACTTTAATGTTCAAAGGTTAGCAGAATATTTTATAATTTAATGGTCCTATTTAATTTCCACCTGCTTACACTTTAATGCCCCATAATGATAAACAAACAAATGCCAAGATAAAATTGAAAACGCATTTTCTCCCCCGAAAACCGTTACTTCCTGTACATATACACAATGTACGTATTTACGTGTACCTAGTCGTAATACGTTGGGCTCTCACGTACTGACGACGTGACTGGCATGGCTTCTACCCCCTGCTAGGGGGTGAGGGGTGGGGGTGATTAGTAATGAAAAACTTGGCGGATGACGGAACTTTTATATTGTGTTATGAGACTTGAATTATGGAGATTTTTTTTCTGAAAAATGAATGTTACCAGCTGTGTAGTGCAGAGAGGATTCTCAAGGCCAAATAAAGTACAGGACTTTAGGTCTCTACAGGTGTAATAGTTGCTGTCAAAACTTATATACCTATACTGTCTGAAAAACGGTAAAAACTACTAGAGCCATTTTGCGCTAGACACACATAGTGCGGCTGCGGGCCGAGTGCGGGCCGGGTGCGGGCTGGGTGCGGACCGGGTGTGGGCCGCATGACGTTGTATTCCTTGTATTTCAAGGTGTCGCACTCGGTCCGCACTCGGCCAGCTCCCGCACTATGTATCTTCCGCTTTAGTTGCAAAGCTTCTGTAACTGTTTAGCGCCGCGGCCGGCTCGGATCGATGACTGTACGTGATCTCAAAACTTAATACAAGTGGGTATAGGTACATGTATGATCTGATGTTATACTTCAACTCGGAATTCTAAGCAGCGATCTGACGTCTCGTAACGTATTGTAAAAACTTATTTTTTTTTACCTAATAACATTCTTAGTAAGTACAGAATGTTTTTTATTTATGTTTAAACCAATCATTAGAACAGAATGCGAATAGTAGGTTTTGTTCAAAAAACGTTTCATTCATTTAATAATTATTTTCAGACATTTATATATTACGTCACACTTTAATTTATGACTGGACGTCTGATAGATGGTTCTGAAAAACTAAGCATCTGAAAAATCTAAATGTGTGCGGTGCTTGTTAAACTTCTTGCAATGCTGGATTGAAATACAGCTGTAAGGGTAAAGATCAAACAGGATGTTGGATCCGTTCTAAGTCCGGTCATAAAATAAACAAACAAAAACATTCAAAAAGAGAACCTAATTTTAAAAGCCTCTTAAACACAACACAAATCATCATTTCACCTCTAACACCAAATACACAATTACAATACTCGATTTAACTTCATTTTAACATCACTATCCGGGCTCCTAGGCGTGGTAATGAAATAAAAAATAGGCCCTTCCACCCCCTCCCTACCTGAGTACGAAGACCGCATAGTAATGTGACAGGGGTGAAAGACCTTGGACAAAACTTTCAGATGTTCAACTAAGTCCTTTAATTACGAGGTTCATATTGGCGCACTAATTGTGAAGTGAGGTTTAAGATTTGGTTGAGTAAGATTTGAATAGTATACCTATCTTATCTTATTTAACAAGCCCGTTGGCACAGTGGCAGTGAGAGCCCTTACTGTGTCGAGTGATGCTGGTTCGTTTCAACGGAGTCAACAATATGTGAAGACATAGTTGTTGGCGACGACGTGGGTGTCAATTATATATTCTTATAAAGTATTTGTGTATGTATATGTATCAGTGAGATAGACTCCATAATACAAGCTTAGAGCTTACTGTGGGTCAAATTAGCCGTGTGTGAATTTGTCCGGGTATATTATTATCTTATCTGGTTAGGTTTGGTACCTTTCTTTTGCAATGGATGTATGATGGAGTGCGCTCATGGTCGTTAGACCATGTCGGAGGCCTTTAGGCGGTCTACAAAATCTGGCAGGGTTGGCCACCAACCTTCTCGGAGTTACTGTATTTTATTGTTATTAATCTAATACATTAAAAAATACAGGATTATTATTAAAATAGCAATTTACTATTTTTAAATTATGCTATTGGTAAATAATTATTTCTATAATTTTACTATCATTATACTCGTATTACGTCTTACACACCCAGTAACGTAAATTTTAGAATAAAAGAATCTACCCACTGAAACGAAACGGGGTGTTGAAACAAATTTCAGGTTTTTAGGTAGAAAAGTACTACCTTACGTTATTTATTTTCTAATTATTTGAATCATCTACCAATAGCTTCCTTATCTGTATATAAATAAACTTCATATTCCAATAACACCACCCCCGCACCATCCATAACACATATAAAGCACACGACACAGCTAATCCTAATCCAATCACCGAAGCGAATGTAATGAAAAATTGTTTTGAGTATTGTTCAGGGAAGAATAGCAGGGAGGGACAGTGGGCAGCTTCGGACGAGGTATTATTAAAAAAGTCACATTGTAAGTACTTTAAGATTGAGGAGTGACATATGTGGACAGTGCAGTGGGGCCAGAGTTACAGCGTTTTTAAAGATTAGCTTTGTAAATTGAGGGGAAAAGGTGCGAAAATTATTTGATTTTGAATTTTAGGTACTTGACTTTACTGTTTTTGTGAAGATGATTTTTTAGCAATGTTAGGTATCTACCTATTTGTATTTTCTTTACAGAAAAAGTGTTGAATGTACTGAGCTCCTTTTGTTTTATGTTAATTAATGGGTTTTTATTTGGACCAATTTAGTATTTTTCATTTTATAAAACTGAGTTTGCGAATTTCGAAATCCGTATAATAGTATTTACTTATATATCGCTCAAATCATCTGGAAAATAGCTGTCGTTACAAAATGAATCGCTGGAGATGCCGGGGATCGAACCCGGGGCCTTTCACATGCAAAGCGAACGCTCTACCACTGAGCTACATCCCCATCTGTTAGGTTGGTTAAACTATTTGATTTGTCGCTATGTATTAACGATAGAAGTTATTATAAAACATCTTATTACACATACACAATAACGTATCAGTTACAGCTGTGTCAATAGCAAAGACAAAAGAAGGATACACTATTTGTACTATAAACGGTTAGTTTATTTTTACTGAAGACATCAGTACAGTTAAGAAAAAAAAATACTTTTGGGCCAAAACGATATGGTTGATAAAAATAAATCAAAATTAAAATATTTTAGATATAACCTTTTCGTGTCCTAAGCCCGCTAACTCCGTGGCCCTTACTAATGGCGACTACCGGAGGGCGGTAATGGGCGCCGTCTCAGCCGACTCCTCCGTGCGTCGTAAATCATACCATAATGCCCAGTGGCCCACTACTGCACCGGACTTGTGTAATACCTTCGTGTGTATGTGTTGGTAAAGACGTACGTAGGTAACATAGGTTTCTGTACGTAACTAAATAAATATCCATATACTAGTTGTGCCCCGCGGTTTCCCCGTTCCCGTGGGAATTTCGAGATTTTCATTACTTATTTTCTTTTATAAAAACCTTGTCCTGACAATAAGAAACAAAAAAATCTTTCAATTTGGTGCAGTCGTTCTGAAGTTATGTGCGTAATACAATTCGGCGATTCATTTTGCGTAATAGGTATAATCTATTGCTTTTGGATTGGCACAAAATGTTGTTAAATGTCGTCAATTTTCCAGCCGAAGACGATTGCTTCTGAAGAGGAAAAAGGTTTAGTGATAGGGTAATAATGAAATAAAATTACTAAATTACTAATTGTGCCAATGCAAAAGAAATAGAGTACAGTGTGCTTAGTGCGAGTTTTCCAATTATTTTACTTTAACTTCACGTTTGCGTTTAAATGGGTTCCCAACCAGTGGTCCGTGAACCACTGGTGGTCCGTGAACCACTGATGGTCCGCGGAAGACAAAATGTGGTCCACAGACGCACCAAAAGTCGAAATATAATTCGCGAACATTATCAAATTAATTTATGAAAATTTAAGGAAAGTCGTTGATAAAATACTGAACGAAATAATATTTCACAAATTCGATCGAATAGAAAACTTTTCTATTCTTATTTCTAAGAAAAAAAATATTATTTGGTCACTCAATTATCATTCTGTAAGTATAAAAAGGTAAAGTCGGATTTAAAATGGCTTTAAGGGCCAAGTAAAACATGCACAAACTTCGATCGCGTTCCGCGCTCGCTCAAATGTTTGATTGAATGAAGTCGAAAATACATTTTCTTTGAGGTCCAAGATAATAATAATTAATGCTCAAGTCGGACTCGCGCACGTTCAATGTGAAATACAAATAAATTAAATCGCTAATTAATGAAAAAATATTGACTGGAGGTCCTTGATGACAACAATAATTAAAAAGTGGTCTCCGGTCTAAAAAAGGTTGGGAACCCATTCTTAACTCTGTACGTAGTGAGCATCGAATAACTGTGAGTACGAGTATACTCATTTATTACGTTTTTTCACCGTAAACCGTGAGTATTTTTATTTCTAAGTTGGTAGCTCTGTGGCGTCCAAACAATAAACCGGCAAAATTGAATATACCATATCGACTGTGTTTTCATAAGGTATAAAGTACATATAACATTTATGCGGGTTATTTTATTAGACATCGACCATGGAATTAGTATGTACTAGTTGTACGTAGTACATACCAATTCCATGGTCGATGTCTAAAAAAATTACCTTCTAGTTGTACGTAGTACATACTAATTCCATGACATCGACATCGCGCACTTGACTGACATTGTTTGTTGTTTGTAGGTTGCCATAGCTCCTTACTTATGACATTTTTAACCGACTTCAAAGAAGGAGGAGGTTTCTCAATTCAACCGTATATTATGAATTTTTGGTAAAGCGATATCTTTTTTAAAAATCGTTTTCCGTCAATTCCGTCAGAGGTTCACTAGGAACTCGAGCAGTAGAACGAACACTGGACATTATAACAAAGATCATCTTGAGCTCTTGCGGTCGTAAACATCTTCCAAGCGAAAAAATAATATGCTGACCATGACATCGTTTGTTTATAACACTACTAGAAGCACCCCGAGGTTTATTTACCCGCGTTGTGCCCGTTTCTGTGGAAATTTCGGGAATCATTATACATATAAACCTTCCTCTTAAATCACTCTATCTATTTAAAAAAACAGCGTCAAAATCCGTTGCGTTGTTTTAAAGATCTAAGCAAACATAGAGACAGATAGACAGACAGACAGACAGCGGAAAGCGACTTTGATTTATACTACGTATTGATAAATCACTATAGTTACAAACAAACAATTACATTTTACGTCCGTTCCCCGTCTCTCACCAATAAATTCAAAGTGAGAACTTTACTTTACGCACAGTGAGCGTAACTGTCAACTTGCAACTCACACTCGCGAAATGTACATTTAGGGTCAATTCACACCGAGACGCGACGCGACGCGACGATACTCAAAGAGGCCAATGATTTCGCGCTACGCCGCGCGTCGTCGCGAGACGCATCGCAACGTCGCGAGGCGCATCTTAAAATCGTAGCAGGACGACGCCTCGCTGACCGGCGATGCACCGCTGCGTCACGATACGTCGCGCTACGCCGCGAGGCACCTCGAGGCGCAGTGCTGCGTGGTGCAACGTAATCTGAATTCTCACAATGTAATGTGTATCTTTTCGTGTAGTGAATAAAGTATATTCTGAGTCGCTCTATGAAAAATGTGCGCGCAGCGTCGCGCCGCGTCGCGTCTCGGTGTGAACTGACCCTTACGCGCTTACTAAGTCGATGGCAGATTTTAGTTCGCATTGTGACCACTAGGGGCGCTTTTTAGCTACATATATTTCTGAGTTAGGCAGTGGTCCCACAGCCGGCGAGAAAACGAGTAACTCTCGGCGATTTTCTCTCTCAAGAAACGCACAATAAATGCATATTCCGTATAAACGAAAGAGGTGCAGATATTAAAAGTTTCTCGCTGACTGTTCACACTGCCGGCATCGACTCGTTTTACTACTTAGTTTTGTCGCTGAGCGAGGAGCTTCAAAAATAAACTCGCTCAGCGATACTCGTTCAACGATGCTAGCTCGAATTATCATTTCTTTACAGTGCGACAATGAAAGTAGATAGAAGTAGGTTTGCACAGGATTGAGCAACTGCGGACGAGTTGCGCGAGTAATCCCTCGTCGCACTTGCGCACTCTCTTTTATATAATTCAGCTACAATACTATCGAAACTACACACTGACTTCCTGTTGATCGCCAACTCGTTTATACATAGTTTCTAGTTCTACTCGTTTCTCGTTCATCGTCGGCGTCGGCCTTAATGTTGACGCTGTGAACGCGTAAAAATAACCATGGCAACTTAAAAACAACAGACTCACAGAGTTTTTTCGCTTACGCGACTGTAAAGTTATTTGGAAAACTCCCACTAAGCACACAGGTACATAAATACCTCCTTGAATACGTTATACCTATGTGTTAAAGTTACGTAGCGTTTCTTTCTTCAGTATTATTGATACAGCTGTGGATAGAAGTGTTTTATAATTATATATCTGTTCTTAACTTTAAAAGTAGCGACAAATCAAATAATTTGACCGTGCCTACAGATGGGGATGTAGCTCAGTGGTAGAGCGTTCGCTTTGCATGTGAAAGGCCCCGGGTTCGATCCCCGGCATCTCCAAAGATTCATTTTGAAGCGACATCTATGTTCCAATTAGCTTGAACGTAACATGCAGGCATCAAGTGTATGTATTACCTATGTGAAAATACATAGAACATTATCCTATTCAAACTTCTATTGTATAGCCTAACATGACAATTGTAGAGGATTTCGACATTTTATAATAAGCATTCAGCGCTTAGTATCTTCATTGTCTAACACCATACCATAAGTTAGAAATATCAAAACCACGGAGTTAATGTTTAAATTAAACAATATATAATTACCAAACACACACTAATTCTGACACTCAAACTCTTAAAGTGTATTTCCATATAAGCAAAGCGGAGTTTTGCGGACCTCAATCGACCAATCATAATGCATTGAAATTGTCAAACAACACATTGAAATTGACAAAACCTTGTCGTAACGCATTGCGATTGGTCAGTTGAGCTCCGCACTGCTCCGTTCCGCTTCAATGCTACCCGCCGCGTTGTAACCGTTCCCACGGGAATTTCGGGATAAAATGTTTGTGTATTCTAATGTATAAACTATATAACTGTAAAGTTTCATCAAAATCCGTCCAGTAGTTTTTTCGTGAAAGAGTAACAAACATACCTACATAGGTACATTACATCCATCCTCACAAACTTTCGCATTTATAATATAAGTACAATACGATTTACTTAAAACTTTTACTTGTCGGCAATAAAAGGTGATTTGCAATCAAAATGTAAACAAAGAAACTTAGTGCGACTCGTAAACCCGATGTTCATTTGCGGTTACATTGACAATGTCTGTCGGCGGCCGTAAACCGGAGAATAAGTGCAAACACGAAACGCCCGAAATTAGCTATAAAAACTTTTTTACAATCGACTACCGTGATGGACCTTTGACTAGTGATGGGGTAGTGATGGGACGATAGCAATTAAAAGTAAGGAGGAGCAAAATTCGTTGATGGGTAAGGTAAAGAAAAAAGGTAGTTAGATACCTACTATAAAAATACATCTAAGTCATTTAGTAAAGCTAAAGAGATCGATTTTTGTTAGTTTGAACCAACAATCTGATTTGAATAATTATTTTTGTAGTAGTCACATTCAGCGGAAAGGTTAAAGACTATTTTTCATCCCGATATTCCCGCAGGAAACGGGCACAACGGGAGTTAAGCTGCGGGATGTTGCTAGTTTCAGGAATAAAAGTAACAATTATTTTTTTAAAGAATTTTGACTTCATAGTAACGTTGGTACCTTTTGTGTTTGGTGCTTTTAAGTAGATGTGTTATTAGTATTATTTAAGTACAGTCACGAGCGTTAATTTGGGACCCATTTCCATCAAATGTTGTTAGAACATTCATAATGCAATAAGGTCGAAACTTTAGTTTGATAGAAACGTAAAGTTATCGATGGTAAACAATATGACATTGATCATTGATATTACGATAAAATATTAGCTCTATATAGCGTAAGTTTGCTACACGATATTCAACCTTAGGTGGGTCCCAAATTAATGCTCGTGACTGTACTAGCAATATTACCTAACCCAGATTAATAAAAAATGATTAAAGCTAAGCTTCCGTACTATTTGTACCATGTTTGTACCTAACAGTGTAAAACCTCGTTACAAGATGGCGCCCTCCCCGTTTGTAAAGCTATAACTCTTGGCGGCTCTTCATTTGCATTTCTTTATTGGATCACGAACAAATTGAGAAAAATTCCCACTCTCACTTTTAATTACAAACTGTTTAATATTAAACATTCTTACCTATTTATTTTTATTTCCCCAGAGTTGTGAAAAAATGGTTGGATATAGGTACTTAGTATAGTTTTTTAAGACCTAGCTAGCCTTTTGTTTCCTAAATCTATAATGATGATAATGATTTTGAAAATAGACGTAGGTTAAAGTAATTAAAATATTATCTTCAAAATTACCTATAAATTAAGGGTACCTTTCCACCAGAGCTATGCTATGCTACCTATTTTTGCTGATAAGTAAATACTTAATAAGGTAGGTCAGGTCATAGGGGTAAAGGCCTCTGACATATCTATACTAATATTATAAAGCTGAAGAGTTTGTTTTGTTTGTTTGTTTGTTTGTTTGTTTGTTTAAACGCGCTAATCTCAGAAACTACTGAACCGATTTGAATAATTCTTTTTGTAATAGATAGCCACATTCAACGGGAAGGTTATAGGCTATTTTTCATCCCGAAATTCCTACGGGAACGGGTACAACGCGGGTAAAACCGCGGGGCGCTGCTAGTTATAAATAAGTCTTGATAGCGAGACCTATATAGAATACATTTAATCTTTGAGTACCTACTGTACTATAATACGTAGATAAGTAAATACCTTCTACAACAGAACACAAACATATTTTATCCCGATTGCCCAAACCAAAGAGAAATCTCGATTAACCGAAGCCCAGCAATACAGGTTGCCACTAACAAATAAATATTTAACTTTTAATGGGACCAAAAAACATTGGCGGGTATTACCCACTCCGTTACTTGGCAATCCAGATATTAGGCGATACATCACTACCGCTCGGTCATACATTCACTAAACTACTCCATACTTCGCAAGCCACACATTCGGTGAATCTTTAATGGCTAACGGCAGAAATGTCGCTTCGACATAAATAGTGTTTTTTTTACTACGAATTCGTAATGAATTAGAATGGAATGCAGAATTTATTTGTTAGTTTAATTCACGTTATGTGTTGGGCTTTAGTAACTGTTATTTGATCGGGGATAGATAAATCTTTCTTAATTAATGTTATGAGAACGTGTGAATGAACATTTTCAGTTATGAACAGATTCAATAAGATAAGCATAGAATTACAACGCTCGCTCTAAGATAAGTATGTAAGTTCTTTGTATATCGAAATTCCTACAGGAATTAAGTTAGTTTGATTGAGTCGATGAACTACCAAATAGTTTAAAAATAGAATGAATTCTATATTCGTTACTTCTAAATTCGTATATTTCCCCGACAATACGTGATCCTACACCGCGGTATACGAAACAACAATAAAACAGGGAACTGAAACATTTTTCAAACGAACAATATTTATGGGCGCACAATTGAATTTCACACTTGATTTGATCGAGCCTGGAAAATCCCACTTTCAAATACGGAACACATCTGTCAAAGAACGGCGGGAAACATAGACCGCGGTGTTGCCAGCCTTATCCAAGGGTCGCCATGTGTCAAACGGGAAATAGTTATTTATGGACGCCATTCACAAATTGCATTCGTGGCCGAATTGATATATTGGAATGTTTTATATGTAAATGTTGTACAGAGATGAATGGGTTGGCCCAGAATCGGTCTATTATGATTTATTACGATATTCAGACGTAAATTATTATGAATTTATTGTATTAGATATAATCTTAATAGTAAATAGATTGTGGTTTATTTATTAGTAAGTACCTACATTAAGAAACGTATGAGCTGAAAACCACTTCAAAACAAAATGTATTCTAGAACATACCAATAATGGTAGGTACAAATATTGTGCTCAAAACTTATTATATAGACGGTAAGTTTTACATATGAGTGTATAATGACTAAGTCAGTCACGTGAGGCCAAGAAAGATTGTTTACAAGAGGATTGTTTAGTAGGAAAAAAATATACTACCATTTTGGTAGGTAATATATTTTGGATAATTCAGTAAGTTTTATTTACAGAGCCTGTATTAAGATCAGTACATAAAACATGAAACTTTATGCAATCTATTTATATTTTAGTTCATTTATGTTATAATTTGATTTGAAAAATAAATTAGATGAAAAATAAAAAACCAAGAAATGCATTGCAGAATATTTCCAGTTAGAATATTTATTAAAAGTAACATTATATTAACATTTGCTATTATATTTTACCAATAGCAAGTAAAACAGGTTTTAGGAAAGAGTAAAACAGGTTTTATGAATTTGTCATTTAATTTCATGAGAAAACACTAACGTGAGTAAATGATTACCAATTGTCAACGTTATTATGATTTACATTCAGTATGGCATTTCTATTCGGCACATTTGGTAAAAATTATGATTTATAGTTTGGTAACACTTAACCCAAAGTCACTGAGCGAACGAGTGAACGAGTGATAACGAGTGTGTAGTGATTGTTTCTTGGTAGTCATCTCCAAAAAGCGCTACCGAACAGCTGATAAACCTAATAAGTGTCACCTAACAATCAAAACAAACGAATCAACATGGATTTTACCGACAAAGTAGTGCTCATTACCGGTGCAAGTTCGGGTATAGGGGCCGCTACGGCCATTTTTTTATCAAAATTATCAGCAAAACTGGCCATTGTTGGACGAAAAGAGACGCACTTGCAAAAAATTGTGCTGTATTGTGAAAAATCGAAAGGCGTCAAACCGCTCTTAATAACCGCTGACGTCACAGAGGAAATCGACGCCGAGAGGATAATCAATGAAACGATTGAACATTTCGGTAAACTTGACGTTTTGGTGAACAATGCCGGCATCATAGGGATGGGAGGGCTGAAAAACTCCACCATGGAAACTTATGACAAAGTGATGTCGACTAACATGAGGTCTGTTTACCAACTGACTATGTTAGCTGTGCCACACCTGGTAATAACCAAGGGATGTGTAGTAAATGTGTCTTGTATCGCCGGTTCAAAGCCCAGCACAATGGCTCTAGCATACAACGTATCGAAGGCAGCACTGGATCACTTCACTAAATGCGTAGCTCTCGAGCTCGCGGAACTCAGTCAACCCTGGCTTCGTCAAAACTAATCTGCTGAAAGGTATAGGCCTCACTGATGAACAACTTGAGTTGTTTGTCAAAAATGTAGTTGGCAATATGCCCTTGAAAAAGCCAGTCGAAGGAACTGAGGTGGCTTCTTTGATAGCATACCTTGCTAGTGATGCCGCTAAAGGTATTACTGGAGTTAACTACATCATAGATGGCGGTAGTTCGCTGCGTTAATTTTGAAAAAAGAATCTTGTTAAATCATGTTAAAGTGGTGTCTTGTAATCCGTAGTGTTTTGTGTGTATCCAATGTATTTTTTAATAAATTGAAAACAACTTACATATATATTGTTAAATGTTTGTTGTGTAATTTATTTTTGTTATCATGTTATGTTTTGTACTTATTATTAGTACTTAGTAAGAAGTGTCGTGTTATATTTTTGGCACTCTAGTTATAAGATAAAATAAAGTGTATTTTGGTTCATTAATTTCGACTTTTTTCCACACTTCCTTAAAATAACTATAAGGGCTTGCTTCTTACGTTTACCATTAATATAAATACTAAGGATAATAAAACCCATTTAAAGACTCCGTTATTACAAGATGAAGCTAAAAAACACCAAAGATCACTCACTCTATACGGTATTACCAACTTAAGAATCGAAACTTTTTACAACATGCAATATTCAATATAGAAAAAGCGAAATTCCCCTGATCTTGAGATTAAGTAAGTACCTATATGAAAACGGCACGTGCGTGCCTAGTTGAGACCTAGCATCAAACATGGTAAAAGATTTAAGATAGTCCCGCTGGGAGATGATAAAAAATATTGGTCTTACCAGTGGTTCTCGATCGCAACTCGACAATGCACAGTTCCTATCACTTTCTTCAGCACAAGACAAAACATCACTCTGGCTTCTAATTTTTATTAAATATCTACGACACTAAAAACCACAAAAGACAATTATTATGTTACTATTAAAATATAAACAGAAATATTTTGCGGTGTAATTTAAATTTAATAAACCACTTACTTTTTATTTGACGGACGTTTCGAATCGATTACTTACACCACTCGTGGTCGCGAGCAGACTCGAGGCATTGGAGTTATCTCTGTGTTATGAAGGTAGGTGGTCCAAGATGAATTGGAACTACCCTCAAATGAATTTGTTAACTGTCAATACTGTCATCAATTACTCAACATCTTAGTACTTATAGTGGCCATATACGCTACGAGAAATCGCTTCAATCAAACTGTACAGTTCGAACGGTACAATTGATCGTACTTGGCATACAAGCAAAAATCGGACGAAACATAAACATACATGTAGCGATTTATCGGTACCGTTCGAACTGTATGTACAGTCTGATCGTAGCGATTTCTCGTAGCGTATGGCCGCAATTAGTCTTTTAGGCACCTACAAAAATATCTCAAGTTGTTAGGAAAAATCAAATGAAAAGTTAAAAGCCCTATGTATATGAACAAGGTTTAGCCTTTATCTCTAACTTAGACAACGATGATATCAAAAAAGGACAGTTTAAAACTCGAACACAAAACTTACAAAAACAGAAACCAATGGTAGTGTCCCTGTATTTCCAAGAGTCCCTATACTATTGCAAGTCATTTCGGACCAGTTTATGATAAATTCAAAAATACCAAACAAGGCCAGACTAGTCTAACAAAGCCTATCTTTATTACAAACCAATGCGTATAAATAAACTAACTGATAAAAGTTAATTTAATGGAGAAAAAGCAACGAGTAAGGACACGTCGTTTGCAATTCAATTACGTTGGTATTAAGCATCTAGAATGATTGGTATTCTCACGTATTAACATTTTACATGTTAATTTGTCGTACGTTTATGAAGGAAAGTGATATCTACTATAGCAAGATGCGCAGGTAGGTTAAATTATCTATACTAATATTATAAGGAGGTATAATTTGTATATTTGTATGTCCGAGCTAATCTCGGTAATTAACAGCCCGATTTGAATAATTATTTTTGCAATTGACAGCCACATGCAACGAGAAGGTTATAGACTATTTTTGATACCGAAATTCTCACGAGAACGGGCACAACTTGGGTAAAACCGCGGGGCGTAGCTTACAAATAAATGTATAGGTACCTAATGTTTAATTAAAGTTTTTGCAATAATTTCATATTGCTTTTCACTTAAACCCCGCGGATAACCTTAACTTCAAATATGAAGTTAACTTATAAAGTTCAACCAAATTATTTAAGATAACACCTTATATTTACACAACTATCGAATAAAAAATAGTAATGAATAGTCTATTGTTCAAAGTAATTGTTTAATTAAATCACAATCTATGACCATTAAACTAAACTTGATGACTACATTCGAGCCTTAATCATGCGGGGATGTAGCTCAGTGGTAGAGCGTTCGCTTTGCATGTGAAAGGCCCCGGGTTCGATCCCCGGCATCTCCAAATTTTGTTTTTATTAATTAAAAATGCCTTTGCTAATGTTTATGTATGAAGTGTCACTTTAAGTAAATTGTGTAGATTTCTAGTTTGGTGTTTGATGGTGGTAGACAGGGCAGGATTTACCCTTAGTTTAAAAAGGCACTAAGATAGGATCAACTGTATCTAGAGGGGTCCCAAAGACTTACAGTACAGTAATTTACACTTAGTGGGTTTTACAAGGAGGCAAATGTCTGAATCCTGCCCTGAAGGTATTACCAGTTTACCATAGCTTTAGTATAATAATTTACAGTTTATTATATATATGGGTTGACTAGTATTTTCCCTAAAATTGTATATAATATTCTACCTTACACAAGTATGAATTTGACTAGTGTAAACTAAACCTGCATTTTGGGATGTTTCTTATCAATGGGCGTAGAGTTCAGATGACAAGATTATATTCAAAATAATTTCAATGACAGAGTGAACAAATAAAAAAGAAAGAAATAACTTGTAAAAAATATAAACGAAACTTGTACAAATTATATTAAAATAAAAAATACAATATTTCCACCTTCACTCAAATTAAAATTAATAAAAACTAAAATCTAAGGAAATTGCAATACAAAAGTGACGTTTCATCAAATTATTTTATTTTGTTTACACTGAAAAATAATTTAATTACAATTTACGTTTAGAATCAACTACATAATATATAATAAATTCTATTGAAACAAAATTGAATTTCGTCTACATTGTTACGACAGGTCGAAATAATGTCAAATAAAGGAATGAAAATATCGATAGCTATATCGACAAAGAATCGATTGCATACAATACTATGTACAGACTGAACGATTGATCGATTCTTGAACACGAGCCAAGACACGGGATCACTAACTTACTCTAGCAACTCTAGGTATACATTGAACACATTTCAATTTGGGGATCACCTACATTAGCCTGCTTCATAATGATAATATTATTATATTTACCAGCACAGTTTATTCACAACTTTATACAACTTTAATTTTGTTGAGAAATGTAATTTTGACACCGAATATTCAAAGGCCAATCAAATTAAGACGTAATGTCATACATTTTAACATTTTCTCAAAATTGTATGGCATTGAGAGCTGCTAAATTTGAAAAGCGATTGAGTATTCAGGCATAAACCAATCTGAGCTGTAATCGCTCGCAAATACAACCATGTAAAACTGTCTAAAAGATGTACTGACAGAGAATTTTGCAGTCGACAACTGGTCGGCGAAAGTTGTATATAATTAAGTATAGTATAGCAGGTGTTTGAGCAATCACGTTCATCGCCAATAAGTCGACCGCAACTTCTCTGCTTGTACTAATTCTCATTTTTATATGCTGTAGACATAGTTTGAAATCAGTAACACCAATAGGAATATCAATTTAAAAATATAAAGACAAATATTAATGTAAAGAGCTACAATTAATTACAATAAAACAGTGACACCGTATTCACAAACAATACTACACAAAAAAGTAAAAATTGCAAATCTTCGTAGTAGGTATGTAGTTAAATTAAATTATGAACTTCAAGCTATTTTCAGCTAATAATGATTAGACATTGAACGATGTAGACAAGCCCGTTGGCACAGTGGCAGTGAGAGCGCTTACTGTGTCGGGGGTTACGGGTTCGATTCCCACCCGGAGTCAACAATATGTGAAGACATAGTTGTTGGCGACGACGTCTGGGTGTCATTTATAATATTCTTATAAAGTATTTGTGTATATATATTATGTAGTAGTATCAGTTAGTTAGATTCCATATTACAAGCTTAGAGCTTAGTTTGAGTCTAATTAACCGTGAGTGAATTTGTCCAGGTATATTTATTTATTTATGTAGCACAAATTAGTTTAGTCAAATTCATAAGATTAATGGTACTAGTTTATTAAGAAATTTAGGAGAAGTTTTATCTACGATTCTTTTGTATTTATTTATATTGTTTTTTATTCGTTAAATGTACGTAATAAAGTAACGTTTGTGAATACTGGAGTCCATACCGAAGGTATATGATGCCCATGACAACGATTTATATAATTTAAAGCTGTAGTTACATTACATAATTTGTAATATTAAACTGTTATGAGTTGAAAAATGAACTTTAATACGTTGAGAGAGATTTTAAAATTCTATAATACAGTATTTGTCACGCACAAAACATGTCTATTATGAATCACAATCATTCATAATAACTTATTTCATATAACTTTTTTTATTCATTTATAAAATGTACAGATCGTTACATAGAATTGATACAAGATTGCATTGAATAAATTTAAACTGATCATTATATTAATCATTATTTAATAATGAATTAAAAATTAATCACTGCACAGAAACAATTTTATTTTATACAATATTTTTTTTCTTTTACATTTAAACCTGTTGTTTGTTCATGATCAGGAATGTGCTTACATTGAGCCAAGAAAAACTCCAATATAACATTAGACTTGACCACTCTAATTGCTATTTTTACTAGAATTTTCACTTTTTACGTTATTTTTACAATATATTTATTGATCAAGCTGACAACCCTAACACTGCGACAGATCCGCAGTAACACAAGTAAATAAATTACTGTATATCAATAACATGAAAATATGTTGAGTATTTAATGAAAATATTACTAATATTAGGGTTGTCAAACACTTAAAACTATCTAGCATAAAATTCAGACCATTTTAAATGAGGAGGCGTATCATTGCGGATTTTATTCAATCTAATCACTGGTCCGTGGTACACGTAGCAGGGAATCGTCCAAATTCACGAAAGCACAAGAATTTCACGATATGTCACTGTCACATTCGATTTATCACTGTTAAAGCGTCCGAGGGGCGCCGCACTAGTCTTCTATACACTGAAGAATACTTGACTTGACGAAGACACCCGGCTGGCCGAGAGACCAAGATGTTCGGCCCTTGTGGATGTAGTCACGCCTCTGGTAACGAATCTACGAAACTATAGCTCTATGGTTCGACTGATTGATGTCAGTTCCACCATAAAGAACGATTGAACTTTTCGGACTTTTGAGCCGAAGTTAACGCTGAAACGCTATCGAGGTTCAAGACCAAACCGTTTATTGACCATTGGTAAAATATCTATCACAGTTGTCACAGTTGAGCAACTGTCAGTCTGATGTCAAGTAGTGAGTCGCAGGGCTCACAGTAGTATTGGTCCGGTGGCGCATCTTCACTGTATGTAGACTATGAGGGCGGGTCGGGGGCGGGCGCGGCGCTAGGCGGGCGGCGGGGCGGGCGCGGGCGCGTCGCCGCACGTCTCCGTGTCGTCGGGCAGCGAGGGCGCCGACAGGCGCTCGGACGCGGGCGGAGAGGGCGCGTCCACGTCATTCTGCAAACACCGGCCGGTGCAGGGGTTAACCCGCTGCCGCGTCCCGCCGGCACGCACACACACACACCGTTACACGCACACCACACGCAACACTCACTGTCTTAACACACGCGCGGCGCTACTACTCTAGTTAGGGATGCCATTTGCCATTTTTGTTTGTGTGAGTTGTTCAATATGTGTGTTGAGTTTATTTCATAAGGGTGTATTCTATATTGAGAGATATGAAGTTTTTGGTTTCTCGGCTTCAAAAGTAAACGAAAAATACTTCATGATGAAAAATTCTTGTGTTCTAAATATGTGCAACTGTGTAATAAAACGACAACTTACCAGCTAACATTAGTGTGTAAAACCTTTATCCTAACTGTATTGTGTAAAATATTGTATAACTGTGTAGATAACCGTTTATTCTCGTATATGGCCATACAAATGGCAACCCCAACAGCTAAATGAAATCGCGACTATTGTGGACACTAAATTACTGACATCTAAATGATTCTAAATCACTTTTAACCATACTCTTTTCACTGTAGCATGGCGACAATGACACATGCCATTACAGTACAAAATCTTTTTATTGAAATAGTACTGAAATAACAAATGTCAAACGCATTTGCTACAGTGTCCGAAGTATAGCATGAATCGAATATAGTTGACTATCTATTGTGTTTCGACAGTGAATCCGTTGGTATGGTAGCTATTTTAAGTGCTGATAAATTATATTAAAATAAAACTCCAAAAAATTGTAAAGTACTCTTTAAGGAAACAATTTACAATTTAGACTGCTTAAACTAATTGCTTTGGTGTGAGTGGCAGAAGCGATGATGACACGGAAACTAAAAGCTTTTATTAATCGTGTGAGAATTATCGAGATCCCATGGAGATATTATAAATCCATTTTAATATTTATAAAGACATACAAACACAACTCAACAAAAGCACGATTTGGATCCTGACACTTGATGGCGCTGTTTCAATACCATGACATATGTCAAAGTGACAGTTTGTGTCCAAAACAACCGTCTCAATTTTAATTCTTTTAAATGTTAATGAGAGATATTTTGATTTAGTTTGACGATGAAATAGAAATAGAATCCCCAGATAGAGTAAATATGACTTAAAACAATGAAAATAAATGAAATTATCCCGAGTTCAGTTTTCCGATGTATGTATTTGATGGATTTAAAATACCAAAGCATTATTATTATATTATTCAGCACTTAAGAGCGGTGAGCAGGTGCCATGATAACGGTTACGGCAGACAGACAAACATGCAAACAGTGCTTATATCTATATATGGGGGTTAGTCGCAGAAGCATATTGGGTTAAATCTTAAAAATATATAGTAAAAATATATAAAAGGTGAGAAATGAATATGTTATATTAACTGTTATGATTACGATAATTATGTTAAACAAGTGTACATGTCCGCCATTTTGTACACATGTTGTGCACAAAATGGCCGACTTTAATATTTTCAAAATGTCCATGCTTGTTAGTTTGAATATATAAAATGAAAAATATAATAATATACATACTTATTACTTACACCTAATGACTAGCTTGATATTAAAAAACAATATACATTTTCAATTTGTATACTTTTATAGTAATCTACGTAACTTTCTACTTATAATATGTACATTAAAATATATACTTATCTACCTATATAAAGTTTTCTATGCAAATAGCTTAAGAAAAATACTAGAAAAGTTTTTGTATACCTTTTACATACCATGTCGCACCTAGTGATATCAAAATATGTATCAATTTATTTAATTCTAGCATACATTGAAACAACAACGGTATTTATTCAATAAATAACTATTTATAACAATAACATTCTATTTCAATATTTAGAACCCATGCTACCAACATTTTAAAACTAGATAACGTTTTACACCTAAAATATATTTATTTGAACACAATAATGCGTATTTATAAAAAATCCTAACAATTATTTTAAAAAGTTCCTAAAATAACATTTTTTTTTACATTCTATATCAACTATTGAACATTTGTTTAGACTAGCACTAAGCCACATAGACAAAAATCTAGCTTATCATAGACAGATTGTAACATCTATAGTCAGTACCGAACAGTTTTTTAAACTAGCTAAAAAAGTACATAGACAAAAATTTCTAGCTTAAGACGTTAAGTCTTGTCACCTATTAGTCTATCACATCACATATATTTCGGTTTGTTTCTATTGGTCTGTTTGTACTGTTTAGCCACACTATTTGTGTAAAACCGGTTGTGTTTCGAGGTCACTACCCACTTACTGTGCGCGATGTGCTTACAACCCAAGTACGCTCGCCTGAGCGCACTAGTCACTTTGCCCTGGATCAAGCGTACAGTTATAATTTCGAATCATTATGACATCTAGTTATTGTCAGTAAGCTCGTGATAGAGCTGAATGGAAGAAATGAAGGAGGCCTTTACGCAACAATTGGACACTTAAGGCTTTATACTAATATGACATAATGAACATAATGACACTCGTAATGACATATATTATTATTTCATTATACATAACTCCAACACCAGCGTTAACCTAATAAAGGTTTATTTATTTTATCAAATTGAGTTATCTTAAGCTGTGTTTTCACTGTGTTCTGAACTACAGAGAAACATCGTTCGTTCTTTTGGTTACTGAAAATGATTGAGCGAGCGAATATATTCATTCAGTAGTGACCGGCTAGATACAACTGTAAATTTCTTTGTTAATTATGTCGTTTTTAAATGAAACAGGCTAACATAGGCAGAACAGCAAACTTTTCTCAAAACAAAATGTCGATTCAGAACAATGATTAAAAACGCAGCTTTAAGTACAAGTAAACCTAACTTGCATTATATAATTGTATTTAGAACCTAAATATGATAAACAGGCTTATAAAACTTTGTAGTTTATCAATGTTTTTTGTTTATTGACATATTTTGGTTTTCAATAAAATGTGTTGCAATACAAGTGAGACTGTATGTTTTAACTTACTGTATGATGATTTTAAATTGTATGGACGAGTCCTATTATTGTATTATCACTAAATAATGAAGAATAAAATATGTAAATATAGATTAACTAACTTTAGTAGCAAGAATGGAAATGAGAGAAATTATTGTTCTTAGAAGAAAAATATTATATTTTATAAAAAATAATATTTGTAAGCCAAAATTCTTATAAATTCAAGTATGAGATTGTTACATGCTTCTCATGCTATTTTGGAGTTTAAAAACTGATATATTTTCCAAAATATCACACTCTTCGAAACTACTATGAATTTCTGTATGTACAGACCGATTTCTTTGATGCGATGTGGCGTTTTTGAGAGAAAGTGAATTGAGAGTGTATAAAATAGAACATGCCGTATAATAAATCAAATTCTCACCACACTAAGTCCGTGCCTGTCCTGAAATTCATAATCACCCTTTATCCTAATTACTCCTCAATTGTATATACTTGTATATTATTCTCAAAAAACCCTGAATATCATCTAAAACTACCTCGACACCTTGTCCTTACTTACTAAACGAACTTAACCTAATATAAATAATAAAATATATAAATATATTATAAAAATGAAATATACATATTTTATAAAATGAAAATTAATGTATAACAATATATATTTTACATATATATATTTAATGGCGATTGCTTGGTGATTTTACGTATCAAAATGATAATACTAATGTTATATGGTGGTACTATGGGCTTGTGATATTATATGGTATATAAGTGACCTTTCTACTGTTATAATAAAGAATATTATATTTGTCAATTCTACATTGCATGTAGTACATTTATTTGTATAAGTTATGATATGGCCTATTTAAATATCTTCTTTTTATAGTAAAAACCATTATAACATAACGTACGTGGATGATTTTTAGTAACCTCTTAAAATTGCCTAAATTAAAAATCATTCTGTCAATAAAATTGTTCTTTTTTGTCGAATCTATATACCTCTATCTACACTAATCCAACTGTCAAACTAATAAAGTAATAAAACATAGTACGATACCGAACATTCGGTGCAATATTTCGACAACGCTTTCCATAACAGTATCCCCGTCGTGATCGAAATTGTTGTCCTTTGATACGTAAAACCATTTGGGCATTAAAATGGCACTTCACTCGACCATCCCTGATTGTCGACTATGAATTCCGAAGTATGATAATCAGAAAATTGTTCAGTATCCGTTAGCAGAAGAAAAAAAATATACAAGTTAGCTTTTGTACTTTTGAATATACTTTTCCTGGCTTGCCATATTAGACGTCACAATATTAGTTGACTTTGGCTAAAATTTAGTATGACTAAATATTGGCCTAATATTGTTTAAGAATGGATGTTTAAGCTTAATTATTACACTGAACAACAATTTTAAAAAAGTTGGCAAAATTGAGCTAAACCAGCCAATCGTGGCTACACTTTGCTTCAGACGCAGCCATTCTATAGCTAAACGTGGCCAAACTTAAGTCAATCATGACTAAATCTAACTCAACTTTGCCAAACTTCACCAAACCTCTATCAAACAATCAAAGACGGCGAGTGGTATGCGGGGGGCTGATCACCATAACCTGAGGTATGTAAGAATGAAGGCGAGGGTCGTGTGCAGCCAGCGGCGCCAGGGGGAGCGGGAGAGGGGCGCGGGGGCGGGGGCGGGGGAGGGGGCGGGCGCGGGGGCGGGGCGGACAGTTACCTTCAGCGGCACCGGGGGCACTTCCAGGTGGTAGCCGATGTCGCACAGGCTGCGCAGCAACTCGATGCCTGGAACACCGTATTGTATTCCGTCAGTACACTTAGTAATTTTGACATCAATTTTACTATTTTTTCGTACAGGAAAAAACCAAGTGTCAAAACTGAGTAGTGTGCGTGAGTACCGACCGGGCGTGCGGTTGTCCTCGTAGCGCGCCTCCCAGGCGTCGAAGAGGCGGTTGTAGTAGCGCGGGCCCGCCAGGTAGGGCAGGTAGCGGTGCGAGTCGCGCGTGGGGAACACGCGCTCCATGGCGCCCGTCTGCGTCAGCTCGTCCTCCGCCTGCACCAGGTGCCGCACGTCGTCCGGCGTCAGCGTCGACAGGATGTCGTGCAGGTACTGCAGTACCAAGCGTACCACTTACAGACACGCAATACGAGGACATAGCATCGGAATTGCAGCGATTCGATTCACTGTCGGTTTTCCAAACATCACAGTAGTTTATAGCTAAGCATGGATAGCATGTATCCATCGCACTATGTTTCTTTATATTAGATATACCGCCTTTACATAGAATACACATAAAATTATTGAAAAACATCATCGATATACATTATAAAGAATAAAGGTCCCAAATGAGTACCCCGAGGTACACCGTAAGTAACTTTGAAAAAAATATTCGAAAGTTTGATCACAAAAATTTGAGACTGCTTATTATAATATCGCGCCACAAATGGGTAATAAATATTTCACGTCACAAAAACACAGTACCAAAAGTTGGTAAAATTCAAAAGGTGTGGTGAACCATATTATGAAAGCTTACAACGAACAAACTTACCATATCCCGATCCTCCATGTTGGTGTAAATGATGTGTTTGTCCCTTTCTTCCTTAGACAGGTATACCGTGTACATTCGACTGTCGTAAGGTAAACCTTCCTGTAATAGGGCAGAAAACGACTATACCTGAGACTTTGGAACTGTGAGTGTTGGAAATGCATCGATAATGTTAAAGAACGTTTAGATCAGATATTATTTGGGTGAGTCCGTTGAGAGGCCGTAACTAAATGTAACGCCGTAACTGAGCGCCACTGCTGATGCTATTATAATTCTGCTTAGTTTACAGTTTATATAAAGATTAAAAATAATTATATCTGTATCTAAATGACAGATAATGTAATGGCTCAACTTAGTATATTTATCACTACATAGTATAAATCAAAGTCGCTTTCCGCTGTCTGTCTGTCCCTATGTATGCTTAGATCTTTAAAACTACACAACGGATTTTGATGCAGTTTTTTAAATAGATAAAGTGATTAAAGAGGAAGGTTTATGAGTATAAACATTCCTAAAATTCCCACGGGAACGGGTACAACGCGGGTAAAACCGCGGAGCGCTGCCAGTTTAAATATAAAGTATACCAATTTGTGCGGCTTCTCCTTAGCGAGCATATCCAGGTTAGTCTTCTGCGGCACTTGGAACTGCGCAATGTTCAGCACGGTGGTCACGAGCGGGCCTTTCACATGCTTGTCCAGCGGAGAGGCCGAGTGCAGCGACGGCGAAATGTTCACCTGGAAAGACAAACGAAAAGTACAGATCAGTGGGGTTTAACATGAAATCTAAAAGTTTATCAGCGGCCTTCAGTTTTGCTTGTTTACAGATGAAAATTTTCCGATAATTTTATTCGTGAAGCAATATCTAGCGCTGAAAATCGTATGAAAATCCGTCGAGTTTTATAGAATAGTATATTGCTAACACAGAGAGATGGTGGTAAATGGCTCTGTTCATATAGGTATATCCTTTTATATCAAAATACTTAACGACTTATTGGCCAATAGTGGCATTTCTGTCTGAGCGCTACCGTGATTCAGAAGGCACGTTAAAAGTTTCAATCTTTAGACTATATCAGAGGCCTTAACGCGGTCTTTAAACTGCCACACCACACTTGGCCACTAACCTATTCAAAATTAATTAATTTTTACAACCAACATACCTCTAACAACCACGGCTTCAAATCTTGATCCAACAGCACATCAATACCGAATAGCTCGTAACAATTATACCTCGACGTAATATTGGCCTTGGTCAGCGAACTAATGCTCGCTTCGCCCGATATAATTGTCTTTATCACTAAGTCCTTCATGGATTCCCATAAGCCGTCCGTGTCAACTTTCTTTTCAGTCTTTAGGTATTGAAATAGTGTCTGTAAAGTCCTGTGGAGAAAAAAATATTATTTTTTTATATAACAAATAAAGTCTTTCTAATTATGAACGTTTACTATATGTAAATATAAACCTGTAATGTCCGTCTGTCTGTCGGCCAAAAGTCACTTCCCACTTTTGGCCGACAGGCAGACACTAGTCACTATTACCCACTTATGGCCGACAGACAGACAGAATTCACTACCCACTTTTGGCCGACAGACAGACAGACAGACATTACAGCTACACATATTAAACATAGCCACACAGTCATTAAATATCAATAAAACAATTTGCAGATCAAACAATCCAACTCACCATTTATGTCCTTCACAGGACGCAAAGTCCTCATTTGGCGTGTAGTTCTTAGATAATCTATTGATGGAATAGTTCGTCAGATGCATGTACCTATCGTTTAGAGACGTCACCTCGTCGTTATACTTCACTGGAAATAAAGAGAGAGAAATATCAGTTATGTATGACTTACAGGCGGATGGGGTTTAGCGACGTACCCGGCACGACATGATCACCGTAATAGGGTGATTGTGCCGGAATTGAGTACCACATACCCCGGATGTTTCCCCAAACAACCAGGAATGCGCAAATGCATTAAAACCCATAAAAAAGGCAGTATTGATAAGCAGATAAAATCACTATAGACTAATAAATAAACTATGTACTCATTACTGATCAATAAAAAAAACACTAACTGTTATAGGCTACTTTTCATCCTGAAATTCCCACGGGAACGGGTACGCGGGTAAAATCGCGGGACGCTGCTAGTTAATCTATAAACGGATCATAGAGAAATCATAGACAACTAACCTGAGGCAAACCTCGCCAATCCGTCTTTGAACAGGTATATCCTCAGCGGATGTACGGACGTTAACAGGACATACAGCCTCATGTCGAATTTGCTTCCGTTTATCAGGTACGGCTTGGACACGTATCGCTGCACTACCACCGGGCGTTTCTTAGGGATTTGCGTCCAACGGGAGACCACTTTGATTCCCGTACCGCGGGCTGAAGCCGGCTGGAAAGTAGGATAATAGTTTTTTGAATTGCAGTGAAAATATTGACTGCAGTTATAGGAAGTACTGTCAAATCTTGGAGCGGAGTAAACATGGAAGAAGAATATTTTGTAAAACCATCAGTGCTGATGGTAAAATTAATGTTTGTGTACCAGTTTAGCACCAGTATTTCATTTAGCAGATATTCAAACTATACTCCTATAAAAACATTTATTGTAACAATGGGTTCTAAATCACTACCGCGATAGCACGATTTACGTTAGATAATTATTAAACGAAGCGAGATACATAGTCAAATCTTTACTTTACTTCCTTATACATATTATAAGCAAAATTCTTATACATATTTGTAAATTTTAGTGCAGGATCCACAGGTGATGTCAATTATCATAGAACCTATACATCTGCCTAAGTTTAGACATTCAAACTGTTTTTAACATCACAAAAGGGTCATCAATCACTCACAGGCTTTATAATCCACCTCTCATTGTTGGCCGCATACTTTTGCCAGTCGTGCTTCAATAACTTCATATCATTAGGTAGCACGTACGACTTCGGCATGATACCGAACTCGTCCACCCCATACTTATTGGCTAGCTTCTGTAGGTTGCGCCACAAACGGTCCTTCCTCCCAATTTGGAAGGTTCCCGGGAAATGATTCATTTTCTGGCCGTCTTTGATCGCTCGGAACATTAACGACTTCATATGCTTGCCCCATATGCCGATCCATTCTACTGTTTCTGTAATGAGAATGATATCTTTTAATGAACTAATCTTTGAAGAAATAATGCGATCTCAATTTCAACCATTTTTGAACATTATAAGTTAAAATATTTTGGTTAATCATTTCTCGACTCGAGAAGAAGATGAAGAAGATAAGTTAAAATAGTATTTCATTGAGGAGTGCTTAATTTCAATTAAAATTTGAGTATCACAAATCTTGCGCAATTGCGGGCTTGGAAGATAAGGAAATTACCTAAACCTTTAGGTCCATATTAATAAACACATATTTAGAACAGTTTAGCTATCAAGTGTTTTGTCATTTATGCAATTTTCTGAAGAGCAAAAGAGACAAAACATAGGATAACAGTGTTTTAGTTACACCGCGTTTATTAATAATACCCTCATTGTTTAGTAATCCTTTTTGCATACGTTAGTGGCATTCACCAGAAAGGCTACGGGTACAAAGCTTTTCATTCCAAAATTTTCCCAGTAACGGGTACAACGCGAGTAATACACACCTTCCTGCGGACACTCAGCTGTGTCACACTCGCTCTTGACCAATCTGAAGCCGGAGTTAGCCAGTGTCTTCTGAACTACTATAGGAGTGATCGTCGTCAATTTCCATTTGAGATGCTTTTGTATGGGATTCGGTACCTGATGGTAAATTAATATGGTTTTATATGGAGAATTCTTATTGGTGCGGTTAAAGCGAATCGGATTGTATTTAACATTCAGTGTGTTTTAAAGGCCGCGCAATACAGCCAAAGCTATACCTTAAGTACCTTAAGAGGCGCAGTTTCATCATAACCAATAAACTTTAGGTACGGCGGCACTCGAGGGAATAAGGACTGTCGTACACAGCCAGCTACCGAATCTGGCAGGACAAGGGGCGCGTCTGAAATGAGAAATAATACGTGAATTAGTAGTTATTTATAGTAAAACTACGTGAATAGTAATCTATATAAATAATTATGCCTAGTAGTTTCTTGAATTGAAACTACGTTTACGGATACACTTTGCTTTTATTTTACACTACCAGCGCCCCACGGTTTTACCCGCGTTGTGCCCGTTCTCGTGGGAATTTCGGGAATTTTTTTACATAATAACCTTCCTCTTGAATCACTCTACCTATTACAGAAAAACCGCATCAAAATCCGTTGCGTAATTTTAAAGATGCATACAGACAAACAGATAACCAAACAGACAAAAATAGCGACTTTGTTTTATACTATGTAGTGATTAAATATATAGGCTACATGGTCTTTTGTGACCACGGTTCCTGTAAAGGGGCTGACACGTCAGATAAAAATGCAAAAAAAAGCGAAAGGTATCCGCAAAGGTAGTTTCAATTAAATTTTTTAGAATATTTTAACCCCCCAGGCAAAAAGAGGGATGTTATAAGTATGACGACAATGTCTGTATGGCATTGTAGCTCTCAAAAGAATGGACCGATATCGATATAGCTTTTTTATTCGCAAGCCAGGTTCGTAGCTCGTTTGATAAAAGTCGGTGCAGCTGTTTTATCGTGGGGAATTTTTTTATTTTATTTTTGATTTAGTTAATGTGAAGTATACTATTAATTTCGATGTTTAAAATAAAAATGATAAAACTACTCATAATATTTTTAACGACTAGTATAATATTACATTTTAATTAATTTTACGTGAATCGTAATATTGTTTAAGAATAATACTGATTAGATACAATATGTAAATCCAAAACTACAATACCGTGAATTTAATGAGATTTATGGCATAGACAAACTAGAAACCAATAAAACAAAACCCATCAAAATGTGATCCATAGACAAGGGACCATAAACAATGATTCTATTTATGGTCTCTCGTCTATGAATTTTGAAAGGAATTTTAAATAACATTTTGATTCAAATACTTCAAAAGAAACGATTGGAATCAGTTGACAAATCATCAAAATTTGATAAAGTTTTACCAAATTACATCGAGCCATGAAATAAGTAAGTATCTACAAATTGTAAACTCGCGTGCACTATCTATCGTAGGATCAACGTCAATTTGTATAGGACTATGTCGCTTTAAATGCACAAAACAAACAGACGAATTTAAATGATGGGTTGGTAATTATTTTATTATGCTATCGTTCTAAGAAGTAATAAAGAGGAATAGAGATAGATAAATTGCTGGTTTCTTTAAATTAATTATACTAATCTTCTTTCACTGAATATGCAGTAGTCTTAAATGATATTTCCATAGTCCTATTAATATATTCATAGTCCTATTTATAAGGAATATATAGATTTATGATCAACTTTGTCGTTTTAAATACATGTACTACCCTTGTTGCAGTCAGGTAACTACCAAATATATTTTTTCGTATCTGCATTACAAATTACTGTAGTCTGTGTCGTATTGAAAAGTCTACGAATATTAAACATACATATTTCTACGTTTATATTCCGATACAAAATAAAGTTTACTGAAACATTTTATGCTACAGGTATACTTCAAATATTGTTTATAACATTAAAATGAGCATGAATCCAACCATAGGTTTACTGTAGTCAGTTCGCTTGTTTTACTGCAAAATTACTGACTTAAAACCAAATGTTTCCTATAATCAGTTCGACTGTTTTACTGCAACATTACTGTGTGATAAAACTCAAAATCAAATAGTACTTCTACTCGATAGGGGTAGTTCAAAACCTTTGCGTGTCGTGGGCGCTCTAAACGGGGTCGTGGTATGAATAGCCGCAAGGAATAACTGGTCCTTCAATTTTTCTGTAACATTTAAACGTAATCTCTAATAATATAGGTCTTAAAGGTTAATATTATGTAGATCTTATTTTAATACCTGTAGGTGAGGGGTTTAATCTGATAAGGTCAAGTTATATACTAAGTTTAATGCTTAGAGGTTAGTGGGTTAGCTTTGGGGCTGTCCATTAATCACGTGTGGCTCGAAAGGGGGAGTTGGGTTCATAAAAAATCAATCGAAAATATCTATCACTAGTATGAAAACTTAAGAAATATAACTTTAGTAAAATATTTCAAATAAAGATTTTTTATTGATAGTTTCTATGTGTGTAGTTTTGATACGATTCAAAGTCAAATGTATTTATTTTCCATAATCAGTCTATTCTGCTTCCAAGGGGAATAAGTCAAATAAAAACATTATTCAAATCGTATTCGTTTAGTTTTATTGTTGAGGGGAAGTCACGTTTTTTCATGTTACGAATATTTTAGTATTCATCATATGATGGGGACAGATATTGCTTCATTATAACTTCGAAAAAAGAGGGAAAGTGTTATTTTTAGTAAACATGCTATTTTATTACTGTCATATGTCATATGATTTTTATGACATTTCTCAATCAAGACACATATTGTGATTTATAGTACAGTTTGCAAAATAAAATATAGCGCTATTGAAAGTGTGAACGCAATAGAATAGCTAGAAATAAAAAATACATATGTATAAAACGAGTAAGCACGTTTTGTTGGATAAGACTACTTTCTAAGTTTCTATTTTGTTTATTTTCATTGTCCGCTAAGCTTTGCTGTGATTATGTCTTAGATGCACCGATTTTGTTGTCATTTTCAATATATATTTAACGATTCCTTTAGACCAGGCCCTTTTAACGGTAAGGCTACATCAGTAACGTTATTATAGTCATTTTGTTGGTCCGCATAGCTTAGCTGTCATATTGATTGTTGTGTCATACATGTACCGTGTGAGTGTCAAACATTCGTCTACCGAACGAAACAAACCTTTGGACCAAGCCCTTTTCAAGGGTTTACCTACATGAGTAACATTATTGTCACTTTGTTGGTCCCCTTAGCTGTTGTGTTGATTGTTATGTCAAAATAAATGTGTTAATGAAACGAACCTTTAGACCAGGCCCTTTTAATGGGCGCGGTTACAGAGACGGCCGAGTTGTGTACAACAGTCATGTGGTGCGACACTTTGACCGGCTTGTCGTCCGCGGGCGGCGGCGGGGGCGGCGGCGGCGGCGGGGGCGGGGACAGCTTCTCCTCCTGGACGGCTTCGAGCTGCTGTTGCTTCTCCAACTCCCGGATGAGGGGCACCACCGCGTCTGTGTCCATCTGCCACATGTCCGGGGACATGGAGCCGCTGCGGCTGCGGACAACGGTTTTTTAAAGTAGTGTAATGTACTTACCATTACATTATCGAAAGCATAAGTAACTAATATTTATACGCCTGCGGTGTAACTAAAACACTGTGTTTTGTCTCTTTTGCTCTTGGGAAAATTGCGTATGTCAGAAAGTGACAGATAATTGATAGCTAAAATGTTCTTAATACGCGTTTATTAAGAAGGCCCTTGATGTTTAGGCTGAACATGATGATACTACATACATGTTTGAAATTGCCGCGCGCGCAAGTCGCTTACTTGCCCGCTGCTTAGAACGCACGGGTGTTCGTACGTGAATACTTGCATATTAAGTCATATCTTTGATATTTCGTGACCGCACCCGTGAACCAGCACTTTAGGTCTTACATGCATTAAAAAGGTTACAACTGTAAGCAACTCGTGAACTGTAGGAATTACGGGATAAAATGTATTCTATGTGTTTTTTGACGTAGGTATAACCTGCATTACTGTAAATTTCATCCAAATCTAAAAGTAACAAACATACATACAATCTTTATTCTTAAAAACTTGCTCGGTCTCTTATCTCACTGAAGACATCAGTACAGTAAGGACGCGTAATCACCACGCTTGTCCACTAGGGGTCAATAATCGAACCCGAGCCATGTTTTATTATTTTGTGAATGTGATACAATATTAACGGTAACAGTCGGAATGAACCGCAGACCGCAACCGCAGTTAGTTCGCGAACATTAGTGAGCAGTATGCGGTCGCGGCGTGCGGCGACTGCAGATTAATGATCGTGAAACGCCTGCGGTTGCGGATGCGGTATCCGTCCTATCATCGACTAGCACCTTTGGTCGTTATAAGCTCTATTCCCAAAGCACAGTGATTAACATTGCTCGACAAACCGCTGCGTTTTAAAAACTATTGTGTAGACAAATACTTGTTAATGCGTTTGTTCTATTTTAACGCGCGTTAAAAACAGCCAATGAGTCCTAAGCGGTACAAATAAATCACCACACCTTGCATTGTTATTCCAAAACCAACGATAGAAACACATTCTAGCTAACTAAAAACTATGTAGTTTTTTTAGGCTTTCCATGTTCCAAAGTCTAGACAAAACTAGGTCATAACCGAAGGATTCCGTGTGAAACTTCAGCTAATTTAAATACAATTTCAACCGCATTACCTTTGTCAAGGAAGTTACTATTGATTACACTGTGGTAGTAATTTGTGTGTTGCGTGGGTCGGTTACTAACAATATTTTATTTGGATTTGAATGTCGAAAAAATATACTTTAAAAATAGGTCATCTTTTTTTTACTGAATGGATTGTTCAGAAAATATCTTTTAACAGTTTTTTTTATCGTAATAATAGTAGTATTATTTCATTATTCATAAATGCTCTCTAACTAAAACACTGTTAGTGAGTGTTTTGTCTCTATTGCTCTTTGGAAAATACCGTATGTCAGAAAGGGACAAATCATTTGACAGCTAAAATGCTGCTAGTAAGCATTTATGAATAAGGCCTTTAGCCTTTAATGTCCCACTGCTGGGCAAAGGCCCCCGATCTCACTGAAGATATCAGTACAGTGAGGCGCTTTGTTATAACGATTTTAAATTCTAGTAGCTTTATAATATTAGTATAGATAGTCATGTCGAGTCAAGTAAACCGATCAATGTATAACAATGAAATCCATGCGAGTCGTACAAGGTATACTATTCTCCCTTTTCGTGACCTCCGCGGGCGTTTATTCAATTTAAAAGAAGCCATTTCACTACACGGCACTTAACGTTTCTTCGTTATTGTTGCTAGCTTGTACAACATTTGTTCAACTTAAACGTTTTTACGTGTTGACCTCGTTTACTTATACGAATAATGGGGAAAAAGTAGTTTAATTGCGATCATTATACTCTAATCTCACTAATCCATTTAATATTAAAATTCTGCCTGACTTACAGCCGGTCGCAATAACTTGACATTTAATTAAGTAGGTATGTACATAGAAGAAAAAAAACTTGATCTGCGATTTGATTACCAATAGACATTTGTACATAAAGATACATAGAGCTAGAAGTAGATGTATTGGGATTGGTCGGATGTATCTCTTCATTAACTATGGTTTAAGTGAAATGGCGATTTTGAACACATAAATACGATTTAGAATATAGAAAAAGAGAACTCACTTGTCTCCCTCATCCAGGTTACAATCAGTTTTGCTCGTAGTCTTCATTTTGGCGGGAACTTTGAGTGGTTTGGCTTTGATTTTCTTTTTGAGCGCTTTGACAGTTTTCTTGACAGGCCCGGGGGGCACCGCCGTCACTGAACTGACAGGCAGTGCTGGACTTACTGTTGGGCAAGTTGACGTGGGCGAGAGTGGGCGCGCCTGTGGGATAGAATAGCAATATGTCAGTATGGGTCAAATAACATCAACAATAGACTGATATACCATAGACGACAATAGAATGATAAACAAAAAAAATAACTGTCTTACAGCTCAGAGACATTCATAAAATCAAACTTAAATCGATTTAGTACCTAAAGACGTATAAAAAACAAAAGCTCATTAATCAAAATTGTATTCTAATTTGCACCAAAAAGAACACTATTTAAAACGAACGCCATTTGTTTTTTAAATATATTTGGGCGGTAAATTGATTAGGAACTCTTTGAGCAATCTGTCCTTAATATGAATAAGGAACGCTGTCCGGAAATACAGTTCTTATTGAGAATAATTCCTATGGGGATGATGCAGTACAGTTATTATTTATTATATTGTGTTGCCACGTAACACGTTGACGCAATGAGTAGTATTTTGGGTGAAATATTATAATTCTAACTATACCTATATTCGGGAAAGATGTCTAGTGTTTTAAGGTGTCTCTAGTGTTTTAAGATGCTAAGCTGCGTTGCTATATTACGTATGGTATACACTAATATTATGACACGTGGCGTAGCATAGCTCTGATGGCAAGAAACTTTAGTCAGAACATGTAAGTATATGTAAGTAATATTTTCATTTCAGTGTTAACAGTGTAGCTAAGCGAATTAAACATATTTTCACCCATTTTTTACCTGAATGAAAACCCCACCGTGAGTGTAACCTGCCACAGAGCAACACTTGAAATGCTGTTAACCAAATTGGCGTGCTGTCAGAAACACTAAAGTCAATCAACGTACATTCCACCGGGAAGTTTAAAAATAAAGCACGTTGTTATTTTATGAATCAGTCCGCTATTTCGGAATAGATATGGGTCATTATTAATATAGATTTACAATAGATTCGTAGGTAACGTGCGGGAGTGTTGAGGACACACAGGGCCTCTTATTTCTAGTAATATATTGGAATATAATAAAGCTAAAGAATCTGATTATGTGTTAGTTTGTTTGAACGCGTTAATCTCGGGGTCTACCAATGGGATTCGAATAATTATTTTTGTATTGGACAGGTACAATTAAGAGGAAGGTTATATATATAGGTTACTTTAATAAAGGAATTCTCACGGACCGGGCACAGTGTGGAACGCTGCTAGCTATTGTAGCTATGTGCAATAGAGTCATAGGTAAGTAGATAAGACGTTGAGGATTATTTTTTTGTTCTTGTTTTTGTAATGAATGATTTTTGTAAAGGGAAGCCTTATATTCAACTGTGGCTGCATAAAAATATGAATGTGCTAATTTATCCTCTATTTTCAGGCCTGTAATAAACGCTATTGCGATATATCTAAGATACTTTTTTGGACAACGCGTGTGATAACAAAACTGCTTTAAATAAATAACTTCAACAGCATTAGAATGACATTAATAATGAGAAAAATTAGTATTTAAATTAATCTTAGTCTTAGTAAATTGAAGGAGTTCATTAAGTAAATAAGGTTTATAACGATATGTGGAAAACGATCGACTTCCTACGAATATAAGGTAATGTTAGAGATAATCTTGTACTGTTTATTTCTGATAGTTATCCGGAACATAGCCGACAACAAAAGAACACTTCCATTGTAAATCTAACGAATAGCAACATTCCCGCGACAGTTTGTGTCGTCGATAAAATCAAAACATAATTTTCTTTTAAAGTTTCTTGTATCGTATATTTTTGCGCCTTCTAACACGCGAACTATGAAACTGAGGAATCGTGTCAAGGCCTCTATTCTCGGGACAGATTTAATTCAAACGGACTTATAATAAACTAACTGGCATATTCTACTAACGGCTATTTCTATTGTGTTTTATATAAACTTACTTTATTAGGTTGGCAACACTGGTGATTAAGTTAATAACGATAAACCTCCACGGACTAAAACTATCAGCAACGAAGCACGGTACCACTAGATAAAAGCCTTATGTACCAATAAATAAAACCAAGAACTTTGCGTAACTAAATTTTAAAACTCGATTTTTCGGCACTAACGATATCCCATCCGATTTGACGGCAACCGTAGCTTAACGTTAGCGATATAATCACGTAAAATGAACATGAAACAGATCGACCCGGCACGATTGTAACAGAACAACTGATAATGCATTTGTATTGACATTTAGTATTTGTTGTGGCGCGGGGCCAAGTCTCGTGAACCTATTCCACAATAAAAGATACCTATACGAAATTAAACGTACAATTATAATATGCCGTGATAAAGATCATAACACCCACTCTATCGAGGGCCGCAAAACATAGGCATAGGTATACATAAGCATAGGCATACATAAGCATAGGCAAATATAAGCATAAGCATACATAAGCATAGGCAAATATAAGCGACGTTCTTGTCGGATTAAAAAACCTGTTGAAGTTAGACAGGCCTGAAAACTTTTGCCTTGCAAAATTAATTTAAATAGGCCCAATGACACTTCCTATAACGTTTTCTAGACTACCTGTAAAGATAGTCAAAAAACTAGTGCAATACAAATCCGTCTCCTTTATTACTACCAATTTCAAGGTAACAAGCATCACAATAACTCTCCCCATGCACTATCTAATGGTAAAAACTGCATGAAAATCATTCAGCATATTTAAATTTTACGACTAACATAAAACGCGATAGGGGACTTGGTTTTACGATATGTAGTGATGTCGAATAAAAATTCTCACATAAAGACATAAATATCATAACGCCCACCTTAATTCAAGAAATATGTTATTAAGTAATAAAAGTACTAAATATACCAAAATATTATGTAAAATAGATATTATAATATATCGTGGAAAATGTGTACGTTACGACTTTGTACGTAACGTCTTTGTATGAACTCTTGGTTGACTAATATATTAATGGTTCATCAGATTTATTAATAGTAGAGAAACTGTGATAACGCCCAGATATTAGTCAATGAATCACTGTACTAACAAAAGTGAATCAGAGAAAAATTACAGTTTTTATGAGTTTGTTAAGGTATGTTTTTTTCTTAAATATGTAGTGGGAATATTTTTATAAAGCAGTGCGATAAAAATACCTAATTTTTTTTTAATTAAATAGGCTATATTCAGTGTTGAAAATAATTGTTGGTAAAATGTGAGACCAGTTATAAGTACCTATATGTTATGTTACCTAATACCTAATACCTGTCGGTTATTTTAAAACGAACAAAATAAAAAATAAAACGTTAATATGATAGTACTAATCAATTGCCCATACTCACAGAACCGCAAAGTTTCCTTACAAACTTTTTGACCACTTTTTTCGCACCCATTTTACGAAACACAGTTAAAAACGACCCTTACACTCCAACATCAACACAATACAGACAACACAATGCTGTATACATCTTGCATAACGTCACACATCAAACAATAAAGAAATCGTCGTAGAAAAGTTCCGTTTCACCTTACAGTTTTCAGAATACTGAATTATGTAAACAAATATATTGGAGTCTATATATTGTTGCATGTGCCATAAATAAAACCCGTTATAAGCCGCGATGAGTGGTGGTAACCACGTGCTTTGATGCGTGTGCGGAATTGGCCAGTAGTAGGACACTACAAACCAGTCATTTTCAGTTTTACTAAGTATAATTTTGGCGTAACCGCCTGTGGAATTAATTATGCGCAAGTAGGGAGTTGAAGTAATAGTCCATTTTAACGCGACAATAAATCGTGTTGCATTCGTGATTGCAATTATTTCTATATGGAAATGGAATCTATTACAGAGTTGTTCAAATGTTTTAGTGTAGAGTTCTTTTTCATTAATTCACTATATTAGTTGCTGAAGACGAAATACCAGATTTTGGTACAGTAGTTTCTTATCATAGACCTATTTATTAATTGATTTAGATTGCTGTTTATTCCAAAACTTTCACAGGATGACCATTACATAAACAACCTAACAATGTGCAAGTTCAGTTTCTAATATGGGTAATACTAAAATATTACCCCCATTATCATACACCTCAAACCTATAATCTACAGATGCATCAAAAAAACTGACTCACCAACTCTCCATGCTCGTCAATACAATCATTAGTAATGGCGGTTGTCCTCAACACTTGCATATGACCATTCTCTTCTCTATGCCCATTACTTATCACATGGTCTTTACACTTAGATTTGTTATAAGGCGGGCTTCGACTGCAGCGGTTTGAGGCACTAAGACTGGCTATGGCTGTGCCGTAAGAGTAACCGGTGCCAGAGTTGTCTTTGGCACGTTTTGTTGTCTGTGGCATGAAGGATAGGCGGCTGGAACAATTGATAATTTTAAATTAAATAACCAAGAATACAATTTTTATTCTATCCTACTAATTATATTAAAAATGCGAAAGTTTGTGACGATGGATGTATGAATGTTTCTCTTTCACGAAAAAACTACTGGACGGTTTGGATGAAAATTTACATTACATCAGAATAATACATGGGATACATTTTTTAACCGAAATTCGCGCGGGAACGGGTACAACGCGGGTGAAACCGCCGGGCGTGGCTAGTACTAAAATAATAATGCTGATGAGTTTAGTTTTGTTTCAAAGGCACTAATGTCTGGAACTTATTGAAAGATAGAAATATCCATGAGAGAACTCTACCAGCCAGATCTAGGAAAATATTTTAGTAAGGTAGTCTTTACATTCAAAGAAAGGTTATTATAAGTCTACTTTTTATTTTGAAATTGTCACAGCTAGTCAGTGAATATGGGTGGTTTATTTCAGAATAAATATTTATCAGGACAGCGCAAAAAGAATCTGGGTATCATAGTTTAGTATTACTTTAATTTTTTAAACTTTACTATAAGAAAATGATTAAAAATCTATTGAACAGACTGTTGAAGAAATCTTATCTTACATCTGTTTAATGTATAGGTCTCAATTATTAGTTATAAATATATTGTTTAAGAACATACTTACACAATTAACTGATAAAAAACTAATTGAATTAATGTAATCATATAAGCAAAGTTTGCTAAACAAAGTACAACACTATAATTTAATAAAAAATAAAATATGCACCAGGACATTAATAATTTACAATTCAATCACATTTATATTTTTATTTAATTTTGTATTTATTTACTTTATTTATCTTGTGAGGAGCCAACTTGATTTTAAGACAAAGATGTACACATACAGTGAAGTAAATAGCACACTTTATGTAATAAGATTAAATAGATAAGACTGCAACCAGTGAGAAAACAAAGGCCAAATGTGTTAATAACCTTTACAAGTACTAAACATGTGTCTAACCTACAATATTTGGGTGACTATAAACATTGTTTTATGAGATTTCACTGTGAGTAATGTAACCTTGAATTTCAACATGTGATTTTAACACAAAATATTTGTGTTTTTTTACATCTCTTATTTCATTTTTAAATATTGTGATATAATCTAAGATCTGTAGAATTTAATGGTAGTGGCTGAGCTTACCTTTCATATCCAGGAATAGGAGACCCGGAAGGAAATGAACAATATAAATTACTAGACTCGCTAGAGGCTCTTTGTCTTCTACGACTCTCGGTACCAGATTTACTTTTTGGCTTTTTCAAAATACCAGGAGGGGGTGACTTGGGGTGATTTAATATTGATTTCAGAGGTTGCTTAGCCGGCTGCACATCCATCATTTCATGATCAACTTTCTCCAATAATTCCTCGACTTTAGGCAACCGGCCCTCGTCTACCTTAGTATTAGACATTGTGGTAACTAGTAATGGTCTGGTAGGACTGCTTCTGTACAATGAAGACCGTCCTGACTGATATCTGGAGGAGACAATACATGGTTACACTTTGTTAACTAATGAAAAGGATGTAATATTGTTACAAATGTAATATTGTAAGGTTATGTTATCAAAACAAATGTAATGCAGATGAATGGAGGCTGGTGAGTGTGAAGGTACTTACCCGTAGTATTTGTGGTGTTCGTGCGCCATGGCGTAGTCCCCGTTCTCGGCAGAGGCGGGAAGGCTGCACTCGTGGCGGAACCTGTCTCGGCGCTCCTCCGCTGTGTTGATGGTGAAGTAGCTCTTGTTCGGCACGGCCCGCTGCCGCTCTCGGTATCTGTCCGCGGAGTGAAGCTCTCTGATCGCATTCGCATCCTCGTACGGCGAACGGTCGACGCCTTCGCTGCGGCAGCGGCGGCGCAGAATCCGCGCCGGCCCTCGCCCCGAGCCCGCCCAATCCAACACACACCCTAGCGGATCACACGCGTCGTAATCGACTCCGTAACTTTCGTAACTTGGGCAATCTCGCCTGCTATCCATATCCGAACCTAGTCGCAATGCATCCTCATACGTCTACTTGGATTGAATACTGTCGTTTTAACTATTACTATTACACTGTTAATTTTTATGTACACCTGAATCTTGAACGTTTTCACCGCAACGATAGGCTAGGGCGACAGGTGACAGATTACAACGAACCAAGAAACGCTTTGCTCGCCATTCTTCAATGAATGACGTACGGCGCGGCGCAATAACAAACATGACAAATGCCACCACCATGCGTGTCAGAACTCCCGCCAAAATTGAATAGAGCGATTAGGGAAGATTTTATTGATTTTATAACTTTTCAAAGTATGTATCTATTTAGATTAATTTACCGCAAACTATATATTCCTTGTACATAAATAATACCTTCAAAAATCAAAAAAGTAATTTGGTTAATTATTTTGCTACCGAAATTAATTCATTATTTAAGAATTAATAAATCAATGAAATACTTTAGTCCTTCAATAAATATTGGGCAGTTTATAAAATTATAATAAATTTAATGATTTCATTTGTACTTCGGGACATAAAAACTGGCCAAGTGCGAGTCGGACTCGCGCACGGAGGGTTCCGTACTTTAAAAAACGACAAAAAAAACACGTTCGTTGTATGGGAGCCCCCCCTTGAATATTTGTTTTATTTTCTTGAAATACAGCCTGGTGACAGACAGACGGACAGCGAAGTCTCAGTAATAGATTAGTTGGATTACCTTATTAATTAATTTCGGGACCATAGTTTATTTAATCTTCATTAAATGAAATCAATCCATAACGTTGTAACTTTCAAAACAAAAAGAACAACTGTATTCTTCCGTGGCAAGACTGGCAAGATCTGAATGTTGGTAGCTTGCCCGGAAGAAACCGAGGCAGGCGCCACTTTTTTCATTAAGGTTGTTACACACTTACAAAAATCCTGATGCACTGATGACCATTCCATTCTGGCAAGCGTTAAATTTTAAACTTTACTTAATAATAAATGCACCCTTATCTCCACACTGCGTATTTTCTTCAGAGAGCATAATAAAAACATACCTAATTGCGAGTGCAGACATCCTTATTCGGAATACGTGCATCAGAGGTTTTCACAGTTTACCAACAGATTATCACAAATTTATCTGTTTACTAGCTGCGCCCCGCGGTTTCACCCGCGTTATACCCGTTCCCGCGGGAATTTCGGGATGAAAAATACATGTTGGCCGATTCTCGGACCTACCCGATATGCACACAAAATTTCATGAGAATCGGTCAAGCCGTTTCGGAGGAGTACGCGAACGAACACTGTGACACGAGAATTTTATATATAAAATTATACAGACAGGTATGCTTACAGAAAGCCCCATTCATATCCGATTTCACCAATAAAAACGTCATTTTATAGAGCACAAGTTATAACATGGAAATGGGAATTGAATTTGCTACGACTATGTTCAGTTCTTGAACGCTTTGACTCTGCACTAGTATGAATTGACCCATTACCAATTAAATTCAGTAGGTATGTAACTTATCTATTTATTGTGAAGTTTCTTCGTGGCGGGTCAAGTCCGGCTTTTAATAGAAAGATGGGCTTTCCAGGGATATGTGCAGAAGCTAAAAGCATTTTTCTATTTTACGAGCTGTATAAAAAAATAAGAGGGAATAAAATAAAACACAAGAGTTAAGAGAATTATTATTTTTTTACGCAGCAGTAACCTAAACCTTACAGCTGACAACGCCTTTATACTTAAAATATAATACGATTCGTCGGACTCTCATCTCACTAATATTTAGATATCTGTCATTAATAAAAATTATATCTTGTAAGAATATTTATATTAACTAAAACCAATGTTATTCATTAAAATTATTTTAAATTCACTATAACACAGAAGTGCATTTCACACTAATAAAAGAAACTGGAATTTTCTCTTAGATCTAATATTGAATAGATATTCAACGGTTACACTTATCTAATACGATTTATCCTGGCACAGTAACAACCCCATGCCGCCAATTCACGAATATGTACTATACAAATTCATTTTGTTATCATTTCAAGTCGCTTGGCGTATTTACAATATTATGACCTACATTAGACCCCACAACTTATTCGATGCCGATGAGATGAATCGAAACATTAATTTATTCAATAATAAAACGTTTAAACATTACAAAACAACTTGTGTCGAAGAACAAATTAAAACTATATCATTTATCTGTACATACAAAACAGTCCCGCACAGAATGCTTAAATTTAAAAACATTGCAACGTTATAAAAAAGATCTAATAAACTATTTAAAATTAATAGTCCTTTTACGTAGACTAATATACATAGGTAGAAAAAATATACATTGTCACTTAGTTCATGTCGGTATGAGTCTAGTGTGATTCGCGCGCGCCCGCCGGGCTCGGCAGGGGGCTTCACTACACGCCGCCGCGGTCGATCTGAAACACAAGCACGCTTTACAAACAAGATGATAACACAGAGTCATGGTAATGTTATCTTCAACGTTGTAGAAACTTGACACCGTAATAAATCTCTAGTCGAAATCAAGGATTAGACAGGCCAAAGACAAGGAGGTGCGGGGTAAGTATTGTCATAAAATGGTTTGAGCACTATTGTGCTTCGGATGCAAAGTAAAATTTGAGGTCATAGTAATTTCAATCGCTGGACTATGTCATCATCGCGATCTTAATGTCAAATTTAATCAATTCTTTTAGATAACATTTTACATTATTTTACATAGAAACAATGCCAAAACTTGATCTGCCTTAGTGGAATTTTTCTTCTTAAATTTAAGAGTTTCTACTTTTTACTAATCTCTTAAGTTTTTCATTACATTTACTCTCTTTCAGACCTACATAGGTCGCCGTAGTCACTTCCATAATCTCTGCATCTCTTTGCTACCTCCAATTTACACCAAAAACAGTAAAATCAATCACCTTAGCTAGTAAGCAGCGCGATATTGATCTCCTTGACCATCTTGACGCGGTGCAGCATCTTGGCGAGCGCGGTGCGGCTGAGCGGCTGCGTAGAGTACCACACGGGCGAGTCGGGCACGCACGACCGCTCCGGTTGTAGGTAGAACACGTCGTTGCGGGTGCGGACCGATTCGGGGCTGCAACAGAGATATAAGTTACATTAATTGTCTAATATAAACATTCATCCATGTAGAGTAGGTAAGTGGCCAACCCTGGCCGCTTAAAGGCCATCGACATAGTTAAAAATTAATAGTTTTGTAGGAAGATATACAAAAAAATATTTCGCTGGAATTCTGACTGAGTGTCAGTAATCAGTATCTTATAAGATTGAGTATACAACCTTCCACTCAAAACAAATTCTTAAATATTGTGAACTCCGAATAATACCAACTTATATTGGAGATACGATGCTACAACACAAAAAACATCAAGTTTTAAGGGTTTTACTCAAACTTGTTACAATTACCGATCAAAAAGCTAGTTTTAAAAATGTATCTTACCACTTAGAAATGTAGAACTCGTAAAGTTTGACTGGACATCGCAGTGGGTTCTCTTCATTCTCCTGTTGTTCGTACACCTTCTTCTTCCTCGAGTTGGCTTCTACAAAAACAAAATTGTTTTAAAGATAACCTGTTCAAAGAAAATATAACATACAGCCGGTTTAATTGGTGACACCAAAAAGAGATAATTTTATTTAATACCTAACATTTCAACTATCGTTTAACTTCACAACAGTGAGTTAGATTCCATAATACAAGCTTAGAGCTTACTTTAGATCTAATTAACCTTAAGTGAATTTGTCTGGGTATATTATTATTATAATAATAACAGCTTTGAGCTACTTTGGAACCAACAAACGGTGTGAATTGGTCGTGTACTTACCAAGCGCGGACTGCGGCGGATAAAACCTCAACAATACATTTCTAGATCCGGGGATCTTAGCTTGTCCCGGCTGGTTAGGATTACGTTTCCAATGCTTCATTATGTGTGAAAAGGATAGCTGCATGTGTTCTTCTACAGTCTAAAAACAAACATCGCTTTTTAGTACATTTTTTTTTACTTAACCTGATGGCCCAATGCTGGTCAAATTTCTTAGCTAACGAAAACGCCAAAATAAATAAAGAATAGAATTTATTTTTTAATAACCGTACAATGTATGTAATTGTAAGCAAATTCAATGTGTACCCAAAATCGCAGCTCAATTGGATCCTTAAAAGAATTAAGATATTTTAGTTACTTAAAACTTGATTCAAACTTATCACAAAATGACTTTATATAAACTGGGACATATAAAAGTAAAAAAAAGCTTTGTAAAAATACAAAAAGAGCCACACAGACCCAGGCCCCGACGAGATTCGAACTCGTGATCTCCTGTTTACTAGACAGGCGCTTTAACCAACTAAGCCACGGCGCCGATGAGAAGTCGGTCGAAAATAAGCATCACAAGGTTTCGTTTGAAAGTGTTTGCACTGTAAAATCGATGATAACTTGTTATCTTTACAACTTTGCAATAAGCAAGTAATATTATCTTTATTATTGTGTCTATCACTCTGATTGTATCATCGCAAAATATCTTAACGATTGGATTATTATCTATACTTCTATACTAATACTAGCTGTCCCGGCAAACGTTGTTTTGACATAAATTTAGGGGTGGACTACCCTTAACATTTAGGGGAATGAAAATAGATGTTATCCGTTATCCCGACCTACCCGATATGCACATAAAATTTAATGAGAACGGGTCAAGCCCATTCAGAGGAGTTTAAACTACAAACATCGCAACACGAGAATTTTATATAGTAGATAATAATAATATATTAAAGTTTGTTTGTAAGGGCTAATCTCTAGAAACTACCAATATGAGTGTCTAGTATTGCGTGTCTCATGTGTTAACACGTGAGAAAATATTATAAGTAATTACCGCGATATAAGAATTCCTTATCAACTTCACGTGTCTATTACAAGTATTGAATATCCTGTGTGTAGTATGACTTGACCCCAAACAAGACACGTTTACAATACTCCTTTCATAAATCAAAGAGTACTCACGACTAAATTGAAGTGTTTTGTGTTGAAGAACATGAGCGTGGATAGCAGAACGTGTGGAGAATGCGCTCCCAGTTGTTTGCTCTCCCATAAGTGTTCTTCTTCCACTCTCGTTACTATGTACTCTGCAATTGAATGTAATAACTTATTTAGTAAATAAAATATTATAAAGCCGAACAGTTTTTTGGTTGAACAATTTTATCTAAGAAACTACCAATCCGATTTGAATAATTATTTGTGTAATGGATAGCTACAATGATATAGGCGGTTTAGGCTATTCAGCCTAAAATACCCTGGATAAAACCGCTGAGCACCGCTAGTTTAGTATAAAGTTACTTTGTAGAACTAGCTATTTTATCTACACAAACTATAAGAAACCCTTTAGGCTTTTAATAAGTATAATTTTCCACATAGAGAAAGCAAGTTTCCAATTCACCTTTGAAACATAGTTTACTGACATATTAATGAAAAGTAGACTTTACTTGAAAAGATTTCACTTTGTTACAAGGTTTATGTGTACCAATCTTAGTTAGTTTATTATCTTAGATTTACAATTGATTCATTCATTCGTTTCGAGTGGGTTAGTGCAAACTCTGGTTTCGGAGTTTTTAAACCGCCTAAAAGCCTCCGATATGGTCTGACGAAGATTTCCAATACATTAATAACAATACAATACTTACGTGAGTCATTGTAGAGGACTGAAAACTTTCTCGCGACTTCGTCCAAACAATCCGTGAACTTTTCATAATATGGATCCGTGAATATGTTGTCTATCCTACCGTTTTCGAACAAATATTGTTGTATACCTGTAAGTGACAATTTTAAAAATAGTTTTTTCCTGGATACATTACATTTAAAAAAAAAAGTATTTCAGATAACGTATTGTAATGCGTCCGGGACTATGCATGAGCATATGATTAAAGAATCCAGATAATTATATGTACTTTGAGAAAAAGGATCCTTCGAACAATTAGGAAAATTTTCATAAATGTATCTAATGAAAAAAAAAACACATTTTGATGTTCATTGAATATTATTCTAAAGAATGGACACCACATATTGCCTCTAAACCTAGTTCTGTACTCACCTAAAACCAAATAATAAATAGTATCGGGCGCGTATTCGCTGCCGTTCGGTTTCCGCACTTCCTTGACGAACAGACACAGAGAGTAGTTGAGCTCGTCCGCCGTCAGTTGAAGGATCTCGGACTTGAACGGTTTCCGTCTGATAGTACTCTTCTCGATTTCAGCGTTTTTAGTCATCACCCATTGTTTCCACGCGTTTACGCCGAATGTGTACTGTGGGTATTGAAATAATGTTAAGTGAAAGAGTTGTATTGGCTATGGAGGAAACATTGATTAATAAGTTCGAATAGGCTAGTGTGTTAGGTAGACTAACCCTAGGTGTTTACAACGTCTAATGATGTCTCGTGACTTTCCCGGGACTTTTTGTATCGATAGTTGTCTCGGGCCCATGGTCTTTCGGGTCTCGCGATAAGATATGGTATTCAAACTTGGTACAACTCTTAATGGAACTTTGTCTTAAAAGGTGTAATAGATACCTTGAGACACATGTTAGCGTCGGGCTTCTCCTGTGGCTCGCGGGGCGGGTCGGGCGCGGGCGGCGGGTCGGCACGGCGCCGCTTGGACGCGCGGTGCGGCGCCGCGCGTGCCGCCGCCGCCGGCGCGCCACCGCCGCGTTTACGCCCCGCGCCCGACGCGCGCAGAGCGGCAACCGCGCGCTGCTGCTCCAGCACCATCATGTGGTGGTGCATGCCTTCGCCGTCCAGACCTGAAAATAATACAAATATTCATTATTATGTGTTATTCGTCAAGCTTGGCGTTTAATACACTCAGCCGAATGGTAAAGCGAGAGCGTGAACAAGACAGAAAGATGAATTTATGGAAATACGTGCGAAAACTGATGTGTGTTATTTGATTTTAATTTCTAAATACATTGCTAGTCTCACCAGGCATGCCAGGATGCGAGCTGGGCGTGATAGTGTTAGCTGTCATGGCGGACTCGAGGTCTACGGGCTGGTCCTCGTACTCCGTAGCCATCTTGAGCGCCATCTGCAGCATATCCTCGCCGAACGCGTTGTTACCGTCCATACCCGCTACTGGACTGAAGCCTTCGTCCGCTGGAAATAAGTTATTAGGTTATTTGACTTTTGATCTTTCTTCCGTAAAAGCGTAACACTTCAGCATTTATATATTGAACGCACATTATAGTTTAGTATACTAACCATTATCATCATCCGTATCTGAATCACTATGATCCTTCTTCTTATCTCCCGCCACCATTTCAGCCATCATCAGAATCTCCGCTTCAAACGGATCGGTGGGCATCTTATCGTGAATCTTATTTATCTCCTTCATGATGCCTTTAGCCGAATTTCGCGTAGTGGGGATGAAGACCGGCGTAGGGATCGGGATCGGGATAGGTACAGGCACCGGGAACGGTAACGACCACATTGCGCAAGGAACTGGAACGTATATCGGTACCGGAACGGGGATCAGCACGCGCCGTTCTAGCGACGGGTCGGTCTGGCATTCCTTGGTGCAGGGGTGCGGCCGGCACGAGACGCCGCGGGACACCGTCATGGGTTTGGACATGGTCGCCTTGTTGGCCACCTCGTGCGGGGGCAGCGTCTTCACGATCACGTGGTTGTAGACCTTGGGCGGCGGCGGCGGCGGCGGCGTGGCGGGGCGCGGCGGCGGCGGCGGCTCGGCGGGCGCCGCCGCCGCCTCGGGCGCCGCCTGAGCCGCCGCCGCGCGCTTCGACTTGGCGCGCGCGGGCACCAGCGCCGGCGCCGGCGCCGCCAGCGACTGCACGTTGGATATCACCGGCATGCCCGCAGATACACCCTGGTGCTTGTCTGCGGCTGAATACATACCACAATTATAGATACTAGGATATTATGACGGACCCATGAGCGACTATTTAGTATCTAAAGTCGACCAACTATATTTTATCTCTTTGAAAATGCGTAACGTAACAATGAGATAGCCTTAGAAATCATATCTTTCTCCGCCTGCGGCGGGCAACCATGTCTCAGTCTTAATAACAAGCCCAGTGCGCAAATGTGCGCGGACAAAATGATGGATAAAATGGTCAACAGCGACTCAGATGCCGCTCAACCTTCCATTAAATATTGCATTGCTGTTAAACAACGACACAACAACACAAACAAAAAAGTGGTTGGGAAATAAAGTTGCTCATAGACCCGCCATTAACCACACAACCCAACCCCCCCATATAAAACGAGTCTAACCACTGGTGCGGAGCCTGTCGGTGCGGCGAGGGGCCTCACCTTTGCTCTTGGCGGGCGTGGAGACGGTCCGGCGCGGCGCGCCCGTCGGCACGGCCTTCTGCTGGTCCAGCGCCTCGCCCGGCATTAGGGGCGGGTGCTTCGAATATTGACTCTGCAAAAATGGATAAAGGATTTCAATATTAACCTGTCTTGTCAAGCTGATAAGCTCATCTCATTTAAATTTCAGTATTTTAATAGGTACGCCACAGTTGTTCCACCTATTTCCTTGGAAATTTCATGATTTCGTCCTGTAGCCACTAGCTTATAGCCTCATTTTTATTATATTACTAGATAATTTGGAGTACTATAATGTATAGAAGGAAATATATAATAATTAAATACCTGGAATGACATGACGCACTGGTAAGTGCAAAAGTTTCTGACTGTTGCGTCTGACATAGTCAAGTGATACTGAGCTAGCGCGATTCTTTTGCACATGTCGCATTTCGTTCTGGAAAAAAGAAAAGAATAATGACAAGTTTGAATATGAAAATAATACAATACGTAATAAGACAAGAAAACATAGTAAATGGAATATGCAAAAATAAATTGAAATAGTGTGTTTTATGTAAATCAAAGTAAATGTTTGCTTGCTGAAATTAGTCTTTTGTTCCGCGACAAATACCCGTAGTAATACGTTAATAATAGTGTTGTGTGAATGAAAAATACATACTTCCTAGAAGAAACAGCATTGATAGACACTTGATATAGATTCAAACAGTTGAGTGAGCACATCATTACTTTCTGTCCGTTCGCCTGTATTCTCATAATCATATCAAAGTTGTATTTCTTGACTTTGCACCAGTTGCACGGCACTATATGCCTCGTATTGCTGATGTAAACGTTTATACAAGATATAGAACAGAAACATTGGGGCGTATTGTCTTCGTGTATCGTGAAATGTTTCGCTATCTTTCTTTCAAAGTACTTTTTACACCATCTACATTGATCTGTAAGAATAAAGAATAAGTAAATAAAATAACTGAACTTTTTTCATGTCAATAATGACAAAGAAAGTTCACAGTTACAGTATTTTGACCCAGAACTTAGCAGAGGCAAGTGTATTTAAAGAAACTAAACAAATTGGAATGGTATAATTCTTACCAGGAAATATATTATTAACGAATTTGAAGGCCGCAAAGCAAGGATCAGAGCATAGCCTTTGCATTATATTATCACCAACTTCCACTTCAATAGTCGTCGGTTTCACAATGGAGCAAACCGCACACTTCGCCCACACCGGCTGCGTAGGCTGCTTCTTGGACATCTGATCAAACTTCTCCATACACTGCTGTGTACAGAAATCCTTGAACTGTCCCTTATCACCCACCGGCGCAAGAAACCCTTGATGTCCAGCCGATATATCTCTCTGACAATAACAACATATTTTCAAGCCCTTTTTAAACTCCTCCAAACACCCCGAATTACAAAACTGTCTTATATCATAACCAAATCGAACACAGTATTTGCCTAAACTAGTATGTATCACATTGCCCCTACAGTTGGCGCATTTCGCCCCGATTTTGTTCTGGTATTTCCCTAAACACTTCTCATTACAGAAGTCCATTGTTTCCCACGAGAGGAGAGTCTCGACGGTGGTGAGTACGAGCTGACATTGTTTACATTTCCTCACAAACGTCATTTCTCTTTCTTGTCTGGCGATCTGCGCCATGCCAGGAGTTTTCGCTTGTATTTTGTAACCTTCGTCTAAATATTTGTCTGTTGCATTACTGATGACTTTTAATTTTAACAACGGCGTTGCTTTGACTGTAGCTGCCGCAGTTGCTGTAGCTTGTTGTTTCTTAGTTCGCGGTACCTTAATCTTTTTGATAAAGTACCGTCCATTTTCCATTCCGTTCAAAGTTTTGATACACGCTTCTTGACATAAATAGTGGTTTTCGCCATATCTCGAGACATGGTACTTGCATGGTTTGACTTCATTGCAAATGAGACACGCCGTTTCTACAGGATCTACTTTCTCGTGTATCGTGATTCTACGTCTTTTGAACGCGTATTTATCCTTTTCGTCGGCCATCATGCCTTCTAAGCAGGTTAATGAGCAATAATGCGTGTCTTCTCCATCGAAATTGTAATAGAAGTAGCAGAGTTTGGATTCCTCACATTCTGAGCATTGGAAGACTCGACTGCTGATTTCTTCGATGAGGTACTTTTTCCTAGTGACTGTATACTTCCCTGGGAACTCTGCTTGGAAAGCTTTGACGCAGGGTTCATTGCAGACGTACAGGGTGATTCCTTCCCGGGTGAACCTAAAGGAGCAGGGCTGCTCGATTTGGCACTGGATGCAGGGTCCGTCGAGGGGACTTATCTCTTGTATGACAGATGGAACCGAGTTCTCATCTATTTCTACTGGTTCCTCATGCTCATCCCTTTCGCTGTCTGATACGTTTTCTGTAACGAATTAATACTACGAATAAGACATGCAAGTTTTTTTTTATTTTTATGAACTTTAAAATGTACTCTAATAAAAATTAGTTAACAATATGTAAAATATACTGGAGTTTTGTACTCATGATTAAAAAAATACTTATATACATTTTCAAGAATATGGTTATAACCTTGGATGTACAAATGTGATAAAACTAGTTTAGATAGAAGAGACATTCCTACTAATATTATAAATGCAAAAGTTTGTGATACGTTTTACATTTTATACATTTTAATCCGAAATTCCCGCGAGAACAGGGACAACGCGGGTGAAACCGCGGGGCGCGGCTAGTGTGTAATCGATATTAAGGGCCTTATTACTCACTTACTAGCAGCATTTTAGCTATCAAATGGTTTGTCCCTTTCTGACATACACTATTTTCCAAGGAGCAATAGAGACAAAACACTCACTAACATTGTTTTAATTAGAGTGTTTATGAATAAGGCAGTTAGTGTCTAGTTTAATGGATTCAATATTCAATAGAATTGATAAATACCGGCTCCATTTTCGTTGTCGTGTGCACTGTGGGAGCTGGACTGCAGGCTGAAGTCCTCGGTGCCGTCGTCCTTGCCACCCTCGGCAGTGGAAGCTTCATTGTCACCCTCAACTTTAGGCACTGCTGTCTCTTCCGCCGCCGCCGCAGCCGCTGTAACACAATATAATTTTTGAATTTGTATAAACATTAAATTATTGTCACATATTATTGTTAAACATTTTCAATCAAGTTTATATTTTACTAGCTATTCCCGCCGTTTAATATGGAGCGGTTCAGTGGGAATGTGTCATAAATAAAACCTTTGTTGCTTAGGGTCAACTTTTTCCTGTTTAAGATCTAGTGTCTCTGCCAAACTTAATAAAAATTGGTTCAGCAGTTTAGCCTAAAATTGTATCAGCTAGACAGTGGTTTCCTTTTTTGAGGGTACAGTCAATAGGTAAGTAAGTAGGTAGAACCAGATTTCGGTATTTTCGCGCCCATACATTTTAGTTTTCTATACAGAAAATTTTCATACTCATTATAGTTATTAGTATAGAAGTAGTGATGAAGTTTACCTTCCTCTGCAAGTCTTCTCTTCTCTGCTAGAACTTTCTCGGCCTCCGCCTTATCAGCCTCGGATATTTCTCTCTCCGTGTCTGGTAGTAGACATACCTCCTCATCAGCTCCCGGTTCGTCCAGGGGCTCCGTTGAGGTCCCTTCTTCAACAGTTGATGTATCTGTGAAGGTTTAACATAAAGATCAGTATTTTTTAGAGTTTAGGGATGAAATTCAATTGTGAATACTATCATACTATTTGTTTTTCAAATCCGATTATTAATTCTAGCAATTAACACATTCACACAGGTGCTACAGGTATTTTCCAAATCTGCACACTGAAGAAACCAAACCAAGTGTGTAATTTCAGCAGGGGAACATCTCTTATTTTGGCTTGTGAAGGTCTCCAAGGGCCCAGATTTACCGTTAGACAAAAATGGCAATAGTTTAAGACTCCTTGCATCTTAATAGGCCTCCAGAGACACAACAAATAATGCCAAATGCCTAGGAGTGGAGGCTAGGGTCCTTGAGGGTTTAAATAGGACCCTGTGTTTTGTTTCTTAAGACAACTGTTAGAAGAAATGTAATGATTACCTGGATGGTCATCATCGGCATTGTGATCGTCAGCAGTGTGATCATCGGTAATGTGATCATCGGCATTATGATCATCGTCATCATCATTAATATTTACAGTTGTACTAGTAGTGCTTTCTGATTGTGCTGGAGGCAAGTCCTTTAGTAATGCATCAAATGGATCCAGATCCTGTAGATTTAACATTAAATTATTAATGGATATTATTAAATGTTACAAATTTATCTATGCTAATACAATAGAGTTCAAGAGTTTGTTGATTATATACAGGGTGCTGCTAGTAATATACATGCCCCATCTTTTCTTGTTACCACCATTTAACATACCTTCCTGTATGAAATATTGAAAAGAATTTTGCACTCGAATGTGCCTATTTCTTATAAACTATATTTAGTATGGCTGTAATTTCCTGTGATTAGCACATTACACAAATAATCTTTTTAATTAAGACTATGAATAAGTACAGTAAATAGATGTATTATTGTATAAAACATGTATTAACAGATATTTACCTGTGAATGATCATCCTGTGAATCATCTATAGTTACATTAGGAGCCGATTCAAAGTTAGGTTTGCCTACATCGCTATCATTATGTTCTTCACTCTCTTCCGTCTTTTTTTCAGGATTTTCTTTAGTATCACTGATTACAGTCGACTGACTAGCGTCAATATCTTTATCACTAACATTTGTGTCTTCCGTTTGGTCTAAATCGTCTGTATTTTTCTCTGATAGGTCAACACTATCTGTCTTAGTGTCTAATGTGTCTGTGTTCTTGTCTAAAGTGTCTGTCTTGTCTAAATCGTTTGTATTGCTGTCTGCGGTGGGGTTTTCAATAATTTTGTCTAAATCAATGTTGCTTTTGACATCTGATTCTGTTTTCTCCTCATCCTCCTTATCATTAGTAGTGTTCTCGCTGTCAAACTGAGTGACTTGACTGCTTAATGAAGACACTTGACTATCCTGGCTGTTTTCCTCCGTTAAATCGTCTTTTGCTTTAGTTAGTATGTCTGAAACTATAGTTGAATGTTTGAAGGTATTTTGTAAACACAGGCTTTAATGTTTATGATTTTACAGACATAATTTTAAAAGTTAACAAGGAAGATACAATTTTTAAATAATAAATCATGATAAATATAATAAGATGTAGGATTCTTTAAATTATTTGTTTTGGGAACTGTTCTACCAAAGCGTAATATTATCAAAGACACTGTTCTAACCTACAGTTTAAGTCTTTTAGTCACATAGGTATTAAAAATGTAAACACTCACCACTTTCATCCTGACTCTCTTCCTCCTCCTTCTTATCACTAGGCACATCCACATGGTTCACAACGTCACTATCACCTTTATCCTGTTCACTTTTATCACCCCCGCCCGAATGTTCACCCTCCACACTAACACACTTTTCACCCTCTAGTTTCACCCCCAGAGAATCACCAACATCCTCCTTTTCATCCATTTTTTCCAATCCAGTTGGAAAATCTCGTCAAACCAACATGCAAAAGTTATCTGAAATAGAATATTGTGTTGTTGTTCAGTGGTTTTGGTTTGCCGAAGACCCGGCAATTGATTTTAGGTTATGATGCTATAGCATTACATTTTGAGTCCTATTGGAGGGGTTTTTGAAACTCAACTCGCGCACGCTTGGGTTAGTTTTAGCAGTAGTTCTAAATGAATAATAGTTGTTTTGAATGAATAAAGTTTAGTTAGTCGCTTGTGACGCCAAGTTCACTCACAAGCAAAGCAATACATGGAACGTCCCGCGCTTTATTTCGATTAGGTGTGACATGTATTTAGACCGTGCAATATTGACATTCTATATTATGAAAATACTTCGATTACACGTGAATAAGACCTAAACAAGAAATTTAGGCTGGATTAGTAATAATCTGCAAATATAATTTTGTGTTGGGAGTTCCTTTGTATGCAATAAAACCGAACTGTCACTTTTTATTCACTGCATTTTCACTTTAGATATGTAACTAATATGTTTGGTATCTTATTAACACAATTCAAAGGAATCAGTTCACTGTAAATAAAATGATATTTTACTTCTATTCGAAATATTTCACTTACAAATTACTTGAAAGCACAACAAACGTCCACCATTTTGGAATCAACCTGCAATGCCAAAAAAGAGGAAGGAAACGGAAAAGTCATAAAACTATGACATAAAAATAACTAGAAGCTGGAACTGTTTAATAAATAAAATTGCCTTTTTCGTTCAAATTAATTTTATTAAGTAATAAAAATAGCTCCAATAAGTAAGATATTTTACTAATTATTGCTAAATATATTAAAGTAGTTTGAATCAGTAGATGTGACAATTGATTTGATTGTGTTGGCTATACTGACGCTTGGAGTCTCAAATAGTGATGGGTTTTATTTGTGCTCTGTATAAAAATCGGTATTATCAGTCCTAATATGGGGGCGTACCAAAACGAATGTTTACCAAATTGAAAACGGTAACCGTTGCCGAAATCGGCGTGGGAATCATAATCATCCTAAATAAGCAGGGAAAAGAAAGAAAAACAAATTTTAATTGAACTCTTACTTCGCGTGAATTGTAATTACATATTTATAGGGACGATACAGGTTAAAATAAAATATACCTTCTAATAATTTCTAAGCAATAGAGGCGGATGGACCCAAATTAATAGCTAAAGACAAAAGACATTGAATTGTAATGTAATAATTAATAACGTACGTATAATGCAAATACTAAATGGTTTCTCAATTATTATTGAGTAAGTACATCTATACTATACTAAGGAACCTTTAAAACTGAAAATTGCGAAATTTTATGATAAATATAAATTTTATTCGCATTATTATGATATTTTAGTTCAAAAATGAAAATAATCCTTTGGTAACATCGACTATGGGCTACTCTTATAAAGTTGTATGAGTTGTACCTTTCTAACTCAAGCAAGGAAGCTGGCCCAATTTTGCTATTTTATTAATCTGCGTCTGGATAAAATTGATGTTTTATTTCTTTAAATTCATTGTTTGATAAATGAAGTTTGCGGTGTCAGCTTGTCTGCGATCAACAGTTGTGTATTGTTGATCGTAGCAGCTTGTATACTAGCCGTGTGCAACTCTTTACTGAGTCGACTCAGTGAGTCGTTTCTTCAAACTGATGCACTGAAACGTATCTCGAAAGTATACAAATAGTGTATCTTAATCACATTCATTCCGCCCGGTTGGAACGCGGCTATACACAAACTCTCTCACTCACTCATGCATCGGCGGATCGGAAACGTCGTGACGCTCAGCGATCTCGCTCTCTCGCGACGCGACTGAGTGAGATCGCGCGCGTCGTGTTCTGTCGGGGCGCGGGGCGGTTGCTATGAGCTTGCGTCGAGTCGACTATCTTCTCTTCTTTGCGTACGAGTAAAAGAGATACAAAATACAAAATATACTTTTATTCATAGATAGATACATTTATTTTATGTATTTAGATATAGATAATCCATAATATATACTAACTGTCAGTCCTAAGCCTGAAAAGTATGAAGGGGAATCGATTTTATTAAACCTTAATTCATTATAAAAGTAATTTTTAGGCATGTTTTACTATTATTTATGTATTTTTTTAAATATGCATTAAAATAACAAAGGTCAATTAAAACTTTAAAAGCGAATTGAAAAAGTATCTAAATTCTAAATGATTCGCGCAAGTGATTTAATTTCTGCTTCACTTCGCTTGAGTTTTGTTCAGTGATTCAAATGATTCAATTCAATTTTTTGCTATTGGCTTCTGCTGACATTCGTCGCAAGATTCAAATGATAGAGATACGTTCTACTGATTCGAATCTTTGAACTGATGCAGATACAAATGATACATTCACTTTGGTGATACACTTTTGCCAGGTCTATTGTATACAATAAAACTATTTATATTCCATTTGTAAGTTTTTAAAATGTTAGTACTGGTAACATCTGTTAATTGGTTTGTTCTACGATTGTGAAATTCTGTCTCGCTATTGGTTATTCAGCCTTTATTTTGAATTTTGATTGGTATAATTAATATCACTTATTTATTGGCCAATGAGGATCACAGAAAATGAATAGAAGGTTGTCAAAATTTCTTCAATTATGGCGGGTACAAGTTTTTTCAAGCTCAAATGCGAAATGAGTGGTTATTTGCGACGCCCAGGCTGAGACTTTGACAGCGGTTTGTTGAATTTTATTGTTCGCCATTTTGTAGTTGTAATGATAAATAGTGTTAAGTAATCGGCACTAGAAAACCAAAATTCACGTAAGTTCGACCAAACCCAAAGTAGTACCATCACATCTTCAGTTTGTAAACATTGCTAATTATTCACGATTTTTGTATGGTATGCACGGTGAAATAATAGCAGTAAGATTATCGCTGTTGTTTTGTTTCCTGTTGACTCGTATTAACGTGGTTTTCTCATGTGTTTCTCTGCAAATATCAATTCCAATATGTAATGGGACTTGGTTTCAGATTTTTGGTAATATGACTGAGAATTTGGTGGAGAAGGTGGTCTTAAAACGCAGTGATGTTGCCAAGCCGGTTCACATTCAAAGACTGGAGGCTGCCTTGGACGTGAGGCCCTTCGTCGCGCAGGTGGAGAGGATACTGAACTCTGAGGGTGCTTCTGATAGTGATGATGACTCCGATAACAAATCTGTCAGCAATGAGATGTCAAAAGGAGACAGACTTATACATGGTGTGGTTACTACTAAGCAGGGTAAGTTAATACTTCGTAACACTCATAATAAATCATAGTAGAGATAGAATACAATTTCATGGTCAAGTTTAATAAAATACTTATTTTTTTCTCATTACACCCTTGAGACAGAGTAAATAAAACTAAATGTATATTCATTCATTAATTTTGGGAAGGTTAGCGGCAACCCTGGTGTTCGAGTTTTTAGATACTTATATAAAAATAAATATAATTATAGACTTGACATTGAAGGTGTTAAATTGAATAGCAATTGGAAATATTGTTAGAAACACTGATTTATTAACTGATAAGATTTCCCCACATATTTCTATCTTATTTATGGAGATAAGTTATGTCCTTACAACATTATGGAACCTCTTTATCTATATGACTTTATTTCCATGTGTCATAAAATATTTTCCCTTTCTCAGATCCTTTTTTTATCTTATTTTAAAGCACATGTATTAAGTGAAGGAAAATAATGAATTTATTTTCTAGAGCGCCAAGGTGATCGTCTACGCCTCTATAACTTTTCATCGGTTGGTGAAGAGAGACAATGGTTAAGAGATGTACTTCTCTCCTCCGAGTCCGAGACCAGTAGTGATGAAGATACTCAGGCAGGGAAGGAGTTGAGGGTACAAAGAATGCTCAAAGAGAGAAAGCAGCATAACAGATATGCGAGGAAATATTATAAAGATCCTACGGTATGTTTCAGTTTTATCAGACAATTTGTTTTGGCATTTTTCATTATTTACTGATGTTGTTTGAGTCATACTAAAAACACTTACTAATATCTATTTATTTATTACTTAGGAGCATGCAACAATTACACCGACAGATATACTCTCCTCAATGTTATTAAGACATTTTTTCATTGAGTTTACAAATCATAGCCCTTTAGTCTAGCTATGTGTGTCTATGTGTGTGTGTCTGTTAGAGTTATCATAACTCCTTAACAAATGAACCAGGGTTAGCCACTGTTTTTAAAGAAATTGACCAATTTTGTCTTGATTAGAAGGAAGATAAAAGCAATTTTAAAACATTCAAGTAAAATCTGTTTGCCAGAACTCTCGCTACATGTACTATGGCGCGGGTTTACTGTCGACGGTGGACCGCTACCCGGAGCGGCTGGCGCCGGCGCCGCGCGCGCGCCGCGGCCGCCCCGCGCGCCGCCCGCACGGCCGCGCCCGCGTGCGGCACGCCGACCCGCATGGGGATACGGTCAGGATATTGCTATACTTCTGCTTTATACCTCGTTTTATAACTTTTACGACAGATATAAACTTAAAACTACTCTTGACTAAACTTACTAAAATTCATGAGACATATTTGAGCTACTTTTCATCCTAAACTTCCCATACATTGCAACACGGAAAAAATCCGCGGCGCACTGCGAGTTACACTAACTAACTTCCAATTATGAATAACTTTTCAGCCTGATGGAGTGGTCGATTGGGAAACTCAGCTGAACAATATGAAGGACGAGAATGACACAGATGAATACAGTATTACTGCAGACAAACCTGGCGTCAGGTGGGTTAGATTAGATTAGAATATGAAAAGTAAAAACAACAGGTTTTACAACAACTTAGGCAACGCGACAAAATAAAAATCAAATACATACTTATTTATAATTGAAACTACGTTTCCGGATACACTTTATTTTACATTTTTATCTGGCCTTTCGGCCCCTTTACAGGAACCGTGGTCACAGAAGACTTGAAAAGACTTTAAACTTATTAAATTTATTGCAGAGGTCGCAAAAAGCTATCGACACTCAAGAGTCCCGAGGCGCTAACCGCTCGCCGCCGCCGCCACTGGTTGCTACTAGTCAAGAAGGAGCTAGGCAAAGTGCAGCGAGCGCGCACCGCCACGCATAGAGAAGTCACTCTACAGAGGAAGAAGTTAGCTACACTTTGTTGTAAACATTGGCGGCATGTTGCTATGCAGGTATATCCTTAGTTTCTCAAGAAAAAACGTTATGTAAACTCTGGCCGATAGTACAGCTACCAAATGCGACATGATATTGGGATAAACACTGTGTTGTCAAGATATTTGGGATATTGGGATAAATTAAATACAAATTAAAAAGGTTCAACCTGTTAACTGACAGTATTTATAAAATCAAGTTTCTGTCATCCTTTATCTACGTCATTGTGATAGAGACTGATGTTGGAAAATTACAAAACTGGTGTTTTTATTATCTATACTAATATTATAAAGCTGAAGAGTTTGTTTTGTTTGTTTGTTTGTGTGTTTGTTTGTTTGTTTGTTTGTTTGTTTGTTTAAACGCGCTAATCTCAGAAACTACTGAACCGATTTGAATAATTCTTTTTGTAATAGATAGCCACATTCAACGGGAAGGTTATAGGCTATTTTTCATCCCGAAATTCCTACGGGAACGGGTACAACGCGGGTAAAACCGCGGGGCGCTGCTAGTAGCTTAATAAATTAGCAGTTTAAAATTTAAAAACTGTGTTTCAAAGCTTTTTAAATTTAAGCGTTTGTAATCGTCCTCATGTATCTATACTATCTATACTAATATTATAAAGCTGAAGAGTTTGTTTTGTTTGTTTGTTTGTTTGTTTGTTTAAACGCGCTAATCTCAGAAACTACTGAACCGATTTGAATAATTCTTTTTGTAATAGATAGCCACATTCAACGGGAAGGTTATAGGCTATTTTTCATCCCGAAATTCCTACGGGAACGGGTACAACGCGGGTAAAACCGCGGGGCGCTGCTAGTCTATACTAATATTATAAAGCTGAAGAGTTTGTTTTGTTTGTTTGTTTGTTTGTTTGTTTGTTTAAACGCGCTAATCTCAGAAACTACTGAACCGATTTGAATAATTCTTTCACTGTTAGATAGTCTATTTATCGAGGAAGGCTATAGGCTACATTTTATCCCGAAATTCCCACGGGAACGGGCACAACGCGGGTAAAACCGCGGGGCGCTGCTAGTAAAAAATAAATTGTTACAATATTTAATGTACTTTCAGTCCCAAAAAAACATGAAAGAAACAGTATGGCGGTGCAAGCGGTTGAGTCGCGAGATGCAAGCGTATTGGAGACGATACGACCGCGCCGAGAGGGAGACGAGGCGACGGATGGAAAGAGAGGCTGAGGAACAGAGAAAGGTATGTAATATATTATATTTTAGAGCTAAAATTCAAACCATCATGACTGATTTTTCAACCAAAAAAACTCTTTCATTGAAAAGGGGTTTAGTAATGGGGTAATTATGAAATTAAATCACTAAACCTTTCTCCTCTTCAGAAGGCTCATCATCTTCGGCTGGAAAATCGGCCGTCCACATATTAACTCTCATAAGAAAAAATAGAGATTATAGAGTAAGAAAAAGATATGTAGATATTGAAAGAGACAGAATTAAAAAGAGAGCAATGTTCACTTATACATGTTCACTCATACAGGCTAACTTTCTTTCATACACTATAGAACAAACATTGATCTTATTCCAGATGGACGTAGAATTAATGGAGGCTAAACGTCAACGTCGCAAGCTGAACTTCCTCATAACCCAAACGGAGTTGTACGCTCATTTTATGCAGCGGAAACTGAACTCTGCTGAGGACGGCGACGGCGGAGCGGATCGGATATTGAGGCAGCTGGATGAGGATAGGGATCCGAGACTAGCCGCCATTGATAATTATGATAGGTATGTTAAAGTGTGAATATTTTAATGGAATTTACAACATTTGCTATAGATTTGTAGTCCAACTATTTTTTTTTGTGTGGGTCAAACTTCCTTCGTACTAATTATAGAGATTATAAGACATGTGTTGTTATTGCCAAACAAATGAAAGTTGTATAATTATTAGTAACATACGCACACATAGGATGATATATATGTGTTCAAATTACGCCCTTAAGTCGTCAAGTTGAGCAGTCGGTCCCGGTTGTATCAATCGTTGGACGAAGTCGGAGGCCTTTGGGCGGTCTAAAAACTCTGACTCCAGGGTTGGCCAGTGACCTACTCGAACTCCCATAGTTACCCCCCTCCCCAGCGAAGCCATGAAGGCGCGCGCGTCGCGCAACGCGCGCGAGGCGTTCCGCGCCGACCGCGCGCGCACGCAGCAGTTCGCGGCGCAGGCGCGCGCGCCGCCGCCGCGCCGCGACCACGACCAGCCCGACATCTTCCGCGGCACGCTCAAGGGCTACCAGCTCAAAGGGATGAACTGGCTCGCCAATTTGTATGATCAGGTATGGAACTTGTTTAATATGTGTGTAGAGGTAACCTAGTTTTGTTGGCATTAATGAAATATATTTTTAATTTTTTAAAGATGCATGAACTTGCGTCATTTGCTGTATCATGATGTAACTAACCTCCCTCTAGGAAGCCTCTTATGGTGGCATTCCTTAACCCCGGCTCCTGGACAAGAACGATGACTGTGTCGTTAATTTCTAACCACTTGTGGAGTTGGTTGTGGCGTTGAGCCGACATTGTGATGGTGTGGTGGAGGTTATGTGGATGTTGACGTGTGTGTGTGTGTGCAGGGCATCAGCGGCATCCTGGCGGACGAGATGGGGCTGGGCAAGACGGTGCAGTGCATCGCGTTCCTGTGCCACGTGGCGGCGCGCCTGGGCGTGTGGGGGCCCTTCCTGGTCGTGTCGCCCGCCTCCACGCTGCACAACTGGCAGCAGGAGATGCAGCGCTTCGTGCCCGACTTCAAGGTGGTACGTGCGCACACACATTACATTCACGCTGATTATACCGTAGACCGGTCTTATTTGGGACACCGGCTGTTATTCGGGACACTCTAAATTTGTATCTTTGTTTAGTAATATTTTATATTTTTCTAATAGTAAGACAAACATATAACATTGACACAAAGTTGACACATTTAAAAATGACAAAATTATTCTTTTTTTAATACATCCTAACTTATCATAGTTTCTATTTACATCTGTTTCCATCTTTCCTTTCAGGTACCGTATTGGGGTAGTCCGAGCGAGCGTAAAATCCTCCGCCAGTTCTGGGAACGTAAAGATTTGCACACGCGACAAGCAGCCTTCCACGTTGTAGTGACTTCTTATCAAATAGTAGTGTCAGACTTGAAGTATTTGAACCGAGTGTCGTGGCAGTACATGATATTGGACGAAGCTCAAGCTATAAAGAGCTCGGCAAGCATGCGATGGAAGCTGTTGCTCGGATTTAGCTGCAGGAATAGGCTGTTGCTTTCGGGTCAGTAAGTTATGGTTTAGTTAGTTAAAGGTTGAAGTTAGTGATGAAGTTGTCTTACTAGTTCGATTTGTTCTGTAGGGTAAAGATGTCTCTCTTTTGCCTTTAATATCTTTTCTTCGCATAGAACTAGAGAGTCTTAAGAGAAGAGAAAACGAAGACAAAACTATGCCTTGTACTATAGTGTGACCATTAGTGCTGTGCACTCCCTGAGGTATGCGCGGCGAGGTGGGGGGCCAAGAAAAAACTGCACGAGTTCACATGAGATCAATACATGTCGGACATATCTTACGATATCAGTTTGCATTTCTAAGACAAGACTTGTGGCGGGACGATGGTCGGAGGCTATCTATCTGTAATATAATTATACTTACTTAGTTGATTAAAATGTAACTTAAATATACTCATATTTTTATTAAAAATATGCAGGTGATAAATAAGAACTAAACTTAAAGGATTTGTTTTATTGAAATTTTTTTATATTTACAAACAATTATACATATATTCTAATGAAAGTTATTCTGACATAGATTCTGTTTCAACTTCATCTTCCATTTCGTCATCATCTTCATCTTCCACTTCGCCACCGGAACTTGAATCAGAGTCTTGCAAATTTATTATGAATGAATCGATAACATTATCGAACCTACTATCGCGACACCAGTAATCATTTTCATTTTTCTGGACATGATCGTCGCATCTCTGCCATTTTTCCGCCGTGAATTCCGAAAACAATTTATCCAATAAGATTATCTTTTCGTCTAGAGAAGAATTAATATAGTTTTGGGTTATGTTGTTTTTAATATGAGCCCAGACCAACTCTATTGGATTTAAATCTGGATGGTACGGAGGTAAACGCAGAACAGTGTGTCCACTGGCTTTCAGGAGTTCGTCAATTCTATACACGGGTTCTTTTTGTGTATTTTTGATAAGAAGTAGCAGTTGAGCCTTTGACATGGTTCCTGAAAATTGTACATTATGGCGAAGCAACCAGTTCTGCATTTCACTTTTGAGGCTTGATATAGTTGGTTTCTTCTCAATCTGAACGCTGTGGTAAGACGCGTTGTCCATTACAACCACAGAATTCGGCAGCAACTTATCTTTTAACTTTTCATCTACTCACTTATAAAAAGTAGGTCCACTCATATCTCCATGATAGTCACCGGTTCTAGCATCTGATTTGAATATGGTCAATGCATCATCCACTAAGCCATTTCGACACCCAGCGTGGAGAATTACCAATCGCCGTCCTTTCCCAATATCAGCATGAATTCCGGGTTCTGACGATGATTGCCAACATTTGCTGGCATGGTGACTGGCGTTGATGTATGTTTCATCAAGAAAATATATGTTGCGGTTTTGCGTTCTGTAATTTCTAATTTGTGTAAGATATTTTTTCCGCCACACTGTAATATTAGGCTGCTCTATAAGGAGATGTCTCTTTGATTTGCATTTTTTGAAACGGTAGCCCATTTTGTGTAAAAGCTGTCTTAAATATTCCCGTCCACAATTCAATATGCCATCCTGTCTCAAACTTGATAGTAACTTACGGACACTTGGTATTTTTTTTTCAACTTCGTAAAACTGATGAATTTTTCTTTTGATAACTCCAAGGTCAAAATCATCCACAACGTGTTTTTTCTTTAGAACTTTTGGTTTTTTTGGCGATTGAAATTTTAATTGGCTTGAATTTTCAATTGATAAATAACCCGCAGTAATCACATTATGCACGGTTCTTTTGCTGTACCCCGTAGCCTCCGCAACAATTTTGGCAATATTCACGTCATTTTTGAATTCAATGCTTTCTTTGTCTCCTTTTCTTTTCTTAAAATATTCAGCCACCTTAAAAATGACAGTCTTCATATCACGAGATAACGCACGACCCATCTTTGGATATTTATCTCATGTGCGTCTGACATAGACAGTCCGATACAAATAACACTACCTGCCGCCACGAGCGTTGACGGCCAACTGACAGAGCGCAGCAGCCGATTCTCCCCCCCCGTCTCGCCGCGCGCATACCTCAGGGAGTGCACAGAACTAATGGTCACACTATAGGCGTGCATGCATGGACCTGTAGACACTAAATAGACATAATACAAGTACTGTTGTATCCTAAAATTACAGAAAATATACTTTTTAATCAAACTACCTTAATCGTGATTTGCTTAACGTTATTCTTCTTCTTCTTCATCGAGTGGACGGTCAACCTGACCAATCCTGGTGTCAGAGTTATTGAGCCGCCAAAGATCTTTGACATGGCTCATGTAACGACTATTATTCGTAGAAAGTAACCGTTATTATAAATTAAGGATTTATTAATAAGTCCAACATGCCCTATATTGCAGGCACCCCTATCCAAAACAGCATGGCCGAACTATGGGCGTTGCTTCACTTCATAATGCCGACGTTATTCGACTCGCACGAGGAGTTCAACGAGTGGTTCTCCAAGGATATCGAGAGCCACGCAGAGAATAAGACCACTATTGACGAGAGTGAGTTTACTCGGGTTATTTTACTTGTAATAAGTAGGAATAACTTCAACCGCCTCGCGCCGTCAAGTGATTCCTTAGGCGAAGTTATTGAGTGATTTTTGGCTTGTGGTGTGGAATGGGAGTGAGATATTCTTGCAGTAAAGGTCTATCAAATTATTAACAGATTGAGGTATCAATAATTTATTTATTCATTCATTAACGAATAATAAGTATATGTTTTGTCCTAAGACCAACTGTAACTTCTGCTTCAAAGATCTATCCACAGATTGTTTGTAGCATATTAAAATGAATCAATTTCTAAAGTAAGGAAGTTCGAATAGGCTAGTGGCCAATCCTGGAGGTTTTGACCGTCTAAAGGCCTCCGACATGGTCTGATGGATAACAACCGAGACATTTATAATAACATAAAATATAAAATTCTCGTGTCACAGTATTCGTTCCCGTACTCCTCCGAAACGGCTTGACCGATTCTCATGAAATTTTGTGAGCATATTGAGTAGGTCTGAGAATCGGCCAACATCTATTTTTCATCCCGAAATTCCCGCGGGAACGGGTACAACGCGGGTGAAACCGCGGGGCGCAGCTAGTAATAACATAAAATTGTTTCACAGAACACCTGTCAAGATTACACATGATCCTGAAACCGTTCATGTTGCGACGCATCAAGAAGGACGTGGAGAACGAACTCTCCGACAAGATCGAGATCATGGTGCACTGCCCGTTGACCATCAGACAGAAACTACTGTACATAGGTCAGTTATTTATTTAAATATTTAAGGAAAATGAAAATAATTTTCTGGTATATATATATAATAAAGATTGAAAAGTTCGAAACCACTTTAAGACATTTCTTCCACATTCCTCATAACGATTATACTGACAGGACCGATAATTGGGCTTTTGAAAAAAAAAATTTTTTGTGATAAATTGAAAGATTATATATTAGTTTTATAACAAAACTATTTTTATTTTATTTTTTTCGCAATAATTCAAAAGTTATTTCAAAATAAAAATTATTTTTTGAATCCAGTACCGAAAACACTCGGACAACTCCCGAACAAACCCTAGCGCGTGTGACGTCATAATGTGTAATAGCCGTAAACGCTGTACGTACTTATGGCACAGATTACTAAATAGTTACTACGTCTTATGGTTAAATAGCTATAACATTATCATGTCACAACCACGGTGACCAATTATGGCGCGTTTATAGTCACGTGATTGTTTATAATTAATTGTTAAAATATATTTTTTAAGTTTTTTTGCATTAAATATCAATATAATAATAAAGTTTTAAAATACATAAAAAAATTCAATTTTTTTTTTCAAAGCCCAATTTAAGGTCCCGTCACAGCAGAGCAGACTAGCGTTTGCGTACTTCAGTACGCAAACGCTAGTCTGCTCTGCTGTATTTTAAGCGGTAATTTCAGTCTAGGAAACCACTGTTTACTATTTATTTTAGCTATTCACTATACTTACATAATAACTATGTATATCATCATTCGTATGATGAGCAAAACTTACCCTTAATTATAATAAGTCTTTTTGTTCATATATAAGGGTATAATTATATTGAATTATAACTCTTATTCCAACAGCGTTAAAGAAGAAAATCAAAATAGAGGAGTTGCTGCACTACTCTGTAGGCGCCGAGACTGGACACAATGTCGATAAGAATTTCACTTCGAATCTCATGAACTTAGTTATGCAGTTTAGGAAGGTATGTACAGTGTATACATTTCCTTACCAGTTTTTGTTCAAATAATTGTTTGGTAAAGTGAGCTTAGTGTAAACGCATTTCTGTAAAATAATGACAACTCAATGGCTTGGCATAAGATACATACATTATCACTTGGAAGACCGACCTAATTGAGAACCTCCTTTGGTGTTTGACGTTGGTCAAGAACAGGAAAAGTATTGGTATAAACAAATAAAATAGATAGATTCCACAGACAGGTTCCTAACAGACTCTTTTGAACATACATACCTCTCGTTCCGTATAAAATGTGTTGAATTCGAATATTTTTTTTTTAAATACAAAAATAATATAAGTTGTTTGTTTGTATCTTTGACAGGTATGCAACCATCCCGAACTATTTGAACGTCGCGACGTCAGATCCCCGTTCGCAATGCAAGTTGACGACTACCATTTACCCAAAATAATTGCCGAAGACTTAATTCTCGTCCGTTGTATACCTTCAAAAAGACATCTTTTATATAATAAATTGTCCATTTTGAATCCTTGTCATATAAATGACAGTTTGAAAATGGAAAAAGATGGCGTGTCTTTTTTCTCGTTCACGAGGTTTATGGATCTGTCGCCAATGGAGGTCTATAGAGTGATGGTCTGTGGATGGTTGTGCACGTAAGTTTCTGTATTCGATTACTTATTTTGTGTATGATTTAAGTCTGTATGACTAAAGTGAGCTAGTTTAACGAATTTTCACATATTAAATGACGAAATTGTATGGAAAGACAAAATTTGGACATTATTATGCGCAACATTTACATTTACATAACCCAACTAAATGTTAGAATTAAATACTATTATTGATTCTAACTTAACTAAAAGTTACAGCTTATATCGATTACTTTATTATTGCACGTTAAATTCTTAACTGATATCTTCAGTGAGATTAGATGCCTTTGCCCAGCAGTGGGACATTACAGGCTAATTCTTTACTATTTTACTTTATTAAATAATCAAAATATTTGTCTAACACTTTATTTTTCTTATCACTTCACAGAATGACCCACATAGAAGAAACTCAATACAAATACGAACGGTTAAGGCACAGACAATACTGGTGGTACACAAAATTCAAACTAGAAAGCAAGATAGAGACAGACGTACACAACTCGCAACTAGAAAGAACGGGACAGGAAGATACATGTGCCGATGTCAAGTGTGCGAGAGAGATAGACGAATACGACGGGGCATGGAACAGAGTGGGACAGAAAGATATGTTGTTGATTTGTCCAGATGGAGATACGTTAAAGCATAGAAAACAGGATTCATTGTTGTGGAGAGATTTGCTGTTCACAGACCCGTTGTGGGTTGATGGTATGTGGTATTTGTGATTACTTTATTTTGTAGGAACTTTAATTTAGTTACATTATTTTACTTAGTTTGTTAAAGAAGGGCCTAAAGGCCTCCGACTGACGATTGAAACCGGGACCGACTGCTTAACGTGCCCTCACGGTTGAACGAATGAATGAACTTAAGTGATGATATCAAAATATAAAGTTTATAATTTCAGGAGGTCCATTCTACATCCACACGGAGCATGTGTTGCATTACATGCCGGAGACTTTAGAGCATCGAAATATGAGATTGAGGCACACTCAAGGAAAAGACGGACCGGTGAGCATACAATCTATAATATAAAAATGAATCGCAAAATGTGTTGCTAAGCGCATAACTTCAGAACGACTTCAGAACACCAAATTGGATGATTCTTTTTTAATGTGTTCCTTATTGTCAGGACAAGGTTTTTATATAAGAAAAATAAGGAATAAAAATCTCAAAATTCCCACGGGAACGGGGGCGCTGCGGGTGGTACCGCGGGGCACAGCTAGTAAGAGTATATTTATTGAACCAATAATATTAATACAGCCGTTAACGTTTAACGTTATTAATGGCATAGTTTGACTAAGCGATGTTATTTCATCGCGACTGTACATTTAATTTGATTTCGAGTAGGTCAGTGGACAACCCTGGTATCGGGAGATTTTTTTAGACCGCCTAAAGGCCTCCGACATCTCGGTCTCGGTCTGACGATTGAAACAGCCCGGGCCGACTGCTTAACATGCCCTCCGAAGCACGGTAGCGCTCACTTAGAAATACCACTATCGGCTGCCCATCCAAGTAGGGGTCGAGCTGCACGTTGCTTAACAATCGCAATGAACGAACATCGCTTAGACAAATGAGCGCTTCATCGCGGCTGTTAGGAACGTGCAGCTCGGCCGGTATTGAATAGGAGAATGGGTCCATAGTGATATATTTCTGAGCTCTGCCGTGCTTCGAAGCGTACGTTAAATTTTCGATCCTGGTTGTTAGATGGGGTCTTATATGGTCAAAGTCCATTGTCCATTGTACAGTTGCTGCATTGTTTTATTTAGATTTTTATGTTTTTCTTTTTTTAATAAATGTTCTTTTTTTTAACTTGAATAATTACCGTCGGGTTGCTTGATCTAGTTGCGATGTTTGCATAGTTTAAACCACATTATTTAAAACTTTTTCTTTCCTCTCAAGAGTGAAATGCTGAATGAAATCAAAACGGAAGAAGGTGGTACTATTCCGGTGGCGGAGTCGGTCCCGGTGGAGGCGCCGGAGTTCCCGCACGAGCCGCGGCCGCCGCGCACGTTTATTGACGTGCCGACACAGTTGCCGCTGTTCCTCTCCACTGCGCAGCAGAAGGTAATCTTATCTTTATTTTTTCATATTCTTTGTGACCGACTAACAGAAGAAGATTTATTCATATTATTTGTTGCTAAATTCCTACGGGAATTTTTTTCGGCGCATGTAAATGGTGATAGTAGTCATGAATGAGTTTGTGCTGTGGTATCGTAGGTAAAGTGATGGAACAATTTTAATCTAGATTTTTTTGATTTGAAACTGCGTTTACTTATATGATACACATTTGTATTTTTTTTACAAAAATGTTAAATAAATGTGTAGTGCATCCATAAACGTAGTGTCAATTCAAAATGAGTAGTGTTCGCACACAGATGTGACTCAATAGAAAAAAAAAAAGTTAAAAAAATTGTCCCGCAGTGAAAATTGTCAGCACAAATGTATAATTATACTCTATTTTTTTTGGATTGGCACAAAATGTGGACCAATGTCGTCAATTTTCCAGCCGAAGACGATTGTTTCTGAAGAGGAAAAAGGTTTAGAGATAGGGTAAGATTGAAATAAAATCACTAAACCTTTTTCCTCTTCAGGAGCAATAAAAATAGATGATAGAAGGAGCAGTATCATCAGTTAGGGTTGGTCGGCAGGTGATGTGCGGGCGGCGCGCGCAGTGGGCGGCGTCGCGGTCGTTCGCGCACCAGGCGGCGCGGCACGCGGCGTGCGGCGGCGCCGCGCCCGCCGCGCGCCTGCTGCGCCTGGGCCGCAACGCGCGCCCGCCCAGCGGCTGGGGGCAGCTGCAAGTGCCCGGTAACGAGATTCTATTCTATTTTTAGTTAGCATCTGCTGAAATTTCGACGCAATTCCGCCAGGCCAGTGTCAGTAGGCCCGTAAGGCGTAAACAAGAAAGAGAAAGTTAGGTAATGATGTCTTGATTGGTAAAAGTATTTAAGTAAGTACCGGTAAGTCTTACTCATATAAAAAAGTAAAGTATTAGCCTGTAATGTCCCCCTGCTGGCAAAGGTCTCTCATCTCACTGGAGATATCAGTACAGTGAAAAGGATTAGGTACACTTACTATCACTACATAGTATAAAATAAAGTCGTCTCTGTTTCGTGTCTGTTTGTCTGTTTGTCTGTATGCTTAAATCTTTAAAATTACGCAACGGATTTTGATGCTATTTTTTGTAATAGATAGAGTGATTCAAGAGGAAGGTTTTTATGTAAAAAAATTCCCGAAATTCCCACGGGAACGGGCACAACGCGGGTAAAACCGCGGGGCGCTGCTAGTAATATTATAAATGCGAATGTTTTTGAGGATGTATGTATGTATGTTTGTTACTCTTTGACGAAAAAACTACTGAACTAAAAGTGTAATATTTACTTCTTACAGACAAGAACCAACTAGTGAGTGATGCAGGAAAACTGACAGTGTTAGATTCGTTACTGAGAAGACTCAAAGAGAGAGGCCACAGGGTGTTGATATACAGCCAGATGACGAAGATGATTGATCTGTTAGAGGTAAGTACGATACATCACTACAAAGTTGCATTCCGCTGTCTGTCCCTATGTATGCTTAGAACTTTAAAACTACGCAGCGGATTTTGATGCGTCACACACATTTAATTTCATTATTTCAGGTTTGTTACCTACTAGCAACGCCCCGCGGTATTACCCGCGTTGTGCCCGAACCTGAGGGAATTTCGGGATTTTTAATACATATAAACCCTCCTCATGAATCACTCTATCTATTTAAAAAAAACCGTATCAAAATCCGTTGCGTAGTTTTAAAGATCTAAGCATACATAGGGACAGACAGCAACTTTGTTTTATGCTATGTAGTGATAATGTAATTCTAAAATGTTTTATTTTCATGTGTTAGGAGTACATGTGGCATCGAAAACACAAGTACATGCGATTGGACGGCTCCAGTAAAATATCGGCCCGACGAGATATGGTTGCAGACTTCCAGGTGACATTGGAAATTAATTACAAAATTTATCTATACTATTATATATTATCTTCTTCTAAACTTAAGAGCTGGGCTCTTGTCGATGGAGTTCCTTCCACTTTCCTCTGTCATCATATATTATGACAGAGGTAAAAAATTTAAGTTTGTTTGTTTGTTTGTATGTATGTTCGTGCTAATCTCAGAAACTTCCAATCAAATTTGAACAATTTTTGTAATAGATAGCCACATTCAACGGGGTGCTTACAAACTATTTTTGCATCCCTAAATTCCCACGGGAACGGGCACAACACGGGTAAAACCGCGCGGCGCTGCTAGTACTACTATTCAGCCGAATCCGTATTAAATATCCTAGAACATTTAACTTCAGCAGGTAACTTTGCCATTCGTTATAGTCCTACTTTGTACAGTACTATAACTAAATATAATGTTTTAGGCTCGCACAGACATCTTCGTGTTTCTTCTATCGACACGCGCTGGCGGGCTTGGTATCAATCTAACAGCGGCTGACACGGTAAGGATTAAATACTCTCTTTGTATAAGAAATTATTTTTATTTTGTATTAGAAATTATTAAGTTTTTCGCATTATTGCTCCCTAATGCGTAAGTTTGTGAGGATGGATGTATATATGTATGTATGGATGTATGTATTGATGTATGGATGTCCATACATCCATACATACATCTATATGTATGGATGTATATACGAGGTGTGTTCAAAAAGTAAGGTGACTTTTCAAATTTCGCGGACAACGTACTTTCGATTATCGATTTTTTTGCTTTGTTATGTTGGTACACTCTTCCCGAACATCTGTACCAAGTTTCAAGTGTATAGCATTTTTTGTTTGGTTGTGAGAGGCGTAAAGGTTATAAGTGTTTTGCGTGCTCGGCGATTTCTTGCTATCGAAAAATATGGATCAAAGGATTTGCATCAAAGGACATCATTCACTTTTCATACATTTTTGGGCCAAAAATTAAAGATGAATGATGTACTTTTGTGTAAAAAATAAAATAAAGTGCTCCGAAGCACTTGAAATGTTGACAGTGGCATACGGTGAAACTGTTTTGAGTAAAAAAAATGTTACAAGTGGTACAAACTCTTCCAAGATGGCCGGGAAGATGCCAATGACGAGCCTCGCTTTGGACGCCCAAGCACGTCAACAACTGATGAAAACGTTAAAGCGGTGAAGAAAATTGTTCTGGAAAACCGTCTAATCACTATCAGAGAAGTTGCTGAGGATGTTGGCATATCGCTTGGCTCGTGCCATGAAATTTTTTCTAACGTTTTGGGCATGAGACGTGTGTCAGCGAAGTTTGTTCCGAAATTGCTAAATTTTGACCAAAGAACCGTCGCATGAGCATCGCTTGTTAGAGATTTTTAAGCCAAAAACAACACCACAATCATGCCTCAGCCACCATATTCACCGGATTTGGCCCCATGTGACTTTTTCTTGTTCCCAAAACTAAAGAGACCTATGAAAGGACGGAGATTTGCAACGATTGAAGAGATAAAGACTGCATTGCTGGAAGAGCTCAAGGCTATACCGAAAAGTGCTTATAAGAAGTGCTTTGAGGATTGGAAAAACCGTTGGCATAAGTGTATTGTATCTGAGGGGGATTACTTTGAAGGGGACAACATTAATATTGATAAATAAATAAATATTTTTTGTTATAAATACAAAGTCACCTTATTTTTTGAACACACCTCGTATGGATGTATGTATATATGTTTGTTTATCACGAAAAAACTACTGGACGGAATTTTTTTTAAACTGTACAGTAATATAGGTTATACATCAGAATAACACGTGGGATACATTTTATTCCCAAATTCCAGCGAGAACGAGTACAACGCGGGGAAACCGCGGGGCTCGTATAGTTATCAGTAAATGTTTGTATTCCCTGCAGGTGATATTCTACGACTCGGACTGGAACCCCACGGTGGACCAGCAGGCCATGGACCGCGCGCACCGCCTCGGGCAGACCAAGCAGGTCACCGTGTACCGCCTCATCTGCAAGGGCACCATCGAGGAGCGGATCATGCAGCGCGCGCAGGAGAAGAGCGAGGTCACACACCATAATAATACACAACAATACACACCACAACCGCTCATTGTGCTACATCTATACTCTATACTAATATTATAAAGAGATATTAAAATTTGTAAGTTTGTTTGTTTGTGTGTTCGAGCTAATCTCAAAGTCCGATTTGAATAATTATTTTTGTAATAGATAGCCACATTCAACGGGAAGGTTATAGGCTACTTTTCATCCCGAAATTACCACGGGAACGGACACAACGCGGGTAAAACCTCGGAGCGCTGCTAGTAGACAAATAAAGCAGTCGGTCCCGGTTACTTTCTACGGATAGTAGTCGTTACATGAACCATGTCAGAGGCCTTTGGCGGCTCAATAACTCTGACACCAGGATTGGTCAGGGTGACCGTCCACTCGGTGAAGAGGAAGAAGAATCGACAAATACACCCGGATAAATTCACACACGGTTAATTAGACCCAAACTAAGCTCTAAGCTTGTATTATAGAATCTAATTAGCTGAAAATATGACATATACATACATACACAAATAATTTCTATGAATATACTACAACTATGTCTGCGCATACTGTCGGCTCTCGAACCCGCAACCCCCAACAAAGTAAGCGCTCTCACATGCCCCTGTGCCAATGGGCTTGTCATAAATGAAATGAGACCAAAGAAAAAGCGCTTATAGAAATTGTAGATTTAGTTTAATTATTTATCAACTAAAATACATTTCGCTTACAGATCCAAAGAATGGTGATAAGCGGAGGTAACTTCAAGCCGGATACATTGAAGCCGAAGGAAGTTGTGTCTCTACTGTTGGACGATGAAGAAATCGAGCAGAAATGTGAGTATCTCCTACTAATATTATCCTATTAATATTAGCTTGTTATGTCTCATTGTTGGGAATTTATTGCTCTCATTGCTGGGCATAGATCTCCCATCTTTCTCTGTTTTCAGTACAATGAGAAGGAATATATTTTTTGCATCTATCGTTGCATTCCGCTGATTCAATAATATTTACTTTATCGATTAACTTTAGCTTAGAATTTGTAGACAGTTTAAATAAATGGATTTTTATTCACAGACCGACAAAAGTCTGAAGAAAAGAAAGTAATAGAAGAACGGGAACGGAAAAGAAAAGTCGGTATCTTACCTTCTGCCTCGGTGAGTATTTAGTTACTGAGAGTGTAGTTTATTTAACATCATTATTAAATAAAAAATTAGACTAATCATTCGACTAATTGAGGTGATTTTCTGCTTTTGTTATGTTTTTAATAAATGATATGAATCTCTGATATAAACTTTTTCATAATAATAACGAACGCATTACAAAAAAATCTAATATGGTGCAGTCGCATAGTAAAGTAGCGCATAACTACTTAAAGACTGTATCAAATTCGACTATTTTTATTTTGTCGTGTTCCTTAATATTAATACATACATTTCATATACTTATTTTTACATCCATACATTTAGCAGGTTAATTTTTATTTACATATTTAAATATACCGTTTGTTACAGCAACAGCCGTCAACGTCAGGTGCGCCGGAAGCGAAGCGCGGCCGCGACTCCGTGTCGGAGCCGACGAGTCCGTACCACGACGACGACAACGACAACTTGGTCGTGGACGCGCCGCCGGCGCAGATTCGTGAGTGTCACGTTGACGGAGTGATTACCGTTTGATTACTTTTCTGTATTATGAAGTCTTTTGGGATAGAGTCGGGTAAATTAATGCCCGTACTCAGAGACGTCAGATGCTCGTCATTGTATTGCACAAGGAGGACGTCACTTCGAACAAATGCTTTGAATACAAAATTTTGTACTTACTAAGAAATAAAATGTATGGGAGTGATTAATGTATTTTTTTTGGATATTTCTCGTTTTATTTTAAAAAAGTTATTAATGTCATTTTACTCATTAGGTAAAGTACTTTCGATATCAGTTTAAAGTTTTTTGATATCTGCAATAGTTACGGAATAATCGCCTGTGCACACTTAACGATTACACCCTGTATACTTTCTATAGCGCCAGTGAATACTACTCTGTCTATATTGATTGCAGATTAGACTTTGATGTCTCGTTATCATGTGAATAATGCTTATATTCTTTCCCTCTAGCCTTCAGTGTAGGCATGTCTAGCCGCGGCTCGTCGTGGTCCCGCAGCGGTCGCGGTGCGGCGCGGCGCGGGCGGCCGCGCGGCGCACGCGCGGCTCACCGGCGGCACGTGCCGCCCGCACCTGAAGCACAGGGAGATGCCACGGCTGTGGCGGCCGGTATGTATTACAGAGGATTACATTATCTCTACCTGAAGTAATTTAATTTGTAATGAGACAAAAAAATATAAAATATAGACAGCTGGGTTAGGTTGTTGTGAAGTTAATTTGAGTCTTTACATGTGTTGTCAAAGGTCTGTATATTTTTGTGATGACGGACGAATGAAAAGGAGTCGAAATCATATAAATTGAAATGGAAATACTTGTGTAAGTGTAATAGTACATTGTTGGGGTAGGCGCCGCCCTGCTGTCGTCGGACCTGCCGCTGGAGGCGCCGCTGGAGGGCGGCGGCGCGGCGCGCGCGCGGCGCGGCCCGGGCCGGCCCCGCCTGCGCTCCGCCCCGCGCGCGCCCTCGCGGCGCCCGCGCCGCCCCCGCGAGCCGCTCCTGGTGCCCCTCGCGCCGCCGCCATAGGTACACATATACAACTATCAATACACAACTTAACACATTCCTGACGCAACATTTAAACAAGGGCCTTGCTCGCAACAACTCTAAAGCCATTCAACTTCAGCATACCTTATTCCTATATATGCCAAATGTTGTGGCATGTATGTCAATGATTAACTTTTAATTTAATATTTTGAAATGATCAAGTAACCATAACTTAAAATGACGAATTTATCTAAAACCCTAACTGCTGTTTTGTAAAATGGTTTAAAATATTAAATACCTATTAACACCTTCACTGCTGAACCATAATCATGTTTCAATCAGTATTTAATTGTATTATATACATACACTTGGCATTAAAAATATGTATTCAGTTAATCTTACTTTGAATGGCGTTTTAGTGTTCACTTTGAAAGTCCTTTCAGCTAATTATAATAGCAATGACTTTGTTTTTTACCAAATGTTAATTACATTAACTCTAATTTATTTATTTTACAGATATGAACAATAATACTGCCATAAAGAAAATTACGGAGAATATTTTATTTTCACCCACCTCTAGTGCAATAACAATATTTTTACCCGTGTACAAATCGAATGCTTTTAGTTTGCTTAGTCTAGTTCAAAGTCTAACTTTGTTTTAATTGTACATATATTTTTAACTAATTTAATACGGAACTGGTAAATTAGGTACTTTGTATATTAGGTTGATAAATAAATACACGTTTTAATAACTATTTGTTTGTTTTATTTATTGTGAAGTAATTTTGATTTCGGACGCTTTCAATATTACAAAATACTTCTTGTAATATTGAATGAGGTCATCAACTTTTGTAGTTGACTGTACTTTGTTGCCCAATACTGTACTTTCAGGGAAGTTGGCAAGCAGTTTTTGAAAGCAGTCGACCGCCAAAATCTTTAAAACATTTAAATTGCATTGCAAAAAGATTGCGCTGTGATTGGTCAATCGGGCTCCGCACCGCTCCGCTTATTATGTATACACACCCATACATGGATACACAAAATTCTACTACTTTACGATTATTAGTCTTCTTCTTCATCGAGTGGATGGTCACCAATCCTGGTATCAGAGTTATTGAGCCGCCAAAGGCCTCTGACATGGCTCATGTAACGACTACTATCCCTAGAAAGTCGGATCGTGAGCCGAGCGCTCAAACCACAAGACTACGGAGGCTGTTGCGATTATTAGTTATGACATAGTAATTATTATGCTTACTTCCTTGTCTTCTAGTGTTATGAGAAGTGTATTATAATTAATTTTCAGCTTAGAATCATTACATTGAAGGTCGTCTCACAATAATTATTATTTTTAATAATAATAAATCCATTGTTTACTGTTACATGTTATAATTCTAAATTGTTTTCTTGACATTTGACCCACCTAAATTATGCATTTATATTTTACTAGACATACTACCACGCCTTTATCGTTTAACAAATAACCATTATCTTCAATTAGATACTCTGTTGGTAAAAATTTGAAAGTAAACAAACACTGTTAAAGAGTGTTTTTGTCTTTTTCATCTGTGGCTAATAGCGGATGTCGGAAAGAAATAAACTATTTGATAGCTAAAACGCTGTTTCTAAGGGTTTACCCTGTAATTTCCGCTGGCCTGCGGGTTGGTGATCTCAAACCCGAGATGTTTTTTTTTGCTAGACCCGGGAGTTCAGTCTTGGCAGGCGAGTGCAAGTACCACTAGACCACAGAGGCGTTAATTAGGACACCTCAAGAAAATCCGTTCTGTTGTTTTTAAGATCGGTGCGAAAGTACACAGACTGCTTTTTCTAAATTCTCATATTGGTCCTGTGGGTAGTTTCAATTCAATGGCTACCCTCACATCACACTGTTATTAATAATATCTTCAGTCTGCCCGCGAACGCGATTGGTGCCATCCACAGCACAGAGCAATCCTTTCAATTCGTCGGGAAATACAAAGTAAGTGACTTACACTTGCTTTATAAATTCTTTACTGCGAAACAAAGCAATTGTATTAATTTTCTTAGCGAATCGATGTTTATTTCTTTCAATGTGGTCTTGCTAAAACTTTGCCAGTTCAATAACGTTGCAGGAGGTCTGAAACAAGTCCTTTTATATATTTATTTATTATAGATATTAAAAAGTAAGACGATTCCGTGCTTCGGAGGCCACGTCGGTCCCGGTTACTTTCTACGGATAGTAGTCGTTACATGAGCCATGTCAGAGGCCTTTGGCGGCTCAATAACTCTGACACCAGGATTGGTCAGGTTTAAATTAATAACTACCAACTTTACTGGTTTCTTAGGTTCATACGAACACTTCTTATTTTGAATTGAAACTAAGTTTACGGATACACTTTTATTTTACATTTTTATTTGACGTTTTTATCTATTACCAACTTTGACTATAAACTTAAAACTACGACAATACATAAGACAGTATTGCCTAGTCTGGCACGGTGGTCCGCGCCTCCGCTAAACATTCTAATTAATACATCTTGTCGTCAGAATGTCGTGATCACAGTACTTTTACAACTCCCGCTTTGTTTGTTCAAACTTTTTCTATATTTATGTTCGTCTCCTACTATGAATTTCGTAATTTATTGATTGTAATGGAAAAATAGTTGGAATGAAAAGATATTTTGTGTTTGTTTGTGAATGGTTCAATGATCTGATGATTAGTTTAGTTCCGCTACTCGCCGCTTTGGCGCTAGTAGTGAGGGATGTATCAATAATGAGCTTTAATTTTTGTTATTAGTTATTTTATACTGAGAAAGCTGTTTTCCATGGTTTTAGTGCATGCTCCCGTGGGAATTGAAATCCCTAAATTCCCAGTTATGTACCTACACTTTATGGATGGATTTAAATAGTGGTCTATGTCCTCCTAACCTACTGATATTTTCGGTGAGACGAGAGGCCTTTGCCCAACAGTGGGATATTACAGGCTTATACTTTACTATACTTCACTATGTCCTTAAGTATAACTGACATCGATAGACAGTTACTTTTCCAAGTTTAACTTTTAATCGTAAGTAATTGTACTTAAATCGATACGAACTTAAGTTACTTAACCTAATTAGGTTTTTAAGTACTTAGATAATATCTGAAGTAGGAAAGTTCTTGAGATAGGTATTAATGATAATTTAACTGATTTTTATCGATATCTCCCACGAATTAGAGGTGAGTTAAAACCGCAAATAAATTACGAATTCAGATCAGGATTCAGTTAAACACAAGACACACTGAACGTAACATAACGTTGTGTAGTCACTACATAGTATAAAACAAAGTCGCGTCTGTTTGTCTTCTGTTTTTCTGTATGCTTAAATCTTTAAAATTACGCAACGGATTTTGATGCGGTTTTTTGTAATAGGTAGAGTGATTCAAGAGGAAAGTTTTTATGTAAAAAAAATCCCGAAATTCCCACGGGAACGGGTACAACGCGGGTAAAACCGCGGGGCGCTGCTAGTTTCAAATAAAAGTCGCTTGTAGCGAAAATAGTCGGACCCGGTTGTTTCAATCGTTAGACCATGTCGGAGGCCTTCAGGCAGTCTAAAAACTCCGACTCCAGGGTTGACCACTGACCTACTCCATCTTACTTACTTTGCATAAATTGCGGTTACCAACTTAATGTGTGTTTTTGATATTCAATGTTCAACTTTGATAGTATTTAGTTGGGAGACGGGGGGGTCGCTAGTTACATTTTTATTTAAGCGCTACCGTGCTCTTTGCTGCAACAAATAACAAGTATTAGCCTGTAATGTCCTACTGCTGGACATAAGGATCTCAGCTCACTGAAGATATCAGTACAGTGAGGAGGATAAGGCGTTATCATCACGCTTGCCTACTGCGAGTTTGGTGATCTCAAACCCGAGCCATGTTTGAAATGTAGGAAACATGTTTTTTGGATTGATCTGGGAATTGAACCCGAGACCTCAGTCTTGGCAGACGAATGCACATGCCACTAAACCATTTTAATACAAGGCTTTTCCCTCTTTAGAAAACTCTGACATCAGAATTAGGCAAAAACTTAATCAACTTAAATACCTACAGATAAATTGAGGCTTTATTTCTCCGAATATAAGCAAAATGATACGCTCCACAAACGGTGTAACAATTACACATAATATTGTTACGCGTTCTCTTACAAGTGTAACACACAATTCGCTTCAACCAAACATGACTTTTAATTATAATTTCAGTCACATTCAGATCATCTTATTATAATCTCTGAGTCAGCGTGCGAACCGACCAACGTGCACACATGCATACCGTTACTCGAACAAATTGTAGAAATCTCACATCTCTAATGGTTGTCACATTTTCCTTGTGTTTAGAAAGTTAATTTTTGTTATCGAGAATTTATTTTTATCTATGTAGTTTATAGTCTATATATTAGTCTATAGTTATTAGCTGAGATTACTCGAAATCATTTTCGCAATATCGCTGATGACTTTATTGTGGGAATTTCGTGATGATATTAGCTCATATTTAACTCAAAGTTCAAACCTGCCACTACTGAGTTACTTCAAAGTTTGTTGTTTTTAGTACCTATATAAAATCGGTTCGACTATTTGGGCGATACCACAGAATAGACAGACTTACTTTCGCGTTAGGTAGTTAGTACTATTTAGTACCTATATACTAGTCGACCCGGTAAACGTTGTTTTGCCATATATCACTATTAATTGAGATGTCAGCTATCCTATCTTTCAAGTTGGATCACATTGCACACGGTGTGTACATCAAATTAAAAATCGGTTCACTAGTTTATGAGTCCATCGGGGACAAACAATGTGACACGTAGGTATTAATATAAAGATATATGTGTCACGTCACACGTGTCACGTTGTTTATCACGATATTTAAGTAAGCAAGTGACTACCTTTACTTTATTTATTTATTTTTTGTCCATCCAACAACATACCTATTAAAAAAGACTCCGACGAACTGCGAACCTCCGCCATTTTGAAATCAGTAACAAACATATAACAAAAATAACAGAAAATCAATTAGGTATACGCGTAGGACATCACAATTATGATAACACTGATGCAGACCTAGTACTAAGCACCTAATTATTGTATACTTAATATATCTTTATTACTTGCGAGCACCTACTTGTTTACATATAAACCTTGCATCGCATTACAATGCGCTGCGTATACGCAGGTTCCTGGTAACGAATCGCTTCCGCATGTAATTGTCGCCGTGAGGTCTTCAATTCATTGCTATTAGCCTTCTAGGGAAGACAATACATTACCACTACGTACAACTAGGTCGGTAGAGCTTAAAAAGGTATGGAATGGAAGATGCGTACTTTTATACTTGTGATCAACTAGCTGTGGTTCACCTGCAGTGCGTCCAATCTCGTAGTATTTCTGGCTTTTTATTCTATACTTGACTAACATAAATACAATAAAAAAAGAATCAAGAAAGTCGTGTTAGTTATACCATTTATAACTCGAGAACGGTTGGACCGATTTCGTAGAACATCTTCGAACGATTTCGTAGAACATAAGTATACGATAGATAGAGCTGAAGAGTTTGTTTTGTTTGTTTGTTTGTTTGTTTGTTTGTTTGTTTGTTTAAACGCGCTAATCTCAGAAACTACTGAACCGATTTGAATAATTCTTTTTGTAATAGATAGCCACATTCAACGGGAAGGTTATAGGCTATTTTTCATCCCGAAATTCCCACGGGAACGGGTACAACGCGGGTAAAACCGCGGGGCGCTGCTAGTTATAGATATTGATGTACTACATTCACTCTTTTTTTAAATATCGTCCCACTGCTGGGCAAACAGCCACTCTTTACGATATAAATATTCACCTTTCTCTTGAATATAGCAACCAAATACAAAAATAATTATCCGAATGGGATTGGTAATTCGAACATACAAACAAAATTTTATTACAAACTTTATAATATTAGAATAGATTAATATACGCGTAGTTAAACATTACATAATTATCTATTATCAAACCGCCTTTTATCTATACTATCTATACTAATATTATAAAGCTGAAGAGTTTGTTTTGTTTGTTTGTTTGTTTGTTTGTTTGTTTGTTTAAACGCGCTAATCTCAGAAACTACTGAACCGATTTGAATAATTCTTTTTGTAATAGATAGCCACATTCAACGGGAAGGTTATAGGCTATTTTTCATCCCGAAATTCCTACGGGAACGGGTACAACGCGGGTAAAACCGCGGGGCGCTGCTAGTGCTTTATATAACCATTTATTTTAACTTAACATTGTAGTATCTTTTGTACCGTAAAATCCATTTTAATAAGTATGAGAGTACACCAAAACCATTTCCAATTAGTGTTGCCGGTAATATTGAAATACTCCGCCGTTACATTGTTAACTCGTATTGCAGTTACTGGTGTGTGAAAGTTTCAGTGAACTGTAAACTGGGGGTGGTTTGAAAATGCCGCGATAACGGGTGGTTGGAAACACTGATTGGAAATCACCTTTTGTTTTGGTTGGGTGATAGTATTGGTTATTCATTCATCCATTTCGAGGTTAGTGGTCAATCCTGGTGTGGGAGTTTTTTAGACCGCCCAAAGACCTTCGGCATGGTGTAACGATTGAAACAACAGGGATCGACTGCGTAGAGTGCCATCAAAAGCATTTTTTAATATATTTTTTTGGTTATTGAAAATCTACTATGTATGGGTTGATTACAAAACTTTGCTAGACTGGAAATAATACGGTAAAACTAGGCAGGTCAATAAGTAAGGGCGTATCTATACTAATATTATAAAGCTGAAGAGTTTGTTTTGTTTGTTTGTTTGTTTGTTTGTCTGTTTGTTTGTTTGTTTGTTTGTTTGTTTGTTTGTTTGTTTGTTTAAACGCGCTAATCTCAGAAACTACTGAACCGATTTGAATAATTCTTTCACTGTTAGATAGTCTATTTATCGAGGAAGGCTATAGGCTACATTTTATCCCGAAATTCCCACGGGAACGGGCACAACGCGGGTAAAACCGCGGGGCGCTGCTAGTTATACGTATATGTCGGAGGCCTTTAGGCGGTCTAAAACTATAACCTTCCTCAATAAATAGACTATCTAACAGTGAAAGAATTATTCAAATCGGTTCAGTAGTTTCTGAGATTAGCGCGTTTAAACAAACAAACAAACAAACAAACAAACAAAACAAACTCTTCAGCTTTATAATATTAGTATAGATGATGTCATTATACTCAATACTTAATTAGTACTTATTTAAACCTTATAATAATATCCCTTCTGTAATTACGTAGCAAACTACAATTATCGGTTATTAAATAAAATAATTATTCGCTAAAAGCTCCTTACAAGTTGATATTATTAAATATAAAACTAGTTTTCACAAGCCTTGAATCCTTTTTGTCAAGACGATATTTGAAATACTTTTTGATTGTGATATTTTGTAATGCAATCAGCGGATTTGTAGAGTCAAATTAGTTATAATTAGATTGTTAAATACAAGGTATTATTTAATTTAATTTTTTTTTAAAGATATTCAGTTTAAACTTTACACGAGACAAGAACGGACGAGACAAGATCTAAGCACACATAGGGACAGACAGACAGCGGAAAGCGACTTTGTTTTATACTATGTAGTGATAGTGAAGAAAAGAATAGGCACAGAAACTAAGAAAGAATGCATTATATTTGCTCAAGAATTCTATATTCTACCGTCAAATCTATGACTTAAAGAGTTAGGTCTCAAAATAGATGATCTAACTCCTAAATAGGGCATGATATCCGGTCAGTAATTGTGATAATTACGAAACATCTGTCCGCGTGGACATACGATATGAATGAATGTGACCGGTCAGTTATAAGTTTAAAAATAACTTAATCTATATATATAAAAATGAAACCCGTTTTTTGTTGTCGTCGCATCCCGCGTGAATGGCTGGACCGATTTCACTAATTCTTTTTTTGTTGTATTTGTTATTATTAGGAGAAGGTTCTTACGGAAAAAAATATTAAGAAAATCTCTCAGAAATATTGAAAAATATACATTTAATTTTGCATATTTAAAAAAACACGCGTAACGAATGTCAATGTCATTCACAGCCATAGACTTATTGAAAGAGCATTGTTTGTTCGGAAAGTAGTGCATCATTGCTACGCTAAGGCGGTACGAAGTTCGCCGGGTCAGCTAGTACTTGATAATTTTAATATATAAAGAGGTAAAGTTAATAACTTTGTTTGTTTGTTTCTAAGGGATAATCTGAGAAATTATCAATCCGATTTAAATAATTCTTTTGGTAATGGATAGCAACATTCAAGGGAAAGGCCCTTAGTGTTCTTCCACCGTTAACATACTCAATGCATCTCCATCGGTTAGACAGACTCCTTAGCTACATTCCTTCAAAATATTCTTCTGAAATCCAACCGAAAGAATTAAAACTAGCAAAAACTGTTGATAACATCCTAGCTATGCGCGGGGCGTTCTGATGATATATGCGAACAAAAAACATTACCCTCCTTTCCGGCGGTCGGGTAGGAACTACAAATGATCACCGTTTGTAGCTGTCAACGTGTGATTAATGTATTTGCGAACGATGTGGAAAATAGGGCATTGATTTATGGAAGAATATCGGGTAGGTATGTGCTAATTGGGGAGACATTTCTATAATAAGTAAGTTCGAATAGGGTAGTCGCCTAGACAACCCTGGTATCGGAGATTTTAAGACTCCGACATGGCCTAATTATTGAAACAACCAAGACAGACCATTTAACGTGCTTACCATGGTAACATAGCAAGTAGAATTCCCAATATCGGCCACCCATCCAAGCTGTACGTTGCTTAACAACCATGAATAGCTCAAACCCAAACATTGTCTGAGTTTTTCCAAAAAACGATGGCGTTCCTAGCTAAAACGTATCCTCATTAGAGTCCAACCTTTTAAAATCCAAATCACTGGGAAAAAATAATTAAAATCCTGTATTTGCCACTGTGGGAGGGTGAGGTAATGACAAGATACTGGAACGGAACGGAGTCCTTTTTTTGGACAACTAAGGATTATAAGAAACTGATTTAGAGTAAAAAATATAAAAAAAATGCACAACATGATCGGCCATAAATAATTCATTATTTCATTTCGATGTGTGTCAATGATTTAATTAAAATATCTTATACTAGCTGCGCCCCGCGGCGTTACCCGCGTTGTACCCGTTCCCGTAGGAATTTCGGGATAAAATGTATTCCATATGTTATTCCGATGTATAACCTACATTACTGTTAAGTTTCATCCAAATCCGTTCAGTAGTTTTTGCGTGAAAGAGCAACAAACATACATCAATACATCCATACATATGTACATACATCCTCACAAACTTTCGCATTTATAATATTAGTAGGATTATGTTCTTAGAGTAGACTGATTAAAATCCTATTCAACTGTCTCTGAGTAATTGATTGAATGTCAAGGGAAATGCAATTTTGGCAGATGTCAAAATTGCATTTACCTTGACATTAAAAAAGAGCAGATCGTTATTAAGTTAAATTAAAAACGATAAAGTCATTCATCAACAAAATAGTTCTATTTAAATAACAGCATAAAACGATCAGTAGCAACAACAACAAAAAATAGGATATGAGACATTATACCCCTTAAAACATCTATCAGGAAAACCAGTTTCTAAAGAACCTTAGCTTCTGCTTGGTGTTCTAACATTAGTTTGAAGACAAGAGGTCTTGTTTTACTGGTCTTACGCAAGAGGGTAAAAAGTTGAGGGGTGGTAAATGGTGGCTGAGCGTCGAATGAGTGATGTCTTTACAAGCTAGAGGAGTTGTCAGTACGGATTACCGACTACCCACATTTTTAGAATGGAGGGAGGTTGTCAAACTTTTGCTAAAAGGCCGGAAGTATGGTATCTGAGTTATTGAGGTTTTTGCACAGCCGATATTACTTTACTAACCTAGTGACCCAGAAAAGTTAATCAACTAGCAGTGGCCCGCGGGTTTACCAGCCTTGTGTCCGTTCCCGTTGAAATTTTGGGACGTTGAATGCGACTATCCATTACAAAAATAATTATTCAAATCGTATTGGTACTTTCTGAGTTTAGCGCGTTCAAACAAGCAAAATTAAAAAAAGATACTTTTCAGCTTTATTACTTACGAGTATATTATATTGTATAGATAGACTAGCAGCGCCCCGCGGTTTAACCCGCGTTGTGCCCGTTCCCGTGGGAATTTCGGGAATTTTTTTACATAAAAACCTTCCTCTTGAATCACTCTACCTATTACAAAAAACCGCATCAAAATCCGTTGCGCAATTTTAAAGATTTAAGCATACAGACAAACAGACAAACAGACACGAAACAGAGACGACTTTATTTTATACTATGTAGTGATGAACCAACATAATAGTAAAATACATAATCATAATATTAAAAAAAAAACAAGAAACATTTGAGATCCACAATGGTTCCCTCGATAACATATAGCGCGAAAGACGAGTGTATCCGTTTGTACAGTTTTTTATCGAAATCAAAACGTTACTGCTCTCAAGGGCGGTTTTTTGACCCAAAAAATGTATCACATAACATCCCACGTGGCGAAACACGAAAATAAATTAAGAAAAACGTGTTTTTCATTACGTGACGATCGTGTTATGACTTACATTATTTATTTATGAATTTTTAGGGAGACATTTTTAGATTTTGTAAGCGATATGGTTTGGGCGGAATTTAAACTTTTAAATCTAAGGATTATCACTACATAGTATATAACAAAATCGCTTCTCGTCTGTCTGTCCCTATGTATGATTATATCTTTAAAATTACGCAGCAGATTTTGATGCGGTTTTTGAATAGATAGAGTGATTCAAGAGGAAGGGTTATAAGTATAAAAATTCCCGACATTCCCACGGGAACGCGCAAAACGCGGGTAAAACCGCGGGGCGGTACTACCGTATATATAATTAAATCATGATGCTTAGATCACTGCTAAGCAATTGCTTCGGCTAAGCCTTGTTAGTACCGACTATTTATCTCGGCCTAAGTACGGCATTTAGAGAACTAGTTTTTATAAGAGAGTTATTTGATTCAATGCAGGTTATTCAATTTAACTTGATTTGTTGAGTTCTAGTCGTGTTCGGTACATTTTTATGGTAATTAGGGTGGATTTATAGGGCTTCTTCAATCTCGGTGAAGACAGCAAGTTTATTTATTGACCTAGTTCATCTGTGACTCTCGGTTTATCAATTATCTTATCAACTAGCCGCGTTGTGCTCGTTCCCGCAGGAATTTGGGGATAAAAGTAGCTTAAGTTACTCCTTGTTACATCAGTTGTAAAGTCCCGTCAAAATCGGTCCAGCCATTAAAAAAATTAGCAACAGACAAAATTTAATAAAAATTTAGTTTTCGTATATATGTATCGTGTCTTAGCAGTTATTTTAATATTACAAACAGACACTTAAATTTTATATCTTTGTATGTATAGATTCTAATTTTATCTATGGTAAGTAAAGAATAGGAACTCAAAAAACTAGTATATCTTTAGTAAGCCTGCCCTACTTACGAAATGAAAATTCATAAATATTGTAACCTTCTTTCAATATTTTTGAAACGAAGTTCCTTATTTTGAATAACCGTGTCTCATGCAAGAACCTTTTTTTTCATGGTGTAGTTTGACTAAGCGATGTTAGTTCATTGCAATTGTTAAGCAACGTGCAGTTTGCCCCTTACTTGGATGGGTGTCTGATAGTGTCATTTTTATCTGTGCACTACGTTACTTCGGAAGTTCAGCAGTCCCGGTTGTTTCAATCGTCAGACCATGTCGGAGGTCTTTAGGCGGTCTAAAAACTCCGACACCAGGTCTGACCACTAACCTACTCGAAAAATGAATGAATGAATGAATGAATGAATGTGACCTTTAAAACAAAAGTAATTGAGCTATCCGTTTTTCATCACGAGTTTTAATCAAAGAGTGAACAGTTAGTACTTTCAAACGGGGATTCCTAATACTATACTATTATACCACTGACGTCACAGTCTGTATACCTAGTGCAGTAATTAACAGCTGTGATAATTACAAGTTGACTTTTAATAGTTGACCGATCTCAAAAACAATAAGAAAAAATCAGTTTACAAATGTACAGATAAATGGCCGGCTGATCTGTTTATCTTAGATAGCATATTTAAAACTAGCGGCAGCCCGCGGTTTTACTCGCGTTGGGCCCGTTACCGTGGGAATTTCGGGATGGAAAATAGCCTATAACCTTCCCGTTGAATGTGGCTATCTATTACAAAAATAATTATTCAAATTGGACGGATAATTCCTGGGATTACCCCAAACATACAAACAAACAAACTTACAAATTTTACCTCTTTATAATATTAATTAGTATAGATTAAGGCGGTAACAAAGACCATTTAAATTAATTATATTTATTATTTTGTCACTACTGATATATATATCTCCAGTGAGATGAGAGGTCTTTGGCCAGCAGTGGGACATTACAGGTTAATACTTTTTTACATACAAAAGTGATGCTAATTTAAAAGAAAATATATTAAAATACGTGAGTGACAAAGCCGACTACTAAACTCGTCCATCCACAGCTAGTAAACTAGCTCAGTTAAACAACGTCTTACCAACTTTTTTCACGTTAGTGCTCACTGACGGATACATCCGAACGAAACTATTTACGTAGTCAATGGGGTGCGAAAATGTGGCGAAGATAAATAGGTGTCGTCTCGGGGGTAGTTTTTGTGAGCCCACTAATGATATGTCGCGATGACGGCATTTACAGGGGATGAAGATTTACCCCAATTTTAAATATTCCAACGCCTCTTCATTTAAGAAGTGCTTATTTCTTGATACCTTTGTATCGTCTAGCGGTACACGATTTAGGAAATTCTAGCAGTACCCCGCGGTATTACCCGCGTTGTGCCCGTTTCCGTTTGAATTTCGGTATGAAAAATAGCCTGTACCCTTCCCGTTGAATGTGGCTATTAATTACAAAAATAATTATTGAAATCGGATTGGTATTTTCTGAGATTAGGGCGTTCAAACTAAAAACTTCCTCAGCTTTTTAGTATGGATGTATCTTCACAAATACGACAGTAGTTCTGTCCGTCCATCCATGTCACGTTAAAACAAAACCCAGACCTAAGCTTAGTGTTTAATAGCGAGTCTATACCCAGACCGTGATATCACAATCAATATGGATTTCCCATTAGCATAACAATTCACTCAGCTGCGGTTGTAAATATACATGCAAATATCAACTGTATGTAGGTACTGTTAGAGCAGTTGGCTCTCTATCATTGCTGGGCAAAAATTGCTTGTACTTCGAAAAGCATTTGAAGCAGTTAGCTTTCTACCAATGTTGGGCGAAATGTAGGTACTTCGAAAAGCGTTTACATTGTGCGAGTATACTTTACCTAAGAAAACGTATACCAATGCCTTCTTGATGATATCCAAAATCAATTTGTAGAATTCGCGGTGTTATGGACGGTATTGTGAATTTTGAAAACCTGGATAGATTTGTAGAAGTATGATCACGTTACATAAAATGGTTGACTACCAATTTCCCTGACTGTACATAATACGTATGGACAGTGCTTTCAGTATTGATATCGATAATGCCTTCTATGTGTATCATCGGGCAGAAAAGTGGCTATAAAAATTAAAATATTTCTATTTTTATTGTAAAGAGGTAAAGTTGGATGTTTTCATGCAGATTATATGTATATTATATATAGGTCTTTTTTGTTCAAATTCTCACTCTACCTAAGCTAAAATTGAACCTAGTAGCTATACTAATTATATTATGAGCTAGGTTCTGATGTAAAGGCACTCTTGTAATAAGTAAGTCAACAAGTTAATTGACGGCTATAGTTCAAACTTTAAATTTCTTCAACAAAATCAGTTTTTATTAAGTTTTGGCGCCAAAGGTCTTCTTTTGAACGTACAATTTAATTGGTTTTGGACGAGGAACGTACAACTGTTATAGACGAGGGTCTCAAAAATCACAGTACAATAGTTGAACTGTACAACTGTTTTAACTACTATTGTACAACTGCAATACAGTCAATTAATTGTAAATTATTTATCAAACACTTACGTCACCGCCTGTACCTCCCGCGGCACAATATTCAGGTGCGACCGTCTGGCGCACTGCACTCTAATTAATAATAGCTTCCAATTCATTAACGGGTGTATTTCATACGGTTAACTGATTTATATGGCAACAAAACACCTTTATGGTACCTATTTTTAATATTGCAAATAGAGAATTTTGTTCGCGACTGTATTTTTGTTTTTATTTAATAACTTTGTTTCGCTCCACGGGTTACCCGTGTTGTACACGTTCTGGCAGGAATTTCACGATGTTATGTATCCCATGTGTTAAACTGATGTATTACCTATATTACTGTAAAGTTTCATCCAAATCTGTGAAGTAGTTTTTTTGTGAAAGAGTAACAAACATACATACATCCATATGAGTATGATTGGATTCATTTTTTCAGATTGTCTATGAAATCATTCAAAACATGGCTTGGGTTTGATATCACCAACCTGCATGAGACAAGCGTGGTGATAACGTCTAATCCTCGTCACTACTATCTTCAGTGAGATGAGAGGTCATAGCCCAGCCAACTTTTTATCACATTTTCCGTAGCTTATGAAAGTCGTATTGTTTCCTTACGAATCCTGGAATAGCTTGCTTTCTAGAATACTTTTAGTAATGTGAAAGGGTACGCTTACAGAATAGTAACAATAATCAATTTCAATTTGGACATTGTTATAAACTTACCCTTTTAGCCAATTTCGCTTAAAAAGTCTAGCCAAAGTCTAACCATTTGTAAGACAAAGTTTTAATGTCTATTGCTTTATATTTTTTTAATAAAACAATAAAGAAGAGCACTTCAAACATTCCAATTTCAAATTGTCACTGGCAAATTAACTTCTGCATTCGATTTTCAAAACTTTGTCCATTGCCTCGCTAATGGCGGGCGAAGTTTTTAAATTTGAATTTGTTTGGCTTTGGTTCGAGTTCAGAGGACGTTTTATTAGTTTGTGTATGTTCCGTACAATAAAATAATGACAATAAAAGTTTTCAGACGATATCTCGGCTGTAATGTAATGGCGGCAGTCGCGTGACTCCGCTCCGTTCGAATTTCGAACGTTGACAGAAACGAATTGCTTTCTGAACGTTACCAACATAAGAAACGGCTGAATAAAATGAATTTAAAAATGGAATTGGTTCTTGTTCGATTTAAATCGAAAATGGGGTTGATTATATTATATTAGTCTTTTGTAGAAAAAAATAATGCTTTTAGTTTATGATTAGTTTTCGATAGGTATTTATTGTTATAATGGAAAAGTCTGGTTAGAAAGGTAATTTATGAATAGAAAAGAGAACTGGAGCTTTAGTATAGACGACATTGATATTTGCGGAACTCTCTATACTCTATAGCTACGAGTATAGTTGTCTGAAACCCGAAATCAGCCTGAAATGAGATACATAAGACAGGTTAGGTATAAAAGACTACCTAACCTAACTTAGAACCTAGACGTACTGAAGGTAAACGAAAACATTCTTAGCATTTAACCAGATTTTTACTAACCAGCTTTAGCTGGTTTTATAAAATGTTTTTGCCAAATCCAATGTTTATTAAGCTATTGCATAGCTTCTATCGCGGGCCTTGAGCGCGGGGACCGAATCCAGAAATTCCGTAACGAAAAAACCTCACGCAAAAAACCTAACGCTCCCCACCAACGCCATCTAGTGATAGAAAAAATAACTATGCAATAGCTTTACCGCGGCAGTCCCCGAGTGCCACACGTCTTTTTTTGTTTAATTATTTTGCTTATACAATTTCATTTATACCAACTAATAGTTCTAAGATCCTCGAAACGTATTCGATTACGTCCAAGTCTCGAATCCAACTCGATTAATTTCGTAACACACTTGGCCAACCATATTTCATAACTCAGATGCAGTCGGTACATAACTTTAAGTGTCTAATGCATGCCTGATTTATTATTACCTAGGTACCTATAAACCTTCATAAACATATGTAGTAGAGTTTAGATATATGTAGTTGCCTCTTTATAGATACAGGTGTAAGTTTATAGTTAGCGAGTTTACCATCTGCGTTTATCATCGGTCTTACCAGCCTCCGTGGTCTTGTGGTTTGAGTTCCGGGTTCGATTCCCGGTGGGGATATCTTACAAAAATAACTTTGTGAGACTGTCCTCAGTTTGGTTAGGGCATTACAGGCTGAATCACCTGATTTCCCGAAAAGTAAGATGATTTAACATTCGCCATGAGCTTACATCGCTTAATCAAAGTGCTAAAGATTTTCTCTTTTTCAACTTTTCTTTGCAAGAGGCAGAGAAATGTTGATAAAGAAGAAGAGAAAGAGAATCGAACAGGGATTCTAAAATATCTTCGTTCGTAAAGTAAAATCTCTTCCACAATGGACAAAGCAAGTCCCGATTCCTATATCATTACGTTGGTATTATTAAATTCAATTATTTTAATATCGCTACGAGCAATTGACTCCAATGCCATTCGTAATATGCAAATGTATGAAATTGAAGAATCACATACAAAGTAAGGAGTATTGTGGTACAAATTATTTTATGATATACCCACTTGAAGGTTGCATTCTTTACTTACTAGCAGCGCCCACCGGTTTCACGCGCGTTGTGCCCGTTTCCGTAGGAATTTCGAAATGAAAAATAGCCTATAACCTTCCTTGATAAGTGGACTATCCAACACTGAAAGATTTTTTTAAATCGGACCATTAGTTCCTGAGATTAGCGCGTTCAAACAAACAAACTCTACAGCTTTATAATATTAGTATAGATAACCATGGTAATTTGAGACCTTATGGCCCAAATACACTACTAGCTTCACCTAAGTGTTTTCGTTGAAGCAGTGCGTAGCCCAATCGACCAACTACAACGGCCACCCATCCTAATAGGGGCGACCTGCACGTTACTTGACAATTCCGATGAGTTATCATCGTTTATCTCAACTACGCCGCGAGCGCTACCGTGCGACTAAACCGTAATAGATGTGCAGCATACTTAAATGAAAATTCCAAATTAAAAAACTATCAAACGTTTATTTTGTAAACAATTTTATATACATACCATCACAGAACCTATAATCCCTAATTACTTAAAATACATTTAAAAACTATTGCGCAATACTCCAATCCAAAATGCTGTATTCGAAAACACGAACTACCATACCTAGGTACTCTTTTTTAAAACCATTTGTTTTTATTGTAGTCTATGGGTAATTAAATCACCGCATTTAAAAATATTAAGTCCTCATAATTTTTTTTGCCAATCAAAACCGTGAATCTCTTTTATAAGCTTATCAATCGCCAGGACATTTTAATTATAATCGAATGTTGCTTCTAGAATAGTCGAAAATCTAATAACTATTTGATTTTAATTATTTTTCTTCTATAGAAGTAAATTGTCTTTGGTAGAAAACTCGTTAATCTTTTTTTAATTCAACGAATCTTTTTACAATTCCATTTTTAATTTAACTGACATCCGAACACTGAACCTCATCATAAGCGAATTCAAAAATCGAAGGAGGTTGGATCTCTATTGCATTTTTTTTTACTTTCAATTCGAGATTGGAGTATTGCCATCTCTTTCACACATCAAGTTTCCATCAGTCTTTTTTATCTTCATCCTTCTCGAAGAAGTCTTCAGTCAGCGGCACGTGGCTGATCTGGTCGTACGTGTAGGCGTCGAAGAACCGTTGTGTCACATTCATTGCGTAGTCAATCGCGTAGTCTAGGATCGGACCGCCGAACTCTGACGCGAACATTTGGGCGTCAGAGTTGAGGACTTTGAGGATATTTGCGCCTAGAAAGTAAAGTAAAGTATTAGCCTGTAATGTGCCACTGCTGGGCAAAAGCTACTCACCTCACTGAAGATATCAGTACAGTGGGGATTATTAATATATTAAATGCGAAAGTTTGTGAGGATGGATGAATGTATGTTTGTTACTTTACACTGATGAAATTTTACATGGGATACATTTTATCCCAAAATTCCAGCGGGAACGGGTACAACGCGAGTAACGCCGCGGGACGCGGCTAGTGCTATTATAAACGATCGAATTGGCAAACCTCTTCTTCCATCCCCTACTTCGTAACCATCACCTACTACGCCGCACCACTACTACTACTACCTAGCCCACCGACTCAATAAGTGAGTACTCACTGATCCGCGGGTTCCCTCTGATCAAGTTGGTCAGGTTGAGCTTCAGGTCGGTCCCGTAGTCCGCCTTGTACTTGTACGAGTTGATCTTGTAATGCCCTTCGCCATCTTTGTTCAGCACCACGCGCTCTACGACTTCGAGGCGAACACGTTGGTTCCCTGGGGAAGAATATTGTTGATTAATGAGATGATAATATTTTTTATTAATTTTTCCTGGTACTATCTGTAATCAGTGGTCACTTTTAGCAAATATGTTGTAAGATTTTTGCTATGAAGCGTGTGTCTCCAGTGAGAACATCTACTCATATGTCTCTGCAGGATGTCTTTCCTTATGAGGCGTTTAACAATTAAGGAAATTGATAAAATAGAAATACTCACAGATGCGAACTTTAGCATGTCCCTCAGTATCGAGGTTGAAGAGTAGCAGCCTGCCCAGCAAGCTGTACACCCCGCGGATGGTGAAGTTGCAGTGCATGTCGAAGATGAAGGTGCGGGACTCGCGGCGGGAACTAGAAGAATGAGTATTGAGAATAGTGCTGGACTACTGATAAGCATTGAGAAGAATGGTGCAGTAGAACTTATGAATGAAACGAATGAAATCAATATTATAAATGCGAAAGTTTATGAAGATGGGTGTATGTTTGTTACACTTTCACGAAAAAACTACTGGACGGATTTTGATGAAACTTAATACATAGTTATATAGGTTATACATCATATTTACACATGGGATACATTTTATCCCGAAATTCCCGCGGGAATGGGTACAACGCGGGTAACACTTGCTAGTACTTAAATATACTTACGACACTTTATCAGGTACACAAGAACTGAGTCCAACCAGCTTAGCATTATGGAAAGTCATCTTCAGATTCCCCGGTAGAACTATACTGATGTTCTTGTCCAAGTATAAAGGGTCCAGGGGCGGGATACCCGCTTCCGGGATACCCTTGACGATCCCCGGGATCGCGTCCAGGGTGGCTTTTGTGAAACATTCATCGCTCAGCTCCGCGCAAGGGTGGATGTAGTCGGCTGAGGAAAATAAATTATAAATAAATTTAAAAGAATAACGGAACAGACTGGGGTTGAATTCCCGGGTAGGGCGTCATGTTTCCTACTTTTCAAACATGGCTTGGGTTTAATATCACCAACCAGCAGTAGACAAGCGTGGTGATAATGCGTAATCCTCCTCACTGTACCGATATCTTCGTTGAGACGAGAGGCCCTTGCCCAGCAATGGGACATTACAGGCTTGCACATTTATACATATTTACAGACGTTGTTTTTGATTTTTATGCTTAGAGGTGTGTGTAGAGATTTAATTGGTTTGACTAAGCGACGACATTATTATTCATTTAAAACGGGAACTTACGTACGACGGAGACTACTGTCGAGAGTTCCTCGACACGTTTCGGCCACATACGGTGGCCTTCATCAGTGCGGGGAGAGACGCTGTCGCTCTCGCTTCACCCACCTCCTGATGAAGGCCACCGTATGTGGCCGAAACGTGTCGAGGAACTCTCGACAGTAGTCTCCGTCGTACGTAAGTTCCCGTTTTAAATAAATAATAGTGACATTAACGTACGTTTCAATTAATAGTAAAATAAGCGACTACAGCTCGAAAACTGCTTATTACTGCAATGCTATATTAGCATTACCGATTTGTATGAACGTTAAATAGTCCCGACTGTCCCAACCATAGAGACCAATAAGTAAGTAAGTATTAGCCTCTAATGTCCCACTGCTGGGCAAAGGCCTCTCATCTCACTGGAGATCAGTACAGTAAGATCATTAACCTTCTCGAATGTACACTCGTAATACTCAAAAGTAAATAAGTACAATGTATCGTGATTGAATCCAATATTGATGTCAAGGAAGCTCATTACATCTTTAAAGTTAAGCTTGAATGAGTACTGTAATTACGTGCTTATGTTCTTATCAATACTCGAAATGAATAAAAACATTAATGCTTAATTATCGTATTCATTATGTTAGTGTTATTGTATTTGAGTGTGAATAAGATTACATAAACTTTTTCTACTTATAGGTACTTAGTTATTTTTTATGGGTGATCACTTTTTGAAGGGATTTGTCATGAGATATGTATAGGATGTACCATGGTTCTGCCCGCACTCTCATTTTAAAAACTGCCTACGAAAAATTGCGATTTTAACTAAACATAAGAACCAACTCAAAGAAACTGGCTATCAAAATAAGAAAACCGTATCGAATTCGGTCCATCCGTTTGGGAGCTACGATGTCATAGGCACAAACACACACACGCATACAGACAGCGATGTCAAACCAAAAACACCCCTTTTTTTGCGTCGGGGATTAAAAAAATATGAATTAATTGAGTATCATCTCTTTTTTCGGATGAAGAGTGAAAAGTAACAGTCAAAAGTTATCGAACTCTGATTAGAAAAACCAGACGGTCGTCAGGCAAAATGGTGTAACCGAAGAAATATATTTTTTCAAAATAAACGTTTATGTTGTATTTTAAAATTTTCCTTTTTTAAGTAGTTCTGTACAATAATACATTTGATGCGCACTTGCCACTTTAATAATATAAATATAAAAATAGAGAATTAGATTAATAAATAAAAATTTTAATGTAGTTTTAATCTTATGAATCATATTTTATGTAGGATATTTTCAAAAGGGGAGAATAATGATCTGTATAGGACTGTACCTAAATTGGGACGCTTTAAGCTGTCAATTTTAACTTCCTACCCTCAAACATATTATATTATATTACACATATTATATTACACAACTTACGCAAAGGTATCAGCTGCAAACTGCTATAAACACAAAAACTGAGCACTAACAACGTATATATTTCGTGTCTCATCGTACACACGTTCGCACACTGCTATATCTTACAAAAGTCTAGTTTTCGCAAGCCGCGCGACGGTCCAACACAATAACTAAATAAGTGTGTTTTCGCAAGTTTCGCCGGTGTGTTGTGTGAGGCAACGACGCCGAGTGGTTGGTTTGGTTGTCGCTCCGAGCTGTCTTTAATTTCGTAGTGATTAAACAACCTTCAAGGATTTAAGGTGCGGGTTAGTTGGTGAGACTTTTTGCGACAGAATTTGATATTTATTAAGTAGTTCGAATCTGTTAGGTAAGTTGTAACGAGGTTCTAGCGTTAAGTCTTCACTCCACAAAATAATATTGCGCGTAAATGTCAAGTACAAATTACTAAAGATAATTAGATCTAAAGTACTAGCTGCAGTTTCACCCGAGTTTTACTCGTTTCCATGGGAATTTCGGGATAAAAAGTACCATATATATTATTCCAGATTATAATCTATCTCTGTGCCAATTTTGATTCAGATCCGATCAATAGTTTTTGCTTGAAAGAGGAATAAACATGGAAACTTCCATACAGGCTGACAATTGCGCATTTTTAATATAAGTCAGTAGGACACGCAAGTCGTAAAACCACTCAGTATTCTATACTAATACGATATGGTTTGGAGTCATCGATGGATTGACTAACACCTGACTTCGATCGGCAATAAGCAGAAGAACATGCCGTCAAAATACATGTGAAATATTTGAATCTCATTTTCCAATATTTGACATTTAATAACAGAATGAATGTGTCGACATATGAAACATACTAGCAGCGCCCCGCGGTTTTACCCGCCTTGTGCTTTCCTTTGAGAATTTCGGGATGAATAATAACCTTATAGCCTTCCTCGAAAAGTGGACTATCCAACACTGAAAGAATTTTTCAAATCGGACCAGCAGTTCCTGAGATTAGCGCGGTCTAACAAACAAACTCTGCAGCATTATAATATTAGTATAGATTAAAAGTTTATCTGCTCTTAAATCACATATCTAGATTGATGCCATCCTTCCGATAAGTAATTTTAACTATTTTTCCAATATTTGACATTTGTTTACAAAGAAACAACATGTCAAACATGTCAAAAATGTATCTGCTTTTAGCGATCTAGGTCTAGGTCTAGCCGATCTAGATTTAGGATACCGATAAGTTAAACTACAATCAGATTTTCCAATATTTGAAGTATAGACAACGTCAAAACTCTTACATTACTGATACAGAGTGGAAATAGCCTTCCATATTAGTGTCCATTATTTATTCAAAGGTCCGCGCGTGTCTTCGCATTAAGTTGCAAGCATGACCCTCCTCTCCGGCGCAGTTGGGCAACATTAAGTGGCACACGGCTAACATACAAACATACAGAACATTCGGCGTTTGCCGGTTGCGGGTACAACTTAACTTAGAACTATCATTTGTACTACGTTTGAATTGATTTGAGTTTTGGTTGTATATCCATAGATTAATATTCAATAGATCGTGTAATAAGGGTTCCGTTTGTCCCTTTTGAGGTGCGGAATCCTAAAATAGGATTAACTTAATACTCAATAGAATCTTAAAGTATTTCGGTATTGCGTAATCTATGTCAAAAATTGATAACATTGCATGTTTTCTATTTATGACATTTTATTTCAATTTGTGGAAATTTATCAAGGACAAATTTCATAATTAATACACTTTAATTAAACTCAAACAATCTTTACCTTAACCCCTTCACTTCCCTTGGGGTAATTACAATTAACAATAATGTAAATAAAATCAAGATCACAAAAAACACAATAGGACGAGACACATTCTCTTAGCCATAGTTATAATTTTATCTTATAGTGTTGTTCGCAGTGCCTCACTTTGCGTCCGTTCCCGTAGGAATAACGGGAGAAAAAATAGCCCATAACCTTCCCGTTGAATGTGGCTATCCATTACAAAAAGAATTATTCAAATCGGATGGGTAATTTCTGAGATAATCGCGGACAAACAGACAAAACACAAACTCTTAAGCTTTATTATTTTAGATAGAATAGATGGTAATTATTCCAATTTCCATGTGCCTAAAATTAGTCGTTTTAAATATTTTAGTAACTAAAATTTCTCGAACAAATATTATTTAAGAAGCTAGGATCATTAGCATCGTAAAAAGGACGAAGTATGCCTTCTAACTAACTAACTAAACCATGTGGAATTCTAGGGTGTATTGCACAAGGCGCTGTTAAATAAACAAATGACATCCGTTTTAAATAGTGTTCTATTTCGTGCAATATAAAATACAATTTTGAATGAAAGCTTTTGTTTCTTGAACATATTTGGGCACTCGATTAAGGAGTTCTTTCGGTTACGGTTATTTTGATGTATAAAACCTATATTACTGTAAAGTTTCATCCAAATCAGTCATGTAATTTTTTCGTGCAAGAGTAACAAACATACATACATACATGCATCCTCAAAAAAACTCGCAACAAACTTTTTTTATTAAATTTTTTTATTAAAAAAATATATTATACGAGTATTAGTAGGACTTATCATCACTACATAGTATAAAACAAAGTCGCGTCTGTTTGTCTGTATGCTTAAATCTTTAAAATTACGCAACGGATTTTGATGCGGTTTTTTGTAATAGGTAGAGTGATTCAAGAGAAAGGTTTTTGTGTAAAAAAAATCCCGAAATTCCTACGGGAACGGGCACAACGCGGGTAAAACCGCGGGGCGCTGCTAGTTTATTATATAATAGTGCAAACTTTTCCACAATATTGCCAACAAGTTTCCAAACGAAAGAGACATTAACAATAATCAACGTGTTATTTTTAAATAAAGGTTATGAAACGGTTTAATGTATTCAAAAATCATGAAATAATTTTACGAAATTGTTTCACAATTTGAACTTGTGCTGTGTATGTTACAAGTCAACTCGAAAGGAATTAAATGATAACATCTTCCTGTATTTAATTACTACTTTATGTGTGTAACATGGGGCGCCACGGTACAAGCGACGGCGTCAAGGACGGCGAATAGCGATAAGAACTTTAAATTTTTTGAACATAAGCAACGCCCCGCAGTTTGACTCGCGTTGTACCCGTTCCCACGGGAATTTCGGGATAAAATGTATCCCATTTCCTATTCTGATGTATAACCTATATTTCTGTAAAGTTTCATCCAAATCCGTTCAGTAGTTTTTGTGTGAAAGAGTAACAAACATACATACATTCATCCTCACAATTTTCGCATTTATAATATTAGTAGGAAGGATAGCAGAAGATTTTTTGAATCTGTAGAGTAGAGACCAACGGTTTTGTCTGTGTCGTAGGTCAGTGCCAAGGTAGTGCTACTTTCATATGAGTATAGTATAGTTAATTATGATCCTTCAAGACAAATTATGAACTACCGCACTCAGAACCTTTCATTAAATTGTCACTTAACTAATTGACGTCATACATAACATTTAAAAATCGTTCATTAAAACTCTACTAAGAACACATTTGACGTCTCTACGGGCGAAACACTTTAAAATATATCTTTATCCTTTCTTCCTAATTATTAGTTAAGTAGAGCTTATAACATTATTAAATGTAGCTTTTCATTAGAAAAGCTACAATTTAAAACCAGTTTTCCTGAACACAATAGTTTTTCGCACGGTCACAATAGGGTGAGTACACAATGCGGTTCATTCGAGTAAATGTCACAAATTAATGTTATTTGGGCACAATGTGACAATCGCAGTGTCCGCAACCACTGGGCTATTAAATAACTCTGGGAATCTATTGACTCTCAAAATGTTTTATGATACGTGAATTGGCATGCAGTGCCTTTTCCTGCAATTTAGCAAATATGCTAATACTATGCACGCCATTAGGTGCGCTGTGCTGGATTTAACCAAATGAGTTTGGTTTTAAAGTTTTACCGCCTTATTAGTAACTAGCTGCGCCCCGTGGTGTTACCCGCGTTGTATCCGTCCCCGCAGGAATTTCGGGATAAAATGTAAGCCATATGTTATTCAGATGTATAACCTACATCACTGTAAAGTTTAATCCAAATCCGTTCAGTAGTTTTTGCGTGAAAGAGCAACAAACATACATCCATACATCCATCTTCACAAATTTTCGCATTTAAAATATTAGTAGGATAGGATTAAACGTTCTTTAACTAAAGCACTGTTATTAATTGTTTTGTCTCTTTAACTTTCAAGATATTAAAACTCAATGGAGTTGTACCTCTTTCATTTGCTTGTCACAAAACCTAAGTTTTTAATTAAATCTAGCCTAACCTAACCTAACCTATCTCATAAGAGTGGCGTGTAAAGATGAGTTTAACTTTGATCTTTAATCGTATACGCGCCTATAATCTATTTCTTTTGGATTTGCACAAAATGTGGACCAATGTCGTCAATTTTCCAGCCGAAGACGATTGCTCCGGAAGAGGAAAAAGGTTAGTAATTTTATTTCATTATTACCCTATCTCTAAACCTTTTTCCCCTTCAGAAGCAATCGTCTTCGGCTGGAAAATTGACGACATTGGTCCACATTTTGTGCCAATCCAAAAGAAATAGATTATACATGCACTTCCAAAAGCGATTATATTGTAAACACCGTACATGGAAAAATAATATCCCATATTTAAATTCCATCGAGAAGAGACGCCTTTGCCCAGCAGAGCGACGACATTACATGCAATACTTTTACTTTTTAAAATCCATTGAAAGCATTTTAGAATATATTTTTAAGCCCTCACATAAAAGTAAACAGACCAGTCTGTAGTGTGTCAACAGTAATCCTTGGAGGTAAGGAACATGCGCCCGTGAGAAAGTTGTTCTACACACCATAGAGTACAGACTACACGCACACAGCTTAACCCAGAGACAACCATAGCTCTAGAGCGTTATTCAATTAGTTAATACGTAGTGTACCGTCTTCGCGGCATTTCGTAATGCACGTTTCTAAACTGCTCCACCGACCTGGAATTTGAACCAATAGGAGCACGCCTTTTTCTATGACGTGCAGCGCTCGCATTGGTTAAAACAGACAGCCTGGCGGGAACAAGACCGCGACGCGGAGACACGTGAAAAAACATGGCGAATGGTGGTTCATCTTAAAATCTAATATATTCGTTTCCCAATGTAAATTCGAGTTTCTACATTCTATTCATTATCAAAGCGGCGCCGCCGAAGGACCTTAACTGTGGTGTGTGTGTAAAACCTAGTGCGCATACTGTGAGGACCAAAACTGGACATTCTACGAGACCGCAGAAGGCAAGTCAGGTGCGTAGCGTTTTATTATCCTATTGGTTTGAAGCCTAGAGAGCTGGGGTTCTTTAGAAACGTGCAGATAAATATATAAATAAACTAATAGTATACATTTGTCTGACCCAAATGTTGAAAAATCATACATTTTTCTGGTGCCGAAACCAGGGACTTCAAGTCCCAGACAAGTCTGAGACTGATTAATCAAACATTAGTATCATATTCTTTCATTGTGTAATTAGTCTCATCGATTTCCTACCGAAAATCAATCTGGAATCTTCTAGTTCAAAGTTCACAATTTCATTTTGCGTGTGATAACCCGACCATTTAAAGTAGGTACTACGTACCTTTGCGAACCACACTATCGTGAGTCATTCTTAAATCGTTTGGTTAATACTTCTAGAATGTGCGTTGTTGGTTTAACAATGTAAAGTGGAGGGTAGGTACATGCATTCTCACCTAAAGTTATCTAATTCTATACGTGTGTATGTACTTACGTAATTCATTATTTTCGGTGCATTCTCGAAGTATTAAATCGTAGTGAAACTCGAAAGCATAGGATTTAATCGTAATTCATTATCGAAGTATTCATTGACAGTTGTTATTCATTCGGCCGTTTACCTATTCTTTTGTTAACGTTAGCAGGTAATACGGATCTCAGTGTGTACCTAATTAGGTGCAATCGGTCTAGCATCTCGTGTAGGTATAATCATTCATACATTACGTGTATATCTACACTTTTCGTGGCTATTCCAATCGAAATAACAACTTGTTTACATCGTTATCAAAACAACCGTTCGTAGTTGTTATTCAGTCGGCCGTTTATACCTAATCTTTTGTTAAAGTTAGCAGGTGTAATACGGACCTAAGTGTGTACCTAATTAGGTGCAAACGGGCTAGCATCTCGTGTAGGTATAATCATTCATACATTACGTGTATATCTACACTCTTCGTGGCTATTCCAATCGAAATAACAACTTGTTTACATAGTTATCGTAATCAAAACAACCGTTCGTTCGTTCTTTATTCAAACTAAGTAACCACCATGGCTTATTCTATAAGTAAACGAAAGCATTCTCTTAAGAAAACAAAATCTGAGGAGGTAGCACTAACATTGGAAGACCTACCAGTTTTACGTCGTAAACGTACACTTGCGTTAAATCGATTGAAAAAGGCGTTAGGTATAGGTCAACTATCGAAAACCGACCCCAACCAGGCAAACACTTTTTTAGCTTATTTTCCCGAGGTCAAAAGAATTGTTTCTTGTTTCGAATCAGCTCATGATGACATCGTATCTTTATTAGACAGTGACGCCGAAGACTTACTTAGGTCAGAGTTTGACGAAATTCACTTAGAGGTTCTATCTATATATAGGCAATTGACTACTACAACGTGTAGTGAATTGAACACATCGTCAGAGTCATCTAATGTGAAGTCGAGGAACATTAAACTACCTAAAGTAAACATACCTACGTTCGACGGCAACATTAAGACATGGTCGCATTTTTATGATGTTTTTAATTCACTCGTTCATCAAAACTATTCACTCACCGACTCGGAACGTATGCATTATTTAATGTCATGTTTATCAGGTGAAGCTTTAACACTCGTTCGTGCATACCCGTGTGAAGGAACCTATTATGCAGAAGCTTATCAGTCATTAGTAAATAGGTATAAAAACAAACGCGATTTAGCTTTTACTTGTTGGAAAGAAATATTGAATATTAACTTTAAAATTAATTCTCCTATAGAATTTCGCCGTGCGCTCGATTTATTTAAAGAAAATTTAAATATTTTACAACGTTTAGACCTACCGGTACAACATTGGGGTTTTGTGTTATGCTATTTAATACTTTCCAAACTAGATTCAGTTACCCGACGCGCGTTTGAACAAGAGTATTCTGACTCGGAGTTACCTGTTTATGAGCAACTTTTCAGTTTTTTATATTCGAAGTGTGAATCCATTGTGCGTGACAGTCACTTCACGCAGCACGATCGTGTTTCTACTGTTAAGAGTGATACATCTCGCACTATCACCCGTCAGTCATATACATACACACCTAGGAAACCTATTTCTACGTTCTTATCTGGCGCAATTAGATCCGAGCAATTGAGTAAACGATCACAATCGATTAGTAAAAATAATGTTAAGGTTTTCCATAGTAATTTGCCTACTTCTACCCCTATTAGTAAATGTTCATTCTGTCAACAAAATCATTCAATAAAATCATGTGACGCATTCATTCAGAAGTCGATAGAAGATAGATACAACATAGCAAAACTTAATCATTGGTGTTTCAATTGTTTGAGACCGTCTCATCAATTGAAAGACTGCAAGTCTATCTTTTCGTGTCAGGTTTGTCGACAGAAACATCACACTCTTCTTCATAGAGAATCTTCAAAGGCCGTCATTCAACAAAATTCTTATGTATCGACGGATCGTTCGGAACCGAGTTCAACGGAACCGGAGCCGCTCACACAAGTTTTAACAAACATGAGTAGTAGTTCAGTAGTGTTACTGGCTACAGCAATCGTGGAAGTGCGTGATTCATCATCGGGTCGATTTCTTTCTTTTCGTGCGCTCATCGACTCAGGTAGCCAATCCCACTTCATCACCGAACGAGCTTTGGAACGTTTACGTATGAAACCTCAACCTACCTCGCGTAACATACATGGCCTAGGTCAATCGTCAACTGCCGTGTCAGGGATGGTTGACCTAGAGTTAGGGGTTAAAGGTAGGGTTTTATTTAAGGTCAATGCACTCACACTGCCAGCTATCTGTGGAAAGATGCCCACAACTCGCGTTAACCTTTCTACATGTGAACATTTACGCAACTTGGTTCTCGCGGATCCCGATTGTGACAAGCCGGGTCATGTTGACATTTTGATAGGTGCGGAGATTTTCCCTTCTATCCTGATGTCTGGAAGTATCCCTGGTGGTCCAGACTACCCCTCGGCGCTGAACACTGTGTTTGGTTATGTCATTTTAGGTAATGTGCAGTGTAGCGAATCATCATTCAGCACGCGTTCCTTTCTCGTCAACGAAACTGATCCTCTTCATGAGGAAGTGAAGAAGATGTGGGAGCTAGATTCTTTTCCTCAGTCATCGTCGCTAGCTCCATCAGAACAACAGTGTGAAGATTTATTTGTTGAAAACTATACTCGAGATGTGTCGGGAAGATATATCGTGTCATTGCCATTTAAAGAAGATAACAAAATTCTTTATTTTCCCGGTTCGCGTGAAAACGCATTACGTAGATTTCATTCGTTGGAGCGCAAGCTTTATTCCAATCCAGAGCTCCACGAACAATATTCAGAGTTCATGTTGGACTACTTGAACAGTGGTCACATGACTCAGGTTTCAGCAAAGGATCTTAGTAGTGGGAAATATTATATCCCACATCATTGTGTGATACGTCCTAGCAGTTTGAGTACTCGATTGAGAGTAGTTTTTGATGCTAGTGCTAAAGACGCCCGTGGTCGTTCTCTAAATGACACGGTTCATATTGGCCCCAAATTACAGACTAATATTGCAGAGTTACTGCTACGGTTCCGCATTCATCCCATTGTGTTTACAGCCGACATAAAACAGATGTTCAGATATATATCCCAAAACGAAGACGATCGTGTATTTCAAAGGATCTTTTGGCGCTTTAATAAAGCTGAGCCCATTCAAGAATACGAATTGAATACAGTCACTTATGGAATCGCGTCTTCCCCTTACTTAGCATGTCGTACTATCAAACAGCTCGTCGACGACGAGGGTTCCGATTTTCCCCATGCTATTGAGGCGCTTACCTCCTCAATTTACGTCGATGACGTAGCTCATGGCAGTTTCTCCCTGGAGTCAGCTATGTTAATAAAATCTGACGTCATTAACCTACTTAAACGTGGTTGTTTTGAGTTGAGAAAGTGGGCAAGTAATAGGAAGGAATTACTCGCGGATTTACCTACTGAACATTGCGTAACTGGATGTGTATCTCTGGATGTAGAAAATTCTCCAACTCTTAAAATATTAGGGCTAAAATGGGAACCGGGTGAGGACATCTTCTCCTTCGACGTCTCCCCAATCGATAGAACGTGTACTAAACGTACAATTCTTAGCGAAGTAGCTCGTATTTACGACCCTTTGGGTTTCTTGTGTCCTTTGACATTCATCCCCAAGTTGTTGGTGCAACGCTTGTGGATATCAGGTATTGGATGGGACGATGTTCCTCCGATCGAAGTTATTCGTCAATGGAATCAATACGTAGCTGAACTTCCTTCAATCAAACAAATACGTATTCCTCGTTATGTGTCCATAGATTCTATGGAATCGTGCGAGCTTCACGGCTTTTCGGACAGTTCTGAAGTTGGGTACGGTGCGGTAGTCTACTTACGTATGCGTGATTCTCAAGAACGTATTCACGTATCCTTCCTCTGCGCGAAATCTCGTGTAGCACCTATTAAGAAAACATCGTTACCTCGACTCGAGCTTTGTGGTGCTGTCCTTTTAGCTGATTTGCTCCAATTCGTAAAACAAACTTATTCCCCTTTTCTGTCGTTCTCTGACATGTATGCATGGTCAGATTCAACAATCACACTTGCGTGGATTCGTAGCCACTCTTCACGGTGGAAAACGTTTGTGGCCAACCGTGTTAGCCACATTCATGAAGCTGTCCCCGACGCTCGCTGGAACCACGTGCGTTCTGGTGACAACCCTGCTGACATAGCGTCGCGAGGTATGTCCCCTATCGATCTCATCCAGTCCGAGCTATGGTGGGCGGGACCACATTGGCTTCGGCAGTCTTCGTCTGCGTGGCCTCTCATTCCTTCTATCGTTGCCGACGAAACCGAAGTACGTGCCGAGGAACGTATCGTATCTTTTATCGTAAATGAAGATATTCATTTTATCGATTCATTGCTAGAAAGGTTCTCTTCAATTCGTAAAGTTCAACGTGTCGTTGGCTTTTGTCTTCGTTTTATTCGTAACGCGAAATCTAAGCAAAATCGTACCTCTGATCTTTTCCTCAATCGTGCAGAGCTTCACGCATCGTTGATGACAATTGCTAAACGCATCCAATCCATTCACTTTCCTGAAGAGATTCGAAAGCTCCAAGATGGTAAACTGTTACCCAAATCGTGGAGGAAACTGAATCCGTTTATCGATAGCCATGGGGTCCTCAGGGTGGGCGGTCGACTCTCTCGATCCGGCCTTGAGTACAATCATAAGCATCCTGCTCTTATTCCGAGAGATTCTACGTTTACGTACATGGTCATCGAAGCAATTCATAGGGAACATTGCCATCCTGGGTTAAACACAACGCAGTATCTTTTGACACAACAATTTTGGGTATTTTCATCTAAACGTGCTATTCGTCATTGTTTGTCAAAATGTATACAATGCTATAAGACTAAACCAAGTAATCTTGAACCGTTTATGAGCGATTTGCCCGCTACTCGCGTGAATCAGGTAAAACCATTTTCAGTTGTTGGTGTGGACTACGGGGGTCCATTCCAAATCAAATTAGGTAAACATCGCGGTGCTAAAATCGGTAAAGCATATCTATGTTTATTCATTTGCTTTAGCACCAAAGCAGTCCATCTCGAAGTAGTGAGTGAGCTATCTGCGGACGCGTTTATCGCTACTCTTCGCCGATTCGTAGGTAGACGAGGTAGAGTTAGCGTTATACATTCCGATTGCGGTACAAACTTCGTTGGAGCTAGGAAAATCCTAGATTCTTATGTTAGTGCTGCTTCCCAGTCTCAGAACATCGAATTTAAATTTAATCCCCCCGCAGCAAGTCATTTCGGAGGCGTATGGGAGATTCAAATTCGAGCCGCGAAAACTCACTTACATCGTATCGTCGGTAATCAAACTCTTACGTTCGAAGAGCTAACGACACTCTTCGTTCAAATCGAAGCTATGTTAAACTCACGGCCACTTTACCCTTTGAGTTCCGATCCTAACGACATGAACGTTTTAACGCCCGGACATTTTTTGGTTTTGGAACCACTTACTGCCGTTCCAGACTCTAACTATTTAGATGTAAACATAAGTCGTCTTAGCCGTTGGCAATTAATTCAACGCTTCCAACACGATTTCTGGAATCGTTGGAAGATGGAATATCTCAGTTCTCTAACACAAAGGGCAAAGTGGAACAAACACGATTTGACGTTATCCGTGGGTTCTCTCGTACTGATAAAGCATGAGAATACCATACCGTTGCATTGGCCTTTGGCTCGCGTTTCACAATTGCACGTTAGCCCCGATGGTGTGGTTCGCATAGCTACAGTTCGCACTGCTAATGGTAGTATGTACACGAGACCATTGGTCAAATTGTGTCCTCTACCTATTCAATCAGATTAACGTATCAAGTAACTTTGAACTAGATGTAGGATAGATGTTAGGTAGAGTTATCATATTCAATTCAAGTTATCATATTCAATTCAAGTTATCATATTCAAGTCAAGTTCTTATATTCAAGTCAAGTTATCAAATTCAAGTTCCTTTAAGTTTTCAAATTCAACGACAGCATCAATCTTTAAGTAATCATTTTCTATGTTATCATAATCGAAAATACAAATTCCTATGTATTTTGGTGGGCGGAATGTACCGTCTTCGCGGCATTTCGTAATGCACGTTTCTAAACTGCTCCACCGACCTGGAATTTGAACCAATAGGAGCACGCCTTTTTCTATGACGTGCAGCGCTCGCATTGGTTAAAACAGACAGCCTGGCGGGAACAAGACCGCGACGCGGAGACACGTGAAAAAACATGGCGAATGGTGGTTCATCTTAAAATCTAATATATTCGTTTCCCAATGTAAATTCGAGTTTCTACATTCTATTCATTATCAAAGCGGCGCCGCCGAAGGACCTTAACTGTGGTGTGTGTGTAAAACCTAGTGCGCATACTGTGAGGACCAAAACTGGACATTCTACGAGACCGCAGAAGGCAAGTCAGGTGCGTAGCGTTTTATTATCCTATTGGTTTGAAGCCTAGAGAGCTGGGGTTCTTTAGAAACGTGCAGATAAATATATAAATAAACTAATAGTATACATTTGTCTGACCCAAATGTTGAAAAATCATACACGTAGGGAAGATTAACAGTCTTAATTATTAACTATAATTAAAAATAATGATCGTATCAGTTACATGCGTAATCTTACATAATATTTACCTTAAATGATATTTCGTTCATTAGTATGTAATGTAGGTCAGTTCTGTTGGTGGAGGGATCTTGAACTATTAGCGTCCGAGACTTACTTAGATGGGCCATTTTAATCTCGTTTGTTTCGGACGTTAAATTGCTGTTTTACCATTTACTGGTCTGAAGAAAGTTCAATAATCCGCCTTTTGGGCTTCACCGTGTTCGGGAAAAAAACTTTTCTGCTATATTATTATAGTGTTCTGTCTAGAGTCACGGGACAAGGCCAGTCTTATTGAGTCATGCGAGGGGATAAAGATCCAACTCGTAGAGACCCTTTTGAGATGTTTTAATGTAATGGATCACAACTGCAGGGACCCATTCCCGACCACGTCAAGTTTATTAAGTTTGGATGGATTGGAAATGGGATATTGTAAAAAGGTTGGCACTATTCATACCTATAGATAAAAACAAATAAAGTTTAGAACAGTAAATTCTGACATTTACAATAAACTAAGAACAATAAAAAATTACTTGTTATTGGTTTTTCCTGTACCCACTAGAGACGTGCAAGGTGCAGGAAATGTGGCCGTTGACGTCATACCGTCCGAATTGGAAGGTAGCCTTATCCTTGTAATATTCCACCTTCAGTGATTGGCATTGTAATGTAATCTAGTGTTACGAAAACAGATGATTAGGGATCTGCTAGTAATTTTTGATTAGGCATAAGACATACATAGTGCGGGCGTACCGCTCGTGGTGTAGTTTGACTAAGCGATGTTAGTTCATTGCGATTGTTAAGCAACATGCAGCTCGGCCCCTACTTGGATGGGTGGCCGATAGTGGCATTCTATCTGAGCGCTACCGTGTTTCGAAGAGCGCGTTAAATTGTCGGTCCCGGTTGTTTAAATCGTTAGACCATGTCCGAGGCCTTTGGCGGCTCAAGTCAAGTCAAGTCAAGTCAAGAGTGCGAAATCAAAAAACGATTTGTCTAAAAAAGTCTACAAACAAACAGTTTATACACTACTAATTATAATGACACTCACATAATAATGTCAGTCACAGCGCTACCCAGTGTCCAATGACAATACATGAATGTCATCATTGAGCCCATTTCCCATGGGTTTGTCTGTCTATCTGTCTGAATAACTCAATTACTTCGAGGTCATGGTTTTGGTTGGGTACACGATACGGTTATTGGTCACTGGTTTAAAATGGTGATTGTACTTTTTAAAATGAAAAAAATATCCTGTTGGTTTTGTTTTAATTGTTTTGGTTGTGAAGTCTATGACGTCGAATAGTTGTTGTCGATCCAATGTCGTTGGTGCAATATCTAAAAATATTTTTTAAATATTTATTATATTTCAATATCTATACTAATATTATAAAACTGAAGAGTTTGTTTTGTTTGTTTGTTTGTTTGTTTGTTTAAACGCGCTAATCTCAGAAACTACTGAACCGATTTGAATAATTCTTTCACTGTTAGATAGTCTATTTATCGAGGAAGGCTATAGGCTACATTTTATCCCGAAATTCCCACGGGAACGGGCACAACGCGGGTAAAACCGCGGGGCGCTGCTAGTTTAGTATATTAGAGACTTAAATAAATCCTTATGAAAACTAGAAGCGCCCCGCGGTACCAACGCGTTCTTCCCGTTCCCGTGGGAATTCCGGGATGAAAAATAGCCTACAACCTTCCCGTTGAATGTGGTTATTCATTACAAAAAGTAGTATTTAAATCGGATGAGCCGTTTCTGAGATCAGCGCGTTTAAACAAACAAAAACCAAGCTATTCGGTGAGATGAAAGGCCTTTGCTCAGCGGTGGGACATTACAGGCTAGCATAACTTTACCCATTAAAAGATAGTTAATCAAATGAGGCGGACGTATTCTAGCTAGTAGCTCGTAGTGGAAGATGCGCCCGCAAATAACTGTAAATCTAGTCGTGCGAGCGACCGCATACAAATGTATGAGGCGCGACTCCGTTGGCTGTACGGCAACCGACTTATCTATACTAATATTATAAAGCTGAAGAGTTTGTTTTGTTTGTTTGTTTGATTGTTTGTTTAAACGCGCTAATCTCAGAAACTACTGAACCGATTTGAATAATTCTTTCACTGTTAGATAGTCTATTTATCGAGGCAGGCTATAGGCTACATTTTATCCCGGATTTCCTACGGGAACGGGCACAACGCGGGTAAAACCGCGGGGCACTGCTAGTAGTTAACTAAAACTAGTAAAAAGTAAGTATATAGTGGTATTGTCGAGTAGGTAAGTGGCAAACCCGGAGTTTTTAGACCGCCTAAAGGTGACGATATGGTCTAACGATTGATGCCGGGACCGACAATTTAACGTGCCCTCCGAAGCAAGGAAGCGTTCAGACAGAAATGCCACTAACGGTCACCCATCCAAGTAGGGGTCGAACAGCACTTTGCTTAACAATTGCGATGAATTAATATCGCTTAGTCAAACTACGCCATGATCGCTACTAAAAACAAACTAGTAGTGAACCCCGTTCATGTGAGACTTTAGTGATAAAATGTATCCCATATGTTATTATAACCTATATTGCTGTAAAGTTTCATCCAAATCCGTTAAGTAGTTTTTGCGTGAAAGAGCGTCAAATAATCTTCACATTTATAGAATTTTGGTTATTTCTCAGAGCTGGTGTAATTTATCTCTGTGCCAAATTCCATCAAAATCGGTTCAGTAATCGGCGTGAAAGATATAAATCTATAATATTCCGAGCGTGGAGTAAGATTATCTATTAGGTTTGTAAGATACCTTGTTTATGAATGGAGGCCTTTTCCGATGGGGCAACGTGGTCGTTTCGCAACTATACCGACGTTACTTGTGTCGTCAGACACGTTTCGATATACAGATCGTGATTATACATGATCTTTCTAGAACTGTGCGTTCATTGGTAGAGGAAAGTCCACCATATTTTACGTATGTTGACTTACTTATAAAAATTGTTTAACAAGAAAGTGATTAAGGCAGTGATGTTTGGGAAAGTCTTCTGCCCAGCTGTGGGACATAAGTTAGGATGAAATATTCAAGATTTAAATATTAATAAGCACTTTAAATTGTCAAATTGTTGTTTACTTCAAATATTATGTCAAAAGTTTTATACAGTCTAAAAACTGTGAACTCTGACCTCGGCAACTTTTTGAACATTAATTTTGAAAACCGACAATGTAAACGAACACAAACAAACAAACATTTAGTTAGATATACGGCGGAGACTGAAATAACGGGCGGACGCAAAATTATGATAGTTAGCTAGAGTTCACTTTTAAATTGAACGTAAATTAGAACTAACGACTTCTTTACAGGAAAACTAGGAACCTGCCTTCCATGCGTGATGCATGGATTAATTAGTTTAAAAGTAAGTTTTAACACAAACTTATACACTTTAAAACTTATTTTAATATTTGAATAGTTTCAATTGTAATATCCCACAGGAAAACAAAAGTGAAAAAAACTTTCATCGTCATTTATCTACAGGGTGTAATCGTTAAGTGTGCACAAGCGATTATTCCGTAACTATTGCAGATATCAAAAAACTTTAAACTGATATCGAAAGTACTTTACCTAATGAGTAAAATGACATTAATAACTTTTTAAAAATAAAACGAGATATATCCAAAAAAAATACATTAATCACTCCCATACATTTTATTTCTTAGTCGATAATTTTTCAACAAGATGGAGCACCTGCACATAATACAAATGTTGTAATGAATTTCTTACGAAACAATTATAATGGCTTAATAGCCAATAATAGTGCAACCCCTTGGCCTGCCAGATCCCCGGATCTCACGCCTTGTGATTTCTTCCTATGGGGATTTGTCAAAGACCACGTGTACGCTGAGAGAGTACACAGCCTAGAAGAGTTACAGAATCGTGTACGTCGTGCAATTGCTTTAATTACTCCGCAAATGTTAAGGAAAGTTCATTTAGAAACTGTAAATAGAGCTCGTCATTGTATTGCACAAGGAGGACGTCACTTCGAACATATGCTTTGAATACAAAATTTTGTACTTACTAAGAAATAAAATGTATGGGAGTGATTAATGTATTTTTTTTGGATATATCTCGTTTTATTTTTAAAAAGTTATTAATGTCATTTTACTCATTAGGTAAAGTACTTTCGATATCAGTTTAAAGTTTTTTGATATCTGCAATAGTTACGGAATAATCGCCTGTGCACACTTAACGATTACACCCTGTATATCTATACTAATTTTCCCTTTCTGATGTACGCTATTTTCTAAAGAGCAAAAGAGACATAACATATTTAACAGTGTTTTAAGTAAAGAACGTTTTTGAATACTCGTAAGGGTAGGTCCATTCGAATACTTCTGAAACATTTTTATCTACTCGCTATTATATCGATACTAGCAGCGCCCCGCGGTTTTACCCGCGTTGTGCCCGTTCCCGTGGGAATTTCGGGATTATTTTTTACATAAAAACCTTCCTCTTGAATCACTCTACCTATTACAAAAAACCGCATCAAAATCCGTTGCGTAATTTTAAAGATTTAAGCATACAGACAAACAGACACGAAACAGAGACGACTTTATTTTATACTATGTAGTGATTCACTACACCCAAACACCATTACAAAAATTCATTCAAACGCTCGATGGATTCGTCTCGAACTCCTGACCTCTGACTTAATCCATGTGTTGTCACTCACCACTAGGTCACGAGAGGCTTCTGTTAACTCATTTTACTTAATCATTTCGTTAATATTACAAACTCCTTGCTTTGGATCTGTACAATCGGAGAAATCTGTACAATCGGAGAAGTTACCACTTGGCCTATTTATAGAGTTTACGAGACTTCCGGTTAATTTATTTTATTTATTAGTTAGTTAATAACATAGTTACACAGGTCGCAAACAACACGTCTTGACATTTGGAACATACCAGACTCATTAACTATCCAATTCGCAGCTCGTAAACTTGCTCAACCTAAACGATGCGACGTCTTAGTAAAAAAGTGGGTTTCCCCAATCTCGTGGAATGTACAAAACACTTACAAAATAACTTCGATAACTCCTGCAAATATTGTAACAGCAATAAATTCGTAAATAAATCAAACAAACAAAGCATTCCGATAATACCAAGATATTGTACAATTCCTAGGCATTTTGTAATACCTAGATTTAGGTTCTAATCTGAATATTCTAGGAATAGACTTAACTCTAAGCTCTTAGATAGCATCTAGATTTATCTTCACTTCCAACTAGTCTAGGTATGTTAAGCAAAGTTGGAGCTAGACCACCAGATTACCGACTAACGACATAGCGTAGAAATATTTTATATTATAACCTATAACTTTTATACGTTATAGGGCATTCCTACCAAAGTAACTTTTTCATTACAGAATTTAAAAAAAAATCTATATCAACAAAAAATAATCAAATAGAGAAAATGTATATTATTCATCCAATGAGGCTAATCTCTATTAATTATTATGTTCAAAATGGCAGGAATTTCACTAAGAAAAATTGAGGCCTTTGCTAACAGTGATTTACAAATTGAGGTTTAATAAAAAAGAAATAGGCTAACATTGTAAGCATATTAGACAGTAAAAACACAGACAATTATTTTAGCCATTTCTTAGACTTAAGACTTTATATTCCAATTACAACCATGATCCTGAAACAGGACTATCACTGACACTTCCAACAGTACCTACACCCAAGTAATTACGTAAGTGGCATTCCACACAAGCGCATCGTTTGAAGATGCGCATGCGCAAGTAATGTGAACTGTGAAGGACATCGGTGATCAGTGCGGAGTAATCAGGCAATGATTTTTAATGATAACACACTGATTTATTTATGAAACATAATAAAAATAAATTTTGTTCAGATTCACTACATAGTATAAAATAAAGTCGTCTCTGTTTCGTGTCTGTTAGTCTGTTTGTCTGTATGCTTAAATCTTTAAAATTACGCAACGGATTTTGATGCGGTTTTTTGTAATAGGTAGAGTGATTCAAGAGAAAGGTTTTTATGTAAAAAACTTCCATTTTTATGTAAAAAAATTCCAACAGTCACAACGCGGGTGAAACCGCGGGGCGCTGCTAGTTTATGTATATAAATCATTTATGGTTCTAATAAGCCAGCATTGAAGGAACTAACAACGCGGGTAAAACCGCGGGGCACAGCTAGTTACAATTCCAACTAAAAAATAACTAAACTTTTCAATTATTAATCCAAAAATATATATTTTAATACAAGTAACTATATTATATGCAAAATCTTCTTTAAGATTTGCATAACTTCCGAGTATATTAACCATCGAGGCAGAATATACAAGATGCTTTGTCAAAAAAAGAAAAACAATATGGCGCCAAAGATAGCACGGCCGACGCGATTTGAAGTGAAATAGCATACCGACAGCTTGCAGTTATTTTAGGTATTACGGACTTAACTGTTGTAGTTATTTAAAGACTTAGAGTACCTGTGAGTTAACCCGATTTGATTCAATCGTTAGACCTCGCTTGGAGGTCTTAAGGCGGACTAAAAAATTCTATTGCACGCAAATCTCGTGGAACTTATTTTCCCCTGGGAATTTTAGGATGAATTAGGTATGAACCTTTTTATTCAAAGTAGCCATCTTTTATAGAAATATTTCTTAAATACGATTGGGAGGTCCTATTATTAGCGCGTTCAAACAGACAAATAAAATCTTGTCAGAAATTATGTACGTTGTCATGATTGAACCAGTTAAATAAGGAGACTTCCACGCTTGGTAAATATTTCTATTGGAAAATTAATTAATTTAAGATATCCTAAGTCACTTATTTCACTTACCTACCTATTTCTTAATTAAATTCCCGTTCCAACTTAATTTATCTACAAACAGAAATTGACGCGAGCCTCCGCTACCCACTACTAGATGGCGCCAGTAGTACTTTAGCGTTCAAAGTTTGGTCAAACTTCGATTTCATAGAACTCCTTGAAATTGTGACCTAATTCATTTAATACTTCGAAAGCTCAAGACTTCAAGGAAGGGAAATATAAATTAATAGAGAAGCCATGTTTCCTGCAATGAATCAAGTGTTGAGACAATGTATATTGCATGGATTAATAGATCAGCTGGTTTGGTAGACAGACTATGTTGTTTTGGATTAAAGCTGCGTTTGTACCAGAGCTGTGCTAAGCTAGCTATGCTACGTTTTGTATCCACCAATAATATCAATAGTAGCATAGTATTGTATAGCTCAGGTGATAATAAAAGTAAAGTATAAACTTATAATGTCCCACTGCTGGGCAAAGGCCTCTCATCTCACTGTCACTGAAGATATCAGTATAGTGAGGAGGAGGTATTCACCTCGCTTGCCTAATGCGGTTAGGATGATATGAGGGACACGTTTTGTAGTGGGCTAATTCTTCTTCTTCTTCGTGTCGATGGCACAAAAATTAACTTTTTTTAAATGAGCCCGCTCCAGTGCTTCGCTGCCCCTACGCCCTTGTCTAATTTATTCATATCATTATTTAACAATACCACGTGACAACGCACCATAACGCATTTTTATACACATTTTATTAGCCAACTTGAAAAAAGGATGTTTGGTTGTAATATTTTTATGTTGTCGTAATCTTAACTTCCGCATACGAGATGTTTAAAGAAATATTAAGTTTATTGGTGGTACCGGTTGGTACCATTGATGGTAAACGAAGTAGGTAGTACCGTGGAGGTAGGAGTGCTTGTGGTTTGATTTAGTGACTGCAGAACGATAAACAAACAGATTAACTGTCAGTCCTAATAACTCATCTTAGCTTTATAACTTAGCAGATCAAGATTCCATTCTTTTAGCCGCCATTATGTTATGACATTTATTAACAAATAGCCGCGTCCCGCGTTGTTACCCGCGTTGTGCCGTTTCCCGCGTGAAATTCGGGATAAAATGTACCCTATGTGTTATTCTGATGTTCTAACCTAACCTACATGCGAACACTACTCAATTTACACTATTTAGCCCCTTTACAAGAACTGTGTCTTCTGTGACCACGGTTCCTGTAAACATCACTTTTATATACAATTCTCGTATCACAGTTACTTAACTACCTTATACTCCTTCGAAACGGCTTGACCGATTTTCATGAAATTTATTTATTTATTTTATTGAATTAGGAAAACATTTACTATTAATTGAAACGTACGTTGATGTCATTATTATTTGTTAAAACTCTCTTTTCCCGCACAGTGTGCGGGGAAAGACGCTGTCGCGATCGCTTCACCCACCTCCTGATGAAGGTCACCGAATGTGACCGAAACGTGTCGAGGGACACTCAACAGTAACCTCCGTCGTACGTAAGTTCCCGTTTTAACAAATAATAATGTATGAACGTAGTTTTAATTAAATATTTGAACCTTTTATCTCATCTTCCCAGCATCCGATTGACCGCGTTGATTCGCAACAAGTCGCGACCAGCCCGTGCGGTGGTCGCACGTGCTCCCGTTCCCACGCCGCCGCGTGGGGTCCCACATGTGGGCCATACTTCGGACACCCGATAAATAACAATTTACAGTTTTTTGTGAGAGGTAGGTACTTGAGACAGCTTGTTTACTGTCTATGTCGATGGTTGGTTGTTTTGATGTTTTTGTTATTTACATTTTTTTATTGTTGTTGGAATAATGTGTATGTACAGCTGGTCTATGTTTTATAGTGGCATTTCTATCTGAGCGCTACCGTTTTTCGAAGGGCAAGGTTTAAGAGATCAGTATGTAACCATTTTTCCGTTTGGGACAGGATTCATAGGGACTTAGGTTAAAAATAGGTATTTTTTCAGCTTGATTGTAACATAGGTACTTGTACTTATTATGTTGATTGATGAAATAAAACAAATGTTATCAGTTTTATTTTATTATTCGTATTTGAACAAGTGAACTGCTGAATGTATCAATTGTAAGTCTCCTAATAAAATAATGGTTTTTGGGTCCAATAAATACGTTTAAATTTTAGTTAATTTATTTAAATGAAATGAGTCACCGTAAACACTGACGTAACCACTTGCGACAAATAAAAAATAATTAAATTTTCTCTCCGTACAGAATACAATTTATCCATTAGTATTTGTAACATTATGTTGGTTTATACCTCGCCATTACAGAGATCACCTCGTCGTACAAAAATGTCTTCACATCTTTTCCCCAAATGAAGTCCACATGATTAAACTTCTCATATGCTATTAGAAACTTTTCGACTACATTCGGTAGTAATGTACTAAGCTTATCCACGTCCTGGGTACTTGATAACCAGTCATTTTTCCCATAATACAACGCTTGAGGAGCCGTAATCATGCTGATGTTATAATCAGGAGGCGATAACGAATTGTATCTTACCAAATTTTCTTTGCTCCCGTAGTCATACTGTTCAAACTTCTCCGAATGTATCTCCTGCAAGTAATGCACCAGTTGCTTCACAGAAGTCCCGGAAGGGTTGTGGTAGGATTCCACGCAGTAACTTGTCATGTTCAGCTGTTCGTAATCAAACCCGAAGAAAAGGAAGGTGAAGGAACTGCAGAAGTAGTCGGCCATAACTGAAGTACCGCAGAATACGTTCTTTATTGCCTGTGTGAAGTTAGTTCGGGGCAAGAATTCTCCGGTGCCCAACGTTTGGGCAATGGTCACGTAGCTGTCTCTGAAAGGGACAAAAGCCCGGGCGACATAGCTCTTGACGTGAGCCAAGAAGGCTATCGGAGCCAAAGCACTGACTAAGTAAAATTTCGCATTATATTCCGGCTTTTGTGATAACAGCACGTATACCGACGTAGTGCCTTCGGAATACCCAATATAGAACAGCTTAGACTGTCCAGTAGATTGTAAAGTATAACTGATCCCAGCTGGTAGATCGTATATCCCCATTTCATGCCAACTGAAGTTCCAAAAGGCGTCTTCTTCAGGGGAAAGCGTGGTGTGATTGCGGGAGTAAACATTGCCTCGTGGGTTTAAGATCCAAACATCATATCCTGCATCAAAGACTACATAAGCCAAGCCTCTCTTAGGACCAGGAGTGATGTAATCATCATACGACCCTAAGATGCCGGGGACCATAAAAGCGACAGGTTTTCCAGGCTGTGGGATATTGACAAGTTTCAACAGATATCCATCTTCGGTCTGCACTGTGAAAGATTGTGAAGGATAATTATATTTAGTTAGCAGCTGAACTCCAGTTAGATTTTTATCTTCATTTGTCAAGCAATCGTTGTATTGCTTCAAATCACTTTCGGGATTTTTGCTATCAATGATGTTCCCATCGATATTTAAAAGTTTTAAAGTATCGTAGAATTGTTGGAGAGCAGTATCTCCGGTTATTGTTTGTGTTGACCCGGACGAAAGCAACATTAAAACATTGAGGACACAACACGACCATGTCGACGACATACTCGATAAGAATGTCTTAATTAAATAAATTCTGTACTTTTATACCTCAAGTTCCTTTGTCATGTATATCAATTTGATGCTATGTTAAGAACTAGTAGCGCCCCGGTTTACCCGCGTTGTGCCCGTTCCTATGGAAGTCAATAACTTTTCCGTTCAATGTGGCCATTACAAAAATAATTATTCGAATCGTACTGGTAATTACTGAGATTAGCCCGAACATAAAGACAAAATTAAAAATTCTAGCTCTTTTTAACCTTCCCGTTGAATATGGCTATAATATCCATTACAATAATAATTATTCGAATTGGTTCGAATTCGGACTAGTTATTAAACGAACAGACAAAATTAAAAAAATCCTCTTAATATATTTTTTTTTAAATACTTACCTACCTATTTGTTTATTATTATTATTTTTACAATTATAAACGCTTTTGGTATTCTTTTGTACTTTTCAATGGAAAATTCGTAGTCTGTATGTATGTTTCATGTACAAATAAATGTATTTATATAGTGTTTTGTTCGAATAACCTGTTTATTTATCAAACTTAATAAACGACAGAGTAACGCGGTTTTGCCTGCATATTTAAAAATTTCAGCATCTGCATATTTAAACCTGAATGTACTAACATTAATTTAACCTAACTTTTAACTTTTAAGGCAATTTTAAAGTTATTAAAATCTGCCCGTGTATTGGAAATCGATACTAACACTAAACAGCTGCAAAGTTAGATGTTTCCTTTTTTGTTTGATGTCAATCTCTGGAAATGCTAGTCCGATTTTAATAATTATTTTTGTATTGGATAGATACATTCAAGAGGAAGGTTATAGGTTATTATTTATATTAACGTTATTATCCTTTTTTGTTCCGTCTGTCACCAAGCTGTATCTCAAGAACGGTGATAGCTAGACTAAATAATAATGACATGAGCCATGTCGGAGGCCTTTGGCTGCTTAATAACTCTGACACCAGGATTGGTCAGGTTGACCATCCACTCGATGAAGAAGAAGAAGAAGAATAATGACATCAACGTACGTTTCAATTAATAGTAAAAAAAATAGGTAGCTTGACCGTTCAAATTTTCACAGATGATGTATTTATATTGCCGCTTTAACAACAAATAATAAAAATAAAATAAAACAAAGATTCAAGGGGGGCTCCCAAACAACAAACGTGTTTTTTTGCCGTTTGCCGTTCTTTTTCTGATCGGATTTAGATTCATTCATTTCTAGTAGGTTGATGGTTAACCCTGTTGTCGGTTAGGACTCACGAAGCCACGGAAGTCACGGAGTTTTGTGCGGTTACGCAGCCGTCGCGGTTGCGATTATCGCCCGCAAACTTGGCGGTTGATAATCGCAAGACGGGCGGTTAAACGATCAGTTGAGTTCCAGACCGTCATGGACACACACCACAAACGAGCTGTTGCGTTATACTTCCTTCACAGAAGAATTAAAAAAAGAAGGCCTAAAAGATTCTGGATACATCCACTGATTGCGGAAAGAGATCGTTATGGATTATTTGTTACTCTTATTAATGACTTAAACCGCCAACCGACCGCAGAACGCGCGGGTGCAACCCGCCGCGGCTGCGGGACCGCGACCCGCGCCCGCCGGTACAAGATGACCGCTGGAGCAGCGGGACCCGCAAACAATCGCACACGCCGCGGGCGTAAAACGCGTCGTGAAATGTGCTTTAATTTTTTACATATATATCTGTATTCTACAAAGGCTGCGGGCCCGCAACCGCGGCGGGCACGGGTGAAAACCGCTTCGTGAGTCCTTAGCCTTAGACCGCCTAAAGGTCTCCGACATGGTCTGACGATTGAAACAACCGGGACTGACTACTTAACATACCCCGAAGCACGGATTTCGATGAAGTTTTCCAGTAATATAGGCTATACTCGTACATCAGAATAAGATTGGCTATTTTTTTCCCCAAAATTCTCACGAGGACGGGAACAATCGCGAGCCACTGATAGTCTTTAACAATTCCCAAAATACGGAAACCATTCCATCTGCTTCCAATTAATAAAGATTACAAACTATAGTCCGACTTACAATAGCTGGCATCAGTTTGCACAACCCTCGTTAATGCGACGCCTTACTTTGTTCATCACGAAGCGATAAATATTGTTAGAATTGCATGATTTACGATTCAATTTGGCGTTAATATGATCGAACAGATAAACGGTAAGCTTGTCACATTTGTATGGATATATCATTGTGTAAATATACTAGCGCTGGCCAGCGGTTCTGCCGTTTTTGTGTCCGTTTTTTGGAATGAGACATAACGAATATAAGTGTAAGAATATCAGTTACTAGCAGGGCCCCGCTGTTTTACTCGCCTTGTGCCCGTTCCCATGGGAATTCTGGGATGAAAAATAGCCTATAAACTTCCCGTTGAATGTGGCTATCTATTACAAAAATAATTATTCAAATCGGACGGGTAATTCCTGAGATTACCTCGAACATACAAACAAACAAACTTAAAAATTTTATTAGTATAGATGCTTTGATCCAAATTCACCATTTCTATCTCGAATCACGGTCAATTGAACTCGGTTTTAGTGAATCAATTTAGAAGTATTGATCTCAGTTTATCGCTTGAACTAAGTTTAAGTTGAACTGATCGAGTTAAGTTGTAATGGCCGGTTCACATTATTCCAGTCCAGTGATCCAGCGAGCTAATCCAGTCCAGTGCTGGACTGGAGCATATCGTTTACATTGTTCCAGTCTTTTAAGAGTAGCTGGATTGGTAACACGAAACAATTGACTCGTATTCACTGTTCAACGTTCAATCTAGCACTGGATTGCAACTGGAATGGCTGTCTACACTATTCCAGTAGCGCTGGATTAGGTGAGCTAGAATGAAAAGTTGACGGTCTCTCCAGTCACTGGACTGGAATGCTCACTGGAATGGGTACATTCCAGTGTCGGTTCACATTATTCCAGTAGCATTCCAGTACTGGATTGGATTGCTGGACTGGAATAATGTGAACCGGCCATAACGGTGAAATTAGGGCTTAGGATAACTAAGTAATATTAAGTACGTCACACTCACAAACATAATATCTAACATTGCAATCAATTAATCTTTTTTTTCAAAATCTGTCATCGCATTGCGCGTACGCACTCGACGCTAATCTACTCATTTGACAACTCCTCACGTTCTGTCCCACCCCTAGTTATTATCTATGACTTAAACTTATCTATGGTCACCCTCTAGAGATTTTGCTTTATGGACACTTAAAAATTGTTTATTGCTATTTTTAACGGCTTTCTTGTTGTTGTGTCGTGATTTTGGTGTTTATAAATATTTGGAGAAGCAATGTGTAAGAATTCCTATAATAAATTCAGGAATGTTCACACGGGTACCTATGTGAGATTATTAAATGAGAAAAAAAAAATCGCTCGACCTGGGAATTGAACCCTGGACCTGGCAGGCGAATGCAGTAGGTACGTAGACTACCGACTGATACCCTATCAACTTAATGCTCTATATAAAGTGTATTTGTAACCTTCCATACAACTTCATACAATCACAAAATAACCGTTCCTCCATAAACAATCTGGTCAGCTCGTGCGTGTTCTCAATTTAAATAATTTCCAAATGAAATCGGAAATAACTCCGTAATCTGAATAACAGATGGCGCTGTTAAAGTGATTATTATTCAATTGTTTATCAAGTAATAGATAATATTGTAATGGATTGGAAGTGTGACTGTTTTACACTTATTAGTTGAAACTACTATGTTGCTTGGGTTTACTTGCTTGCTGTTATTTAATAAATTTAAAAAAAAAAGATGTTCATTTGTAAGTTTGTTAAATTATAATTTATTAAAAATAAAGTATTTAAAAATATATTTCAATATTTGTGAAAAAATTAAGATTGACAAGTTTAAGATAAGTAAATACTTGATTAAGTTTTCATTTTTAATTTCATCTTTTTTCAACTAAGTACATAGGTACCTAAAATTTAATTGAGTACCTACATATTATAATGAGCCTAGTACTTAGTAGTAATTCAATATTTAAGTGGAGTAGAGTTTAAATCAACATTCGAAGTCTGGAAAACCGTAAGCTTAGCTGTAAGTTTAAGTTTGCACCATGAAGGTAAGTAAATTAATAAACAAAAACAAATCATGATTACTCAATATTCTGAATCAGTGGGTATACCAGTATTAGAAAGCAGTAATTTCCGTTTTAATTGTCAATAAAATTACGCAAAAACTAATTAATTAAAAGGAAATCACTAAAATAGTAACAAAAGAGGTCCCGTTTTAAAAAGAAAAACATGAAACTAATTAAAAACTTAAACATACAAACAGATGAACGAAAAAAGTTTTATCGCATTAGTTAACACATTAATCAAGAGCCGAGATTCAATTACCAAAGAAACCACATTAAAAGAGATCGAATGAAAAATAGCTCAATTTAAACTTAATTTGAATGAAAAGTAAAATCGATTAAGAATTCAACATCAAACCGTAAACTTAAATAATGGATTACTTGAATAAATAATACTATTTATTAACTATAAGTTACATTTATGTAAATTGTTGTGTAACGCTTTTGATAAAAATAAACATTTTTAAAATTCATTCTCTATTTGACACGCGCCCGTGATTTTATAATGGCGGTCGTGTCAAATATTTGAATTTGGACCTGAATTGTAATTTGATTCTATCATGATTTGAATTCTTATGTTGGTATTACAAGTACTCGTATCAAGAATAAATTGAACACGATTTTAAAATAGGCATAACCTTACACGATGCAACATTCATTTTTAATAAAAATAATTTTACAAGGTATGTATGTACTATAATTACCTATATAAAAAATAAGGAGACTACTCAATCCATGGACAAACCAAAAAAAGAGCGTTATAACCAAACTTTTTCTTAAAATATCAGTCAAAGTTACAACGTCATTATTCCTCAATCATAGGTACGAGGCATAATAATCGTTTAAATGTAAAAATAAAGAAGGTTATACACTACAAGGATTACTGTACGGTAAACTCAGTACATTGTACTGGTACAGTGTAGGGCTCGTGTCCGAGCCAGACGCCGCCGCTGTCGATGTTATCTCCGGAAAGGATTCCACTGCAATAACGATACCGGGGATTGGCGTAAATAAAAACAATATTAAAGGTTGTTTAGGATGAGTAGGCTGGCAACATTGTTGGCAAGATTAATAGAACGCGAGCGAGCGAGTAATTTGACAAGTGAATTCCTAATTTGTCGATCGTAAACTAGCGCAATCAATACGAACGCCTAAGTAATAACTTAAAAGACTTTTTACTGCAAAGCAAAGTCCTTTAGTCCCCATATTGATGACACGTTTTTAACTGTCATACCTAATGTCTCACAATCTAACAAGTCTAACAAATAATTTAAAAGTAAATTTGCTTTTTAAAATTTGGCATTAAATAATTATATGTAGTTAGTACGGACAGAAAAAGAGCAATAATTACTAAACATACATACAAAACTGGTAATTGTTTCTTGCTGTATCCGTCAAACAAAGTGTATAAATAAAATTGAATGTTCTTTTATAAGAGAAGATGTTCCGGCCAATCCTCGTGCCCCGCGCTATAATTCATGCAAGCCAATGGATTTATTTCGCGAAATTGTTTATAGGGTCTCGGCGCAGTTCGACGTTGAGACGTTTTTACATTATACATTCTCTGCCATAGACTCTAGATAGCTGCACTCTCCCAAGCAGCCGGTCACGCTTTTTGAATCTCCCTTCTGTTCGAATGCAGCTTATTAAGCTCTTAAATGGCATTTGTGGGACGTACGTATACGTTTACAGACAATTCACATTACATTCTCCTCTATTTTTGCTATTCGCCGTTTAATAGAAACATTAATAATGCATTATTTATTATTTGGCAACATTTTCAGACGCATAAAAAGTCTGTATGACGCCCAATGTGGCATAATAATAAATTGCAACTGTTCCGATTTCAAATGTTATTCTAGGAATTCAAAATTAGAATCCGTAAAATAATAAACGCTGCACTCCGCCAAATGTCAAACCATAGATAATAAGAACCAGATTACTGTTGGTACACACTATTTATTTTTGGGCGTGAAAAATTGCGTTTTTCGACGGTTTGCGGTGAGTTTTTAAGTAAAACTAATGTTTTGGCATTACGCACGCGTCCCAGCTGCGGGCTCACACGTGAATTCAATTTGTTAATATTAATTCTTTGGTTTTTGGGACAAATTGGTGTACAAATGACAAAAACGTTATAAAAAGTCAATTCTATTTTTGATATGTAACTTCTCTTTCTATTTTTAAACTTTACGTTATAAAACTGTTCGTTCCGGAGTAATCAAGGTTTCTAGTTCTAGTTCAATGTGCTAACGATTAAGCGCATGCACGCTTATTCGCGTGTCACCATCCTAATTACTGGAGGGCAATAAAATACAACGTGTGAACACTTGAACAGTTGGTGCTCGTAAATATTTGAAAATGGAACTGATTGGTTGTGACTCGTGAATGACGCCAACGGATTTAGGAGCTGTTTTTATTCTGTGGATAATTAAGACGTGGAATAATGATTTGAATTTTTGATGTTCCTTTTGAAGTTTGTTATTTGAATTTCGAATTTGATATATCGTAGATTGAAGATAAAGTTGGTATTCAAGGTATGTACTTAATAAAAAGTATTAGCTTGTAATTTCCCACTGCTGGGCAAAGGCCTCTCATCTCACTAATGATCAGTACAGTAACAAGGACTCAGTTACCTATTTGACTTAAATTAGTAGAATCTGTCTAGTTTTTAGACCGCCTAAAGGCCGATACAACCGGGACCGACTGCTTAACGTGCCCTCCGAAGCACGGCAGCGCTCAGATAGAAATGTCAATATCGGCCACCCATCCGAGGGGCCGAGCTGTACGTTGCTTAACAATTGTCAAACTCAAACAGTCAAACTACGCCGCGTACTAATTCCTACCAATACAGCTACAACGCCATTTCTTTCTCTCGTCACTCAAATAGATATATTCCAAGAATGTGTGTCTGTTAGCGCATTGTTGACGTCATACACGTGTTTACATCCTGACACACGTCACACCTAATTACTGACAATTTGGAGTCAACTTCACAGTTTTGTGTTTATTTATAGTTGAACGAAGAATTAAAGAGTAAGGGTCTGCGCGTATTATAACAACTCAACGGCGACTCGACTCTATGTCAAATATTGAAATTTAAGCCCTGTGTCATATTATGTTCAAAGTTTAATTTAAAAAAATTATGCGTAGGCCACTCGTCGTACACTACTTAAATATAATTTTTTGAAATTAAACCTTGAACATATGACACAGGGCTTAAATTTCAATATATGACATAGAGTCGAGTCGCCGTTGAGTTGTTATAATGTGCGCAGACCATAAGTCTCCCTTTTGGATGGAATAGGGCTTAATTACTGTAACTGTCAATTAATTAAAGCTGTACTTTAATGAAATAAATCCTATCCTACTAATATTATTACAATATTATTCTATTATATACAAATAAATCACTGAATGTGTTGCTAAGCGCAAACTCGCTAATTCCTTTTTTATAATAATTCCTTGAAGTACGAGGATGGTTCTTACGAGAAAAAAAATGCCTGAAAAAATCCGATGGGAAAGGGGGCACTGCAGGTGAAACCGCGGGCACGGCTAGTATAAGTATAGGTAATAAATGCGAAAGTTTGTGAGAATGTATGTATGTATGTTTGTTACTCTTCCACGAAAAAACTATTGAACGGATTTGGCTTAAACTTTACAGTAATATAGGTTATACATCAGAATAACACATGGGATACATTTTATCTAGAAATTCCCGCGGGAACGGGTACAACGCGGGTAACACCGCAGGCGCGGCTAGTATATACATATATGTATATATATATAGTGTTCGTATTGTAGCATCCGCCTGAACTAACTAATAAAGATTCCAATTACTCCCCAAAAGCGGATTCTTCAAACAAGCTCAAACAGGCCGCCATTTTTTATTAATATTACATATTTATCAGTCGTAAACCAACGGAATCAATCGCGGCACGCACTCACGATGTAAGGGCATGACTACACTTGTCGTGCGCACGTGCGTGTGTCGCGTGCCTTATTTCACGAGTGTACGTACTGGTAGGGGAGTTAGTTGGATGGTCGGTGAAGGTGGAAATCGCTTGCACATGAATAATGTGTTGATAGCAAGACTTTTTAGTAAATGGTCAATCTAGTGTCTAATATTCAAGCTACAATTAAACGGGATCACCATTTAAACGTACTTTTTGAAACACGGTAGCGCTCGGATAGAAATGCAATATTGAACACTAATAGCAGTAGTATCCAAGCTGAAAGTTATACTCATTAGAATTATATAAAAATATAATTTTATAAATATAGTAGAAAAGTTATTGTTTTCTTTGGCAAATGATGGCAAATTACAAATAAAGGTTAAATGCTATGCTTACATCTCAAAATTTCCACAGTAACAGGAAAACGTTGGTAAAACCGCAGGGCGCTGCGTTGTTAACGTGCACGCATTAAGTGTCATTTTCGCTTTGAATCGGTCAACTGCCAACTTCCCCGTCAGTACCCAAACGTGACAGACAGTCAGTATTTACGTTATTTACTTATTAAATCGATATGTTAATACAATTCATTATAATAAAGGTTTTCTTTCCAATTGGTTTATTGCGTGAAAGGGCAGTGGCGTAGTGATAACAGCGCTTATTTAAGTGTAGGTTCGAGTTCAAGTTTATGATGCGTGATTGGTTAAGATGGTTGATAATGTTGACGAGTTTCAAGGAAAAGTTTATTTTAAAGAAATATATTATTATTATTTCATTAATTAAGTTTTGGCTGTATAAATTAAATTACTTACACACTTTAAAAAAAATTGAAACTACGTTTACGTATACACTTCGCTTTTATTTTACATTTTTATCTGACGTTTCGGCCCCTTTACAGGAACCGTGGTCACGGAAGACTGAGGTGTTATGCGTCAAACAAAAAAAAGTAAAAATAAAAATAATGAAACCAGTACTTACACACTACCAGTCATATTAAAAAAAGGTTTGTAATAATGTAATGTACGTAGGGCTACTTATAATCAACGAGTACAAGGCGGGTAAATACGCAGGGTGTTGTTAGTCATATCAAAAAGACAGGCTTATGAACCGTCACAAAATGGTTTTACTCGGTCACTGGAGTTCCACATATATACCACACACCTCTTTTTGTAAGTAGGGTTTGAACATGTGATCATGTATTATCAATCATAAATTATTTATTTAATTAACAAGGTTAATTAGACCTAAACTAAGTTTTTTCAAGATGCATGAGACTAAGTAAAATATACGTATACTCTATTTCTTTTGGATTGGCACAAAATGTGGACCAATGTCATCAATATTCCAGCCGAAGACGATTGCTCCTGAAGAGTAAAAGGGTTTAGTGATTTTATTTCATTCTTACCCTATATCTAAATAGACTAGATGGGTGGACGATAGTGGCATTTCTATTTGAGCGCTACCGTGTTACCGGCACGTTGAGCAGTCGGTCCCAGTTGGACTAAGTCGGCGGTCTTTAAGCGGTCTAAAAACTCCAACACCAGGGTTGGCAACTAACCTACTCGAACGTACTTTTTACTGAATGTATCAGTGCACTGCAAAGGCATCTCACTAGAGAAGTTCCCCACTGCTGGGCAAAGGCCTCTCACCTCACCAAATATTTTTCAGTACAGTGAGGAGGATTAGGCGTAACAGGATATAAGGATATGCAATCATATTAAGTAATAAACAAAATTAAAAACGATAATAACTTAACAAAAATAAATTGGTGTAGTCCTTGCCTTAATCATTGGGGCGTTGTTACATAGAGGGTCATTACAGTGTGATCGCGTCCTAATGCTCGCTCGGTGTGTACCCCGCTTAATGTTGCGCCGTGTGTAATGGCCCTTACGTGCCGTGTGAAACAGTAATTAGTTTAAGATTCGTCTGGGAAAATGGAATTTATTTTTAGGTCTTATTCGAGAACCTCTTAATTATTAAAAACGGTAAAAGTAATGTCTTCCGTTGTTGATAACTTTAATAATAAGTACATACCTAATTGTATTCTTATATAGTACTGACATTATTGAAATTGAAATAAAGGTTTCTTAAGTTTAACCGAACACGACTCATTTTCAATTGAAACTACGTTTACGGATACACTTCGCTTTTATTTTAAACTAGCTATGCCCTGCGGTTTCATCCACATTTATTCCGACACTGCTTACCTTTTAAACCTTCCCTGGACTTTCATGAATATTTCAAGACCAAAATTAGCCAAATCGGTTCAGCCGTTCTCGAGTTTTAAGCAGACTAACGAACAGCAATTGATTTTTATTTATATAGATTTTATCTGACGTTTCGGCCCCTTTACAGGAACCGCGTGTGTTTCAATTCAAAAAGAAGGTAAAGTTTGGATGATTATTATAAACAGAAGATATTATAAACTACTCATCATTAGGATGCTAGCGATTGATTTCGAAAAACGAACACAAAATTAATGTTCTTTTTTGTTTAATTCGCTATCCACCTTTGCATTACTGTAGCATTAAGTTATATTCAAGTAATTTTAGAAAGGTCGTAAGCGAGTACAAATTAATTTTGCTAAAAGATAATTAACTAACCTAACCTAACCTACATAATTACTGTATGCAAAGCAAGGGTGGGTATTAAATGAGTATCTATAAATCGTGAGGGTTTAATTAGGAATCATAAAGTATACACTGCATATGTATATTGCTATAAAAATGTAAAATTGCCTTTACAAAATGGCGTTTGTTAGTTTGTTAGTATACTTAACTTATTATAGTATTAATTCTTTCTTCAATTCTAATTTCTAATAATCTTGATTTAAAATTGATACTTACTTATTAAATAAAAACAGAGTATAAATTTAAAAAAAAACGAGACGTGACTTCCTAAACCACAACCAATGACAAAAACATTCAAAATTCGAACACATGGCAGTTTCCATCAATCAATTCAAATCAGACGCCATTACATTTCAACTGTCAAAAATAGAATAGCTTCGAAATTTGAAATGTCGGCTAAAGCTGCGACATTACAATTCTATTCCAAATTGGAACTTCAAATGTGCAATTCTTTATGTCTTTATGCAATTGATGTCACTGTGAATGTACACCTTTTGGCTATTTTGATTTTTGACCATAGTTCTGTTGTGTAATGTATAGTGAAAGAGCTATTGTGATGGAAGTGGGTAGTAAAACACTTATATTACAGTGTCCGGTAGAGAGTAGGTAATTTAAGAGTATATTTTAAGATGTAGGGTATTTTTGGTAACAAATAAATATTAAATGTCGAGTGGCCATAGACTCTCTAGCTCTCTCAAATTGTTGATAATAATAAAAGTAGGTAAAGTAGGGTAAAATAGTATCAATTAAAGTTATGTAATAAGTGTCAGCAGAAAATTTGAATATAATATCTGAGTAAAGGACCTAAATCCAAAATAATAATTATGGAAATTATATCTTTTAGATGTTGTTCATATTTCATATTTTAGACTTACAGTTCACCTACCAACCTTTGCAACACACCCTACAAATCCATATATCTTATCAACCTACATCTGCCTCTTGCAAAAACTAACGCAAATAAAATATAGGTTAAACACACACCATAGACAACAGATAAACTTGCATCGCGTTTGAATTCCGAACCGGAAGTGCGCGACATATGCGCGCGCGCACGTGCTGGAAAAGGGTTGTCTTTGACACCTCCGACAGTTTGTACAATTTGTAGAAAAACTAACACCCGCTGGCCGTTGCATCGTAGATTATATACAGGGACGGATTAAGGAATAATGATTTGAGGGCTAGCCGAATTTAGGAAACTAAGTTTAGACCCAAACTAAGCTTTAAGCTTGTATTATGGAAGCTAACTAACTAATACTAACACTTAATATGAGTATAATATAATTGTCACCCAGAAGAAGGAAGTAACTTTATTTGATTACAATCTATATATTTAATTAATATATACTTGATCCCATAAATTAGAGAAGTGTAAAACTTCACTAAACACTTCAATAAAATTATTTATTAAGTATAAGGTGTTTTTCGCAAATACTTGTGATCTGATTTTGATGAACTTTCGTAACCTAGTAACTAAATTAATATTTTCCAAAGAAAGATTTATTTGCGGTGGTTCTTAGCAATGTTTGGTAAAAATCGGCCCAACCGTTTTTGCGCAGGGGATTTTAATTTTCATAATTTCTGACTGCTGCTATAAACAACTTCCCTTAGTGCATCCCTGACCGACCCGATCGTGTAACACGCGCCATATTATAATATTATCATGTCGTCACGATGCATGTTAATAGAGAATCGACTACAGACCACAGAGTGGTGCGCGACATCTAATCATGAACAACTGTTTACGTGATACTAATGACTCTATTGTTTATGGTTTACGATGTAATTGTTATTGTCTATGTGTGTTTACTTATTTGTATTAGGAGTAATGCCTTCTTCTTCTTCTTAGCCAATTTATGGTTCTTCTCTTAATAATACCTAAAATATATATAAATAAAATTGTCTGTCTGTAATTCTAAAATAACCGCTTTTTACTACATGCACATGAATATTTATATATACGTAGGTATATACAAAATTAACATTTATTACATTTTAAGTCTGTTTGATTGAGCTAACCTCTAAAATGGCTCGACCGATTTTGACGGAACTTGTACTGGCAGGTAGCTGATGTAATAAGGAGTAACTTCTGCTACTTTTATTTCAGAAAAAACACGCGTATGAATTCCCGGCCATAGTTAGTATTTAATTTAAAAATAATTATTGATAGATACGCTTTTCGTACATTATTTAGATTAAAAGAGTTTAAAAAAAGCAAATTTACATCATAACCAGGCTAACCGTCTCTTAAGGTAATGAATAAATTAAAAACAAGGGTTATTTTTAATTTCAAGCATTTCGTAACAGATACCATCGTTAAAGGGTTGTCTGCAATAATATTAACCCTTGGACTTCCTTTCATCTTTATGACGAAATTATATCTTTAAAAAATTGACCGTTGGCTGAATTAGACACGATTATGTATATTAGTTGTGTAGTGTAAGGGGACAGAGTAGACGACTGGTAATATGGATTTAAGATAATTTTAATATAAGATACTGCAAACTATCTGACTTAATTTTGTCAGTCTAACAACAGTTGTCAAAAGAAATTCTTTAAGTTAATGTGTAATTATTATTGTTAGTGTGTAATTTTTATGCATACCTACTTTGTTTTTCCAAACATGGATGAAGTTATTTATTTTATTAATGCGAGGTCTCCTTACAACAGACCTCGCATAATAACTATGAGTAAATAACTAAATAACCTAATACTCAAGCAGATGATTTGTTTTAATAATTAGAAATCGATCGGTTTTTTTAACTTAGTACCGCCACTCGCCGCTAGATGGCAGTAGTCGACGCAAAAATCAATAAACCTTTATTTCAAATAAGCTTTCCATATTCAACTTTTGTAATAGTTACATTATGCAGTTATGTCCACTCAGAGACGTCAATTAGTAGAGTCTGATTTTGACGTGTAATGTATGAAAAATAACGTCAATTAATTAAGTATCGATTTAATGAAATGTTAAAGTACGACTAGATTACTATGTAATGTACATCTTGGTGCATATTTTTAAACTATAGGTATTTTTAAACATAGATATTAATGTTACAGAGTAAGATAACTTTTTTAATACCTATTGTAAAGATTTTAACTAAGAAAACATTTATCATTATTAAAAAACAGAAGTTAAAGAATTTACAGAAAATGTAAGTTTTTATGAAATAAGAAAAGGAAGAAGGATGTTTCTAGATATCGCGTGATCTTCAATTGATGAACATTATGATACATTGAATGACAATAATATCGAATATATAAAATTCTCGTGTCACGGGGTGCGTGGTTGAACTCCTCTGAAACGGCTCGACCGATTCTCATGAAATTTTGTGTGCATATCGAGAAGGTCTGAAAATCGGACAACATCTATTCAACCCGAAATTCCCGCGGGAACGGGTACAACGCGAGTGAAACCGCGGGGCGCAGCTAGTATCAATATAATATGTTGCAGTATGACATAACACAAAGCATGACGTTATAATCCGTATGTTACTTAGCATCTTTCTTCAAACACAGATAATAATATAAAAATCTTATCATCGACATTCGTAATTAAACAGTGGCGCCACCGGAAGTGATAACGACCGGATGCACAAGCCACGCCCCCTACGATTTAAAAACTTAGGGTGGCATTATTGAGTTAATTTCTTCAAGAAGGTTGATATGATCGAGTATACAACCTCTAATTAAAAATATAATCTTGTTTATAACACTGTTCTTTTTTTTTATTGTATGTTTCTTTTTGTTGTAATTCTATGTTAAGGTTAGGTTGCGTTGAGGTTAGGTCATTGCATTTTAAGTAGATTTTTTAAGTGACTTCACTGTTAATGGGTATTTGTAATTATTGAAATTCTTAGTAGAAAATTGCAATCTAACAATTTTAAAACGATTCTAGCAATTGGCAGACGTACGTGTAGATATGTGTGTTTGGCTGTGACATCGCGGTTACACAGTTATTGGATACATATCATCACTATATAGTAGCAGCGCCCCGCGGTTTTACCCGCGTTGAGCCCGTTCCCGTGGGAATTTCGGGATTTTTTTTACATAAAAACCTTCCTCTTGAATCACTCTACCTATTACAAAAAACCGCATCAAAATCCGTTGCGTAATTTTAAAGATTTAAGCATACAGACAAACAGACGCGACTTTGTTTTATACTATGTAGTGAAAATAAAGTCTTAAAGCTTGCCGCTGTCTGTCTGTCCCTATGTATGCTTAGATATTTTAAACTACGCAACGGATTTTGACGCGGTTTTTTTAAATAGATAGAATGATTCAAGAGGAAGGTTTATATGTATAAAAAATCCCGAAATTCCCACGGGAACGGGCACAACGCGGGTAAAACCACGGGATTAGCTAGTTGCTTATTGTTTAATGATATGTGTTATATTGTATTGTTTGGAAAATGATTGAGAACATTATGAAGCTAAGACCAGAATAACATCGAGACTAGAGCGCAGCAAGTTATATCAATCAAATTTTTAAAATTTGTTGATGACAAATTGTCAATCATAGTACCTACGTATAGTATCATAAAAGTTATATGTATGTTTCCAAAATTTGAATTACAACAATGTTTTTAACCGGTAGCGGTGCCACCGACACGCTGTAACTGATACCATTATCACGTTATCAGTTTGTGCCCAAAATTATCAAGAACCAAATAAACCTGCTGATTTTATTTAAAAAAATTGATCAGAAATTTTGGAATTTTTGCATTTTTTCTCGTTATCTATAATGTTACTTCCTTTTAGATAGACGGAGGTATTTTGGTGTTATGTGCAATTTTTTGCATTAAATACTTATAATCCTCCTCACTGTACTGATAACTTCAGTGAGATGAGAGGCCTTTGCCCAGCAGTGGGACATTACAGGCTTATACTTTTTTTTATATACTTAACTACTTGTATGTACTCAGACTTCTTCGTACGATCTACTTGAAGACATATTTATATTCAGTATTCCGTATTATATTTTTTACAAGAGTTAAAATTCTAACTATCATGACTGATTTTTCAACCAACTCTGTTTGGATGAGTGGATGCCATATTGGTATATTTATAAAAATAGCAGCGCCCCGCGGTTTTACCCGCGTTGTGTCCATTCCTGTGGGAATTTCGGGATGAAAAATAGTCTATGTTACTCCTGGATAATGTAGCTTTCGAATGGTGAAAGAATTTTTAAAAACGGTCCAGTAGTTTTTATGCCTATTCATTACAAACAAACAAAGTTTTCCTCTTTATAGTATTACTAGCAGTGCCCCGCGGTTTTACCCGCGCTGTACCCGATCCCGTAGGAATTTCGGGATGAAAAATAGCCTATAACCTTCCCGTTGAATGTGGCTTTCTATTAGAAAAAGAATTATTCAAATCGGTTCAGTAGTTTCTGAGATTAGCGCGTTTAAACAAACAAACAAACAAAACAAACTCTTCAGCTTTATAATATTAGTATAGATTAGTGTAGATAAACCAACTTCGAGTAAGATAATCGCATATCTTATGAAGAAGTTTTAAGACCCCCTAAATCCAAAGGTAGACCAAACATAGGGTACCTCATCATTGTAAGTTACATTCTTAGAAAAATTTAGAGATCAATTACTTGACATTTTGGGTTTCTAACTTACTTGATTCCGACAATTTTTCGAGAATGGTAAGTATTAAAAAGAAATTGCGGACCCCACTGTTTTCACCTCTACTAATAATCCTAAAAGTACTAAAAAATTAAATTACAATAGGTTCATTCGTGTAAGAACTATGATACCAGAGACACATGAACATGCCAAACAAATAACATCCATTTTTAGCGCCGCGCCGTTGGCTAAAGACACGTGAAACTTACAACCCTCTTTTACGTGAGTGGTTAAAAAATAGTAGACGCATCTTTAATTGCAGTGGGCCCAGTCATAAAACCTCATACTTACATAATCTTCAAATACCAACTTGATCCTATTTTAATTCCTAAGTAAACTCTAAGTACATTTTAAGTTTAAATAAACATTGATAACAGTGATAAGAGCTATATAGACGTCGCAAATATAAGGCTCTTTGCAAACTTATCGGAAGTGACGTAGTTGGCTATATTGATTTTGATAATGATTGACCGATAGATCTGAACTTGGAGCGTGTTTTGGATAAAAATATGTTTGAAAATAAGTTATATGATACACTAGCAGTCCCCCACGGTTTTACCCGCACTGTGCCCGTTTTCGTTGGAATTTCGGGATTTTTTTATACATATAAACCTTTCTCTGAACTCTATCTATTAAAAATCCGCATCAAAATCCGTTGCGTAGTTTGAAAGATCTAAGCATACATAGGGCCAGACAGCGGAAAGGGACTTTGTTTTATACTATGTATGTAATTAACACAACTTTTTTATATACTCGTATATATCTTATATATAAAATTCTCGTGTCACAGTGTTCGTTCGCGTACTCCTCCGAAACGGCTTGACCGATTCTCATGAAATTTTGTGAGCATATTGAGTAGGTCTGAGAATCGGCCAACATCTATTTTTCATCCCGAAATTCCCGCGGGAACGGGTACAACGCGGGTGAAACCGCGGGGCGCAGCTAGTATATATATGTATATGTCCCGCGCGGTGTACTGTACTGATATCTTCAGTGAGAGGCCTTTGCCCAGCTGTGGGACATCACAGGCTCATACTTTACTTTACTTCTAGGCATGGATGAAATCAAAATATTCCCTACCAAGTCAACAATGTTAACCAAATATAATTAAGCGAATATAAAGCGTGGTCGGTAACGACATCACACACAATACCTCATATGCACAGCTGGTTAAACAAGGGAACATCTCAATTTAACGATAACCCACATTTAGACAGGTTATTTGTTTAATTGTTCTATTAAATTGTTTGGATAAGTGCAAATCGAAATAAGTTGGAACAAAAGTTTGAAAACAAAATTACGACTTCATCATCACTACATAGTATAAAATAAAGTCGCCTCTGTTTCGTGTCTGTCTGTCTGTATGCTTAAATCTTTAAAATTACGTAACGGATTTTGATGCGGTTTTTTGTAATAGGTAGAGTGATTCAAGAGGAAGGTTTTTATGTAAAAAAAATCCCGAAATTCCCACGGGAACGGGCACAACGCGGGTAAAACCGCGGGGCGATGCTAGTAGAAATTAAATTTGTAAATAAATGTGAACTTTCTTCTTTATTGAAGTCGTTGAAGCAATTTGAAGATTTACTTGACATTATTGGGAAATTTTTTGAGAGCATGTCGGTCGATTTGCGATGCGGTCGAATCGACTCAACGCGGGGTGTTAATGCATAACAATAAGCTAGTAAGCAAGATTAGGTCTAATCCTCCTCACTGTTCAGTACAGTATATCAGTATCTTCAGTGTGATGAGAGACCTTGTCCTGCTGTGGGACATTACAGGCTAATATTTACAAGCTTCTTTAGCATGATTGAAGCTTCTTCTTCTTCTTATCCAGTGGATGGTCAACTTGACCAATCCTGGTGTCAGAGTTATAGAGCCGCCAAAGGTCTCTGACATGGCTCATGTAACGACTACTATCCGTAGAAAGTAACCGGGACCGACGGCTTAACGTGCCCTCCGAAGCACGGAATCATCTTACTTTTCGGGCAATCAGGTGATTCAGCCTGCAATGCCCTAACCAAACTGAGGACAGTCTCACAAAGTGATTTTTGTGAGATATCCCCACCGGGAATCGAACCCGGAACCTCCGGATCGTGAGCCGAGCGCTCAAACCACTAGACCACGGAGGCTGATTGAAGCTTAAAGCTATCAATCTATACTAATATTATATAGAGGTAAAATTTGTAAGTTTGTTTTATCTCGCAATAATATCGGAATTACCTGTCCAATTTGAATAATTCCTTTTGTAATAGATAGCTACATTCAACGGGAAGGTCATAGGCTATTTTTCATCCCGAAATTCCCATGGGAACAGGCACAACGCGGATGAAACCGCGGGGCACTGCTAGTATGATACATAGTAAAGGCGTAACCTTACGATGAGAACAGTAGTTATTAATTACGTTTGATTATGTCCTTTCTTACCGTTGACCATCAATATATTTCACCAAGCCTCCAATAATAACTTCATAACAATATTTTATAAATAATTAAGCAGATAATACGTATACTTACTTACTTATTAATGAATTCAAGTTAAAACAACTAAGTACTGGTCTCGCATTCACATTCCAATTAATCAATCGTGTATCGCACAATAAAGCGCTTTAAGCACTTTATGCGCTTACGTACATTGCTGTGCAGTAATTAGGGCACTTTGTGAAGCGCTTGAGTATTTATCAAATGCGCTGAGATGCGCTCGCGACGTTGGTAGTGATGTGACATGCCGATATTTGCAAATATCGATAATTTATTTTTAGTGTTCTGCAATTTATCGATATTATATTTTTAGTATTAAGCCTGTGGCGACTTTTGATAGCGATGGCACTTAAATTGGACATTATAAGTTAGTCAATAATATATTTTGTCGCACATAAAATTTAGTATCTCTTACACATATAAAGAGTGAAATATACCTACTGTAAATTTACTTAATTAATAACGTTTAATAACCAATAAAGTAAAACACTTAAATGTTATTACCTATTTTAATACTTAGCTTGTTAATCTACACTAATATGTATTATAAAGAGAAAAACTTTGTTTGTTTGGTTGTAATGAATAGGCTCAAAAACTACTGGACCGTTTTTAAAAATTCTTTCACGATTCGAAAGCTACATTATCCACGAGTAACATAGGCTATTTTTCATCCCGAAATTCCCACAGGAATGGACACAACGCGGGTAAAACCGCGGGGCGCTGCTAGTATTATTTAAAACATCAGTTAAAACTGCACTACATTATTTTATTATAGAGTTCGAGTAGGTTAGTGCCCAACTTATTATATTTATAGTATACTAGCCGCGCCCCGTGGTATTACCCGCATTGTACCCATTCCCGTGGGAATATCGGGATAAAATGTATCCCATGTGTTATCCAGATGTTTAACCTATATTACTGTAAAGTTTCATCCAAATCCGACCAATAGTTTTTTTGTGAAAGAGTAACAAACATACATACATCCTAACAAACTTTCGCATTGAGATATGACGTGTATTCTCGAGTAAAGGGATTGATTAACTAACTCAAATGTTAATGAGTATTTAATGATCGCCATCATCTCGGATTTAGGTCAAACTGTCATGAATGCCAAGGTTACATTGCCTTGACTTATATTATTAAAAATGTGTTTAATTTATAACACTTAAAGCCTCATCCTATTTACGCGGTTTTATTCAGCGGCTACGCATCGCAGTGCTAGTGCTAGGGCTAGTGCGCAGTAGGGCACGGATGTTCTTTTGTTTTTCATATGAAACGCACGTAGCAGGACAAGGTGAAAACGCTTAATTTGACAGAACCGTAACTAAGGGATATTAAAAGGATATATTATACCCATATACAATTCTTCTTCTTCTCGAGTCGAGATGGTTATTTTAAATTAAATATGTTTAATTAGACCAAAATTTGGCCTGGTTTATTGCCATATCATTTGTCAAGATCCTCTACAGTGCAGGACACGGGGCTGTTGGGAGACTGTAGCAAGTTAGACATGGTTTGGACAGCTCCACACTCACAGCTTTCGTTATCGGAGAAACCCCACCTAACACGGTTGTCTTGGCATCTTCCAACACCAGTTCGGAGCCTAGATATTAAGTGACTGCCATATACCATTTACCATATATATGTTAACAATTATTGTACCGACTGAAAATTAATTTTATCGATTTTAAAATATCGATATGTCAAGCACTGTCCCATTCCTAGTCCGCATCTGTGTCAGATGTTCGGCAGGTGGTACCGCAGGTGGATACACAGCCTTGCTCCCGCCAAAATCTTTTGAAAATTCTCGAACAACCTTCACAGCTAAGATAGTTGCTTTTAGGTATAAGGTTTTAGGTATATTCATCCCGAAATTCCCACGGGAATGGGTATAACGCGGGCGCTAGGCGTTGCTAGTTATTAGTACTAGCAGTGCCCCGCGGTGTTACCCGCGTTGTGTCCAATCCTGTGGGAATTTCGGGATGACTAGGATGAAAAATAGCCTATGTTACTCGTGGATAATGTAGCTTTCGAATGGTTAAAGAATTTTTAAAAACGGTCCAGTAGTTTTTGAGCCTATTCATTACAACCAAACAAACAAAGTTTTCCTCTTTATAATATTAGTGATAGATATAGTGAACCACTTGTTGAAGTTGACGTCCAAATGCTCTACTATTACACAAGTGTGAACATTCTATTAGCACTGTTGAGACACTGACCCTCTTCTCACCTGACAATTAGCCCAAAAAGTGCGCGTTTAACTTCTAATTGCTGCCATTTTGGATTTTGACGTGTTCCTTGACCTGTCACTCGTTCACAGTGTTGTTTAAACTGATTTTTATTTTTATGTGTCGAAAATTAGCGGTGGGTCACGTAGTTGTGTGTGTAAGTTAGGCAGTAAGTAAGTTCGAGTGGGTTTAACTGCTAACTGTGGTGTCGAAGTTTATTTGGCTGCATGCCTGTTTAAGGGTAGATGCACAATCATTCTTATTTTGATTTTGCGCTTATAGGTATGTGTTTAATAAACAAATGACGCTCGCTTAAATAGTGTTCTATTGCGTGCATTATAAAGAACAATTTCGAACGAACAGCTTTTGGTTTTTAAATATATTGAGGTACATACCTATTAAATATTTCTTGAGTCTTCAAGAGTTTTTGTGCAAGCCCTGTGCGCCCTTAGTGTCTCAAGGCTAACGGTATTAAAAATGTATCGTAATCATAAACTGTTGTTAAAGTATTATCCTTAAAGTGAAAACGTGCGAATTCGCAACTCAAACTAGTTTATTAATGAAAAAATACAAATACATCGGCCATTACGTGAAAGGGTTAGCCCTGAACTCGTAACGGGACGCGGCAGATGCGAGATAAGTACTAACTCACTACCTCTACTAACTATCTCCCGCGGGTTTACCTTCACAACTTTTTATCCTACCAAAAATCTCCAAAACAAAATATGCAAAGTTGTAACCCAATATTTTAACTACCTCCAGTCCAAATTTCATCAAAATCCGTTCAGTAGTTTTTGCGTAAAATCAAGTCAAACATTTTAACAAACTTTCTAGGTTATAAGTAGCTATGAACTTTGTTACGTTTCGTCATAACAGGGTACTAATTAAGGACTAGTCTAGCTTCTAGACTACACTTAGATGTACTACAATACTAACTGTACTTAATTAGGACTAAAGGTTAGGTAAATGTGAATCGTAATAACATGTGGGGCGTTTGATTCGATGTTTTAACTTTTTTTAAACTTTAGTCTATGTTTTTGCTTTTTTATTGTCTCTGGTCTTTCATTGACGTTTATTTAAAAATAGAATAAAGTAAGCATTTGTGATTAATCCTTAACTAACCTAGTTGTATATTTTTATTAAGATAGATACTTTTTGACGTTTATTTAAATATAGAATACAGAATTTGTTTTAATTTATTGTTTTGAGGGTCATATAATAGTCAATTGAAGTGTATTTTTTATTTTTTTTGTGTTTCTCTGTGATTTTAATTTCTTTGAAAATTGATTAGTACTCGTAATTACAAGTAGGTCAGTTTCCAATATTTGTAAGTTCCGTAATTTGTATAAGGTTCTATTGTACCTATTTTTTCCTATAATTATTCAAAGAATTTCATACTTACACCGGTTGGTTTGTTAAAAATAGGTCTTGTTAGACCTATTTTTAACAAACCAACCTATTTTTAACAAAAATAGGTCTTGTTAGACCTATTTTTAACAAACCAACCTATTTTTAACAAAAATAAACCGACCTATTTTTAACAAAAATAGGTCTTGTTAGACCTATTTTTAACAAACCAACCGGTCACCCATCATCATCCCTACCACCCGTAGCTTAACACCGTTTACCTAGAACCGCATTCGTTCACGCGTCAACTAAAAACAATGAGACAACTGTACATTTCTTGATATCGTCAGTTGTCACCTTTTCCCCGATGTTTTTATTTGTACTAAATGTCATGGCCTCCTCTTAAAGTTGTTTGTCGATGGTGACCGAGTTTACACTGTAAGTAGCTTTGGGCGAAAACGTGATGATGTTTTTGTTTATGGTCCGTCAAAAGAAGTGTGGCGTGTCTGTTTGTATGTGTTTCGTAGTTGCTCCGTGGTTTCGTAGTTTTGGGATGGAAGAAGCCTATATCTTTTTTGAGAATGAGTGTATACTAATATTAAAGTGAGCGAGTTCAAATTAAAGCAAGCGTTTTAAGTCGCTTCGCTGCCTCTATGCTAGCTTTTATATCTTGTAACAGTGTCCCGCCTTTTTACCCGCGTTATAACTGTTCCTGAGGGAATTTTGGCATGGAAAGTATTCACGAACCTTGCTTTTGAATTACTCAGTATGTTGGTGAAAATCACATGAAAATCCGTCAAGTTTTAAAAAAAAAAATCGATTATGTACATTTTTTAGGCTTTTAGGGACTTTGTTTTATTTTTTACGGCATAGATATTAAATCCTATCATATTTCAGGAATTATAAGTAACAATGTTACACAACGGTGTGACATCTTCCCAACTAAAGATCACTTTACATTACAAACTCATTTTGAAATGTTCGTACGTAACAATTTAAATTGCGGTGTAAAACAACGTATTTATTTGCCAATATTTGATCAGCTTTTACATTATTTCGGTTTAAACGAGCCAGCACTTTAATTTCAAGAAATACTTACTGGAACGGGTTTGTTACGATGAAAAAAAAATTATGTTGGAATAATAAAGATTGAATTTCACTCAAAAACATCTTTCTTTTGTCTTTGAAAATCGATGAAACTCTATGGTAAAGTGATATAAAACCGCCAAAAGAAAAACCGGCACCATACACAAATAATTAAAGAGACAAAATGTTCAGAATGTTGCCACTTCATAAAACCTATGTTTGATTTGTCGCTGTGAACGTCTCGAGTGATTTCATCTAAGGCTGCATGCTACGAGCCGTGGGAAAAACGCCTCCTGGTTCGAACTCTTTTTTCAAATCCTCATTGTATATTACACCTGCTGGCCGTTCGCAGCTTTCGTTAAAAAAATCAGTGCGTTCTTTTTTCGAACGGCCCAATGGTATACGAACTATAGATCTCTATATTATGGTTATTTTTATTTTTAAAGTAGTCGTGAGATACCGAGTATACTACGATTATTAAGTGGTAGAATCACGAGCGAGTAATTTGTTCCTTTTTCCATTCGATGCATCACGAACGATGAAGGGTTATTGATCATTATAGACATCATAACGCGATGCTCTGTTTTTTTTTCTCAACAAAGAACACTCTCATTACGATTATCCCTCAAATTAAATTGGTCGGGCAATTTAGTTCAGATGACTATACGAAAAAACAATGTTTCCATTTTTAAATCAACCTACCGCGTGCATAGATTAACCGTGTCATAGATAAAAAGCAGAAAGACGGAGCTGAATTAGTTTCTATTCTGCCAAATTGAGCTTAACGTAGTCACGTAGTTGCATTGACGGCTAAATAAAGTGTTTGTAAGTGGGTCAGTTTCAGATGTCTCGAGAAAGAACGACTGGTGATGGAGTGGCAGAACGTTTTAATTTAGTCGAGTTATCCGCTGTCTGTGAAAAAAACAATCACCTGTACTTCCGTCCGTTCGTTTTCTTTTTAATTGGAACACGATGATTTAAATATTTAATTTCGTTCGATGTTCGAATATCAATCATGTAATAAACTTCACTTTATTGGTAAAAGTATGAGTTATGTTTGACATTTTCCCATAGATATTAACTTTTTAAAAGTAAATAAGTATAAATACTGTAAATTGGATTACTTGCTGATGTTTTACGACTAAGTCGTTAAATGACCGCAGCATAAAATATTGCGATCGAAATTGATTCACATAAATTGTTAAGTTGCATTCGATCGACGAATATAATCAACCAAATCTCCGAACAGAAAGTGACCCTTCGGCAGCCGATAAAGTCAATAAACTACCCAAAATAAGAATGCAGTTAGATGTAATATTTATTTGTCACGTCCTTGACACGACGAATTAAAACGCACCCGTCCTAACATTGTCGCATTTAAATTGACATTATCTATATCGAATGGAGATAAGAATTAGGTGTCGAATATTTACGAGGGTCCGCCCGCCGCCATGTACGGCGCGGCGTCGCGTGCGCATGCGCGCGCACCGGTCGCCATTACACACGATCACATTCCATTTACAAAATTGGAATTTAATGTAAACGACGCTCACTCGATACCTCTTTTTACATTTATATCGATACATTGTCACATCACTATTTTTATAACAGTTTAATGCGTTTGACATTTCGCGATGCGTAACAAAATGATAACTCTATGGATTTTTCAATTTGTTGTGTTGGTGTAATGGAAATTGTTTGTTGATCGCAATTGGAGATGTTTTCTTTATGGTTTAATTACTGGGTATTGAAATTGCGTTTCTGTCTAGGATTATATTTATGGGCCGTGCCCACAGAGTTATTTGTCGATGATAAATACAGCTGAAGCTCGTCTGTATCTATTGGTGTACAGTACACTGAACTGAAGGTCAATAATGTCATTTTATTTTTAGGGAATATCATTTTGTTTTGGGACTTGGGATTTTATCATTTGTTTGCGTGATCTCTTAGGATACCTACTCACTCATTTATTTTGAGCCTGTAGGTATTATAGACCCACTGCAGGGCAAAAGCCTCCCTTCAGCTTTGAGCATATTTTAAGATCAGCGATGTTTGGAGCTTTCTATATCCCAATTCTCATTGCACTGTATCAAAAGTGAGTCCGTGCTTCGGAGGGCACGTTAAGCCGTCGGTCCCGGTTACTTTCTACGGAAAGTAGTCGTTACATGAACCTAGACTTTCTAGTTTAACTTAAACAAACTCCACAAAGTGATCTTTCTAATTAAACATCACATGATCCAACCCTCAGTCTCCACAGGTACTCATCGACTTCCTCTACAAGCAAAGCAAACAACCTGCATGTGCGCGCAGGCGTTTCCGCATCCGCCGGAAGCCCGGGGCTTTTTGCACAATCCCGCGGACTTTTGTGCCGTTTCCGGGACTCTCAGGTATGTGGGAATGATTGAAGGTGCATTCTGACCTTGTCTGCTTTTGGGAAGTTGAAATGAGCGATTTTTGGGATCGAAGTATGTACTGAAAAGTTAATATGGATCGAAGTAGTGCTTAGCTTAATAGTTACTGATAATTTATTTTTCTGAACAGGGATGTCCTATTAGAAGTAATGTTTGATGTAAAAATAACTAAATACTTACATACTCGTAGGAACTGAAATGAAAGGATGCTGATTAATTTATTTTTTACAGTTACTTATGTAAAGTTTAGAGAATCACCGAATCAATAAGATAAAGAATCATTTATTGTTCAAAACTTAATCTATTTTACAAAAACCTATTCTTAATCTATTTTTTGATAAATCATGGGAGTTAAACGTTCATTTAAGAGGGCCCTTCCCGGGCCGTCTATCTCCAACGCGAACATTATTGAAAAGCTTGTTGTTTCAACTAGCGCAATGTCAGAAAAAGAGGCACTGCGAAAAGAGAGAGAAAGCACCTGAGCGCTCGTTTGGCATTCGATAACTTTCGTCGCTCACTCGGGGCGGACGGCCGTTGACGATACGTACGATGAGATTCATGATAATATCACAGTATAGTAATACCAGTAATGTAACTCGGCTCTGTTCTTCAGTTAGATACCTACACACGCGCTGAACGCACAGATGCGATAGGGCTGCCCGCCTAGACTATTTTAATTGCATCTTGATATTTTTTTACACCTACTTGATATTTTCTTCTAGTTTTTGATTGTGAGTATTTTTTATTCAATCAAATAAAATTAATTTTAAATGAAACATTAAGTGTATAATAAATATGCATGCTGTTTTTTTCATAAGTAGATTTAATTATTCCCGGTAATTTATAAAATTTTATCTCTGAATGAGTTAATGAACAACTCAAACAACCAAAAACAGCACAATATAATCGATTAATGCAAAAAACGCTGCTTCAAAAATCATATATAAATTCAAATTCAAATTTATTAATTTAATACCTACTGGAAACTAATTTAAACTGTGATATGGTCTAGTACACGCGCCTCACTACCTCGCTACTACCGATACTCGCTACTCGCTTCACGCACATTGCTATTATTCTAATATTATAAAGATGTAAAGTTTGTAACTTTGTTTGTATAGTTGTTTGTTTGTTTGAATTCTTTCACCTATAGGTAAAGTACTCGTACACTTTAGGTACGGACATAGGCGAGGTATTTTTTTTTTAAAAAGGGATCCGTATTCAAATTGGAATAATGTTACCCAAAAGGTATGAAAAACATGCCCACAAAAATTGGTTATTGGTGTGCGCTGCTAAATCTATTGATGATATATAAAAACATTGTTCGACATAATCAAAGTACTCATTATTGCGTACAAATAAGTTCGAGAGAACATACGTGTGGGATATTATGGAAATAGGTATACAAAAATCAATGCCACTTTTCGTTGTAATTTTATAACTCGTGAACGGGCTGACCTATCCAAACTAAATATTTAGGCTTTGTTCTGACTATTTAGTAGATGGTTTATGTGAAGTTTGCACAAAATCGGTCGAGTGGTTCTTAAATTTCCCCGGGAACGGGCACAACGCGGGTAAAACCGCGGGGCGCAGCTAGTAAATATATCGTAGGCACAATACAATAATACAAAGAACGAAGAACGTTATATACAAAGCGAGCGAGCGACCGAACTAGCGAGCTAGCGAGCGAGCGACCGAACTAGCGAGCTAGCGAGCGAGTGCGCCATTCATAGATAGACTCGTCCCCCGCATACCTCTTTCCGTCACTTGTCAACCAGCAAGAGAGACCGCGATAACGTTGAACAAAATATAGTGTGCGGAATCTTCATAAAACATGTTCCAGGATATACGTGTTTATTAATAAACCTTGCATGTTTGTAAAATAAATGATTGTTATTTAAAATCTCCATTATATTTACGATGTTTCTATCATAATATTTTCTTTAATTTTACAATTTATAACTACAATATGACCGCCCAAAGTTCAGGTAAAATTTGTGCAAAAAAGCCGGTTTTCGGAGGCTTATACTGAATTTGTTTCTAAAAATTTTGATTTTCTTTTATGATAGAAACCTAGATATAGTGCATAAGATACTTATTAGCTAAAAATTTTCAAAGAAAGATCTATAACAACGCCGTAATCACGTAACAGCGTTTGTATGAAAAGTAAGACGGGTTGGCCGCTCTTAAGCAATTACACAAGTAACTGTAACTCGGTGACATGACACATGCCAAATTATTCGGTCGCCATTTCGCAGCTTGTAAATTCGCTCAATATAAGCGACATTTAAATAACAACACTACATAACAAAGAGAGATCCAATGCTCGAATAAAAAATAAACTATTAGCTAGCCTACACAGATGCCAGATCAAACATAACACATTAATTTCTTCCAAATGCATCTCAACGTTGCTAAGGTTTCCTAACTCCTGGCGTGGAAGCAGAAGCAGAACAGATGGCTCCATGACCTCAACCACAAACCACTTGCGACCACTTACTCCGAACCACCATATGCTTCAATCTGATATACCTTTTTTCCACCATCATATTTGCATCTCCCAACACATGTCACCTCCAAAAAATCGGGAGAATCCAGAAAAAATCTGTACAAAAAAGGTTTAAGAAACGACAGATGTACAGAAAAGAACTAAGCACGTGCCATCTGCCAAATCTTAGAAGAAATAGATTGGAGGAAAAAAAGATACACGCACACTAGTGCCAAAAGATCGATCAAACATCGGCGCACGCGCCGGCAGCTGGTCGCTCCTGATTGGTTCAAATTTTAAGAAACTTCCGCACAATGATAAGAAAAGATGGCTGATTTTTTTCTTTGCCATTTATCTTTTGAAGGCCGCGGTATATTGTATTTGTGCGTTCCGCGGTTTCACTCGCTTTTAATAACTTTAAATTACCGGATTAAAAGTTACTCAATCTAATTAAGGTTTTGTAAAAGGTTTAATGATATATAAAATAAACAAATTGAATTTGTTATTTAAAAATCGTTAACAAAATCATCTTTGTTATTTTTTAAGTCGGAATATATTATCTTCGAAAGCAAAATTTTCCAAAGGGCAACAAACATCTATCCATTCAACTTGAAATAAGCATATTTATAATCTATACTGATGTAACAAAGAAGAATTTGTTTGTTTGAACTTATGGAACTACCAGTTGGATTAAAAATTCGTTTGTATATAATGGCTAAATTCAAAAGAAAAGTTACAGGCTACTTTATTTACTTTTATTTCGAAATTTCCTCGGGTACGTGCGGGTAAAATCGCGGGGCGATACGAGTACACTATACTGCTAATGGATCATTGAAAGGAAACTGATACTTTTATTTCTGATCAACATTTTCTATTCTACTTTCAAGTAATCAATCATCATCTAGCATTGTTTTGTGTTTATTCGTGTAAAGAGAAGAGATTGCTATGAGTACTTAAAATAAGACAAGTTAAGCATAAAACGAAGCACATTGAACGGTAAGTGTTAGTACAATCAATGTTGGTTTTACGATTATGAAACTCGCTTATATAACTCGCTGGCTTTTAGACTTTTAGCTAGTTAACTGTACCAAAGTAAAATATCTAAATTAAATGAATCTCTGAATCTGTTGCTAAGCGCATAACTTCAGAACGACTGCACCAAATTGGATGATTATTTTTTTAATGTGTTCCTTATTGTCAGGAAAAGGTGTTTATATAAGAAAATAAGGAATAAAAATCTCAAAATTCCCACGGGAACGGGGGCGCTGCGGGTGAAACCGCACAGCTAGTTGATAAATAAATATTTAGCCTACCTACCTGAATCTATTTATTCAGTTTTTTACTTTTCAAACTAAATAAATAAGTAATTTAGTATTAACCTCTAACTTCCACAGCTGGGCAAAGGCCTTATCTCACCGAAGATGTCAGTACAGTGAGGAGGATTAGGCATTATTAATTTTTTTTATTTAAATATCAAATATAGTAAGTATCATATTGGTACTAAATTGTATTATCAAAAAAACGTAGAAAATACGAGATGTAAGTGTATTCTTACAAAGTAATACCGCTTTATGCATCCATAGACGACTACCTAGTACCTACCATAGATAAAAAACTCAAATTTTAAACATGAATCTAACAAAAAGCGTCTTTGAACTTCGATCTCCATCGATCTAAAACTAAATGATTCACAAAAAAATCGTTTAAAAAAATCAATAGTTGAAAAGTTCCCACCGAAGTAAGAAGTCTTCGCTACCTGGTTGCGGCAGCTGCATAGTTAAATCGATCCTTCTTTTGTCTCTTTCTTTCATTGATATTTTGTATATATCCATCCTTTTCTATATCACTTTTGTGAATTGCAGAATTGCTTAAGATTTGAAGGCTTTTATAGACCTCTATGGCTGTTTGTGTATAATTTATGAATGCATATCGTTATGGTTGATTCGTTTTTGGTTTCCATCCAAGACTGCCTTAGTAACCATATAGAAATCCTACTAATATTATAAAGTCGAAATTTTGTTACAATGTATGTATGTTTGTTACTCTTTACGCAAAAACTACTGGCCGGATTTGAATGAAACTTTACAGTAATACAGGTTATATATTAGACTAGCAGCGCCCCGCGGTTTTACCCGCGCTGTACCCGTTCCCGTGGGAATTTCGGGATGAAAAATAGCCTATGTTACTCGTGGATAATGTAGCTTTCGAATGGTGGAAGAATTTTTAAAAACGGTCCAGTAGTTTTTGAGCCTTATCATTATAAACAAACAAAGTTTTCTTCTTTATAATATTAGTGTAGAAAAATATATAGAATACGTTTTATCCTGAAATTCCTGCGGGAACGGGTACTACGCGGGTAACACCCGAGGCGCTACTAATGTCTTCATATTGCAAGTCTTGCGAACACTCGGTATGCTCAAACTATACGTTGTGAAGTGAAAGATTTTGTACTTATAATATGTGAATTAAGATTAATTTTACATGTTCTTTGAATGTTTGAATATCTATCTCTAATCCATTACAAATCTCACTTCTTAAAGGTCTTCATTTGTCTCTTCTCCCAGGAGATATTAGAAAAGAAAAGAGTAGTCTTTGCCGTGGATTTTACTCAGATTAACTGGATGTTCAAAGTTTAACGATTTTATCAAAAACGAATTAAGTATTATCAGTTTAAACCGATCCGTATTAAATCATCAAACGTCCATACAAATCTCATTTTCCATACAAATCAATCGCATCTCCGCTTTTTTACCGAAAAGTCGCGTGCGCACGCGCAATTCTTTACACCGTATTAATGAAAACGTTACATTTCTAGCTGTTACAAATATCTGTGATTCCGTGATTTTAATTATTAGGCACGCGACCAAAGTGCTTTGGTTAGGGGTCTGTAGGCTCTCCTAAAACCCGGAAACTCCCGGGAAAAACATTGGACAGTAATGACCGTTGCATATGTAAAAAAAAATATACAAAGAAGTCAAATTATTTTATTATTACAACAATATAAATCATAACCATCAAAAAGCTTTTATTTTGCATTACATAATTACTCTTCAATTTTTTAACCCTTTTCTTTGAATTTGCATTCTCTGTACTTGAATGCTGGCTCAAAATGAAACTATTAGAAATACCCTTAGATACGTTTACTAAATCGACAGTAAAATGTTTATACATGTAATATCTATAAGGCCTTTAGGCGGTTTTAAAATTTCGACACTAGGGTAAAATAAATAAAATTAAATTAATGTATTAACTAACCTACTCCAACTTACTTACTCTTAAAATATCGTCAAAGTAATGTCAATTTTATACAGAATCTATGTATTATAATTTGAATTTGAGTTTAAATACGTTCGGCATTTAGTTATGATTATAATTTTAACATTGTAACGTTATTCCCGAGCTAATAAATAACTATACTATTGAGTTATACTCATCGCGTGTCGTTGTAGTGTTAAAAATGTATAATTGCTCTTCATAATTGAAAATATTTCGATATATAATATAAGCTTAGAGCTTAATTTGTTATTACAAGCATAGATTAGAAGATTATTAATACAAACTTAGAGCTTATTTTGGGTCTAACTAACAGTTTCTGAATAACTCCTGTACTATGTTTGTTTACTAGCTTTTGCCTGCGACTTCGTCTGCATGGAAAAACTTTTTTCATAGCATAGACTTCGTACATATTAATAAAACTACTGATGTTCTAAATTCTCTCATCTCACTGAAAATATCAGTGCAGTGGGTATAGTAATAATAATGTTCAGTTTGTTTACAATTTCGACATAAAAACATATACATTTTTAAGTATAATACTAGGCAGATACGATTCTATCTTCCTCCAAAGGTCACAAGTAACTGTACCGACCGCATACTGTAGTTAATTACTCATGATTTCTAGTAACGAACTAAAATCAAAGTTTGGCAGGAAATAATAAAAAGTGATGGCCGAAAGTTTGTCGGTCGTATACCGGTTTGAGTCGGTACCCGGTTCGATGCCGGCCTGGTTTGTTTATTATGTGTTTTGATTTTTCGTTTTGAGTTGCTAATAGTTGATGCGATTTGGTTTTTCTATAACTATTTTGGTGATATTTTGTTAGTCTAAATTATTTCTAGTAATTTTGGGAAGTATTTACATGTTGGTTAAAGATATTTTGATTGAGGCGTTAACGTTAGCGTTAAGTGGTTTGAATATTCCGAAGACAAAGTTTGTTTGACATGTGTACGGCAAGCAGCTTGTAAATTAGCTCAGGCGAGTATTTTTGGCAATAGGCGTTTGTATTAATGAAATCTTACGTATTAGTACCCAATAAATAGTCCAAGTAAGAAAAATAAATCTTGTGGACGTTGACATCTTGACATTCGTTATCAAAACCCATGCAGTCATTCATACATACAAAGATTTTGATGTATCCATACTACCTTAAAAAGTTATATGTACCTACTTTCTATAAATCCATACAAAATTATTTATTCCATACAATTTTGATGCATTCATGCGACCTTAAATAGGAAATCACTTTCTATAAGATTTTAAATTACGAATTTCAAGTAAACGTCATACACGTGGTTGTCAAATTCAAAATTTTAAATTTGGAACTTCAGGTAAACCTCACACGTGGTCTATCTATACTATAGTCTGTTCCCACGGCGCTTGCGCAAATATCAAGAAAGAAGGTTTTACATAGTGTCTATGAAAAAATGGTCCGATTGAAAAAAATGGCGAATTTGACCTGAACACGGTGTGATCAAATCTTTAAGATCAGCTGATTTTGTACAAAATATCTTTCTGAAATAAACTTTATAACGTCTAAGATAAAGTCCATTTTTCTCGAGTTGTTTTGAGGATGTTTATTATAGAATCTGAAGACTTCCTTTGTAGTTCTGTTAAAAGTAATTTTCGTAAAAAGTTATTTGTGCAAATGCACGTGTGTTCACTGTTTATTTGTAAAGATAGATTTTGGGTACCTATCTATGTATTAAGTACATATCAGTCATTAAATGTATCTTTTTTATACCTAACTTAGAAAAAAATCTACAAAATAAGCTTATAAGTTGATGCTATGAAATCAATAAGTAACACTAACTGCTGTTCTCTGGACACACTTAAATCGTCAATTAACTAATTTACGTTATTTTTCATATATTTCATGTAATTTTATGTGTCAGCTTGCAAGTATACAAGTTCAATATAGCTAACTTACAGATTTAGTGGTTATGTAATCGATTTAGAAGAAAAATATTTTAAAATTAAAAATTTTATAGGAAAATAGATGATTTTGAAATTTCTATATACTCATTTATCAAATCCCTATCTAACCATACCTATATATCTACCGTTTACAAGTATTCCTATCAAAACAAGACCAGGTGATACCTAACCAAAGCCATCCGTGAAGAAACCAAATAAGTCATTGAGAATCAGTAGTAGAATGCAATCTCTTTTGTGAAACCGTCTTTGAATACAATGGGACAATGCAAGGACGATTTTAGTTCTCTCTATTAAATTCCCATTAATCTTTTGACAAACTTAACCTTTTTCATAAACTTAAAGAACCAACCAACCTTTTTGCTTAAGAATTAAGACTCAGTTTTGTTCAAAATGGCGTAGATTTGGCGGTAAAAGTTGTTTGGTACGCGAATGACAGTGGTCTCATTGTAAGAATTCAATACCAACGAAATAAGACTGATTTGCGTATAACGGTGCAGATAGTAATTTACATGACAAAACGAATAATTCGCTCGTATTTAGTTTCAATCAAGTTTTGAGGTTAATAAAACTTTTTGGTGTACTTGGAGTGTATGGCGGACATCTTGTTTAAATTAAAACTTTTTGTATTTGGAATTAGTTATTTTTGATCTCGTTTTTTTTGTTTGAAATTAGAATTTGATTTAATTGTTAGTGATTATGAAACATTTTCTGGATTTCGAAAATAGAATGTTAATATAAATTTAATTTTATGTTGCTGTCGTGAAATTGGAAATATGCTCCAATCGACCCGGGAATTGAACCCGGGACCAGAGTAGAGGCGGAAGTTAATTACACCTAATCCTCCTCACTGTACTGATATTTTCAGTGAGATGAGAAGCCTGTGCCCTGTAAAAAAAGGTATTGAACTATCCGTAGCTTGAATTGGGATCGCTTTACACTCGTAACTCAGGAACAAGATGAAATTGTGTATAAAGGCGCGTTTTCATTGAAGCGGAGTGGAGCTGTGCGGAGTTGGGCTTACCTTGACAATTTATTAAGTACGAAAAGATTTTGACAATGTCAATGCGTTATTTGACAATCCTTATACGCTGAGATTGGTTAATCAGGCTCCACTCCGCACTGCTTCAATAAAACGCACCCTAAGGTACCGTATGTTGCAAGTCAATATAATATATAAAATAAAATGGACCCCATATATCCAACCGCACAGTTTAATCTATCAACAATACAATAAAATCTCATAAACGTTTCTTTTCATATCAACATGAACATCGACAATGAGATCGTAACCACAACAAATGATTGTTGACCATAGATATCAGTTCTATCATCTATTCAATGGCGGTGGCAAGATGGTCCTTTGAGAAAAATTGATTGTCTATGTCTATTGGATTTTTGAGGGAAAAAATGTTTATCTGTGATTGTTTGAGAAATTATTTGTCAGTGGTAACGGTACCTCTTTGTTAATATTTATCTGTGGAATTCTGTAGCGCTTCATTCATTAACTGAATCTGCAATAAGTTATTCTGTAATTACATTTAAGAATGTTTACACGAGAGATTCGTTTTCGCTTGGACTTGCCTCTTTGTTCTTCTCTTATTAATTTCAAAGGCAAGCTTAAGCGAGCGTTTGCATAGAAGCGGATTGGAGCTGAGCTAAGTTGACCAATCACAGCGTATTACGGAAAGATTTTGCTAATGTCAATGCGATGAGATTGTTATTGACCTCCGTACAGGTCCGATGGAAATGCAAAAGCCTGCGAGTCGACGAATTTGAAAGACAAAGTTTTAAAGACGTGAGTCGCTATTGAAGTCTTCAGCTCAGAGCTTGTAAGCTCTCCTTCACGTCACGTCAAGAATACTTTTAAGATAGTTTAAATAATGAGGGAATAATAATCTTTGATTGTTTACATCTATGCTAATGATATATAAATGCGAAAGTAACTCTGTCTATCTGTTGAACTTTTACTGCCTTCCCATACTTCTCATTTCTCTCTTTTCATTCTTATTATCCCGAAATTCCCACTGGAACTGCGTAAAACCGCGAGGAACAGTTGTTATGAAATGGTGTCTCAAAATCTAATTTCTGGACAGATTGAACCTTTGGTGCTCATCGTTCTTTCTAAATATAATATTAGCGCGATTCTTTGATGATTAACAAGCTTCCTAACCACCATCTGCTGCCAGCACCAGAAATATCCATTTCACGGCATTCGCAGAAATCACGTATTTTTTTCTAAGCATAATGGGATCACTTGTACCCGCATGCGATTTTTTCTGTAGCACGTGCTTTTTGTGTATCCTTGAGCTAGTGCCACACATCTGTCGATGCAAGCTGCTTTCGACACTACCTGACCGAATTAAGAAGTCGATTTCTTCAAACATTTGTACAGAAGAAACTACAATCCGAATTTGGTAAGGTTATGTAATTTGCAACGTGATTTTGGTACCTGCAGACATATGGTGCATTTTTTTTCTGTATTCAAATTTAGAATGTTTTGAATTTGGAAGTTGCAGCCGTCTTGAGATGTATTTCCGTAAATAAGGTTTGACTTCATTTTTGCACCTTGAAATCACCTGTGGGTAATGTATTTCTGTTTTGGCGGCGAAATAATCTGTCAGCCGGTGTATTAGTCATGTGCCATTCTTATTTTGATAAAAGCTTTCAATAACATATTATTGTTTTCTACGTCAAATTACGCATTGAAAATCCTACAATAGGTTACGGAATAGTGACGAAACTTTTTAGATAATGGGCTAAAACTTAAATTTTTAAAAATCGAACTTCAAATTCAAATATTCATTATTTATTTTTGACTAAAAGTGGCTATTTAGGCTATTTAGACTATTAGGCGTTATTTATATTGAAACAGCAGCAATTTGGCGAATTCTTGCGCTCACTCGCATCCAAAACGACGCTTTATCTCCTCTCTTCTATACAAAAACAGAGATTGATTTTGATCAAGTATTATCTATGGTTATCATAAAGCCGCGAATACAACACGGAAGTGATACAAGTTATATTGTAAGGGTGCGTACAGACACGTGCTTCGTCTTGTGCGGGGACCACACGCAACATACACTTGAACTTGAGGTTTGGAGCTTTTAGGGTTCCGCAGGGTGGGGTGAAAACCCTCATGGATATTGATTGATTACTATTTGGTTTAATTGAATTTAACCGAGAAACGAAAGAACATGTCCATTGGAAAACGAATTGAGAACGTCCTCCTTTTTGTTTTTTGTCGGTTAATTTTTCGGCCGTTAAAGAACAGACTCCATTGAAGCACGGTAGCGCTGAACTGAAAGTTACAATACAACTGTATTGTTCCAAAAATTACTGATTTTGGTGTAAATTTAGCTGATTCGCCGTTTTTGGTTATCTGTAAAAGATGAATTGTCATATGACAGCTTCCGTGAAGATACAGTAATTTTGGTATAATTTCTGGTATTATACAGTTTAACTGCGTCACAAGCATAACTGCAGCAAAACTACTTCAAATTCTAGTTCATCAATTTTAAATAATTAAATTTTATTTAAGACTCAATTTCCTACGGAACCCAGTAACATATTTCCTGTTCACATTTTATAAGGTTTTCTTTTAAAATCCCCTGTTTGTAAACAAAGGGCTGTTTTTGATGTGATACGGGCATTTTGATCGCTGATAACTGAGTGGGTATATCCTGAGGGAACTTGCGTTTTAGGGACTCGAAATCAACCTTAGATAATAAGGTACTTATTACAAAAAATCTTATTATTCTTAAATTGTGGAATTACCCTATTTTTACCCGACTGGAAGCCCGAAAGGAGGGTCTAGTTACACCCTGTATATAAGTTTATGAGATCACTCTGTATATAAGATCTAGAGTGAAGTTGCGAGCCGGCGAGTTAAGAAGAAAGCGAGCTTTTAAACTCGCTTAATCTATGCTAATATTATAAAGGTTTTGTTAGTTTGTCTGTGTATGTTCGAGCAGGAATTACCAATCCGAAAAAATATCTACTATATAAAAATAAGTCGGGTTTTCCTCCCTGACGCTATAACTCCAGAACGCACGAACCGATTTCCACGGTTTTGCATTCGTTGGAAAGGTCTCGGGCTCCGTGAGGTTTATAGCAAAGAAAATTCAGGAAATTCCCACGGGAACGGGGGCGCTGCGGGTGAAACCGCGGGGCACAGCTAGTTTTTAATAGATATACCACATTAAATAGGAAGGTTATAGGCTACTAGCAGCGCCCCGCGGTTTTACCCGCGTTGTACCCGTTCCCGTAGGAATTTCGGGATGAAAAATAGCCTATAACCTTCCCGTTGAATGTGGCTATCTATTACAAAAAGAATTATTCAAATCGGTTCAGTAGTTTCTGAGATTAGCGCGTTTAAACAAACAAACAAACAAACAAACAAAACAAACTCTTCAGCTTTATAATATTAGTATAGATTTTTCATCCCGAAATTCTCATAGGAACTGTCACAACGCGGGTAAAACCGCGGGGCGCTGCTAGTAATACGTTTCAACGTTGAAGCATTTTACTAAACTACGACTTTTGGAAAACTATTAGGTTTAGCAATTTTATTCCATACTTCTCAAAACTTTTACTAGTAGAGAAGTTTAAACATTGGTCTACATTTTAGATCTCGCAAAGAAATAAATGAAAGAGAAAAAAGACATTATGCTTGCGTGCACTAATTTCATTTTTATTCATTCAGTAATATCACAAAGTAGCTATTTTATACAGAACCTAATAATATACAGTGCCAGTTATGGTTAGCGAATTAATTTATTATTATTTATTAATAATTTATAGAATAAACAGTAACGACAGGTGAGAAATAGTGTTGCCATCAATATAATAATAACTCTACCTTATAAGTAAATATGAAATATTAATAATATTGAATTCCTTAATTTATTGCTCGTTCTATTAAACATGTTTTTTATCCTACTCTTAAAATGCTTGCAAACGGACTTGAATATATTCTTTGATTCCTTATGATGGTATAAAACTCCTTTGATCGGGATAAAACACTCAATAGCCTTTTTTAGGCGTCGGGTTAGATTGAACGAGCTTACAAGTTGCTTGTCGGTGAAATATGTTTCAGAAACAAAATCTGTTCGTTCAAAATTGTATTTTATGCTGCACGAAATAGAACGCTATTTGAAACGAACGTCATTTGTTTATTAATTCAAAATTAGGCGCTAAATAAAGTTAAGGTCCAAATTCACCGTCTTTATCTCGAACCACGATCAACTGAACTCAGTTTCAGTGAATCATTGTTGACGTTTTGATGTCAGTTTTGGTTGTGAACTCGGATTAAGCTGAACTGATCGAGTACAGTGTAAAGGTGAAATTGGGGCTAAGAAGTCTTGTGCAATCAGCTCTTAGTATGTATATACATAGTTATATTGGTCTTCCGTTAATGGGTCTATTTCCCAACATCAGTAAAATACATTTAACCCTTAAAAGCATATCATCTCCAAAAAATTAATCATCTACTAAATCCATTAAAAAAAATCTTTTATAAGCTATCTAACAGTAAATACCGGGGGTTGGGTGCCATCGTCTTTAAGGGTTGAAATACGTTTTTTGTATAATCTTCAAAGGGTTGAAAGCAGCTGTAAGGCCCAGATGGTACAACTACTGGTTTCTTATAGATAAGAAGTAAAACTTGGACGTAATCACGTTGTTTGTTCAGGTAAAGGGTGTTTTGATGGATCGAGGTTTATAGTAAGAAAATAAACGGTAATACTATTATATATGATCATTTTAACGTGAGTTCTGTAAAGCCTGTTTCTAAGAACTTTTTTGTAAGATATACTTACCTAACGCCCGTACTCAGAGACGTAAAAATGCTTCCTTAGTAAAAGATTTAATGAGTGATTTTGACATGTAATGTATGAAAAAACTAGCTGTGCCCCTCGGTTTCACCCGCAGCGCCCCCGTTCCCGTGGGAATTTTGAGATTTTTATTCCTTATTTTTCTTATGTAAAAACATTGTCCTGACAATAAGAAACACATTAAAAAAAGAATCATCCAATTTGGCGCAGTCGTTCTGAAGTTATGCGCTTAGCAACAGATTCAGCGATTCATTTTTATATTATAGATAGATACGCCAATTCAATTAAGTGTCGATTTTTAATGAACATCACTGAGTGCGGCAAGGTAAGGGTTCCGTACCATTGAAGCGGAGCGGAGCTGCGCGGAGCTCAACTGACCAATCACAACGCAAGACGAAAAGATTCACCGAAATATCAAATAACCGATACCTTCACTACATAGTATAAAATAAAGTCGTCTCTGTTTCGTGTCTGTTTGTCTGTTTGTCTGTATGCTGAAATCTTTAAAATTACGCAACGGATTTTGATGCGGTTTTTTGTAATAGGTAGAATGATTCAAGAGGAAAGTTTTTATGTAAAAAAATCCCCGAAATTCCCACGGGAACGGGCACAACGTGGGTAAAACCGCGGGGCGCTGCTAGTTATTCATAAAACCTTCACAACATTGATGTTTCACGGACAAACGATGGTTACTCACAAAATATTCATAGTCCGCATTTTATTTACATTTTACGAATAACGTTACGTTATTTCAGTAATGTTATGAATCACAGATATTTTATTTGTTTATTTTTAATGCCAAAATTTTAATGGAATCGTTAAAAATAGTTTTATTCATAATCTTGCGTGGCGGGAAGGTATTTCCGATTTGTCAGTTTCCTGGTACCCGACTGGTAGCAAAGTAGAGTTATGTGTTTGACCTGTATATTTTTATGACTATTTTTATTCAATACGTTTATGTTTTGTAGTTTTTCTATGTAAGTACCTAATTTCGCCTGAATAAAAGTGCATTTCAAACAGAGTTGAGCTACGCTATGTTGCTATAATACGTTTGACATTACTAGGGTATAGTAAATGTTTTCTGATGTATTCTTCAGTTGAACTTTCTTGCTATCGTCTTCAATTCTTCATACCCGCAAATCTACACTAATATCTCAGAATACAGAAAGTACCAGAAACGGCATTCAAATGTATTTACAAGCTACACGCTGTGTCCAAAAACAGCACAAAGTCCCTCGCGTAGTGTTGTTAGCTCTCGCATTATTTGCCCATTTTTGGGGTAAATTTTGGGAGTTTCGGAGGTAATATGATAATAGAATAAAAATTGTCCTTTTCTATATAACTATGTACTTACCTTTTTATCTCAAGAAATAGATATGTATATTAAATAAAACATGGTGTTAAGGTGGATGTTTTCACACTTTTAAGGGGTGATGGAAAAATTATATATTTTTATTTTATTTTAAAGTATTCGGAAAACTTACAGCTAGGTACAAGAGTTACATAAAAAATGAATAATAACTTAAGTCAAAATGCATCGAGCAAACTACGCTTCGCTTCGATGGTTTCCAGAACTGTTCCAGCCGTGCTCTTTGTATAATTTTTGTCCACATCGCTTTCTTTTCCTCATCAGCAGGGAAGCTAAAATTTAAGATGGCTAATATAGAAACATAATTTAATACCCGCTCCCCCTCTCCCCTTCTCCCACACGCACACCAAAAATATGTTTAGAAATCCTATAGACTAACATACTTACTATTTAATAGGATTGTTAGGTTAGGTACATACGAGTCACACTTACGCTTTATACTTTCTTTTTTCAAGTTGGTATATTTTTATTATATTACTTATTAAAATTCAACAACGAATTAAAGCCCTCAAAAGTAGTCAAAAGGTAATAAAAAGAAGGGTAAATCAAAACTCTTATATTGGCAACACTAACATAGATTGACGCATCACTCTCTATGAAAATCGAAATCTGAGAAAATAATTAAATATTTAAATAAGACGATACCTAAATGCGATACTTACTCGTGAAATGTGATCCCATCCTGTTTCTTTTTCAGACCCACTGCATTTTTACAGGTAGGAACGACACAAGACGGCATAGTTTCGTGAAATTGGTCACGGGTAAAACACGTTAGCGCGTTCCGACGGTCACAAAGTGACTGATCGGTTGCGCATCAAACTACACTATTTAAGGCTAGTTTGAGTAGCTACAGTATTAGGCGCGCTCGTGGGTTCTGGTACTTTCTGTATTCTGAGACTAATATTATAAAGAGGAAAACTTTGTTTGTTTGGCTGTAATGTAAAATGCTCAAAAAATACTGGACCGTTTTTAAAAATTCTTTCACCATTCGAAAGCTACATTATCCATGAGTAACATAGGCTATTTTTCATCCCGGAATTCCCACAGGAATGGACACAACGCAGGTAAAACTGCGGGGCGCTGCTAGTTTGTAATCAGGGTTTTTAAAACCGCATGTCTTGTCAACATTAACCTCGAAAAATAACATAAAACTAAGTGTATTAAATAAAATAAGTATGCTTTTAAAAATATGTTTTTTTATCAAAATGCCGAATTGCTTTGCACCTGCTCTTAGCATTAGTTTCAAGCAAGGTGTTCCAAATAAAATACGCGTTAGATGTTTCAAACATTTGTATGTAAAATTTTATTATTTTTAACACCGAGTCTTTTAATTAGTGTCGGTATTTTGAGATTGGTATAAATTAGGATTATTATTAGTTGTAATTTTCTTTAATTTAGCTCAAAATTGGTGCTATAAAATTGTATTTTTGAACTTTAAATTTAAGATAATAATTCGTGGTGATAATGTTTGTAATGATAATAACACTAACTGAGTAATTAATGAGGAGTGACAATAGTTTTCACAGAAATCCATCACAAATAGAATAGTAATTTCATTTACTTTATTCTTAAACAAGAATCAATTGATACACAATTCAGATCTCTCTCAATAAAAATATCTCTTTCTATTTTGAAAAAGAGTTAAGAAAACGAGCTATGATGACTCTCCACTTCTCCGCTTCATATTTACTACCTACTAGCAGCGCCGCGCGGTTATACCCGCGTTGTGCCTGTTCCCGTGGGAATTTCGAGATAAAAAATAGCCTATAACCTTTCCGTTGAATGTGGCTATCTATTACAAAAAGAATTATTGAAATCGGACCGATAATTCCTGAGATTACGTCGAACATACAAACAAACAAACAAACTTACAAATTTTACCTCTTTATAATATTAGTATAGACTAGCAGCGCCCCGCGGTATTACCCGCGTTGTTCGTTCCCGTGGGAATTTCGGAATGAAAAGTAGCCTATAACCTTCCCGTTGAATGTGGCTATCCATTACAAAAAGAATTTTTCAAATCGGTTCAGTAGTTTCTGAGATTAGCGCGTTTAAACAAACAAACAAACAAACAAACAAAACAAACTCTTCAGCTTTATAATATTAGTATAGATATAGGTATAAGTAAAGTCCTTAATACAAAGCAAAGTCTATTATTGGACAATTCACGCAAAATTGCTTTTAGTGTCAAAATAATCGGTACATCACAACTAAACTTTATGATGTGAATTAAGTATTACAAGGAAGTATTGTATGTGCAGCGTGCGCGGGCGCATAGTTGAGTGGATGTTGGCGGCAGGTGACAGCGGCGCAGCTGTCCCGCCAAGGTTACCGCGGTGTGTTGCACTACCCTGGTGTTTTGTGACGCTAGTGATGGGGTGTAGTGTTAAATAACCATCAATTGAAATTGGAATTAAATGTTTTGTCGAATTTCGATTTGATTTTGATGTCTATGAAGAGATATTTTTTTAATGAGATTTTGTTTAAAGAATATTTATAATCGAAAAAGTTCTTTAATTAAACGTTGATAATCGATGATTTAATTTAAATAATTAGTTTGATGTAATTTGGACAATTTCTATCCACACAAATAAAGTATCTATACTAAAGATATCAGGTGTACAGTTACAGTTATTTTTAAAAATAAATAAGTTTTTTCTACTTTTCAATTGGCTGATATTTTTTAGTACTTCCTAACACAGACTGTAATTTTAAGTACAAAAACTACTTTCCAACCTTTTTTAATTCAGTCCAAACTACTTCAAGTACTTGCAGTGTCCCACCCCTACCGGTCCAGTGCCCACGTGGCGTGCGCACGCGCCGGTCACGCCTCATACAAGCCACATACACGTAACATATGATTTTAACTCGATAACTACCTTTCTGGGTATTTTTGACACTGCAAATGAGTGATAGTACGTTGTAGTAAGCGAAAATGACATTGAGTATAGAGGCGCCCCCCAATTCCATAGATAAAGTTTGTTCCAAAAACAAAGATGCGTGTTTCCTCCGAAAAAGACATTTAAAAAGTTGTGAGATTTCCTCGATTTTTAAATAAACTCGCTTGTTCGCTGTTCGCAATTGGCAGCTAGTAAATTCGCCAAATGTCAAAATACCTTAGGGCTCCCACACAAAACTGCGAATTCGCATCGCATCGCAAAAATCTGCGAATTCGCACGACGCATCGTAAGAATTTCCGATCTGCTTCGCATCGCACATTCCTGTCATATTACGTCATCCTTGGTGACACCATTTCAGGACATTTCAGGACAGGAATTGGGCTTTTGAAAAAAATTTTTTTTGTGATAAATGGAAAGATTAAATATTAGTTTTATAACAAAACTATTAAGCTATTGCATAGTTTCTATCAAAAAATAATCAAAAAACTTATCTTCTTCAGTTCTCAACGCATAGTACATTTGTGTAAAATAGTTCCCATCAGAGTTCATAATCCTAATAAATGGATGAACCTAGAATCTTCTTTTTCTTTTATATCTATTGAACAATAACAGCAGTGCAATAATCTTTTTGCGATCCATATTACGCTTCACGTCCAGTACGGCCAACACTTGAAGGAATGGTCACCCTACCAAACGGTTCGCCGCACTAAATCGCATCGCAGAAATTCGCATCGCAAGTTTCTGCGATGCGAATTCGCATCGCATCGCATCGCAGATTTGTGTGGGAGCCCTAGTGGTTGCATTTTCCTACGAGCGTTCAATTTCTGGGTGAAGCGAAGTATGTTACCAATTTAATTTTCAAACATAGGTTAGATCACCAACTTGTAGGGCAGTATGGTGATACACTTATTTCTCCATATTTATTCTTATTTTCAACAGTTCGTATAGTATACCTCGAAATAGAGAAATTACTTCGCCCTTTTATAAAAAGAGAGAGAGAGAGAGAGAAAGATCTTGTTTATTCTAAATTGAGCGAGTTTACAAGCAGTCAGCGAGTTCATTAGAACGCAAACAAGCAAACAGATGTCGCTCGTGTTTTTTGATCGCACAAACTTGCCCAACCTAAGCGACTCTTGTAACAATGTATGAGTTAATTTTAAACCTAAACCTTTAAAAATACACATTACTGTTATATGCAAGTGCACAAACAGACAGACAAGTCTTATAGCGTAGGTTCGGGAAGACATTGGCAGGCGTCTTGGAGCGTGCATTGAAACCTGCGGGGCGTGACGGGCGGACACACGCGCTAAATGGACATTCCGATTTTATTGTTATTGTGGACAGAAAGTAATGTAATTTTCTCATTCTCCTTAAACGTCAACTACAATAACAGAATAATAAAATCAATCAGAATTAAAAAACAAACCATGCAAATAGAAAACTATTGTTATTTGAAATTTTGATAACCTTTAAAAACTCTTAGCCACACAAAAATCCTGTCGGATATTTAGAAGGAACTAACTAGTATACATCTAGAAATAATAGTGAAAATTTATAAATCTCTACAAACACGTAAACGTAAAAAAGTAAAAAGTGTCTTCAAAAGGCACACTCTATTAATTTCTTCAACTGGCCGTCCACTCTACGCGTGTACTCCCGTCAAGTTAAACGCTCACTTCCTACGTTACGTTCTGGAGGGTGCTCCTCTTAACGACGTGCTTTATGGGAATAACCCTCGAGAACTGGCTCTACAGACTTACTGATAAGTCAAAAGTACCTTTAAATTAACCAGTTTTAGTATTGACTAGCAGCGCTCCACAGTTTTACCCGCGTTGTGTCCATTCCTGTGGGAATTTCGGGATGAAAAATAGTCTGTTACTCGTGGATAATGTAGCTTTCGAATGGTGAAAGAATTTTTAAAAACGGTCCAGTAGTTTTTGAGCCTATTCATTACAACCAAACAAACAAACTTTTCCTCTTTATAATATTAGAGTAGATAAAAGTTGTTGCGCTCGTGGCGCAGTTTGACTAAGCGATGTTAGCTCATTGCGATTGTTAAGCAACGTAGAGCTGGGATGGGTGGATGAGTGATCAATAGTTCTATCAGAGTGTTACTGTGCTTCGGAGTGCACATTAAGCAGTTGGTCCAAGTTGTTTCAATCAATAGACCATGTCGGAGGCCTTTAGGCGGTCTAAAAACTCCGACACCAGGGTTGACCACAGACCTACACGAGCTAACTTACTTTAGTTAAAGGAAATTTTTAAAGAATTTTCTGGAAATAGTATCAGATATAACAATTTGAAATAGGGTAAGTATCTTTTTGGAAAAAGGTTTTTCATTCAATATTTTTACTACTGCCGAAGTCAACTTGCCCTAAGAATACTTGAACAAGCTAATAAAATGTTAAAACATAACAGGGCACATATCCAATCAAAAACTTCAAAATAGACTCATTTTTAATCAGTTATCGAGCTTCATATCTAGAATTTTAACTAAAAATATGCTTTATCTCAAATAAGATCTGATACGAATTGCAACTCAATTAAGATCTTTTGAATAGGGGATGTTTTAATAGAGATAACGTGTTTTAAACATTGAGATATTAAAGGCAGATGTAGATAAACTATTAATAATAGTGATAAGATTACAAAAAAATTGCACAACTATAATTTACTAGCCGCACCCCGCGGTGTTACTCGCGTTGTATCTCTGCGGGAATTTCAGGATAAATTGTATCCCATGTGTTATTCTGATGTGTAACCTATACTTATTACTGTAAAGTTTCATCAAAATCCGTCCAGTAGTTTTTTCGTGAAAGAGCAATAAACATACATCTATACATCCATCCTCACAATTTCGCATTTATAATATTAGTAGGAAGTAGGAAGTAGGATTCGCTATAGTAGGATTACTCGTATAAGTTCTAAAATTAAAAATCCAATATGGCAGATTTGTCAAGTAAAGACAACTTCTATAGGTAGAGGAACGACGTTTAGGTGCCTATTTTAAGGGTAAGAATAGAATAACTTTTGAATTGTTTTGTTTTTTGGTTTTAAAATCGGCCAAATTGAACATTTAAGAACGTGTAAAACACAGATTCTTTTTATTAAATTAAATCAAAATAATGGGATTATATATTTGGATGTTTGGTGGTACTTAGTTTACGTTAAAAAAGTATAATGGATTTGAATTATATTTTACACAGATTGTTGAAACAAGATGAACCTTATCAATTCCTTAACATGAGTGAAACCATAGACCTTAGCTAGTCGAGTAAGTGACTAGTAAGTAGCACCATTCTCATGCAAATTGACCAAACTGAACATTAAAATGTTTTACGATTCAACTAAATATAATAAAATATTATAAAATTAGATTTCAATACCTAGATAGTTAAACAGTAAACATGTCAATTTTTATGACGTATAAATTCAAAATGGCGGGCACGCATGGCGTCGTATTTTACGTTTATTTCTTAATCTGTAAAAGGTGTTATTATATTTATAGGAGTTATTTTAATCATTGTATTTTATGTGATTTGTTTTTTAAATAAGTCTGTATATTTTTTCGATTGGAAAGAGATATACTTACACGTTGTTTTGTATGTAACGTCTCATGTCCATCAAATATCAATCTATAATGATTATTTTTATTATTATTTTAGCCATTGCTGTCCCACTGCTAGGCTTCTCCTCTATCCCTCCATGCATCATGATATAATGATACTTCTTTAATATGTTTTAAATGTTTCAGCCGTTGATATTTAAAGTTCTTCAAAACACTCAAACACAACTCAAAATTAAGAAATTCTAAAATTAAAGCAAAATTAAAAATATATAGTTGCAAAATTTTTGAAATTCTTTTGAGTATTATTATTTCTTTTGGGAATATTATTAGTATTATTCTATCTGTATGAGTATAATTATATAAGAATACAAACTAATCAATTAAAGAGAGAATGAAAAACTGCGTAATGAGAGTAGCGATGGAGTTATACGAATTTTTAATAGAGTTATTATGTTTTATCAAAACGAACAATCTCACCAAAAACAGATGTTTACTAAATAAAGGTGTTTCCACAATACTCTCGTCTAATTGTGATGTTATCGGCGTCAGATCTTATTACATTGTTAGACGGACAGTTGGAAACTCAAAACAAAACTTTTTGGGACATCACACCTTTGAGCATATGAGTAGAAGAAAAGATTAGATGAAACTAAAATATAAGTTGGATTTGAAAAATATATACCTGACAGTGAAGCAAGACTGTAATTAGACAGTTTTCTGATCTATGACAACGTATGAAAAAGCGCTCACTAGACATTATATGTAATAGACTTCTCTGTAAGTGTAACTCTAAATCATTGTGACGACAGTTGTTGTTAGACTGGCAAAAGACAGTTTTATTTACGTCGAACAAGTCAGTTTTAAATTGTTATGACTATTTTAAGCTAAGGCTGAACGAAAATTCTAAGGCAACGGGTACAACGCGGGTTAATTCTACGGGCGTTGCTAGCTGCTTGTAACAATATAAAGACACATCTTTCGGGAACTAAATGAACTAGTGCATAACTACAGACTTAGGTTAGTTCGGTTTCTTGCACAATTTATCTAACTCCTATAAATTGTATAACGTAAAATGCTTCACATATTTTACTTGGTACAACGTAAATCTTTCAGTTGCGCACGCGCATGTGTTGTCAGAACGTGACGTCACCGCGTTGCGTCACGGCGGCGGCCATCATGGAACGCCATGTTTTGTAAACAGAGCTAAGAGACAATAGTGCTAACGTTGTTTACAAATAGTGTTAAATAAACACTTGAAAGTGATCCGTTTGGTATGCGTTGACATCATTTTGTGTTTCAGAGTATTTTAATTTTATAAAGGTCTTTCATATTGGGAGTAAAGGGAGTCATTGTAAGTAATTGTAGAAAATATAAATGTCTAGTTGAACTTAACTTGAAAATAGCAGCACACCGCGGTTTTACCCGCGTTTTGAGAGTTCTCGTTTCCTCCCCTTTTCCCATTTATGGTCTGTTCTATAATAGATAAGATCTAAGATAGATTATATATATCTCTGTGTAATTTTTTATCATAAATGGGGATTCTATCACTTTCTAATTTTCATCAAAATGACTTCAGTGTGCTTAGTGCGAGTTTTCCAATTATTTTACTTTAACTTCACGTTTGCGTTTAAATGGGTTCCCAACCAGTGGTCCGTGAACCACTGGTGGTCCGTGAACCACTGATGGTCCGCGGAAGACAAAATGTGGTCCACAGACGCACCAAAAGTCGAAATATAATTCGCGAACATTATCAAATTAATTTATGAAAATTTAAGGAAAGTCGTTGATAAAATACTGAACGAAATAATATTTCACAAATTCGATCGAATAGAAAACTTTTCTATTCTTATTTCTAAGAAAAAAAATATTATTTGGTCACTCAATTATCATTCTGTAAGTATAAAAAGGTAAAGTCGGATTTAAAATGGCTTTAAGGGCCAAGTAAAACATGCACAAACTTCGATCGCGTTCCGCGCTCGCTCAAATGTTTGATTGAATGAAGTCGAAAATACATTTTCTTTGAGGTCCAAGATAATAATAATTAATGCTCAAGTCGGACTCGCGCACATTCAATGTGAAATACAAATAAATTAAATCGCTAATTAATGAAAAAAAATTGACTGGAGGTCCTTGATGACAACAATAATTAAAAAGTGGTCTCCGGTCTAAAAAAGGTTGGGAACCCATTCTTAACTCTGTACGTAGTGAGCATCGAATAACTGTGAGTACGAGTATACTCATTTATTACGTTTTTTCACCGTAAACCGTGAGTATTTTTATTTCTAAGTTGGTAGCTCTGTGGCGTCCAAACAATAAACCGGCAAAATTGAATATACCATATCGACTGTGTTTTCATAAGGTATAAAGTACATATAACATTTATGCGGGTTATTTTATTAGACATCGACCATGGAATTAGTATGTACTAGTTGTACGTAGTACATACTAATTCCATGGTCGATGTCTAAAAAAATTACCTTCTAGTTGTACGTAGTACATACTAATTCCATGACATCGACATCGCGCACTTGACTGACATTGTTTGTTGTTTGTAGGTTGCCATAGCTCCTTACTTATGACATTTTTAACCGACTTCAAAGAAGGAGGAGGTTTCTCAATTCAACCGTATATTATGAATTTTTGGTAAAGCGATATCTTTTTTAAAAATCGTTTTCCGTCAATTCCGTCAGAGGTTCACTAGGAACTCGAGCAGTAGAACGAACACTGGACATTATAACAAAGATCATCTTGAGCTCTTGCGGTCGTAAACATCTTCCAAGCGAAAAAATAATATGCTGACCATGACATCGTTTGTTTATAACACTACTAGAAGCACCCCGAGGTTTATTTACCCGCGTTGTGCCCGTTTCTGGAATCATTATACATATAAACCTTCCTCTTAAATCACTCTATCTATTTAAAAAAACAGCGTCAAAATCCGTTGCGTTGTTTTAAAGATCTAAGCAAACATAGAGACAGACAGACAGACAGACAGACAGCGGAAAGCGACTTTGATTTATACTACGTATTGATAAATCACTATAGTTACAAACAAACAATTACATTTTACGTCCGTTCGCCCGTCTCTCACCAATAAATTCAAAGTGAGAACTTTACTTTACGCACAGTGAGCGTAACTGTCAACTTGCAACTCACACTCGCGAAATGTACATTTACGCGCTTACTAAGTCGATGGCAGATTTTAGTTCGCATTGTGACCACTAGGGGCGCTTTTTAGCTACATATATTTCTGAGTTAGGCAGTGGTCCCACAGCCGGCGAGAAAACGAGTAACTCTCGGCGATTTTCTCTCTCAAGAAACGCACAATAAATGCATATTCCGTATAAACGAAAGAGGTGCAGATATTAAAAGTTTCTCGCTGACTGTTCACACTGCCGGCATCGACTCGTTTTACTACTTAGTTTTGTCGCTGAGCGAGGAGCTTCAAAAATAAACTCACTCAGCGATACTCGTTCAACGATGCTAGCTCGAATTATCATTTCTTTACAGTGCGACAATGAAAGTAGATAGAAGTAGGTTTGCACAGGATTGAGCAACTGCGGACGAGTTGCGCGAGTAATCCCTCGTCGCACTTGCGCACTCTCTTTTATATAATTCAGCTACAATACTATCGAAACTACACACTGACTTCCTGTTGATCGCCAACTCGTTTAGGTATACATAGTTTCTAGTTCTACTCGTTTCTCGTTCATCGTCGGCGTCGGCCTTAATGTTGACGCTGTGAACGCGTAAAAATAACCATGGCAACTTAAAAACAACAGACTCACAGAGTTTTTTCGCTTACGCGACTGTAAAGTTATTTGGAAAACTCCCACTAAGCACACAGGTTTTGCGTGAATGAGTAACGTTAATCTGTCCATAATTACAAACTTTTGCATTTACAATAATATTCGTAGGATTCGATTGTAAAAATATGAGGTTTGATCCTGTCGTAAGATTGCTCTATTGAAATGACATTAAATATATAAAAATAAAATCGCAGTTTTTAAGTTCAATGTACTGAAAATGGAATAAACGTGGATATAATATAATTCAAAATACATTAAAATGTTAATAAGAGGACTAATATTAAGTTAAGTACGGTTTTAAATAGCTTAGTAAGGGTGCTTTCAAATTATGCGTTTCGTGTCGGACCGCTGCGGTGCCGAAGCGGTGCGTTTGTCGTGTTGTGAACGTACGATCGTGTGTTTTCATACAAAACGAGCCGTGCGGCAACAGTGCGGCGTCGGTACCGCGAAATAATTTTAGTACGCACTGTTGCCGCACGGCTCGTTTTGTATGAAAACACACGATCGTACGTTCACAACACGACAAACGCACCGCTTCGGCACCGCAGCGGTCCGACACGAAACGCATAATTTGAAAGCACCCTAAGTAGTTACTTAGTTACTGAGGTCATCCAGACACGATCTTCCTTATTTACTCTGACTAGTGATGGGCCAAAAATAATGATAAATTCGAATGCTAATTCAATTTTAAGCAAGCAATCCGAGTTAATAAAAATATGTAAATAAAATCTTATTTTTTTAAATCGATTAAAATAAAACTACTGTACCGACTATCAATTCCAATGAGCTGCATTTGTTAAAAAAAAATTGTATTCGAATTTCGAATTTTCATCTGGACCGAATATTACGATTCGAATTATTGTGATTGAGATTGTTTCATTTTAGCGAATATTTCACTATTTTTATTTAAATTTAGTACGTTTACGAATACACAATGTGTCATGAAGATGTATCCGTAAACGCAGCGTCAATTCGAACGTTAATTACAAATTTTTGAAATCGATCTTTTAATCTTCGATTTTTCCCTTCACTAAATATGACTATAGAGGTATAGAGGTATATTTATTAAATCGTGCATCTGATAATATATGAAGACAAGTGTGATGAGGCGCTGTTATAAAACATATTACATTTGACCTTGTGTAGTTAACAACGTTGTATGACTTACTTACACACATTATGTATAAGTCTTATTGTTATTAAGTATCATACACTATCATAAAGTTTTACCATTTTATTAAATCCTGTTACACTATTTTAGCCACATTCAACGGGAAGGTTACATGCTATTTTTCATCCCGAAATTCCCACAAGGCACAACGCGGGTAAAACCACAGGGTGTTGCTACATAAAGCTAATTTTAAATCCCAAAATTCCTAAATCAAGGGGTGTAACACGAGTTAAACTAAAACCGCTTATAATAGTATAAAAAGAAGTCCTGTATGTCTGACCTATCTTGTCATTGATGCCGAAACATAAGCGTATAATTACAGACTGCAGTGACATATTAATATTGCAAAAAACAGAAACATATCACAATATTTATTAATGTTTATTTTTTGTAAAGCTTTTGAACAGATTGCTAATGTCTTTAATTCTAGGATTAGGAATAAGTCGTTGTTATTTATTTAAGATATTTTGATTTTTGAGTATAGTCACTATAAAGCATAAAACAAAGTCGCTTTCCGCTGTCTTTCCTTATATGCTTAGATCTTTAATAGTTTTAAAAATGTGTGAAGATGTGCTCGTTCCCGTAGGAATTTCGAGATTTTTTATACATATAAACCTTCCTCTTGAATCACTCTATCTGTTTAAAAAAAACCGCGTCAAAATCCGTTGCGTACATAGGGACAGACATACTTAGGGACAGACAGACAGCGGAAAGCGACTTTGTTTTATACTATGTAGTGATTATAAAGAGGTATAGGTAAGGTATTATATTATTTATTTATAGATTATCCTTCATGAATGTTATTTAATACATAACTCTTTGTTAATTATATGTTTCATGTTATAACTAATGAAATGAACTAACCGTCGGTAAATTAAATAAAGATTTTATTAGATCGATATGATTCTTAGTGGCCATTTTTTGTTAATTGGTAAAATAAAGTAGTTATGTGAAGGTTATTTTTTGTGGGTAATGATGCGTTTTAGTAATAAATGTTTTTAAGTAGATTTTTAATATCGGTATTGGCATTGAGCTAGGTTAGAAGCTACTAGGCCATTTTTGAAACGGGGAAAATAGGACTATTTTGTCGGCTTAACCTTTCATTTATAGTACCTAGTACCTAATGTTCAAATGCCCAAAAAACAAAGGCCTCTATAGATCTCTCTGTATATGTATCTCTCTGTAGATATCATAACAGTAAGGAGAAAAAGTTAGAAAAGTAAATTGAAATATTTTGGATGAAAAACAGCCTAGAATTTTTTCGCTGAATGTGGCTGTCCATTAAAAAAATATTTATCCACAAATAAGTAGTTTCTACAATAAGTACGTTTAAACAAAATATCAAACATTTCAGCTTTATTATATTTGTATTTGTTTAATACATCATTTAATTAGAAGTATCAAAAAATGATGACAAAAAAAACACTCTTTCTATTAAAAACTTACAATGTCACATCATTTGTATTAACTGTCAGACCACAAGTTGACATTGTCTGTCCGCTGTACAAACATAACCAATAAGTATGTTTAAAATGTCAATAATAACCCGCATATGTCCGTTTAACCCTCCACTGCCACCTGTCAGACAGTTTTGATTTTATTTGACTTGCAAATCCGGGGCCGTTCTGACCCATACCGGCGGTGTAAGGGTTATTATGTATGAGTAGTTTAGCGGTTAGTGTTGTTTGTAATAATTGATTTGTGATACTGTTAAGGAATTTAAAAGTGTTTATAATATTTCAGATTATCTCAATCTATTCAAGATATTAATACCGACGAATACTGACAATTGTCTTGGAAACTACAGGAACCGTGGTCACCTCAATCTTCTGTGACCACGGTTCATGTAAAGGGACCGAAACGTCAGATTAAAATGTAAAATAAAAGCGAAGTTTCCGTAAACGTAGGTTTCAATTCAAAATGAGCTGTATTTGCTTAAACCTAACACGATTAATTGTCATTAGACTGGCAAAAAATACAGTTTTGTTCAAGTCAACTAAGTCAGCTTTAGACTGTAATGAGCTCAAGCTCCAATAGTTCTTCAGACAGTTATTTTGAGTCAATATCGACATGATAATGTTTTCTAAATCCCCTCTGAAAGGACAATCCAATGCTAACGGTCGATGAACTTTAGCATAGATGCTTCCACGGTGAGTCGCGATTCATTTTTCATTCACGACTGAAACTTATGGACGTGTCTTATTATCATTTAGCAAAATATTTATGAAATTTTGGGAATGAGGGTTATCTGAAATGACACCCACTAGGTGGCAGCACTGAGATGTAAAGTCCAGAAATCTGTCAAAAGTGTCATTTTCGTGAAAACCCTCATAAGTTTCGGACTAAAAGAAAAGTATGTCAGCATTAAGGGTGGTCCATTTATATCGATCAATCAAGCAAGTCTGAAGCAATAATGTGTCGTACAAAGTTTTGATGTTAACTAACTTTATGGTTATTGAATTTAGTGACAAGAAAAACTGTATGTGAAAAATCTTGCTTTTTCTTTTTGCTAATGTGTCAGCACTTTGGATATTGAGTTATGGATAGGTGTTAGTAGCATTAGTAGCGTGAGTAGCGAGTGCAGTGTTAGTAGCGTTCGTACTTTCCCTCATACTTTACTTTATTCCTGTCTTATCCCTCACACTTGAATCCTGTCGTATCCCTCACACTTGAATCCTGTCATAACCCTCGCACTTTATTCCTGTTCTTATCCCTCACACTTGAATCCTGTCGTATCCCTCACACATGAATCCTGTCTTATCCCTCGCACTTTATTCCTGTCTTATCCCTCACACTTGAATCCTGTCGTATACCTCACACTTGAATCCTGTCGTATCCCTCACGCTTGATTCCTGTTTTATCCCTCGCATTTTATTCCTGTCTTATCCCTATATTGCCATCGTCAGCATCCCGTTCGAACTCCGACCGCTCCGTCCCTGCTCATAAATCTCATCTCCATTGCTTCACGATCACAATACACAAACTATGCAGTAATTAATGACTGTGCTATCCTGTGACCTAAGTTTTATTTTAGTTTTCATGTTTTTGAAGTGTTTGTAAAGATTGGATAGTCATCGATGAATTTGAAATGAAAATTCTTTTGTGGTATATTTCAATTAACATTTTATGAATGTTAAAACTGAAATAAATGAAGCATACTAAGATTCAGAGTTAATAAGTATATCTTTATCAAATGAGAAATTACGTAAACACGTTTACGTACAATTATTTAATACCATGATCAAAAAAATCTAATAAAATGATAAAAAAAAGATTCGTCAAAAAGAAAAGCTTGAAACAATGCTTATTTTCGGAAGTGTAACTGCAGCTAACTAGAACTTTATGGTAGTTTATTTCCATGCCCGAGGTTTGGTAGACATACGTTTTTGAAAACAAAATATTTCAATTTAGGATGTTAGTTTTCACTTTGTTTCAGTAACTAGTACGAGTACAATTGGAAATAAATTGCTTGTCAAGCGATTCAGGCCAAACCGACAAACATTACTTTTTATATTTACGTTGAAAGTTGCATTTTTTCAATTTCCAACGAATATTAACAATTCGATTTACTTTCTTGCGTTTCACAAAACGTAGAATAAATAAAACTATTTGTTTTAAATTCACCATTTTTATTGTAAACTGTTAGTTTTTATTACAATTTAAAATGGTGGTTTTTATGCACGCTTTCACTAAAATCTGGGATTGTTTGCCAGACTTGATATACAGCAAAAGACGAGATATAGCAAAAGACGAAATGAGTTACTCCTCGGCTTCTAGAGGGAGATAGTTGTTTAGTTTCGATATTGTATTGCGTTGTCTTTGTCGCACTACCGCTGTGAAGTTTGTCGCTGGTCTGTCAGTGGTTCTGTCAGTGCTAACTTCACATCAGAATCGTGTGACAGGGACAATTTAACGCTCTACAGAACCGAAACTAGCCCACTATCTCTCTCTAGAGGCCGACCGAACAAACTCTACTTTAAAAGTAAAATATGTTTAGGTTAGTTTTAGTGATGGTGCTTTCAATTTGTTGCTAAAAGACGTGTAATGAATATAATAAATATATTGTGTGCTTTGAAAAATTTAAGGCGATTAATCCACACTTGAAATAATTTTATTGATCAAAGAACATAAAAAAATTATATAAAAGTTTTATGTTATTTCCATGCCGAATATTCTTGAACTTAATTTAGTTTGAGCCTCATTGTAAAAGTGAATGTATACAATCCTACTTTATTGTTATGTTAGTATATATGTTAAGCAATTTCGGTTAAAATCTAGCGAGTTTACAAGCTTTGAGTTCTAAGACAATAAAGTAGCTTGAAGCGTCGCTTATTGTTAACAACGCTTATTGCTTATTAGTTTTTAATATACGTATACATAAGTACTTCCTAACCTATTTATGACTAAATCCTTTCCAAGATATACAAAGAGCATTAAATATTAATACATAGAGTAATCGTGAGAACTTGCAATAATAAAAATGTCGTACTTGTCCGTCGATTCACATTCCAAGCCACTTCAGATCTCTACTGCAATTTACACCTTAAACAATTTAAACAAAGACGATTTTTCAGTACATGTCTTTTGAGCTATATGGAATGCACTATAAGCTGAGATTTGCAACGAATTGCAACTTTAAAAATGGGTAATATAAAGGTGTTTTTAGAATGTAGCTTATTGGATTGTCTTGTATTGATTTAATATGGTCTACGATTAACGATTAACAATACGCCACGCGTTAAGCCTTTCAATGAATGCCGAGACAAAATCCATTAAAAATCAAAGCATGCACAAACGATTTAAATTAACTGAATTATTATAAAAATGTTGCCCTATTTTCAAATTGGATGCAGATCATTGTTTTGTTATGGGTTATTATAATGGTTTTAATTTTTAACCCTTTGATGTTCGAGTTGGTAAAAAAATAAAAATGTAACGTAAAAACCTGTATGATTATTATTTGAGTACCATTTTTAGGTTACTGTTTGTTGTTATTTGTAAAGTATGGATACAAGTATGTAAGTTCGTGTATACTATATTTTTCTTACTTGTCCCAAAATGTGAAAAAAAAACAATTTTCCAGCCGCAGACGACTACTTCTGAAAAGGAAAAACGTTATGTTAATTTTAACGTGATTTTATTTCATTCTTACCCTATCCCTTTTTGGTTAGTGGGCAACCCTGGTGTCGTAGGCGGTCTAAAACTCCGACACTAAAGTATACTAATATTATCTTGGCAATAAATGACTTACAATATTTAATAGTATGTGTTTATTAACGTAATCTATACTAATATTATAAAGCTGAAGAGTTTGTTTTGTTTGTTTGTTTGTTTGTTTGTTTGTTTGTTTGTTTGTTTGTTTGTTTAAACGTGCTAATCTCAGAAACTACTGAACCGATTTGAATAATTCTTTCACTGTTAGATAGTCTATTTATCGAGGAAGGCTATAGGCTACATTTTATCCCGAAATTCCCACGGGAACGGGCACAACGCGGGTAAAACCGCGGGGCGCTGCTAGTGTTAGATAAACCAAAGGCTATTATAGGCTTGTTTATTTTAAAATCTGCAGTCTATTTCAGTAATCCTCCTGTTTTGAAGTCGGTAAAATAAGATTTTCCAAATCCATTGTCTAACTTAAACATCTAAACCTTTAGTTACTTCCTCTCACATCACTTTAAACATTATTTACTCCATAACTTAAATTATACTTAAGTAATTTTTACTTAAACCTCATTTTTAATGTCATTTTTGACCTCGTCAAGTAATTACTTGGACAAAATTTAGCCATTTGTATTTCCTACAAAATTAGGTTCATTTTGTGACGTCAGAGGTCAAGTTAATTTAACCCCACTGCGGTGAAGGACAAAAGGAGGGTAATGTGTTTAATATGAGTTATAAAATAAACTGCTTTTATTGTGTTAGTTGATGTAAGTTACAATTAGTCGGATCAAGATTGAACGGTCGAAGTTGATAAGAATTAATTAACCTAATTATAGTTATTCCTGTAGCTACATTTTTGTGTTAAGTAAAACTTGCAATGTGTTTCGTGCTTGGGACACGTTAACTTGTCGGTACCGGTTGTTTCAATCGTCAGACCATGTCGGAGGCCTTTAGGCGGTCTAAAATCTCTGACACCAGGGTTGGCCACTAATCTATTCGAATTTACTTTTTAATGTATTTCTTTTTATGTAGATTTTGTTATAGTAACCCTATGAGTACGGTTTTTTTCGATTGTGCCGAAATTTAATTAAAATTTCCGATAAAATAGCAATAAAACGCAAAACAATTCAAATCACAGATTGTATGACAAATGTTGTTTTGTTTTTTATAAAACTCCTCCGGCAGGGCAGATGCAAAATGATTAATAGATGAACTTTTTAATGGATTTCCGAAAAATATTTCCGAAAATTTTTAGAGGTTTTGGTAAAAAATCAAAACATGTGGGATTCCTATGTCGTGCTGTCAATGTTGTATGGTATAGTCATAATATGTGGGTGAAGTGTTTTGATACTTGAATATACTTACGGAAATGCTTATAAATTAAGCACTTATCCACGGCTGTACAATTTGTTAGCTGATATAGCTAAAAATTAAGCTCTTCAAAACTAAAACTAAGCTTAACATGTTATTGGTTGATAGTAAATTGTCAATTTGCTCATATGTATATTCTCTATAAAAACATTTTTTTTTCAACCAAAAGTAATTTGCCGTAACCGACAAATACATTTTTAATGAAAGTAACCAAAGTAGTTTAAATTTTTTTTAATATAAATTATGTACTTTTTTTGTGAAAAAAAATCCCAATTACCAAAACAAGTCGAGCACACTACACCTCCATATTTTGTGTAGGTAGGTACTATCCGATTCCCATATGTTCATTTTTTAGCACCGCTAGAGGCTTTCTTTTAGTAATATCACATGGCTTGCTAATTGCAAAAAACAGATATTTGACCCAGAACCCGCATTGAGATGCGCGTGCGCATCTCGCATGTGACTACATCTGTTTTTGAGACACGCATTTTGGAAAATACTTATTAAATGTTATGAATTTTTGTATGTCCTCTTTTCTTAATTTTATGGTTTTATTATTTTTGAGATATTTAAGAATGTATGGTGTCGTTAATGTTGAGCTAGTTTACAAGCTGCTAGTTGATGAAATCTAAGGGTGCCACGGTGCAGACGACGACAAGTGGTGACAAGTTTCATTAAAAATTAATTTTTTTTTAGTGATCGGTATTTAAAAAATCTCAAGCATTTTTTCAAAGCAGTTCAAGTATTTTTCCCTTGAAAATATTTTCATGTTATTATTATAAGTATGCAATTCCTATCTTACGTTCCAAGGTCTCAAACCGCTACAGAAGACCGCCATCATTCAAAAACACAGGTTTAAAAGCACCGGAAATATACAGATTAAAAAAAAGTCATTCAAGTACTTTATAAAAGCTTTATCACCATCATAACTTGGTCTTTACCCTTTCTTAGTAATGGAAGATTTTTGATAGAAGAAAGTTTGGATGATGGGTCATGTTATGGTGGTTTGTAGGTGGAATTCAGAGCTATTGAAATGGGACTTCCGATTCTCCGTTTGATAATTAAAATGGTCTTTTTGTGCACATGTGTCGGAACACGTGCTGCGAACCGATTGAGTTTTTCTAATACTTGTAGGTTTTTAGTTTTTGGTCTTATTTGTAAGAATATTGTGGATGAGACGTATATGGGAGCATAGGTGTGATGTCAATTTTAAATAATTATATTGTACAGGAATTTACTTTACTGTTACCTCTGAAAATGGAAGAGAAAAAAATCAAAATCATACAACTTTTGTACCAAACCAATGTCTTCGGTTTAATTAAACTTCGTATAAAAATAGGATTATTATGTTCAACGTTCGTATTATTTAACAGCAAAAATCACACACAGCATTTTTGTGTAATCGGATATTGATAAAATTATACTAAAAATACTGTGTATTGTGGAACACATCACTTTATTTTAAAAAGGGGGCGTCCATAAATCACGTGAGGTTCAAAAGGGGTGGGGGGGTCTTTAAAAAAATCACCAAACATCACCACGGGGGTTGTAGCAAATATCACGTGTATTTTTTTTCGGAATACAAAACCAAAAGTTTTTTCATTGCTACTGCATTGAACATTAATTTTGATTATAATTGTGATCCTTCATTTTCTTTATTAAATAATCTATATCCATTAAACCTGTGTTTTATTCATGTGGTTGCAAAGTTTTGTAGATATGAAAAAATACACGTGATATAGGCTGGGGGGGGGGGGGGGGGGTTGACTGAAACCTCACGATGTATCACCAAGGGGGAGGGGGGGTCAAAAAATGGCAAAAAAAACATCACGTGATTTATGGACGGCCCCAAACTGGAAATTATGTGTATGTAGAATGTCAATTTCTACATACACAAAAATACGTAATTTCCCGTTTTAAAACTAATGGATAACTTTTCATTACAAAACCTGTAGAAAAATTATAACAATATTCATATGGGGTCATTTAGACCCCTAGACCATAAACATTATACGTCATTTAGGCCCTAGACATTGCCTTGAAAAATATTTATCAACTCCACCCAAACTCTCCCCATCCACCCTATTCCTATCGTAACCGAAACCACAATCACTAGACTTGACTGCACTTAGAAAAAGGTTCGTATCCTCGCGGCTGCACTTCCTTGCAGCTGCTGCAGCACGTGTCTTCACGATAACCTGATAACGTTCTACTATTTGTATACCGACTGTACTTGGTTTCTTGGAAGGTGAAAAAATGAGGAAATGATAAAAAAATATTATACGAGTACCTACGCGATCAAACATGGCTCGGGTTTGAGATCACCAGCATTAGGCAACCGTGGTGATTACGCCTTATCCGCTTCACTGTACTGATATCTTCAGCGAGATGAGAGGCCTTTGCCCAGCAGTGGGACATTACAGACGGAGACTACTTATACTACAACGTGAAGATGTGTGGAAGTTCTTTTATACGGTTTTTTAGTTAAGGCCAGGATATCCCAGCCATTTCGGTCACTGTCTCTCTGGGTAGAAAAGAGCGAGAAACACTACGGCGCGGAAATGGTGGTGGTAGAATTTTTAAGAATTACCACCCTTCGTTGGATTGAATCGAAATTTTACTCCAACAGTACTGAGTCATAGTTTATTTTACATCACTCAAATTAATTTTAGAAATATGCGTTTGAAATTGTTTAACAAACTAAGTGTGAAAGTAAGGTATAAAAGACCCATCTTTGTGATTTTTTCCTATCGAGGAAATTAATAGTCAACGTGTTTCGGAAACAGTAGTATGATTAAAGATATGATCAAGATTAAAAACAAACAAAAATTGTTCTTGTAACGTTAAGACTTTTGCCTAAAAAATTGTTTATAGTAGCCCGTTTTAGGAACTCATAGGCCCTTAAAATTATATGGAACTAGCAGTGCCTCGGTTTTGCCTGCGTTGTGCCCGTTCCCAAGGGAATTTCGGGATAAAATGTATCCCATGTGTTATTCTGATGTACAACTTGTGTTACTGTCAAATACATATTATCCAAATCCGTTCAGTAGTTTTAGCGTGGAAGAGTAACAGACATACATACATCCTCATAAACTTTCGCATTAAATACTCGTATTAGTAAGCTACTTTAAAACAAGCTTGACCAATTACAAATTCTAATCCAACTGACATTTTTTCAAAATTTTTAGTCCATTAGTTATACAAACGATGTTAATATACATTTAAATGCTAATTCCAACAATAGGCATTCTTTCTAAATTACTCTAATATCTTATAAACATAATAAAACTTCCAATACTCAACAGAGTCGCATAAACCCACAAACAGCTTATCAAAGCAAACATTCCTCACAAACATTATTCCTCAATGTTAATATTATTGACAGATGGTGTGGATTGTGGATTGGTGTGTTGATGTCGCCGTTAAGTTGAAGAAAAGGGTTATTGGCAATGTGACTATATTAAATAAGCATTCTTTAACTAGAAACTAGTTTAAAATAGGAACTGGCAATTGGTGGCCCAAAATTGAGAAGAGTGGCGGGAATGGGGGGGAGGCTTATGCCCAACAGTGGGACGATGCGCTCTAAGAGTAACAGTATCAGGAACTTATTACTAGTGGAGTATCAGCACTAAAGGTATTGAAGTCAACAACTGAAGTTGAGGTTGTTTTATCATAAATGTAATTTTAATCCAACTATAGTTAAAGAGGAAATTGTGTTGAAATGACAGCTGTCAATTCAGTGATGATAAGGTAATTTTGGTGTAACGTCTCATGTCTCTGTGTTTGTCTGTGGTATAGCAGCGTCCAAAAGCTTCAACGATATTTAAAGCCTTAATTTTTTAAATACATATTATCTTGATGGACAATGTTTTTAGAGACTTGAGTAAATCCTATTCCCATTTATGGATCCTCGATTAGAAATTAAGGAAAAATCAAAAATCTTTGATTAAAAATTATTTCTTCTTTTTTTTTTTTAAGGTAATTCAAGTTTCCACAAAGCTTTATAAGTAGTCCAGTACCCTCGTGAACACGGCCGTTGCGACACGACCGAAACGTTGAGGTATGCATTAAATGTTTAATTCGCGATTAAGTCCCGTCTAGATTAGTGTTTACAATGTGTTCATATCGTGATAGTTTAAATAGTGTAAGCTTTATAAGGTTTCAAATGTTCGAGCACAACATCATAAGCTTTGGAACTCAACTGGTCAATTCCTAAACTATCAATATTCCTAACTGTCCAGCGACACAACACTAGATCAAAGGTCACACACAAGCGCGCATTAATACGCGATTAACTGTACTCTAGAGATGCGCGCGCGCCGCCACGTCTGCCACCAACGACAACTTTATGCATTTATTCGTTATTTTAAGAATCCCAGTTTGAGGTTAATGTCATAACTTTTGTCTATTATGTTGACTCTTTCGTGACGTTATAGTGTCAGGTTGACTCATAATGTAGGTATTTTAATAGACACAACATGTAGGGTTATCATGTAACACATTTGGAACCAAACCTAATTTGGATTAAGTTAGTGTCAAAACTGACATTTACACACTTTTACCAAGCTTTTGTCACTTGATGCGTCAAAATAACTCGGCTCGTAATTAATTGATTGTCACTTTGCTGACTTTTAACTTGCTTTTACTTATATCTATTTATTTCAAGATTCAAAATCTACACGAAAATAGATTATTTTTCAACCAAAGAAATTAGTTCTACAGAGAATAATAATAAGAATAATTTTCATTTGTTAACATGAGTGAGTAGTAATTATGTAAAGATGGATTCTTAATCTTATTCTTATTCTAAACGTTGAGTATTTTGGGAAGAATAGAATGAAATCGGTTAATATTTTTCCTCTACTAACGGAATGGATTTTGGTTGATCGGCCTTCTTTGTTTAGATTTAAAAATAAAACAGATTATAACATATTCAATCACTAACGATCGAATGAGTGTGTGACAACATCACAAGTGTGTGACAACGTCACATACATTAACAATCTAGGTTCTGGTTTAACTTGAAACCTTAAAAAAGCAATACACATTTATCGGCGTTAAGAGTATGTACTTTATAATTTGGCACGGTACGGCTCTACCTTACAAACAACATTATTTCACACTTTCTTTGATAATTTATATCTTAGTTTAGAACCAACGTTTGCGCTTCATAACTTTCTCAAGACATTAAAATTGAGGTGTATACATTCGATAACCGATGAGTAGTGATTACTTGTCTATGTATTCTTGTCAGTTTTATTCATTTTATAAAATTAATAATTTCAATTTTGTTAAATTGTCGGCCCCGATTGTTTTAATCGATGGACTATGTTGGAGGCCTCTAGGCGGTCTAAAACTCCGACACCAGGGTTGACCACTGACGACCTAACTAACTATTTAAAAGTATTTTAAACGTTAATTGGGTGTTAGTCAGAATTGTATTTTTTTGTCTATAATAATCTCATATTCACGAAGAAGGTTACCAACCGATTAACATCATGGTTACCGATTATCTTCAAGATGTTTAAGACTTTCTGAAAAACTTGCATTATGTTATTGTAACATCTTTTCAGGGGTCATTTGTTAGCACTCGTGGCGTAGTTTGACTAAACGATTTTAGTTCATTGCGAGTGTTAAGCAACTTGCGACTCGGCCCTTACTTGGATGAGGGCTGATAGTGGCATTTTTATCTGAGTGCTACCATGCTTGGGGGTTTAGAAGGGCACGTAAAATAGTCAGTCCCAGTTGTACCAATCGATAGACAATTCGGAGGCCTTATGGCGGTCTAAACACTTGGCCACAAACCTACGAGATTGTGATACGAAGACTAGCCTCTGCTTAATTATTTTTGCCAATTATCTTAAAACAAACACAAACGGAACTTGTTATTAATGACCACTTATTTCTTCAATTAAACCTTTTTACTGTTATATGCATAGTTGCAATGTGTTGTCTGTCTGTCTGTCTAGGTCAGAGTGCACATCACTTTCACCTCTCGCATCCATTAGAGAATGCCCACATAACTTAGTATCTAAGTACGTATAATCATAATAATATATCTATCTATAATATACCTACTAATATTATAAAAGCTGAAGAGTTTTTCTTTATTTTTGTGTTTTTTTTAACGCGGTAATCTCAAAAACTATTAGTCCGATTTAAATAATTCTTCTTGTATTGAATAGCTACATTCAAAAGGAAGCGTGTGTGCTATTTTTATTCCAAAACTCTTACAGAAACGGGTACAACGTGGGTAAAACGGATGTTACTCTTTCACGACAAAACTACACAATTATTTTTTATAATAATAAGCTCAGAGATGGTCTAGTGATATGTACACTCACCTGTAATGACCGAGGTACCGGGTTCTATTCCCGGATCCAGCAAAAAAAACATATTTCCTACTTTTCAAACATCGCTCAGGTTTGAGATCACCAACCCGCATTAGGCAAGCGTGGTGATTACGACATCCTTCTCACCGTACTGATATCTTCAGTGAGACGAGAGGCCTTTACCCAACAGTGGTGTATTAGAGGATAATAGATTTCTAGGTCCCTATCTAGCCTAATCTGAAAGCTTCACCTTGCTGATACCTATCTCACATTTGAATAATCACCACCCACTTAATTTCAATTATTATCTTCATTCAAAGTACACTCTATGTATGAATCACTGTTCTTCAAGTTAGAACCACGCGGAACCAGAAACAATATATCAACCATAACTTATTTTAAAATCGTTATAATAAATCTGTTCGTGAATCGTAATGTCATTCTCTATAATTGGATATTTATTTATAAATGAACACTTTATTGTGTGTTTATTAAAACTTTGTTTTCAATTATACATTATACTAGCTGCGCCCGAAATTCCCGTTCCCGCGGGAATTTCGGGATGAAAAATAGATGTTGGCCGATTCTCAGACCTACTCAATATGCTCACAAAATTTCATGAGAATCGGTCGAGCCGTTTCGGAGGAGTACGCGAACGAACACTGTGACACGAGAATTTTATATATAAGAAGATAAATAAAGTTATAAATAAGTTGCGAGAAGGTACTTTGATTTCTACTTTATTAATATGGCAAGATTCAGTCTATCATAGTCAGTTTTAAGACTAGATTTTGCTTTATGGAAACTTATAAATGTGCTCTCACTAGACAAGACGTCTCAAAACTTTACAAAGCTTTCGTTGAGCAAAAGTTCATCTTAGGTCAGTTATGAATATAGTATTTTCTCATCCTTAGCCTTCTGAAGCAAAACAGGGCGATGCAATAGCTATAAATATAAAGTAATTTAACTTCAATTCATCATAAAAAGAATACAAGCAAAAGCTTTTTCGCACTTCCATTATTCACAAAAACTTTTTTCGTTTCAATATGGCGCCAGACAAAGTCAGGGTTAAAATTAAGTATTTAAAACACTGAACACATTAACCCTTCTAATGAAGAAATGACATCACCGTCTGCCGCGGCACATGCTAAACTAAAAATAGGAATTTAGCCATATGCAATGCAGAAAAACAAAAACTAACTAACGCACCGATAACATCGACAAACCTCCTTCAAATGTTCCAAAATAGGTCCCATACTGGCACAAATTAAGAAAAAATAAAGGGTTTAAATTAAAAGAGGTTCCAAACCCTTCTGAAAAGAGTTTTGATATCGACAAAAAGTTCAGTTTTACTTCTTTTCGACCAGGTGCTTTTTAAAATCGGAACGTCTTGCCGGAAATCTGTGGCGCATATGTCTTAGTAACCCGTTCCGAACGGAAACACTCATCCCCTACATGTTTCATAATTTTATTATAAAAAGAATAAAAAACCAACCCCTTAGTTGTTATATTTTATGTCAATTTTAAAGGGGAAAGTGCCTTTGTTACGACGCATTTGGTTTTATCGAAAGTAAAATGAACGGTGTAAACTTTATGTTACGTTTTTAAAAATAAATACAGTGAACATTAATATCTATAGATATATATAAACCTACTTATTATAGCTTTTTTCTGGGATGCTTTCAATAGACGAATCTTTATTCGTCAGCTTCCAACCAATTAAAGCTTAAAACCCAACAGACGAACTTTTGCATTCATTAAATTATCTACGAACTAAAAAATCAAAAAAGCATCCCCTAAAAGTCAGTCCAGAGTCCAGACAAAATAAAATTGAAAAATCACCTCTTCCCTACATGTAAATAATTTAAATTCGCACTGCCCACCTGTTGGATGTGATTTAATGGGGTATATTCCACCCCCAGTGAAATACGGCCGGAAGTGACGCAGATTGGCGAAGATTTCACCACATGGTGTTTCGTACTGGCAGGTTACTTTTGTATTTCGATTTGGGAACAACTGACGATTAAAAAACATTCGATTTATAAAAAAGTTCGAAATAAAAACTGTTCGATTAGAAATGAGGTTTTGTATCTTTGTGTAGAGTTGTAGATAATTAGATGTACACGTAATTGGTTGTAAAAACAATAATTGGTCCTATTTGTATGTATTTAGTTTTTTAATAATAGGGCTTATACCTCTTAAAAGACCACATGGTCTAACCACCGCGTCTGTCTATCTATTCGCGATAACAACTCAACGGATTGACATACAAGTTTTTCCGATACACAAAATGATTTACGAAAAAGTTTTAAGCACCTTTCTATCCCAAAATTCCCACGGGAACGGACACAATACGGTTAATTCGAAGATTACTAGTATTAATTGTTACGTCACCTAAAACTCAACAAGCAAGACATCACAAGTTCAATAATAAGGGCTCCCACACAAAACTGCGAATTCGCATCGCATCGCAAAAATCTGCGAATTCGCACGACGCATCGTAAGAATTTCCGATCTGCTTCGCATCGCACATTCCTGTCATATTACGTCATCCTTGGTGACACCATTTCAGGACATTTCAGGACAGGAATTGGGCTTTTGAAAAAAAAAATTTTTGTGATAAATGGAAAGATTATATTATATTAGTTTTATAACAAAACTATTTTTATTTTATTTTTTTTCGCAATAATTCAAAAGTTATTTCAAAATAAAAATTAATTTTTGAATCCAGTACCGAAGACACGCCGACAGCTCCCGAACAAACCCGAGCGCGTGTGACGTCATAATGTTAGTTTTCACTCCGCCGTTTCAGCCGTAAACGCTGGACTGTTATTAAATAGCTATAACATTATGACGTCACAACTATGGTGACCAATCATGGCGCGTTTATAGTCACGTGATTTTCGCATAGTACATTTGTGTAAAATAGTTCCTATCAGAGTTCATAATCCTAATAAATGGATGAACCCAGAATCTTCTTTTTCTTTTATATCTATTGAACAATAACAGCAGTGCAATAATCTTTTTGCGATCCATCTTACGCTTCCTAAAAACACGTCCAGTACGGCCTACACTTGAAGGAATGGTCACCCTACCAAACGGTTCGCCGCACTAAATCGCATCGCAGAAATTCGCATCGCAAGTTTCTGCGATGCGAATTCGCATCGCATCGCATCGCAGTTTTGTGTGGGAGCCCTAAGTGATTCATACTAATTAGTTTCACAATCTGTAATGAATATCAATAAAACCTAGTTTATAGCCAGAGCTAGGTTCCCAGTTAGGTAACCTAACTAAGGTCTGTACTAAACGCCCACTGGATAACTGTGCGTTGATGTAATCAGCAATAAATTATATTACATCTTCGCTTACGTGTGCTTTTGAAACTGAGTTTATCAATAAAATAATTTGTGAGATATATTTATTGAATCAAGAGAATGTTAAGAAATTAATGCAAAATAAATAGTGTTAGCTGTTACCCGCGGTTATACCCGCTTCCGAAAATGCAGAGTTAAGTCTCTTTCAAATTAATCACTACATAGTATAAAACAAAGTCGCTATTTGTCTGTTTGTTTGTTTGTCTGTTTGTCTGTAGCTTAAATCTTTAAAATTACGCAACGGATTTTGATGCGGTTTTTTGTAATAGGTAGAGTGATTCAAGGGGAAGGCTTTTATGTAAAAAAAATCCCGAAATTCCCACGGGAACGGGCACAACGCCGGTAAAACCGCGGGGCGCTGCTAGGAAAACAATATTTTGAAAATTCAATCAGAAATGACGGATTTATACCTGAACATAGAAAAAAAAACAATAAAATTCGATTTGAAAAGCACCTCCTTTTTAGAAGTCGGTTTAAAACAATCTCCTCCTTTTTTAAGTCACTTAAAGATATCTTCCATACAAAATTAAACCCCCCACCTTTTTGAAGACGATTTTAATTTCTTCTTTTTTGAAGTCACTGAAAGAGAACTTCCTGGTTTTTGAAGTCGGTTAAAAATAATAAAATCTACAGCTGTATGTATCTAATATTAATTTTCTAAGCGCATTAGTTCCTATTAAGTTTCATTTAAAGTTTATAATAAGCTTTAAGTAATCACCCTTTTCAAACAGTTATTCATTTGATTTATTGAACGAAAGGGTTAGTTTGACTAACGGTTATTTTTGAACTCAGTTCAAAATGTTGTCAAGGTGGCTTTAATTAGGATGGTCTATATTTAGATCTTTTGTTTTATGGAATTTAGAAAAAGAGGTTATGTGTATAACACTTTACTTTAGAGTCTTTACTTATCAAGAAAGCATAATTGCGAATATATATACTAGTATAAAAAAGCTGAAGATTTTTATAGCAGTGCCCAGCCGTTTTATTCCCGTTGTGGCTGTTCCCGAGGGATCGGAATAAAAAATAGCCTTTGAGAAATAATAAAAGTTTTTGAAGATGTATACGTATGTATGTATGTATGTCACTCTTTCACGAAAAAACTACGTGACGGATTTGGATGAAACTTTACAGTAATAAGGTTATACATCAGAATAACACATGGGATACATTTTAACCCGGAATTCCCGCGGGATCGGGTACAACGTGGGTGTAACCGCAGCGCACGGCTAGTAGTTTATAAAGCAAGTTAACCACTAATTCCTTACTTATAAGAGCTTTAAACTGCTTCACCACGAGTTACTTAGTTAGCTACTGTAAATATTTACCAACAATCAGAGGTCATTGTCCTGAGGCAATCTATCAAAATGTTGATATTAGTGAGACGACAAAGATGTGTGTTTGTTTGTCTGTTCCCACGAGACGAGGCGGCTGGAATGACGGGAATGAGCTGCGTGACGTCACAGGATAGGTATTGACTTAGGGCACAGATTGATAGGCAGGGTATGGAGTTAGGTCACAGGTTTTGTGGTGTATCGTAGATTTGTAGTTATACATCTTCACTTGCACAAAGTTGATAACTTACGCCCTTACTTAGAGATATTAAATGTTTCCTTAGAGATTTAATGAGTGATTTTGACATGTAATGTATGTAAAATTACGTCAATTAGTCAAGTGACGATTTAATGGACGTCTCTAAGTGCAACAGTTATACAAAATATTCATAGCATAGATCACATCTAATATATAAAATTCTCGTGTCACGGGGTGCGTGGTTGAACTCCTCTGAAACGGCTAAACCGAGTCTCATGAAATTTTGTGTGCATATCGGGTAGGTTTGAGAATCGGACAACATCTTTTTTTCAACCCGAAATTCCCGCGGGAACGGGTACAATGCGGGTGAAACCGCGGGGCGCAGCTAGTATTATATTATTCTCGTCAGTTGAAAGCTTTCTTCGAGCTTTTCTTATTTTTAAACTTCAATTACAAACTTCTTTTTAAATACAGATAAAAATATAAGTAACATGAGCACTAAACCACCAACCTCCTCCTTTTTAAGTTGGTTAAAGGCACCGGAAACAGCTTTAACGGTTAATCAAAATAAAAGGAATCACACGAGGCTTTAAATGTTTGCACCATATGATAGTCAGTTGTTTCTGAGACAGGTGCTTGACGGGCCAATCTCAGGAGAAAAAGCAGACAGATTTCATCGATATTATGTTAGATAAATATGGGTAGGTATGAACTCGAATTTGATCCGTTCCCATGGGAATTTTGGGATGAACAGAAATACTACTTGTGTAACTCTGTCTTAGTGTAACCTTTTTGAAGGTGGAAAATAGATAGGGAGATGAGAGGGGTATAGCGAGATGAGCGGCGTATGTGGGTCTCTCATCTCACTGAAGATAGCAGTACAGTGAGGAGGATTAAGCTTAATTACGACGCATGCCTACAGCTGGCTGGCTGGTGATCTCAAACCCGAGCCATGTTTGAAACGCAAAACGGAAACATGCCTCATTCGGCTCTGGAACTAAAAAATACTGAATAAAAATCACACCACCCTAAAACAGCAGTCAAAACATTACTATCATCTGTTAGTTCCTTTAATAATAAAGGAAAAGATTTGACTCTGAAGAGCCTTCCGGTTCCGTTTAATCCAAAAAAATTGGAACCATCTGCAGAATTTGTCGTTTTCAAAGTGTGGGAAGCAGACTCGAAACTTTGTTGGTTTTTGCATGAATTTCTAGATTTTATTTTGTTTCTAAAGTCCTATTGTTTACCTTTAGGACTTGAGTTAGTGTTTATATTTTATTGTGAGCACTAACATTGTAGTCATGTTTTATAGGTCGGTACTAAACTTTTTTCGCTGCCTTAAAGTGTAGGATCGTATTCATGCGATTTACTTTGTATATATTTTAAACCGACTTCGAAAAGGAGGTTCGCAACTTTAGTGTAATGTGTAATTTTATTTTGCTTCCTTTCTGCTTTGCTTTGAGATATTCTGTTTATCTCCAAATTTATACCAAAAATAAAAATACAATTAATTTATTAATCGATTTTAAAGACCAAAATATTTATGGTTCATGTTTATTTATACGAATGTCATTATTTTGCTTTTTGAAACTTAGATCATATTTCCACTTGTCTGTCGGATCCGGATTTCAAACGGGTATCGGTCACCTTTGTTACGTCTTAAGATGGCAACATAAAATCGGAGTACGACAAATGTAAATAAATATTATGACACTGAAATCGATTAAAATCCGGAACCGACAGCCGGCAAGTCGCAACACACGTTTATGTTACGTAAGATAATTGTAAGTTTATATCTGTAAGATACTTTTACATTACATAAGATAATTCGTAGATACATCTTTCCAATTAGTTCAAATTGACACTTAGCATTTAATTAACCACTCTACTATCTTTATCAGTAATTATAATTACTTATTGATAATAAATCATTCGGATAAATAAATAGAGTGAACCAACGAATGCAAGGTGATTGGAAGATACAATGTATGGGAGAATAAAGGTGAGAGTCTATTGGAGCGTAACATAATTTCATAAAGTATACAATGAGTCTGGTCACCGGTGTCGGAGACTTAAGGGGGGTTAAATATGGGGATTTTTATCGACAAATCACTATCCCGATTTTCTCTTGGCCTCTCCATACTAAAATGGCAGCCATTTTGTTTTTTTTACTTTGCAGCTCAGACGCCTACACTGATTTAATCATTGCTATCGATGTAGACGTCTTAGGAAGACGAAAGAGGTGTCATTTGAAAGCTAACAATGAAGACAACCAATTTATGATACATTTTATTCAATATCTTTTTCACAAATTAACATAACAATGTTAACTAAATAAAAATCGTATTTATTTATTGCATTTTTTTTTTGTTTTTTAAAATTTTCATGAAAACTAACGTGTCAAGCTATTTTTTTTAAATTGTATTCTCATAGTACATGATATTTCCATTAAGATAAATCTTACATCAAGGTCCTAAGTTAAATAGTTTCGAAGCTATGATGATTGGAAAAAGGTAGTTTTTCTAACTATGGGATGGGAAAAGGCAAAAAAAAACAAAGTAAAACCATTAATTATCATTTATTAATTTAATATCATCTAAACTAGGTACTACAGCCACGGTTCAAAATGTCCTCCGTTTTGTTGTTTTTTTTTGCCTTTTCCCATCCCATAGTTAGAAAAACTACCTTTTTCCAATCATCATAGCTTCGAAACTATTTAACTTAGGACCTTGATGTAAGATTTGTCTTAATGGAAATATCATGTACTATTAGAATACAATTTAATAAAAATAGCTTGACACGTTAGTTTTCATGAAAATTTTAAAAAACTAAAAAAAATGCAATAAATAAATGTGATTTTTATTTTGTTAATATTGTTATGTTAATTTGTGAAAAAGATATTGAATAAAATGTATCATAAATTGATTGTCTTCATTGTTAGCTTTCAAATGACACCTCTTTCGTCTTCCTAAGACGTCTACATCGATAGCAATGATTAAATCAGTGTAGGCGTCTGAGCTGCAAAGTAAAAAAAAACAAAATGGCTGCCATTTTAGTATGGAGAGGCCAAGAGAAAATCGGGATAGTGATTTGTCGATAAAAATCCCCATATTTAACCCCCCTTAAGTCTCCGACACCGGTGACCAGACACATTGTATACATAAACATAATTTCATACTTATTTTTGTGTATTCCCGCGTTATATCCATTACCGCGGGAATTTCAGGATAATATATGTCCCATGTGTTATCCTGATGTTTTACTATTAATTGAAACGTACGTTAATGTCATTATTATTTGCGGGGTAGACACGCTTCGCGAGCGCTTCACCAACCCCTTGATGAAGGTCACCGAATGTGACCGAAACGTGTTGAGGAACTCTCAACAGTAGCCTCCGTCGTACGTAAGTTACCGTTTAAAACAATAATTATACTGATGTGTAACCTATATTACTGTAAATTTCATTGCAAGTCCGTAGTTAATGCGTTAAAGAGAAACAAAAATACATTCATATAACCTCACGAACTTTCATATTCATAATATTAGTAGGAAATTACCTATATTTACACTTACACATTAAGTTCTATAGTAAGATTTTTTTTGACAGGTACAGCGGTACCAGTAACGCTCAAACTTCTTTAAATGTTACAATATAATAGGCGTCTACCTTTAAATCAAAAAGGTGTGTTCACAACGGTGTGAGTACTAAAAATAGTTGCCTATATGTTACTGAATGCAACATTTTGTTCTATAAATCATACGAGTACCTTTACTTAGTAGTGTTGTAGTATTAAGTAATGTAACGTATTCTGTAAGTTATAATAACTTGCATTATCCAATTAATGTTAAAAAAAGTATATTAACTGCCTTATTCATAAACGCTCTCTCACTAAAACACTGTTAGTGAGTGTTTTGTCTCTTTTGCTCTTTGGAAAATAGGGTATGTCAGAAAGGGACGAACCATTTGACAGCTAAAATGCTGATAATAAGCGTTTATGAATAAGGCCTTTAGCCTTTTCTTATGGATACAATCTTCTTATATATAAAATTCTCGTGTCACAGTGTTCGTTCCCGTACTCCTCCGAAACGGCTCGACCGATTCTCATGAAATTTTGTGAGCATATTGAGTAGGTCTGAGAATCGGCCAACGTCTATTTTTCATCCCGAAATTCCCGCGGGAACGGGTACAACGCGGGTGAAACCGCGGGGCGCAGCTAGTAAATATATAATATGGTTAGGTAACTCTTTAACTATACTTAAATAATAAATAATCACTACATAGTATAAAACAAAGTCGCTTTCCGCTGTTTCTGTCCCTATGTATGCTTAGATCTTTATAACACCGCAACGGATTTTGACGCGGTTTTTTAAATAGATAGAGTGATTCAAGAGGATGGTTTATATGTGTAAAAAATCCCGAAATTCCTACGGGAACGGGCACAACGCGGGTTAAACCGCGGGGCGCTGCTAGTTAAGTAATATCGTTAAGTATATCTAAAATTTGATGTTTTAGATCACAATTCAAAATTGTCAGTTTCAAAAAACAGACGAATTGAGAAGCTCTTTTTTGGATGTTGGTTAATAAAACGATATTGACCCAATCACGCGTGAAAACGGTTTAATTTATATTTGAATGTAACTGATTGGATGATGTGAACCTTTCATTCATATGATTAATGAGGCAGGCATTCAATTGTGTGATTGTTCAACTATAATGTGGTTTGAGTATTCATTTTGTTTAATAAGTAAATATGATAGACCTTTTAGTGTTTAGTCATTCATTCGTTCCATCCATTAATAACATCCTAAATGTAAGCATTTTCACCGATACACAAACATGACAAAAACGATAATATCTCTTAAAAAAGTGAAATATTACTTTACAGTTCTTAAAGAGAATTATTTTTTCAACCAAATTTTTAAAGTGATTATTTTTCCGACCTTATTTTTAAATAGATATCTTAGCTAAAGTGAAGCTAATTAAACATATTTTCTTACATTTACTTACAGAATACCACCTCCCGATGTTTATTTTGAGATAACCCTTTTATTAAAGGAATTACGTTCATTAAGGAGATGTTTTTTCATCGATTCTATTTTTACTAAGCATGTGCTCGTATTGTAACTACGATTTGTGCCCAAACTGTGAGGAAGTCAGAAAATAGATGACAATTCTCTTTTTGTTCTATTTTTGTCTGTGGTTGGTTAAGATTTTAAAAGTTAGATATTTAAGTTCTTGTATTATTTTTTTAAAACTATGCTTATATTATAGAGTTACGATCTATGGCCTCGACTTCATCGGAGTGGAATTTTATAAAAAGTAATTTAGTTAAAATGTATCCTAAGTTACTCCTTATTCCATCAGCTACCTGCCAGTAAAAGTCCCGTCAAAATCTGTCCCGCCATTTCAGATACATTAGCTAAAACAAACAGACAAATAGACAATTTTTTTTTTTTGGTTTATGTATCGTATTCATATTTAGTATACAGCGGTTATTTTAATTTTACAAACAGACAGTTGTATAGATTTTGTTTCCATTTTTGAAAATTTAGAACTTGTTTTGGCATTATAAAATGTGGCATTATGTGCCACAAAAAAACTTTTAAATGGTTTTTAAAACTTTAATCGCAATAATTAAAACAGTATTTGTATCCCGGAAGAAGTAATTACTTACAGATACTCTCTATTTCATGTTCTAGTCAATTTGAAAGTGTTAAAAATTCTGCCTGGCCTAATTTGGGTACCAATATGCTGAACATTGTAGTTGTCACTGTAAATATTAAGAGAAAAAAGAAACTTATTAATTATTATTAAAATATCTACTTTATCATACATACATATGTTTGCTATAATACCTACATGACTACCTGCATCACACTACCTGTTTCAAAAAGTATCCTTTTCTCTCACATCTCAAGTTACAGACATTTGATATTTTATCAAAATTGGGCTAGTGAAGTGAAGTTTCGCCTACATCCGTATCCCGGATAGATCCGCACAATTGTACAAATATATCCGGTTATTCCTTCCGGTTTTATGTTACAGGCAAATAGGAGTGCACGTGGGAGGGTTGTGGGTTTAATGTACATTGCTTGGTAGAATATGAATAAAACTATATAGTTTGCATTTTTAGTATGAAAATCTCTTGTAGTAATAAATTGCTAAATAAAAATGTAGATTTTAATTTATCAAAACTCCTGTTGGCTACCTGTATTAAAAGATATAATATAATTTAAAATGTGTATGAATACACAAAACTGCAGTGTGGACTTATGTTTGTTGCACTGTCAAGATAAACGTCTAGGTAAATAATTAACATACACAAAATGTTTAATAACATACATGGAACATAGTTTAATACTTAGTTGGTTTCATTAAAAGGGCGACATTTGGTATGGACTACAAGACACAATAAGATGTTTCAGGTCATGTCTAACATCAAATTGACATTTTCAAAATCTTTTCATAATGACATAAATCACTCTTACATACACCTAGCCATTTAGGTAACATAAAAAAATATTACAAACCAGCAATGTACATCAACCATTTCTCTAAACCTATCTCAAAACACAAGTGTCTTGAAATTTTAAAGGAATATTAGGGTCGAGGTGATATCCTCAGGATATGGAAGATCCTGGAGGATGCAGATGCCCCTGACCTGCAGGGAAGGTCCTGTGGGAATGTGATATTGAGGTTGAGACAATTGAGTTCAAGAAAATAATTTAGTTCAAGGAAATAGTATGAAAGTGTGACAATTCTTTGAGGTTGGATTTGTGAATATAATTCAAGGATGTGGTTTGTAGGTAAGTATGAAAATGGTTATATTGGTATCCTTTGCTTTGTTTAACAGTCATGTCAAGGATGGTATATTTTCTTATTAAAGTGAATCCTTGGGATAGTGCAATGGTTTTAAATGAAATTACAAATATCTATATATATAAAATTCAAAGTCCTGACTGACTGATAATCAACGCACAGCCTCAACCGCTACACCTAGAAACATGAAATTTGGCCGGAAGGTTCTTCAAGTGACGTAAGTGCACACTAAGAAAGGATTTTCGAAAATTCCTACGGGAACGGGCTCAACGCGGGCAAAGCCGCGGGGCACTGCTTGTATGATATACAAGATGTATAAAGATGAGAGTGATTTTTTGTTGTTTTATTTGTTTGAACGCTAATCTAAGAAACTACCAATCCGATTTGAATAATTCTTTTTGTAATGGATAGCCGCATTCAACGGGAAGGTTAGAGATTATTTTTCATCCCGAAAAACCCCCCACGAATCCCGGAAAACCGCGGGGCGCTGCTACTGGACTGGACAGTACGTAAGTTATACCTAGTCATCAACGTGTGTGTTAGTCATATTAGGTCACTGACCTTCTCGAATTTCCTTTGGCGATATTTTCCTTCGAAACCACCACAAACTATTTTGAATTCAAACTACATTTACGGATACACTTCGCTTTTATTTTATATTCTTATCTGACGTTCCGGCCCCTTTAGAGGAAGCGTGGTCGCAGAAGACTGAGGTGTTAAGGATAAGTCTTCTGTGGCCACGGTTCTGTATCCGTAAACGTAGTTTCAATTTAAAATGAGTATAGCGTTCGCTTAAACTTAAGAGACCACAAACAAATTTGAAAATTCTTTCCCATACCTTAAAAGGTGAAAGACCACATAATTAGTAACAATTAGATCAGGCCCTTCGAAATGTAACGAGATCGCACTTACACAGTAACGATGTCGGTTAATATTTGATTTGAATTGCATTTATTATGTTTGTTTTGGTCGAGAGTAAGAATTGTGTTGCAGAAGACACGGTGTGAACTTGGTCATTATTTTGTTTACAATAAAACCGTATTAGCCTATAACGTAGGTTAGTGGCCAACCCTTTAATGATGTAGTTTTTAAACCACATTTAGGTTTCTGACATGGTCTGACGATTAAAAATACCGGGACCGACTGTTTAACGTGTCATTCGAAGCACGGTAGCGCTCAGATATAAAGGAAGGAGGAAGGAAGGCAGCGCTCAGATAGAAAGAAAAGAAGAAAAGCTTTTGTATCAGTTAAAAATATGTGACTGTAATCTAATATCTAAATTAATGTGAAATATAAACAAATACCTAGGTATCGGAATTTTAAATTAACTTTTGAGAAGCACCTAAATGCATTATAACAGAATAATAATTTCAGTAATAACTGATCAAACCATCTTAACCACGTTAATCTACTTTAAATCTTCCAAAAAGGGCATTAAAGTAACCTTCGAAATATTTGCATTTGACACTGAAGGTTAAGCTTTAACCCCACTCGATATAAGTTCCCATATCTGTCGCGCAAATTATCATCCCATATGACTTTCAAAAAAAAGTCACATAAAAATCGATACAGCCGATCGGATTACTTAGAATCACTTACTCGAGTCAAAGATCGGTATAACTATTCGAATGAAATATCGAATTTGGATTTCGAATACCGCTAAACGATCAAATACATTTGTCAAAAGTATTTTATGAATAAACTGAATAAAAGATAGTCGTTTGAAATAATTTTATATCTTGTAATAACTATAAGCTCAATAGCTTAATAGAAATTTCATAATATGAAGCGTATACATAAATAGTTAGTACTAGAAACGCTCGTGGCGATGGATTGTCTATGCACAATCCGATCTTGACTTACGAATGAAAAACGAACCTAATTCGATCGTACAGTACCACGATCTTAAATATACCCTTTTGCCAATACCTATATTGAAATTCGAACCAGCAGGTCGATCATATTATGATCGAATCTCAGAATAAAATGTATCCCATTTGTTTTTCTGATCATTTTATAAAACAAAGTCACCAAAAGTTGTCTGTCTGTATGTGCTCGTCTCAAATACTACTGAATGGATATTCATACGGTTTTTACCAATAGATTTCCGCAGGAAAGGGGTAAAACACGGGTGAAACTAGAGCACTGATAGTAAACTATATTACTGTAAAGTTTCATCCAAATCCGTTCAACATTTTTTGCGTGCATCCTCATTAACTTTCGCATTTTTAATATTAGTATATTAGGTTTAAGACAATATTTTACGTCAAAGTTACAACAACCTTTTTTCGCATCGGTTAAAAACCCTTATCTTTACTACCTACTTACTTACTCTTTGCCTACCTTAAGCTGATTGGTGCATTCCAAAACTCCGCGGAAGTAATGTTTGCTCAAATTGAAATAATCAAATTGTTTCGAGTCTGACTCCGATGTTAACAAGATTAATGATACAGGTTGATTCTACTGTTGGTTTCGTTATACAGGGTGTTGCGAAGGCGGGATTATACAGCCTACGGATTGTTTGTGGTTAATAGTGGTTTATCTATCTACTAGCAGCGCCCCGCGGTTTTACCCGCGTTGAGTCTGTGGGAATTTCGGGATGAAAAATAGCTTAAGTTACTCGTTGATAATGTAGCTTTCGAATGGTGAAAGAATTTTTAGAAACGGTCCAGTAGTTTTGAGCCTATTCATTACAACCAAACAAACAAAGTTTTCCTCTTTATAATATTAGTGTAGATAATATAATACTCGTAAAGCTGAAAAGATTTACGTTTTGGTTTTGGGTTTGTTTGATAGGGATAACCTCAGAAACCGTTTTAAATAATTATTTTTTTATTCAATATCCATATTCAAGATGAAGCTTATGGCTATTTTCATCACCAAATTCGCTTGGGAACGGGCACAACGCGGGTAAAACTACGGGGCGCTGCTAGTGTACAACAATACTAAGTCGCTAGTATTATGTTTTCGTTGATACAACGTGGTTTATTCAGGTCTGGCCCTACCAATTAAAACTATAGTTTATCTAACAAGCCAATCTCAGAATATTCTAGAATACTCTAAGGTATGTCAACAGAATATTCTAGAACAGGATAGCACCTATAATATTATCAGGTGTAGTCTGTACCGACATAACCTGCAGAGAAAGTGGATATGTTAATTGAGCGAGCAGTGATGTGCGACCGACAACTAGCTCCGTACGCGAGCTAAAGATACATGTAGATATGTACATTACCGATCCTAATAATCTAGGTTGAAACATATATTTATTTACTATATTACTATTAGTAGCGCCCGCGGTTTTACCCACCTTGAGCCTGTTGTTATGGAAATTTCGGGATGAAAAATGCCTATAACCTTCCCGGAGAATGTGGCTATCTATTACAAAAAGAATTACTCAAATCGGATTCTAGCTAATTCCTGAGATTAGCTCGAACATACAAACAAACTTTCAAATTTTACCTCTTTATTATATTAGTATACATGCTTACAAGCAGAGACAATTATCTTACTAAAAAGTCAACTTTATAAATAACAAACTAAAATTAAGTCGTATCCACTCTACTCAAACCATGTCTTCTTCAGTACGAGCGAGTGCGGTCTACTACCGCGTTATCAATCATTCACGTTAGCGCGGGCTTCGGGCGGTCTTTATGCAACCGCGGTCACTCGCTCACGTTACGTCAGGTTCTGTATGATTTCTTGAAGTTTTAGTCATGTTTAGTTAAGATTCTTATTTATTACGAAGAAAACAAATACAAAATAATTATGCTTTTCTGAGTTTGTTGTTATGTAACTTTTTTAATACCTAGTTCATTGATCCCTTCGGACTACACGATGGGACTGTTAAAACATATGGAGGATGTACATTGGTGTAAAAGGTATAATACATATTATAAAGCTGCAGAGTTTGTTTGTTTGTTTGAACGCGCTAATCTCACGAACTACGGGTCCGATTTGAAAAATTCTTTTTGTATTGGATAGCCACAATCAACGGGAAGGTTATTAGTTACTTTTCACCCTGAAATTCCCACGGAAACGGGTACAACGCGGGTAAAACCGCGGGGCGCTGCTAGTAATATTTATATATAGCCACTCCTCGCGGTTTTACCCGAGTTGTTTTCGTTGCCACGGGAATTTCGGGATGAAAAGTATAATTATATTCTTACATAGTCTTCTCCGTGAATGACTCAGTTCTATTCCGGACGGGATTTTCCCATTTTCAGGTTGCTTTTTCTAATGTCAGAGAAATTACATACATAAACATCTGAAAATTCCGATACAGTAGGTGAGCTCGTACTCAGAGTTGTCAAAATACTTCCTTAGTTAGAGATTTATTGATTTTGACATGTAATGTATGAAAAATTACATTAATTAGTTGAGTGTCCATTTAATGAACTGTGAATCGGCAGCCGAGGACAGAATACAACTAAAGTTAAACATTTATTTAATTTAGTACCTCCCATAGTTTCCAATATCTACCTATAATACATTCAAAGTTAACCTAATATATAAATAAAATATTATTGTAAAAATTATAGATTCTCAAAGTCTAGATTTATTGCTACATATATCAAAAGAGACACAAACTATGTCAATATGTCTAAACACTTTCACAGACTGGTTTCTCGGCTTGTGCACACGAGGGACGAAAGTCCGCGGATATTAAAATGTTCTTCAAAAATTATGTATTATACTATACTAATATTATAAAGAGCTAAAATTTGTAAGTTTGTTTGTTTGTATGTTCGTTCAACGCTTTTACCACATTCAACGGTCAGGTTATAGGCTATTTTTCATCCCAAAATTCCCACGGGAACAGGCACAACGCGGGTTAAACCATGGAGCGAATGACAAATGATGGAACCCTTATAGATTCACTATATAAATAAGCATAAATTATTTGAGTAAAATAGCCTTTTCCCTGCAACCGAGTTTTACTAGCTAGATTTTTTTAGTAAGTTATGCATCATTAAAAACAGCGTGGCTACCAGACTTAATCCATACAGGATCTGATCGTGTTTCAGCAGTCGTGAAACTATATCATTTTGGTCATATAATACTAAAAAATTTAACCACCCACTTTACTGAGTCCTAAGTTTTAGTTTTACCTCTAAGGATAAGCAGATTCGATTTCCTGGTTTCTTAAGTTTAAGCGAACACTATATACTCATTTTGAATTAAAACTACCTTTACGGATACACTTCAATCACGTTGTCTAATACCTTCGCAGTTTATACGTCATCTTTAACGGACAAAATGTCCCCGCGGAACGGCAGACTAATCACCCGTCTGAGGCAGCCTTTAAAATATGTCTCTCTGTGAATTTTGCACATAATTACGTAACTTTATAGAATCGTCTCCGTTTCGTGAGAATCTTTTAGGAGGTCAAATTATTAATTAGTCTCGAAATAAAACTATGTTAGTCGATTAGTTTAGTGACAGATTTCAATCTAGGTCTTATTGGGTGACAGGTGATGAGATTCAGAACGTTTTTCCTACTTAATATTATAAATGCGAAAGATTGTGAGGATGGATGTACATACATATTATGTATGAACTAGCTGCGCCCCGCGGTTTCACCCACGTTGTACCCGTACCCGCGTATGTATGTATGTTTGTTGCTCTTTCACGTAAAAACTACAGGACGGATTTGGATGAAACTTTACAGTAATATAGATTATATATCAGAATAACTCATGGGATACATTTTATCCTGAAATTCCCGCGGGAACCGAAACAACGCGGGGAACACCGCGGGGCGAGGCTAGTAGTTTAATAAAAATACTTTATTTATTATCTGTCTTCTTTTCTTTTACTTTACTGATATCTTCAGTGAGATGAGAGGCCTCTGCCTAGCAATACGACATAACTGGGTAATCATTTTTTTTCAGTTGAATAGTTCCTTGATGTTCATTTTAAAATTAGCTGTTTTAGGGTAGGCATAAGTAGTAAGTAAGGTCGAGTAGGCAAGTGTTTTTAGACCGCCTTAAGACCATTATAATACTTAATTTATGTTTAAGTTACCCGTGTGTGTCTGTTTAGTTTCGTCTTTATAAAACTACAGAGAACCCAAAAAAACAGTTTTATTGTTATACAAATTCGCGCAATAAATCGGTAGAGTTAAGAGCCTTGACCGACTGCGTTGAATGCAGTTCAAAGGATATCACTTCCGGTGTCTTGACACGCGTCGCCGACTAAATGCGTGAAATATTCAAATTTTGAGTTTTTTCTCCATTGTCTTGGGGTGTGGTGTAAGTTATAAACTTTATGTATGCGGAATTTATGGTTTGTATACTGAATGTCATTTGTGAGTTTTTTTGGTTTTCATATAAGTAGCAGAAAGTCTAAAAATGCTTATAACGTTAAATTAGGTCTAATAAAATAGGATCTTAGGACTAGTACCTAGTAGGTATCTAGTACCTAGGACGTTTGCCTCAAGTCGTCATTTTTTACTTATACTTGTAACTAGCAGTGCCTTGCAGTTTTACCCACGTTGTGCCCGTTCCCGTGGGAATTTTGGGATGAATAACAGCCTATAACCTTCCCGTTGAATGTGGCTGTCCGTTACGAAAAGAATTATTCAAATCGGATGGGTAGTTTATGAGATATGCCCTTACAAACAAACAAACAAAGTTAGAAACTTTACCTCTTCATAATCCTAACTAATATTTTAAATGCGAAAGTCACTCTGTCTGTGTACGTTTTCACGCCAAAACTACTGAACCGGTTTCAATGAAATTTGGTACACTGTGAGTCCAGAGCCTGAGAAAGGACATAGGCTACTTTTTATCGCGAAATTCCTGCGGGAACGGGTACAACGCGGGTGAAACCGCGGGCGCTGCTAGTATTAGTATTAATACTATTCCCTTATAACTTGTACCAACTACACCTCATTAGACTCTCATACCGAGGCAGGTAACTGATGCTTTCAAATAATTATATCATTCGCGTTAAAATACAACTCATTAACCAACCTTAAAACGAACTTCCGGTGCTAACCGTTACCGAGCCTTCTTTAAATCATTTTAATTAATGATTTTTTAATTTACACTAGTGTGCCCTTTGGATTTATCTGCTTGTTAACCGACTTGAAAACTGGGAGGTTCTCAGTTCGTGTGTTTTTAAAGTATGATTTTTCATAGTGTCTTAGTCTCACTGTTTCTGAACTGAATTCAAAAATGTTTGTACACATGATGTGACAGTGGGACTTAAAATGGGACTATTTTTTAAAAGCAAAAACTATAGGTTTTGGATGTCGGCTGCGGTACCGTGGCACCGTGGTATGTATAGATAGCAATAGCCAGTCACTAAGTAAGTAAGTAAGTTCGTAAAGGTTAGTGGCCAGCCTCGATAACGGAGTTTTTAGACCGCCTAATGGCCTCCGACATATGAAATTGACAAATCCGACGATTGAAACAACCGGGACCGACTATTTAACGTACCCTCTGAAGCACGGTAGAAATTCACTTCGTCTTCAAAAGATTTCAATTCATTGGTGAAAATCGCACGAAAATTCGTTAAGTACTGTGCATGCTGTGTTTATTTCGAGAAGGATTTACATATTGTTCCTTACTGTTTGCTTTATTATCATCTAACACAAATTATGTAAAATCCAGTTAATAAAAAAAAAATGTACATATTTTAAACAGCGCCCCGCGGTTTTACCCGCGTTGTGCCCGTTCCCGTATATTTAGCCTAGGAATTTCGGGATAAAATGTAGCCTATAGCCTTCCTCGATAAATAGACTATCTAACAGTGAAAGAATTATTCAAATCGGTTCAGTAGTTTCTGAGATTAGCGCGTTTAAACAAACAAACAAACAAACAAACAAAACAAAGTCTTCAGCTTTATAATATTAGTATAGATGCGAACAGACCGACAGATTTTTATTTTGTTAATACTAATTATAGTGATTTTGGATGGTTAATAATTATTAATAAGTTTTTATTGAGTTGAATCCGTAATAAAAATAAATAATTATAACTTATTGTAACATGTTCGTAACTTATTTCGTACTTAACCAGTTTTTAACCTTGTTAAAATAACTATAACCGATACTCATGGTTATAAAGTAACTTAAATTTATAAGTCTCATTAAAATTGGTTCAGCCATGCGATGGATATTACAATGAGCTTTCTGTCCGTCGGTTGGATAGATTAATTATGATGATATTTATTGCTTTGACCGCGAATGTGAAATTATTACGTTTTTGAGCTTTAATTAACTTATTATTATACACCTACATTTTCTATCTACCGCACTAACTGTCGCACTCAGAGTCGTCCATTAAATCAACACTTAACTAAGTGACGTAATTTTTCATACATTACATGTCAAAATTTCTCATTAAATCTCTACTAAGGAAGTATTTGACATCTCTGGGTTGTGCAGTAAAACTATTTTGAATTCTTCAAAACTTTCAATCATTAAAATATATAGTTCTGAACTTAATCCTTATTATACCTTAGCACCAGGGATACTATACTAAATTTGATATCATTAGTGGAAACCATCATCGCTATGTTACGTTGATATGCTACGCTTTATAACTAAAACTGGTCGGTACCAAACGTAGTATAGCATATCTTTGAGAGACTCCTATAAAACCCTTTCCAAAAACAGCAATAAAAATAACTTCACAAATGATTGCCTACAAAAAACCGTAATCACAATTGTAAACTAGAATTTTGGGACAAAAAATACAATTTCAAGTGTAAATTATTTACTAATCAAACTACAAAAAAATATAGATACGTCTGTCTGTTCATTAACTTCAACGAAGCGTAACTTAAGGGTTGCTAACCCCTAAGTGAACTCATTTTATGATCTCACTCTTAAACAGAAAAACCACCCTTATAAACTTATAGCATAAAGTTGAAAATCCCATCACACAAAAAGCAGCTACGCCTTTATTCCTCTGATTGATTGAAGAAGATAGTTGAAAAAGTGTAATCGATTTTAGCTTATATTTAAAGGACTATAGGGTATGTTTTGCTTATTGTCACGGTTGACAGATTTCAAGATAAGGGCTAAACGTAATTTGAAGCCAAGGGGTTAGAAGGAAGTGACAAGTCGTTGAGTTTTTGGCAGTTATTTTATTGTTTTTGATGTTTTTTTCGTAACGGATAGTTTGACAGTCGTAAATATGACCAAAGGTGTGTTGTCTGGAGTGTCTGTCTCTTTAACTGCCAAAAAGTATTCATACGTAACGTACGTCAAGGCAGGTTGCTTCAGTTAACACTGACGCTCAAAGTAAACGTTAACACAAAATATCAATACGTAACAAAATCGTGTCTTTCTACATTATCTCGAAAAATCGTAAACTTTTTAACGAACCTCTGTTATGTGGTGATTACGCCGAATCCTCCTCACTTTACTGATATCTTCAGTAAGATGAGAGGTCTTTGCCCATCAGTGGGACATTACAGGCTAATACTTTTTATGTTACATTAACCAACCGTTTAAAATAACCTACCCTGAGTTAATCCACGAAAATGAAATTGCACAATCTTTACGTAAAACATAATATCGTTTGTTAATAAACCCAGTTAGCCAGTGAACCGAATACAATAAAACAGGCATTTAGCGAATTTAATATTATGACTTGCGCACACGTTGATTGTGCAAGAATATTGTTTCAATGTTTTCGGGCACGGCAGATATGTAACCATTTTTTTTGTTACGAAAATGTACAATTTTATAAAGTAATAGCCGCGTCCCGCGGTGTTACCCGCGTTATACCCGTTTCCGTGGGAATTTCGGGATAAAATGTATCCCATGTGTTATTCTGATGTATAACCTATATTACTGTTAAGTTTCATCAAAATCCGTTCTGTATTTTTTTCGTGAAAGAGTAACAAACATACATACATCCATCTTCTCAAACTTTCGCATTATTATATTAGTCAATTTTTTAAAAATTTTGTAATTGCTACTTTTTATTCAAACGTGGCTCGGGTTTGAGATCGCTAACCCGCATAGGCATCCTCTCTACTGTACTGATATCTTAAGTAAGATGAGAGGCCTTTGGCCGGCAGTGGAACATGAGGCATTTCTTTCTGAGCGCTACCGTGCTACGGAAGGTAGGTACGTTAAGCAGTCGGTCCCGATTGTTTCAATCGTCAGATCGTGTCGGAGGCCTTTAAGCGGTCTAAAAACTCCAACAAACACTGTGATTCACCACTAACTTTAAGTTAACGCGAAAATTTAAAATTGCCTAACGCCAAAAATGCGCGAGAATCGTAAGCAAAGTCGCGAAAAACAAACAACAAACTAATAAATATGCCAAACTATTTATATAATCAAGTAAACCTTGTTTTACTAAGTGCGTTGCACAACTGCAGTCACGATATTGGGCAACGTGTCTGTCTATCGATCTATCAAATAATGTGTACTCGTCATTAGATGGATGGCACGCAACAACTAATTTTATAATTTTTGAACTAAGTAGACTTGTTAAATGTTATTATCTATATCTAGGCTGTCTATCTGTTTGTGTTGTCTAATTAATCAATGTAAATGTAGGTATAAGAAAAAATGTTTTAATTTTTTGTCTGTCTATCTGTCCACTTTTAGATGCTGACCTTTATTTTATTCTTTGATATAAAAAACGTAAAAATCTATTTTTTTTCTTCTACCAACGTAAAGTACTTAATAGCCTGTAATGTCCCACTACTGGGCAAAGGAGATTTATTGACTAAAGGGCCTTATTCATAAACGCTTATTAACAGCACTTTAGCTATCAAATTTGTTTGTCCCTCTCCGACGTACGCTATTTGCCAAAGAGCGAAAGAGACAAAACACTTTAAAACATGTTAAACATCTATACTAATACTTCGTCTTCATCGAGTGGATGGTCAACCTGACCAATCCTGGTGTCCGAGTTATTGAGCCGCCAAAGGCCTCTGACATGTCTCATGTAACGACTACTATCCGTAGACTACTACTACTATACTAATACTAAAAACTAAAATATTAAAACGAGGTAAAATTTATAAGTTTGTTTGTTTGTATGTTCGAGGTAATCTCAGGAATTATCAGTCCGATTTGAATAATTATTTTTGTAATAGATAGAAACATTCAACGGGAAGGTTATAGGCTATTTTTAATCCCGAAATTCCGACGGGAACAGGCACAACCCAGATATAACCGTGGGGCGCTACTTCGTATATAAATAAGGCGAAAAATCTATAAATATACGTTTTTATATGACGCAGTACAATAAAACATTTCGTAAATAATTTAAATAAATAACAACTTTCATACAAAAACAAACTTCAATGTTAACAATTGTGAAATATATATTTAGGATTAATTTAGCCTAAGGCGTGACGGTATGCAAATTAATATATATGTGACGAGTATATATATAAAAAATTATGAAAGTGAAGACGCTCGCTGGCCTAAATTATTGAAACATTCTAATATTACTCAATCTATACAAATAAAATAAAGTGTCTGTCTGTTAAAAACACTTTTACTAATAACTTAAGTAGGTATTGTAGTTATAGAAAACCCACGCATCTTTTTTTGTAATGAGAAGATATTTTAATAATTCTTACTCTTTATTTTCTAACTAGCAGCATCCTGCGGTTTCACGCGCGTTGTTGCTGTTCCTATGGGAATTTTGGGATAAAAAATAGCTTATAATCTTTCTATTGAATGTAGCTATCCGTTACAAAAAGAATTATTCAAATCGGATTGGTAATTTCTGAGATAAGCGCGGTCTAACAAACAAAAAGTCAAATTCTGTAGCTTTACGGGTGCGGGCTAGTGTGACACCTGTTATATACAAATACAAGGAATACAACGTCACGCGACCCGCACCCGCATCCGTAACCGCACTATGTGTGTCTTGCGCTTAAGATGCAAGTTTTATGCGTGCGCACGCGGCGTGCGCACGCCGCGGGCGCCCGCGAACGGTTCACTTTTATATGAACCCGCGGCGTGCGCACGCTTAACGCAGTGTCGTCCCTGAGGGTATCATTTAATTACCTTCCATTCCTAAAAAGCATAAAAGAGAAAGAAAACCAAAGCTTGTAAATATACAAACAATATTTTTTAGACACACCGTTATTGGCGTGCAAAATCGTCAAATTAAACCTTATGTGTAGAAAGTGCATTTAATTTTTATTATAATTTGTGGAATACAGAACAATGTCCATTGTTGAGTGTTAGAAAGTTATTTCTTTGAAAGATTTGGCCGATATCGGCTAATGTCTGTTAATATGTGACGGATTTGATGATTCGTGGAGAATTTACGTTTAATCTATTGTATTATAAATAAATTTGAAGAGTTTGTTTTTAACCGATTTCAAAATGGCGGAAGTTTTCGAATTGACGGATTTTGGTTAAATCTACCTAGGTACTATTTTGTTTAATTCAAGCGATTTAAAACTCTTTCAATGTGATGTTTGGTGTTGGTTCCTGGTTTTTGAATGGAGTTATTTGTTTTTGTTTGTTTGTTGTGAACGGGTTAATTTATAAATTTGTAGGTCTGATAATTATTTTTGGATTGGATTACACTCAAACATACTTTCTTTTAGCTTTTTAATCCCGAAATTTTGACAAGAAGCGATACAACGGGGGTAAATTGACTATACCTACTCAGAGCGTGGCTATACCTTCAAATACCTAAATTTAAAAATTCTCAACAAAGTTACCCACACTCAAAAAATGTACTTCAATTAAAACTGATTAATTAATAAAAATGTCTGAGAAAGTAACACCAGCCTCCGAATGAAATTAATTAATTCATATCCTTCGTATCAAAGAGACCTATCAGTTATCGTCCGGTGAACTTGAATAAGCTTTGAAATATGAATATTTATACATCTACCCTCATAATTGTAAAGCTCATTATATTGTAAATTCTTATACAATGCTCCATCAATGATGGGATAACTCTTTTTGATGTCGGTTAAATGGGTAGAAGAAACGTTAAGTACCTATATACCTATAAATGCGATAGTTTGTGAGGTAGTATATATGTTTGTTACTCTATCACGAAAAAACTACTGGACGGATTTGGATGAAACTTTACAGAGATATAGGTTATACATCAGAATAACACATGGGATATATTTCATCCTGAAATTCCCGCGGGAATGGGGACAACGTGGGTAACTCCGCGGGGCGCGCTAGTGTATAATAATAGCGAAGGGATAAACGTAGTTTCAATTAAAAATAAATATTTGTTAAATTATTACGTCGTTTTGTAGTTATAAATATTTAGGTAAAAGTCACAAGCGCCTTTAGGATCTAGAAATTCCGATATAAAAATGTATTCTCCTAGCTATTGTAGTGCTGTTGAAACTTAACGCATCTAGACTCGGCTTTGTACGGTAATTATCCGAAAATGTTATAAAGGATATGCGAATGAATATTTTCATTTCTGATATCCATTATCCGTTTTAGTTAAAGATACGGAGATTCATTTTCGATACAGAAATACATTTAAATAACATTTCCGATTCCAATATTTATTTTAAACGCAAATAAACAAATTAAAGATTCAAATAAGATTTTTTAATGTAAGAATAAAATAAATTATCCGTCTATCCTTTTTCACTTGTCAATGCGACATCAAACATTGTTTTTAATGATTATATTTTAATTAAGTAACTTTTACGGTTCGTGCGAATTTCGTGCGAATTTGTCAGTTTATTACAATAACAAAGTTGCGAAATTATTCATTTAATTAACGTTAAAGGGAAGTTATTAATGTGATAATTACAATACATTTAATGTTTATTTAAATTCACACATTTATTTTAGTTAGTGTTCACTTAATCTTTAATGTTATTTGCGTAACAAAGTAAGTTAATGGAATCATTTAACATAGATAAGGTATATTTTGGTACTAAAATAAATTTAGGGTAAATTGAATAGATAAAAACTGACAGAAAGTGAAGAAAATGCGACTCCATCCTACCAATATTATAAACACGAAAGTTTTTGAAGATGTATGTATTTACACTGCGTTTATTAATAAGGCAAATAAAAATATATAGTTACTAGCAGCGCCCCGCGGTTTTACCCGCGTTGTACCCGTTCCCGTAGGAATTTCGGGATGAAAAATAGCCTATAACCTTCCCGTTGAATGTGGCTATCTATTACAAAAAGAATTATTCAAATCGGTTCAGTAGTTTCTGAGATTAGCGCGTTTAAACAAACAAACAAACAAACAAACAAACAAAACAAACTCTTCAGCTTTAGAATATTAGTATAGATGCTTGTACGTTAGTACACTTTTGCATAACTCGTCATGCACCCACGTCTTTGTAACCTAACCTTAACTTTAAACTATGCACGATTGTTAAGCAACGTCTGACACGGTCGTTACTTTGATTGGTGACCATGAGGTAAAGCTAATATTATTTTTAAACCGACTTAGAAAAGAGGTACGCAATTTGTAGGGTTTTTTAAATGTATTGTTGTAAAGATGGTACTTATTTTACTTTATAATGAACTAGCAGCGCCCCGCGGTTTTACCCGCGTTGTGTCCATTCCTGCGGTAATTTCGGGATGAAAAATAGCCTATGTTACTCGTGAATAATGTAACTTTCGAATGGTGAAAGAATTTTTAAAAACGGTCCAGTAGTTTTTGAGCCTATACATTACAACCAAACAAACAAAGTTTTCCTCTTTATAATATTAGTGTAGAAAAGCAAAGACAACATGAAACCTGGCTAACTCTAGAAGGTTTAGGCCAGTTGCTCGGAGGGGGCTCACGTGGCGTGACGCGTCACGCTCCACGTCACGCGCGTGCGCCGTGTGTAACTGTCTTTAATTGACGTGACTCGACTCGGCAAGCTTTGTCCGCTGGTGTGTACTGTACTGTAATTTTATGTCATTTTGTCTTTACCCTTTATTGAGGGTTATGTATGACTTTGGTATATTGTAAGAAAGACCTTATACATATTATCTTTTTATTGTACTGGCGAACCTCTCGGTTTTATACGAGTGTTGTGCCCTTTGTGGGGTTTTACAAATAAAAGGATCTAGCCTATAGCCTGCCCCTTGAATGTAGCTATCAAACACAAAAAGAATTAAGGGTAGTTCTTGAAATTAGCGCAATCAAACATTGCTCTTCGCTTTATTATATTAGTACAGATATATGACAAAAATACAATCGTTTTAAGATCGTGGTGCGGTACGATCTAAATAATTTCAAAAACAGGAACAAAACCGGACTGAAAATTTAATTACATATTTCAAAATCATATCCTCAGTGAGATGAGAGGCCTTAGCCCAGTAGTGGTACATTACAGGCTAATACTATAAGTAATACAATTTACTCCAATACCCGCCATCTATGACCTTTAACCGAATCTCATCTGTAGGTACATCTTTCACTGAATACAAAATGAAGTCCTCACATCAAAATGTATGAGAGAAACAAAAAACATCGAAATTACATTTTTAAATCGAAACCAAAAGGCGGTGCTCATCAACTCTCAGTAATGAAGACACAAACTGAGATTCATTCTAATCAGCTTTTTATTACATATTGGGTGGCCGGCGGTGTCCGACACAAAAAATGTCACAAGTTTTGACAGCGATGTCATAAGATATGACAGTTTGGTTGAAACTTCGGAAAGATAAATGAGAAAGTTTGTAAAATTGTTTGTGTGTTTATTTCTTGCTAAAATTGAATTGGATGATTTTTGTATGTCTGTATGTGCGAAATAAACTCAAAAATTGCTAAAAAATAATATTCACGTGGAATCTTACTCAATCTTTGTCTCAAGTAAAACGGGTTTTTTTTCTATATAATAAGCAAATAAAATATCATTTTATTAAAATCTAAAGAAATAAAATAAGAACATTAAGCTGATAAAAACCGCGTGTCAGAACTAGTAATCAATTTTATTACAAAGTCAACAGTGAACTTTTTGCAACAATTTTCGACCTTATCCTTAAGTAATTAAGGCTTATAAAAAATAGATGGCACAGATAACTTTATTGATTAATAACACTTTTTAGTATTTGTGACAGCTGAAGGTGTTTTTGATAAAGGATTATAGTTCTTATGTTGTGGGGTGTAGAGTCTAGAGTTTGGTAAGGGGTGGCAACCCTTGTAGGTCGAACATGTTTTATTATATGTACTTGGAATTGTAAACAACTGTTTTGTTGTTTTTTATTGATCTTTTAATTGCGAGATTAAACGATATTTTATAATAATAAATAACTGAAGAGTTACTTATATACATAATGTATATTTTCTACTAATTACGGGACACCCGGTATCTAATCTACTAATATCTTATTTCTAAAGCGAAGTATCCGTTAACGTACTTCCAATTTAAAAATTATAGTAACTTTTCTTTGACATTTCATACTGAAAAAATAAGTTAAAAGATACAGAAATGTTAAAAAAACGCCAAAAAAAACCGAATCTTATAAAAAAAAACATAAAATAATTTCCTTAACTTTAAATTGAAAAAACCTAATCTAACCTAAAAACAGACAAAAAACAAGTCTAAACCCAACACCACCAAATTCATTCACAAAAGACGGTCACTGTGCGCACGCGCAACTATTATTCTTATTATACGTAGGTCAAGCGCACGGCACGAAAAGGAATCATATATCATGAACACCCCACCGGAACGAGCAAACCGCGGTCACCGCACTAGTTTACATTACCTTACACTGCCCAGTATAACTTGATACATCAAACCAATGAAAGCGAAGTAACTTTGGTCGATTTAAAGAGGTCTGGTTAGACTGGTCGAAAAGTGACTTAATAAAGGATGTTGCCTTTTGTTAGATGTAAAATAGTGATTTGACGTCTTCAATTACATATTGTTTAGTTTATGAACTTATATTTTGTTTTAATCAAGCGTGTCCATAATGTTTCTTTCGGTTCAGTGGGGTGTGTCCATATTGTGATTACTATAGACATTAGATTAAAAAAAAATATTCTTTATTGTAGTTTTTGGATCTATAGTCAAAGAAGATATTATATCATATAAATAAATCGCAACTATAAATGCAAGGTATTTGAGAAATAGTCTTCAATATTTTTCATATACACTCGTTACATTAATTTTAAGGTTAAGAAATGGTTTGAGATAATCCGAATTATGGCTAGCTAACGCTCACATTCCCTGAGGTCGACAGTTATTCATTAATTGCCTCATACCTACATTACGATACTCTTTTTAAGACAAAATCTTATGAAAATTAATATAGGTAACCCACAAGCTGCGCCCCGCGGTGTTACTTACCCGTGTTGTACCCGTTCCCGCAGGAATTTCGGAATAAAATGTATCCCATATGTTATTCTGATGTATAACCCACATTACTGTAAAGTTTCATCCAAATCCGTTCAGTAGTTTTTGCGTGAAAGAGCAACAAACATACATCCATACATCCTCAGAAACTTTCGCATTTATAATATTTGTAGGATACAAAACTTTTCCATTTCACACTTCAAATCAAACATATCTATTATTCACAACACTTGTCATATATGACACTTGTCACTCCAACGTCGACGCACGCGCATCGCCGTACTTTACAATTTTCCCCTCAATTTCATCTATACTCTATGATTACTCGTACAATACTTCGTTATTGTGATAACTGTTTCTAGAGTTCCGCATTGGAAAAACGGAACGACATACTTGAAATAGTTTGGTATGAGAACATGTGTAGTTAAAGTTATTTTGATTGGTTAGTTCCTGGGTGTTTTAAGAGTGAATTGTTTTCGTTATTTAATTTTCTTTCCCTGCACTGCTTTTAGAAGAAAGGATACTTCAATAACTATTTTAAGTACCTACCTATACTTTTTAACCTCACACATTTTGCACTCATAATATAAAATGAATCTGGACTGTATCGCGTTAGAATAACGTACAAGTATAGCAGTGCCCCGCGGTTTTACCCGCGTTGTACCTGTTCCCGTAGGAATTTCGGGAATTTGTATACATATAAACCTTCTTCTTGAATCACTCTATCTATTAAAAAAACCGCGTCAAAATCCGTTGCGTAGTTTTAAAGATCTAAGCATACATAGGGAGAGACAGCTGAAAGCAACTTTGTTTTATACATACTTTGTAGTGATAATGAATTAACTCAGTACGTTAAACCTTCGAACAAAAATATGTTTATAAAACAAGTTAAATAACAATAAAATTAATAATTTTAATAAAACAAACCTTATTCCAAATTAAATGACTGTCATTAAAGTTTAACAATGAGAATTTTACCGTTTTTCATTTTAATTTTCAAAAACAATGCATTGACATAAATCTACTGGGTGTTTATTACTTGCGGATTTACAGAAAACTCTGAGATTTTATTTAAAAATGGATTTTCTCATACTTTGTATGGTAATTAGAAATTAAATCAAGGTTTGTAAAGTGGTTACTTTATGCTGGATATTTAAACTTGAGGTTTATTACAGTCGTCATTGTTTGAAGGGATTGTTTTAACAATTACATATAAAGAACTAGCAGTGCCCCGCGGTTTCACCCATGTTGTACCCGTTCCCGCGGGAATTTCGGGATCAAATGTATCCCATGTGTTATTCTGATGTGTAACCAATATTACTGTAAAGTTTCATCCTAATCCGTTCAGTAGTTTTTGCGTGAAAGAGCAACAAACATACATCCACACATCCATCCTCACAAACTTTCGCATTTATAATATTAGTAGGATAGGACTAGCAGCGCCCCGCTGTTTTAGCCCGTTTGTGTCCTGTGGAAATTTCACCAACCCGCATTTGGCAAGCGTGGTGATTACGTCTTATCCTCCTCACTATACCGATTTCTTTGGTGAGTTGAGAGGTCTTTGCCCAGCAGTTGGATATTATAAGCTAATACTCTTTTTACTAAGAATATCTTATCTTATATATGTATACTAGCAGCGCCCCGCGGTTTTACCCGCGTTGTGCCCGTTCCCGTGGGAATTTCGGGATAAAATGTAGCCTATAGCCTTCCTCGATAAATAGACTATCTAACAGTGAAAGAATTATTCAAATCGGTTCAGTAGTTTCTGAGATTAGCGCGTTTAAACAAACAAACAAACAAACAAAACAAACTCTTCAGCTTTATAATATTAGTATAGATAAAATTCTCGTGTCACAGTGTTCGTTCGCGTACTCCTCCGAAACGGCTTGACCGATTCTCATGAAATTTTGTGAGCATACTGAGTAGGTCTGAGAATCGGCCAACATCTATTTTTCATCCCCAAATTCCCGCGGGAACGGGTACAACGCGGGTGGAACCGCGGGGCGCAGCTAGTAATATGTATAAATATTAGTAACAAAAAGTAAGTTCGAGTTAGTGGCACTTAGTGGTGTCGGAGTTTTTAGACCGCCTAAAGACCTCCAATATCTAACGATTGAAACAACTTTATAATATAACTAGCAGCGCCCCGCGGTTTCACCCGCGTTGTATCGGTTCCCGCAGGAATTTCGCGATAAAAAGTAGCCTATGTCCTTTCTCAGGCTCTGGACTAACTGTGTACCAAATTTCATTCAAATCGGTTCTGTAGTTTTGGCGTGAAAGCGTAACAGACAGACAGACAGACAGAGTTACTTTCGCATTTATAATATTATATAATATATAATATATAATTATATAATATATAATAATATAATATAATATATAATATATAAATATAAATATAAATATAAATATAAATATAAATATAAATATAAATATAAATATAAATATAAATATAAATATAAATATAAATATATAAATATATAAATATATAAATATATAATATATAATAATATAATATAATATAATTTCCGCCCGCGACCACGGGTAGTGCAATCCAATCGATACGTCGGAAAATCAAAGTAAGCGTTTTTACTTAATAAAACTTTTGTTTCGTAATTATGTTAAAAATGTATTGTTTTTTATTTACCGAGTATAAATTCTCTATCCCTGCACCACTCGGCTCAGAGATTTACTAACGGGTCGCGGCGGTCGCGGTCCGTTTGCGCGAGCGCCGCTTTCGTAAAGATCCTGAGATAACGCCTGCACCTTGCACACACGGATACCAACGTAATGCGCATTTTTCTGACTTTTCAATGCACTGAATAGGTATAGCGTAGTTTTAAAGGATTACCACATTTTCGACGTTAGTTAAAAGCGGGAACAATTTGTAAGCGTGTGTTGTTTCAATCGGTTGATATCGTAACATATAGGTACATATCGTAACATTTTTCATTTTCTTATTTTCACTGTACTGATAACTTCAGTGAGATGAGGGGCCTTTGCAGGCTAATTTTACTTTATCAACAGACGTAGGAAAATGAAAAATCGTGACTAAAATGTTGCGTTAACGGTTACTGGTGCGTGAACATAAGTTGAAGCAACACGCCGTAACATACCCTTTCATAAACAGAACGAATTTTCAAAATCGGTTCTTAAACGACGGAGATATTAGGTAACAAACATACTAAAAAATATACAGTCCAATTACGCCGGCTTTGCTTTTTTGAAGTTAATTAGGCGAAAGCGCTGATCGCCATAACGAGACGTCATATAATCCTCAAAGATGATAAAGAGTGATTTTTGACATGTAACGTATAAACAATTACGTCAATTAGTTAATTGTTAATTTAATTGACGCCTCATTAGTTCACCACAAACTTATACTCTACTTTTCAAACAAAATTATTATCAGGATTTTTCTTAACAATCTTACTTATGTACATTTTCCACACACATACAAACACATCACACCAACATATTAATTAACTCGGTATGTGATTTACATGCACGAATGCAACACCGCAAAAAACTCCCGACTGCATATTTTACACTTAACTCTGGAACGATTAATTGCATTCTAATTCGAAGTTAATTTATTTACTGAACACGATTTAAATTCTTAAAAGCGTTTCATTTCTTTGAGGTAGCGCGACATTTCTAAAATGATCTAGTTTGCAGTGTAATTACTAATTATAATAGCTCTGGACTTAGCAAATACCTAATACTATGCGCCAACTTATGTTTATTGAAATACCTACCCTTATATTAATTGAAACTAGGAAGACTTTATAGAATACTTTCATAGGAATACCTAGCAAAATATCGTATCGAATTTGACGGAAAGTTCTATCGTTTTTAGTTTGTAGTAGCGTACGATTGCGTAGACAGACACAGAAACAAAAACTAATCTTGAAATTCATAGTATTCAACATACATTTTCTAAGAAGCTTGTAAACTTGCTAAATGACGATTAAAAATTATAACGAAAAATATTGTATAACCTCAACAACTCAAAAATATATCTAACACAGTTTAAATTAACTAAACGACTTGGAAATTAAATTTAAAACTAGCTTCGGGCAAAAAATATATCTTGTAAAGTTCAAAGTGTTTGTTTTTTAGTTAATTTTCGAGGTCAGAGACGGCTCGGTCTGTCACTGCGAGACGTAAAGGTGTGCTCACAATAGAGGAAAATCTTAGAAATACCTACAACTGAAATAATACTAACTAATATTATAAATGTGAAAGTAACTCTGTCTGTCTGTTACGCTTTCACGGCAAAACTACGGAACCGATTTGAATGATATTCGGTACACAGTTAGTCCAGAACCTGAGAAAGGACATAGGCTACTTTTTATCGCGAAATTCCCGCGGGAACGGGTACAACGCGGGTGAAACCGCGGGGCGCAGCTAGTACTTTTATATACCTACTAGTCACGCTCTTGGTTTTACCAACGTTGTGCTTGTTCCTATAGGAATTCCGGGATGAAAAATAGCCTATAACCTTCCCTCAACGGAATGGTGTAAATAAATAAATTTGCAAAATCCAATAGTTCTGATTTTTGTTTGTTTGAGCATCTACCAATCCGATTAGAATAATTATTATTGTACTAGATAGCCACATTTAACGGGAAAGTTATAGGCTATTTTTCATCCCACAATTTCCGAATAACGCGCTTAAAACCGCGGGGCGCGCTAGTATCTTAAATATTCTTTATTCATTGAGAATATCGATAATCACCTCATCACTAATAAAACTGGTTTCATCTATAAAATACCTCATGTTTAATAAACGCTTTACTAAGTTCACATTAACTGTAATTACACACAGCTCCAACTCCTCGTGAGAAAATAATAATAACAAAAACAATAGCAGAAAACCTGAAATGCAAGACACCGTTAACTAGGGATATGTATTGCTTTGTAAATAACTGAATATTTAGGTTATCCTTTGGGAAATTTGGGATAAATGTACTGGGGTACCACACAGTGACTAGCGGTTATAAAGAAGCGAAGTGGTGACTGATAAATTTTTGAAAATTGAATAAAATTTATACAGTGTAATGTTGTGTTCTTTTTCAGGAAACGATTTTATAATGAGTCCCGTAAACTCCTTTTTTTACCGACTTCAAAATAAGTAGGTCCTTTCCAATCCGTTGGATTTTTTTTGAAAACTAATAAACTTTGAAATCGGTAATAAACATATAAACAATAAACATATAAAGAAAACATATCTAAAGATAACCTCTGAATAAAATTTAACCTTTTTTAATGCATATTTAAACCCAGACTAAATCAATGTAACATAAGCCTTACAACTGCCACAGAATACACAACAGTCGCTAAGATGAGTCAGCAATGCGTTTCGACTCTTGCGCAATCATATACAGCCATATACACTTTCAAATACATTGCTCGTTAAGTACTAACGAATTCCAAGTCTGATTGAAAATTTGTTAGAAAAACTGCAGTGTACGTTGAACAATGTCAGTAAACTTAAAAGTTTAAGTAAGTTTAAGTTTAAGCACTTGTTTACGGTCATGTGTTAGATTTAATAGAGTCGTTTGACTCTGTACGTGACTTTTTTGTTGAACTAACTCAAATAGAATTCTTGTATTAGTACTGTGTAAGTTATGTTAAATTTTATAAAACTTTCAACATGGAATCCTTGTTATTTGGATGTGTTTTGTATGTAGCTGAGTGGCATCGCAAATCTATTGAGAAATGAGTAGTGTTTTATATAAGAGTAATATTATTTAGGTCCGTGCTTCGGAGGGCACGTTAAGCCGTCGGTCCCGGTTACTTTCTACGGATAGTAGTCGTTACACGAGCCATGTCAGAGGCCTTTGGCGGCTCAATAACTCTGACACCAGGATTGGTCAGGTTGACCATCCACTCGATGAAGAAGAAGATTTAGGTAGAATTTACGAAAGCTTCTCAACAATGCAAATTACCTTCATAATATGATTGAATATAATAAGATATTGACTAATGGATTCATACAAGTTATTAAATATGTACTTCAAATACTTTTATATTTGACTAGCAGCGTCCCGCGGTTTTACGCCTTGTGCCCGTTCCCATGGGAATTTCGGGATGAAAAATAGCCTATATCCTTCCCGTTGAATGTGGCTATCTATTACAAAAAGAATTATGCAAATCGGACGGGTAATTTCCGAGATTAGCTCGAACATACAAACAAACGAACTTACAATTTTTTCCTCTTTATACTATTAGTATAGATGTGACTTATGTTATGTTACGTAATGACATTTATACAGTTATCTAGTTCCTAGTTAAGTCTACGGAGATGCTACGGTGCAAGCGACAACCCATGGCGACACTTATACATAAAAGGAATTCCTAGTAAAGTATGGAGCCACGGTGCCAGCGACGGTCTCTAGCAATTAAAAAAATACATTTTACATAATCTCTACCACTATAAACTACATTGTTCCATTAAAAAAATCCCTAGTCGTCATCGCTCGTCAATACCGTGGCACCCCTTACTTTACCAAAGACAAAACATCTACAACGAAAACGTAAGTGATTAAATATAATCATCAAAACAATGAGATGCTAAAAGTTATATTTAACCGACCTTGTAATATGTAAGTACATATTTATATTTCCGCGATCAATAGTCATGATTACATCTTCAGGGCATTGTTAGTATATTACAAAAAACCTGTAAAGTATTGATTAATTTAGTGTTATGGGAACAATTTAATTACTTGTATGAATCTACTAACAGCGCCTCGCGGTTTTACCCGCGTTGCACCCGTTCCTGTGGGAATTTCTGGATGAAAAGTAGCCTACAAAATTGCCGTTGAATGTGGCTATCCATTACAAAAATATTTTTTCAAATCGGACCAGTAGTTCCTGAGATTAGCGCGTTCAAACAAACAAACTCTGCTATACTGTTCTATTTCATTTAGTTTGATATGTAGTGGTCTTACATAAATATATTAATATGTATACAGTAGAATAAAATATATATAGCTAGAAATTCGATCGATAATGTCATAATTCAAAAGAAAAAAGTTATCAAAATTTGTTCATCCCATGGAGGTAATTCTTTTAATTTTATAATATATCTCATTGACATAACTACCTCTTAATATAATCTTAAGCACTTCATAACTTCATTATTTTTCTATAACTTTTCTCATTATTACGCGACAAAATTTCACATAACTAGTTTGTAACGCTAGCGTGCTGCGACGGTATTCACTTGCAAAATACATTGCAATTTCAATTTGAACGTATAGTATATGTCTGCTACCTATGTATTAGCAAATATGTCTACATAACACTCACAATACATAATTTAACTCCACTGTTATGTGTTTATGTTTTCTACAATATTATATGTTATTTTAACTGTTGTTTTACACTATATTTTGTTTGTAAACTGTTATTGATACTAGCATGTTTGTATTTGTCAATTTCCTGTCAACTGATGACTATTCTATTGTGACAAGCATCGCCTCGTATTTTAACCGTGTATGTTTCCGTGGTTTCGTTATGAGAAATAACCTTATAACCTTCCCGTTGAATGTTTCTGTTTCTGAGATTAGCGCGTTCAAACAAACATTAAATCAAACTAAATAAAAGCAAAATAAAAAAAACAAAGATGCAATAAAAACGCAAAGAAATAAGTTATGAAAGTTATCGATATTCAGCAAGCTTAGCATTGCTCAATGGTAGTTATTACTGTGTGTTGTACCCGTCCTGATAGGAATTTAGGTATAAAAGTAACCTAAAACCTTTCTTTTTACTCTAAAACAAACCTAACTGATAGTTTCGGAAAAATAAACACATTGAAATGATTATGTTTGTATTAATAACAAGGTCAAATATATAAAATAAAACCCAAATTATAGTAATAAAAATCCTCAAAGACCAACTGAACTATTTTTAATCGAAAGTACTGAAAGTTACAAAAAGGTTACAAAACGCAAAAACCTAATTAAAACGTATAAAATCCTGCAAAATTGGCCCACAGTTCAAGTGCACATCCAAACGTACGATTACTTATATCTTGCATGTTATCCGAAAGGTTTCCCACGGATCTCAGAACGGGTTACCCATCACAAAACACAAACAAAAACCAACCTTATCCCTCTAAAGTTAAAGCACAATACGGTTTATCTATAGTAAAAGTTACAACAGGTAAGTTACAAACAATAAAACACTTTATTTTCTAGTTTTTAGAGTTCGTTTTCTGTTTTTGTCGAAACATTATTCGAAGCAAAGGATTGCAAGTCCTCTGTTTGATATAAATAGCGGTAAAAGTGTTTTTTTGGTTTTTATGAACAGATTAATTGAGCTAGGTAGCTTTGAAGTTATTGTTTTAAGAGTTATGAGGGGTGGGGATTTTGATATGTGTGTGCGTGAGTGTCTGTGTGTAGTTATTCGTAGATATGTTTACATGTGTGGGTTGTCAGACTATTTTTTTGTATAGTTTGTTAGAATAGAAAGTGATTTTATGGAGATATAGTAAAAGTAATGTATTAGCCTGTAATGTCCCACTGCTGGGCAAAGGCCTTTCATCTCAATGTAGATATCGTTGATGCTAGTTGAAATAAGAGAGATGAATATACAAACCAATTAAATGTAATTCTGTAAGTTTGTATATTCGAGCTAATCTCGGGAATTACCAGTCCGATTTAAATAGTTCTTTTTGTAATAGATAGTCACATTCAACGGAAAGGTTATAGGCTATTTTTCATCCCGAAATTCCCAAAAAAAACGGACATAACGCGGGTAAAACCGTAGGGCGCTAGTATAGATAAAAAGAGCGAAGTAATTTAAATATCAGTGTACTTTAAGATATGTTATTAATTATCATTAAAAATCAATGGCTTAATTTCTGTTTTATTATTAGGTGTTAAGAGTTAACGTTGAAATTAACACCAGTACTTAAGACTTTGAAACGTAGTACTTAAAAACTATTTTTACTAAAGCAATTTTAATCATGTGTTTTTGAAAAAAATAACTGAAAAAGGGACTTATTTTTAACTTAAATGGACGAAAGCTTTTTAATAATGTGTTTTGAAAAGAAAAACTGAGAAAGACTTATTTACCTATAACTAGATAAACTAGTTTCTGCACGTGACTGCATCTATATTAGAGCACTATCACGACTGTAGTCAGATACTCTTCTGGTATAAAAAAACACCTGGCGGTTTTATCCACGTTTTGTCGATTCTCGTAGGAATTTCGGGATAAAAAATTGCCTATAGCTTTCCTATTGAATGTGACTATCCAATACAAAATACTATTTTGAAAAATGTTTGTTTCTTAAATATATTTTAATACTAAATAGATTTTCGAGTTTATGTGTAATCTGTGCTTATTAAGCATTTTGTAATACAACTTGCTGCCGCTTCAGAGACGCCAATTAAATGGACAATTAACTAATTGACGGTGTTTTTCGTACACTACAGTCATGTCAGAATCACACATTTAATTTTCTACTAAGGAAGCATTTAAATCTCTGATTACGGTAGTTCACTACTTACTATATTTTATGGAAAAATCATTAAATACTACTTACTATTAATTTATCTCTTGGAAAATTAATAAATATGGATTGAATAACGTTCAAATGAAATTGAGCAAGTGCGCATGCGTCGCTTCTAGCTGCATGTTACGTCTGTTACCTATTAACATATTGTTATTCAATACTATAATGAGTCTAATTGATTGGATGTTCTGTTTGTATGTTTATTAGCCGACGTTAAAAGTAAGAGTTATGCTGTTTACAGGTGTGTTTGGTAGTTAAAGGCCTTTGCCCAGCTGTGGGACATTATACGCTTATACTATTTTGTGATCCTCACTGTACTAATATACTGTCACTGAATAAGTTTTTGAACCTTCTTCAATAAGGCTTATTAACAGCTATTTAGCTATTAAATTGTTGTCCCTTTCTGTCTTATGTTATTTTCCAAAGAGCAAAAGAGACAAAACATTTTTAAACAGTGTCTTAGATATGGAGCGTTTACGAAAGGCAAAAAAAAATTGGAATTCTTTTTGCTTACGATTTTTGACGATTCTTACAAGATTTTTATAACCCACACTCTTTTTGATTTCTAAACAATAACTTGACAAAACGATCATGCGCAAACGCCGTTCGTTTCCAAAAACATCAGAATCAAACGTAATGTCTAATCTCGTTGTTAGCATACGTAATTATTTTACTCAAAATGGTTCAGCAATTCCGCGTTCAAACGTGACTTGCACTGATCTACGGTTCCCATAGTTTGAATACTTAAGTCTGTGCAGACGAAGGATTTAGTCTGACGGACTTTTTGTCCTTTTAAGTCGAAGTGGATACAGAATTTGGTTTAAGGGAAGGTTCAATTTTAGCGCATTTTTCCCAAAAATAATGAAATAGTTTTAGGTATTAATGTATAATAATGTCCAGCATAGAAAAAGATGAGAGTTATTTTAACTAGCAGGCCGAGGCTGTTTTTATACCAAAATTCCCACGGGCACGCTGTAGATAAAACCATAGAGAACAGCTAGTATCATTTAACGCAAATTACGGAAAATGTGCAAAGACAAAAATTGTAGTCTTCTTCTTCTTTATGTGTCGAAATCTCGCCATCGAAAAGTGAAGTTAGAATCAATTCTCTGATACTTTTCTTGTCCGCGGACTAATGTCTCTCGTCTGCTCAGCCCTTTCCGGCGAATTTGATATCATGTCCATCGATCTCTCTAATCAATCTGTTTTATAGTCTACTTTAGGTCGTGTTGATGAGGAAAGATTATTAAAAAGTTTGACTTTGTTTTCAATTTGCTTACTTTCTTGTGGGAAATTTTTTAATGGAGTATTTTACCCGACTTCAGCGAAATTAAAAGTAGGAGGTTGATGTGTGCATTTTTATTGATTTTGCTTAGTTATTGTTCTTTATTAATTTATTATTTAAGTTGTACTGATATCTTCAGTGAGCTAAGAGGTCTTTGCCCAGCTTTGGGACTTTATTGGTAAATGCTTTACTTTGCTTTAAATGTTATCTTTCTTAAACATTTATAGAAGCTTGCATTTTAATTGAATTTTTAGATAATTTTGCATAGGGAAGGGTTACTTCGGGGGTAGAAAACTTCAGAGGGGTTAACCATAGTGAGGGTAGTTGTTATCAAGAAAAAAAAGTTGTTATGGGAGAATTCAGATTTGACCCAGCTTTTATATGAGTTCTGAGCCTCCAGGAACCGCCACCAAGAGTAAAATATAAAGTATTAGCCCGAATTCTCCCACTGCTGGGCAAAGACCTCGCCGAAGATATCAGTACAGTAAGGAAGACTAGGCGTAATCACCACGCTTGCCTAATGCGGGTTGGTGATCTCAAACCCGAGCCATGTTTGAAAAGTATGAAACATGTTTTCGCTTTACCTGGGATCTGAACCCGGGACCTCAGTCTTAGCAGGCGAGTGCACATACCACTAGACCATCGAGGCGCCACTAAGAGTTAGAATTTATTAATTTTATTCATTTTTTCAAGTCATAACTAGTGGAATAAAGCTAGTATCTGTTATTGTTTTGTGATTGGTCCTGGTAGGTAATAATAATTATCTTCGGTGCCATAGACACGTAGAAGCATCCAATTTATTGTATCCTTGAGTCTAGATCTGCGTTTTAGTTATGGTATCATTTTGTTTTTTATTTAGTTTTTAAATTTTGTACATCTATAAATGTAAGGTGAAGAGTTGTTTTGTTTGTTTGAACGGGCTTATCTCAGAAACTGCTAGACCGATATGAATAATTCTTATTGGAACGGATAGCTGCATTCAATTAAGGTTAGTTTCATTCCAAAATTTCGGCGAGAACGAGTAAAACGCGGGTAACACCGCGGGGTGCGGCTAGTTGTAAATATTTTGTACTTAACTACATAGTACTTTATAGTTATGACTTTTATGCTTATTACTTGGTACATAGTTAAGTCCAGTAAATCTTCATATAATATAATCGTGGGAACCATGTGTCCTTCTGTTTGTAATATTATTTTACGGTCAACACGTCTAAATATCTATTGTAATGTAATCGCGACGCGTCGCCACGTAAATGAGGTGTCTCTGATTTGATCTTACGCTTCAGTCAGATTAGACAAAGGTTCTCAAATGTTAGACTAAAGACAAGTAGTTTATACTATAAGTATTGTATTGATGAAGTAGCGATAGTAACGTAGTTTATCGTATAACGTAGGTAACGTAGGTAAAGTACATTTAATGAAAAATTTGGGGGTCTACATAAAATGTCAAAATCACTAATTAAATCTCTATTAAGAAAGCATTTTACGTCTTTGAGTACAGACGTAAGTCTTTTATTTGCTTTTTGGATTGGGGGTGAAGCGAAAAGTTTGAGAGCCTCCCACGTACACAGTTCTAATTCAAAAACCTTGTGCCTAATACGAATAATTTAATATCTCATTTATAGTTATGATACGCAAGATATAAACAATATGGCGAATATGGCTGTCTATGGCAGATCACATCAAATGCATTATGCTTTATAGACATTAGACAGATAAGCATTTAGTTAAATTATGCATTTCAAAGACATGAATATTATAGAACAATTATAAATTATGATTAAGAAGCACATATCTTATTAAATTATAGGATGTTTACTGAGACCTGGCACTTCGGAGGTAACAATTTGTTATTTAGCATTTGTGTACGAATAGGTAAAGTTTCCAAAATGGCCAACAGTTTCTAAAATGTCTATCTATGGTTTGAACAGAATTTTTTTAATGTAAAAGACAATAGAGCACTTATAAAATGACAAATAATCTAACCATCAATTAAAAACCATTGTTTACACTTAAGATGTAAGATTCCGTAAGATTTTTTTTTTTTAAATGCGATTGCATCTTTCGAGTACCTTCCAACAAGTACCCAAGTACTTTCAAGGTAAATTATCCCAATAGTTGCTGATTTCATCTGTCTAGTGGGTAACAGTCTAAGGGTCCGTTCCGCCCTCGCATCCCCTACGTGATCGAGGGTTGATAGCGAACACTTGACTCAACACACTCTTAGTAACTTATTGTAAAATTTATTTGACACGCGCGGTAGATTTTCAGGTACTGAGGTAGCGTAAGATTGAGTTTATTAATATTAGAATATATGAAATTTTAAATATATTAGAGTGTATTTGTTTGATCTATAACCGATTTAAAAAAAGGAAGAGGTTTCTCAACCAGTTCAATGCTTTTTAAAAACTATTGTTTGCTAGCGGAAATGATATACCAAGCAACTGAACAAAAAAAATAAACACATACAACTTAAGTAACTAGCAACACCGGTTTAAGTAGTAGAAAATTTCGGGATGAAAAAGGATGTAAATGCCCCATCCCACCAAAACATCGTTAAAAACTAACAAATTTTCAATGAAACTGTTTTTTTTTGTTAGGTTTTTATAAGTAAGAAAAACTAGTACATTTTTATTAGTTTTTCCCTAAAAAATCCATAATTTTTTCTACCAACCCTACCCAAACCCTTAACCACCTGGTTCTAAGTATCATCCCCTCTCTCACCCCTACTAGAGGGTAGATAACACCTCAATTACTCTAACATTTATGATGATTCAGATAACGAACAGGGGTGGATAATTGCGAAAAGTTAGCTCTAAGTGATTTAGGGGTGAAAAGTGGTTTAAGGGTGAAAAGTGGCAAAGGGTTTTCTTTTTTAAGAGCTGTTAGGGGAAGTGCCTTTTGAATAATGGTAGGTTATTACTTAATTACTGTACTAGGTATATTTTATATTTGGAGAAAGACATTTTGGATGTTACAGAATAAATTTCAATTTTTTGACTTGAATGTGTTTGAAAACAGTCACGTATTAAAATGTTTTTTGCTAGCAAGACTCCACTGTTGGGCAAAAGCCTCGCGCGTATTAAAGATATAACTATATAGCTACATACTATCCAACTATGACGACAAATAAGAAATATCAATTCTTTCTATACTAATATTATTAAAGAGTTAAAATTTGTAAGTTTGTATGTTCGAACTAAACTCGGGAATTATCAGTCCGATTTGAGTAATTCTTCTTGTAATAAATAGCCACATCCAACGGGAAAGTTATAGGCTATTTTTCATCCCGAAATTCCCATAGGAACGGAGCTAACACGGGTAAAACCGCGGAGCTAAACTAGTATCATATAAAACGAAATTAATGGCTGTCACCATATTCCATATCTACAAAAACGTAAACGACTGACAACCGGAAAGTATCGAACGGAAGGAAAGAAAAGTCGAGCGAAACCGTGGGACACGACTACAATCAGCCACGTCAATAAAAAGGTATTAACATTTCTACGCTAATACCTTCATTTACATATGCATTGTCTGTCTATCTGTCAATCAGTTCAGTTCTATACAGGGTGGTCTCTAATTATTATAGCACTAACGGCGCCCTGCGGTGTTACCCGCGTTGTGTCTGTTCCCGTAAGAGTTTAGGGATTAAAAGTAGCCTATAACCTTCCCGTTGAATGTGGCTATCTATTACAAAAAGAAGTATTTAAATCGGACCGGTAATTCCAGAGATTATCCCGAACATACAAACAAACAAACTTACAAATTTTACCTCTTTATAATATTAGTATAGATTAGCGGCGCCCTGCGTTGTTACCCGCGTTGTACCCATTCCCGATTCCTGAGGACAGTCTCACAAAGAGATTTTTGTGAGATATCCCCACCGGGAATCGAACCCGGAACCTCCGGATCGTGAGCCGGGCGCTCAAACCACAAGACCACGGAGGCTGTAATAAATGGTAGCTATCCACAATCTCGACATTTCCATTTTCCACACACTTTTGTTCAGCCACAGTTGAACACATTTTATTCAGGCATTGTCTAAAAAATATTGAAACAAACAAACGTAATCATAGCTAAACACCAGCCCTTGAATTACAATCAGCTCTTTCAACGGGCGTGCATTATGGTTGTATTAAACAAAGTATAGACAATAGAGCTACATCTAAATGACATAACCATCGCAGCGAGCCAAGGTTGCAAGCTCGCTGGTTGTCGGGACAAGGTGAAATCATCAGTTAGATTAGTATTATAACATTTATAACCTGAGCCCACTAGAGTCACAAACAGTCTAGAAACTGACTAGGTATTAGCCTGTAATGTCCCACTGCAGGGCAAAGGCTTTTCATCTAACTGAAGATCTAACAGTGAGGAGGATTAGGTGTTAAACCACGCTTGCTATAAACTATAAAACGATGTTTGGTACGAAATCTCATGTTTTCTTACAAAAAATAGTTGAAAAGCTGTTTAGACTCCTTATATGATTATGATATGATTTTGTTTGTTTGAATGCGATAATCTAGGCTGTTCCAAACTTCCACTCGCCATTCCTGGGGCATTTTAGGGGAAAAATTAACCTATGTCGATTTCCAAAGTCACCTTTTTTCCAATATGCTCAGAAGTAAAACATTTGTTACAACATTATTGCGGTAATAAGACGCTAGGATACAGTCATGTAATTATATAAATAAGGTAATACGGCGCCAGTATAGATTCCCGACATCATTGACTCATTAGTAATCTATACTAATATTATAAAGCTGAAGAGTTTGTTTTGTTTGTTTGTTTGTTTGTTTAAACGCGCTAATCTCAGAAACTACTGAACCGATTTGAATAATTCTTTCACTGTTAGATAGTCTATTTATCGAGGAAGGCTATAGGCTACATTTTATCCCGAAATTCCCACGGGAACGGGCACAACGCGGGTAAAACCGCGGGGCGCTGCTAGTAATTAATAAAGTATAAATAACTAGTAAAGCCTCGTTTACAACCTATACTTCTTGACATTATAATCTGAACTAGTATCTGTGCTAATATGACTGATATTAAAAGTGTACAATTTGAGAGATGAATTTGGTAAAATAACTAAAATTACGATCAAAACTGATATCAGAATCAAAATCGATTAAAAAACAAAGAAATTATAAGCTCTGGAAGATGAAATGAAAGATCTCGTGTCCCTTTCTTGCAAAACGATTTTTTTATGGCGCTCCAAGCTTGTGACGTCACAGGCCTTGTAGTCAAATACCCTATTTTCCAACCAAAGAATAATGTTTTTAAAAATAAAGAAAACTCGAAAAATTTCAGCGATGAGGTAATAATCTAATGTTATTACTTTCTATTTTTCCAATATAACAAATTTACAAAAGTAACTATTTTGTGATTGGAAAATCTATTTAAAGATCCTTCATAAGTGAAGTTCAGTAGTAGAAAACTACCAGTTGCTCTACCAGTGTAAACTAGCATTCTATTGGTAGAATAATATTAATATTATTATTCTTCTTCTTATCGAGTGGATGGTCAACTTGACCAATCCTGGTGTCAGAGTTATAGTTATATTATTATTAGTATAGCTTACCAGTAGTGATTACCTACATACATGCGTGGATAATTGTGTACTTATTATGTAGTTATGTTGAGAATCCTGTGGCTGCTGTTGCGTCATCTATTCGTCACTTAGGTATTATACCGTGAGATCCTATCCTAATATGGCGGCTGCAAAATGGCGGCAAAATAATATTAGAGATAAAACATTTTATCTATCTATAATATAAAAATGAATCGCTGAATCTGTTGCTAAGCGCATAACTTCAGAACGACTGCACCAAATTGGATGATTCTTTTTTTTAATGTGTTCCTTATTGTCAGGACAAGGTTTTTTATATAAGAAAAATAAAGAATAAAAATCTCAAAGTTCCCACGGGAACGGGGGCGCTGCGGGTGAAACCGCGGGGCACAGCTAGTACTAACATAAAAAAGCTGAAACTGTGATTGTTTGAACGCACTAATCGCAAAAACTACCCATCCGATTTGAATAATTATTTTTGTAATAGATAGCCATATTCAACGGGCAGGTTATGGGCTATTTTCATCCTGAAATTCCCACGGGAACGGGTAGAACGCGGGTAAAATCGCGGGGCTATTCACACATAAGTGATGTAGAGAGATAGTGAATTGATATTTTGCGGAGAAAATATCAAGAAGCACACTTCGCATAACGTTCTAATTTCGTGTTACTTAATTATCTGTCGAAATCATTTTTTTTATTGGAAGAAAAGGCAGTCAAATCCAATGATGCAGTTGAAATGTTTTGTAATAAAAAATATATCAGCCTTGAGACACTTTAGCTTAATTCTTTAGCACTTTTCAATATTAATAAAAGCTTTCAGATTAAACTATCCAGGACCAAATGAAAATTCACCCTGTATTGTGTTCAATGCAGAGAGGATGAGGTTAACAATATAACAAACAATGTATACGTACATCCAAATTTTTAAAATACTTTTTCTATTAATTAACATAAGGATTAACATTCAAAATATTTTAATCCAATGCCATAACTCAATATACTCAACAAAACTATGCATTTGTTTGAAATACTCGCGCTAGTTACAATGAAATTAGATAAATAATGAATTCCTTTGTTATCATTAGAATTGTGTTAGCTTCCGGCCAGTTTATTAAATAATAAATACTATACAATAATAAATATAATAGGTTTTCATAGAAAAAACGTTTTTTTCTCTACAAATTCATGGCTCGGGTTTGATCATCAACCCGCAGTAGGCAAGCGTGGTGATCACGTCTAATCCTCCTCACTGTACTGATATCTTCAGTGAAATGAGAGCCTTCTGCCCAGCAGTGGGACATCACAGGCTAATACTGTACTTTACGTATATAATATCTACAGTGTTAAGTCCTGTATACACGGTAAGCATTTGTTATAAACACTGTTGCAGCAACATGTTGATGAGTTGCAAATCACCAGCTTAAAGGCATGCTTGTATGTTGCTGGGCAACAAATCGTGTTGCAGGTTTTTAAGTTTATGTTATGTCTAATATATTGCTGTCTATATAGGTTCTATATCAACTTATATTTTTATTTTAGTGTATATTATTCGTTCCAGAAATAATGTAACATTATTTTGAAGTTGGTCAATTGAACGATTGCCTAACGTGCCCAATTAAGATCACTGAACTTTTATACTGTAATACTGACATCATATCAAAGCCACTGCGAGCTAGGTTAATGTTTGACAGCCATGCACAAAACCCATTGAAAACGTCAACTTTTCGTGTAAAACTACCTTTTCAGACCGCCCAGCTGTTACAACACTGACCATAACCAATTAATTAACATTTTATTAACCATAGAGTCACATTACTCTATATTAATCGTTATAATTCCAATAAGTAATTCCCACCAATTGATTTAAGAAAAAACAAATAACGTCAGCCATTATTAACATTAGCCATTCGAATTTCGAACATCAATCTCTTAGTTTAGACCTCGATTACGTAATTCTATCTCGCTCTGTATTACATGAAAATAACTAGTTGGAAAGAGATAACGATAAACAGCATTGTTTTAAAGCAATTGGCCATTTCCTTTATTAAGTAAGCATGCGAGATTGAAGATAAAAGTTGTTTGTACAAAACATTTTGACGGAGATTTTATCGGTATCTGAAGAGGTTTGTGTTGTGATACACGTTTCATTGCATTGTTGGAGAAAAATGGATAAAAAATATTGATCGGAATTTGATTTGAAGAGAGTTTTTAAACGATATAAATGCAGAATACGAGATTTAATTGTTAATTCGTTACGTGGGCTTATATCTTTACATATGAAGTGGACATATTTTTGTGCTCCATTTTTTAAATTCGGATACACATTCTATTATCTTTTTCTTTATCTGTATACGACTTGTACTCTATGGTGCCGAAACTATGTAACCAGTTACGAAAAAAATATATAAAAGGGCCGAAACGTCAGATAAAAATGTTAAACAAAGAAGTGTATCTGTAAACGAAAGTTTCAATTTAAAAACTGCTCAAAGGATTTTCACGCAGATTTTGCTGTTTACAATAGAGTGCATAAAAAGAAAGACTCGGCCACTTTTCATACCAAAATTCCCTCCAAAATACCGAACAAAATACCCTGTCTATTAAAAATATGAAATCAAAAACTAATAATTAATGTATAGGCATATTTAACCTTTATAGCTAAAAAATATAGGCCTATTTCCACCCTTGCATACAAAACATTGAACAATGAAGGGGTTATTAATAGCACACGTGTCCACACCACAGATTATGATAGACTTCCTCCGAGGGTCGGAGTTCCGATGTGCCCTTCCGCTGTAATCGATGTCAATCGATTATCATTTACGTAAAATCGATGTTTTACTGGATGTGTCATGTTAAGTTCAAGGTTTTGGCATCGAAACTGAAGTAATACTTTAACTTAAAATTGATTGAAATGTTAGGCTTTTTCTATCGTTGGGCCATGACAGATTATTGCTTTACTAATATTTTTCTTTTACTTTTATTTAACATACTTTTATGATAACTAGGTAACTAAAGATCAGTTGAACCTCATTGAGTATAGAATCAATTGAAAACATTACAACTACTTACTTTAAATATTGTTTAATTGCTAATAAAAAGGGTCAACCAAATATTTAATAAGGTATTGCATTAGTAATGCAATGTTCTTTCTTCTATTTCATTCACTCATATCAAAAACACTTAAAACAGTTAAGGCAACATCATTTTTTCCCATCAAAAAGGTATTATTATTCCAACCACAGATAAAATATAAAGTTTAAGGATATTAATATCTTATCCAGTATATTTACATCTGGAACCCCAAAAGCTTTGTTACATTATGTTGCCATATTCGCGTTAATTGGTTCATTATTTTAACCCTTCCGAAGGGCTGTGGCAGATGCATGATTTTGGTCAAGCATCAAGTCAGAGCCCTTTGTATACAATAATTACATATTATAATCGAAACAGATGTTTAATTATCGAAAACTAGCAGCACTCCGCGGTTTTACTCGTTTTATGCCCGTTCACATCAGAATTTCGGGAATTTTTATACATACAAATCTTCTTCTTGAATCACTCTATCTATTTAAAAAAACCGCGTCAAAATCCATGCAGTAGTATTTAAATTAATCGCGAACAGACAGACAGACAGACGCAGCCGGGGCCTTTGTTTTATAATATATTTATGTAGTGATTAAAGATGGCCGACTGACGTATCAGTGATCGAATTGGTATATACTTTTAATTGTCACGCGAGACTTGAATCGATAAGAATCGACTTTTTCTTACCTTTTTATTAATTAAATCTGTTCTGTTAATTTGTCATTGTGTGCAAATATCAGTTAATTTGGAGTTTGACTTAATGAGGTTGTGAAGAAAACGGTTTATTTAATTTGGATTTATTAATTACCTAGGTTACTTCTAAATATAGTCAGAGATCCTAAGTATATAAACATCCTTTTTTCGTAGCCTTTTTCAATTGGTTTGAACGCGCTAATTTTAGGAACTAGCAGTCCAATCCGAATATTTGTTAGTGTATTAGATAGCTAGTTATTTAAGAGGAAGGTTATAGTCAATATTTTTTATACCAAAATTCTCATAGGCACGGGTATAACGTGGGTAAAGTTTTTATAACCGACTTAAAAAATTGAGGTTTCTCAATTTGACAATATTAATGACTTCGAAAGTGGAAGAGTTTTCTTAATTCGACAATTTTTGTTTTTGTAACCTACATGTTCCCACTGCCGGACAAAGATCTCTCTTACACGCTTCCAAAAATTATTCAATTCAATTTGTATTCGAAGCATTCTACTACATTTATTTTTAAATTTCGCTTCTTAGTGTTAAGTGCCAGTTAAATCTGTTAAGCCTTTAAAACCAAGATGTTGATCGTTAAGTAAATATTTAATTGACAGTTAGAATTAGATATAATAAATAATAATTATTATCTATATTAATTAATGAAACCACATTCTTGGAATATAAAGGATTTGGAATATATTTTTTGTCATATTAAGTTCTCAATTTGTATAATTAAGATATAGAACGTAGGTGTGCATTCAATTACGCTAAGTCCGGCAAAAACTCAATCGAGCGTCAAAGCTACACTCAATTTGAGTCGAGACCTAAATTATTGTAATCTCTTGCACAACCTGTCATAATAAATACAGTCGCAATTTAATTTAAATTAATTTGATTTGAGCATGCTAGATGCATTGACAAAAAATACATAAATATAATCAGTATTTAAGTAGTTCATACAACTCCATGGTGAAATATGGCTGTTATTGCTATATATGTATGTATATAATATAAACTACTAGACGCGCCCCGCGGACTATATGCTACGAGGCCATTCCCGTAGGAATTTCGGGATAATACATTCGGGATAAAGCCTACCCCCTCCCTCTTGAATACATCTTCCTAATGCAAAAAAAAAACGATTTGGACCGGCAATTCCGGAGATTAGCCCGAACATTAAAACAAAACTAAATTTGTTTTTTAACCTTTTTATGATATGATAAATGTATTAATTAGATAAAGTATCGATAAAGTATATAATTTTTTTTTTATTTTAATTATATGCCAAATTCGCTAAAACAAGTGACAACTTTGTTCAATTACTTCACATTCATACCGTTAGCAAACTTGATTGGCACGCAATACAGACAATATCAAACAACTATTCGCCCGCGATTTTACCCACAATGTATCCGTTTCCGTGGGGATTTCGGGATGAAAATAGCTTATAAACCTACCTTTTGAATTTAGCTATCTAATATTAAAATAATTATACGAATCGGATTGGTAGTTCCTGAGATTAGCGCGTTCAAAGAAATAAAAATATGTTCAGCTTTAGTAAATTGATATGGATATTAGATATCTAGTTTATTGAACTGTCCAGACCGGATCAGCAAATACTATGTGGTCATTTGTCAAATATAGGAGGTCTTGTTTAATGTAGCTCGCGATTTAATTTGCTTTGATTAAATTTGATGTTTTAATGAAAGATTTATTTGACTAGTTATATTTGTTGATGTCTGTAAGTATATTGACAGCTGCAAATTAATATTCAAGTGTTTGGTTTTATTACTCTTTAAGACTATAGTGCGATTTTATTTATTGATAGCCTGCCTAGCCTAGGCAACCGAAGTAGACAGACGTGGTGATTACGCCTGATCTTCACTTTACTGATATTATCAGTGAGATGAGAGGCCTTTTCCTAGCAGTGGGGCATTACTGGTTAATATTTCTATTTCTTCTTCTTCTATAGCCTACCTGTATACGGTTTTACCCGCAGCTTACCCGTTTTTGGGAGAATTTTGGTATTAATATAGCACCTTATCTTATCCAAGGTCTACTATATAGTAAAATAAAGTATTATCCTATAATGTCCCACTGCTGGTCAAAGGCCTCTCGTCTCACTGAAGATATCAGTACAGCGAGGAGGATATATATACTAAACATTAATAGGTATCGATAGAGTAATTTGTTCGTCAAAGAGTAACAGACAGGTTGACAGTGTGACTTTCGCATTTAGAGTGGGTATGAAATTAATATATATATTTTAAGCGTTTCTTTAAATCTGGGTCATTTATCTGAATCTGGGTCATAAGAAGACGTGTGTAGATATCACATAAATAGCAAGCCTGCACTCAGAGACGTCAAATGCTTCCTTAGTAGAGATTTAATGTCTGATTTTGACATGTAATGTATGAAAATAACGTCAATTAGTTAAGTGTTGATTTAATAGATTTATGTAAGTGTAGCAGTTAAGATATTTACTTTCATGTCCTTGGCTTCACATTTTTATAAAATGTTCAGTAATAAAATAACATTTCATAATATCATGTGTTTTATTTTATTTAACTCAGCTTCTTCATATCGCAATGACCTGTTCGAAGCACTTCATTTACGCAATTTCGTCAACATCATAAATATTTTATTACATGTTTCTGATTGCTATCTCTCCGACTATAAAGTAAAACGGTTTAAAATATGACGTCACAGTGTGTCATTTCCGTTGTCACGGAAAATGGATTCAAAGAAAAATGGCGTCAGTTACTTTGACAACAAAGAAATAAATGCATTTTATACACCAGTTATGGTCATATTTGGTACTTTAAATTATTATAAGTCAATAATATTCGTATTGCCAATTTGATATGAATATATTGAGTATGGCAATATGAAACTGCCACACTGTTGACAGGAAATTTAATTAAAGATAACTCAGATATTAATGAATTGTCGCGCCGTATCTAGCAAATCTAAAAAGTATCTTTATATCTATGTTTTTAAACTAAAAACAAATGAATTTGCAGAATTTGAAATCGTTCTAATGGAACGTCTGTTTGAAATTTAAATAGAGAACGGAGGCAAAAGTCTCGAGACTAAAAATGTTTAGTCTATAATCTATGACTCTACGTTCTAGAGTTCTAGACTAAAGTGACAGCTTTAAATAATTTATGGTTTGAAAAAAGAACGTAAAAATATCGCGTATGAAAATTGTAATGTACTGGGTAAGTAAATACTATTAATATAGTTAAATTAAAAGCATTTGCATTCAGTTCATCACAGTGAGTCAAATGACATCACATTTTATGGGGACAAAGACCAATATTACTAATATCAAAAAATGTAAATTGTATGTCCGTCAATCTTTTATACAAAACTGACCGGTAGAATTTAAATGTAAGATGTACTATTACATATAAGTGTAAGATATAAGATGACTTCTCACCTGGATTTTTATACTAATTAGAAATTACTACCGGCCACCCATCCATGAATTTTCCGAGGTGCAAGTAGCTTAACATTCGCGATTTATGCACCAGACGTAATCGGGGGGCAAAGCTAGTGTATACCTAATACCTACTAATGTTATGTATCTATCCATCCATACTACAAATAAAGTAAGGCTATATAGTTAGATTTTTTTGGTTGTTTGAACGCGCTAATCTCAGAAACTACCAATCCGATTTTGATAATTCTTTTTCTAATAGATAGCTACATTCAACAGTAACATTACCAGCTATATTTCGTCCCAAAGTTCCAACGGGAACGGGTAAAACGCGGGTAAAACTGTAGGGCGCGGCTAGTATGCTTAAAATAGCGTCTGGGCCTAACGGGGCAATCACTAGAACGTACAAATACGCAAATAGTCTAGTACTTAGTATTCAAGAGGAGTACTAGATCGCTGTGGGAAAAACTTAGTACTTAGGTAATAAAAGTAATTTGCTCGTGATTTATCATTTCCTTGCTTCAGAATTGTTTTTAGATAGCGTGTTTACATCTAAAATGGTGTCTCTATCTACACTAATATTATAAAGAGGAAAACTTTGTTTGTTTGTAATAAATAGGCTCAAAAACTACTGGACCGTTTTTAAAAATTCTTTCACCATTCGAAAGCTACATTATCCACGAGTAACATACGCTATTTTTCATCCTGAAATTCCCACAGGAATGGACACAACGTGGGTAAAACCGCGGGGCGCTGCTAGTCTTTTATAAAATGGTGGACGGACAAACATTCTTTTTGAAAAATATATGCATTCGTCTTTTTAACCGACATCCAAAAAATGGCTTGTCAATATAGTGCCCCGTGGCGTTACCCGCGTTGTACCCGTTCTCGTGGCGCAGTTTGACTAAGCGATGTTAGTTCAATGCAATTGTCAAGCTCGGCAGGTACTTGGATGGGTAGCCGATAGTGGCATTTCTAACGGAGTGCTACCGTGGCTCGGAGGGCACGTTAAGCAGTCGGTCCCGGTTGTTTCAATCGTCAGACCATGTCAAAGGTCTATAAGCGGTCTAAAAGCTCCGACGCCAGGGTTGGCCACTAACCTTGTCGAAATGAATGATGATTGAATACCCGTTCCTGTGAGAATCACTACATAGTATAAAACAAAGTCGCTATTTTTGTCTGTTTGTTTGTCTGTATGCTTAAATCTTTAAAATTACGCAACGGATTTTGATGCGGTTTTTGTAATAGGTAGAGTGATTCAAGAGGAAGGTTTTTATGTAAATAAAATTCCCGAAATTCCCACGGGAACGGGCACAACGCGGGTAAAACCGCGGGGCGCTGCTAGTTTCTGGATAAAATGTATCCCATGTGTTATTCTGATATGTACTCAGGTATACTACAGTAAAATTTCATCCAAATAGTTTTTTCATGAAAAAGTAACATACAAAAGTGCATATTTTTAATGGAATAACTTTAATTACCAATTAAACTCATGGTGCCATTAAAAAAGCACATAATTCAATTATATATAAATTAATTAATTGCGCCTTTTCACAGACATATACTTTGAAATAGATATTAAAAATAGACAAAGAATGCTTTTAACAGTACTGAACGAAGTAACTATTTATTAATCTGTGGGACTGATTTATTATCTGCACACTCTATAAATCTTTACGTACGTTATTTATTCTTACGTTAGTTAAGATGTGGAGTAATGTAGTCGTCTCCAGGCGATAGCTATTCCTGCCTTCTCTTTCTGAACCTTTTGAAGCTTATAATTAGAGGTCTGTATATATAGATAGCTATCTATCTTCTATCTTCTCTATATATAAAAACCAATGCCTATCCAAAACAAATGTTTAGGCTTTGTTCGGACTATTTAGTTGATATGGTTTATGTGAAGTTTGCACAAAATCGGTCGAGCGGTTCTTAAATTACCAAGGGAACGCGGGTATAACCGCGGGGCGCAGCTAGTATTATACTATTTGATAGTTTATATAGTTTCTTTAGAGGATTTTTCTCGGAGGCCTTTAGGCGGTCTAAAAACTCCGTCACCAGGGTTGCCCACTAAACAGAATATACATAGACTAGAAAGAGTTGACTCTTGCTACGTTTTTACGAATTTTACTATCTTGTTAGAATGAAAGAAAAGGAATCTAGTTGATTTTAATTTAACCGACATCAAAAAGGAAGAAGTTCGGTTGTAGATATTTATCGCAAAACAAATTTTTGGGACTCTATTCAAATGATACTTCTATTTATTTAGTTCCTTATTTTCAAATTCTACCTATTTTTTCAAAATATTAATAATCTATACTAATAATGTATATATGTACTAATATAAATTAAATTAATCTATACTAATATTATAAAGCTGAAGAGTTTGTTTTGTTTGTTTGTTTGTTTGTTTGTTTAAACGCGCTAATCTCAGAAACTACTGAACCGATTTGAATAATTCTTTCACTGTTAGATAGTATTATAAAGCTGAAGAGTTTGTTTTGTTTGTTTGTTTGTTTGTTTAAACGCGCTAATCTCAGAAACTACTGAACCGATTTGAATAATTCTTTCACTGTTAGATAGTCTATTTATCGAGGAAGGCTATAGGCTACATTTTATCCCGAAATTCCCACGGGAACGGGCACAACGCGGGTAAAACCGCGGGGCGCTGCTAGTAAATTATACAGCGGTAAAATTTGTAATTTTGTTTGTTTGTAAGTTCGAGCTAATCTTTGGAATGACCTGTCCGATTTGAATTATTCTTTTTGTAATAGATAGCCACATTCAACGGAAAGGTTATAGACTTTTTCATCCCGAAATTCCCATGGGAAGGGGCACAACGCGGGAAAAACCGGGGGGCGCTGCTAGTATGTAATATAATAACTAACAATGAAATCTCATGTCTGAAACCAATAAAAAGTTCACAGTACAAAATCTAATTCATAATTCTATTGTTTCAAATTAATTAAAATACTAAAGTCTGGTCAATGACATGCAAATGGGATTATGTTTAACAATTTATTAATTGAATTAGCAGTGCCCCGCGCTTTACCCGCGTAGTACCCGTTCCCGTGGGAATTTTGGGATAAGAAATAGCCTATAACCTGCCTCTTGAATGAAGCTATCTAACAAAATAAGAATTATTCAAATCGGGTTAGTAGTTCCAGAGATTATCGCGTCGAAACAAAACGAAAAACAAGAAATGAAAATCTTCAACTTTAATTATATGTATTAGTATGGATTACATTTAATATTATTTCTTAGTAATAAAGCAGTCATTTTGAATTTTGTACTTGAATTTATTTAAAAACCTGTTTGGAAGAATGTTTCGCTAATTTATTATAGATCGGAATGTTTGTTTGTCTGTTTTTGGACATTTTCGAGGTAAATGGGCTAATTATAATGATATACTCATATTTACTACTAGCTGTGCCACGCGGTTTCACCCGCAGCGCCCCCGTTCTCGTGGGAATTTTGAGATTTTTATTCCTTATTTTTCTTATATAAAAACCTAATCCTGACAATAAGGAATACATTAAAAAAAGAATCATCAAATTTGGTGCAGTCGTTCTGAAGTTATGCGCTAGCAACAGATTCAGCGATTCATTTTTATATTATAGATTAAATAACTTGTAAGCCACAAATATATTAAAATGTCATTATGTTGCGTAATAGCACGTGGTCTTACGGTACAGGTTTTATAGCCTGTAATGTCCCACTGTTGGGCAAAGACCTCTCATCTCACTGAAGATATCAGTACAGAGAATAGGAATATGGTCGTAGCACACATATCAACTCGGAAAGGGATCGTCACCGTATCGCCTCGCCGTCAACCAGGCGTCAACCTATCGTAAGCGCGTCACCGTGCGATCAGCAGCTCCGAATCGACTCGGCTACGGCTAGGCGACGCCGCGCTTACGGCTCGCCGGTCGCTGGTTGACGACGGCTGGGCGGGGTGCCTGAAGAAACGCAAGCTAGGGTACGGAGAGTCGTAAGACAGCGTACGGAGAGACGTAAGCGCGGGTACGGCAAGTCGACCACGCACCGTACTGCGGTTTGTGAGCTTGTCCCGAGGCGAGGCGATTACGTTACGATTCCGATAAGTGTGCGTTGCAGTAGGGAGTTTCATACAAAGAATACTGAACGGCTCGAGTTGATACGTTTACGTTCCGTTTACGAGTTCATATGTGTGCTACGACCATTAGGCGTAATCACCACGCTTGCCTAATGCGGGTTGAGAAACGAATAGGTATAGATCATTTTTAAGCCCAAAATTTCTTCAAAAACGGGTTCGCCTGAAACAAACGAAGTCAGGGCGAACAACTAGTGCACCAACAACGAATCAATTACCATCCAATTACCAGCACAGTAGCGACTACAATATTTTAAATAAAAAGTAACCCTTTGACTACGGGTCTAAATTAATTACTGACCCCTCGGGCTATTTTCGAGCCACGCGCCCGAACACGGCCGAAAACTCCCGAATATACCCGAAGATGTTGCCAAAACATACTGAAGAAAAACAAAAAACTTCTTTATTACTTAAGAGACAAGGTTGGTTTTTGTATTTAACGTTCGTTTAAGGCTTCGAGCGCAAGCAGCTGTGTTAAGAAGCAACTTTTGTATCTCTATGGGATTTTTTTTCTTAAGAAAGCATCTGCCTTCGAAGACCAGGTACGAGACAGATGTTTTCGAAAGTTTTCGGACAATCCTTACGGAGTATCAATAGAAGGTCTCATCATTACGCGACTCAATGGTTAATTACTCTACTTATTAACTACAAGTAAGCTAATTGACTAAGAACTTACATGCTTAGCTAAGCATTATCGTTGCGCGATTTTACAAGCTGCAAGCGAGCGAGTTGAATAAAGTAAGTAAGTAAGTATTAGCCTAGTAATGTCCCACTGCTGGGCAAAGACCTCTCCTCCCTCTGAAGATATCAGTGCAGTGAGGAGGATTACGCATAATCACCACGTTTGTCAAATGCGGGTTGGTGATAGTTGAAGAAAATCAACAAAAAATTCAAGCATCCACACTATCTACACTAAATATCATAAAGAGGAAAACTTTGGTTGTAATGAATAGGCTCAAAAACTACAGGACCGTTTTTAAAAATTCTTTCACCATTCGAAAGCTACATTATCCACGAGTAACATAGGCTATTTTCATCCCGAAATTCCTACAGGCATGGACACAACGCGGGTAAAACCGCGAGGCGCTGCTAGTGTTAAATAAAACATATAAAAATTAGAACAAATCCGAGTAGAATTGTAATAAGATATGGAGAGGTCATTGAGATTGTCTACATTTTTTATTTGATTTTATTTTGAAAGTATTAAGTGGCTCCGTTATACCTACAAATTGTTGCCAACTCAGAAAATATCTTTATTTAGTTAAATTGATAAGTTTGCTGCCAAAATATAAGCATTATTTAGTACGCTTTAAATATTCATTTAGTTTAGTTATGTTTATTTTAATTGGTAAAGCGTCGTTTAGATTCAGCTAGTCTACGAGCTGCCAGTCGGCAAATTCGATATAGAACACAAGCGAGCTAGCGAGCAAAAAAGACAAGTTTAGTATGTAACTAGCCGCACCCCGCGGTGTTGCCTGCGTTGTACCCGTTCCCGCGGGAATTTCGGGATAAAATGTATTCCATGTGTTATTCTGGTGTATAACCTACATTACTGTAAAGTTTCATCCAAATCCGTTCAGTTTTTGCGTGAAAGAGCAACAAACATACATCCATCCTTACAAACTTTCGCATTTATAATATTAGTACTTAGGAAGTAGGATGATACTTGTATTTTATCAAATTAACCAACATACAGTTTATCAGCACGATTAATGTACCTATAAAGTCCTCGAATCCTTAACATCGAATTCATAAAATAATAATTAGTATTAGTTTATCCATATATTACCGTCTCTTTTATAAACCAACTTGAAATTAAACGCCAATACCAACTACTACACCATCTGTGGTCAAACTAACAACACATATTGCACGTGTCAAAAACAACAGACGAAAAAAAACACAAATTCCTTTACATTTTCCTGACTTTCAAGTCTTTCCAGCTCATAGGCAACATGTCATTCCTTTTTTTTTTCTCGGCACGTACCAAATGTTGCCACTGGCAGCTGCGCAAGAGTCTCGAGATCATTTCGCGAATTTTCGTTTCTTGGGAGACAGATGCCGTCAAATAAAACACACTTTCAACTCCAAAACGGCGCATCACTATTCTGAGACTCGACCGAAAATGTCGTAAGTGCAGTCTCGTTTAAATGTAGTTACGACATTTCGCGCGTCAATGGGTTAAGACAGCTTTTTTCAAGGTATTTAACGCGGAAATGTTTTTATGTGCTTGTGAATAAGGTTGAGTTTGGGTTGTGCTTTTGAAATTAAAATGTAAGCATTTTGCATGGAAAGACACCTGACTTTGTATGTTGCAAAGATGTAAAGTTGTTAATCTTAAGATCTTTTATGATGTATTCGGAACATTGAAGATAGGGCAATAATTTTTTACAAGTTATAATCTTATTTTATTAGGTTTTGTTCTCGGTGGTCTAGTGCTCTAGTCTAGTTGGCACGCACCCCACTCCCGCCAAGGCTTAGGTCCTGGGTTCAATTCCCGGGTCGAGCAAATAATTTTTTACATTTGAATTTACTTTTCAAACATGGCTCGTGTTTGAGATCACCAACCTGCAGTAAGCAAGGCAAGCGTGATGATTACGATATCCTCCTCACTGTACTGATACCTTCAGTGAGATGAGTGGCCTTTGCCCAACAGTGGGAAATTACAGACTACTTTGATATGACTATGTATCTATACTTTATACCTCCGGTTAATTAAAATACGGTCCAAATCGTGTTTAAAAATAATAAAATCTTTATTTAATGGTTTTTTAATTAGTATTTCCGTACAAAACCTTCACTCACATCCGATATGACTAATAAAATAATTAATGAAATACTGCGAAAGTTTCCAAAGATGGATGTATGGATGTTGGTTATAAAATACTGTATGCATTGCATAATGTGCATGTATAAGACTGTTAGTATAATCCTGATTAACACGTTCACTGCTTTTTATTCCGAAATTCCCACAGGAACTTGTTCAATGCAATATAACCGTTCACAGTACAACTCGTTCAATTCATATTACAAAATATTAAGTATTTTTTATCCCGAAATTCCAACAGGAATGGGTCTATAAAACCTGTTCTCAAAAAATATTGAAATAACTAACGTATCTCGATGTGTATCAAGAAATTCTTCAAAAACTGATATATTGTAATATTTACACAACCGGTCTTAAGAGGATGTCAATGGGTTTAAGGAAATGAATTGATTTTAATATTAATTTCGTTTTATTGAATCAATACGACCATTTATTTTGATACACTAGCAGTGACACGCGGTTTTTTGCCGACGTATTATCATATCCCGTAGGAATTCCGGGATAAAAATTATCATTTTAGCTTGCTCTTGAATATTGCTGTCACATATAAAAATATTTTTCGAATAGTTTTATGATTATTACGTTTAAACAAAAATGCTAACGGCCACCCATCAAACTAGTGTCACAGCTGACCGTTGCTTAACATCAACACTACATTACTACGCTTATTTAAACAACACTACAATAATTTTGAATTGATACTAAGATTACGGATTTTACATTTTTTATCTGACGATTCGTCCCTTTACAGGAACCGTGGTCACAGAAGACTGAGATGTTATGTGTCTATACAAGAAAATAAAAGCGAAGTGTATCCGTAAACGTAGTTTCAATTCAAGATGAGTGTTCGCTTAAACATAGGAAAATAACACTACAGACTATAAACTTAACGGTACTCGTTTTAAAAATAAACAAAACACAATTAAGTACCAATAGCGTACGAGTACTATCAATCGACTCAATACTAAGCACGTCTCGAGAACTCGAGTGTTTAAATAATATCTCCTTGTATTGAAAAGGTGTTTTATTTTTTAAGCTATTGCATAGCTTCTATCGCGGGCCTTGAGCGCGGGGACCAAATCCAAAAATACCGTAACGAAAAAAAACCTCACGCTTACCCGATCCGACGGGAAGGAGGTGTGGCTTGAAGGCCGTGCATCGTCTAACGTCGTTTCAGTTCGGCAGCCTTCGACACGGCGTTGTGTGCGATTGTGCGTTGGGGGTGAGAGAGGGGGGTGAGAGAGGGGGTGAGAGAGAGGGGGTGAGAGAGGGGGTGAGAGAGGGTGGTGAGTGAGGGTGGTGAGTGAGGGTGGTGAGAGAGGGTGGTGAGAGAGGGTGGTGAGCGAGAGGGCGTGAGAGAGGGTGGTGAGAGAGGGGGGTGAGAGAGGGGGGTGAGAGAGGGGGGTGAGAGAGGGGGGTGAGAGAGGGTGGTGAGAGAGGGTGGTGAGAGAGGGTGGTGAGAGAGGGTGGTGAGAGAGGGGGTGAGAGAGGGGGTGAGTGAGGGTGATGAGAGAGGGGGTGAGAGAGGGGGTGAGAGAGGGGGTGAGTGAGGGTGGTGAGAGAGGGTGGTTAGAGAGGGTGGTGAGAGAGGGTGGTGAGCGAGAGGGGGTGAGAGAGGGTGGTGAGAGAGGGGGTGAGTGTGGGTGGTGAGAGAGGGTGGTGAGAGAGGGTGGTGAGAGAGGGTGGTGAGAGAGGGGGTGAGAGAGGGGGTGAGTGAGGGTGGTGAGAGAGGGTGGTGAGAGAGGGTGGTGAGAGAGGGTGGTGAGAGAGGGTGGTGAGAGAGGGTGGTGAGAGAGGGTGGTGAGAGAGGGGGTGAGAGAGGGGGTGAGTGAGGGTGGTGAGAGAGGGTGGTGAGAGAGGGTGGTGAGAGAGGGTGGTGAGAGAGGGTGGTGAGAGAGGGTGGTGAGAGAGGGGGTGAGTGAGGGTGGTGAGAGAGGATGGTGAGAGAGAGGGTGAGAGAGGGGGTGAGTGAGGGTGGTGAGAGAGGGTGGTTAGAGAGAGGGTGAGAGAGGGGGTGAGTGAGGGTGGTGAGTGAGGGTGGTGAGAGAGGGTGGTGAGCGAGAGGGGGTGAGAGAGGGTGGTGAGAGAGGGTGGTGAGTGAGGGTGGTGAGAGAGAGTGGTGAGAGAGGGGGTGAGAGAGGGGGTGAGTGAGGGTGGTGAGAGAGGGTGGTTAGAGAGAGGGTGAGAGAGGGGGTGAGTGAGGGTGGTGAGAGAGGGTGGTGAGAGAGGGTGGTGAGTGAGAGGGGGTGAGAGAGGGTGGTGAGAGAGGGTGGTGAGAGAGGGTGGTGAGAGAGGGTGGTGAGAGAGGGTGGTGAGAGAGGGTGGTGAGAGAGGGTGGTGAGAGAGGGTGGTGAGAGAGGGGGTGAGAGAGGGGGTGTGTGAGGGTGGTGAGAGAGGGTGGTTAGAGAGAGGGTGAGAGAGGGGGTGAGTGAGGGTGGTGAGAGAGGGTGGTGAGAGAGGGTGGTGAGTGAGAGGGGGTGAGTGAGGGTGGTGAGAGAGGGTGGTGAGAGAGGGTGGTGAGTGAGAGGGGGTGAGAGAGGGGGTGAGTGAGGGTGGTGAGAGAGGGTGGTGAGAGAGGGTGGTGAGAGAGGGTGGTGAGAGAGGGTGGTGAGAGAGGGTGGTGAGAGAGGGTGGTGAGAGAGGGGGTGAGAGAGGGGGTGAGAGAGGGGGTGAGTGAGGGTGGTGAGAGAGGGTGGTGAGAGAGGGTGGTGAGAGAGGGTGGTGAGAGAGGGTGGTGAGAGAGGGGGTGAGTGAGGGTGGTGAGAGAGGGTGGTGAGAGAGAGGGTGAGAGAGGGGGTGAGTGAGGGTGGTGAGAGAGGGTGGTTAGAGAGAGGGTGAGAGAGGGGGTGAGTGAGGGTGGTGAGTGAGGGTGGTGAGAGAGGGTGGTGAGCGAGAGGGGGTGAGAGAGGGTGGTGAGAGAGGGTGGTGAGTGAGGGTGGTGAGAGAGGGTGGTGAGAGAGGGGGTGAGAGAGGGGGTGAGTGAGGGTGGTGAGAGAGGGTGGTTAGAGAGAGGGTGAGAGAGGGGGTGAGTGAGGGTGGTGAGAGAGGGTGGTGAGAGAGGGTGGTGAGTGAGAGGGGGTGAGAGAGGGTGGTGAGAGAGGGTGGTGAGAGAGGGTGGTGAGAGAGGGTGGTGAGAGAGGGTGGTGAGAGGGTGGTGAGAGAGGGGGTGAGTGAGGGTGGTGAGAGAGGGTGGTGAGAGAGGGTGGTGAGTGAGAGGGGGTGAGAGAGGGTGGTGAGAGAGGGTGGTGAGAGAGGGTGGTGAGAGAGGGTGGTGAGTGAGAGGGGGTGAGTGAGGGTGGTGAGAGAGGGTGGTGAGAGAGGGTGGTGAGTGAGAGGGGGTGAGAGAGGGTGGTGAGAGAGGGTGGTGAGAGAGGGTGGTGAGAGAGGGTGGTGAGAGAGGGTGGTGAGAGAGGGTGGTGAGAGAGGGTGGTGAGAGAGGGTGGTGAGAGAGGGGGTGAGAGAGGGGGTGAGTGAGGGTGGTGAGAGAGGGTGGTGAGAGAGGGTGGTGAGCGAGAGGGGGTGAGAGAGGGTGGTGAGTGAGGGCGGTGAGAGAGGGCGGTGAGAGAGGGTGGTAAGAGAGGGGGTGAGTGAGGGTGGTGAGAGGGGGTGGTTAGAGAGAGGGTGAGAGAGGGGGTGAGTGAGGGTGGTGAGAGAGGGTGGGAGAGAGGGTGGTGAGCGAGAGGGGGTGAGAGAGGGTGGTGAGAGAGGGTGGTGAGTGAGGGTGGTGAGAGAGGGTGGTGAGAGAGGGGGTGAGTGAGGGTGGTGAGAGAGGGTGGTTAGAGAGAGGGTGAGAGAGGGGGTGAGTGAGGGTGGTGAGTGAGGGTGGTGAGAGAGGGTGGTGAGAGAGGGTGGTGAGCGAGAGGGGGCGAGAGAGGGTGGTGAGAGAGGGTGGTGAGTGAGGGTGGTGAGAGAGGGTGGTGAGAGAGGGGGTGAGAGAGGGGGGGTGAGTGAGGGTGGTGAGAGAGGGTGGTGAGAGAGGGTGGTGAGAGAGGGGGTGATAGAGGGGGGTGAGAGAGTGTGGTGAGAGAGTGTGGTGAGAGAGGGAGGTGAGAGAGGGTGGTGAGAGAGGGTGGTGAGAGAGGGTGGTGAGAGAGGGTGGTGAGAGAGGGTGGTGAGAGAGGGTGGTGAGAGAGGGGGGTGAAAGAGGGGAGTGAGAGAGGGTGGAGAGAGGGTGGTGAGTGAGGGTGGTGAGAGAGGGGGTGAGTGAGGTTGGTGAGAGGGTGGTGAGCGAGAGGGGGTGAGAGAGGGTGGTGAGAGAGGGTGGTGAGAGAGGGTGGTGAGAGAGGGTGGTGAGAGAGGGTGGTGAGAGAGGGTGGTGAGAGAGGGTGGAGAGAGAGGGGGTGAGAGAGGGTGGTGAGTGAGGGTGGTGAGAGAGGGTGGTGAGAGAGGGTGGTGAGAGAGGGTGGTGAGAGAGGGGGGTGAGAGAGATGGTTGAGAGAGAGGGGTGAGAGAGAGGGATGAGAGAGGGGTGAGAGAGAGGGGTGAGAGAGGCGGGAGGGGTGAGAGAGAAGAGGCGGGAGCGGTGAGAGAAGAGGCTGGAGGGGAGAGAAGAGGCGGGAGGGGTGAGAGAGAGAGGAGGCGGGAGGGGTGAGAGAGAGAGGAGGCGGGAGGGGTGAGAGAGAGAGAGAGAGAGGAGTCGGGAGGGGTGAGTGAGAGAGAGGATTCGGGAGGGGTGAGAGAGAGGAGGCGGGAGGGGTGAGAGAGAGGAGGCGGGTGGGGTGAGAGAGAAGAGATATCAAATATATCAAATATAATTGCATAAGTTGATACAAAATGCTATGCAATAGCTTCACCGCGGCAGTCCCCGAGTGCCACACGTCTTTTTTTTTGTACCAAACATCTTCAAGGTCTCTCGTACATCTGCCTCGAATGAGTCCTTTCAAAAAAGCATACATCTGCATAAGTTGATAGCAAAAAGTGACCTACAAACCTTTGGGAAGTTTTTAAAAACTTTAAAAGAATAACGAAGACTTTCTTAATTGAAACCTTCTTGATTTTGAACCTTATTCCGCGTTCCAAAAATAAAAATAAATAAAAAGTTGCCAATTTCCGTTCTAGTGATATCCGTTCTAAAAATCGGCAGTGATTAGTGTCGCATGTGCACTTTTTAAGTGTTTTTTCGTATTTTTTGGAAATGTTTTTGGACAATTTATCAAGTTACTTGACAAGCAGATGGTTGTCAGAATGTTTGTTGTTAAAATGTAGGCATCATTTTTTCAGGATTTGATTTAGTTTGATTTTGTTCAGTGAAGGAGTTTTAAGATACAAATACAGGTTACGAACTGGGTGTCAAACTTTGCAGTCCAAACGGCTCTACCCGTTCCCGTGGGAATTTCGGGATAAAAAGTAGCATATAAATAATTCTCTTGAATCTTGTTACCTTATACATTCAGATGTTTTTAAGTTGTAGAGTTACTCATTCAAACTATAAAAAAATACGTTAGTAGATTACAACTCAATTCACATTAAAAAATCTAACATTTCTGCTTTATTATATTAGTACCTAAATAATGTATTATTTACACTACATTGTATAAAACAAAGTCGCTTTCGTTGTCTGTTAGTAATAAATTAATAATTGCAAACAGAACCCACAGACTACCAACTAACAAAATAATTTCACTCAAAGGATATGGCCACCTGACAAATCAATTATTTTTATCAATTTTATTATTCCTTAATACACTTGCACTATAAAAGCGAGGAAGTCGAAAATAACTGTACACGTTTTGATTTCCTATTTGAAACACATGTCGTTTACATCCGCGCTTTAAGATCGTTCTCACAAGAGCACCTTGCCGCCAAAAAACTTTGAAAACACCTTGTGGGACCCTTTTTCAAAAATGACCAGTGTAACAGTACTATTATAACAAAAGGTAACTTGTACAGTGCCACATGTGGAGAAATGGTTAAACGCAGTGCTGAAGTTTTTAGACCGCCGAAAGACGGTATGGTCTAACGTAACGATTAAAACCGGACCGACTTTTGAACGTGCTGACGAAGCACGTTAGCACCTTGCACTATGATAAAAATGCTATTATATTGTGTAGGTGGCCGATAGTAGCATTTTTATCTGACCAGTAACGTGCTACGGAGGGCACGTAAAATTGTCAGCCCGGTTATTTCAATCGACAGACCATATCGGAAGCCTTAAGGTGGTCTATATCTCCGACACCAGAGTTGACCAAACCTACTCGAACTTACCTATACATAGTACTTTACTTCCCAAAATACTCATAAAACAGGTACAACACGAGTAACTGCGGGCCATTATTACCTTACTAGCAGCGCCCCGCGGTTTTACCCGCGTTGTGCCCGTTCCCGTGGGAATTTCGGGATAAAATGTAGCCTATAGCCTTCCTCGATAAATAGACTATCTAACAGTGAAAGAATTATTCAAATCGATTCAGTAGTTTCTGAGATTAGCGCGTTTAAACAAACAAACAAACAAACAAACAAACAAAACAAACTCTTCAGCTTTATAATATTAGTATAGATTTAAAAAGTTGCCAGTACAAACATAAATAAGACATAGCTTAGCCCCCCACCCGGCTCCACCCGCATCTCATCGCTTGTAAATTACACCAAACATCAGCAGATGTACAGAACCCGTTACCTTGTGATAACGAAGACGCCGGACAAACATCTGTTCCAATTTATATGTATATATATTTATTTATTTGACTATCGTAGGAATATGTGTGTTGAAACTAGGTTCTGTGTTTGAAATGTTTGAATGCGATCTGTTTGAATGCTATCTTTAGAAGATCTGGATTTAGACATTAACATATCGTACGTAAGAATAGGTAAAAGAATTAACTTGTCATGTCCCACTGATGGGCAAAGGCAAAGGCCTCTCGTCTCAACGAAGATATCAGTACAGTGAGCTGGATTAGTCGTAATCGCCACGTTCAATGCGCATTGGTGTTCTCAAACTCGAGTCACAAATAAATCTTACAGATTATAGAACGAACTCCCCAAAAGCAATCCGTCTGTTTGTAATTGATTTTTTCGAAAACCACTAAACGGATTTCCATGCAGTTTCCACCAACATACAGAAGGATTCAAGAGGAAGGTTTGTGATAACTTTTCTTGCTAAAATTTCCAAAGGAACGGGTTTGTACCAGCGGGTAAAGTGAAAAGAACAGCTAGTTGTGAAATATAATTGAAAAATTGATGGCGATAAATATTTAAATATAATCTAAATAGTAGTACCTTACTTGTACTTTAGGAGGCACTTAAAATTTTCAGTCCCATTTTTTTAAATCTTTACGCCACGTCGAAGACCGTCTGAAAACTTCGTCCCCAAGACCGACACTGACTGATGATCAATTTGCCCCACGGGTACAGCTTTGATATGGAAGGTATTAGATAATCTTCATTGTTGCAGAATCAAAAATTTGCCAAAATGGATAGAAAAAAACTAGAGAGGTGTCAAGGGACAGCCGGATGGAACGAAGTTTATTTATTATCAACAAAAATAATCGTCGCGACACCACATTCAATGCGAAATAGAAAGACGAAACGAAAATATCTGGCTTGCTTTCTATAAGAGAGAGAGAGAGAGACAGACAGACGTGACGTCTCTCTCTGGCGTGCGCATGTTTCTCTGTCTGTCTCTCTCTAACGCAAAAAGTGTCGTAACATTTTTTCCGTCTAGCCCCCTTTCGCAACGCGCGATAAGGAACTTCGTTCCAAAAGTCCCAGGTAAAACTAGCCTACTTTTATCCTGAAATTCCCACAGGAACGGTTAAGATGAAAGTAAAACTGTGTAGACAGTTACTCAGTAATTATCCCAGTTCCCATACTGTAATAGCACATCTGTTATTACCTTGCAAATAGGTTAGTAAATAGTTTTAACGATGCATTTAATTATTCTTTTTATTGTTGTGATTGATTCCTCTTTGTAAAGAAAACCAGGTGGTCATGGATAGAATAAACTGATTTTATTGTGTCCATTTCATTACTATTGTTTTGATATGGTTTTACAACTGTCCGTGTGTCTGTGTAGGTCATCTATATATATAAAAATGAAACCCGTTTTCCTTGGTCACGGCATCACGCGTGAATGGCTGGACCGATTTCCACGGTTTTGCATTCGTTGGAAAGTTCTCGGGCTCCGTGAGGTTTATAGGGAATAAAAATCTCAAAATTCCCACGGGAACGGGGGCGCTGCGGGTGAAACCGCAGGGCACAGCTAGTACTAATATAATTATGCAGAAAAGTTTTTTTGTTTGTTTGATAGCGCTTATCTCAGAAACTAATAGTTCGATTCGAATAATTCTTTTTGTAATGGATAGTTACATTCAACGGGAACTTTATAGGTTATTTTTCATCACAAAATTCTAACAGTAACGTGTACATTGCGGGTAATACCGCGGGGTGCAGCTCGCCATATTATAATGATGGTACATAAATAACCATATTGAAATTATTAATTCAATTTTAATTTTAACTTTATTGTAGTTTTAATTAATAACACAAAATTGAATACAATTTGTAAAAAAATTAATTGAAAGTTTAAATTGCGGAAATTTAAAAAATTTAAAATGAAATGTTTAATTGTTAGCATCAAGCAAGGAGATCGTTAAAGTAGTCTGTGGATTTTTATTGTTTATGGTCTTTGAAAGTTCAGGTTCCCAAGAAGACGAATGTTATTGTGTTTTTAATGGCTTTGCGAACAATTGTGTAATGATAAATAATTTGACTATGTATGTTGACACGTTTTAAAATAATAAGCATTAAAATAGAAAATATACTTTATGACTCAAAAACTAAAGGAAAAATAAATGTCAGATATAATTCATAAAATAACCCTACAACGGTCTAACGCAATCTAAACTACACATCTAAAATGTCGTCTTTGAATCATTTTATCTAAACGGTCGAGTAATTAAAGAAATTAACAATGTTTCCCAGTTGAAAGGGGAATTTTAGGGCTCAGTCAATCTACACCTTACATCGGCAGGTGATATCGAACCTTAATCTTTTTCGTAATTAAAAAAAATATCAAACGTCATCTGTCAAATCGAATGTCATCATACTTAATCTTCGCGCGTAATATATAAAAAGAACGATTTATGGTTTAATTGAAAGAATAGAATACTTGCGAACTGAAACAATAAACAAATTGAAATTGGAACAGAAGAAGGATTTAAAAATATAACCCTTTATATAACCCAGTTTGAGTAAAATAGAACGTAATCGGTTAGTTTCATCATAGACTATTAAAATGAAGTTAGGAGTTATTTCGTGTAATACCTCACTCACTAATTTTGAGGTAATAAATTCATTTGAAATAGCAATGGAGGGCACATAGAGGGTAACGTTATAACTTAAATGAGTAATTTAAGTCATATTTTGTAATTGTTTTATTACAGTTAAGGGTCAATAATGTTAGTTTTAACTGTTGTTTTAGCATTAAATAGCTTGAGCAATAAATAAGGTAAGTTTTTTAGGTTTTCAAGGACGACGTTAAGAAAAAGTTAAATCGTTCTGTATTGCAAATGTAATAAACGTAATAGGTATTTTGTGCCTAATTTAGAAGTCTTAATTATGATAGCTGTTTACATACCTACTTAAAGAGATACATAAAAATTAACCTAACTAAGTCAATGGACAACTCTGGTGATGGAGATTTTAGACCTGCCAAAGATATTCGACATGGTCTAACAATTGAAACAACCTCTGTTCTCAATTTAAAATTTTCGTACGTTAAATAAAAAGTGATGCCATAATAGTGTTCGAATTTCAAAAGTTCGAAGTAACAGCCACTTCGCACGTAGGTTTTTCCATTGCGCAACATATGCAAAGTGGGCACGTGTCATTTTGCCGCGTTTTTATTTGTTTTTAAAATTCGATCGCCATTTTTTAGTTCGCTTACAAAACATCTGTAGAGCAGTTGTGAACCGGTAAAATTGTTTTAATTATTTTTATTCTTAAACTAATACTTACGTTAATGAGATATATTAATTCTAATTAATAAGGTTAATAAGTTTGCACAGGAATATAAATTGGTGTTATTTGTTTTAGAACATTGATGTATTGTGAAGATAAGTATTTGTTTGTTTTTTAAACTAACCATCGGGACTGTTTTTACAAGTTTTGAATTATATTTTGTTTCAATTATAAGAAGTTTTTGCTGTTTTTTACTTAATAATTACATTGGCACTGTGATATTTACATAAGTTTTAATCTTACTTTGGTTCAGACATTATTATGAATTTGAACTATTTTGTAACCCTTTAACGCCAAATAGAAATGTTTCATGTGTCTTTTATCTGTCTCGCTCTAGCATTATATCTGTCAAATACCATGTATGTACGTAATAGTACGTAATAGATGTTAACATTGTTATAAATACATTAAGTACCTAAACTATGAATATCCTTCATTACATATTAAACCTAATTGATAAACAATAACATGCCCTTTGCTAGCTACAATTAACATAAAAATGTACACTGTTGACATTTTAAATGAAATATATTGAAAAAATAAGACACAAGTTCAATGTGGTCGATTATTCGACCTGTTTAAAGCAGCTCTGTATTTGTTTTCCATGACTAGCGTCTGCTCACCACTTTGACTATTACTTGTCATATTGCTGTGTAAAACAAAACCGTTTTTTCACATTCACGTTAGCGACAATTGCTCTATAATTTTACGTTAATAAAACTGTACATAAAAGTCAAATTCGTATAATTATACAGTGCTTGGTTTTCTAGAAGTCCACCCTTTGAATTGAATTACATTTGTATAGTAATCGTCAAGTTTTATCGCCCTTACTCGGACTGCCCGACTGTCATCTCTCGATAACGATCAAGATTTTAAATGTCTGCTGTTTGGAGCGCATGGTAGCGATTAGAAATTAAAACTTTTTGATATTGTGAAGATTTATATATTGATATTTTATAATTATTGTTTTATTTATAATATAACCCAAACGAGTTCGAGAACCTAAGATATTCTAGATTAGTAAAGTACTGACAATAAAATATGAAAAATGATTGCCTTCTTGGAATATAAAAAGTAACTCGGACTATCAATGACTTTTAATGTCTTTACAATTTCATTAACAAGCAGTTTATTAATAATTAAAACTATACTAACATCATCTAAATTTTACTAATACAACCACACTGTCATTACAGTACATGTAGTGCTATAAAATGTGACGTAATTAACGCCAGCATGCAACGTAAAACGCGGCGTGTCGTCTTTTATAATACCATTACTTGACCAAAACGCCATAATGACTTCTTTTCGGACCACATTATTCAGAAACACCTAACCGACTACCTGAGTGAAGCCAGATGTGTAGAGTTGTAAATCTCACCGATTGTTCCAAAGGTTTTTAGTTATTAGTGGACACATGGCGTTTGACAGATGGTAACTGTTAAAACTTCTTAGTTTTTATCAAATATTTTTGTATGGCTTGTTTCAGTTTTTCGATAGGTTACCTGGTGTTGGATGTGGGTACCTAATTGGCTATTTTTGAACTTGATAGAATTTCGGTCTATATGCAGATGTGGTAAGTGGTTCGTGGTTTGGTTATAAACCACACGGGCGTTCTAGGGTTAATAAGAAACAATACCTGTGACAAAAAAATAACGAATTCTTATATATAAAATTCTCGTGTCACAGTGTTCGTTCGCGTACTCCTCCGAAACGGCTCGACCGATTCTCATGAAATTTTGTGAGCATATTGAGTAGGTCTGAGAATCGGCCAACGTCTATTTTTCATCCCGAAATTCCCGCGGGAACGGGTACAACGCAGGTGAAACCGCGGGGCGCAGCTAGTTTTATATAAAAAAAGTATAAAACATACCATAAATAAATCGATGAATTTTTACACGTTACTAAAATTGTTTTAATAATACTTTAGAATACCTGACGAAGATCCGAAGATAAATTCAATTTAATACGTTGTCTTATAAATAAATTATATCATTCGTTTATTAATTACCTTTTAATACGTATTACGAGAATAGTTGAGATATTTAAATAGATGTCGATAGATATCACATATTGAAGCCTTGTAAAAAATGAATTTTCTTTTATAAAATACTTAAGGTATTTCATAGAATCCTCCACCTCAAAATATGGTAGATAGAAGGTACCTACTAAATAATAAAATCAGTCAATGACAGCTTTCTTTTAAACTAGCAGCGCCCCGCTGTTTCACCCGCAATGTACCCGTTCCCGCGGGAATGTTGGGATGAAAGTAATCTAATACCTTTATATGGGTCTACTAAATATACGGTCAAGTAAGTATGTAATAGGTAAATATCTTTTTTTTAATCACTTAAAATTGAACAAATTTGGTAGAATAGTTTTCGCTTTCATTAGTAGAAAATAACCTTTTTATTTAGGTACCGTTTTGAAAATCAAACGGAGTTCTTTACGAACAATATATATTTTTAAAAACACACACACTCTTTCATTTAAAGTTGGTTAAAAATTTAGTTTAAACACCGAATTCAATCTAAGTCCTAATAGTTAATTATTTAAGCACAACTTAAGCCCCATTCTAAATCAGATTAAAACTCCTTATACAGAACAGGCAAATTTCCCAAAATGGCGATTTTAATCTGAACTACGCAATAAATCTTAATTAATACCATATATTAAGCTTCATTTGAAGTAAAGATAGAAAATACAATCGACAACGTCGGCAATTGTCCAACATGGTCAATTAATATTTTTCCGTGTTACTAAAACATATAAGTACTAGCTGCATTCCGCGGTTTTACCCTTGTTATGCCAGTTTCCGTAGGAATTTCAGGGTGGAAAATACCCTTGAACCTTTTCGTTGAATGTGGCTATACATAACAAAAAGAATTGTTCCAATCGGATAGCTAGTTTCTGAGATTAGCGCGTTCAAACAGTCATTATAAGTATCGATTAGTTGGTCCCATAATTTTACCCTTGTTGCACCCCTTGCAGTTCGAATTTCGGAATAAAAAGTACCCTATAACCTTCCGCTTGAATGTGGCTATCATATACAAAAACATTATAGAAAACCGACTAGTAAATCTTAAGATAAGCCCTTTCAAACAGGCAAACTCTTTAGTTTATAAATATAGATAGAGAGTAACTATCTATAGTATAGATACTATTATTTATGGTACCTCACAGTTCACTGAAGAGGGAATGGACAAAATTCCAACGAACCACCTTCACCTGACCAAGCTTACAAACAAACACAACTATGTACAATTACAATCTGTTCCATTTTAATCCTAAAATGTATACTAAAATACTAATATGGACGAATCACCAACCTCCGTGCTTCAAAACGAACGTTTAATAGTCGGTCCCGGTTTATTCTATAGTTAGACCGTGTGCAGGCCTTTAGGCGGTCTAAAAAATCCGACAATAGAGTTGGCAACTTATTTACACGAACTTACTTATCTACTTCGATTTCTAACCATAAACAACTTCTAAAAAGAAAGTAAGTACCTATTAGCCTGTAATGTCCCACTGTTGGGCAAAGCCATCTGATATCTTCATGCCACTGAAGACATCAGTATCTGTCAGAAAAGAAGTTTCCGCGATGGGGTAAAAATGGAACGATATCACTTAACCTTTTTCCTCCACATAAAGAATTATATAAACCATCAAATATTATAATATACAGACTTCTTTATGTGTATAATTTCTGTAATTATAAGGTTTTGATCTTATTATGTATCCTCATTTATCCTTGAGGAAAATTATACCCCTCAAAATCTACTTACTACAACATTATATCCTTATCAATGGCGCCTATTTTTTAACGTAAATACGTCCAGGAAATGTCCTTATAAAATATTATTCCTTTTATTAAGGAAAAATCCTTTAATGTTCTATGGGCATCCCAAAACCCATGTTTCATGCTTTGCATTATAATTATTCTTATATGATAGTAATCTCAATTATTTAAATGTAAAAAATGTTTAAAAAAAGTATTAGCCTTTAATGGCCTACTGCTTGGCAAAGGCCTCCCATCTCACTGAAGATATCCGTACAGTGAAGAGGATTAGGCGTAAACACAACGCTTGTCTATCGAAACAAATATCATATTTTATTATGCAAGTACTGGGTGCAAGAAAAACCTCCTATGAACAAGTACGGTTTACAAAAAAGTTTGCCTTATCTATACTAATATAATAAAGCTGAAGAATTTGTTTGTTTGAACGCACTTATCTCAGAAACTACCAATCCGATTCAGATAATTCTTTATGTGATGGATAGCCACATTCAACGGGAAGGTGACAAGCTATTTTTTATCCCAAAATATCCACGGGAACGGGCACAATACAGGTAAACCCGCGGGGCGTTACTAGTCCAAGTATAGCAAGAACTTTCTGTATACAAGAAAAAGCTAGGTAGTAAGCTTTTTCTAGTACAGTCAAATCATCTAAAAACTAACATAACATTTCTTTCCAAGTTATAAAACGGAATCCATGCTTGTACCAAAGACAGGAGCGGTTTTGTCGTGACCCTATCTTAGACCCCAATCGGCCTTAAAGGTCGCATACACAACCAGCAACCAAACTCTCACACGACACCCTTATTACCTAAACAATAAGGTTGAAATCAACCAAACTTCTAGAGGAATGTGGATTTAAGATGTACTTTTATTAAACGATGATTCTGTGTTGGTATGCTAAATGGAATTCTTTGGGTTTAAATGCTGTATTGATTTTCGTATTTCGAATGCAATATCAATACATTTTGCATAATGGCGTTGCTTCATAGACAATCAGAGAATTATATGATCAAAGTTATAGACAATGTTAGAGCTAATGATTAAGAAACTCGGTTGTTCTGTGTTCTAAGCTAAGTTGTACACTATCATGTAAAAAAAATTACCAACAGTCAATTTTATTCGAATCATAAAAGGCTGAAATAATTTACCGCTGAAAAAGTATACTTGACACCTGACATATTTAAAATGAATGACTCATTCCTGTTATGCTGGGGCCACACTTACGCTTAATGTCAATGCCCATTATCTCAATAATTAATGCAATAATTTTTAATGCATTAAAGTGGGTGGCTACACTTAAACTGTCTCTTTCTCTCTTTGATGTACCGCCACTCGAGCTATCGCCTACGCCATACGGCATTGTTAATGCCATTGTCAAATTATCACGTATAGTCGTGGCTACACCTACGGTATACGTCCATTATCTATATAATTTATGGCATTTCTCGTATGTGTGGCCCGGGCATTATAGACTACCCAAATCAGCTTATTATATAAAAAAATAATTTGTCTTTTGTTTTAAAAACTTTATTATTCCAAATTCAAATCCGTTCCTTTCGCGAATTTTAGGCGCGAACATCTGCATCGCCAACATAGAGCAATAAAACACGTGGATATAAAACAATTGGATATGGCACTCTGTTATACCAGGTAAAGAATAAAATAGGCTTTGGGCGGTCAAAGAAATATAATCAAACATCTGTTTAGTGAAGTACTAAGTCACATCTGTGGAGGCCATTGTTTAATATTCATGTTTTGACAAGTTTGAAGCTTGGTGATAATTCCTTACAGATGGGTTTCAGGTGTTTCGGTTCGATAATGCCACAATTTTATTTACTCGTAACAGTTCTGTTAGTAACAATTCGGTTAGATCTTTGCGGCATTGCTTTAAGGAAAAATTCAGTAACATCTGGATGTCGTAAGATTGTTGAATGGTTTTTTTCATAATAGGTAATTACTTGGAATTACAAAATGTAATTTATCGGTAGGTAATTAATTACTTACAGGATATAATCCAAAAAATAATATTAAAAAAACCCTAATAATTTTTCGGGTTTTTTTACTTAATCTAAGTACTTATCATTAAACGTATAATACTAGATTTTTTTTAAACGTAAATATCTCGGAGTTATCTCTGATGTCAGAAACTCCAATAAAATGTTTTATGCCAACTTGTGAAAACTCTTTATAATTTTTCGAAGATCAATAAAATAGTATTCTAGAGCTTAGAAATCATAATAAAATAAAAACATTCGAAAAATCTATTAAAATATTTAGTAACCCTGAATCCAGTTCCAATTTTCCAAAAAATATGATAAAAAAAACTATCTCTCCCGAGAGACGACATATCGTCAGATAAAATTAAAAATTAAATCAAATTACGTTTACGAATAGGTACAGTAAACATAGTCCGGATTCAAAATACATAAATAAATATAATTAAATCTTATAAAACACTCCCCCACTAGGATCTGCCGCATGAATCTCAATGTAGGTGACTACATGTTTATGCAAAACTGGTATTTCCTTATAGTTCATCGGTACACCGAGCATCACGATTCCACGACCGATTAATATATAAATTACAAAACATCTTCAAATTAAGATCCGTAATAAATAATAACTTTGTGTTTCTGTTCAATTAAATGCTCCATTGTAATTGTGTTAAATATAATTGACGTATCCATTGATATATTGAGCTGTGATGAAGGATTTTTAAAAATTTAAGTGCAGTAGTCTATGGCATATGAAAAAGGAAAAAAACTTAGTAGAAAAATATGATTTTTGAAAAAAGAACTTTTACAGTTTTTTAAATGTTTTAAAACAATATAAAATATGGTACAAAAAGGTTAATTTAAATAAGCTAGTAGTTACTTTTGTAAATAAATTCTCTTCAATAACATAAAGTTAACCAACGACACAGCAATAACTTTTACTTCCGTAACATAAATTCAACGTCTCACATCCGAGCAAACTTTTAATAAATGGCTTCTTTCTCAACTTTAACCTTCACACAGGTTTATATAAATGTATACTTACGACAAATATTTAAGTTAGCTGACTCATTTCGTCTTAGGTATCTCACGGGAAGCGACAGTGAGTCATCGACAACAGACCTCTTTGCACAAACCTTTACAGAATGTTGTTCCTCTTTCAAAATGATGAATCGTTCTGCTAAGTTTTTTTTCGGAGATTTGACGTTTGCGAAATGTCAGTGTCAGGAAAGACCTAAATAATTGAAGTGAGATTCTTTTTTTAAATTTTGCTTCTTCTTTACTTGTTAAAACTTGTATCAAACCAAGTCCCCGCCGCGTTTATGTTCGATAAATTACAAAAATACTGAACTAATTTTCATGTTGTTTTCACCAATAGATAGAGTAACTCAAAATATATATTTTTAGTTATTTTTTATAACGGAACTCTCACGGGTTTCGCAATTTCAATAAACTAAACCTTAGTCAAGGCTCGTCGTTAGAACTTTATAAATTCGATTCGGCCTCTTGTGTGGTTTAATGAAAAAAGTTATAACCTTTAGCATTTTATCAAGACATATAAATATAATTACAAATGAATCATCAATGACTGTTTGATCTGAACCATGGCCGTTGTTAATTCAATAATAATTCAGTGTGAAGTCATTTTCCATAGTACTTTGTAATATGATTAAGGCTTGATTGACCATTCATTCATGGAATTATTAAGATTTAAAATACTTATCTATACTAATATTATAAATCTGAAGAGTTTGTTTTGTTTGTTTGTTTGTTTGTTTGTTTGTTTGTTTGTTTGTTTGTTTGTTTAAACGCGCTAATCTCAGAAACTACTGAACCGATTTGAATAATTCTTTCACTGTTAGATAGTCTATTTATCGAGGAAGGCTATAGGCTACATTTTATCCCGAAATTCCCACGGGAACGGGCACAACGCGGGTAAAACCGCGGGGCGCTGCTAGTTCAATAATAATTCAGTGTGAAGTCATTTTCCATAGTACTTTGTAATATGATTAAGGCTTGCTAATGACCATTAATTCATGGAATTATTAAGATTTAAAATACTTATATAAAATAAATATAATCCTATCCTACTAATATTATAAACGCGAAAGTTTGTGAGGATGGATGTATGTATGGATGGATGTATGTTACTCTTTCACGCAAAAACTACTGAACGGATTTGGTTGAAACTTTACAGTACACGGCGTCTTGTAACAGGCAAAATAGTCTGTCTGTTACAGACAAAAAGGTCTGTTAGACGTCTTGTCTTGTCATGTTTTCATAGACCAGAAGACTGTCTAACTACAGTCTATAGTGTGCTCAGTCAGTTTATTTGATACCCGCTTTCATTCGTCACTTGTGTCTTATAAAGTCGATAAAGGTCAGGTGAAACTCTTTTTAATATAAGTTCTAAGTTTTTTTACAAAATGATATAAAAATACTGAGAGAAATAAAAATGTCTTGCAAAATTTATTTCGATAATTTTGGTTGAAAAGATTTCAACGCGCGCTCTGTGACAGCTGACGTTTACTTATTACTATAAAAAAGAATTTAATAAGAATGTGTGACAAATGGATGGACTGATTTTGATAGGTTTTTATTTGTCTAATCAGGATGTATAACAAAACTTAAGTTTCAAGCAAATTATTTTCGGGACTCTAAAAAAAATGGATTATTCGACGCTCATGCCATTATTGTTTCTTCCTATTCGTAATTCTGCACAATATGGATTCCACACATTTGCATTTGATCTCATTCCTTATTCTTTGCAGTCATTAGTTTTATACAATCCGGTATCTTCCTAGTCGCGATTCTGCACAATATGGATCTTTTGGATTGGCACAAAATGTGGACCAATGTCGTCAATTTTCCAGCCGAAGACGATTGCTCCTGAAGAGGAAAAAGGTTTAGTAATTTTATTTCATTCTTACCCTATCTCAAAACCTTTTTCCTCTTCAGAAGCAATCGTCTTCGGCTGGAAAATTGACGACATTTAACCACATTTTGTGCCAATCCAAAAGAAATAGATTATAATTTCATTACCTAAACAAATAGTTAATTACATTCAAAACAGTTTGAGTAACAACACTAGATATCCTTACAACTTAGGTATCCTATTTCAAAGTATACCTCGAAAATTCCAATCACTATACTCCAGCCTACATACCTACTGTGCATATAACCATCTGTCAAATATATACAAGTTATTCTAGACTGTAAAGCGTAGGGTATAAAGTGGGTTTTTGTATAACATCAGCGATTTTGAATCCTGTGTTTAATATATTAGCTGTCAACAAATCACCTGTTTTCTTAATACACCTGTTTGCAATCACATCTGACTTTAAATTGTAAGATAATATAACCCTTATTTCCCTGTAAATAAGGTCTGAATATGGGTAGCAAGATTTTTGTGACAGCCAATCAAGGTAGCTATCAATAAAGTTTGAAAGATTTTTTTTCTTGTTTTTTTTCGTAAAAAGTGGCCGAGTTTTTACTTAAGCTTGCCAAGTGTTTGCATAATTTAATTATTTTTTGTCTTTGGTTTTCTTTTTGAGCAGCATGGGACATGATTTTGGTTTTTCGAAAACTTAGTCAAAACATATTTTTGAGAATAAAAGATTGTATTAAATTAATAAAAATAAAAACAATCTTAATAGAAATTGACATTTAGGTACTTACATAAAGACATTTTTAAAATGTCATATTATAGACCTGAGGTGCCTTGTCTACTTTTTACCTTAATCCCGCGGGAACGGGAAAACTGCGGGTAAAATCGCGGGCAACAGCTCGCACATCTACACTAATATTATAAAAAGGAACACTTTGTTTGGTTGTAATGAATAGGCTCAAAAACTACTGGACCGTTTTTAAAAATTCTTTCACCATTCGAAAGCTACATTATCCACGAGTAACATACGCTATTTTTCACCCCGAAATTCCCACAGGAATGGACACTACGCGGGTAAAACCGCGGGGCGCTGCTATTATTTATGAATTGATTTTAAAGGAAATTCGAGAGTCTAACTCGAATTAAATGACTAGTCAAACTACAAAATAAAAAAGAAATCATCATTAAAATAATAAAACTACGGAAACGCTAAAACAAATAGTTTGATGTTATTTATGTAAACCAGTAGCTAATTGCTTGGATTTTATTTATATGTAAGATGTGACTAGTGCCGTCCCGCGGGTATTCCCGTAATTATCATTTTATTTCAAACTTCATTCCTAATGGATCGTTCACTCTTAAGAAAATAAATTTTCGGAAATTTCGCGTTTTACCGACTCTATAAAAGAGGAGGTTATTTATTCAGATTTTATTATAAGTATAGAAACGACCGTTCGTGGTTGAATTTTCAAAATATGTATTATGTTTTCGAAAAAGGTTCTTCGGTATTCGGATAGAATATTTTTGAGTAGGAATCGCATTACAAACTTACATACATACATACAGTTTTATATTACCACTAGCAGCGCCCCGCGGTTTCACCCGCGTTGTGCCCATTCCTGTGGGAATTTCGGGGTGAAAAATAGCCTATGTCACTCAGGGATAGTGTAGCTTTCGAATGGTGAAAGAATTTTTTAATTCGGTGCAGTAGTTTCAGAGCCTATTCGAGACAAACAAACAAACAAACAAAAAATCAAACCTTTCCTCTTTATAATATTAGTATAGATATAGAAGTATAGATATACATATTAGTGTCTTTAAACAGTATTTCCCGTATAGCAACATTATTATTCGGTACATACATATGCACTTTCTCCGGGTTTCCTTAAGTGTCGTCTCTACAGAGTTAGCTTTCCCTGCGATTTGTATCTAAACATTAATATTCCGTTAGATAGGAACTAGCTTTCGCATGCGAGTTTGGTCGCAAAAGATGGAAGCAGATTTTTGTGAAGTTTGTATAGACATATTCTATGTATTCAATTAGGTTTTTTTAGTAGATAGAAATAAAAGATATTGAGGAAGGAAGTGGCAATGAGTTTCGGTACTAAATATTTATTTGACTATAATTTTATTGAAATAATATCTTCTAATATTTAAAATTCTCGTGTCACGGAGTGCGTAATTGAACTCCTCTGAAACGGCTCGACCGATTCCCATGAAATTTTGTGTACATATCGGGTAGGCCTGAAAATCGGACAACATCTATTTTTCATCCCGAAATTCCCGCGGGAACGGATACAAAGCGGTTGAAACCGCGGGGCGCAGCTAGTTATTTATATAAATTATATATTATGATGACATCTGGAATCTTGGACTAATTTCATCATTACATAGTACACTATGTTTTCTTTATTACTAATACTTATAATAAAGCTGAAGAGTGTGTTTCTTTGTTTGTTTGATCGCAGAAACGTCCAATCCGATTTGAATAAATTAAAGGTTATAGGCTATTGATATTATTTATTTTAACAGCCTCCGTGGTCTAGTGGTTTGAGCGCTCGGCTCACGATCCGGAGGTTCCGGGTTCGATTCCCGGTGAGGACAACAATATCTCACAAAAATCTCTTTGTGAGACTGTCCTCAGTTTGGTTAGGGCATTGCAGGCTGAATCACCTGATTGCCCGAAAAGTAAGATGATTCCGTGCTTCGGAGGGCACGTTAAGCCGTCGGTCCCGGTTACTTTCTACGGATAGTAGTCGTTACTTGAGCCATGTCAGAGGCCTTTGGCGGCTCAATAACTCTGACACCAGGATTGGTCAGGTTGACCATCCACTCGATAAGAAGAAGAAGAAGAATCCCGAAATTCCCACAGGAACGAGGATAGCGCGGGTAAATCCGCGAACTGCCGGTTACATAATAGATAAGGTTAAGTTAACTATTTCTGGATTCTCCCAAGTTCCATAAAAAAATCAAAATTACCATCCCTTTCACCTATTATATTACATACACCGCCCCGCGGTTTTCCTCACATTTTGCCTGTTCCCGCGGGAATTTCGGGATGAAAAATTGCCTCAAACCTTCCCATTGAATTGGGCTATCCAGTACAAAAAGAATTATTCAAATGCGATTGATATTATAGTTTCTGTCTGAAAACAAACTATTCAGCTTTATTAAATGAGTATAGATACAGATTGTTATCAGATATGTATATCACTAAGTCGCTATTTTTGTCTGTTTGTCTGTATGCTTAAATCTTTAAAATTACGCAACGGATTTTGATGCGGTTTTTTGTAATAGGTAGAGTGATTCAAGAGGAAGGTTTTTATGTATAAAAATTCCCGATATTCCCACGGGAACGGGCACAACGCGGGTAAAACCGCGGGGCGCTGCTAGTTATTAATAAATTATCAAACTATTTAATAACTTGTATTATATTATAACACTGATTCCGCTCGAGTCACTGCCCGTGGGCGGATAATCATAACAGACCATAACTAGCTCATTAAAAAGCATTCAATACAATTAATTTTATAAGCTGATTGTTATTGGGCTATTAAATACAATAAGACAGATTTCTCAATAGTATTAATATTTTTTAAGTCAGTGGGCGTGACAAGGCCGTTGGCACAGTGGTGTTTGGACGCTTTACTGTGTCGGGGGATGCGGGTTCGATTCAACGGAGGCAATTGGTCGATTGGACTTCGCACAGCTCCGGCACCCCTTTAATGGAACGACGTTGTATATCAAATTCTCTAGTTCACAGCTTGTTAACTCGCTCAATGTATGTAGTTTTATAACTAAATCCTTAGAAAACATATTCTAAAGTTTTATTTTATTTTATAATTAATTTATTCGTTGATCAATCAACAGTTGGTTTAGAAACTGTTAAACATAGGTCAAGTTAGGTGACCTAGACGCAAACCTAACATTTGAGTACTAACATCAAGTTAATTAGCGATTGGTAATTAGTTTTATAGAAAGTTTATTTTTAATTACTGTACACGTTTCTTAATATTTTGACTTCTAATATTCGAAAGCAACAAACAATTACTATTTATTTTTAAAATACATTAGTGGTTTCCCACGATTTACCCGCAGTATACCGTGTACCCGTAGTCTACCCGTTACAGAACACAGGGTATTTCGGGATAAATCGACATCGGTTCAATGCGTGACAAAGTAACAAAAGATTATTTTTGTAGGGACTTTTTTATCGAGTCTTTCATTTCTTTTAATCTTAACCGACTTTAAAAATAAGAGGAAGTTTTCAATTCACCGATATATTTTTATATTATTCACGATGGGAAAAATGTTGCAGATATCAATTCTACATTCTTTTATACTGTTTCCAATTAAACCATAGATAGTGTAACATTACCACAGACAAAAGACCAAAAATATTTCGTCATTTTTTTTCATTTCAAAAAGTGTTAACGTGTTTAAACGAAATTAAGACAAAGTTAGATTCTTGTTTCGTAAAACTATTTAACGAACCGTAACAAGATTTTGGTAACAGATCAATAAAAATATCCACGTTTATCGATTACATATGGAACGAGTAATAAATACCTGCCTATTTCATTTGGAATAAAAAGACAGGAATAGATGTATAAACTGACTGTGATTAGAAAGAGAGATCCGATTTGATTCTTTTTCCTTTTGTTTTGTTACGATTTGTTATGTTATCAAGTCATAGGATTTGGAGAAGTAAAAACTGTATTATATTTAAGTACTTCTTTTCAAGTACATTTTTAAGCCTTACTGATAATGCTGAATTATACTTTGGTCGAAAAATAATTTTCCTTATTTGTATTTTTTTGACATTTTATGGCAATATTGACATGTGACATGTGACATTTCTAATTTTATTCTGAGTATAACTTTCACGAGAATAATGGTTTTATTAGTAAGTTTCCTGAAGTTCACCAATTTTTTGTCCCAAAAATGTGGGATGGGTTCTGAGAGCCCTAGCCTACTAACAGATAAGTAGTTGCTGAGATTAGCGCGTTCAAACAGACAAAAAATGAAATTCTTCAGCTTTATTATATACTAGCTGTGCCCTGCGGTTTCACCCGCAGCGCCCCCGTTCCCGTGGGAATTTTGAGATTTTTATTCCCTATAAACCTCACGGAGCCCGAGACCTTTCCAACGAATGCAAAACCGTGGAAATCTGTCCACCCATTCACGCGTGATGCCTGGACCAAGGAAAACGGGTTTCATTTTTATATATATATATATGTTACGGCTAATACCCGAAGTGCGGCTACACCTAGTTCTAACCGGCTAAAACTAGGTGTAGCCGCACTTCGGGTATTAGCCGTAACATATAGATTAGATAAGTAAGTCCGAGTAATTTTGTGACCAACCCTGGGCCCGACCCCATAACACTATCCAAAACGAGTTTAAAGCTAATAAACCGAGTTTAAAGTTACAATAAACCCGTCAATATATATGTAGCGCACGTACCAATTACAAGTTTATTATTAATAGTTAACGAGCGTGTCTTATGTCTGTCTGTCCGGAGCACGCGAACTTAAATTATACCGTGTAACGTGCACAGAGCACGGATGTGTGAGGTTTAGATTACTTTTTAGATTACTTGGTTTTATAGTACAAAAAAGTATTAGCTTGTAATGCCCCACTGCTGGGCAAAGGCTTCTTATATCACTGAAGATATCAGTACAGTAAAGCAAGGCGTAATCACCTCGCTTGCCTTAGGGTACGTGCCTTGAAGCGGATTGGATTGGTGCGGAGGCCTGTAGTATTTAGACAGATGCTAGCTGTCAACAAATCGTACACGTTACCCAGTCTAATGTAGCCTTAGACTGACTAAAAACAGTTCACTTCTTCTTCTTCATCGAGTGGATGGCCAAGCTGACCAATCCTGGTGTCAGAGTTATTGAGCCGCCAAAGGCCTCTGACATGGCTCATGTAACGACTACTATCCGTAGACAGTAACCGGGACCGACGGCTTAACGTGCTGACAGTTTACTGGTTTCTTAAGTTTAAACTAACACTAGTCATTTTGAATTGAAATTACGTTCACGGATAAAAACAAATCACTAGGTACATATTATAAACCAAAGTCCCCGGCCGCGTCTGTCTGTCTGTCCGCGATAAACTCAAATACTACTGCACGGATTTTGACGCAGTTTCTTTAAATAGATAGAGTGATTCAAGAGGATGGTTTATATGTATGAAAATTCACGAAATTCCCACGGGAACGGGCACAACGCGGGTAAAACTTCAGGGCGCTGCTAGTTTAACATAAAATCGAAGCGTATCTGTAAACGTAGTTTCAATTCAAAATAAAGACAGTTTAATTCGCGTTGAACAAAACAGTTTAAAGACGGTTATGACTATATTGGTCCCAACTATATATATAACATATATAAAGTGTTGTCTGTCTGTAACGCTTGCATTCCTCGCCACGCTTCAAGTCTACCATTTGATTTGGATAATCATTTTATGATCACACAAGTGTGGTCGGCTCTCTTCAAGTTATTTTTAAAATAAAGCTGGTATGTTGAAGTAATTGGTGCTTTGGTATTGCAAAGTTGGTTTTAGGGTTCCTTACCTAAAGGGTAAAAACGGGACCCTATTACTGAGACTTCGCTGTCCGTCCGTCCGTCGGTCACCAGGCTGTATTTTAAGAAAGGTGACATCTAAACAGTTGAAATGATACAGATGATGTATTTCTATTGCCGCTATAATTACAAATTCTAAAAATAAAATAAAAAATATATAATTCAATATATTTTTTCACGCAAACCTTTTCCTGCCAATAAAAATTCATGAAAATAAAATAATCTTCACCAGCTGACATTATAAATATACCTACTCACACATATAATTTAGATAGTTAAGACACAAAGTACAGTACTAATAACCAGTTTTTCTCTCAGATAAAACTTAACCAAGTAAATAAAGTCTAATTTAATTCTAATACTTATAATGACCGATTTATAATCAAATGTTTTAAAAACGCGTGCTCCTCACACCTTCATCTATCCGACGCCATTACGACACATTTACCATAATTGTTATAGCAAAATATTTTCACATAATAAATTCAATTTAATATATAACAGCCGTACGGTCGGCTCTTGTATCTATAACGCTAAGTGCTTCTTATCCAGTGATAGTTATAAAATGAAGAAGATATGGTACGATATTGCTGTACTGACAATGTTTAACTGAGTCTGTAGACACACTTATTATGAGTTATACTGGCAAAAGTGACTTGTGTTCTGATATTATTGAGTAGAAAAAGAACTAATTTTACAACTATATATATCAATATATAGACTTCACTCGCGTCGAACCCCAAAAATTGAATAACGGGTCGTCAACTATCTTCATCACTTTTTTTGATAACCTATTGTATCCCACTCCAGGGTTAAGGTCTCCCTCAACACCTTAAAAGCATCCCTGTTCTGGGCTAGATTAGGACCTTCATCACTAATTTCATCAAAATTGCTTCAGCAGTATAGCCGTGGAAACATATCAATGAAACAGACCAACCTACTGTCACATTCATATTATCAGTATGAATGTATTCGTTACCAAGATAATGTCAATTTTGAAGCAAGTACTTAATTGTATGTAGAGTAAATTTCTACTTCCAATGTTTCAACGGACCATATACAGTACTCGTACCATATCCTCCTCTTTTTGTAAACGTCTTTGCCCTTATCACATATGTTAATTTAAGTTATCAGTATTGCGTAACAGCTTGTTACTAAAATCTTATTTTCTAATATTACTAACACTTTTATTTATCAAAAAATTGTTTTAGAAACAAATTGGATTCAATTTTATCTGAAGGAAATCTACTATTTAAGTTATTCTGATGGGCGTTTTAATATTTTGTTTGTGTTTTGAAAAGTGATATTTAAAATAGATTTTTTTACTTACTTTTTACTTTCGGGATAAGTTTTTAATTTCCTTCTGTTGTAATCTTTTTCCCGATGGTATTTTGGAAGTTCCGTGTGTGTGTACTAGACTGTTATAGAACAGCGATGTCTAAACGATTTATTTTTTAATAGAATACAATTTTGTTGATAAATAATTGTGTTTGAAAAATAAAAAGAAATGTTTTTGTCGTCACTCGCCTGCACCGTGGCACCTAATAACAAATCTGCGATCCATGATGAAGGTCCAAAACCTCAATCAACCACCATAAACTTTACCGTTTACAATTTAATAACTAGAATTAATAAACCTCATTCGTTTATGAAACCTAGGTCTCATCACTAGACCTAGCGCACCTAACTACCTAATTTGTATGTCATCCGGCTGACCTAAGGTCACACTGAGGTGCCTACTTTCTACGCTATAACATTAATAGCCGCAAACCTGTACCTAGGCATGGAAAACTTTGAACGTCCTTTAATTATGCTAATTTTATTTCTGGTTCCATAAGTGCTACCTCTACTATGGATTCGGTACAAATTGAGCAGAAGTAAAAATAATTAATATCATAATAGCGTGGTGCCTCCAGCCTCCGTGGCCTTGTGGTTTGAGCGCTCGGCTCACGATCCGGAGGTTCCGGGTTCGATTCCCGGTGGGGACAATATCTCACAAAAATCTCTCTGTGAGAATGTCCTCAGGTTGGTTAGGGCATTGCAGGCTGAATCACCTGATTGCCCGAAAAGTAAGACGATTCCGTGCTTCGGAGGGCACGTTAAGCCGTCGGTCCCGGTTACTTTCTACGGATAGTAGTCGTTACATGAGTCATGTCAGAGGCCTTTGACGGCTCAATAACTCTGACACCAGGATTGGTCAGGTTGACCATCCACTCGATGAAGAAGAGAGATTACGGCTTTTTTTGTGATCGTAACTTTTCACTTACGAGATTAACATTCGTAGTAAGAGGTGTCTTCTTCGATATTGGAATGTCTAGTCGGGAGTCTAAGGTCCCGGGCTCGTTGCAATCTGAATACGAAATGGTTAATGTAAGGTTGTAGATTTTTAACCGGCAGCTACATAAGGAGGGTAATGCGAAAACATTACCCTTATTTTGTCAAACTACATAGTTGGGGTTAGATTATAAAGAGGTAAAATGTGTAAGTTTGTTTGTTTGTATGTTCGAGGTAATCTCAAGAATTATCATTCCGATTTTAATAATTATTTTTGTAATAGATAGCCACATTCAACGGGAAGGTTATAGGCTATTTTTCATCCCGAAATTCCCACGGGAAGGGGCACAACGCGGGTGAATCCACGGGGCGCGGCTATTATTTATATATTTACTTATCCATCGTTTCGCCCATATCTTTCACTGTACTGATATCTTCGGTGAGACGAGAGACCTTTGCCCAGCACTGGGACATTACAGACTAATACTATTACTATCATTTTGGCAGGTTTTGGAAACTAAACTTTTATATATCAATAACACTTTTTTTACTTATAAACATATTATAATGGTCAACCCTTGTGACGGAGTTTTTGAACCGCCCAAAGGCCACCGGGTCTATGACGGAGTTTTTAGACCGCCTAAAGGCCACCGATATGGTCTAAAAAACGACCGAAACTGACAATTAAACAAGCTCACTAAAGCACGGTAGCGCTCAGACAGAAATGCTGATCCCATCCAATTTGTTCAACATCTTAATACCTGTACCATCCAAGTAGTAAAATGTTTATTTAATTATATTAACCTCGCGAAAACAACAAATAAAACCGTTGTTTTCTCAGATCAGACATTTTAATTTGAATAAATGTGCAATTCAGTGACCTCCATTGTCAAGATGGACTGATTAATAGGCGGTGGGCTACATCTAGACTTTAAGAACAAATGGACATACCTAGGTCATTATATGACCTAGTACCTAGGTATTATTATTTATAACGCATAGATGAGACGTTGCATCATATAGATATAGAAAGATATGCCCCAGGATAAATTCACACACGGTTAAACAGACCCAAAGTAAGATTAAGTTTGTATTATGGAATCTAACTAAATGAAACAATTTGATACCTAAAGTGCTGCTAAAATACATCCTAACTAATATTATAAATGCGAAAGTAACTCTGTCTGTCTGTCTGTCTGTTACGCTTTCACGCTAAAACTACTGAACCGATTTGAATGAAATTTGGTACGCAGTTAGTCCAGAGCCTGAGAAAGGACATAGGCTACTTTTTATCGCGAAATTCCTGCGGGAACGGGTACAACGCGGGTGAAACCGCGGGGCACTGCTAGTTTATGAATAAGGTACAAAGTTCCCTTAGTAGGTACAAAGCTTATCTTTAATGGCTAATTAGGTAATTATGCGTGGCTGTATTTTCACAGTAAGTTTAATTCAATTTGTACAATGTTTTTATGTGCCAATAATTACTTAATGAGTTTTCAATCGGCTAATTAACTACCTGTTACTTTGTTAAGTTGGAGTTAAGTAGAACCCAATTAAGTGTATGAAGAGTTTTGTAGAAGTACTTAGGGGCGAAATGTAAGTAAGGAGGTTATCTAACTTAATCCTAACGTGGTTTTAGCCTAGGGTTTACTGCTTAGGGCCTAAATATAATAAGATATTATATTATATTATCTATTTATATAAAATTCAAAGTCCTGACTGACTGACTGATAATCAACGCACAGCCTCAATCGCTACACCTAGAAACATGATATTTGGCAGGAAGGTTCTTCAAGTGACTTGAGTGCACACTAAGAAAGGATTTTCGAAAATTCCTACGGGTACAGGCTCAACGCTGGCAAAACCGCGGGGCGCTGCTAGTTATATTATAAATGCGAAAGTTTGTAAGGATGATATGAGTAACAAACATACATCCATATATGATTGTTACTCTTTCAAGAATAACCTACTGGAAGATTTGGCTTTATCTTTACAGTAATATAGGTTATATGTTATACATCAGAATAACACATGGGATACATTTTATCCCGAAATTCCCGCGGGAACGGGTACAACGCGGGTACAACCACGGGGCGCGGCTAGTTTATAATATTATAAGGATAAGTATTTAGATGGTAAGCACTCTTACATGATAAAAGCTAAGTACATCAAATACTATAATTTATTATTATAATTTAATCTTATAAATAAAATTCTCGTGTCACAGTGTTTGTTCGCGTACTCCTCCGAAACGGCTTGACCGATTCTCATGAAATTTTGTGAGCATACTGAGTAGGTCTGAGAATCGGCCAACATCTATTTTTCATCCCGAAATTCCCGCGGGAACGGGTACAACGTGGGTGAAACCGCGGGGCGCAGCTAGTATTATATAATTATTGTTATTTTGTTTGTTTGTATGTACGGATTAATTTCAGTAATTCCCTGTCAGATTGATGTAATTCCGAGCACAACGTAACCCGTGGGGCGCTGTTCGTCTATAATATAGTTTACAGAGGCTAGTTTTCTCAATAATCAACAACCTACGTCGATATTTATTAAACCGAAGATGTAACATATTCATAAACAAACAAACACGCCGATTCAAGTGAATGTTTATGTCGTAATCGCATTCTTGCGTCGATATGCGTAAGCGCAGCACTCCGTTACAAATACTTTCGCGAATACTAAATACAAACAAACGGTTGGGTTATTCAATTTATTAATCACTTGCCGCCCCGCGGTTTTACCCGCGTTGTGCCTGTTTCCGTGGGAATTCCGGGAATTTTATACATATAAACCTGAATTGATTCACTCTATCTATTTAAAAACCGCGTCGAAATCCGTTGCGTAGTTTTAAAGATCTAAGTATATGTACATAGGGACAGACAGACAGCGGAGTGACTTTGTTTTATACTATGGTAATATAACAGGTAATATTAAGTACCATCCAATTTGAGTGGCGTTTATGTATTCAGGGATTCGTTAACTAAAAAGGTCAAAGAGAAGCCATTTCCGTGGATTACAGACATGGTGAAATTTATGATGCGACTACGAGATGAGGCACTAATCAAAGCACTAAAAACTAAAACTGACAGCGCGAAAGACTACTATCGAAGTCTTAAAAACCTTGTTACAGCCACTATTGAACGTGAAAGAAAAGCTTTTTTTAACAATGCAATAAATCAAAATATGAATAAGCCAAAGCTTTTATGGAATAATCTTCGAGAGACCACTTTACCCAAACCGAAGAATTACACAATTCCGGACCACATAAACGACCCCGATAAAATTAATGATCATTTCTTAGACCTGCCTACATCTACACCTACACCTACTACACAATCAGGAGATACTGAAGTGACTCCACCTCCGGCTATTGACCCCTCCAATACTGACCCTTTTAAATTAAAAAATACTAACGAGGCTGCTGTGCTTAAAATACTGCACAACATTAAAACCAAATCCTGCGGGCATGACACATTTAGTATTGACATGATAAAACTAACTCTTGACGCGACTCTTCCAGTTATTACTAGCATTATCAATAGATCCATCGAAACTAACACCTTCCCTAGCTGTTGGAAAAGAGCTCTTATTCGACCAATACCTAAAAGTAATGCTGTAACTCAACTGAAGGACCTCCGCCCTATTTCTATTCTCCCAGTTTTATCCAAAGTTTTGGAAAAAGTTGTTCTGGAACAGCTTCTAGTTTACATAAATGCCAAAAAAATAATCCCTAAATTCCAGTCAGGTTTTCGCAGAGGCCATAGTACAGAGACAGCGCTGCTAAATGTCACAGATGACATAACAAGTGCGTCGGACAGAGGATTGAGTACACTAATGATTTTGCTAGACTTCTCACGTGCATTTGATTGTTTACGCCCGGATCTATTGTTGGCTAAGCTAGTGGGATATGGTTTCTCTAAAGAATGCTGTGAATGGTTTCGCTCGTTCTTATCAAATCGGGAACAATTAGTAGTTACTGAAAATAAAAATGGAGAGATTAAATCTTCTGCCTTAAAGCCTGTCCCCAGAGGTGTGCCTCAAGGCTCACTCTTAAGTCCAATTCTCTTTGCCATCTTTATTGCTGACCTTCCAAACTTTATAAAGTTCTGTCAATATCATCTTTATGCTGATGACACTCAGGTGTACTACTCATTCGACCGTAAAAATGTTGCCCAAGCTATAGTTAAAATAAACAATGATCTTGAGAGTATTAGCAAGTGGTCCTTCGAAAATGGCCTTACTCTCAATCCTAGTAAGTCTCAAGTTCTATGTTTAGGAACCAAGAGCCAAATAAAAGCCGTTAAAGATTGTAAGCACAGAACACATAAACAGAGGTTAGAATGGCGATCATGCGCCGTTCGTATGAAAACCGGTGTCGCCGAATCCGCCCCACCTTTCACCGCCAGTGCATCTGTGCGTAATAAATATGAAGCTTACGCACATATTTGCAATTTCAAATCTAGCCTATCTTAGCGCCGCGCCATCACGCGATTTCAAACGGAACCAATCATGCGCATGCACGCACACTGATGCACATTTTATAGCTTATCGCGTTGTCGTACAAATATGAGCGTTCGCTCATATCCTTGGCGCGCCTGCCCCGCCCACATCGCCTTTCTAACCTCTGTTTATGTGTTCTGTGATTGTAAGGATGAAATAAAAATAAATGGAGTTGTGTTGGAACAGGTCCCAACTGCACGAAATTTAGGACTAATTTTAGACGGAGAACAAAAGTATATTGAGCACATTAACATTAAAATAAGAAATGCATTTTTTAGATTAAAAACCCTTTATAAAATCAGACCCTACATCAAAGAAAATCTCAGATATCTGCTCGTAGATTCTCTAGTGTTATCTCAATTTAACTACTGCAGCACGGTATATGGCCCTAGACTTAATGCGTTCACAGAAAAGGCAATTCAACGGATACAAAATGCATGCATTCGTTTTACATTTAATGTTCCCAGAAGGGAACATATAATGCCATTTTTAAACAAACACAAAATTCTAAATATGAGTGCTAGACGAGAACTTTATCATGCTTGTAACATACAAAAAATAGTCTGGACAAAAAATCCTATTTATTTATTTGAGAAACTTTGTTGGGTAAAAGAATCTTCTCAAAGAAATCTTCGTTCTGTCTCACAGAGTCAACTGCAAATCCCTACGCATAACTCTGCCCGTTTTAAAAGCTGTTTTAAATTTACTGCTGCAAAAATATGGAATAATATACCTCCACCTATGAAAGTGAAAATGAGTATAAGCTGTTTTAAATATAAATTCAAATGTGCATTACTGAAAAGACAAATTGCAGCAGAAAATGTATTAGAATCCTATAGGTACACACTGTCATTAAATTCATTTTTCTAGTAATCCTAAAATACTTAACGTCGTGACAAACAGATACACGCACACAAACACACACACACACAAACACACTCGCACGCACACACACACACACACACACACACACGCACATAAACGCCCACACCCACACTCACGCAAACATACATGCAAAACATTTGAACATATTAAAAAACGCTATCGCCCACAATCAGCGCTTGTTCCGCCGTTTCGGTTAATTCTGTTTTTAATTTTTTTTTCTATTTTATTTTATTTTTAATGTTACTATATTATATGTACGTCATCTTTAATGATAATAGTTTATGCAACAAGAGTAGGGGGCGTCTGAAAACCAGCGTTCTACCGAGGCCTCGGGCCAGGTAGAACATTAGCTGAGACGCCTCCCATTGCTACACAATTTTTTAGTTTTAAGTCTTGTGAATTTTTGTATTTTTTGTGGCAATAAATTTTATTTTATTTTATTTATTTATTTTTATTTTAACTAACTCACATAGTAAGGGAGGTTAACTCTTTATAAACAGGATTTTAAACTATCTACTACAGTAGACCAAAATATTACAAACTTACGTAAGATTTTCTATTTCATTCTTTCATAACCTTCTCCTCTCTGTACTAAGATCTTCAGTGAGATGACATGCCTTTGTGCTTTCATGCCCACCAGTGGGACATTACAGGCTGATTCTTTTTATATGTGACCTCTACCGCTTTAATACGTAGGTGTCTTTGTACTAAGACCTCGCATTAACATTAGAAACTTGTGTAGGTTAGGTAGCGCTTTGTTATCAATGACCTCAGTGTGACCTTGGAGCTGTTATCAAAAGAATTAGCATTGTATTTAACATCCCTTGTCTAGGCGTGGTTCCGTACATAATTGGCTTTTTTATGCAATAGATAATTTGCCCTGGTGACCTACCCTCGCTTTGCGGTTAAGTAAGATTTCCTGTTGGCACATTTTTAGACTGATATTGATGTAAAATGCGTATGTTGGTTAAAACTGCATGTTTTTGGTCGACTTACTGCTCTAATCAGAAACGTTAAAACGACACTTAACTAATTGACGTAATTTTTCATACATTACATGTCAAAATCAAAACAAGACTGAGGTCCCGGGTTCGATTCCCGGGTCGAGCGAAAACATGTTTCCTTTTCAAACATGACTCGAGTTTGAGATCACTAACCCGCATTTGGCAAGCGTGGTGATTATGCCTAATCCTCCTCACTGTACTGATATCTTCAGTGAGGTGAGAGGCCTTTGCCCAGCAGTGGGACATTACTGGCTAATACCTACTTACCTTACATGTCAAAATCACTCATTAAATCTCTACTAAGGAAGCATTTGACGTCTCTGAGTGCGTTAGTGTTTATCAGACCAACCAAACTGACTAAGATTTACGGGAGTGCCATAATGTAAGCGACGGTGACATCCAATAAATCTGCGCACCAGTTAAAAAAAATCGTTATTGCATAAAAAACTATTTATTATTACAAGAATACGATTATCCAAACAATAACATACATCAAATAATAAAATGACTATAGATTGATAAAAACAAACTTCAAAGATTTATGATTTGTTGACATAACAGTCACAAATAAACTCTATACCATAAACAAACTAATTGTTGAATCATCTATTTTAAAACACGATTATAAAATAATTATCTAACCTATAATCTGCCAGCCGGTGACATCAATAGAAAAATGAGACACTTTATGTATCTATATCAAACTACAGTTTATGTAATTTTTTACAGCTTGTAAATTCGCTTTACGCAGTACAAACCATCCTCTTGAATCGCTCTGTCTGTTAGTGCAAATCGCATGAAAATCCATTCAGAACTTTTTGAGTTAGTTTTAAATTGGTACATACTGATAGTCAGCGTTTGGGGACTTAAACAACTCAGTGTTATATAGATTAGTCCTACTTCTTCATCGAGTGGATGGTCAACTTGACCAATCCTGGTGTCAGAGTTATTGAGCCGCCAAAGGCCTCTGACATGGCTCATGTAACGACTACTATCCGTAGAAAGTAACCGGGACCGTGCCCTCCGAAGCACGGAATCATCTTACTTTTCGGGCAATCAGGTGATTCAGTCTGTAATGCCGTAAGACCGCGGGGCGCCTGCTAGTATCTTATATTAGTAGGGATTGTGATCTGCCAGATGATCTCCAATTCTTAGTATGTCAGGGCTTGGCGTGATGTTAGGGCGTAGCCGGAGCCGACTCTTTGTTCACTTAACTATACAAATTACTTATTATTGTTCGGTTGCACGCCACTGCATAACTGATAACTTAAGATAACTAGCTCACTGATAACTAGCTACATCTGCATCCCTTGGACTGTACAGATTTGAGGAGTTACCAAGTAAGGACTGATCTCAATACTAAAGTAAGTTCGGGTAGGTCAGTGGCCAACCCTGGTGTCGGCGTTAGACCGCCGAAAGGCCTCTTACATAGTCCGACTGACATGAATCAGCTGAGACCAACTATTTAACGTGCCCTCCGAAGTACGGTAACTCTCTGATAGAAAAACCACTTTCGGCCATCCATCCAAGTAGGTGCGAGCTGCAACAGACGTAGGAAAATGATAAATCGTGGCTTTCCAATGGCCGCCCAAATAACTATAACAGGCTATCACTAAGTAATGAAATATCGCTTGCATTGAACAGTAATTTATTAAAAGCGTAAAAAATGGGGAACTGTTAACGAACTTATATAATACTAGCAGCGCCCCGCGGTTTTACTCGCGTTGTACCCGTTCCTGTGGAAATTTCAGGATGAAAAGTAGCCTATGACCTTCCCGTTGAATGTGGCTATCTATTACAAAAACAATTATTGAAATCGGACTGGTAATTCCTGAAATTACCTCGAACATAAAAACAAACAAAAAATCTTACAAATTTTACCTCTTTATAATATTAGTTTAAATTACGATAACCAACCGTTTGGTACAACCCACCTTAGTAGATTCGATATTCTTCTTCTTCATCGAGTGGATGGTCAACCTGACCAATCCTGGTGTCAGAGTTATTGAGCCGCCAAAGGCCTCTAACATAGCTCACGATGTAACGACTACTATCCATAGAAAGTAACCGGGACCAACGGCTTAACGGCCCTCCGAAGCACAGAATCGTCTTACTTTTCGAACAATCAGGTGATTCAGCCTGCAATGCCCTAACCAAACTGAAATTCAATATTTAAATCACCATTTTGTCTTCAAATTCATCTCATATCGATTCGAAAACAACCATGTTACAGCCATTTATTCTTGCTAACCTCTTAACCGGTTTCAGGAATTCAGATCAATACTTACGTCAACTTTAACGTACGTCTTAACCTACGTTTGTTTACAATGAAACGTGCGTCCGTAAGATAAGGAGAAACATTGTTAGTAATGTTAGACTTACCGAGATTTCCCAGTAAGTAAGTAAGTAAGTATAAGTAAGTATAAGTAAGTATAAGTAAGTTCGTATAGGTCAGCGGCCAACCCTGGTGTTGGAGTTATTAGACCGCCTAAAGGCCTCCGACATGGTCTGACGATTGAAACAATCGGCCGACAATTTAACGTATCCGAAACACGGTAGTGCTCAGATAAAAATGCGACTATCGGCCACCCGTCTAAGTAGGGGCTGCTGCACGTTGCTTAACAATTGTAATGAGAATTGACACTACGTAGTTTCAATTCAAAATGACTAGTGTCCGCTTAAACTTAAGAAACCAGTAAATAGTAATGAGAGCAAAAAATACAACAATTGATATCTGAGTCCGGTAGTAAGATTAAGGTAATTACCCACCTGAGGTTAGGCTAAGCTATGCTATGCTATGTTTGAAGTCTTAAGATGTTTTTCCACCAGAACAACGCTATGCTATTGCTTGCTACGTTTGTTATGATTGGTGAATGAATACCAAACGTAGCATACTAATATAGCACCTAGCATCGTAGCTTAGCTATTTGATGGTAAGGCACTGCAGCCTTGCTAAGAAATATAAAGAAAAACATGCGAGTACCTAGGTATTTTATAATTCCTTTATTAATATATTATATACATTTTTATTTACATGTATATAGTATATATATATATATTCCTATTAAAGACTAAATTAAACTCACTACTAATTTAATCTTTATCGGATGTTGGAAAAGGAAAAAAATCTTTACTTATAAATTAAGTTGAAAACTTATTATGGAAAGTAGGTTTTAATAAAGGGTAAAGATAATTCAATCATTTAAATATGGAATATAAAAATCAAGTTTGTTTTGTAATTCATATATTTATTCAAAAGCACAGTAGCCTTTAAACTAAGTGGTACCAAATGAAACAGAATAACAAAAAAGATTAAACCCCCAGGCACTGTTTTAAAACAGTAAATGTATTTAAATTATATAGCAACATAATGATATTATTTTATATTAAATCACACCTCGCAGCCAAATGCTGTAAATTGGCCAAATCGTTCATGTTATCATTTGGCCAGTTGCAGTGCTCGCCAGCTGCCATTAATTGGTCAGATTTGCAAACATTTGCAAATGCAACCGCGGAAGCGCTCACGCGATAATGCGTAACGGACTTAATTTTTGGTACTTTTTAAGTAGAACTTACGTGGATTAGGCTTAATTACTAATTAATGTTTATATGTCAAAACTTTTTCATATTACTTTAAATCTATATTGCGCAGGTAGCTAAAAATATACCTACGTAGTATTTTTTCGGTGATAATTTTGGCTTATATATAATACTGTTAAAATACTTAAAAAGAAACTGCACAGCATACTGTTCGATAGATAGTGGTAAGTTTTTACATAGGGGCACGTGTTGTCGTTCAGTATGTTTTCCGTGTATTTTCTGGTCGGGTGGTCGCGCGGCGCGGCGGCGCGGGGGCGGGGCGGGGCGCGGGCGGGGGCCGGCAGATGCGCCGCGCAGCGCCATCTAGCGGCGCGGCGCGGCGCGCCAGGTGCGCGCGGCCCGCACCGCGTCCGCCGCCCGCCCTCGCCAGTCTGCCGTCACGCGCCGTCACAAACACACGTCTTCACGGCCCGCTACGCCACACAACACGCGACGCGCGCGTTTCGAACCTAGTGCACGATCTCGCGACCGGTTCGCCGGAGCCGATGAGCAACCAGTGACATCTCGATACTTGTGCCGTGTGACTTCAGTGAAAACGCTCAGTGCATGTGCGAGTGATGGATTACAGCGGATCTTGTGTCGCCCAGTGCTGACGACTGTCGGGCCTGGTCCCGGCGATATATGCCCCGGCGCCGCTAGCCCGGACGCGCCAGCATGCGCGCCCCCGCGGTGCTCATCGCCCTGCTAGGGTTTCTGCCCCAGGTACTGACACCGACACACAAACCGCGAATCCCCGTTTGTTTACGTTTCGCACGTAATTCTATCGAAATCCGGCGGTCGGTGGTGATTAGTGCGGCGGTATGTAATGTAGTGAGCGGTTCCCACGGGCTGGAGATCGTCCTGGATAGTGGTCGCGTAGGGTCGGGAGCGGCGCGAGTCGTGACCGGCCGCGCGCCGCGCGCCGCGCGCCTGTGTGTCGATACGTTTGCCGAGCAAACATAGGCACCTAGTTGTGAAGAAAGTCAGGTTTTAATACGACCAGCGCTCGGGGTCAGCAGGGTCGAGCGCGAGGCTCTTCGCTTTAAAATTAGATGCATTCCGAGGCTTCGATGCGCCGGAGACGATCCGCATGCACCGACCGCCCCGCCTCGACAGGAATAACTTGTCCAGACTCCAGACTTTGAGTGCGAGATATTTCGGGCAGGGTTAGTAGTTCGGTCTAGTTTACACGACACGGCCCTTCTAGTTTATTGAGCGTCGCTAATCGTCGAGTAATGAGCGCCGAAAGCTGTAAAACACGGGTAAATAAACACTAGCGAGATGAAAGTTACGCGAGAATAACAATTAGGTGCCTAGCGAGCCAGCGGGACCTGTGATATAGGTAAATATTGAGGGTCATCGCCCTTCGAAACGGTCAAGGTTACTTCTAAACAGCCCTTAGTCGGATGACGTGTGAACTTTTCATGATATCGTGTTCTCACGACATTTTTATTGGACGTAAAGTTTACACTCGAGAGAAATTAACTCGATTATTTACCTCGTTAACATTCGAAACGAATCAATCAATCGTTGAGAGGTATCCGCGCCCGCTAGCTCATCACAACTTGGTTTATTTAGATAAGTTTCGACGGAGGAATGTGTTACTTAACTACGGGCTAAGCTCGTCTAAAATCATCGCTATTCGCTAGCTAAATACATTGTATGATTCACTAAACCTAAGATAGGTAACCTAACGATTTCAATATGCTAACTTTCTAAATAGAATGTTCACCTAAAACACACCTATAACTATACGCAATAAGTGTAAACACGTGGATAACTATCGTTATTTACCTAAAATAGTTTTAAAATAAGTACCTAATCGATAAGTTGTTTATTTGTTAGTAGTTTAGTTGTCATGTTACTTTGTCACCAGAATATCGATTCAAAACTCGTTAAAAAATCGATAAATGTAACGGCTGAGTGTTGTTCCCGCATCTATTACCAGTCTCCTGCGCAAATGTCACTTTGTTAGGGAAGGGACCCTATGCGTACCGTCATCGTGTGAGTGCAATCGATATTACTCGTTACTATTCGTAGGTACGTTCGGCCACATATTCATTACATACCGGATTGCAAATTCACCGTTACTCTCTAATAAATACTCTAACGTATAACTTATCTAGTCATAAAACTTAGGTTCGTTTAACTGTTCTAAACACCAGCTCAAAGAACCAGTCTTGAGTACGATTTTTGTAAACCTTAAACGCTTTGTACAAGCCTCGTTTAATTGACCGGCTCCACACTCGCGTTGAGTGTCTATTAAGGTATTTTTAGCATTCGGAGTCTGTATGCCTTCAATACAACATACATTATGAATGAAGTCTCGTTGTTAAATAAAAAAACGGTATTTCGCTCACAGGGACTGGTTTATCTCGCCCTCGGCTGGGCTACGTGACGAGATGCGTGCATTGATGTAATTGTTCAACTCGATCGATCGATACATCCGCAGGAATCGATGTCCGGATATTTTTTCGCCCGCGAGAATGTTGCCAGTGCATCTTCGTTCTAAATTTGAAATCGCGTGATCGCTGCGATCGGAAGCCGCGTCGGAAACACGTCTGTCCGAAAACCACAACATTATAATTTCCAATTTCAAATAAATAATTCGATGAAGGCTATTTTTGTAAGTATTCATCCCTGAGAGGATAAGGCCTATTATAAATGATTGTATCCTTATTCGTGCCCTATATGGTCATTATGAGTTTTATGTGTATCGTTATTATATGAAATGGACAATGTTGTCTGGTAAGGCAGCATATTCTCGGCAGGCGTCTACCTGTCGCATATCTAGGACATAGCATGTCATAGCTCGCACGGAACGTTACCTGTGCGTGTGATTGCGTTAACGTTTGTATTACTCGTGATATAATATCGATATATTTCATTTTTAGGTATGTTCTGTCCGCGTGTGTTCCACTTGCGTTTGCGCATGCCCATTATAATTTATAGTAAAATGTCTGTTCTAAAATTATAATCTTGTCTAGAAAGTTGGGCACATAAATTAAGTTGATAAATAATATCGGTGAGACATTGAATAACGTTAATAATGTTTAATTAAATCCATTTTATAATATGGCAACCCTGTTCGGTCAAACGTTACTCTCGAGCAGGTGGTATGCTTATTAATGGCAACTCTTAATACAAACATCTGCTTTTTACAATTTACTCGCGCACACGAATTCTAATTGGCCCGATTAAGAAGGTTAATACTGATAAAAGCGTCCATTTTATTGAACAAACCGGATAAAATGTCGAAAGCTTTATCAATTTTACGTTAAAATGTTTGAAACTGTTAGAATTTTCATTAACTTTAACGTTTTCGGGCTGATAATTACCAAAATATTTTAAGTTATTTTCTACTAAACACACATGATGAGGATACTTAGTTTGATTGCCATTGCCGTCATTATTTTCAAAATATTCACACATTACTATTTAGATTTCACAATAATCATTCGTCATGTGTCATGTTCGTAGCAATGAACATTTAAGTATGTGAAACTAACTATGGGGGTCTTTAGATATCTTATAATTTCGTCCATTGTCCAAAAAAGGTCTAAAACTCTTATGAGAACCACCTCAATTATGCGAATACGAAACCAGTGTAATTGTCCAGTATTTAACTGTTTAACTATGTGAAAAAGCTTTGAAATTTGTCTTCATTGTGTCTCGAATGAAGCTATCTCGATCCACATAATGGGCCGAGCCAGACCTCACATCGATTCAACTATCGTAATCGAATTGAAATAAACATCTTTGACAAATGACGATCATTACACCGTGTCACAACACTAATACCACTATTGTTGGCATAATGTATCGTTAGCTACAGATAGTCATTATTTCAAAGTATTTAGGCATGTTTTTATCACCAAACCGGACGTTTAATTGAATCCTGGTGTTGTAAAAACCAACATGGATGTCCAGGATCATTTATCTGATTACGCAATGTTGCCAAACTGGCTGGCAAAGGGAAGTCAATTAAATACTTTTTATTTAATTTCGAACGTGAATCGGTCGTTCGTTTTTTTAAATTATTGTATCTATGGTTAAGTTAGGGCGTGTTTGAGTTTCGAAATTGGAATATCGGATGCCATTTAGCGTAACCACGCGTAACCTTCTATAATTTGTGATTCTATTGTCTTTGAAAGTGCAAATTATTTATTAAACTTGGAATTGGGTAAATGTGTCAGTTGAGCTAACGCAGTGAAACAGCGGGCGCGCACCGATGTTCGTGTAGGTTGCACAACGCTCCAGGCATAGCACGGAGATGAGTCTAATCCTCTAATTTCACGTGGGTTGAAAGTTAAGGCCGTCACTTGACAGATATGAATGCTAAATAGTTAGTTTCATGCGCGAATTAAGTAATTACTCCGCTTCCAACCGTGGGAGTGATTCACTGATAAGTTACGTTACAATTCGTTTTCAAACCACACTTGTTTGCTCAAACACATTTATTGAACAGACGTTTCTAGTTACAAACGATAGAATCGTAATGTGATTATCAAAAGTTAGTTATTTACGATCCGAACCACAATAATGGACCGGTCGTCTATCGTAAAAATTAATTTATTTATCGTCAGAGATACTCGCGTCGAAAGTATTTTAATAAGTTCCGTATTGAGTGCTCACAGCGAGAGGTTCACACGTAGTAACTATAATCCGAATAACAATTCAAGCAAGAAGATCTGGTTTGTGATACGACGGCGGTACCCATTCGGATCATAGCGCGCTCCACACCGACGCACGAAATCTCAATTCGCTTGTGCAACGCTTAAATAACCGCAAAATACCTTATTATGCGCTTTCCATATAAGCTGCGAGCAATCTGCGGACCTATTACGCTCTCGCTCGACTCCGTTAATTTCGAATTCCTCGCTAGACGTATGTTTCTTTTGTGCCAGTGCAGCTGCCAACTAAGTTTACAACAAAGGAGATCGCAACTTTTGTCGCCCCGAATATCGGCCGCTTTGAGACGTCCTTTTATTTCGCACCAAAGACGTTCTCTGAAACGGAACGGCTTTTGTAAGTGCTCACAATACCAACATTGAGGCTAAGTTCTGTGAAGTCAGGTCAGAAAACCAATTAGCAACAGCGCTCAGTCGTCGGCTGGTAAAGGACAACTATATTTTTTTCATAGTTTAATTGAAACAAGCGCGATGTTCTATTTTTATAATGCCAACATCTTTACGGCATGTGTACGATTCGCGCCGAAAATACAGAAATGGAATAAAAAATAAATCATACCGTTCTGAATAACAGTTTAAATTTGGAATTGCGAATTGATGCACAAATAATATGGCCGCTATTAAAAGACTCAGTTTTGATGTTTATTTTAACACATTTTGCGGGTGTAGTTATAACAGGAGATGAAAAACATTCCCCTGCGTTTCATTATTTGTTATTTTTAGATATACTCTCAACCTGCCGGTACAAGTGTTTACTCTTGCCTTACTTACGATGCCGCTCATATTATTAGGTATACGATATTCATCGTCTCAATAAACGGGCCTGAAATACAATAATTACGCCTCCACCGGCCGACAACAAATCATTTTGACAATGCAATTTTTTTAAATCTTACAGTCATTTAGGTTCGTGATTGTTAAATTATCAGAAACAAATGTTCCGCTATATATTAAGCGAAGTTGCGAGATTCGATTAAATTAGTCATTTAAATCGATTTGGAATGTTATGTTGATGGTTGTGAGCGCAATTAATGTTACAAGCTAGCGTTACTTTCGAAGTGGTAAAAAGTTTTGATGTTCACGACTCGGTGAGATGCATTAATCATGAACTCTTAGGTATGTTAAATAAATTAGGCACACGTGTAATTGATTACCAACATCGAAGACGCCAGTACAATCGCTCACACAATTCACTTGGTCTTTGAACACGTACATCGAACACCTTGTGCACGTCGCTATACATTATAAGATTATAACCTAAAGCGGTGTTAAGCTCGTTTATTAAATGAAGTTTTAGTTGAACTGCAGTGAACAGTATTCAGGAATACATCAATCAGGCAGTCATCGCGTCAAATGCGCCTCGAGTGATAATAAAACTGTTCGGTAGCAGTAAGTATTATATAATTGTTAGTGTGTGTGTCCCGAGGCTATCCGCCGCCCGCTCGCATCCCGTGTGTGTTTTAAAAACACATTTTTTTCATTGACTGTACTTGCCATTCACGAATGTTACTATTAACTTTAATTACATCCTACACTTTAAGTTCGACATTTAAAAAAGTATCTGTTGACATTGATATTGACAGCTGTCATTCGATGTAACTGTACTTTTGACGTAAACAATAGATATTCGTTTACAACCAGCGAGCGCGGGTAACATGAGAAACTTAACTAAAGTAGGTAGACTAGATTATATGTAGTTACCTAGTTCACGTGAAACGGTAAGCTACAATTTATCTTAATCCGTGCTACCATAACTCCTTTTATAAACAATACATCAAAAAGGGATGTTTAGAGTGTTGAGTAACTTTTTTGGTTATTTTTTTGGGTTCCGTTCCCTACCTGACATAACCACGTGAATGTGTGAAGTGTGGTGGTGTTGTCTCTGTCTTTTTAATGGATATAGAAAGAGAGGGAAAGTTTTGCGCGTTCCACGTATCGTATTCAACCCTCGAAAGGAAGTGAGTTGAAATCTGGTGTATTTTTTATCACAGCTTTGTTTAAACGGGGGTAATATAGTGACAGTTTGTTATATTAAACCTCCTGATAACAGTCCGTCTGAAAGATACTATTGTTTTATCTTTAAATACACATTTTAACAACTCGCCGTGGGAACATCTTTATTCTCTCGGTTGACTCTTAAACCACTCTCTCATTCAAATTCTAATCGCGTTAATTTAATGAAAGTTATAAATCCTCCAGTGATTTATTAGTGTACTAAATATGTAATCAACTATGCCGATCAAAAATTAACAGGAAATGTATTATTTTAATGCTTCGGTGACGGATACAAATGCAACATAATATTAATTTAGCCGGTAATGATTCGCCATGACGCCATAACTTATAGACTACACCACTTCCTTCCGATGCCTTACAACGGCATCGATTATGAAGGTTTTTATTAAAAAGTTATTCTACATTATTTGTGGTACGGAACGTACTTTATTATTCACGAAATGTACGAACACACCCTAATGCATTAGTATTGAAACTAGTTGACCCTAAGCGGTATGCGGCCGAGTGCACATTCTTCCATTGCACAAGGGTTGTGCACCCAGGAGGGCAACAAAAACAAGTTTTATTATTATTCATACGTCAAAAAACTATAAGAATAGTAGTCGTTTCGTTGACGAGTGTATATCTATCAACATATTTGGAAATATCACATTTTTTCCGACGAGTATCGGTAGCCTGGCAACACGCTCGTTTAAAACGAAGCGGGGGGGCCGTCGATATTTGACAGTTCGATTTACAAAATTATGAATTGTTTCTCTCTTGTCTGTGGTGCGCGTTTAGTTTTAATTCAGGTTAGGGGTGTCGCGGGCCCTCGCGCGTACAACCCCATTTTAAATAACGACCTACTTTGTGCATGTCCAGTAAAACCGTTAATGTCTCGGATCGATCCGACAGTTGTGCAAATAGTTCGTTTGGCGATCACATCTCGGGTCGTTGAAAGCCGTATTGCTGTTTACACTGTGTCATTGATATATCGCCTTAATTCCTCCATTTATCTTCGACGTTTTGCTATTTATGTTTGACTTTTATACAAATATTGACTGTGTGTTCTCTTTCCAGGTGCTGACGTCTGGTTCCTTCGAACTTAGGATAAAAAGTTTTACGAACTCCTTGGGTAGGTTAAGTAGTGGCCAGTGCTGTGATGGTTCCTTAAATAGTGATGGGCCTTGTTTGGCGCCGTGCAGGACTAAATTCAGAGTGTGCTTCAAGATTTATCAAGCGAATATCGACACCACCTCGCCGTGCACCTTCGGCGACATCACCACCCCCCTCTTGGGGGGTAACTCCTTGGATGTGTCTAACCTTAACGTGAATGGATTCACCAACCCTATCGTCTTCCCCTTCGACTTCACGTGGCCGGTAAGTTATTATTATTTCTTAATATTAACGTTCAAACAAACGTCTCGTTAAACATACTACATAACACAACAACTCTTCATCAAATTCCTACTCCAAACTATCGGTACCGACAATAAAATCAATATGTCATAAACAGTAGACGCAGGCAACCCTGCTTCAATAAATCAAAGGCCGACGATGTTACCAACATTCAAATTCCAATAATCCACGCAGAGCACTGGCCGTAAATAGTAAAAAAGAAATTAAGGGAATCTATATTCAAATTTGACAGAAGCGATGTCGATAAGAACTTGATGGTTTAACGAGCGAAGTGCGTAGGACGATTACCGCAGTCAATGGTTCATTTTTAATTAATTACACGAAACAGCAGCTTTGGGTACCTCCATGTGTTATTAGACGCAGTTATCGTGGGCTCTGCAGCCATTACACTAAAGCCGAGTTCAGGATCGTGATTCGGCGGAGTAATTACCCTGTTATTTATTTAGACGAGATCTAGTGGATCCAAGGATAGCGGACGGTTTAATTGTACTTTACTGTAGTTCAGTGTTGTACTAGTTACCAACTACCGCTATCGTATAAAACATAATCGAGTTTGGAATGACTTGGTTTTTAAACTGGTTGAAAAGACAGTACCGGACGATTTGGTTAAAATTACTGAATGTTATACGACAAAAGGGTTTCGTTAGGATCATAGTACCGTACGATCGTATTAGGTCCGTACAGATGGTTACTCCTTCGGTGTCCGTTTGTTTGCCTTCTATTTAGCGGTTTCAAATGTATTCGTCTCGTAATGTTTGAGCAAACAATCACTCGCTTGCACAACGTACCATCTGGAGAACCATTTTGGAAACCAGGTATCAACTTTTTCTGATAGTTTCGCGTCCGGCACAGCTATCATTCCAAATGATTTGCCGCTAAATTGACACTTCCTGTTTAAATTCATAGCTCTATACTCTATGCTTTGGCAGACATGTTGACAAGCGTTCAATTGAGTGAAAGGACGCTACTGTTGTCACATTTCATAATGACAGGTTGAGTTAGATCACGTAGATGATGCCATATGCAGTTCATCCTGTGGCTAAGTTTCCATATGCCGGAACAGTGGCTCAGGATACGCCATACGCCTTACTGACCGGTTAGGTTACGCTCTACCACGCAACATTTGAATAACTTCCCCTCAGAATCTTTTTTCTTATAATGAGGTCATAGAGTTTACGATCCATATCGACGGAGTGGTCTATGGTCGTTCCGCGAGGCTGCCTTGCAGGTGAATGGCTACATTCACATTTACATCTATACTTAGCTAAAGTAAGTTTAAGTCAGTTTGAGTAGGTTATCCATCCCTGGTGTCGGAGTTTTTAGACCGCACAAAGGCCTTCGACATGGTCTAACGATTGCAACCGGGACCGACAATTTAACGTGCCCTCCGAAGCACAGATAGAAATGCCACTATCGGCCACCCATCTAAGTACGGGTCGAGCTATGTTGCTTAATCGCAATGAGCTATCATTGCTTAGTGACTTTACGCCACGTATTCCATGGTTGTATTGCCTATCACAATATTTTGTAACTCAACGCTGTGTAACTTGTAATTTGAAACGGGAGTGGATCCGAACACTATCTGGAAGCATGTGAAATAAATCTAGATATGACCCGTCGGATAGTAGGTCACCAACGTATTAATACCAGTGATAACATCGACCGGTGAACAAGTACAAGAGTAACGATGCATGGAAACCATTTATCATGAGGCGTTTGAAGAAATGGCTTCTGATAAGTCATTTGTATTCACTGGGGGTTCCATTTGGTTCTGTTTAACTATTTGTATATAATTTTTAATATTATTTAACTTCTTCTCCATCTTGTCGAGTTTTAGTGGCCAACCCTCGGAGTTTTTAGACTGCTTAAAGGCCTCTAAAATGGTCTAACGGTTGATACAACCTCGACCGACTGCTTAACATGACCTCCAATTAAAGTGTCACTATCGGCCACCCATCCAAGTAGGGGTCGAGCTGCACGTTGCTTAACAATTACAATCTATACTAATATTATAAAGCTGAAGAGTTTGTTTTGTTTGTTTGTTTGTTTAAACGCGCTAATCTCAGAAACTACTGAACCGATTTGAATAATTCTTTCACTGTTAGATAGTCTATTTATCGAGGAAGGCTATAGGCTACATTTTATCCCGAAATTCCCACGGGAACGGGCACAACGCGGGTAAAACCGCGGGGCGCTGCTAGTTAACTAATATAGCTTAGTCAAACTACTGTCAAGATAACACACAAAAGTAAGACTCTCAGTCAACTCACGTATAGACTTAGTACTTTGGTACTAAAGGTCAGTAAGACCTATAATACTAGACAAGATACTTAACTAAGCCCCTCTCATTCACCACGGACAGTTATGCGCATCGTTTTACCGCGAAAAAATGCACTCAAACACAATTATAATTTTAGTTTACACCTGCTTAGTTGCAAATGTCAAATATGTTTCCGTACGGTGCGAACGCGACTTAGCGGCCGTGAACTATAGTTTTTGTACAAACCATAGATCCGCCTGTGTTACTCATCGAAGATTAAAATCTATTGTTGATGGTTCAGTTAAAACTCAAACTTCTGTATTAAGTGTTCGCGCTCTTGTAATACAAAGTAAAGCATCGTATCATATCATTTGAAATTATAATGTTTCTCATTATTAAGAATACAAATACAGCGTTTAATTGCGACACCCGAACGCACAATTTCTCCGGAAAGCGTTATTTCCTCGGTGAAATTAATCCAGTTTTATTTGTTACCGTGAGACGCAGATCACAATTTTGACTTAATTAACCTTAATTAAATCACAAAGCCGAGTTTCAAGTTGATGTATTTATATTTTTTTATGTCCGCCGGCCAGCGGAGCGAGAATAATTCCAAACAACAGATAAAAAACATTCAATTGGATACCATTATGACGGTGCCATGGCGCAGCAAGCGACGACGAATAGCATTTAAAAAAAGATCATTCATTATAACACTAATAAATTATAGTATCTTTGTATTTTTTCAAAAAATCGCTAGTCGCTGTCGCTTGACCGTGGTTCACAAAAAGAGCATCGTTCGAATGTCTCTTTTTGATGTTTTAAACTAAATTAAACGTTCGTCCGTTGTGTCATAAAACAAAGCGCACGTAAGCTCGCCGACTGATTAATGTATTTGTGTCGTTAAGTGAAGAAACACACGTCTTTATTGTTAAACAAGTAGAATAAGCATAGGCGTAACTAATTCGAGAGATGGTTACTTATTTTGCATGTTTCGTAAAATAGTTTCACGGTCTAATAACTAGCGTACGTTCAAATGAAAGTATAGAATCTTAAAGAATTTCAAAGCCTTAGCTGCATTCCATTTTTAAAACCTTTTCAAATTAAGAGTTCTCTATTTGAAATATTAAGATACTACGCGTTCGCTTTTTAAAATCAGTAGTTAGGATAAAGCGTTCCATTTTTTAAATCTAGAACCGATGTTCGAGTTAAGCGTTCCCTTTTTAAAATGATGGATACAGTGTCTTCGCAGAAATTAACGTTCGAATGACGTCACGACCGATTCGAATATCAAAACAATAGTACGGTAGTGCACGCACCGGCTGTCAAATGTCGTTCTTAATCCATTGTCTCGTGAGAACTCGCCACTTCTTGCCTCCAAATAGCGGCTCGCGACTAGAAAGTAATTAACAATCTATATCGCGTACTATAGACAAGACAAGTCATAGACAAAACCTGCGAATCCGCGTAATTAAAGTCGTAATCGATTACATGGGCCGCATTATTATTCGCTCACCATTACATAAGTTGCCAGTTAGAAAAACGTAAAACCTTCGCACGGATCATCGGTTTATTACTCCATACGTGTAACACGATACGTTCTGTTGTTTTATAGACCACTCGCTTCCGTCTGTAGTCTATGGAGTTTTTACACGAGTGCTCTTGATGAATTTCCTTTATGCCGATCGGCTCGCGCCCGATCCTCTTAAAATACGCTGCCCCTGCATCCGCTTCTTTTAATAATCCTCACCGGAGGAATGCCTCGCTCGATCTTGTTCCCGAGATGTCTTTTATCTCTCTCCTTTCCGTCGAACGGCAATTAAAGTCGAAACAAAAAGAATCGCGAATGAAATTCCACGTAAAAGTAGTTGAAAGACGTTGCAGACGCTAGCCGGCTTGAGCGTGCATTACAATACCACTTGTAACGCAATTTCATAAGTTTCAAATTTAAACAATCGGACCGTGTATAATTACTCTGTTGCATTGTTCGGAGCCACTGCACAGGTATTCAGCAACCTATCAATTAGACGAACGGTTTCTACTTAATCCGCCTAAATAAATAACGCGTCTAATGGAATGCAAAATCAACAATGACTTGTGCAGTTTGAATATCGAATAATAATTACTGGCTGTGAATAGTGATTAGTCATAGACAACGAGATGAAGACAATCGGAGGAGTGAATAGACAATAAAAGCTCACCGGGTTGTTATTCCAAGCGCCTCGTCGCGCTAACTAAACACTGCTTTTTCATCGGACCCTCGTTTACGGTCACTGTCTGACGTTTTAACTACGTCTCTAACTTTTACAGCTCTTAATAAAATCGTTCAAAGATACCGATTTATAATAGTAGCCGAATTTCCAATTTGCGTGTTTATCGACAAACATGTTCATATTTGGAACACAAATATTTATTGTAAATTGATGTCGATCGGAATTCAAAAGAAAAACGCGTTCGATATTCAAATGTTTGACATTTCGTAGCCATTTTAATTTTTTTAATAAGTTTTTATGCCGCGTTCATAGAGAGTAAGTTCTCAATTTGTCTAGTAATGCGAAGGGAGCGAGCCCTTAAATCTGCAATGATGAAATACCACACATTCCACGCTTTATTCATCACACGCGCAACTTTTCTAGGAATTGTGAGTCCAAGTTTTGAACGCTCACATGCCCCGCAACTTAGCAAATAAATCGACCTTGTTTAGTATGGACGGAGCGCCAATACTTGCACACTGCGACGAATATATTGACTCGTCAAAGACAATCAAAGTCTGGGAACCTCCGCCGACCAAACTTGCAAATTACCTTGATTAAAATCAATCCTCGATTAAATCTACTTCTGTACATTCAACTTATCTCGTTTTGGACAAAAAATGCGTCTTTTTATGTAATAATTCGGATTCGCACACTTTTTATTAAAAATCTTATATGGCCATTTAATTACCGTGTTTGGAATATAAACGTGTCTTGTTTCTATTATGGATGTAAATATTACTCATCGGCGTCAATGCCAGTTGTTTTACTGCCGGTTTTGTATTTAAAGTGGAATATGTATAGAAAAAATGAGATAATCTAATATTTATAATAGAGTCAAGTCGCGACTTGCGCGGGCCGCGGGTCCGAGACCCGGATGAGGTGACCGCGAGGTTCGTGTAGCGGGTCGGGTCGGGTTTCATCAGGGACCCTTCTCAGGGCTTATCAGATGAGCCCGACCCGCGGACGTCTCTTAAAATTTGTTAAATCTCGATGTTATTTTTTAATTCTTATGGTTCATTCAAATCGTTCCGTTGTTTATGGCCGACATTTTCATATTTGGAATTCTTCGGGGCCCCGCGCTCCGCCGGATGCCACAGACTCCATGTGAAAATCACCAACAACCTTCGTTTTTCACTCTTCTTCAATATAAATTCCCGAATTCTTTATTCAACCTCGTTTTTTGCCGGACTCTTTAATTGCCGTGTCTATGTTTTTAATATAAACCGTTTATGTCTCGTACACACTGCACAAGTCGTTAGTCGTAAGTGGGGTCGTAAAATTAATTTTCATGTGTTTTAATGTTTCCTAGACTGCGTGCCTGTAAAATAATCCGAGTTGTATCACATTATGTTTTGGTAACGAGTAGTTTTTCAAGTTTTTTAATGTTTCCCGGTAATGCGGTGTGAGTAATTAATCCTTCCATAACGCGGCACTAAACACTGTGTTAATACGAGTGTGGCCACTCCACTGTTTACTTTCTCGAGTTCCTCGAGTCAACCGAATGCGGCAACACTGAGACTTTATTATTATACCATCAATTTAATGGTTATTATTATTTATGATTGGCGTGTGAACGTGTTTAATTGATCGGACCTTACGTCTCGACGTCTAAAATACCCGCACCAACGTATAACATAAAAACTTAATATAATCGAATCGACTCGAGGTGAACACGTATTTACAATCCGCAATTATTCCATAAAATGCAGCTTTCAATTACTAACTTCAGCTTTTATTTTCACATGATAAATACGCGTCAAATCTTAAGAGAGTCCATAAATCTCAACTCGCTGGATAGCATCCAAACGCTTTCCATTAAGTAGTATTAATATTGTGTATGCATTTGTCAGTTACGGTAACAGCCTGAGCGAGACGCGAACCGTTTCGAAATAATATTCTTTGTATAAAACATACCATTTTTGAAAGCAAACAAAGGATTTCTCTCGTTAAACAATTGGAATTTCGAACGTCATAGGTCACACGGAGCGCGAGGTCGCGTTGCTTTGAGAACATCTCTCTGTTGTCTACGGCCGCTCGGTGCCGTAGATAATGCGAGGCGAGTGTGCGCGACAAGTGCCGCTCGCCCGTGCGGACTCACCTTGAGCCAGAGACTAGAGAGGCTCGCTGCCCGAAGCTGCTTAACATTCTAACAGAGTGCACGTGTGTGCTCTCGCCAATAAAATGTCGACCTCGATTTTTTATGGGAAAATATTTGTACAGGAAGTCTCCTTTTCGCACGGTGTAATAGCACAATTAAATCTATTTTATATTCGTAATTTAAAGCCTGAATAGAGCTTTTTGTGCATGATTCACGGGTCAATGCACCAGCAATCATCGTCCGAAATAGATGGAGATAAAATTAATTAAAAGCATCGATATAATGCGCTCAAACTCGATACAAGTAATATATCTATCCGAGGAGCTTGGACATTTGCATATCTTTATAATTTGACTTATTGTCGAGTGTGTTCGACAGCCCATTTGATTTACCTTAGAGATATTTTGGACTTTAATTCTATTGTGTTAGAGATGATTTTGAAGGTAGTGTCTCGCGGGGTGTAAGTTGGAAGAACCTGCCTCGTTACCACACGGTACACGGTGTGAAATATGAAATCACGACTCCAACTCGCTTGTTTGTGTTCCAAATATTTTCGTGTCGAAACGAAACTGAACTACGGTAATGACTTTTTCTTACTTTTATATAAATACAATCAATACGCTGTCGGTAGGTACCTGCTGACCGAATTGATTCCATCGACCTTGTTCTATTTTGTGAACAAAACTAGCGCGGTTCATTTTACCCGTTTTATACCCGTTAGCTTGAAAATTTTGGGATAAAAAATAACCTGTAACCTTCCTTTTGAATTTGGCTATCATTTACAAAAATATTTTTTCCAATCCGACTGTTATTTGCAGAGATAATCGCCTTTAAACCAAAAACAAACTCTTTAGCTTTATTGTATTAGTAGAGATAGTTTACATGTGTAGTCTCTGCTAAAAAAAGACAAGAAATCCTACTTACCTTTTCCGTCAACAAAACCGTTTTGTTTAGTTACTAAACTAATCACTTGAACAACAAACTGTCCGGACATCTGTTGCGATTACCATTGTAAGAAGCATCAATTTCACTACATAGACATAGATAATAAACGCAAACAATGCTGCGTCTACACGTGGCCACAACATGGTAATGCCATTCTCGGATAATTCTTTCACCTGGGCTTTTGTCTAACATCCGAAACACATGGACCAACGAATAACTAACAAAAAGTACGCCTCCGTTCCCACGAGTATCCTTTGGGTCCACTAATTAATAACAAAATGTCGGCGTCCGATATGGAAGTAGCCTCTTTAGAGACCCTCGTAAAACGATTATCAAAATGATACCACCGAATACGGCCCTCATGATATCATTCTCAAATCCCTCATTTAATGTAACTCTTAATACTTAATCTATTTTTTGTAAACTATCTAACTGTGTACACACTATAAAACAAAATCAATACGAGTTAATAAAATATGAATACTGGCCGTCTTAAATTTGAATTTGGAACGCATAAACATGATTGTGGCGATCTCCGGTGTTTAGTTGTAAATGGCGGCGGTACAGAGTGTTAACATTTCCTTAATTGCCGTCGATGTAAGAGGCTAGTGCAGTATATTATGTTGGTATATAATATTAAATACGGTATCACCAGTTTGACACGTTTATAAAGGGTACCTGCACGTACGCTTACGTCGCGCCGTCTTTTTATGGAGTGAGCCGAGTCACTGCCGTGGGAACCGGCATACACTTACCGGGCCCAGCTGACCGAAATGCGTTCTCCATACTCGATTAACGAATCGATACGACCGTACTACGCGCCTTATTCGATTCGACACTCGCACCAAAACATTATGTACTAACAAACTTCTTTCGCTCCTTTTATCAATATGTTTACGATACCACATTTCAAATACAGATAAAACTCGACTTTTAATCGATTAAGGTTCAATGTGGTGCGGCAAACCTATTTCGAACTTCGAACGAAATTTGAATTCCGAATAGAGGATAACATAGCACGTCCGCCCGCATTGTCTGTGGAATTAAAACATTAAAATTCGTCAAAAGGTGAACGTAACGAAAGTTTAATTGTGAGCTGTTGTTGTTAACAGATAGAAATGTGGATGTTTTTGTTGGTATTGATTGTGAAACGTTTGATTTCTCGTATTGATTTCCATCGGCCGACAATAATCATTGTTTGTTATGAGACGCTGACAACGGTAGGCTCCTATGCAAATGGATCATTGTTCGTGGATGTAAATTAAGTTTTCATTCATGGGGTTTAATTGAGCCGAGCGACATCTGTTAGGGAAAACTGTGAATCATTCAGTTAAGAGAGTGATCAAACGAGGTATTAGTTAAGCATGACCTTTGGGTATCCGGCAGCTGCCATTGTAATTGTGAAGCTCTCGGAATCTCCAGACATCTTGGTATAAATTTCGATTTTGATTCGTGTCTATGGTTCAAAGTTCCGATTTGTCTCTGGTTTTCTCTATCTATAAATAACCCAAGTTTCAGAACAGGTTACAATTGATACCGACAAAAGAAAGGTACGGATTTACTCGCGTCCATACAGCGACATGCACCTTTGGTGCGGGACCGGTTCCTGTGAGATAAATTCCTTTGGCCAACTTTTGCATGGAGTACACCTAGTGGGCGCCACGGTACTGTGACAGCGACTAGCTGAGTAAAAAAAACTACTTAAGAATTTTTTTTTTCAAAAATTTCGCTAGTCGCTGTCGCCCCACCGTGGCACCCCGCCATCCTGCCGGCGCCAGCAAGGTGTTGACAACCTTGTTATCACCTTAATCTACTTTTCGACCACCGTTTCGCTCCTTAAGTAAACTATATCAAATGTCAATAGCGCGTATCTGATATGCGCCTTCCATTTTTATTATTAATTCTTTCCATATTGGACTGTATATACGTTATTTTTAGCATTACATTGAAACAATTTAGCTCCCATCTGCTCTCGGTTCACCTGTCTATCATATTAATGTACACGATGTTGTTGTTGCATTACTTTGTCGTAAACTAGAGGAAATATTTGAAATAGTTAACAGCCGCGCAGCTTACGGTCGCATCTTGATTCTAGGGTTTGACGGCCATGTTTTTTTACTACTCGTACGTTGTTTGTTTAACTACCCGCGTTTTACCCGTTCCTGTGGGAATTTCGGGATTTTTTATACATATAAACCTTCCTCTTGAATCACTCTATCTATTTAAAAAAACCGCGTCAAAATCCGTTGCGTAGTTTTAAAGATCTAAGCATACGTAGGGACAGATAGTGGAAAGCGACTTTGTTTTATACTCTGTAGTGATAGTGATAATGTATTACTTGTTTAAGCTTAACTTTAATGTGTTTTATGCTTATAATATAATTTTACACAGACGCAAAGTAATTTAATGTTTTTGCTAGCAGTTAACCAGATTTGTTAAATTAATGTTGTGTGTTTGTTTCAGGGGACGTTTTCGCTTATTGTGGAAGCATGGCATGATACTAATGAGACGACGAGATCCGACGGTGAGTACACACCCTCACACCCTCACACACTCCCTCTCACTCTTCACATCACCTCCTAATCCTCACAATTACGAAGCCTCATGAAGCATCTCAACTGGTAAAATTCGTCTCACGTCCGTTCGACTCGCTCACATTCAGGTTTCACTGTAATTCTGGGTGTTTATCGTGCATTTAACGGACAGTATGTATATTTGAATGCTCATATTATCATATCGTGGAAGACAAAAATGTTCCCATGGTGTAGTGGTTAGTGTTCCGCGCACGGCGCCGCGCGTGAGGCGCGTCCCAATGCGCACTCTATTCTAATAAACATAGCCTTCTGTAGGACGAAAATTTAGTAGAAATGTCGTAATGTATTCCTATGGCCGTTGACCGCACGCCGCAACTATTATAGCCAAATTGCGCCACGGTATCTTCAGTAATCGCTCCACATAATTGATCGGCAGGCCATGTGCTCGTATTAGATTATTATCATATTACAATCGATCGGGCGAGCCTGACGATGTCACGGGAACTTGAAAACGCCCAATAAAGAATCGACAGTTTATGCCTTACATGCGACGTGGCGTGACCGAAAAAACGATTCCGAATGAATTGTACCCGCCGTAAATACATCATCATGATAATTTACCTCGTGCACCGGCGAACAAGCCATCCTAAACACATTCCCAAATACAAATGGCGGCCGCGAAAACACAAAACGCCCATATCTTAATTAGATTTTCATCCCGCTGCACTCTGACCGGTATAATTACTACTCCTGCCCGAATAACAACAAAAAACTGGTGATTTACTTAGAGATTTAGAGATACCAGTGTGGCGGGCGGCCGGTTTACCGAAAATCATTAGTGGATAGGTAAGGACCGGGTTTATTATACGGCGGGAGCGGGGCGGGCCGAGAACTACCGAGAAATGGTACCAACAGAAATCTAATCAACCGTAATAACAGGTTAGGGGCACTCCGCTCACTCACTGCCCGTCCTCCGGTTAATATCCTATTAAATCATATTCGGGCCCCGAGCAGCTGTGCCCACTGTGCCCACCAGATAACAAACAGCTAAAGAATCCAATATATCATAGACAAACACGCGTCTCATTGTCAATTGTCACTGCTAGATAAAAGGTAACAACAATAGTTGAATTGTTTGGCGAATCGTCTTCACCGAAATGTTTTGTCGCCCGCGGGCCGCACCTGGCCGCTAACGGGACGCTTTGTTTACTCCCAGCACGGAGGGAAGTTGGAGAATTTAGTTTACACTTCATCTATCGTCGTCGTAGGGCTTGAAGTTGATAAAAAATCACGGAAGACGGACGTAGGCTCGGTATGATGTAACGTGCTCAGGAAGCGCCGACGACAGATGCAACGCACATGCCCGGCCGTAAGTGGCTTGTCTTGTCCCGTCCTTTGTTCTGGCTCCGATCTTAACGATAGCTTAACTTAAGAAAAAGAGCGTGTGAAACCGATAAGATTCGTAGTGCAATTACTGGCCGGACGAGTCGCCCGCGGCCCCGCTACCGCGCGCATACGATTATCGCACGATACAGTTGTGTTGTGACGGCCGCTTATCTCATTCGGCGAACGCTGTTACTCGTTAGACAGTCACTTTAACGACTCGTACGGCTCGTGTCGCCTCCCTTAATTACTAATCTAATTGACATTCGTTAAGCTCGTCATTAATCGAAATTAAAATTGAAAGGTTTTCACCGCCACCGCACATTAAACAAAAGCAATAGGAATCCCTTTCGAAACGTTGTTAAATCACGTCGCGATAGTTTTATTTGCGTCGGGGACCACTCGACCACTCGAGCGTTTGTTTATCAAACCGTGGATGGTCAAGATGCTCTCCAATTGAAATGGTGGAGAGGTTTAGGAGTGGACGGTTTGATAAACAGCGTGAGTGGCGTCGAGAGGCAGCGGAGACGCGGAGGTTCCCACAGCGACCGGTAGGGCAGGTGCGAGGGAAATTGACACATCGCGGGCCAGCTGCGGGCGCAGTTTCGATTTCGTTGGCGTCGCTAATAGTCGCGGATCCAGTTCTCGCTCTAGCGCGCACATCCGCTCGCTCGCTCTTCGCTCTTCCTCGCTCGCGTGATCAAATCTCAAATTCGAACAAAAACCGACCTCCTCCGCCTCCGTAGCAGCCAGCAAATTATTGGTTATTTCGCTTTCTTTTGTTCGTGTTCGGATTTATTCTGGTTTTATTTGTATTGACCTCTAGAGGCGTAATTACACGTTGTCCGAGCACGTACCGTATCTGCCCGGTCCTTCTTTAAATGTGTTATTTATTTGTGAATCGGTATTACATTAATAGGCCAGACGCCAGGGTACACCCTCATTTAATATCGTTATGCCGCTGAATTAGGATGATGGGTGTAATTTGTGCGGTCGTTTCTTACCCAGTTTTGAGGAGTCGAGTAATAAGTTGAATAGAAGACAAAAACGTTTCGTGCAATTTTCCGTCCAATTGCTCGCGTCTAGGGTTGGGAGCGTCGTAAAATAACAACAAACGTTTTTGTGGCTATTTTTTACAATGAGAATTTGCAGTAAATATTGTGTGCCTAGAGTGCACGGTCGCCATAACTCTCCGCGCTCGCTCATTCCCACACATAATTTTTCTAATTCCCTTCCAACTCGACTCTAGAATTAATCTTTGTAAAATGTAGAAAGTAATTTCTCATACTATTTATGAATGGCTACACGACTCGCTATACATATTACATTGCGCTGCCATTGTATCGGCGGGCTACAAATTCAATTCCAATTTATGTATCTCAAATCTGGTATGACGAAACGAACGCACGAAGGACCAACTTTTACTTTATGATATTTAATAGGAACGGAGATCAGTTAGATAGCGCGTCTCCTGATTGTATTTTCGTTAGGCTCAGAACACGCGGTTTATCTTCTAGATTTATTGAACAGATATGATCAGTGTAAGCCTACACCGACTCCGTCTGTACATTACAATATTGCGCTGCAAATGATACAGGAAATATTTCGCTGAATCTTACTAAATATAAACGTAAGTTCCTTTCATCTCGCGAACAATTTCAGAATAACTTATGGCTTCATTGACACGGATTAAACCGTCTATATTTAAATAGGTACCGCTCCATGATAACCTCAATCCTTGATCGTAGATAACAATTCTTATTTATCCGACGTAACAAAAGGAGAAACAAAGACCGCTCCGGAATTAGTCGAGATGAAATGTTTTTATGTGCCTTTTAATTTTGTTTCGCGTCTGGTTTAATTTTATCCGCTGTCGGGATTACCAGCTTAGGAATGTATCCATCGATGCAATAAGAGTAAAAACAACGCAACAACGACGAGAAATAAATAAACTTGGAAACTGGTTGATGCTGAGATTTCTACCATAGGGTTCCCACCTCGCCGGACGCACAAACACCGTGTTCGGTACACGTCATGTGATTACGGAGGCCGGCCAATATTCGTTAACGTGTTTTATAATAATTATACATTACATTAAACCGTTTTAAATTATTTACAAAGATTTACGAACGTAATTAAAGTTCCATTCGTACCGTCAGATGAATGGCAGCCCTGAAAATTTAAACTGATACAGATGAATGGATATTAAATGTTTTTGTGTATAATGTTGTTTGAAACTAGGATGAGTTTTTGCCGGTTATGTAGGGAGCATTGGAGTGCACTGAAAGACTTAATCAATTGTATAAACGGCGCCACCGTAGAATCAAAACAGTGAATCACGCTCCGGGACAATGAGATCTCACGGTTGAATGCGGGCGTCAAATGCCTTAACAGGTCAATTTACTCCGACAACCCTTTCCCACGGTGATAAAGAAACGTTTTATCATCCCATCCTCCATTTAATTACACTTTATCGTTAACACATTAACTAATTACTTTAAAATTTTCGAAAACTAACACTAATTTGTCCGTTAATCCCAAAACCAATACTAATTAACAAGGTATTCTAATTAGTTCCAAAAAATGCTGTTCCAAATTCATAATTACGAATTAATTAGTGTAGTTACGAATCACTCGTACCGAAAAAGGTTGTATGTATGTGCAAAATTTTAATTGATGTTTTTTGTTTTCAGATTCGTTAATAGCGAGGATGACGAAACAGAGTGTTGCTGCTGTGGGGGGTCCTTGGGTGGATGAGGAGCAGAGATGGGGAGGTCCGGGGGGTGTTCACTTGCGACTGGCGTATAGAGTGACCTGCGCCCCCCACTATTATGGAGAGGGGTGCGAAGTGCTCTGCCGCCCGAGGGATGATGCCTTCGGACATTACACCTGTTCTAATGCTGGAGCGAGGGTCTGCAAACCGGGCTGGACAGGCGATTACTGTTCAAAACGTAAGTGTTTTAAACTGTCTTTGTATTTGAAGTACAGGGTATATAAATAAGAAAGGACAGAGAGAAGAAAAGTATGAAGTTTATTTTGTGCAATGTTAGCTCAAAATTTAACCTAGTTCTAGACTAACCAGCAATCTATTTTGTTCCATAGTACTAAAAATTCTAGGTTTATGTGTCTTCGATATGTCACCAAAAATAGCGCTCTAAATTCTAATCCAGATATATGGGCCGCTATATAATTAAGTTCATCCTCATTAACGCATGTTATGGCAACATTTATCCGACATCCTCATAAAAATTAGAGGCCCCTTCCAAATGATGTAATTCCCGGACACACCCGCAAACATTTTGGCGATAAAAATAGAAAAGCGCAAGTACTTCTTTATAGTATTGTAGCGTTAACAGGCGTCGGGTATATTTATTGAAATGTTCAACACGATGTTAAACAATTTCGTTATTTCAGAAATTTAATCTACCATTAAATTAACTGGTCATTAACTAGACTAACGAGCGTTAGGGAATAAATGTAAAAACATTATTAAAACCAACAAAAACTCATATTTTATATGTACTTACTCGTATAAAAACAATTATTTATTACATTCGTTCTTAGTTAATTTTTTCGCTACATTTTAATGTAAATTCTAGAAAAGTCTACATCATAAACTATTCATTAAATTAAAGTAGGCAACCTCGTAATGGTACATTAATTTCTTGATTACCAACCTTTTCGACTAATTAAAGTTTTAATTTTAACAATTCATTCACAATATAACAATAACTGAATACGAAATAAGTTCCCCGGTTCCGAGCTTCACAATCCATTCATAAATACATCTTTATAATAATTGAGTGTCAAAGAACTCATAAAAACATAATCTGTGGGAATTATCTGATTGTGTCCATTAAAGGTGTTGATAACAGAATAATATCTGGAATCTCCAAACTTCACGTCAGAATACGCGTTTAAATAAATAAAGTAGTAATAAATTAATGGACATCTCTATATAAATGGGTTTTAAATAGAAATCTCCGGGACATTGTTATTAGATCGACTGTTAGTTGGACGTATGGCTGGGAGCGTGTGACCGCCGTCGGTCGGTTGTAAACAATGCGCCTGCGCCGGTCAGCTTTCTAATCAATATTTGGAAGGCGTAGCCGGCTAGGTGATCGCAGTGACGTATGTTAAGCACATCGCATTGTAAAACAAAGCGGAGATGCATTGTGGCAGCGGATGTCGCGTCGCAATCTCGGCCGCCCCACCTGCCGCCGTTCCCACACTCCGGCGCCGCAAAAAACAGACGTCAGACAGAGATAGAGCTACGCACCGCTCTAGCGCGCCATCTCGCTCCCGCACCAGGGCTGCCCGCCACCTCCCAGCCGCCACAAACGACCGGCAAATCACAATTTTCTGGTAAAAGTAAACAGCCGATCGACATCCCAAATATTCGAGCCGAACGTGTGAACACCGGTGCATCTCCGATTCATAAGTTACATAAACGACAACTATAAAAGTGTCGGCAACCCTACCTGGCCGGAGTTTGTATCGGCGATTACGAAAATGTAAAAGCGAGAGAAGCGGCCATAAGTAATGAAAACAACGCCGTGGAGTGTAGTGTGGAGGCACGCACACACGCGCCCGCCGCACACAGCCGCGAACCGGGTCAAAACACCTTTAAACGAGAACTGAACACCAATCGAAATAAACTGTGTACTTGACCGTGTCACGAAACTGCGATCGCATCTGCCGAACGGTATCTCGCCTTCTGGGAAAGCTTAACGATCCCGAAAACTTATTTTGCATGTCTGGAGTGCATTATCCCGCAGCGGGCTGCCGCGCCTAATGACGGGGTAAACATCGCGGGATGAAGCCTTAACGGCCGCTTAATTTCGCTTAATTGTTGTGTCGAGTAAGGTTCTCACGAATATTACCTGGTGTGTGATCGCGGGAGCTGCGTTTCCGTTGCCTGCGGGAACCAACCCAGATGTAAAGTAAACATGAGGCGATGCGAGCCGAGGTCCAGGCGAGGCCGCCTTGCCTACGCCTCGAGACCTTGGTCGCAGTGCGGCGCACGCCAGTCTTTCATTAGAAATCGATACTGTTCAATGTTCATTGATAATAATTAATAGCTCTGCAGGAAGAACGTATAACATCCACCCCGCGGCCCTTTCGTGCCCACTTACGAGCCAAATTGGTTTAGAGTGTAATTTTTACTACCGTTCTTACCTTCAAGGGTCGGATAAGTAAGAGTGTAGTGCAGTGAAGTGGAGCGATTTGAAATATAGACAGCACTCAAGCGCTTTGATGTGCCAGCGACCGACCAGCCGGCTCCGTCGAACAACTACATTAACTTTAATTAATCATCACCAAAAGGCCACCAGACCCGATTGTTTTAAAACGCCGTTTATCTCATTTCGCGAAAGTGTAAAAGCTCGTGAAAGCCGGATTATAATCTTTTCAATTTCCTGTGACGAATGAAAAACGTTCACAGTCGCCGTTAGTGGAATGGACGAGAGTGAGTGCCAATTTAGTGGAAGTGGCTCGGGTAAGCGGCTTTGCTCTGCGTTTCGGGGCTTAATGCTGGGGCTTCAACCTTTAATGGAGTCTAGGGAGCAGGGACTAATCTCCTTTACGTAGCTCCGGCTGCGATGCTATTCAAATAGCTTCCAAACGACTTGGAAACGAATGCCAGTTAATTTGCATTTGTAAATGTGAGCCGCGATCAAGATGGCGTGCGTCTAGTATTTTTCTAGTTAGGGGAATAGTAACGGTCGAGAGGCGGTTATGCTCCCCGCGCTATCTGCCCCCTTTGTGTTCGCTCCGATAACTTGCGTATGCGCACCCAACCGACGCGACTTCGCGCAGTAATTCTTACTTCAAAACACTTTACTGCGCTAACTGGTGTACATTGCCGACCCACTATTATGACACAACTATCGCATGCACTCACACTCGGCAGTGCGCTTCGAACTATTCGTTTCAAACAAATTGAAATAGACATTTTAATTGGAAAAATACATTAAGATATCTATGTGTACATGCTTAATTTCGATTATGTTAAGTTGTGTGGACAAAGGGTATATTTTTAGAAGTGTCTTGAATTAAACTCGGTGATATACGTTAGAAGATGACTGGTGTAGTCGCGGCGCGAGCGGCGACCTCGGCCGCCTCTCTCTGTCCTCTGATCCGGGTCTAGTGATGCACCTGCCTTCTCATCCGCATGATTAATAGGTCGCTTCCCTCTCGTAACATATCCATTTAGTATTCCATTGTGTGTGTTGTGTCGCTAACGAAGGTTCTCTTTGTTGCAGCGCGGTGCCTGCCCGGCTGCGACGCGGAGCACGGCCACTGCACCAAGCCCGGCGAGTGCATGTGAGTACCGACCACTTGGCACCTCCGCGCTAACCGCCCCGCCGCGACTCTAAACAATCCCGAGCCATTGTTCGCGGCGGCGCTCATTACCGGCTCGTTATCACTCGACTGACGGCCGCTTGTGTTGTTCCAGTTGCCACAGCGGGTGGGTGGGCCAGCTGTGCGACCAGTGCGAGCGGCACCCCGGCTGCGTGCACGGCACCTGCACGCGCCCCTGGGACTGCAACTGCGAGGAGGGCTGGGGCGGGCTGTTCTGCAACCAGGACCTCAACTACTGCACCAACCACCGGCCGTGCAACAACGGCGGCACCTGCCATAACACCGGCCAGGGCAGCTACACGTGCCACTGCCCGCCCGACTACACCGGCAACGACTGCGAGAAGTCGCGGCTCGAGTGCGACGTGGCCTCGTGCCTGAACGGGGGCGCGTGCGTGCGCGACGAGGGCGGGCGGCTGGCGTGCGCGTGTCCCGCCGGGTACGAGGGCGCGCGCTGCGAGACGCGGCGCGCCAGCTGCCGCGACCGGCCGTGCCGCAACGGGGGCGTGTGCGAGCCGCGCGCCGCCGGCTACGTGTGCGTGTGCCCGCTCGGCTTCGGCGGCACCGACTGCGCCGAGCGCGCCGACCCGTGCGCCGGCGAGCCGTGCCGCAACGGAGCCACGTGCGCGCGCGACGGAGACTCCTTCCGCTGCACGTGCGCCGCCGGCTTCCGCGGCAACCGCTGCGAGATCGACATCGACGACTGCGCCGGCGTGGTGTGCGCGCACGGCGGCAGCTGCGTGGACCTGGTGCGCGGCCAGCGCTGCCAGTGCGCGCCCGGGTTCGTGGGCGCGCGCTGCGAGACGCGCGTGGACCTGTGCCTCGCCAAGCCGTGCGCCAACGGCGGCGAGTGCCTCGTGCGCGACAACGACTACGAGTGCCGCTGCCGGCCCGGCTTCAGCGGCAAGGACTGCAGCGTGGACGTGGACGAGTGCGCGTCGGCGCCGTGCCGCAACGGGGGCTCGTGCCGCGACCGCGTGGACGGCTGGGCCTGCGCCTGCGCGCCGGGCTGGGGCGGCCGCGCCTGCGCCGTGTCGCTGGCCGAGCTGGCGGCGCGGCCGGCGGGCGGCAGCCTGCCGCGCGTGGGCGGCGACGCGGCGCTGCCCGCGGGCCAGCTGGCGTGGATCGTGTGCGTGGGCGCCGCCGTGCCCGCGGCGGTGGCGGCGGCGCTGGCGGCGCTGGCGTGCGTCCGGCGCCGCCGCAAGCGCGCCGCCGCCGCCGCCGACGCGGAGGCGCGCGCGCAGAACGCCGCCAACGCGGGCGGGCTGCACGCGGGCGGGCTGCACGCGCACGCGCACGCGCACTCGCACGTCATCCGCAACACGTGGGGCAAGTGCGAGCCGGCGGCGCCCGAGTCGCAGAACGCGCACAACGCGCAGCAGGAGGAGTGCAAGCGCAAGACGCTCAACACCGAGAGCGCGCGCCTGCTGGCGGCGCTCGACCCGCGCCTCAGCCGCCTGTCGCAGGACTCCGCCTACTGCGCCAACAGGTGCGTACACCGCTCGTCTCATCCCGATGCTTGTGTCACATCTCTGTGATTTGGTTCCTCCCTACTCTTGCCTGTACCCGTGCCTAACGGAGATCTCTTGTTACAGCGACACGTCGTTGGTGAAGCGAGCGCTCGAGGGCGGAGGGGTGTACGTGTTAGACGACCACTGCTTACCGCCGACGTTTGCGACGCAAGTTTAGTGCGAAATAATGGACAAAATAATTTATTTATTGTAAAATGGACGCTCGTGCGAACCAGGCTGTGCGCCTAGTGTAAATATAGAGGTAATTGTATAGTGAACCCCTGTATAGACAGCTAGTTGTAAGCGTTCGATGTATTTATTTGAGTGCGGTTCGTTCGCCGATGTAAATAGGTGTTCGGCGTCGGATCGCGAGCGCCGGGCGGCGGCGCGGGCGGGCGCGGCGACACACGATCTGTGATCTTTATATAAAGTATTATGTGTGCGTCCGCGGGGACCGGCGCGCCGCGCGGGCGCTGCAAGCGATCTCTTAGCACGCGCGTAGGACGGTCCACTACGCGGCGCCGTGCAGCGGTAACCGGCCCTTCCCTGGCGAGTACTGTCCCAACTGTCCCTTCACTATCACTTCACTCCATACTCCACGGTACCGCCTCCCGATGTGATTCCGGACTTGAGTTAGTTCCATTTTTGAACTAATTCGACTTTCGATTTCATTCCACATTGTTACCATCCTTGGAGAAGCTCACACGCCATTGTCTCCCACCGTCCGGAGTCTAGTCGGGCCGCGGTACCTCTAACCTGACGCCTCTGTTCCTGTCCGCTTCCTATCTCTGAGTTATCGCCTGCACGGGTCCCGACGACATAACACTATCCCTCGTATCGACTCGCACCACTAGATACCAAACGTGCGTAAAAACTTATAATTTAGACTTAAAATACGCGAATCATGCGTGAAATCAGTTTGATTATGTTTTGTGATTGACTTATTAAATAATGTTATCATTTGTTCCTATGATTTTAGTATTTCTCAGTTAAAATCTTGTTCAGGTTTTTTTGAAAATCGACACAGATTTTTCCTTTAGTCCGAACACGGGATTTAGGCGATTAGCACAATATAAACGTTCCTGTATTACCGGGCGGCGCGTGTCCCGGCCGGCACCCGGCACCCGGCACCCGGCACCCGGCTCCGGCGACCCGGCACACGCGCCGTGCGACACAAATGTTAACATCACGCACGTAATTAGTCCATAGGTTAAACTCGGTACTTATAAGTAACAATTTTCGAAACCTAAGTCATTTTGTAAAAAAAACTTAAGTTTTAGTAATGTAAGTATATCTCCATTAATGTAAGAGTACTGAATGGTCATTAGGCAACATAGGACATGATTTCAGGTTGTTTTAACTTATTTATTTTAATAGGTACAGTGGTACGTCGATGACTCGCCCCGACACATGGTCGCGATCGTTCACGAACCTGTGTCGCGGCGCTCTCATCGAGGATATGGAATAACTTATGTTAAATTTCTTTTTATAAATGTGTAGATAGTATGTAGTAAGTGATATTCGATTCCTCTTATGTTGCCTTTTGTACTCAAACGTAGAATAAAGAAGAATAATGGACAAAATTAACTATAGAACTATAATAGACTGATCATAAATATTATGTAATGTTAGATGACAAATGTAAGCAACAATGATGTCTACACCACCCAGTCGATATAATAATAGTTTTTGTACTTAATTGATCGCAGTTAATTCAACTTTCATTTTTCTTTTTGACAATGTTTTAATGTTCATAATAAAATTATTATACGGTATACATTTCCGACAATAAAATGACACAATTTTTAATTTATATCGCATCTTATTATTGTGAATTATCTCAATGTTTATTATTTAAATCAATGTTTATTTTTTGAATAGGTTTACAATTGACTGATGATTCTAAATTGACTATTGATTAGCCATCTTTTATAATAAAATCATGAATGTATTATTAGCGCTTCGATGTGTGAGTATACTGGAAGGTAAACGATATGAATCATTCCATTTCTTAGGTTAACTTTATAATTCTTATTTTATCTCTGTATTTTCTTAGATATTTTATTTTGCATGTGTATCCAGTGATTAATTTCATGATTATGTGTTTTAGAAATTACTTTCTGCATTTATTTACTTTTGGTATATTCACATAAATGCTCTTCCTGTATAGAAAGAAAAATGAAAGCAATATTCATAATGTTATATAAAAACCTGCTAATTCCATAGTTTGTATCCGTAAAAGTCATAATAGTTATTGTAATGATATCGCGGTGATATGCAAAGAGTGTTGGAGCGAATGAATAAAATGTTAATAAACAATTGTTTACAAAAGATTAAACATATATTTTATTTTACCTTTAATACCTACCCCTGTTGCAATGCAAAATTTATAATCTTTATTATTATAATCATTAATTAGTCAGTTTACTTCAAATTAAGTACAAACTTGAATAAGGTTTTTCATATTTTATACAATTCAGATCGATTAATAACAACGCCATCTGTGGTGGAATAGCGGAATTTATTGACAAGTTGTGTTATGATTTTATTCGTGATGGAACACTTCATCGATATTGGAACGAAGTTCCTTTTCGCGCGTTGCGAAAGGGGGCTATGGCGAAAAGTTGTAACGACACTATTCGCTATTGAATGTTAAGCAACGGTTGTCGCGATTATGAATGTGATGGGTGGCCGTCGATCTTGAATGTTAAGCAACGGTTGTCGCGATTATAAATGTGATGGGTGGCCGTCGATCTTGAATGTTAAGCAACGGTTGTCGCGATTATAAATGTGATGGGTGGCCGTCGATCTTGAATGTTAAGCAACGGTTGTCGCGATTATAAATGTGATGGGTGGCCGTCGATCTTGAATGTTAAGCAACGGTTGTCGCGATTATAAATGTGATGGGTGGCCGTCGATCTTGAATGTTAAGCAACGGTTGTCGCGATTATAAATGTGATGGGTGGCCGTCGATCTTGAATGTTAAGCAACGGTTGTCGCGATTATAAATGTGATGGGTGGCCGTCGATCTTGAATGTTAAGCAACGGTTGTCGCGATTATAAATGTGATGGGTGGCCGTCGATATTGAATGTTAAGCAACGGTTGTCGAGATCATTAATGTAGTGGGTGGCCGTCAAGCAACGGTTGTCGCGATTATAAATGTGATGGGTGGCCGTCGATATTGAATGTTAAGCAACGGTTGTCGAGATCATTAATGTAGTGGGTGGCCGTCAAGCAACGGTTGTCGCGATTATAAATGTGATGGGTGGCCGTCGATATTGAATGTTAAGCAACGGTTGTCGAGATCATTAATGTAGTGGGTGGCCGTCAAGCAACGGTTGTCGCGATTATAAATGTGATGGGTGGCCGTCGATATTGAATGTTAAGCAACGGTTGTCGAGATCATTAATGTAGTGGGTGGCCGTCAAGCAACGGTTGTCGCGATTATAAATGTGATGGGTGGCCGTCGATATTGAATGTTAAGCAACGGTTGTCGCGATTATAAATGTGATGGGTGGCCGTTAAGCAATGTTTTGCTATTGAATGTTAAGCAAAGTTGAAGTTTAAGGAAAGTTTTGCTTATTCGATATTGAATGTTAAGGAATCGGCCGTCGATATTGAATGTTAAGCAACGGTTGTCGCTATCATGAATGTGATGAGTAGTAGTATGAGATGTGTGAGAGAGAATATTGAGTGTTAAGCAAGGGTCCTCGTCGTCGATATTGAGTGTTAAGCAACGTTCAAGAGAGTGATGGGTGAAAATAAGTATGCATAAAATCTGGTTGAATAAAACAATATTCGTCTTTTTATTTCGCATTGAACAGTGTGGTGTCGCGATGATTATTTTTGTTGATCTACACTAATGAGGAAAACTTTGTTTGGTTGTAATGAAGTACTGGACCGTTTTTAAAAATTCATTCACCATTCGAAAGCTACATTATCCACGATTAACATAGGCTATTTTTCATCCCGAAATTCCCACAGGAATGGACACAACGCAGGTAAAACCGCGGGCGCTGCTAGTACAGTAGAACCTCGATAACTCAAACCTCGGTAACTTAAAAACCTCTATAACTTCAAAAAATAATATGTTCCCTTCCCATCAGAGCCCAAAACCTCTACAACTTAAAATACGCAACCTCTATAACTTAAATAAGTAATCTCTGTATTGGCCCTCAGTAACTTAAAGAAATGTTTCCACAACCTCTATAACATAAAATTGATTGTCAATGAGTCATTTTGAACGAGTGTGCAAAACAAAAGGTTTCGGTATTTATTGCTTGCACGTGTTCACTACATAGTTAAATTAATAACGTAAACAATACATAACGTCACCTATTGTTTGCTTCTTCGAAATTCTTTAAAATTTTGCGGCGGCGGAGCCTTAAGACAACGGCTTACTTGAATAATTTTTCAAATATCTTCCTGACAAAACGTTAACATTGAAAAATGAAAAATGTCATGGAGGAAAGCACAGCAAAGAACGACTTACGATTCTGCTTTGTGCTAATTCTACGGGCACACAAAAACTGAAACCTTTAATTATAGGCAAGTCAAAAAAACCTCGGTGCTTCGCAGGTCTAAAGTTACTGCCCATGGATTATGAAGCTAATAAAAAAGCATGGATGACCACCGAACTTTAAAAAAAAAAGAAAAATTATATATAATTTCTGTATTTTATTGGACCAATTCTGACGCATTAGAGTAAAATTAGGAACAAGGGTACATACATACATATGTACATACCTACCTCTATATTAACCTATCCCTAACATAGACCCTTGATAACTTAAAACCTCGATAACTTAAACTATTTTGTGTTTCCCTTGGACTTTAACTTATCGAGGTTCTACTGTAATAATAGACTTCGTTCCATTCGGATGTCCTTGACACCTCTCAAGTATTTTTATTTTTAAGAATAGCGCCATCTATTAGCAAGTAGCAAAAATATGTCATAAAACTTCGGTGCTATGCTAACGTCAAAGAAACGGCAGAGTATTTAACTTATACAAATATAGTCCTCATTTGTACAAAAAAAGCAGGGCAAAGGTACAATGAGGTGGATAAGGTTTTACTGTCTATATTACCTTCTGCCCGGCTAGTATGTAGCTGAAGACATTACTGATTGTGGTGTGGTGTAGTACCTATTGTAATTGTAGATTAATTAGGTGGAATTAAACAGATTTTTATTAGAACTTTTTATTTGGTTAAATAATAAATTCACTATTTACAAAATACAATTTGAAGTAGTCTTAATTAAGAATTTCCTTACCAAGCATATTGGTAAATTCAACAGATTTTTGTACCTGGCTCACAAACAGTCCACTATTTGATGCCATCAAAATCAGTTCAGTTATTTTAATAAAAATGTATTCCATCTTAATATTACATCAACAAGTGTGATAGACCGCGGAATATCAGTTATTCTAACTCAATCTAGCTACAAATAACTAGAATCTAGGTAATAATAAAGTGTCCATGGTAATATTTAAATTACTAGTCAATATCAATATTAGCAACACCACACAACGTAAAATAGTATTTTTACTTAGTTAAAATGCATTTATGGGGCGAAAACACTACATGTATAAAATGTGTGGAATGACAAACAATGCGACACAAAACCTTACAGTAGTGACTTCAAAAGGAATTCTCTTACAATACATTTTAATGAAACGATGCAATTTGTAACATAGAATAATATTGAAGTCGTGTTGTTAAAACTAGGGGTAACTATAGCTGGTGTGCTAGTCACCGCTGCGGGGGGACCTGTCAGTGCTGGCTCCCCGTTCCTTAGTGTCGCCGTTTTGCCGCGGGGATCCCGACCGGGAGCGGGACCCGGATCGATCCCGGGACGCGGAACGATCCCGCGATCCGGATCGCGAGCGGGATCGAGAGCGTGACTTGGTAGGACGGCGTTCCTCCTCGCGTTTAGGCGATCCTGCTTCTTTGCTTCTAGAGCGAGATCTTTCCCTGTAACGTGTATGGAATTTTAATAAAGCTGGTATGGTTAGTGAGTCACTAATAGTGACTTGTTCGGAGTTTGAACCTGAATCCCAATAATTTATTATAGCTTTTTTTATCATGATTATTAGTCGTTTGTTAATATTATGTTTATTTTTTAAATGATGAATGTAGTTAGTGATAAGTTAGTTATGTTAAGGTCATGAAACTCGTAAAGTGTGAAGGAATTAAACATTATGTAAAATATTGTTGCAATACATGGGAAAATTTTCACGCAGAAATGAAAACTTGAAAGATAGAAAATGTTAGATGACAAAAGCATGAAGTAAACAAGCTTGTAAAAGAAAACACGCAAATTAAACAAATGCTAACTGCCGTAATAGATGCAAAAACTAAACTACGAATAAATATAGAGTAAATAATATCAATGTATACTAAAAATATTAAACAATGTAACTCTCACCTTTGTGGAGCGGTGTCTCTGCCGTTGCAGAAAACATGGATAGAGTTAAAATAATGTTAATTGTGCGATCAATTTTAATGAATTTTGTTAATTTTATACTGTTTGGTGATATGCCGAATGTGGTTGGTATTGTCTGAAGACTACGCCTGTGGCGTTTGAGGCTAGCTTTCCATCAATAATCCAATATCCAATAAAAAAATAACCTAATATTCAAAACTGAATGAGTGCTGTATGGAAAGTGAGCGTCAAACAGGCGACAGTGTTCGGACGGCGTCAATTGACAGCACATTCACTTACTTGGATTCGGCCTTAGGCGATCTGGTTTTTGATCGTGGTGATCGTCCGTTCCGATCCGCAGAGCGACGCTCGGGCGACCGTGAGCGACGCGACTGTGATCGGCGATCGGACTTGCGCGACGCCGACCGCGAGCGCGACTTCGAACGACTGCGATCCCTAAGCGACCATAATCGCAGACCAAGCGCCAAATTTAGTTACATCCAATGCTTTACACTACTCTGAGTCGCCTGTGTACTGAACTTCTGACTAAATTGTATAAAAACTAGGTTTACTGGGTTGACAAATAGACATTTGGTGAACGGTACTTTTTAGTAGAATGTCACAAATTATTGTCTATATTAATTAGTGGTATAATTATTTTAGATTTTTCCACATTATGAAGACTAATATTTTAGCCAACAAGTTTTATACATTTAAAAAGAGAAAAATAAGTAATTATACTCAGAAATCCATGCACATCGTACAGTAGTCAGTCTTAGCTCAGATAGATGAGTCATACATAACATAATGCATCTTACACGGGTATACCTTGCTAATAACAGTGACAGAGTATAAACTACTACACATCAATAAATATACAGTGACAATTACTTACGTTTGTAAATTTTGCTCAGCGCAAGATTTTACATACCTAGCCAAAAATACTAGGTTAATTTCGTACAAGATGTGTCATACATGCTATTACAGTTTTGTTTTAGTTCGAAAATAACTAGGGATTTGCATGCAGGCTGGAGGCGGACGCAAAACTTTTGTTACAAGGAATTTAAAATGTTTAAGAGGCATCACAGAAATAGATTTTGTGTATTATGTTGTTTCTGTGTGTTGTAAAGTACTGCTAAATCTAGAAGCATGTAAAATGATTTCTATACATTTATATTTGCGTAGCCTTGTAATAATTTTTTTACTACTCAAAGCTTGATGGTTGTGATGAATTGATATTTAAATTGTTCTGTAGTTTTCAAAATCGGATCAGTAGTAATGCTAAGTAACAATATAGATCACATACATTTGAGATAAATTAAATAACAGGATATCTTGATTGTGTAGCATCTATTAATCAGAATACATAATTCATTTACGAGTTACCCTCACTCATACAAAATTGGGATAAACTGCATTCATCTCGAAAGTTTAAGGCAAATATTGATGAAATATTTTAAAAGAATTACAATAAAGTATTTCTTAATCAGACTTTGAAATAACCCTCCCATGTCCTTAAACTGTACCCCTTCAATCAGTATACACTTCGGAGTCGCTGCCACACAATCAAGATATTTTATTAACCATTTCTCATCTTACTTTGATCGCGGCGAGCGGGAGCGCGATTTGGCTGCCGGCGACTTGCTCTTCGGGCGAGACTTAGATCTGGACCGGCTGTGGATGAAGAGGTTGTGTGTTTAGATAGGAAATAATTGTGTAGAAGTGGTAGTTGAGTGGATGATATCATCAGTTGAAGTTCTGGCATCAAAATACTTCAGCCCCGAAAGATGGTAAAATGTATAGTATCATCATAAACATTCGTTATTTTTGGTAAGGTTTAAAGCTCGTTTGGTTATTAATATCTCCCATTACAATGCAAGTTTTCCAAACTTACTAGCAGCGTCTATTTTACCTGTGTCCGTAGACATCTGCAATTTCATATCAGTTGAGTGATTGAAACAGGCTGGCGTTCAACAAGTAAACTTCTTAACTATACTAATGTGGTTTTAGTATAATTAGATTACCTAGAGCGGCTACGCCTGCGGTCCCGCGAGCGGCTGCGGCTGCGGCTCGAGGACGAGCGGGTGCGGCGCCGCGACGAGCGACGGTCCTCAACCAGCCGGATGCGGCGCCCGTTCAACTCCGTGCCGTCTAGCTTCTCGATGGCAGCGCGCATATCCGAATGGGTGGCGAACTCCACCACACTGTAGTACAATGTTGATTAATACAGTGTATACCTAATAGTAATTGGTAATCTGAAGTGTACTTGGGTAACGGGAGGGTTATAGAATAGATAGGAATGGAAAGAGTTAAATTACTATTTATCAGCAGAGGGTTAGAAATGGCTGTTGCGTCAACAGCTTTTCGTGAGAGATATTGAGGTACTATGATGTCAAATATTATCGATAGATCGATTAAACTACGCCACGAGCACAAAATGCATATAAAATAACTATTTAATAGCTCACCCTTCATTCCTGTGCTGCTTATGGGCATCAGCGTAGGTGACTTCACCAGCCTGACGCATGTAATCCTTCAAGTCCTGGAAACCAACACTTAGCCTTAGCACCTCACCAAAATAACGACATTTCATCACTTTTCAAAAGTCTCGTCAGAATTAAGTTTATCATCAAGGTTTTCAGCCCCGAAAGATGGTAAAAAATACGATATCATCATTTAAAAAGACTTTTGTAAAGTTAATTTACCTGAGAGAGATCTAATGAAATGAGTGAGAAATAAACGGCCTTTCACGGCTGTTACGTAAACGGGTGCCCATTGGTGATCATTGTTTAGAAAATATCATTGTGGGGTGCTGTTTGATGCGGGATCCTGGGAGAAATATCTTTGTTGAGAGAAGTTTGGTCTGGAATTCTTTACGTTTTGATCCAGGATCCGAGGGGACTTATCCTTGATGGGTGCCATTTGGTCCAGGTGCATCTTTCCAGGGGATCGGATGGTCATTGCCGGAGTCTACTCGTCATGCCATCGGGTTATCATTGACTGTAATCCTCTACCAGAATTCTATCTGCCATAGAAGCCGTATGCTGCATTGATCTTCGTTTCCAATCATCTCAAATGTGTGGTCTCATTGTTTGGGTGAATTTTGCTCCTTTGAGGGCCCGTCCTGGCTTGTCATGTCTTTCCTCAGGCTTTCTTCTTAGTCTCCATAGCTGTTGAATCAAGAATATCCTTGCTCCGTCTTTTCCAGATGTCACGAAAGTCCAGAAATCCCCTCAGCATGGATCCTCTGCCCTCAGTCTGTACCTTTTTCCAATCCGCCTTTGCCGCAATTTTCATAAACAATGATACCATTTACGAACCACCGCCTACCCAAAGCCGGTCAAGCAGAAATAAAAGTTAAAATCTGACCAAAAATGTTCACAACATTGACTGTTGTTGTGAACACGAACATAATATACAATGGGATGGAATTGTTTTGAAATGGGAGTGTTGTACATAAACGTTGTTTATGTATTTTCCTTGTTGTGCCCCCCTGACAAGTTTACCTTGCGCTGTGTCCGGGTCGGAACGGGCGGGACGGGCGGTCGGACGGGTGACGGGTGACGGTCCGGACGGGCGGACGGGGGCGACTAGTCTGCTCCGCCTCCACTGATACCTCCTAACATCAGACCACATCTCACACACCAAGGATCGACCACTGATCCAGGCACCGACTCAGGGCACGAAACACGACACCTTCTGTTGTTTTTAAAACATTATATTCTATAAGCTCGCAAGTTATTCTGTACAAGTGTATAGTTAATTTATAAACAAAATAATGTATTTTATATAAATAATAATTAATGTTAAAGTTACTTTTATATAATAAAATCAAACTATAAACAATATTGTGACTACTTTAAAATAGTAAATGTAAGTTTTACGTTGATTTTGATATTAGTAAAGCAAAAATAATGTGTGAAGTTTTGACTCCATTGTTGGTCCATCCATCTATTGGGTCTGTCATCTGTGGCTTCCTTGAACATCTGTGGTTTGCTTTGACATTCTCATCTGTGCCCATCCTTGGTCCGGGAGTCCTGGGTGAGTGGTAAGCCTCACTTGTCCTGAGTCATCAGTCGTCAGTGGTAGCGATAGTGTGCCCTGCGATGCCCTGGGAGCGGTAGCCTCTCAGTCTAGCGGCCGGCCCTCAACCACAACGTCCTGGCTCCTGATGATATGATGTGATGATGAAGGGCCGAAGGTTCTGATCCTTACCTGCCAACTAATGCGGCTCGACAGATTCTCCACGACCAAGCGATACTCCGTCCGCGTAGGAGGCCCGTATCTGTAATTGCCTTCGCTGTAGAAAAAAATAACTGCGATCAGATAATAATCTTAATAACAGTTATTATTACTCGTTAACTAATTCAATAGTTTTTTAAGAACAAAGTCATCAGAATAAGATTCATAATCAAGGTATTTCAGCCCCGAAAGATGGTAAAAATATGATATCATCATGTAGACTTTGTATTTTAACAATAGTAAAGTTTCAAATGTACTTCAATGTTTTAAGGTGATAAGTATAACTGATAGAATGAATGTAAATATAATACTTATCAATAAATACATTGATAACTACTCAAGTTTATATTATTATACACTTGTATAAAAAATCAAAAGCTATACTATCTAAATTATACAACTCAATTAATTAATTTAATGGGTTATAGATAACGACAGAAACAAACCAAATAGGTCACAACAGTGATACAAGCAATTATATGCAGTGGATCTTGGTAACCAGCTAGAACTAGAAAATATACATAACACATGCTTTGCCCAAGTAATCGAAAACGGAAATTTACGGATACACTCGCTTATATTTTCATATTTATCTGACGTTTCGGCTCACAGAAGACTTCTGCGATCACGGTTCCTGTAAAGGAGCCGAAACGTGGGATAAAAATATCAAATGAAAGTAAAGTGTATCTGTATATGTAAAAAAGGTTAATCTGGCCAAAATTCGTTAGGTTGGATAAATGTGGGGTTATGTCATACTCAAAAATCTGCAAACTCTACCTGTATCGTTAGCTAGAATGGTAGTAATGGAACGAGGCATGTTGTTGGATTAGGGTACATATGCTTGCAGATGTTCCAAAAAGCATATACTCCTAGCTTACTACAACAAGCAAAGTGGGGCAGTGATATTATTGCCCCATCTGCTTAAACTACTAGTGTTAGCTAGCCGGATGAGTCCTTTTTATGATGGTTGGATAGGCTACGAAGGCTACCATATCTTTAGTATCAGGTATTATGCAAGGTTCCATTCTGCTGCTAAAACATCTGTTATTGGGTTAGCTATCTAGTAGGATGTTCAGTGTAAACAAGAAATCTATTAGTGTTAACCAGCAAAGATGTGCAAAGATGAGTAGTCACCATTTGATGTTAGAGGTTACCACCAGATGTTAGCCAGTGGAAGGTGTGGAGAAATAACTTCCCAATCAATGGTTTAGTGGTGGTATATAAATGGAAGGTGCACAGATGTGGTATAATATTATCCCAACAAGTGTCAAAAGACGTTCAACAGTGGAAGACGAGGATAAAAATTAGGGTGGTATAATGCTCCCAACAAGTTTCAAACAACACTAGACAGTGAAAAAGTGATGGTAAATGGGACTGGGTGGGTATATTCCCATCAAGTGTCTACAATGTCAATGAGGATATTAGCCAGTGTTGGGATCGCATGGTGGTGTATACAGACGTGTCGCGTTTCTGCGGCGGGCGGCGCGCGGGCGGCTGGTCGCGGCTGCGCCACCGGTCCGAGCCGCGAGGCACGCCCCGGGCGCGCTCCACCGACACCCTACAACACGCATGGTGAAACTCACTCGTATCGCGAGCGGCCGCGGTCCCGCTCGTAGTAACGCTCGCGGCGGTACCGGTCCGCGCTTCGGTCGATGCCGCGGGCCGGCTCCACCACCACCCTGCGCAACACGCATACCATTACCGTCTGAACACAACTATGCCAGCCCTCACACAACACTCGCTTCTCTGTTCTGACATACTATTGTTGTTAATTTATTGGATATGTATGAGGTGTTGTAATTTGACTTGTCTTGAAATTTAAATGTAGATTTAGCAAACAAAGTCATCAGAATAAAGATCATAATCAAGGTATTTCAGCCCCGAAAGATGGTTAAAATAGGATATCATCATTTAGACTTTGTTGGAAATATTTTTTTACTTGCTTTACAAAGAGATAATCACATAGTAGAGGGGAAGGTTGAGGAAAGTAACATTTCATTAACATAGTTCTTTCACATTCATTTCATACATTCTAATGCTAACTAACAACAAATATCCATTCTGTACAAATCTCACACAAATATATGTGGAGCCGGCATGAAAGAAATCATTTTATTAGTAATCAATATAAAAAAATTTACAGTTAATACATACATACAGCTTGTGAAAAAATCTGGACATAATCCAGAAAAATACATGTTTTACTAGCAGTGCCCCTGGGTTTTACCTACAACATACCTCCGGTATCGAATAAACATAATATTTTCTCCAAGGTTTAGTCTCAGTTCATCACGGTCCAATAGTTTGGGCATGAAAGTGTAACAAAACAGTAACTTTCCTTTAAATTACTATGAATTGTGGCTAACTATTTAGCATCATAGAGATATTAATAATACTCTAGTTTATTTTTCTATGCCAATTAATTATTTTGGACATTAAAAAGATCATTAATTAGATAATAAAAGAGCTTTCTCTTTCATACATTAATAATAATTAGACTAATTATTTCCTACCTTTCTCCTAATAATTCTTTGCCATTCAGTTCATATACAGCATCGTCTGCATCTCTATAATCTTCAAATTCCTGAGGAGAGAACATCTATGTTCAAAAAAGTTCATATTTTACTGAATGGTGCTTTAACTACAAATGCCTACAGACTATAATCAATATAGCTAATATATACCTAGATTTTGTTGTAATATGACCATGTCCGAGACATTATGTTTGGTTTTACAGCTTCAAACCGTCTTCGAACATAATGTGTTTGTTTATGAAGTAAATTATTCCTATTTATTATTCTATGTCCAAGGTAGGAACTATAAAAATGTAATAAAATGTAAACTTACAACAAATCCATATCCATTTTTGATGAGAATGTCCCTTATCCTGCCAAAACCTTTGAAGAACTTCTCCAAATCTCTGTCTCGCACCCCGAAGGGGAGGCCACCTACGTATACTCGGGAACCCACCATTTCTACTGCAAATAAAATGAGGAGTTACCATAAACTAAACGTTATTATGATACTGAAACCAATTAAAATACTTTATTTAGGGTCCTACCTACTAACTAAACAAGTCGAGTAATAATTGAGCGAACGCTAACAACTAACCTCGAAAAGAACGATAGGAATTGTTAGGTACCTATTGATAAAACTTATCGATTATGATAAGACATTTACCTAGTTAAAATACATTGTGAAATGATTTTTTTCCTTCATGATTGAGCAAATAATATCTAAACATCGACATAAACCAACTACACTGCTGATGTGTCTCCTATAAATACAACCAAACAATTTTATTTTGGGTTAATTCAACCGGATCGCATGATGGCAACCAGCTCAAAATCTGTGACATCAATAACAAAACAGTATAAAATAATAACAAAATACGCCGGTTACGTACTTTATAACCGAACTGATAAATACAATACACTAATATTGCCGTAGGTATGTTTATTACGAGGAGAAATAAAACGCGGACATAAGTTTAACAATATGGCGGGCGGTCGTGGCGGCACGGCATTCAATAGACGGAAGAACGACGCGCGACTAACCAAGACTACTTAATTAACAAGTTAAATAAAAACCGAACTTACCTTATTTCTACAGCAATCCGGTATATAGTTTATTAGTCAATTATAATAAGCAGGGTTCTTTATTTATTCTTAATTTCAATCAATAAAAATATATTTCACAGACACGTGCTCTATTTTCACCGCTTGCAAAATGAAACGCCGGAAATGGGTCAAATGGGTAGAAAATAGTAGAAATGGAAAGGTTGATGGTAGATTTCATTCATTTGACAAACAAGGTTTGAGTGTAACGACGGTATTGCTAGGTAATTCCAATCAAAAATTACCGATTTAATATAATTTTAGTTATTATTAACCTTAGAATATATACGGCTATAGAAGTAGTGAATCTTACGTCATAATTGCTAGAACGGTCAAGAGATATTTAACTTCGCCCAGGAAAGAATGAGACAGAACTACTAATCGTGCATCCCTTTCGCGTAACCCATTATTTTTACTGTCACAAGTTAAAAGTTGTGACATACAGTACAAGTGATCGCTATTCTGTTGTTGTGCCAGTGTTATAATTTAAATTACAGTGTGTATTTTATGAGATATAGACTCCATTAGTTAAGATTGTGCTAAAAACAAGTTTACGGTATGGTTGGATGCAGTGTGTTAGGCTGCCGAAAAAATATATTGCTATCTAAAAGGGGCACGCGAACGCTACTTCTATAGCCGGTATATATTCTAAGTTATTAACTTTATTTCCATACTAATAATAAACCATACTTCTAGGTTTGTTTGCATATTTATTATAAAATATAGCAATAAAAATAAGGTACTAAAACATTCCGTTAGTAATTCATTATTACCATAAACTGGCTATACAGGAAGTTGCTCGATCCAGTTACCAGCATAACATAATTTCCAATAAATTGTGCAGATTTTTCTTACCTTATTTGAATGCGTTAATTGTGTAAAAACACAAAATCAAATAAATTTTGCCTTAATTAATCTATAAATATAAAAATTAATGCTACTTTTCGTTGTAATTTTATAACTTAAGAACGGCTCACCTATCCAAACTAAATGTTTAGGATTTGTTTTGAATATTTACCTAGTAGATGGTTTATGTGAAGTTTGCACAAAATCGGTCGAGCGGTTCTTATATTCCCATGGAAGCCGGCACAACGCGGGTAAAACCATGGGGCGCAGCTTGTTATTTAGATAGCAAATCAAATTGGTTTCAATCAATTTAAAATAGTTATTATCTGTTTCTCTAAATTTAGGTTCTTTTCTTTACCTGATCTACTAAGCAATGAGAAAAATGTTTTTTGTAACTTTTTACAAAATGTAATCTTTTCATAATATTTTTTAATTGAGGATAATAAACAAAGAAAACACAAAATAATAATCAATTATTTATTTCCATTCCAAAAGCCAACATGCCATTAAGCAATCATAATACCTATCCAACACATTTTTCAAAATATTAAATGCACAATCATAGCATGTCCTTTCTAATACGGCTACGTAATTATAGAAATATGACACACTAGAGGGCATTTTCTGCCTTTAAAGTTAAATTAATTCAACTAAAAATACTTTCGCTGTGGTTTATTTATTATTATTACAAAATTATTTAATTTGATAAATGTAAAAAATTATGAATATGTAAAATCCAGTGACATTTGTTTGGAAATTAACGAAAAACTAATTTTGAAACCACAGAGAAAGTCAAGCTAGATTGCGTTACATTTATTTAAAATACTAATTATTTAAGAATAGCAACATTACACATTACATTCATACAGGCAGTCTATAAATGCGATCGTTGCCAAAATTCACTCATTAGATTAAAAATAAAAATGTTGTGTTATTTTTCAACCCGTATTTTAGTCAATACATTTTTGTCGTGTTGATAATAATGATGTGGTTCGCTTCATTTTCAAAAGTAGGTACAACAAAATTATTGCTTTGCAATACAAAATAATATAATAATTCTCAGATTCGCGAAAATAATAAATGGAAATAAGACAAAATGATACATAATTTTCATTAGATGTTTTCAATATTTAAATGTATTATAATAATTATATTATAAAGTTACTTACATACATGTTTATGTAAATAATAACAATAAATTATAAAGTCAATAAGTTAAGATCAACTTCAAAATATAAATGATAGTGGAGAAGATTTTCAACATATTTTTTGATGTGATAAAAGTTTTTTTTAAACTCAGATATACTTTTTTAAATTCATATATTTTTCTATCTGGTACATAAATTGATATAAGTAGATGTTACTTTCTCAGTCTTCTAATACTAGTTAAGTTTTGTTTTAAGGCCACATTTTTAAGTAATATATTTCTAGCCTCATTACTTTCTTAGAAACATAAATAAAAATCGTTTATCTAAAACAAATATAAAAGAAATATATATGTTTAATATTGATTAGAATGTCACAATATATTTTAATGGCTACAAGAAACCAAAATGGTTTCCATTCTGATGTGTTTTATTCATTCTTCATTCACTCTTAACACTCAAACCAGATTTAAGTAACACTATTAATTACTTGTACTTAAATAGGCATGCTTCTATTCTACTCGCAAACTTACGATTGTCAAATTGTTAGTATTTATTAATTGAATACTAAATTACTAACTAATTTGAACGACATCTGATACAGATGAATTTTGACCATTTGAACATTCTCTTCTCTATGAGCAATCAATTATTGTGTTATAAAATCATTTTTTTGACAGTTAGTTTACGTTTAACAAACAAATCTAATATTAAACTACTGTCTAATTACCATTTCTTAGATATTGTTTACTTAATATTAAGATTGTATTTTTGGGGAATTTTCGTCGTAGGTACAAAATGATAATGTTAGTAATGTCAATCTCAAAAATACTTAACGTCAATCTTAAATGTCAAAACATGAAACTTTTCTATCAAACCGTACGTTAGTAACGACAAATTGCTTATGCAATGTCCACACTACCGACCACCATCGACAGATGATAAACACAAAACGTTTTTAACAAAAGTCATAAAATGGTGATAAAATAATTCATATTTGAATTAATCAATCCATTTATGTCATTAAGACTACAAATCGAGTGCTAAGCTAAGTTAAAATAGCAGTTATCGCCATTGGGCGAGTTTGAGGTTTTCACCGAGTCCCTCTAAAGTGAAATAGCTTTCTCGAGCTAATGTTATCAGTCGTGTTTATGAACACGATTGTGAGGTTGTTCAGACTGGTGGAGGTCCTCGGACGTAGCGGAGCTGAGGCGTGAGGGTCTGAGCCAGCGAGTTGAGGGCGTCGCAGCAGCGAGGTCGTTCCACCAACCAGGCTGCTAGGAGTAAAGCAACGAGACACAGCTGTATCGGAAGCGAAGAACGAAGAACTCTCCACAACCAGCCGCCTCGCGGACTATAATCGGGGTCACCGGCCCCTGTTTTGTTGCCAGCAACAGTAGCGATGGTGTGTGCCCTGAAACAAAGAGTAATGGTTAAATGTTGCCATGAAAAATAGTAAGTGAATTTCGTAAGAAAAAAAGGGTAAATATTGCCATGGTTAAAAAATAAATGTGCGTGAATTTTATAAGAAATATGATAAATGTTGCCTTGATTAAAATAAATAAAGTAAACATTACAAAAAAGAAAATGTTAAATGTTGCCATGATTGAAAATAAAATTGGATGAATTTCATTACAAAAAGAAACGGTTAAAAGTTGCCATGTATAAAAATAAAAGTATTGTAATGGTTGTCAACTTACGATACGTCATCTAGTTTCAAATCTGGAATGCTTTGCTCGACGAGTGCGCGGCACGACTCTTGCAACGAACGGACTTCATTCTCAGTCTGTTCCATGCGCTGTAAAGAACAAGTATTTTAAGATACCTGATAAATAAAATGAACTCACACCTTTATTATTCCCATTCCACCATTTACTGAGTTGAGAACAGTAACTTCGAGTCGGTGTATGTCGAATGTAAGAATTAAGACCGTCCATTGGCCTCCGACGATTCAAAATACTTGAAAATACAATTTAAATGCCACTATCGACCACCCATCCAAGTAGAGGCCGAGCTGTACGTTGCTTAACAATTGCAATGAGCTAACATCGCTTACTCAAACTATGCCACTGCTCAATACGCCATTAGGTTCATTCCGTTAGTGGCCAACCCTGCTGGCGGAGTTCTTAGACCGCCTAAAGGCCTCCGACATGGTCTGACGATTGAAACAACCAGGACCGACTATTTAACGTGCCCAACTTATAAGTCAGTAAATAAGTAAGTAAGTCACTAACGTAAGTAAGTTTACCAATACGATTTTTCGAGCATACCTTAGCAATAGTCCTATGCGCTGGTGAGTTGGGCGCCAGCGCGGCCTGCAGGCGCCGCGCGAGCTCCCGGAGCGCGCCCAGGCGCTTGGCGCGCCGCCCCGCGCCGTCGCTGTCGCCGTCCGAGATGCCCGAGTCCGACAGGGAGTCGCATGTAGAGCTACCCTGTGGGGGAGAGGGTTTAGTGTGGTGTTTTAGGGTGGAAAGAAATGTACGACTAGACTCTTAAGGGGTTTTTTTATTACTGTGTAAATTACGTCATATTTGAAAGTAAAAATTCTTGTTCTAGCTGTTTGTCGCTAGTCTAACCTAAGTGTAATAAACTTAATAAGGAATCAGTTAACGGTCATTAAAACACGAATATATAAAAAAAAGTTTGTCCTACAAAGGCCTCTCATCTCACTAAATAAATCAGTACACATGTTCAAAGATATTGTAATCCCACCACCAAGCAGGGTTATCATCATCAGCAGGTCTACATCTTTACTAACCTTCTTAGTGTCGACGAGCGAGGCCGCCAGCAGTTTGATCTTTGCGGCGACCTCGGGCGGGTGCTGGTCCCTCGCGCGCAGCGCCTCGAGCGCCGCCAGGTCCCCGCGCAGGGCTCCCTGCAGCTCGCGCAGCGCGCTCTCCCACTCCGCCCACGCGGACACCGCCTTCTCTAGCGATAGGAGCTCCGTAGACGTCCTGGAATCGAGAAGGATGGTGTAATGTTGGTGTTTTGTACGTAGTAAAAAAGGTTTATTAAGCAATGGGGAAGTTAAGCAAGGAGTAATGATTTTAATTTCTGTTCTGTTGGTTACGTTGATTTATGATGTACATATATAATTCTTTTCTACTGTACGTCAATGTCGCTGAACTCCTCCTTAACGGCTGGACCGATTTGAATGATTTTTTGTATGCGTTTGGGTGGCACCCTCGATGGTTTACATTCACACTGGCGACATCTATTGGGTCGCGGGTGGAACTACCGCGCTGGACAGCTAGTATAATATAAAGATATATACATACCTCTGATGCGCGTCATCCCAGGCCGCCAGCAGAGCCGCCAGGTCGGTGGCCAGGCCGGTGTCATCGGCCTCCAGCTCGCCGAGCGCGCGCCGCACCGACACCGTCAGCTTCAACATCGACACTTTACATTCTAGAAGACGGGAGAGACGCTCCTGGAAGAGAAGAAAAGGCGTTTGAATAAAGAAGATAAGTTATGTTATGTTGGGGCCAAGAGCCAAGTGACCGGAGTAAAAGGAGTAGAAGATTTTTTGTTTGAAGATTTGCTTCTAAGCAAACTTATTTTCCGTTACCTATAGAAAGAGTAAGAATTTTAACACCAACTTTTCTGAAATTCGTCTATTTGTAAGTAATTTAAAAAAAGAAAATGCCTGTAATGTCCCACTGCTGGGCACATGCCTCTCACCACACTGAAGATATCAGTACAGTGAGACGAAGGATTGTATGTAAGTACGAGTCAATAAATTGTAGATAACTTGTTTCCCATAAAAAATAAGTAGAACAAAATTTATATAAGTATTCTTTCGTTTACTTAAGTATATACGTGTAGTGTAGCAGGACAGAGCCTTTTAAAAGACTGAAGATAATAAGGAAGAATTTATAAATCCTTTTTGTAACCTTCATTAAACTCAATAATGTAAGTTTACGAACAGAAGTAGCAGATCAAAATAATCAAATCCGCATAAAAACATTACACTCCGAACAAATTCAATTACAACCCGACCAAAGTGGTTATAAACTTAATAATTTTCCACTAATATGCCATTTAAATAACTTTAAGATATGATTTTAAACCGAGTATTGTTCGTATAGTAATATCAAGGATAATAACATGTAGTTTCTTCTCACGCAATATAAGCAATTACCACAAGTAAAGCCGTGACATTTGCGTCGAATGTAACTCGACACTCGTCCGAAGGTCCTCCGACAAACATTTGACGTGAGTGAAGCCTTAACATGTCCTTACACGATTCCGCTCCAGTTATTCGCTTTTGTTTGTTTTTAATTGACACATTTTTTGTATGAAAAAGATTTTAGTGCGCGTTTTTGCGTCGAAAACTACTAGCGATCGTTCTACAGTTTTGAATTTCGAATCCATGTTCGCGCGTTATGTTATGTCAGATGTCAGTTTAGTTTTTTTTTGTAAGTAACTAAAGAGGTTTGTAATTGAAATATAGTACGGTCTATGCATGATTCATAAATGATATCATTCTTATTTTAAACTAATAACATACATATTATCATAAATCATAATGATGGTCTACGTTCTTACAACTATACTGACCTTCAACTCCTCAATCCGTCTATGCAGCTGAGCCCTAGTGTGCGGCTGAGGGGCGCAGTCCCCTGGCTCGCACACATCGTCCAGGGTCTCCCGGAGCGCCATGATCTCCCTGCGAAGACGCCTGGCGCCTCCACGCCTGGTGGCGGCCGCGCGAAGAGCTGACCATCTCGCTGAGACGGCTGTTGACAAAGAGAAGAGGTGGTTATGAAAGATGTTGGTATCAAATGGTTTATTATAAAACTTAATACATTCAAATACCTAATGAAAATAAATTGATAATAGACTAACGAAATGTATTAATAGAACTTCATGGGACCCAACGATAACAGATACCAAGTGGTCTTACGAAGTCTATTTAAGAACAATAACCGAGTTTTTTACGAAATTACCTTATAATATGAGCGTCGTAAAATCAAAGACCTAAAGCTAAATGAAATAACCGCAATGTAACCAAAACTCTTTTCAACAACCCAATTCAAACGTGGAATCCAAATGATAGAGTACATCACCCTATTCGATTCTTAAAAAACATCAAAAGGATTGCCATAATAATAAATGGCTACAAGTATAAAAATACATTTTGTTTACTGGCAACTGTTGCATTGTATTTAGGGCGGGAAGCGCAGTTTGGTGGCAGTGGGTTAATGTGCATTGGTGTAATGCCAGGCCAGGTGAAGAGGTGCACTATCATTGCTATTAAGGTCGTTATAAATAGAGTTAGCAATAGTAGTTCGGGCCTTATCATAATATAGATTAGGAGCCATTTTTTTGTGTTGATACCTTTTGTGGAATAAAAAAGTTTTTTTCTGGTAAAAAATATTGTGATTTCAGTTCCAAATATTCAAATTACTTTAGCTTAACTTAAACTATATCAACAAAGGAAGGTAAATATGAGAACATTGTTCTGTAATGTATGCAATTACTATGGGAATTTTCTTTCATAAGAGACTATACTGCATAATTACAAAACTCAGTTTGCTTAGATTCCAATTAAAACTGGTGAAATCTAGCAAAAAGTATAAAAGAATAGAGCAATAAATTACATTTACGAATGTAAAACGACGTTTCCCAAAACAATGAGAATGTGTTAGGAGCATGAGATTAGCAACAGTACATATTTGCACCTCAGTGATTCAGCTCACTGCTGATGTGATTGTACTTGGATTAGTGAGTCATTCTAAGTAAAACAAGAAAAAATATAAATGGTGCCATCCTGTCGAAATGCCAGGAATTCAATGTAGGAAACCTAAATGAGTAATATATTTGGCAGAAACCATGTAACGTTAAATGGAGGAGCTAATTTTTAATTTTATAAAGGCTCGGTGGTATTTGAACGGTACATACTTTAATGCCAAAGGCATAAAAATAAATTTTGAATTGATAATCCTCTCCACATTATAATTGTAAAGTGACTTACAATAAATGTATGTTAAAATCTTTCACTTAATGAAAAACTATTTTTCTCTTGTTTATTTTAATGTTTGTTAATTAGTAAAGTTTCGAATCTTTTTAAAGAAAATGGTTAGAAGCTTGGAAAGTGTAGAAGTGATTTCCATAAACAAAACGTAAAGTTAAAACTGTTTAGTTAAATGTTTACATTTCGAATGAAGTGGTGAGATCTCGTCTATTTATGGAAAAAGAAAATGTTGTCAGTTACAAAAATAACAAGGAAACGATGCGAGAATAACCGGAGGTGACATAGTTTATAATTAAAAGAAAAAAGTGGTGCTGAGTGTTGCCATAATAAATAAACGACGTTTTGAAAAGAGAATCAAGAAAAATCCTTTTAAAAATGTTGTACGTCAAAATAATTACATATTGTGTTTTATTTTCAACAAATGCATTTCTTTTAAAAGCTTTTTTAAGTGAGCAATTTATAAGAATTATTTCGAAACAAGAGACAAGATAATTGTACAAAATTATCCTCTACAACACAAACCAGATCCAAAAACTGGATTCGACAAAAAACTGCACTGATTCAGACTGAACCGAATCAATACACCTCCTTTTTAGTGGACGGAATTTTAAAAATGGAAGACTTTTTCCTTTCTTGAAGTTTAAAGTCATGAAGCACGAAAGAGCTTTAAATGTTAAGTTGCACTACTGAGTACTGATTTTTTGAACAAAGAACACATTAATGTCAAAACGCTGGTCCAATGTTCTTTTTTCAAATAATTTGCTAATCCAGTCACAATTGTTGTAACTGCATCGTGGCATAGGTACCCGTTATGCTGGGGCCACACCTATGCCATATGCCATAGAATATGACATTAACCGTAGGTGTAGCCACGACTATGCGTCATAATTTGACAATAGCATTGACAATGCCATTTGGCGTATGCGATAGCTCGAGTGGCGGTACATCAAAGAGATGAATGCGAGAGTTAAATGCATGAAGCGGCCACACTACGTATTGTCAGTGTGCGTCGAGAGCGCAACGGGTTCGGACGTATTTGCTTATTACGACGGATTTGCCTCAAAATCGCACGTTTTTGTCTATACGTGGCTATGGCGACAGAGTGGAGTAACAACAAAATTATTACTTTTCTTGAGATTCTGCAAACATGGTCTCTTTATTCGATAATGATTTAATAAAGTCAAATAATATAAATTAACTCTCATGAAATATAGAGCTCTGTCGACGTCCATCTTGCCTGAATTGAAGTAAATTCAATGCCGTTGTCAATGTCAAATTTTTCCAATAAATGAACATTGACATTGACAGTTTAAGTGTAGCCACCCACTATATTGCATTAAAATTATTGCATTCAATGGGCATTGACATTGAGCGTAAGTGTGGCCCCAGCATTAGAAAAAATAGGGATACCGTATATTTGGTGTTGAAAACGTCAATCCTTTGAAAACCAAAAAGTTAATACTTTCATAGTAATCCCTTCACCCCGTTACCAACAAATTTAAATACAAATCTATCATCTAAAATTAGATTTAAATAATGCTATTAACCTTTTCTCTCCGTTTCAAAGTTATAAACCAAACGGTTACATAAATTAACATCTTAACGTGGTCCGGACCGGTTAGGGAGGAAGCTGTAATTTCTAACATTATCTCTACAATTTGTAGCTAGCGGATATTCCATATTGATTGCAGAGAAAAACATATTGATCCCGTTTGAGGTAAAAGGGGATCTTGGAAACAGATTTGTTGAATAAATTAATGGAGTTTAATATCTCTCAGAACTAACGTTAATAATATCAAAGGATGTAGTGCAGTTAGGTTTTGTTATGGCAATACCGAAATTGGTGTCTATAATTAAACGTTATTTTGTAAACAAAACCCATCTTTTAGTAATACCATAATGACGTGGCATAATATAAATCAAACTAACTCTATTAAGAAAAACTTTTTTAAGGCAACACTAAATGATAAACGTCAGTCAAAATATAACACGGAAGTCAAGTTCCATAATAATTTGAATTCAAACTTGGAACATCGCGCATATCCTGACACGAAGTATTCATAATTCAAAACTCATATAGGGAAAACGTTGTCATTATGAACTTAAATAGTCTTTACGGTTTAGTCTATGCCTAAAATAGTGTTTAAAATGTCAGTGGGTCCATGAACTTGCGTTTGCGCATAATACTGGTAATGTCGAAGTCAACGCTCTACTCGGAGTCTAGACATCTGGCTTGTCTAAAGTCTAGATTTGAAAATAGACACGAAATGCACGCAACGATATCGTTAATTTAGGACATGGTGAACGGAGATGTTGTTTATTTGTCTTTGAAAACAATTAGTAGAGTTCAAGTGAAGTATGCTTACATGATAAAATGAAATATTATTAATTTTATGAATGCGTCTGTAAGTATACAGACAAAAATCACAATTATAAATATGTCAAATCAAATGAACTTTTGGCACATACATATTTTTAACTATCTCAAAACAAAACGACTAGACCCATTTAACCTTTTTACTGCACACCAATTACATATCGTCCAACCAAATAGTTCTTAATCTAATTATGACATTACTACAAACTACAATCTTATTCGAATTTCGAACCCAAATGCCGAACAGTTTCGCATTAATAAATAGAGATGTGATTTGCAGGAGATGACTTTGATTGTCACATCCTCTAGTTAGAGGTACGGTCAGGGAAATAGGCTAACGACTATAATAGTTAGTTGTTTTGCTGGTTGTACTTTTGGTGAATGTCAATAGTTTAACGAAAAAGAGAGAATTTTGGAATTATTAGTTTGTATGAATTTTACGTGCAGAAACTAATATTTGTGCTTGTGGTATAGCTATCGTGGATAGTTCATTGTGATTGTTAAGCACCGTGCAGCTCGGTCCCTTGGATGGGTGGCTGATAGTGGCATCTATCTGAGCGATACTGTGCGTTGGAGGGTACGCTAAGTCCCGGTTGTTTCAATCGTCAGACCATCTCTGAGGTCTTGAAGCGGTCTAAAAAACTCCAACACCAGTGTTGGCCACTGACCTATTCCAAGTGAATGAATGAATGTGAATCTTTTTTATATTGTGTCGCAATACTGTTATCTATATATATAAAACAAAGACGGGTTTGTTACAACACTTATAACTCGAGATCGGCTGGATCAATTTTCATGGTTTTTGTTTCGTTGGATTTGTCTCCGCCCTGAATAGCAGAATACATTTTAAAAACAATGAAAACTTGGAATAAAAATCTCAAAATTCCCACGGGAACGGGGGCGCTGCGGGTGAGACCGCGGGGCACAGCTAGTCTACTATATAAAAATAAGTCGGGTTTTCCTCCCTGACGCTATAACTCCAAAACGCACGAACCGATTTCCACGGTTTTGCATTCGTTGGAAAGGTCTCCGCCTCCGTGAGGTTTATAGCAAAAGGAAAAATCTCAAAATTCCCACGGGAACGGGGGCGCTGCGGGTGAAACCGCGGGGCACAGCTAGTTGTGATATGAAAATGCTTATAACTGAATATTCAACTGTTTATTAATTAAAATAAGAGTAACGAATAAATTTCAACAACATGCAGTAAGAAATGTACTCATCATACAATGTTAACAAAAAAAAACTAAATTTATATATTTTGGCGGGAAAAGTGCGGAAGTGATAATTGGCTCTAATCCAAAATCAATGAAATACCTGGCGTAGCGCTGTTTTTTGAGTTCATTATCACAACTGATTGTATAAGATACTATTAACAATGTTTCTCTTTTTCTCACTGCAGATAAGAGCGAGAAGGAATATCTAATCACAAACAAATAACACTTAGATATTAAAGAAGCGAATACACATGCCAGTAAAACGGAAAGTAACTAGCATATTAGTTCAGTGCATTTGTAAAATACAGAGTACGCATATGCTAGTATTCATGCCAGTAACTAAGCACGTGCTTACAGCTGGTATGCCAGTTAACGGCATGTGTATTCAAAGGTATTCAATTAGATTAAGGAGCATCAGAAAGACTACAATGAAAATCCTAACTAATATTATAAATGCGAAAGTTACGCTTTCACGCCAAAACTACTGAACCGATTTGAATGAAATTTGGTACACAGTTAGTCCAGAGCCTGAGAAAGGACATAGGCTACTTTTTATCGCGGGAACGGGTACAACGCGGGTGAAACCGCCGGGCGCTGCTAGTAATTATATGAATATGAACAAGACTAATTCACAATCGGTTAGTTAGACCCAAACTAAGTCCTAAGCTTGTATTATTGATTTAAACTACTCAACACTTTGAAGATTCCTTCTCACTGTACTGATATCTTCAGTGATGAGAGGCCTTTACCAAGCAGTGGGAAATCACAAGCTTATACCAGGCTTAGATGATTCCGTGCTTCGGAGGGCACGTTAAGCCGTCGGTCCCGGTTACTTTCTACGGATAGTAGTCGTTACATGAGCCATGTCAGAGGCCTTTGGCGGCTCAATAACTCTGACACCAGGATTGGTCAGGTTGACCATCCACCCGATGAAGAAGAAGAAGACTAGTACTACTACCATTATAGATTACAGAGTACAATTTTAAAACGACCACTGCACAAGAACCTCATAGCACGACTAGCTTCAACAATAAATAATACTAAAATATAACATCAATATATTTCCTCATTAAAATTCCCTTAAAAAGCATTCCAATTTGGACGTAACGAACACATTTCAAGATCGAGATATAAAACTGGGTCTCGTTAAGAACGTTACAGTTTTTTCAATAAATTCTTCAAGTAAAATAAAAGCGAAGTGTATCCGTAAACGCAGTTTCAATTCAAAATGAGTAGTGTTCGCTTACACTTAAGAAACCAGTAAATTTCTCAAGTTTCCAGTTTTTAACCGACTTCAAAAAGGGTTCTCAAAGTTCTCAATTAAACCGATGTTTTTTGAGTTCAAGTGCCTTTTTGGCGCCAAAACTGAATAAAAATGTACCTGAGTTTTGATTTTTGTTACTTTTTGTATTCGAATTCAAAAATTCTTTTAGTATTTGAAAGGGATTTTTAATGGTTATAGAATGATTCTTAACCGATTTAAAAAAGGTGGTAGCTGTCATAAAAACTTGGTTTGCAGTCAGGTTTTGCACTTATAAAAGTAATGTTATTAAATAACAATTTTTTTAAACTTTCAGAATGGTACCAAAATAACCAATTTGAAAAAAGGTGGTAGTTGTCACAAAAGCATGGTTTAGAATCAGTTTTTCGCTTGAAAAAGTAATGTTATAAATCTTCTCCTTCATCAGTGGATGGTCAACCGGACCAATCCTGGTGTCAGAGTTATTGAGCCGCTAAAGGCCTCTGACGTGGCTCATGTTATAAATAAGAACCAACATGACTTGGATAACTGGTTGAAAGTGATATCCTGAGGAGAAAGCGGACTTATTCACTCTTTTACAATGAGTATAAATTATATTTTAAGTACCGATACGTTTAGTGGCGGCACGTGTCTACCATATAACTGAGGTACCCAGTTCAATTCCTGGTCAGAATATTACGTAGATCTCATAAAAAACGACAAATAAATACAAAGGAATTGAGATTCTGGGTGTAAATTTAGCCAATATAAATATTAAAATATTAGTAGAAATAACGATTGTGATAACGCCTAATCCTACTCACTGTACTGATATCTTCAGTGAGACGAAAGGCCTTTGCTTAGTAATGGGACATTACAGGCTAATACACGTACAAGTACCTACTTATACTAGACGGATTTATACCAAAATATAATTCAACTAGCCGTGCCCCGCGGTTTTACCCGCGTTGTACCCGTTCCCGTGGGAATTTCGGGATAAAACATAGCCTATAACTTTCCCGTTGAATATGGCTATCTATTACAAAAAAAAATATTCAAATCGGACTGATAATGCCTGAGATTAGCGCGACATACAAACAAAAAAACTTACAAATTTTACCTCTTTATAATATGTATCAGTATAGATAGACCTGTTAAACACTTCCCATGTCGAAATAGTAAAACACAACTAGTAATTAAACATAGTTTCATATTGTTTAACCAAGGCAGAAACTGTTCCAAATAATTATCACTTCTTACCAAAAACAACACAGTTATGCAAATAAAACTTGCTTTTGCTAACGAAGTAAAGTATAAGTCAATGCACTATGACACGAATTGTAATCGGCACTTCATGTCGAAACTCACCTAAATTAATCATTGCGATCCGAAGAAATGAATGACACAGTTTAATTGGCAGTTACTATTGAAAATACAATGAAAATACCACAGTTAAATAAATAGTTACTATTGAATTGACAGTAAAAGAAAAAAATGAACGAACGATTACACTGAATGAATAGTATTCGTTTTTCAAACGCAAATAATATTGTACAGTTTTACAATAGAATATACAGTATAATAATTTCAAAAATCGAATAAGATACTCAATTCAACACATCTCTATGATTTTTCACAGTTCCAATTTCAAATTTACCTGGATAGGGCGGGATGTAATCCTCGTTGCAATCCATTACTGAGCTGCACTCGATCATGCGCGAACGCAACGCATATCATAGACAAGGTCGCACACACCCAGCCACTAAATCTAGACACAAAACCGCCTAGACGTCTTTAACACAACACTACAGAGTCTATAATGCAAATAAATGACGCAACACATCCATTTCGCAATACCAATACTGACTACCGGTCTTGAAAGCACTTATTTCTAACAAAATAAGGTGGTGATTGCGCCGTCAGTATTGCAAATATTGTGATTGACGGAAAACTAACGGTGTTGGAGACCTAAGTTGAAAATGGGTCGAAGGAAAAAGTGCCTAATGTCTTTGGAGTTAGAGTCTGCATAATGCAACGTTGTGACGAATGCAGATGACCTCGATGGCTCTATTGAGTTCTGTGTTAAAATAGACTGATGTTTCGTTCTGCGGCCGATTTAGGCGGAGATTACATGTTCAGTTGGCAGTCAGTTTTATCCTTGACTGATATTGTTGGAAACGACAGGTTGACTTGGTTGACATTAGTAAAATAACTGTGATTGATTTAACATCAGCCCATACCACTTCGGTAATCATGTGTACCGTACCCAAAGTGTGAGTGATACGTCTGTTACAAATTATAGAATTAAATATTTTTTTAACGCTGTGCGATTCATCGTTTATCATCGGTTTAGACGAAAGACCCATTATTTTCATTCTCATTTGTGATCATGATCAAAACAACTTTATATTAAACGTACCGGTTAAAGCATATTTCCTGTGTTAAAATATTACTTAATGTAGATATCTACGCTAATTAATCGTGTTCGTGACAGCGGTAATGTATTGACAAATAACTGATAATTAACAAACATGATTGATGACTGAACAAAATCATAAATGCTGGTCTTCCGAATAAGTGGTACGTTCAAAAGATCCTCTATGGGGCCAAAACTGAATACAAATTTTTGACTTTGACTTTGCCCGTCAATACCCAAACTGATCGTGTAAATTCCGCCTAAACTCAATACTTTTGCGGTTAAAACTGAACTGATATGGAGTATTAGGTTAATTTTATTGATACAGAAGGTTATCAAGAATAAAGCGGCCTCGCTTTTAATAAATGATTAAACGTCGTGCTTGTTTATGGTTTCGACCTTGAAATTGTCTGTGATAATGCTAGACTAGTTGTTAGGCTAGATATAGGTGATATATAGGTGAAGTAAGTGATATAGGTAAGGTAGAGGAAGTAACATGTAAATGAATCGATCACCTTGATATTAATGAGTTCTTGAATGTGTTAGCTTAGTTGTATTACCTATTTAGGAGTTAGGACACTTGTTACTATTGTATATAAGATCTTTTACAATGGAAATATTGACATTTTAACCGACTCTAAAAACCAGGTAAGACCTGGATTTGAAAATCCAGATTCTCAATTTATTTGAATTTTCTGGTTTCTTAGGTTTAAGCGAACACTACACATTTTGAATTAAAACTGTTTTACGACGAAACGTCAGATAAAAATGTAAAATAAAAGCGAAGTGTATCTGTAATTATTTCTTTCACTTTATCATGTCAATACCTTGTATATTTTTGCGAAACAGATGACAGTTCCCATAAAAATCTAGTCTCTCTAGTATAGTAACAGTAATATAATTTAGTCTGCCCTAAAAATATAACAAGACATCTACTTAATCTATTTCACCCGACTACAGCAGAAAAAGAAGGTTATATAAGATGAGTAAGTATTGCTGTATAAAATGTATGAGCCTTCAAATAAGTACTGGAAAATATTAATACCAATGACACTGTAAATTAAGGTCATAATACCAAAATAAGAGTTAATTCACGTAATAAAATAATGAAAGTGTAAAATCGATTCATTATGCAACAGAATCGATTAATCATATCGAGTAACGAATGATTATATGACATCTGAGTTGACACAGATAATTCAATTAATTGACACTTATGGACATGTCAATCATAATAGATTGAAATGAAACTTGTTTAATAAATTAAATTAAGATCTGAATGAATGGAAGAGTTGAATATAACTAGGACAGCCATTACAAATTTATAGTAATATTTTATACAGGGTGATTACGGGGTCGTGGAGCAAGAAAGGAGCATTTAACTTACTTTCTCCTAAGCATCACGATAGGTTAGGACTAACAGTACACCAGCGCCTTATTTTAGTCAGCAAAAAAAACTGCGATAATTCGAGATCATGGTCACCCTACTATTTCCCAAGAAAACTTATGTCAAGTAATATTAAAAGTAGGGTGACCACGCATTTTGAGTCAATAATAATTTTTAAATAAAAATACGTAAATAACGAATCATCTTTGTTTAAATTAAAATAAATACAGGTAGCATCGCAATCATTTATTTACTGAGTCAGAAAAAAATGGTTGGGATCACGACCCCGAAATCACCCTGTATAAGCGAAAGTTTGACAATGTATATAGCAGGTGTATGGAAGTATACTTAATAAATACATATAATCTATTTCTTTTGGATTGGCACAAAATGTGGATTAATGTCGTCAATTTTCCAGCCGAAGACGATTGCTTTTGAAGAGGAAAAAGGTTTAGTGATTTTATTTCATTCTTACCCTGGGCTATCTCTAACCCTTTTTCCTCTTCAAGAGCAATCGTCTTTGGCTCTTCCTTTTTTCAAATTTCTAAAAAGTGACAGTTTTACTGTAACCAGAACAGACAGATCCAAGAAAAGCAGATTTCTTACACATAATACTCATCTATGTACGTAATTATTTCTTCATCACAAAGTAGTTTACTCACTAGTGAGGAAATATATGAAGTCTAATGACTGAGTTGAGAGGTCAGCACATTACGGTACAGTAAGAATATTAAGTACTATAATGATGTACGAGTATGTATGTAATGTATACGCAAGTATTGGAATACATAATGATAAAATAAATGAAGACAGGATTGGAAAAGGTAAGTAGGTACTAACTTACCTTTTCTCCACTATATACTCATCTCCACTAGGAGATGAGTATTACTGGTAAAGCTCTCTAACAAAACACTCACTTAGGCGACGATTACACGTAAAGTATTTACTGTGATCCGTCAATACAGTATTTATTGATGGATTACAGTATTTACACCAGCCTACACGTACAGTATTTATTAATAGAACAATATAACACTTCTGACAATAGTAACACCTTTTATAATCATAATCCGACGGATCATCATTACAGAATCAAGAAATCTAGAAATCCATCAATAAATACTGTCATCCATCAATACATTAGGTTAAGTACTATAACACACGTTCAGTAAATACCACGATACACGTTCAGTAAATACCACGATACGTGATATTTACTGTTGGATCACAGTAAATACTTTACGTGTAATCGTCGCCTTACAGTGTAAGAGCGTTTATGAATAAGGTAGAAATACTTTATCTTTCTTTCCTTGACTAATACTGTCAACAAACTAAAAAATAAATAAACACTCGCCGAACTTGATAAAACCGGATTCGGTTGCGTGAACAAAATTAATAATTGTATAACAAAATTGAATCACGTAATCGGAACCGATGGCAGGCCGAGACATAACGGTGTAAAGACAATAGACGGACTATCTTATATTAATGGTGAATCAAACAGGTTGTGTAATATTGTAGTGGTTTTAGAAAGGGATCTAGATTGATTAAAATGATTGAAGATTAAGAAGAGGTAACAGGAACGCGCAATGTATGAGTAAATCTAGGTAACAAAGCACAGTTAGATTCGAAATGGCTTGAATGAACTCAATTCAAAGCAAATGTTCTTACCTAAAGTGAATTATTAGTACAGTGATGAATAGAAAGAGTTTCTTTATTTGAAGTTGTATTAAGATAACCTTCATATATCAGAAATGAGAAAACAAATGACTAGCAACAGTCAGCAGGACAATCTTCCTTTGATTCAATACTTACATAGAAAAATAATTAAAATGTTGACTTTAGATTAAATTTACTAAACTAAATGTATGTTCTTTGTTTGTTTGAACGGGATAATCCTCTGAAACTACCAAACCGATTTGAAGAAATATTTTTGTAATGGATAGCCACATTCAACAGGAAGATTATAATCTATATTTCATCCCAAAATTCCCACAGGAACGGGCTCACTGCGGGTAAAACCGTGGGATGCTAATCTACACCAATATTATAAAGAGGAAAACTTTGTTTGGTTGTAATGAATATGCTAAAAACTACTGGACCGTTTTTAAAAATTCTTTCACCATTCGAAAGCTACATTATCCACGAGTAACAAAGGCTTTTTTTCATCCCGAAATTCCCACAGGAACGGACACAACGCGGGTAAAACCGCGGGGCGCTGCTAGTTCTCTATATAAATAAAAGCTTGTAAAAATAAATGTCACATCCATCACACTAGAATATAAATCAAGCAAAGACATAGAGCTAAGAATAATCTTGTCATATCAACACGGAGGCAATTTTTGCCAACAATTGCGCAAGAGTTGCAGCGTTGCATCACGAGTTAATGATCTGAGAGACGAATATAAAAAGGTTAGCTCATTCTGACCTAGTAGTCGGAACAAAACATTCTGTTAATTGAAAAGAAAACATTGTAATTGACCTTTTAGTGTTTTAGTTGTGGAAAATGGACGAGAAATAGGAATTCATTGTGTTCGGAATTGTAGAAAAGACATGCTATGATGATTTGTATGGAAATTGATGAAGTTTGAATAGTATAACTTTGGGACTTTGGTCATCATATTACAGTAAAGCATTAGATCCATGTTAGATCGGTCAAAGTTTAGTTAGTATTTGCCCTAATATGATGCATTCTTTATTTTGTCACATATGATATACTTGGGAAAATTTTAAGCCCTGACAAAGGTTATTGTAGAATTAATCAATTAGACAAATTCTCTCACTCATTGAAATATAGTGAAAATATCAGTATCGTGCGACAGTGAAATAGAGAGAAAGAAAGAGAGAGAGAGAGAAAGAAATAGGTCTAGGTGTAAACACAGCTCTTGCTTAACCCTCAAAGCCAACATAACAATCAATTCTCTAGTTAACCAATATTCATTTACCTCTCTATAACCCACAATATAACAGTCGGAAACCTTTCATAATCCATAAAGTACTATAGTATTACTTTCATTGACGTCAAAGGCAAACATTGTAGAAGTTGTGGCGCAGTTTGACTAAGCGATGTTAGTTCATTGCGATTGTTAAGCAACGTGCAACTCGACCCCTAGTTGAACGGGTGGGGAAAAGTGGCATTTCTATCTGAGCGCTACCGTGCTTCGCAGGGCACGTTAAGCAGTCGGTACCGGCTGTTTAATGTCAATCTGTAGACCATGTCGGAGGCCTTTAGGCGGTCTAAATTCTCTGACACCAGGGTAGTCCACTAACCTATTCGAAATGAATGAATGAAAGGCAAACGAACGAACTTTCCTATTGATTCTGTTAGTTAATATTAGTATAGAACAACTTCTCACAGCGTAGGATGTAGTGTAGGCGAACCTGCCTTAGGTCAAGTAAGTACAGTACGTAACGTTTTTAGAACTTTGTCACATTATACGATTTGAAAATGTTCATTGAAATGTTGGTGGATATTCTGGATGTTTTAATATGACAAGGTTGTATTGTGATTAACGTTTTTATGGCTGTATGTACTAGCTGTTGAGGTGTGGTGTATAATGATCCTTAGTCAAGTATTTCAGTGGGAGGACTACTGGAGTATTTTTATACCGACTTCAAAACAGGCAAAGGTGTGTAGTTTGTGTCTGAGTTTACATTTTAAACGAATTAAATATCGATTATGGACTAATAACACTCAAATTTCGGTTAAAGCTTGGTAAAAGAGTATTTTCTACCTTTGTATATTCTTACTATATAGCAGCCCACCGTCAGTCAGCACTAATATTATTATAGAGGTAAAATTTGTAATTTTGTTTCTTTTATGTTCGGGCTTATCTCGGAAACTACCAATCCGATTTGAATAATTCTTTTTGTAATGGATAGCTACATTCAACGGGAAGGTTATAGGCTATTTTTCATCTCGAAATTACCCTAGATACGGGCGCAACGCGGGTAAAACCGTGGATAGTATTATCATGAAATGAAAATAAGACATTCGTATTAGGGTCAAACTTACCTATCTCCTCGTTGCTCCCACTCAAGTTGTTCAGTGACGCATTCATTTTGACTTCACTATCACTTTCTTTGAATTCACTGTTTCGTTAATTCATTACATCACTATCATTATTGGTTATTTTAACGATTGCACGGTTGAATCATAGATTATAGATTGTTTGATTATAGCACTGAGAAAAAGTAAATTGATTAGGAAGAAGAATTTAATTGGTTGTGGTACTTTCATTCATTCATTCATTCATTTCATTCAATGAATCCTTTCCAACCTACATCTTGTAGAAAGACAATAGATAGTCTGAATCTGGACTAAGCAAGAATTCATTGAACATGCTTTCATAATCTGTCCTTTACATTTTGTATACGTGTGAAAGGAATAACATTATTTAACATCCTCTTTGTTAATTTTAATAGATACGTTTTTGTAAAACCGCGGGGCGCTGCTAGTTTATGATAAAATAACTTTAATATTAACGATATTTCTACGTAATATTAAGTAGAGCTACCGTGTTAAGCAACGTGCAGCTCGGCCACAACTCGGATGGGTGGGCAATAGTGGCATTTCTATATGAGCGCTTCTGTACTTCCGAGGGCACGTTAAGCAGTCGATCGCGGTTGTTTTAATTGTTAGACCACATCGAACGAAGGTCTTTAGGCGGTCTAAAAACTCCGACATGAAATGATGATGAAAAAACCACCTTAAAAGCTGTTGAACCACGTAAATACATGCACCTATGGAATATGGAATCAAATGTCGACGATGTAAAACTTTATCTCTCGAAATTGTGCTCCATCGGAACATGTACCGTCCAGGAATTAAACACCAGAGGAGACTATAAATCCTATAAGATAGGTGTTCCGGTGGCTGCCTACGATTTGTGTTTCTCTCCGGACGTCTGGCCTATTAATGCTAGACTTAAAGCCTGGATTCCCTACCATGGCACGCAAAGATCCGCTGAAAGACTAATAGGAAATACGCGAAATACCACAAAACCATCAATCTATCCTAATCCTAATGATAATCAGTCCTTTCGTGAGAACTAACAAGATACTAAGCCTAAATTTTTTTTACCAAAATGTCAGAGGCCTTAAGACTAAACTACGTACATGGCGTAATAATCTAGTGATTGCAAACCACAATATAATAGCAGTTACTGAGACGTTTCTCGATGCATCTGTTGAAGACTCGGAGCTAACTCTCAGCAACTGGAATATCCTCCGTAGAGATAGGAACTCTCCATGCGGCGGTGTTGCGCTTGCCGCGCGCTCCCCCGTTGAGCTGCAGCGGCGGCGTGATATGGAAACCGACAACGGCGAAGATCTTTGGGCGTCCTTCATGTCCCATGGCCATTTATATTATGTGTGTGTAGTGTATATAAAGCCAAGTGCAAGTGATAGTGATTATATGCAATGGTTTTGCAAAGTAGAACAATTTATTGGTACGCTAAAATCGCGTAACCTATTTATCTTTGGTGATCTCAATTTAAATAGTGCTTCCTTAAATATTAAGAATTATTATTGTTATTTTCTCTCTTTTTGTAACCTAGTCGATAAGAATAATGTTAAAAATTCCCACGAAGGCATGTTAGACGTGATACTGGTACAAGAGAGTGATGTTATGCGTGAATTCTCAATCGTGGCAACTGACGGCCTGGTACCGCCTGACGCGTACCACCCGCCGTTAGATATCGAAGTAAGAACTGACACAGCCCATTATGAACCTTTCCTTGAACCATCCAATATTAATTCTTCATTAGATTGGAACTTTAAAAAATGTGATTTTAACTATTTATATTTATTATTAGCTGAAACTTGTTGGGATCCCGTATTACAAGCTGAAAATATTGATGAAGCTACTAACTCTTTTTATAAAATCATTTACGGTCATATTGATAGATGTACACCAAAAAAGCGGCGTAAAAACAGACCTAGCAAATGCTATCCCGTTTGGTTCACCAGCAATGTTATCCATGAACTGAACACTAAACTTAAGCTTCATGCATCGTGGAAACGTACCAAATGTAGGGAAGTTTATGCATCTTTTTCAAAGGCTCGTGAAAATCTTAAAGACCTCATTGAATCGTCGTACAATTCTTACATTGCCTCTGTGGAAGGAAACATAAAGAGTAACCCTCGTGAATTCTGGCGTCACATAACATCCTTACGTACAAAAGGTGGTTTTCAATCTAAAGTAGTCTCTGAAGGTAAATCTTATTCTGGAATTGCAGCAGCAGAGGCATTTGCTAGTTATTTTGCTAGTGTATTCCTCTCTGACTTGCCTGAACTCAATGTCAAAAAAATTCTCCTCGCAGACAATAGCTCCAATAGCAACTACATTAATATTAGCCACATTACATCTAGTGATTATATACGTGCAATTAGAAGGTTAAAAACAAACAGCGCTGCAGGCCCAGACCATATTCCGCCAATAATCCTAAAAGCCACAAGTAAATCATTATCCGTTCCTCTCTGCCATATATTCAATAAGTCTCTTGAAACTGGGAAATATCCTTCCCAATGGAAATTATCCAGAGTCACTCCAATACCGAAGTCCTCTGATAAGTCTAAAGTGGAAGGATTTCGGCCGATCGCAGTTTTATCCTCTCCAGCAAAGATATTTGAAAGTATCATCCATGACCTTATATTTAACCAAATTGATAAATACCTCTGCAACGAACAACATGGCTTCAGACCAAAAAGATCCGTTGATTCAAATTTGCTAACACTAGTGGAGTTTATCTCAGCTGCACTGGATCGAGGCTCCCAGGTGGACGTTGTTTACTTTGACTTCCGGGGGGCGTTTGATAGGATTCACAATGACATACTGCTGGCTAAAGCAGCCGCTCTCGGTATTAGTATTAATTTCTTATTCTTTCTGGCCGACTTCCTCCGTGACCGCTTACAGTATGTCAGGCTTGGTTCATACGCATCCCAGCCCTATCACACGCGCTCAGGGGTCAGTCAGGGCTCGATCCTGGGGCCTCTTTTATTTCTACTGATGGTGAACGATCTACCGAGTGTCCTTAAATATGCCTTAGGCTTGCTTTTTGCAGATGATTTTAAAATCTTCAGGGAGATAAATTCGATCGCCGACTGTGTTGCCCTGCAGCATGACGTTGATGCTGTTTACCAGTGGAGCGTTGATAATCGTATGGAGTTTAACTCGTCTAAGTGCTACGTCATGAGCTTCACTCGAGCGCGGCACCCGGTTCAATTTGATTACGTTATAAATGGTTCTAGTATAACTCGCCAAAGTATAATTAAAGATCTGGGTATCACTTTTGATTCCAAACTAACGTTTACCAACCATATAGAGGCTCTAGCGCGAGAATCATTTAGGCGGTTAGGCTTCATCCTCCGGAATTCTCGAGACTTCCGCAACACCCACGTTATCAGGCTGATCTATGGGGCATTAGTCCGGAGCAAACTTGAAACAGCAATGTGTGTTTGGAACCCCTACCAAGCGAAATATTCTCTTTTGTTGGAAAAGGTGCAGAAAGCTTTCTTACGGTATTTATTCAGGCGTGAATACGGGTATTATCCTTTCATGTACCCAACAAAGTTTTTGCTGGGTATGCTAGGGTATAACTCTTTGGCTGTAAGACGAGGTGCCAACCAGATAGTTGTAATGTGCAAAATTCTTCGAGGACATATTAACGCACCCGACCTCCATAACGAGCTGTGTCAGCTGAACGTGCCCGAGCGGTACCTCCGCGGGCGGCGGCACGCGTTGCTGGCCGCGCCGGCGTGCCGCACGGTGGCGCGTGCGCACGCGCCCGTGCCGCGCACTCGCCGCGCTCTCAACTCTCTCCTAGCCGACAACCCTCTGTTTGATTTGTTTGACGATGGATGGAGAGATTTAGTGTCGGAGTGTTTGCGATGGTGTGAAAAGAAATATTAATGTTGATCTCAAATTTGTTTGTATGTTTTGCCTGTTACCAGTAATTATTATTGTTCATATTTTATACTGCTTTTATTATTATGATTTGTTTAAATTTTGTATTATTTTATTATTGTGATTTGATGCTTTTAGTTTGTAAGTTTTTTCAATTGATGTAATTGGGTTCCCGTTTTAATTGAAATAAATAAATAAATAAATAAATAAATGATGACTGTAAAAGTAATAAGAGTTGAAAATAAAACGATAAAACATCCTATAAATAAAGGGACCGGACAAATGATTTTCCAAGATATAAATCAATACTAGTAATCGATCATTAAATCGATTCAAGTCCAGATAATATCGATAAAAACGATTTAATTGAACTAGATGAAAGAATTTAGAGTTAACTGTAAATGAACTGGAATGTCCAGAGTATCCCGTTAGCGGTGTAATTAGTAAATTAACCTTTATTGCTGTCGTAATAGAGGATATTATTGTTTAACTGTAGTTAATATGTATTTTGTGTGTTAATTTGTAGTTGCATGCGAAGTTGTCTGTTATTTTTGATGAAGTATTTTAGTAACTGTTACTAATAGTTTTAATAATAGAGTTCGGTTTTGTTTATACTACATAATATTTATAAAGAAATCGCAGTAAGGAAAATAAAACTTGGCTTGACTTTACCTAGAGATTTAATTACTTTTATAGCAATAACATGTTTCCTACTTTTCAAACATAGCTCGAGTTTGAGATCACCAACCCGCGTTGGGCAAGCGTGGTGATTACGCCTAATCCTCCTCACTGTACTGATATCTTCAGTGAGATGACAGGCCTTTGCCCAACAGTGGGACATAACAGGCTCATACCACTACTACTACTACTATAGATAAACAATCAGCTTTATCGATTGCGAATTGGCTAGTTTTTTTATTATTATTTCATCAATAAGTACATTTTCGTAACATTTTTTCCCCTATCATTTCATTACTTGTAGTTACCGCCCAGTAGTCGTAAGTTAAAGTTAACTGCCGTCACATAACAGCCTCCGTGGTCTAGTGGTTTGAGCGCTCGGCTCACGATCCGGAGGTTCCGGGTTCGATTCCCGGTGGGGATATCTCACAAAAATCACTTTGTGAGACTGTCCTCAGTTTGGTTAGGGCATTGCAGGCTGAATCACCTGATTGCCCGAAAAGTAAGATGATTCCGTGCTTCGGAGGGCACGTTAAGCCGTCGGTCCCGGTTACTTTCTACGGATAGTAGTCGTTACATGAGCCATGTCAGAGGCCTTTGGCGGCTCTATAACTCTGACACCAGGATTGGTCAAGTTGACCATCCACTCGATAAGAAGAAGAAGAACATAACACAACACCTCCAATATGAAAGTGGTTTACAAATCACGTAGGCACTTTACGTCAACTTGTCACTTTCCATCTACTTGACTTAACTGCTTGAGGAAATGCTTTTTTATGCTTAGCTAAGTTTTCTAGTATTTACTCAAGTTATAAGAAAGTCAGTTTGAGTAAGAAGTGGCCATTGTGACCAACCCTGGTATCGGAGTTTTTGGACCGCCTAAAGGCCTCCGTCATGATCTTACGGTGAAACAACCGGGACCGACTGCTTAACGTGTCCTCCTAAGCACGGTAGCGCTCAGATAGATAATTTCTTCACGTTCAGAACAAAAGCATTTACTTACAGTACAAATGAAGAGATAGAATAGGCTCTACCTTATTCTACAGATTAAAGTTAAACCTAAATTTCTTCTAAATTTATCTTTTCCTTTATGACTAATGAAGCTGAATAACTTTATGAAAGGCATATTTTAGTTACCGTTGAAGGTATGTATTGATGAATTCCTTTCAAATACTACGTAATTATTTGACCAACAATCCGTATACAAATTAACTAGCTATTAAGGTTAATTGGCCCGTTAAGTAGAGCAATTAGTTAAGTACAGAAATCTTAAATATTTCGTTTTATTTTTAATAAATTCTTGAACCTAATAATAGTTTAAAAGTCACTGACTTTACAAACCTCTTTACATAAGTCAAATGTTGAGTAGTGAAAAGACCTCTTTGATACAACCTACTTTTAAAAACATAATTTGAATTAAGAATTTTGTTTACCTACGCAATTTGAATTAAGAATATTTTTTTATTGCCACTCAGAGTGGATTTTCTTCAATTAAAAATTATAAAACAAACATCAAATTTTAAAAAAGAATACCCATTGTTGCCAACAACAAACCAACACAATATTAAGTACCTACTGCCAACCGCAAGATATGATTATTTCATACTTTCACAGAGTGAAGTGAAATCTTTATAGTATCATAAAGTTAAGTTCTTAAGTTCGTGATAAAAAGTGAAAACTAAAGGGTTATTTAAGAAACGCATCTGATTACGTAACATTATTTGTCATCTTATTTTTAAATGGCGGTGATTACCTACTCCTAATCCTCTTCACTGCACTAATATCTCAAGTGAGATGAGAATATGAGAGGCATAATAAAAATTCTGTAAAACGTATTGTCTATGGTATGCGCTCTTAGGTTTTCATAGAGCAAGTCAGTTTTAAAAACACGTTAAATACGAACACAGCTATGACTAATAGGAAAACCACACCTTATCAAATATTAGCACAATTTTAATAATATTATCTAACTGAAAACACGTTTTATCTTAACTTAATGTATGTCTCAATAACACCCAAAATAAGTGAAAGTTAAGTTATCTAATAAATAAGGTAATCAGTTGATTAATTAAGTCATTAAATTATATCCTTTATAGAATATAAATATGAAAGCTTGTGAGGATGTATGTTTGTGCAGCTTGACAGATTTGCATCAAATTAAATTATATTGGTAGTTGGTTCATACTTCATAACATAGATTTAAAAAAAAAATGTTTTATCCCGATATTCCCACGAACATTACCAAATTATCCCGAAATTCCCAAACAGTTATCAAAGCGGACGAAAACTGGGTTTTTTGTATCTATAAAATATCGAACATAGTGTGTAATGATTTCTAAATTGTTGTCATTATTTTTATCAATAAATAATCTTACTTAAGTAATAAGTAGGTATAGAGATCAAAAACTCCTTGATAACGAAACTAGTAACAGCTGATTCGGTAAACATCGATAAAAATGAAATAAATCGACAATCAATTCGAAAAATCGAAGTTCATTCGAGTAGTTGCGATACGATTGGCAGAATAATATATTTGAATAAGGAACACGTCAAAAATGTAAACCTACGCGCAATTGTCTATGACAGAATCACTACATATTATAAATCCCCGGCCGCGTCTGTCTGTCTGTCTGTCTGTTCGCGATAAACTCAAATACTACTGCACGGTTTTCGAAGCGGGTATTTTAATTAGATAGAGTGATTCAAGAGAAAGGTTTATAAGTATAAAATTTCCCGAAATTCCCACGGGAACGGGCACAACGCGGGTAAAACCCCGGGGCGCTGCTAGTAGTAAACAAATTCGAATTCAGAACAATAGCCTATTTTTATTGACAAGCGAAAGTCAAGCCACTCATGCGCATCCAATACGTTTACAACACGAAAAAATAAATAAACAAAAAGTACCATTTTCCATTCCAATTAAAAATAAAAAGTTTATTTCAGACTAACACTTTTATAACTTCACTTGTTGAATGTCTTCGTAAACACACGCGTTTAAAATTGACACGTCTATCTCTGTGGAAGACCGGTTAATACTGGCTGGTAACAAAAATAATCTGAGCGCTTCAAGCGAATGCAAGTTGTGTTCGAACATTGAGCGCTGTACGAATGTAAAGCGATTTATTCGCTTTATTGTACAAATTGAGTTACATTGATTGGTTTTTAATCGAACATTCGGAATGTAAATTCAAACAAAGAATCATGTTGCGTTGGTTTCGAGCGAAGGACTATTAACCATAGAGTTAGTAGAATCTTTTCGATTAAAAAAAAAGTACAAAGCTTTAGGTTATCTCCCACATCAGCTCCTCGCGGTTTTACCCGCGTTGTGACCGTTCCCGTGGGAATTTCGGGATGAAAAATAGCCTATAACCTTCCTGTTGAATGTGGCCATCGTTTACAAAAATAATTATTCGAATCGGATTGGTAGTTCTTGAGATTTGCTCGAACATACAAACAAATAAATTTACGAATTTTACCTCTTTTTATTAGTATAGAAGTATAGATATAACATAAACATGTCTACAAAGGAAATTACACACAGCAAAACGGATATGTTGCAATAAAACAACCTAAATTAATGAAAAGTGACAGAATCGAACGAAATGAACCTATTTGAATTGATAATTCCATTGTTTTAATACGGTTTTGGTTTGGTACTACTCAATATTAAAACATTTATTTGCAAAGACAGTTATGGTTGACGTCGCAAATCGTATTTAAAACAGAATAAATAAATAAAACATGACAATGTTTGGAATCAATCGTGCTTGGTGACGGAATTATGTAAACTTTGTATTGTTGACAACAAAGAAAGACCTCGTATATTGGAAAGGAGCTAAGAAACGCATTACAATGACATTTTATTTTGCAATATTTCAGACATCGCTTTTATGGGACAACAATAAAATTGAGATATTTGAGTTCGGTAGCTCTGACATACTTTTTTAAATATTTGACGTTTATTTTAATGCCAGGCATTCTTTTATTAACAAATGTTTCTTTTCATTGCGGCACAGATTAAAAAACGAAACATCATAGTCTGTGCTATGACCTTTCAATTGAAAATCAGAATTTTATCTACATACATACTAAGACAGTGAGTTAATGATCTAAATCGTTCAATTTTTTTAATTCCCATTTCTTTTCCATCCATTACTAAAATTATTTACAAATGAAACCTCATTTTAGGATTCCGTAGCCGAAAAACACAAAACTGAATCTTTACAGATTAACTATACTTATCTATTAATCTTATATCCTCTTCACTGTACTGATATCTTCAGTGCGACGAGAGGTCTTTGCCCAGCAGTGAGACAGGACAGGCTAATACTTTATAAAGATTCTCCATCCATTACTGTTATAAATAACTGACGTTTACTTGCAATCACGTCGATTTCTCCATAAGGGCCTACACCAGTCTAGTCAGCCTTCCATCACAATTATCCCATGTTTAGAAGTAATTACGTTCGTTAATTATTGTGTACTATAACAGGTATGAAATGAGGTATTGGCGACTGTAAGTTGTAAAGGTAACTGTAAATCTAGTTTTACTAAGAATATTTATATTCTCATAACTGTAGTAGTAGTATTATCCTGTAATGCCCCACTGCTGGGCAAAGGCCTTTTATAAAATAAAATAATCATTTATTGCCACAATTACAAGAGAAATATAAAATACAAATTACAACTAGGGATAATACAGCAATAGGAGACGTCTCAGCTGATGCTGTACCGAGGCCGAAGTCTCGGTACAGCGCTTTCTCTCTGAATATTCTCTGAATATTCTCGTTTATCTCACTGAATATATCAGTACAATCAGGAGGATTAGGTTAACTCTAAAATAAATAGTCTTGTATCTATAAATCTTCATCCTATATTAATGTATAGAGAACAGATTGTTTTTTATTCGGTTTAACACGAATTGACAGTCGGATTAGAATATAAAATAGTGTAATGAATGAAACGAACTATAAAAGATATTTAGGTATTTACAGGACAAAGTCACACACGGTTAACTAGACCCAAACTAAGCTCTAATTGTATTATGAGGAATAATAGTCTACATTTTATCTGGAAATCAGATTCAAAAATTCTATTTTATACGAAAGTTATATTTTATCCAGAAATTCCAAAAAGTCAGTTGAATAATCAATTTGAAAAGGCATTGCTACACATATCAATACATTAATAACACAAGCCAATTCAACAATTGTTATCCTTGAAACGATATTAGTAATTACAAAGTGCAAATGTCCGTACCGCGAGCCAAATAATTTTAATAATGCACCCACATTCGCCATTTTGGATTACGCAATCTGTATTTTGTCTATTTAACCTTGTCTCTGGACTCTGGTCTGTGACGTCAGAACATACGTTTGAATAAACACTGTGTTTGTTTAAGTAAATAATGTTTATTCAATAAAATGTACTGTTTTTTCTTTGAAATAACAATTGTATTTATACTTTTATACTAATATCTCTGAAAGTACTAGTCCGATTCGATTAATTCGTTTTTTGTTGGATAGCTAAACTCAAAAGGAAGGTTATACGGTACTGGTATCCCCAAATTCCTATAGGAGCGGGAACAACGCGGGTAAAACCACGCGCACTGCCAGTTACATACTAACTTGACTAAAACATATTGTTGAAGATATATTAATAAATGTTTGTTAATATGGAACTAACGGTACTTATACGAGGTAATCACAAAGTTTAAACATGACGTCATTTTAGCCTCCTTGCAACCAAACATATAATTTGTGTCTATAAACTAATTTATGTAAAATCGAAATAACAATATGATTGTATCATCAGACAAGCTTTTTAAAAAGAAACACAACAAGTTACTTTAATAAAATGAATGGATCATTTGGAAAAAGATTGAAAGATATATATATATAAATAATTTCGAAAATGCGACCATATACGACGCAGTTCTATCATATTTCATAGTTTTCATGAAATCGGTTAAAAATTAATATGACTTGCTCTAACATAAAATCTTCCTTTTTACATTTTTTAAACCTTTTATGTTATGTTATAAAATAAATCTTTTTACATTAAACGTGGGTAAAGTACTTATTTAAAACATTAAATTAAGCGTGACCAATGGAGGTTTGATCTGATTTCTTGTCTATGATTTATCAGACCGCCATGTTGCCGCAACCATCGCGATTTACATTACATTAAGTAATTTAATTACATTGTCATATTATATTGTAATTACATGTAAAATTTAATTACAAACATACTTACAAGTCTTCAATTTGCTTCCTCTAAACTCTTCAACAATAACCAACACTTTACCAGAGACTACCATTTTGTTTTTAAATGTTTCCTCTCTAGACTGATCACTGGTACTGATTGAATCGAATCTATGGAAATTGCATAGAGAATGTTTACTTTTCATTTTTGCACCAATCATGTCAATATGATGTCATGATCATATTCGTTATTTGTATTGTAAGGTTTGGTTTCCAGTGAGGCGTAGAGTCCTACTAATATTATAAATGCGAAAGTTTGTGAGGATGGATGTATGTACGTTTGTTACCCTTTCACGAAAACTGCTGGACGGATTTGGATGAAACTTTACAATAATATCAAAATAATACATGGGATACATTTTATCCCGAAATTCTTGCGGGAATGGGTACAACGCGGGTGAAACCGCGGGGCACGGCTAGTGTATTTATAAGCAGAACGATGATTTATAATTTTGGTAAAAGTAATATTAATTCAGAGTCAAAACTCTACACAGCTCTTACTAAGTGAGTGTTTCTATACAATTAAAACAATTATTTGAAAACATATTGTTTTTCTCTATGACCTATACATGGCTCATCTATAGGTACTAATATTATAAAGCTGAAGAGTTTGTTTTGTTTGTTTGTTTGTTTGTTTGTTTGTTTAAACGCGCTAATCTCAGAAACTACTGAACCGATTTGAAAAATTCTTTTTGTAATGGATAGCCACATTCAACGGGAAGGTTATAGGCTACTTTTCATTCCGAAATTCCCACGGGAACGGGCACAACGCGGGTAAAACCGCGGGGCGCTGCTAGTACATCATACATCACATATTGAGATCACCAGCAACCGCGGTGATGATGCCTAATTCCCCTCACTGTACTGATATATTCAATGATACGAGAGGCCTAATGCATATGCCCAGCAGTGGGTCTGGGACATTACAGGCTAATACTTTTAATTATGTTTCCTATCAATTAGATAGCGCTACACGATCAATACATTCAATTCCTTTTCAAAAATATATTTTTAACCCACATGATACTACAGTGGAAAACGAGGCTAAGATTTTTGCATAGTATACGTAATAGTTAACTACTTTAATGTTTTTTGACTTGAAAAATATGGGACAGTGAACCATAAAGACAACTGAATAGAGGTTAAGTTCGCTTGACTGGAAAAGTGATTGATGTGCCATTGTTTGGTTGATTTACACTTAGTTCCTAATTAGGCATTGTTAAAAATAAACCAATCGTTAAATGTCTGCATATTGTCTAATTCAGCATTTAACTTTTTAATCTACTGTCTATGCTATGTCTACTGTCTAAAAATAACTTTTTATTTTATTTATTTAATTACCGTGACTGGTATTACCCACTTTGTTTGTACCCGTTGCCATATGAATATCGGGATAAAACAATACCCTATAACCTTCCTCTTGAATGTAGCTATCGAATACAAAATGAATTATTCCAATCGGTTTAGTAGTTCCTGAGATAAGCTCCTTCAAAACAGATTTAAAAGAACACTTTAAGTAAAAGCGATGAAATGTTGTAAAGCAAAAGTTTAAGGGCATTATTCATAATTACTTATTAACAGCATTTTAGCTTTCAAATGGTTTGTCTCTTTCTGACATACGCAATTTTCCGAAGAGCAAAAGAGACAAAACACTCACTAACAGTGTTTTAGTAAAAGAGCGTTTATGAATAAGGAGGTTAAACCATAATCCTTTGATAATCTACCTATAATATAAAAATGAATCGCTGAATCTGTTGCTAAGCGTATAACTTCGGAACGACTGCACCAAATTGGATGATTCTTTTTTTAATGTATTCCTTATTGTCAGGACAAGGTTTATATAAGAAAAATAAGGAATAAATATCTCAAAATTCCCACGGGAACGGGGGCGCTGCGGGTGAAACCGCGGGGCACAGCTAGTATGCGAATAATAACGTTTCTAAATGATACTGTGTCTTAATAAATAGACTAAAACAATATTTCTGTCTGTAGCGAGTTTACTTAGCCATATTTGTACTATCGCTTTATCATAGAGCAAATACAGACAAATGGAATATGCACTTGTTAATACTCGTATGATAATTGTACACTTGTAAGAAATATAGTACCTTTTTTAAAGGACTAAAAATATATTTACGTAAGTATAACGCAAAAAGGAGTTATATGTGTTGTGTCTGTGTTTGAAAATAAGGAATACAGCGTCTACTTTACTCATATATAAGCTTATTTTTCATTCTATTCTATAGATATAAAAATATGTCTGGAAAATCAGTCATTCACGTAAAAATTTTAAACCAGCCATTTTGGTTTAAAAAAATGTAGACTTGAAAGAACAAATAAATTGTTCACACCGTATTTTTTTCTGCATTTGAATAAGTAGTATTAAAATAATTAACTTTTTGAATAATTTGTAAATGTAAATATGTATAATCTAATTTAACTAATATCAAATTTAGATTCTAGACTTTTTACCGAATGTTTCAGACAAAATAAACACTTCATAAAAAGTTTGTATAATCTATACTAATATTATAAAGCTGAAGAGTTTGTTTTGTTTGTTTGTTTGTTTGTTTGTTTGTTTGTTTGTTTGTTTGTTTGTTTGTTTGTTTGTTTGTTTAAACGCGCTAATCTCAGAAACTACTGAACCGATTTGAATAATTCTTTCACTGTTAGATAGTCTATTTATCGAGGAAGGCTATAGGCTACATTTTATCCCGGATTTCCTACGGGAACGGGCTCAACGCGGGTAAAACCGCGGGGCGCTGCTAGTCTATACTAATATTATAAAGCTGAAGAGTTTGTTTTGTTTGTTTGTTTGTTTGTTTGTTTGTTTAAACGCGCTAATCTCAGAAACTACTGAACCGATTTGAATAATTCTTTTTGTAATAGATAGCCACATTCAACGGGAAGGTTATAGGCTATTTTTTTATCCCGAAATTCCCACGGGAACGGGCACAGCGCGGGTAAAACCGCGGGGCGCCGCTAGTCTTTAATATTTGTTAATGTTTTGAATGTAAGATGTGAATGTCCGTACGTCCTGTTACGGGCCATTTATTTTATACGTTCAACGACTTGAGTGCAGTCAAATACATGCTGTGATTGATGATCTAATCAGGACATCTTGGGTAGGTACTGTTATGGCATTGTTATGAACATATTTCAAAGAGATTTTTTGTGCTCATATGTTTGAGAAATCTTGACTTTAATAATAATTAGGTAGAGAGGTAGTCTCAAATTCATAAATACTCATATACATACATTTAGACAATTTCATACTGTTAAAAACATCGTAGGTATAAGGGAATTTCAGTATTTTGGCAATAACCAAGTATACCACATCAAAAAAAAAACTATTTTTTTACCCTAATTTACCCTAAATAGCCAGATTCTTGAGTAAATTTTACTTATAAATAGGCAACACTGGTTATCATTTGAATGTGGAATACAGATCGTTCCGCTTTCATTGGCAGAAATAGACGGAGACGAGCGAATGGGCGTGTGACCGTGTGCCGTGTCGCCGCTTCCGGGTATTATGATTTAGGGTTACCAGATGGAAAAAATATTATAAATAGTTGCTACTTTTTATGAAATAGGGTAGTTTTAAATTTTGGTTGCTATTTGTGAAACACTCTAATAGTGATGTATTTAGTTATTTGTATATTTAAGATATAGGTAAGTTAGTTTTAGCAATGAACATTCAACACACTCAATAAACATTGCAAAAACCTACTTTGAATAGAGTTTGTCATGTTCTTTATATGTTAGAAAAACTTGGTATAAAATTATCCTTATGAATATAATTGTTCTGTGGCAACCCTATACACTTACGGAGCGTATAAGTAAGATCATTTAACGATTGAACAAAGCTTCTCGATTACAAATGACAATGCGACGAATATTTAAGTGACCAGATTCAAGAAAACATACAAAAAATAATGAGACCGTAAACCAAATTCAAATTAAGAACACACAGTTCGTACTAAAAAAAACCTGAAGCCTGGCAACTTTTCCCGCTCATTAAAAAGAAAAAAAAGTAAAGTTGTTTTTGCACGTTCGAAAACCAAATATGTAAACTTGATCAACCGAGATTGAATAACATGGAGTGCGTTCTGAAACCAGTTTTCATAATGGTAAAAAACCAATGCATTTTACATGAAATAAGATGCGTGTGCGCTCAATGTAGCGTTTATAACGTAATTACATTGCATTATCCTTTGTGAGGTGACATTCATGACTGCACTTGAGCTATTTATGTGATTGCATACTTAAAACCAATCCAATGTAGAAAGGTACATACCTACTTGAATAAATAACTGTATATTATAGAATGTGTATGGTGAAATACTCGACTAAACTTTATTCAAAAAGGATTTCTTTAAAAATATTATACTTAATTTGAATGTACGTCATCTCCTTGAACTTGACACATGACATTGACACTGTCATTAAATGTCAATGTCAAATTTTGTAAAAGGATTATTCTGCCATCAGCAACAGTATGATTAAAAAATAAAGCCAAAAAATATGTTGATGAATATTAAAATAGCACCAGATTTTATAGATGAAATTTTGAAAACAAAGTACTGTTACAATTGTGTATTTATACATTTTTAAAAAGGTACTGTTTGTTATGTCTGTAATTTAAAATATACCTAGCTATCATGAAATCATCAAAGTGTGAAGTCTGAAATGGCCATATTTTTGTTTTATTAACCTATTTTTAGGTTAAGTTTAGAGTGTACTAACCTCTAACGTCTTTTTGCAGTGCAGATGAGAGGCCACCAGCTAATGCCGCGTCCAACAAGTTGATATTTTCGCGGCACCGAGTCACCAGCTCCGTCTGCGACCATAAACAAGGACTATTGCAACAAAACCATAGACTGTAGCATTCATCTTGTTTTAACCATAGATAGGACTCACTTTAATACTTCCATTACAAAAGTTGTTTTAATATAATTTACACTTTGAACAATTTTAGTTATATTTAATCTGTGTCCGTAAACTCAAAACGCTATGAGCACATAACTACATACAATTTTGACAAATGGTTTTCAAAAATGTATGGAATTAAGTACCGTTTATATTGAATCGCCATTCGGGGCTTGAGTTAACAATTTTGAGTTGTGTGTTCTTATGTTTTGTATACCTAATTAACCTATAAGTCTAATAATTTTGACTAAACTTAACATCCTCAAGCAATTAAGAAAAAAAACAGCCAAACACAGTTAGAAAGCGAAAAAACCCATACATACTTTTATTAAAATTTATTGCCTAATGTTTTTCTAATAATTATATACCTATCTAAGCTAATCTGTTAAATATCGGAATGTAAGAAAAGGGTGTTAATTGACTGAAACTCCACAAATAATTTTCAAATTAACACATTTATTAATCTAAACATTTTATACAAAGGCCATTAAATTTTAACATTTTGTTTTTAAAAATATCAATTAACGACCCTAATCAAAGATTTACATTAATTACAATTATATACTACAACATTTGTAAGACATTGGGAGTTCAGTCAATACAATATTATCAGTGAAAATATAAGTACAACATTACTAATTCGATAATTTACAACTATCTCACTCAATGACAAGAAATCTACATAAACTGATTATAAAATTAATTAAACAGTACGAAATAACATTATCACATTCGCACCAAATCACTTAAATAAAATCAAAAATAATATATCGATGAGATTAATAAATAGTTTGTGCGCTCCAAAAAAAGCCCTCCTAAGCCTAAACTGACAACGAAACCGTCAAATTTGACACCTGTCAATTTGACATTACATTATGTCAGTGTCAATGTCACCGGTAACCATGAATGTTTCCAAACTGAAATCTTTCAGTACCTCTGCCCCAATAAATTAAGTCTTGTTAAACTAAGCACGTTGTAGGAACTAACGATAAATTAGCACCGCTTAACCACCAGAGAGAACTTAAATAAAGAAAATTAGGCAGTTAGTAAATATTTTGCAATCACACTCAAATCAAACGTTTTGTTAGTAAAAAAGTTTGAGCACACAATGTTTGAGCCAAAATAAAATGATGATTATAAAAAATAACTTATAAATAAAAAATAAACACGGTTTTTATTTATTTATTTTGACTCTCGCTGCAACAGTCAGACGAAGCACTAAAATATAGCACAAAACAAAATGCTCATTTGTACGCGTACAAAACTTAAGTAATCATAAATTAATTTAAATAATTGGAATGCCTTTAGGAGATCTATTCGATGTTATTTTATGCTTAGAATCAAGTTAATCTAGAGACGATATATCTTGAAATAATGGTATTATACTATTAACTTAACAAATCACTTAACAATGTATGGAGTAATTATATTCTCATACAATTTATAATTTGCTTCTCTGACTATTGCAGTGTACCTAAGGTTGAGCACAGACTGTCAAGACATTTTTTAGACTGACTATGAGAACCTATGAAGTGCTCATTAGAGACAATATGACGTCTCACCGACTTATTCAAAAATTTTCACGTCTAAGAATGTCGCGACTAGTTTGCACTCGCCCTCACACGTATACTTACATACATAACGATAAATATCACACAAGCCCAAGCCATATGTCATTGTAGATGTATGTAGACTATGATAAGGAGGGAGAATGCCGCTAGAGCGAGACAGAGGCGAGCGCGAAAGCATGCGGGGCGGGTGGGCGAGTCCGGGTAGCTAGGGAGGGGGCTTACGTAGTCGAACGCGCGCAGCAGGTCGGGCGAGGCGTCGTGGCGCGCCAGCAGCGCCTCGGCCGCCGCCAGCTGCTCGCGCGAGCCGCGCACCAGCGCGCGCGCCTCTTCGTCCTCCGACTCCGAGCCCCAGCCGCGGTGCTTCTTCGCCCCTTCCGCCTCAGAATCGCTCTCCGCCGATCTCCTCCTCAACTCGCTCAGCGCCACCTTCTGCAACTCCGATCCTCCGTCCTTGTCGCTCCTGCGCCTCCTCCCCAAGTCTAGTATATCGGGGCGGTTGTTCACTTCGGTGTACTCGAGCGAACTGTTCACCTCGTCGCTGGTTACGTTCGAGTTGTGTCGGCGCCGGTGCGTGTTCAACAAGTCGAATTCGGGCGAGCGTTTGTTCTTCTGCTCGGAGGGCCGGCGGCGGCGAACACCTTCGTTGCTCTCGATGCTGGTGTTGTTACGCGAACGTTCGAGGCTGTCGAGGAGGGTTTTTTTGCGTTCGGCGCTCGACATTGATTTTTTGGGTTTGTTTGTTTCTACGGGGGATGTGCGGTTGATTCGTTTGTGTCGCGGGAGGCTGCGGCGGGTGCTGGGGCTGTCGCGCTCGGGCTGCGCGGACAGGCTGGAGCAGCAGTCGGACTGCGAGTCGAGGAAGGCGCGGTAGTCGTCGCCGAACTCCAGCAGGCGCCGCGCCGCGTCCGAGTCGGGCGCCTCCGAATACGGCTCCGAGTTGTATTTTTCCTGTAATACAAAGACAACCATTAGTACTCGTATAATACAATGACTATGATGACATAAAACCCGAGACTACAGTGAGCAATTAATAAGGTATTTACACGGTTGACTTATACCGTTTACACTAATGGACATCGAACGTAACTAAGCAAGTACGCAAATAACTAGTTGTGACTAAATCGCCTCGTGTAAATGACCCTTCCCTATATGATATGACACTTACGGTAATCTTTGGACTGTAATACACCATAGAAAAGATATAAAGAAGTAGAGGAGTCCAACAATACCTGATAAAAGTCCCAAGCCTGCTCCGAGAACGAGCTATGCTCCTCCGTGCCGGCAGTGACGCTGCGGTCCGAATCTTTATCTACACTCAGATCCCACATCTGGTTCGGGTCTCCCAGACTCAATGCCAGGAAGTTTCTCTCCCTCTCCAAGCTTCTTCCGAGCCGGGGTCTGACAGGCCCTCCAGCAGGACCCAACTTGAAGTTAGGAGCAACAGGTTCGGCCTCGTTTTCGGGAATGGCACTGTCCTCATTGGATATGTGGGTCTTCTCTATGCTCTCCCGGAGGTTGGCGATGGTCGCCAGTTGCTGCTTGATGTGGTCTTCGTCGCTGTCGTTACCGGAGGTAGAGGTGGTGTCGAATCTAGAATTTGAAGGGAGGAATGGTTAGTTTCGTTGTTTAAGGTTATCTTTGACGTGTTTTATTTATTTATTTATCTAAATAAGGGTTGCCAACAGCAGCAGCTACAACATATTAAATGATGACTACAGTATTATAAAAGTTCCCATTCAAATATGTCTGCACTTACAGGCATCCACTGCATTCAAAAGTGTTTTAATAGAATTAAAGATGCGTTTCTGTAGAATCGGAGCGATGTGTGCGTGAGGAACTGAATTGACCAATCACAAGCCATTAAAATTACCAATATCTCTATGTAAAAATCTGTGAAATATTTAAAATAACGATAGCGTATTCTAACTTTGATCCTAGCGCCATCTATGATCGCGGGCCCAACGATATTGGGATAAAAAATGCTAGCAAACATGTTTTGTACATAACTTAGTTTAGCTACTGACCTGCTCTTCCTGCTAGTAGCCGGGTCACTCGCCGTATGCCGTTCATGTTTATCTTCTATCTCCGGCGTGAATCTCCCGCTTAAGGAGCAGAGACTTTTCACCAATCTTCCGTTCTCTCTCGAGTTGACAGTGGTATGCCTTCGGAGGCGTAATTTGAGGCGTTTGCGACGTAACCAGCATTGCTTGTCGTTGGCTTCAACGCAGGATGTGCAGGCTTCGGTCATGGTGTTTGTGCTCGATATGTGGCCCTGTGGAGGTGAAGGTTTTTGTTAATAAGTGGAAAAGGATTTATTTAAAAGGTAGTAAGATTTTGTTTAGATCTTGTTTAAAAAATAAGTCAAGGTAAAGGATGTAATCCTATTATGAATACATATTAAATTTTTACTCAGTTTACTGGAATTTAACTGTGGCTGTCTGTGGCAATATAACATCAACGCATATTTTTGGTATTCAAATATTCGTGTTCTATAAAAAACTTTAGTTAGGACTTTCAGAAGAGCAACTATAATTTCTGTTTCATGTTGCAAAACTGCAACATTTATGCACTTTGTCGGAAGATCACAAGCCTACATTTTATAACCTACCTGTACAGTAGTAGAACTCCCTCTCAACTTCAAGTTAGAGTTATTCTGAACCCTCTGCGCCGACGCCAGCGTATTTAACGCCGACTCTGACGCGCACATCGCTTCCAGATCATTCGTCGGAGTCGCCGCTAGTGATGCGCTTGCGCCGTTCAGTTGTGACAGACAAGACACTGACCACGGACGCGCGGTGTTGCCACGCTTCTTGCGAAGTGTCACCTTAACCGATTGTTAGACACATGTTAGACAGGTTTACATTGTGACATGGTGCTATAGATATAACATGTGCAAAATGGTGTTTTGAGAAGTCGTTCAGTGAACGAGTAAGGTAAAGATTTATAAATAATGTAACAAGTTAAAGTGTAATTTTATATTATGTGGTTTAAGCAATGATATAAACCAATAGGATAAGAAAGAACATATAATAGAACATTTATACAGATAACTCATTAATACATTGACAAAAATTCAGTTGACATAATTACAAAAAGTTACACAAAAGTATAATCTGAATTGAAGAAAATATAGAATATTTAATCAAAATACAGCAGCAGTCCGTTTTGGCACGAATATAAGGCAAAAGAATGAATGAACTATGACCGATAAGATACTGTGACTGTGTTGATTGGTAGACAACATTTAAATATTACACACTCCCTTTTATCTTATCCTGTCTTGTCACGCTAAGAACCCGAAAAAGCAGATACCAATATAATCCAAGTGAACGAATGAGTAGATTGATCCAAAACAAAGCACAATCATAGACAACATAGAAAATTGAGAAGTATAACCTCTTTGTATAATTACCTTGGCATGATGCGTAGGAGTCACCGTACAAGTAGAAGTACTCATGTCCATAGAGGAATGGATGTTTCTCTCTTCTGACGTCAGAGAGGTGTCCACTTCGCTTTCAGTTGTGTATTCACCGGAGGCATCGTAGCTTTCAGTACCCTGAAGTGTTGATGACAGTTGTGATTAATAACATAACTATTTCAAGAGCAAATGTTTTGTGGCAAGTTGTTTTTGAAGACAAGATCATCAAGGTGCAAAATGTTTAATTCAAAATGTCAGATTTAAAAAGTACCAATTAAATGTTTAAAAACCATTAATTAGAACTAGTATGTACTGAATTTGGCTCTAAAAAGGGGCGGGGCCAACTTGTACATATATTTAATTCTCTACAGACGACACTTAAATAAAATAATATAAAACTCACTTTTCCATCCGAGCTCTGATTCAACCACTCCTTAATCCTAGACATTTTGTTCCTGGTCACATCCTTCCCTTCATCATCAAACGCCAACGGCTTAAAACTCCTGTTCTTCTTCTTCATATTATGATGAGCTTGCTTCTGTACCAACTCTTCAGCTTGGTTCACCAACCGTTCGATATCTTTGCAGCGTTCCATTTTCAACAAATCAGGGGTCGATGCGTCTAGTTTAGGTTTCGGAGAACAAGGTTTGTCTATGGGCAGCTCGCATTGGATCTCTACTGATGACGTCATAATATCTGTCGAGTCCTCATTGGCTACTTTAGGCGTGCCTACATAAGTCCATTCTTCTTCAGAACTCTCTTCTTGACTCTTGTCATTTTCGTCTGTTTCTATGACTTGTCTGTCCGAATCTGTGTCGTGATGTTTGAAGTAGAATGTGGCTAAATGTTTGGATTTTCTGTCAGTTTGATTGAACTTGGATGTATCGACTGGTTTCTTCCGTTTGATGACTGTTGGTGGAGTCTTTATTTTCTCTTCGATATCTACAGTGATGTGCACATCAAGTCCTGTCAAAGAATGAAGTTAATTAACGTTGTTAAGAATGTTTGTTGATGTTTATAAACTTTATTCTTGTTTTGGAATCGTAGATGTGGTTGTGTCATGTTGATTGATGAGTCAGAATATGAGAATGTTTCAGTCAATAATATTTTGTCTCAATTTCATAACAGGATCGTACTCATTATAAAAGTGTGTGATGTATGTATGTATGTTTGTTACTCTTTCACGCAACTGAACAGATATGAATCACTCTTTACAGTAATATCAGAACATGGCACATATTTTATCCCGAAATTCCTACGTGAACGGGTACAAATAATGGTGAAACCGCAGAGCGGAGCTAGTTATCTATAAGAGTGCATTTAGACTTGGTCGATTACATGCAAAAGGCATTGTTAATTTTTTGGTTATTACCTATATTACTGTAAAGTTTCATCCAATCCGTTGAATAATTTGTGCGTGAAAGAGTAACAAACGTCCATGCATACATCCTCACAATCTTTCGCATTTATAATGTTAGTAGTAGGAACCTTAAAGTTAGTACTTAGAATAACAAACTTAATCTTATTCTAACGGCCTCTCATAATTTAAGATCTGAATCTGTCCGTGGACTACAAATTCATTTCATCGCTCGTTAGTCTGGTTCGGTACCCCAGTTAATATTATCACGTTTAGTGTGCACTAATCTTAATACAGATCTATAAATAATGTAGGTAAGGGAATAAGTTATAGTTTATCTTAAAGCTTTTATCCTAGACCTAGTTCTTTAGTTTATGGTTCCGTTTAATGTCGTGAACTGTTGATGTCTATGATTTTTAGTTTACACTTTACTGAGTTCAACAGTCAGGATATAAATCAGTGTCGTACTTTTAACTAGTAGTGCAACCCTAGTGTCAGAGTTTTTAAGAGCTGGAGTAGTGGAGTCTGCGCCATAAGGCCTCTAACGTGGTATAACGATTGGATCAACCGGGACCGACAATTTAACGTGTAATATACAGTAGGGATAGATCGATTTGAGTTGGTTTGTAGCCAAATCTGGTGTCGCAATTTTTAGACCGCCTTAAGGCCTCTATTTTATAGGCCTTAAGTCTAACGATTGAACAACCGGGACCGACAATTTAACGTGTAATATACAGTAGGTATAACTCGATCAACTTACAATCGATCGGAACCACCGGGACCGATAATTTAACGTGTAATAGTAAGAGTAGGAGTAACTAGATCTTACCATCAATCTGATCAGTGACTGGCACGGTTTGATCAGTACTCCTCATATCCGAGTCCTCGCAGGCATCCGGCACGATCCTCTCGTCGGCCATCTTGGATTCAGGGCGGTCCATCTCGAACTCACAATCGGATCCAAAGCCCCGCCACTTGTACGTTACCACATACTCTTGTTCCTCCTAGAAAGATAAGATTGTATGTTAATTTAATTTGTAAAAAAGTAAAAAAAAGTGTAAAAAAATTAAAAACCTGTAATGGTCCACTGGGCATCTCATTTCACCGAAGATATCAGTACAGTGATGAAGAATTTGTAAAAAAACTTATATAATATAATTTAATGTGCAGTATATCATGGGGATTTATAAAAGTGTCCGAAGTGAGCTTTTCAAAAATCAAAAAAACTAAATAAGTACAAAAATGCTTGTAAAATCACATAACGTTGTTTTTAGATTTTTTTACAATATGTGCCGACATATTTTTTGTAACGACTCAGTTTATGTAAATGTAATAATACAAGCTTAGAGCTTAGTTTGGGTCTAATTAACCGTGTGTGAATTTGTCTGGGGGTAAAAATGGGGGTGTGAATTAACTGTCTGTACCTCTGAAGCTGACTGTCTGCTGTCCAGAGAGACGTCCCGTCTCCTGTTGTTCACTGGTGTCCGCTGACGCCGCGGCGACCCTCGTCTGCTCAGCCGGGGCTGTTTCAGCACGGGCTCGTCGTCGCTGTCGCTTACGGCTTCTATTGATTGACCGCCCTGGAAATTTGGAAAGATTTTTTTTAACACCCTGTATAACATTTTTTATCAAGGAGTATAACAAAAATAAAATAAGTTTTAAATAAAATACAGGAATTTTACTTTATAATTTATCGGCTGAGAAGAAACATCAATTATAACTATCTCTCTAACTAAAAATAACAATATTTTCCTATAAAAAATCACTTTAATAAATAGTTCCTACCACTAAAATCTAATTAAAACTCTCTGTCCCACCATAATTCAATATTCTTCATTCATAAATTAATTTATGGACTATTAAAGTCATATTTTTAAACAGCTCTAAAAAACTGGCGACGTAAAATTAGCGGAATTGAAAAAAAAAAACACCGAAATTTGTTGCTTTTTTGTTGCTAATTAGTTGCTAAAAAAATATTTTTTTTGCTCTAACCGATCGCATAAAAAAGGCAATAACTCTAACTTTACATTAAGATAGCGTGGGAATCACTGAATGTCGACTGATCAATCAAGCAAATAAGGGTCAATTTGTTGCTAATTTGTTGCTGGAAGATGCTTAGAAAAAAAATTAAAAAAAATGATTTTTTTTAATTATGCCAAGATAAATAATATCCACGCCAGCTTAACTCTCGAGTTTTCCGTGAAAAAATTATATTAAAAATTTGTTGCTCCTCATGGTGCACCGTGTTTTAGCAGGGAGAGTCAGCAACAAAATAAAAACCGGAAGTCAAGAGAAGTTGGAAATCGGTTCACAAAATAATCGGCCACGCTAGGTTAACTAACGATTTTCCCGCGGAAAAACTATAGTGAAAATTTGTCGCTCCTCACAGTGCTTAGTTGCTAAAAAAATATTTTTTTGCTCTAACCGTAATGTTAACCGATAACTATGGACTAGTAAAAAAAAATAACCCTAACCTACCGAATAGTAAGTAATTCGGTAGGTTAGGGTTATTTTTTTTTTCATGTTTAAACTCTCCCTTTTCATTAAAATGACATATATATATAATACATAAAATGTCACAAACGATTTTTTTATTATCTTGGCATAATTAAAAAAAAAATCATTTTTTTTATTTTTTTTTATTTCTTTTCTAAGCATCTTCCAGCAACAAATTAGCAACAAATTGACCCTTATTTGCTTGATTGATCAGTCGACATTCAGTGATCCCCACGCTATCTTAATGTAAAGTTAGAGTTATTGCCTTTTTTATGCGATCGGTTAGAGCAAAAAAATTAATTTTTTAGCAACTAATTAGCAACAAAAAAGCAACAAATTTCGGTGTTTTTTTTTTTCAATTCCGCTAATTTTACGTCGCCAGTTTTTTTTAAACCCCGATATTAATGGCGTTAGAATGCAATAAATAACTTTATAAATAAGTTTTGAAAATATATTTCGCTATAAAAGTCCTCGGTAAACATTTATTTGTTCCCCTCATACAGCGTTTAAGTGGTGCCTTCCCATTGGGTGCCTTGTTGAAGCGGAGTGGAGCTGTGCGAAGCTCAACTGACCAATCACAACGCATGACGAAAAGATTTTGACAATGTCAAACGTCGTGACTGGTCGATTGAGCTCCACTCCGCTACAATGCAAACGCACCCTAAAGCCTTGTTTACATTAAGCGAGTTTACACGCTATAGGATGGCGAGTTCAATAGTTCCCATTTGATTAATTCTTTTTGTTATGGAACCATATTCAACGGGAAGGTTATAGGCTATTGTTCATCCCAAAATTCCTACGGGAACGAGAATTTTGGGAACCGCTAGTGTATCATAAAGTAACTTTTCTTATTCAGGTAAATACCTAACTAGCAGCGCCCCGCGGTTTTACCCGCGTTGTACCCGTTCCCGTGGGAATTTCAGGATAAAAAGTAGCCTATAACCATCCCGTTGAATGTGGCTATCCATTACAAAAATATTTTTTGAAATCGGACCAGTAGTTCCTGAGATTAGCGCGTTCAAACAAACAAACTCTGCAGCTTTATAATATGTACTAGCAGCGCCCCGCGGTATTACCCGCGTTGTTCCCGTTCCCGTGGGAATTTCGGAATGAAAAGTAGCCTATAACCTTCCCGTTGAATGTGGCTATCTATTACAAAAAGAATTTTTCAAATCGGTTCAGTAGTTTCTGAGATTAGCGCGTTTAAACAAACAAACAAACAAACAAACAAACAAACAAACAAACAAACAAACAAAACAAACTCTTCAGCTTTATAATATTAGTATAGATTAGTAGACATTTCATCAACAGCGAGAAGAAGCTACTAACCCATTTAGCGACCAATATATCAATAACTGTCAAATGAAACCCAACGAAATTAATGGGTTCTATTATAGGGGTTAATTTTATTAGCCACAAGTCAAGGGTTGCGTTTGTTTGTTTGTTTGGAGTCACTGTGAACTGCGGGTGGTCGAGAGCGCCATTGTGGCATTACGAAATATGCAATAAATTTTAATTGAACACCACTTTTACGTGGGAAAGAGAAACTTAAAGCTATTCTGTTGTGCAAACATTTAACTATCTATTGTAGTAAATAATTGTTATTGTTTTAGGAGCTGAGTTTGTTTTTAGTGCTTTAGAGATGGTTTTTGCGATTTGTGGACAATTAGATTTGAATCAACTTTTGCTATCGATTATTGTTAAGTCAAAAAGCATTTATTGTCGCTTTTGCAAGGATGCATCATGCTTAGGATGCCTATATCCGACGACAATTGTCTGCACCCGCGATGGCCTGTTGCCGAAGGATATTCGGGATGAAAAATAGCCTATAACCTTCCCGTTGAATATGGCTATCCATTACAAAAAGAATTATTCAAATCGGTTAGGTAATTTCTGAGATTAGCCCTTTCAAACAAAGTTAGAAACTTTATATTAACTTCTTATAATGTTATTATACTAGCTGTGCCCCGCGGTTTCAGCCGTCAGTATAGATAGACTATTAGTGTACCGACCTGGTTCTCAATCCTCTGTATACAGGCCTCCAGATGGCACTGCCACTCGATGGCCCTCAGGTACAGCAGGTGCCAGCGCCGCTCCAAGGCTTTGGCCGCATCACCGCCCTCGCACAGCCTCACCACCGAGCTCACGATCCTTCTGTGACATTCCACGTCTTTTTGTAATGCCTGAGGACAAAGGGATAGAGTTTAGAAACCAAGAAAACTGATGAGTCAGCTGACGGAGATGATGGATCTTTTGTTTAATATCGGAGAGAAATGAGGAAGATTCTGTGTGTTTTAACAGCTTTGAAGCCCTGGTCGAATTCAATTCCATTTATTCCCGGAACTCAGCGGTGGTTCACTCCAACTCCTGAGGAGGGTCACCGTATGTGATCAAAGCTGTCCGAGTATATCGTCATTCGACATACACAAACGTAGGAAATTTCCCGTTTTTAAATAAGTAATTATGTGTATTCAACGTACTTGTATGTATCATGAGACATCTGCCATGCCTTTGGTAGGAATTACTTGTAAATAAAACCCCTATGAATATAGATTGTAAATGCGACAGTTGTTTTTCCTGGATAGCAGAATGTAATGCAACCAAACTTGAGAAAATAACCACAGTTGACTGAGTCAACTGTGGTTATTTTCTCAAGTTTGGTCAACTTGACTCTAACTTTTCTGGCGCCATCAATAAAAAATAAACTAATATTTACCAAGGTTATTTTTGTATTTTAACAAATGTGATATAAAGAAAGTTCCGCCAATATAAAGGCTACACAAAGCCATTAACAAAGAAAGTCAAATAGATTTTACCAACAACAATAAATAAAGAATAAGCAACAGAAATTTAATTTCCTAACAATGATGCTACGAGTATAGTATCTAATCAAAAACAAAAAATACAAAGGCACACGAACAAATACCGATGATACTCAAGTATTGAGATCAACAACGTGATACGATAAACAACTTACACAATCGATAAAGGAAATTCCGAAACAAAAAACAATTTGATTTCACACAATAACACCGTTGGTACGGCGAAAGACCAACCAATCAAACTTCACAAAAGAGGTTACTAACAGCGGTTGCGACTAAAACCTTTTTACGAGAAAAAAAAGTGAATTTAAAAATCGAACAAAGGGCGAAGCGTGCCCGCCAGTTGCGCACGAGCACTCAACTATAACTATTACTTGCAATAAGAAAAGATTGACACAAAATGTCATTTCACTATGAAATCTAATAAGTCGTAAATAAGTTTCGAAAGTGAATTATAAAACATTATTTCAGTCATAATATTCACACATTTCAAAGGATTTATTGTGGACAATATTGTTGTGATATACGATGGTTAAAAGGAAAGTGAATCGATAAACTAGCTCTGTTCGATCGAATATCTGTCATTCATGATCAACAACACCTGCGCACTCGAATCGATTCATGTCCGATTCATTTACATAAACAATGCATTCGGTATGAATATCGATTGAATTCTTTGTTTATTATTTAAATTGCGTGTTTATGGACTGTGGTTTAATATGTTGATAAACATTTATTTTTTTTAGTCATTTGAATAAAAAAAGAACATTAAGATCAGTAAATTGAAAATGGCTGCTTCACTTATCGAAACTGGAACAGATTTTCGAAAAGGTCAAATATTTATAAAGAAATTGTGAACTTGATTATTAAATAGCTCATTAACTAAAACATCTCTGAGACTTTAACTAATTGGATACCATCAATATGGCCCAAATAGTGTTATAAAACTGATAAATTTATGTTGATCGAATAGAAAATCTTAATTATGAACTGGTAAGCACAGTAAGTTAATAAAAACAGGAGGTAAAAGTTTTAACCTATATTATAGGCTAAAATAGGCCCTATAACACAGAATAATAAGTACTACAAGTAGTACTATAATGTTCTACGGCTGGGAAAAGGCCTCTTATCCCTCGGAAGATTCCATCAGTACAGTGAAGAAGATTAGTCACTTCACTTGTTCTGTATAATTATGACATATACTTATACTTTTACAACATATACTTTTTAAACTGTATTTATTAAGGGATTTTTACACAGCCTCATCATGCCTTGAAACAAAAAAACAATCTTAATATAAAATCAAATATCTTAATCTATATGTTTGTCATAAATGTTATACACAGTAGGAGCTAACACATTTTATCATAATATACCCAAATCCTAGCCCAAATTATGGAAATAAAGTAAATCCTTTTTTGTTGTAGGGTAAGCACGACCCACTTAGTAAAAGTAAAAGTGTGAATATGGAATCACAAATGTATGTTCTAAAAAGAAACGTTTGCTAAGAAAATAAGTATACATACACTGAAGTATTTGATCATTTCTTTAGATGCTGGATTATACTAAAAAATATACATATATTGCATGACACGTTTTTCTTAAATACATATTGATATCGAGGAATAGCAATCATTATCCCACTTAAGATATCGGGGACATGTCACACCAGGATAAGCACGAGCATTATACTGTCAATCCAACATCAGATATCTTAGGATTCCTAGGTCTTGATCTTGAAATAATAACTCACAGGACTTCATTACAATGACATTGCTTGTATTTTACACACGGTCATCATGGATTACAGTTATGATACGTCTAGATTCAATTAATTGATGGAACCTAAACGACCTCCCTTCACCCCATTAGTCGTCCTGTCCACGCCATAGAATATCTTATCCACTATACTCGATTCGCAATACGATCGTGATGTCGTCAACACATAATTCTTCTAATCTACGTTTCCAATCTAATCACAATCCAACAATCCCCATTTCCCTCGTAAACTCTAATAATGCCGCCTTTTTCATATCATAGACTATCATCCCTCTATCCAACAACTGTCATAGTGCGTAACACCACAGACTTAACACAGTCTATTCTCATACCACAGACTACACCACGAAGGAAGAACTCACGTCACGGAATAATAACACTACAGATTCCATCAGTCAGCTGAATTTACAAACTACTCTTAAACTTCTATAGCTTTATTATACTTCCATCCCCGACACGGCCTTCCTGACGTTTCACACGTCCTCGTGTGAAGTATCTGTAAAGAAAATAAGTTTTGCCACAGTAATTTGCACTCGCTCGGTCAACCTGACAAGCTATGAGTAGTAGATGTAATGTTACTGTCATACAACTATAACTGTCTCAGAATAAAATAAAAGCGTGTGTCCTTTCGACCACTCATGGACCGGACGGCACCTTTTTCTAATCACTCAACAAACATTGCACTCTTTAGCATCAATTTTCACACAGTATCAATTTGGACCGGACGGGTGTTTCCTTTCGACCAGCCACACGTGCATGGCCCGGATGACACTGTCCCTTCAACCAATGAACACTTGAGGTTGTACAGATGAATGTGTCCCTTCGACCAGCCGCTATAAGCTGCATGGCCCGGACGACATTCTGCCACCTTCCGCACACCACATTACTCGATTAAGGTTGGACCTGATGAATGTGTCCCTTCAACCAGCCGCTATAAGCTGCATGGCCCGGACGACATTCGGCCACCTTCCGTCATCCCTGTGACTAGCTGTGATCATCCCAGTGATCACCCATAACCCTGATCATCCCTATGATCAGCCACTCTCGTGATCATCCCAGTGATCACCCATAACCATGATCATCCCTGTGATCAGCCACTCTCGTGATCACCCAAATTTAAGACTCAAGAGGACACGCACAACTAGTTACCACACTATGTAACACATGAATACTAGGTACCACGTCATTTTCAACTTTAACTTCAATAGACTATTAATCTCAAATGCACATTATAATATGAGCCATGAGTAAGTAACAGTAAGCTTGTCTAGTCACGTCTAGTCATGGCAACCAGCCGATCAGCAATCACATTGCTCAACAACACACGGTCTCAGCAGACCACTCCACAGTACAGTCAATCCAGACCACGATCATCGCCGAGTTTGAACATTGAACTCAATAAGTCACATAGTCACATAAAACCCTTACTCATACTTTCATATTTTACAACGGGATAAACATCCAAAATACTTTCAATAAGCTTTCTACTTTATCAAGTGGTACGAAGATTCACTACAAAACTCTCAATGTTAACTGACTCAAATATCACAAAATAGCTCACCGGATATTTCCCAACTAAGATACTTCGATACGCCAATTCATGCCAATCATTACCGCAATACATCACCAATTTAACATCCAATGTGAATTTGTCGTGATAGATTCTTGAATTATTTGGAATACCCCAATCCCTCATATTCCTCAGGTAACAGGATTGAGAAGAGAACCACGTTCTACCCTGGACGAGGTTTATCAATGCTCACAATAATTACCAGCATTGAACCAACATGAAAATAAGAAAACATATTAGAACATATCACATTACGTACAAGATTACACTTGACTCTTTCAGAAGCTCATAATTACCTTCTTAAGTCCACAATAGAATAGAGCACTAACTATACTCACAGAACATTCCAAGTTTTATAACCAATTCATAGACCAATTCAAACATTCTCTACTGGTGGCTCAGTGGGCAAAATAGCGATCTTTATCATTCTCTGCTGGACGCTCAGTGGGCAATAGCGATCCTTATGATTCTCTGCTGTGGGCTCAGTGGTGATTCATCCCACTTCTGATATTGATATCGAGGAATAGCAATCATTATCCCACTTAAGATATCGGGGACATGTCACACCAGGATAAGCACGAGCATTATACTGTCAATCCAACATCAGATATCTTAGGATTCCTAGGTCTTGATCTTGAAATAATAACTCACAGGACTTCATTACAATGACATTGCTTGTATTTTACACACGGTCATCATGGATTACAGTTATGATACGTCTAGATTCAATTAATTGATGGAACCTAAACGACCTCCCTTCACCCCATTAGTCGTCCTGTCCACGCCATAGAATATCTTATCCACTATACTCGATTCGCAATACGATCGTGATGTCGTCAACACATAATTCTTCTAATCTACGTTTCCAATCTAATCACAATCCAACAATCCCCATTTCCCTCGTAAACTCTAATAATGCCGCCTTTTTCATATCATAGACTATCATCCCTCTATCCAACAACTGTCATAGTGCGTAACACCACAGACTTAACACAGTCTATTCTCATACCACAGACTACATCACGAAGGTAGAACTCACGTCACGGAATAATAACACTACAGATTCCATCAGTCAGCTGAATTTACAAACTACTCTTAAACTTCTATAGCTTTATTATACTTCCATCCCCGACATACATGTTTAGTATAATAAACAAACATGTTTGTAAATAGGACATTGAATTTAAATGTGTACCAAATAGAACACAATTTAAATGTCAATTGTTTTTCTATGTTTAAAAAACAGATGACGCTCGGTAATTGTACTAAACAAAAGTACAAAATAAAAAGTTCTTGAATAATCCGATATCGTAGTTAAATCAAGTAACCTCATAAATATTTCTCGTTATCTGACAATATTTTACTTTAACACATATTTATTATTTTATTATTTATATATAAAATTCTCGTGTCACAGTGTTCGTTCGCCTACTCCTCCGAAAGGGCTTGACCGATTCTCATGAAATTTTGTGAGCATATTGAGTAGGTCTGAGAATCGGCCAACATCTATTTTTCATCCCGAAATTCCCGCGGGAACGGGTACAACGCGGGTGAAACCGCGGGGCGCATGCTAGTTACATTATACATATTGACTCGCAAAAATCGCAGTTTAACAAGAAATTGGAAAGTTTAAACAATTCTCTTTCAAAAGTCACGGTTTGTTCCAAACTGGTTTTTTATTAATAAAGTTTATTATTTGATTGGACAAATGTTATTCTCTTGCATAATAATTATTTGCCTGTAACATTCCACTACTGAGAAAAATAGTCTCTCGTCTCACTGAAGATATATCGGTGCAGTGAGGAGGATTTGGTGTAATCTCAAATCCGATCCATATTTTTAAAGACTAAGTAAATTGCATATCTTTACTGTTTTAACATTAGAATTAATTCTATGATTTTTTTATGTGATAATGGCAATTTTATGTTTCTAATTGCGACTGAGCAATACATTTAACATTATGCGAGCACTGCAATATATTTGTCAAATCTGTTTATTTAGCCTCTTTCTTTAATTACATTAGAACTATAGACCAAAAAAAAAACTCTCATGTTTTCTAAGTGAGCTAAGTAAACCCGAATTAGCTTGTTGCCTTAAGTATCAGTGAAGGCTTAGGTTTTAGTTTTTAGCCTTAAAAGTAGACTTAACTAAGGATTCCTTCGTGCCTTAACTTGCTTAGTTAAACCTAAGTTTAGTTACTCCTTCATGCTTCCTTAGCCACTTTTGCTGAGTACTGAGCAACATAGCTATAATACTACAAATTGAGCTAACTTATTTTGATCTGTCTGTCTGTGTACTTCCGCGAACACCTAGAAAGCGTTGCGTTAACCCTTCTCTTATAATAAACTGTTAAACATCCGAAGCCACCAATTATCTTGTCTTGTTAAAGATTGCGATACTGATTACGATCCCTATTATTATATTATTATACTTTGAAAAGATACAAATTAGAGCTTTGTTTGAGATTAGGTATCAATTGGATTGTAATTAAAAGCGTATTATGATTGTGAAATGCGTTTCGAATCGTGTTTGGATGTAAGCGTGAAATTAATATTCTGTTGCAATCTTTTATCTGACTTCCTATGGTGCCAAACCAAAAGGAGGAAGATACATAGAATAATATGTTGTCTATTGATTGACTCTTTTGATACCTACAGATTCAAATCGTACTAGAGCGAATGCAGCGACAATTAAAAAAAAAGTCTTCTTTAATCGTAAGAGTTCAGCTAGGAGAGATGGAGTTCTTTCCATATTTCTCTATCATCTGCCATCCTCTTCAGCTGTTCGTACGACAGGACTTTTGCTCTTTCTTTCAGTCGGTCTGCATATGCCTTTAAATTAGACCATAAAAATATTGTTTGTGCAACAGACAATATTCTTTTTTCAAAATATCACTTGTCCTCCGTCGGCATCATATTATTACAACACCTATTAGTTATAGTCCGGTTCCAGGTCCTAACAAAAATCAATTTTACGGTACATTCGTGAAGAAAGCATGAAACTTGGCATGAATGTAGCTCTCATGTATGTGCTTCAATCTCGATATGGGAAGCACGTCAGCAAATTAATGCTTCCCCCCTTTCCCCCCCATTTTATCTCCCTCATTCTGGTTTTTCGAATTTTCTACAAAAACTATACGACTGAGGAGTTTACTCTTCAGAGACCAAATCATCGTCGATAAATTGCCTACAAAACGATACTACATTTATAGTGGTAAGATTAATATATTTTTTAACCGACTTCAAAAACCGAAGGAGGAGGTTATCAATTCGGTGGGTATATTTTTTTTGTTTGTTTTATGTATGTACACCGATTACTCTGGGGTTTCACATCCGATTTACGTGATTCTTTTTTTGTTCTATGCTGTACAAATTCCCATTGGTCCCGTTGAAAGTTTTATCCTAAAATTCCTTCGGGAACCTGACTTAAATTGAAGTAATGTAACGCAGGGTATAGAAAAAACCTTCATCGACGTGCTTCTATGGCGTGCGCTGCGAAAACTATAGATGATACATAAAAACAATGTTCTACACATTTAAAGTACTCATTATTTTGCATATTTAAACCCGCGACGGCATATGCCTATCTATTATAGTTTACGTACAATTACCACTTCTAGTTAAATTTTTTCAATTTTAAAACAACTTCAATAGTTAGCTTGTGATATTCGCGTGATGATATCAATATATATCAACATAAATACATCTACAATCAAGTTCAGGAAAGTGACTTTCAATACCTCTTTAAATTATTGAAATTGGACCGTCCGTTTAAATTAAACGACGAATTAAAAAAAGTACGAAATATGCAGCGGGCGGGTTAAACAAACCGCTGCACGCGCTGTTCGAATCAATTGGAAAAAATAAGTAATTCACTGTTAAAACATTACCAAGAGTTATTGAATTACGAAGCTAATTAACTAACAAACAAAGAAAGTATACACTAAAAAGTAAAAAATAAAATTAAAAATTTATGTTTTAACAGTGAATTACTTATTTTTTCCCATTGATTCGAACAGCGCGTGCAGCGGTTTGTTTAACCCGCCCGCTGCATATTTCGTACTTTTTTTAATTCGTCGTTAAATTTAAACGGACGGTCCAATTTTAATAATTTAAAAAGGTATTGAAAGTCACTTTCCTGAACTTGATTGTAGATGTATTTATGTTGATATATATTGATATCATCACGCGAATATCACAAGCTAACTATTGAAGTTGTTTTAAAATTGAAAAAATTTAACTAGAAGTGGTAATTGTACGTAAACTATAATAGATAGGCATATGCCGTCGCGGGTTTAAATATGCAAAATAATGAGTACTTTAAATGTGTAGAACATTGTTTTTATGTATCATCTATAGTTTTCGCAGCGCACGCCATAGAAGCACGTCGATGAAGGTTTTTTCTATACCCTGCGTTACATTACTTCAATTTAAGTCAGGTTCCCGAAGGAATTTTAGGATAAAACTTTCAACGGGACCAATGGGAATTTGTACAGCATAGAACAAAAAAAGAATCACGTAAATCGGATGTGAAACCCCAGAGTAATCGGTGTACATACATAAAACAAACAAAAAAAATATACCCACCGAATTGATAACCTCCTCCTTCGGTTTTTGAAGTCGGTTAAAAAATATATTAATCTTACCACTATAAATGTAGTATCGTTTTGTAGGCAATTTATCGACGATGATTTGGTCTCTGAAGAGTAAACTCCTCAGTCGTATAGTTTTTGTAGAAAATTCGAAAAACCAGAATGAGGGAGATAAAATGGGGGGGAAAGGGGGGAAGCATTAATTTGCTGACGTGCTTCCCATATCGAGATTGAAGCACATACATGAGAGCTACATTCATGCCAAGTTTCATGCTTTCTTCACGAATGTACCGTATTTTCGGATTTGGACCCGTACTATTATAAAACATTAAAACAATTTCCGAAATATACTGGTCTCTTAAGTTGAAGCAAACACTATACTCATTTTAAATTAAAACTTTTCCGAAATTCTTTAGTTTAAAACAGTTTGCCGTTAGTCCTAGTAATTGGAATCTGTATTTTACCTGAACATCAGGAAATAACTAATAAAAATAATGTCTTGTACAGACCACAGAGATCACTATTAGCCTTGATCACTATAAGCTACACCCTACACCACAATTATAACAACGTATAATTTCCGAAAGGCGCGCCATTGCCCATATTACGACATATTGCGTGAATTGTATTGCTGTGGCATTGTGCGAATGTAATTACGGGTATTGCTTTGATATTGTAATTAATTTAAGTACTTAAATAGATCTTTGGTAAGAGGAAATGGATTTGAGTAATGAATTTGTGATTTTGATTGACAGTAGTGTAGAGAGAACTTTAGAAGATGAAGGATGCTTAAAGCTTAAAGAATATTATATAGATGTAATTTTGCAAACTTTGTATTGAAGAGAGAAGAACTTTATATCCCGCAAAAATAGATGTAAGCTTAGATTTTCATACAAGTACAAACATACGTAGTCAAAGTACGAATACTGAACTACTTTTAAAACACCATAAAACAAATAAAATTATAATCGGAACCGGGTCTAGTTTTCAATCCGACCAAAGCTACCATTTTCGTTATTCAATTTCAATATTCGAACACTCTTAAATCGCTACTGCTTGGAATTCTCAATTTGAATTCAACAAAAAATACCACAGAGTACAATACCGAGCGTGATTGGTTCGTGGCCAGATAATCACAGACTCCTGACTTGCGCAATGTAGTTGTAAGCTGCTTTTACCGACAATTGGTAGTATATTATCTCATCGGTTAGCAATATTTTGAACAGCTACCGATTGTTGAGTTAATAACAAATCTTACAAAACTATTGACATATTGGCGCCTTTGTTTGGAGTTTGGAGAGCTATTTAATTAGAAAAATATACAATTTCAGTGGATAGTTTTGAAGATTTACTTGTGACTTTACAAACTATTTAAGATGTTCTAAAAAAATCTTAGTGAAAGAGGTTTAGCATCCATTTAACAGAAGTTTAATAGCAAGGTTTACTTCAACACAAATGCACAAAATTGATAAATATAGCAGTAAACATAATCTCACAAATATTTTGATATTCCAAATCTGCTTAAGCCAACTTTATTCGTTCTAAAAATTGGCTTATTTCGTCGTAAAAAACTTAAAACTCTACAAACAACAATTTTAATATTAAAGTTACAAAACAGTTGCACAATACCGACAATTAAACGTTAGTAGCCATCTTGGAAGCTTTCAGACAAATGACTATCGTGATGGATTCGACACGACTTATCTATACGATTATTGTACACGACACGATCGTACGATTTTATGGGATATTTAACAAGTTGTTTTGTTTTATGTTTAGTAAATGTCTATCCTAGATTTCATCTGACTAGAGAACTAACTAAGCTTAATATAGTTTCTATGAAGAACCAAAACATCAATTTAAAATATGTATTAGGATTTTTTCTGTTTCAAGTAAAAGCGAAGTGTGTGCTCACTCTTTACTACTTGGGGAGACGAAAGGCCTTTGCCCAGCAGTGGGACATTTCAGGCTAATACTTTTACTTTTCCTCTGCAAATGTTTGCAGATAGTTTCAATAAAAAATTGTTTAAAATGTATGTACAGTCCCACCATCTTATCTGTTCAGTTGACAGCGTCGCTAGTGGAGAATTTGGTATACATAATATAAGAAATTCACCAAGAAACAAAGGTACTTAATTAAAACATATCTTGCAAGTCAGTCTATAGATATCATTAAAATTTAAGAAACTACAATATCATTCATATAAAGCCTAACTAACATAGTATAGATTCAATATGACGCGGCTGTAGTTCCCATTTTGCCCACCTGAACAGTTAAGTTGGTGGCACTGTACCTTCTGATACATAAACAACTCATATTGAATCCTAAAAAACAATAGCATCACATCATACTGTTTGTCAGAGCTAAATGCTTATGAGAATAGGTACTCATTGTATACGTCACAAAGTCGGCATATCACGATACATCTAGCTTAAAATGCCAGAACATGATGGCGTCTCCTTGACATGTCACCTTTTGCCATTTAGAATGCAAATTGTTTACAAGCAAACGTGTAATTTCAATAGGCAAGCCGATAGGCAGTGCCTACCGCTTATAGGCTATAGCTGCCTGAGCGGTGATTTATTGTTCTAGGAATGACTGTGGTATAGAGAATGGAGTTTTTGCTAGCAATTATTGGTGGTAAATGGGATTTGGGTGGTTTTTCTTGATTAAAATATGATTTATATCCTAACGAGCTGATCCGGCAAACGTTGTTTTGCCATATAAAAAATTAGGGGTGGACCACCCTAATGACTGTAAATTGAGATGTAAGCTATCCTATCTTTCAAGTTGGTTCAAATTAAACACAATGTAAAAATCAAATTTAAAATCGGTTCAGTTAGTTCAGGAGTCCATCGCGAACAAACAACGTGACTCGTAATTTTTATATATAAAGAAGATACTATGTTCAAAATGTTAAATATATTATTTGAAATGTCTATTTTTATTAAATTAAATAAGTACAAGATTTAAAAGGTATACGCAAGATATACGTAATTTAAAAAATATATATTATAAAGAATGTTTTATTAAAATGTAATTAAATGAGTATAGTTTTTTAGAGATGATCATTACAAGTTATTTATTACTTAGATATAATCTTTTGATGACCGGTATGACTAACACACTTCTAAAGTAAATAGCGTGAGAAAAAACAATTATGGACGTCTAAGTTCAGTCACCTTTGATACCAATTCATCTGAGGGCACGGCAGTGGGCAGTTGAGCAAAAAAAAGAGAGAACCCTTTTCTCGAAGCACTTTTTCGACCTCCCTATAACTTTATTGTGGGTAAAACTAGAAGCCTGTATTAACTTTTAAGTTATAATAACTCGTGTTGTATTAAACTCGCTGACTTGAAACTTGCAAACTCGCGCTATCTAACCAAACACCTTATAACAAAACACAGAAAGACTAATGCACAGAAGCGTTCATTTCTACAACAATTCATATTTTTTTTAAATAAGTTCGACGAGGCAGTCCAACCCTGGTGTAGGAGTTATAATAAGACAGCCGAGCATAACGAACACTCCGAAGCAAGATAGCGCTCAGATAGAAATGAAACCACTATTTCCACCCATCCAAGTTTGGGTCAAGCTATACGTAGCTTAACAATCACTCAACATCGCTTAGTCAAACTTCGCTTACGCTACGTTAACCATTCATAATAAGATGTCAACAAAAAACATTAACATGACACACCTCTCATCACTAAGGATCGTAACACAACTGTCATAAACACTATGACGTCACTGCGAACACGCATGCTTGCGGAGTCATCGGCCAGGGAGACGAATATAGCCGAACACTGCCGAAAATAGCCGAACGAAATATTTTATAACGCAAGCGCCGGGTGAAAAATGTGGTGGACAATGGGGTTTTGGTCAGGATTTGAAGAGGAAATAGGTGGGAACAGTTTACGATACAAAAAATTGATTAAGTATCTTATGCATAATATATCAATTATATTGTATTTGTCATGTGACAGAGAATTTATATTACAACAATGGCGTATACTGAGTCTGTCCTATACACAACTGTCACTGTAATTTTATTGTATATTTTTCATTATTTAGTTCATAGTGCTTAATTGCTACTTTTTATATGTTTTTCTTGTTAACCTTTGGTATGGAAATAAATGGTTTCTATTACAAAAGGGTCAGTTTTTAGCGCCGACTTATGAATATAAAGATTAAATAATACAAATTAAAATAATTACAATCTAAAGACAATCAATCACATATAAAGCATACCATATCACAATTACAATATGGCATACTAATATTGCTTTACTTTTCTTTCAATATTTTAAAAGATCGACAATTCCCATCGCTTCTAACACCCGCAAAGAATCACGTTATGGGTTTGCGAAACATACACACACATACATACATCAAAAGTACATAAAATATATCGCACACACATCATATATGGACAGCTAATACTCGTATACACTACAACTATTCGTACAAAGTCACACAAACGTTCATATAGAATACAATTTTCACAGTTCACACATACACACATTCACGCATACAGGTATGTGCAGAAGCCTACAGAATATCGGCATTCGAGATTTGAAGGATGGTCAAAAAGTTTTGATTTTAAAGAGTTAGGTACATATTAGGTCGGCCCCCGAATTCGCCAACCGCATGGGGTCAACCGAATTGGATTATCTAGTGTCTACATTAGTTATTAAACCGAATTTGGCTGTGCTTATGCTATAACTGACGGTAAGCGTCCTGGTCTCCACCGAATTATTTACACAATCCGGTGAAACCGAATACGTCCGAACAGAAAAACATAAAACTTTTAACCACTGATGTTCTTTCAAAAATCGATTGTAATTTGGTACCAAATAATAGCTGCCCTGTACTTAACATACACATTCACACACAGAAAATGTGTGTTCAGATTCACACATACAGATGTATCTACGTATACGAGTACATCTCACACATCAGGTTTTGTAACAACCATCAGTAGTAATGGCTTTCAAAATTGGAGGCAAAATTCGTATTGTGCGTAACCAAATGAGTGCGTGAGAAATCAATTCCAAGGAACAGAGCATCAATTGTGTAGATGGTACAACTCGTTCGTCTTGGACCATTCTTTGTGAGCACTTTAGACGTATTACTGTGATGCAATCGGCAGTTTGATGGTGAATTTCATTATCTTTTTAGTTGCTTGGATGTTTCTGTTAACAGATAAGTTGTAGTGAATGATATTTATGATAACAGTTTGTACTTAGATATACTTTTCGCTTATTCATAAATGATATTTAACTTAAACAGTGTTTGTGTTTTGTCCCTTTCGCTCTTTCGCAAATAGCGTATGTCGGAAAGGGACAAACCATTTGATAGCTAAAAGTGCTGAGTATAGATATTACTAGAGTAAAAACTGTACGGTTCGCCATAAATAAAAAATACAAAAATAATAAACCCGACGAGTTTTTATATATAGATACGCCGCAAGACTTCGCTCTTCCGTGAATATAACCATTCAACTTCTAACGAGCACCAAAACTAAAAACTCCGACACTAGGGTTGGTTACTAACCTATACGAATGAGTGAATGAATGAATGAATGAATGAACAAGAAACACTAACACCATTCAGCAACTAGTTCGGTAGGAGCCACAATAATCCACTAATGAGACAGTCAGTTCCGACATCTTGATAGATTGCCGATTAAAAATGCAATGCAAGGAGAAAACTCCAACACTCTCGCAGATTCTTAAGAAAATTTAATTATCTACTTTCATAATGGAGTGGTAACTCCTTATATGAAGAACGGACATTTTGTCGCATGTTTCTTTGAATGCTTTGATATGTTGAAGTTATATAAAAAAAGTAGACAATTAGTTAACGCCTTTTTTGGTTAAACTAAATACTAGATAATTTCCTAACGCCGTTCTTGTAAACTATCAACATTGATATAACATGATACTTGTTGATGAGGGCCAATTTTCAGTTTATTTAATGGAAATATGATACAAAAATTATGGTTACTTCAAAGTTTCTTATTAAGTTTACGCGAACACTACTCATTTTGAATTGAAACTACGTTTACGGATACACTTCGCTTATATATATAATTTTTATCTGACATTTCGGCTCCTTTACAGGAACCGTAGTCACAGAAGACTGAGGTGTTATGCGTCTTACAAAAAAAAGTTCTTGCAGTGACTCCATACCCACTGAAATAACTGTTGAAGGAAAATAACGTTATATACTCGTATATATAATTATATATATATACATACTAGCAGCACCCCGCGGTTTTACCCGCGTTGTGCCCGTTCCCATGGGAATTTCGGGAATTTTTTTACATAAAAACCTTCCTCTTGAATCACTCTACCTATTACAAAAAACCGCATCAAAATCCGTTGCGTAATTTTAAAGATTTAAGCATACAGACAAACAAACAGACAAAATTAGCGACTTTGTTTTATACTATGTAGTGATATTATATAACGTTAGACTGTCAACAAACCGAGAACTTAAAAGAAAAGGATATTAATGTATTTAGTGTAATCCTGAAGCCATTTACGTAAGTGTATCATTGAATTGAATGTCTACTCGTAGAAGGAAGAAATTGTGTTAGGTCAGGACGAACTGGATCGAGACCTAGTTCTAGACGCCTAGCTTGTTCTATTTAGAACTCGTTTCCTATTAAAGCAGTCAAACGTACTACCGGAATGAATTGAAATATATCTTTACTAAGCTATACTTATATTATAAAGCTGCAGAGTTTGTTTGTTTGTCTTAAAGCGCTGATCTCAGGAACTACTGGTCCGAATTGAAAAATTCTTTTTGTAATGGATAGCCACATTCAACGGGAAGGTTATTGGCTATTTGTCAACCCGAAATTTCTACGGAAACGGGCACAAGGCGGGTAAAACAGCCGGGCGCTGCTAGTTCTAATATAATAAAGATACAGAGTTTGTTTTTTGTTTGTTTGAAGGTGCTAATCACAGAGACTACTAATCCGATTTAATTATTAGTATAATTATTTTTGTAATGATAGCAAATCAATGATTAATATATCAGTGATTATTTTTTTATTTAAAATACTTTTAGTTTGTGGTTTACCTTTTTACGATGGTAAACTGAAGGGTACAGCGAATTTAAGTATACTTGCATTTAATGTTATTTAAATCTGTTTGAATTATTAGTTATTACTTAATAATAAATTGTACTAACCTGCTAATTTTAATAAAAAACAAAAAATATCTTTCACAACACTAAATGTATCGGACGAGCTAAACGACCACTCAAGAATAACTATTAAAACTAAGCTATTTCTTAATAATTGAACGAAAGTTAAAGATAACAATAACAATAAACATTCAGTTAAGATTTGCATAACATCCAATCACAATCAACAACAATATTACATCACAATGGCTCCATTATATTCCGTAATTGTATAAATTCTATTCAATTAAATCAAAATAATAACAAGCATTTGGTAATGGTTAAGACAAATAAATAATGCTCTTATTATACTCACTGTACTGATAACATCAGTGAGATGAGAGGCCTTTGCCCAGCAGTGGGACATTACAGGCTAATACTTTATTACTGACTTACTTATTATACTAAGGGTGGGCTGTTTTATACAGTTACTAGCTGTGCCCCGCGGTTTCACCCGCAGCGCCCCCGTTCCCGTGGGAATTTCCTGAATTTTCTTTGCTATAAACCTCACACAGCCCGAGACCTTTCCAACAAATGCAAAACCGTGGAAATCGGTTCGTGCGGTCTGGAGTTATAGCGTCAGGGAGGAAAACCCGACTTATTTTTATATAGTAGAAGATTATATATGTACTAATATTATAAAGAAGAAAAAATTGTAAGTTTGTTTGTTTGTTTGTTTGTTTGTTTGTATGTTCGAGGTAATCTCAGGAATTATCAGTCTGATTTGAATAATTATTTTTGTAATAGATAGCCACATTCAACGGGAAGGTTGTAGGCTATTTTTCATCCCGAAATTCCTACGGGTACGGGCACAACGCGGGTAAAACCGCGGGGCGCTGCTAGTCGTAACATACGTTCGTTAAAATTTTAACGGTTTTTAAAACTGTTAAATGTCTGTTAAATACAAAGCGTTGTTTCATTACCTAAATGACAGTCTTTTAAAGACATTCGGGCTGCCAGTAAAAAGCGACGATCTAACATTTTTTGCGTCTGTTTCGAATTTTGTACCTATTCCCATGGGAATTTCAGGATAAAAAGTAGCTTATAACTTTCCTTTTGAATGAAACTATCTAACACAAAAAGAATTATTCAAATCGGACTGGTGGTTCCAAAGATAATTACGTACAAACAAACTCTTCAGCTTTATCATATTAGTTTAGATTTACTGCAACCAATTACTGTAACATTTTCTATATAGATTAAACTAATTGAATGTATGTATAGGAGTATAAAATGATCACATCACGACGTGCTCTCGAATGTTTATCTATAGAGTATTGTCTAATAAATAAGAGAACATGATTAACTGCACGGCCAATTTAAATTTCAATTACGGACACAAAGTATAGGAACTCAGGATTATGCAGTCATTGAGATCAGAATGATGTTAAGATTACTTATAATATAAGGGATCGTTCATAATGCTCGTGTTGACATGCTACGAGGTGGAAAAATCCACATAATTTTGTATTTAATCTCACCAACTAGTAAGCAAGTAACACTCGCTTAAGTTAATGGTAATGATCAGACTCCTAAGCGACAATAATAAGCTAGTTTACAATCTGCGAGCCGGTGAGTTTAATGGTATAAATAAATAAACCGGACGAATTCACAAAAAAACTAATCTCTAAGCTTGTATTATGGAATATAATCAAGTGATACCAGCACACAAATACTTTATATAATTGACACCCAGCTCCAACAACTGTCTGCATATTTTGTTGACTTCAGACAGGAATCGAGCCCGTAACCCCCGAAACAGTAAGCTCTCACATGCCACTGTGCCAACGGGAATGCAAGTCAAACCGCCATTTTGATTTTTTCTTTAAAACTTCGCGGGTCGTAGTAAACTCGCTTCAATATCAAGGATGCTTTAATGATATATAATTTAACTCGATTAAAAATATTATTCTACAGCTACAAAGAAAAAACGACCTCATATCTAACATATCCAAATGAGCTAAATCAATGGATTGAACTTGAGCTAAAAGTACCGTTGCAAAGCGCTTAACCTATACTCTATTACAAGGGAATAAAGCTTATTTCAGTTTAATGTTTTTAACCCCTTTCTCACAACCCAGAATTGCAAGATAATCGGCCAACATTCGCTATTAGTTATGGTATCGCGTGTATTTTATAAATACTTACCTACTTAGTTTTTAATTGGCATGATTTAGTGTGTGGGAAAATAATTGTAATTTCAATAAGTATTTCTCTCACTTGTAAGATGACTAATAATAATATTCATTATTCAATAAATTTAGCTCATTAGACTCATTACTATCTTCAAATAATTCATGCAGTTTTAGCGCTAAATTAAATTAAGTATTTGGCAAAAGATATACTTATTCCATTAATTTATTACTGAACTTTTCAATTGAAGTTAAGTCTCAGTTTTATAATAAGGTTTAAAAGTTTATTAGGCCTCAACGGCCGTACAAAAATTGCCATCGCGGACGGTATTTCACGTCCACAAGGCGGGGTATTGGTAAAGTTTTCAACTAGCAATAATCGCACCTCGGATTAACCTCATTGGTTACGATATTGCCTCTGCGCAAAGTTAACTTAAACGAGATCTCCGAAAGAACCCCACAAAACGCCAGAACACAACGTTAGCGCGATTCAGAATTATTACACAGTAACGCCATCTAGTGGGAGCTTGGTGGAACTAAAGCGGTGACGTCATGACAACAATCTGAATCATAACCCGGGGCAACAATTTATAGTTAACCTTTTTGTATTCTTTGCCTCTTCAACATAAAATAAAAGCACCATAGATAATTAGAAGTAGGTTGACCGATTCGATAATGACGTAATAACTGTCCATAGAGAATAATGAACTGTGACCGGACTGTGAAATTGATTGTGAATTTTGATACGAGTTCGTTACGTTCTCATTGTCTGTGGTTACTAACGGTCAAATGATGTTATTCTATTTTTAAATGTTAAGTGCAAAACATTACAAAGAAGTTATTGCTCCCTTTGGGCATAATTTCATAATAATATTTTGACCTAATGCCATTTATTTTCGAAAAAAAAGATTCGATCTTTCCGTTCCAAGTTTTAAATCATTTATTAAAACTTTGTTTTTTACACTGTAATGTAGGCATGGCAAAATAAACTTTTTCAATCTTTTAGACATGCGTAAAACCTCATAGATATACTTATTACCACCAAGGACGGATTACAAAACTAGAAGAGGGTCTATGTAGCAATAATTTGCGGGCAGACAACCGTAAAACGATTTGAGAAGATTGGACTCTTGTGTAAATTGCTGCAGTTGCATAAAATTTATTATTTTTACCTCAATTTATGATGGTTTTGCCTTTATTTGGAAGACTTATATACCTTTTAGAAGGACGTGGAGTTACGTTCTATTTTGTTCACCGCCAAAGAGGTTTTAATTGGGAGTTCATAAAATAGAGATGGTTATTTTAGTATAACTATATCCGCGTGGGACTTATTGCACGTCAAAATCTTAACAAACTTTATAAAGGAATACATACACATATATGTACAACGAAGGAACAAATGTTAAAAAGCTAGGATCACAAGAGTACCATTTCTATCTAATTGGCTAATTGGTCTTCAATCAATAATTTGAATTGTAGCATAGTAACACAGTAATTATTATTGGAAAGCATAGTACATAACGCAGAAAATATGGAAGTTTATTTTTTTTATTTTTATATGCATATAATTTGGTGCATTGGATGTTTCTGTAATAGATATTATAAAAAAAAATTCCATTAATAAATAACGTATTGATATAGTAAGAGATGTTCTACACCTTGTATTGATGAAGACATCTGATAATATTCTACATAATTCCCACGATTTCACACCTACAACAGCTATCTAAATATCGAATAATATTTAACACTTACACCATAGAGAATCATACAGCAATTGTCTCTGATTTATCGTAATAATATGTAAACGAATGCGGATGATTCACACAAACAGACACTGAATTATTATAATTATGTTATTATTATACATTCACGATGGTATTAGTGATGTTTATGGATTTATTGTCATAGAGTTGAGCTTTATGGTCAGTTCTTTTTTTAAATAATCGATTTACCGTGACATTGTTATGGTTCTTTTGATTAGTGGATTTGAAAATAGAATTAGGATTTATGATTTGTTTTTAGATTTTAAAGATTATTACAATGACCTTTGAATATTATTGAAAGAATGAATGAATGAACCTTTTTGTATTTTACTTGGTCTGTACTCACAACACGTTTAATGTGTAACAGATTGTATATTTTAAGTAGTGTTAAGTTGCATGCGGTACAAAAACAAACTCAAAATGAAAATATTTCTCTTTTTCCTTGCCCCGACCGTAATCGGTAATGGCGACAGATTATTTAAATTCAAAATTAACTTACTATATAAACTAATTCAGTATCTTCGATTACAACGACTAAAGCAATCAATACAATTTCCTTGCATTCGTTATTACATCACTCCGAACCCTCCCCTAAATTCCTGCAAGTTGTCCAACGCGCAGCTGCGCCGGCGCACGTGTTCGCGACTCCTTGTACTTTGATTGTTGTAGTCATTGTGAAGAAATTATTGAGAACAGGTTCTAAGGGTTCAGATATGAAGGGAAAGAGGTTTGGAGGTCACTGTTCTTTTTACAATTGATGCAAAGGAGGTTTTATAGCTTGAAGCATAATGGCAATGGGTGTATAGATTTTGTTTTGTTTTTGGTAGAAAGGAGTACTTATTAAAAGCATTTGTAGTAAGCGAAAAGAGTTGGACGATTTTAATCAGTATTGGATAGAAATGGAATAGAAAAGAGTATCGTGAAAGGAATTTCGTTTATGTTTGAATGAACTTTGCCTTACTATAAGCCCTAAGTGCGCATGTTTCTCTGTCTGTCTCTCTCTGGCGTGCGCATGTTTCTCTGTCTGTCTCTCTCTGGCGTGCGCATGTTTCTCTGTCTGTCTCTCTCTAACGTAAAAAGTGTCGTTACATTTTTTCCGTCTAGCCCCCTTTCGCAACGCGCGATAAGGAACTTCGTTCCAAAAAAGTTTGAAGGTTACATTTTTTGCAATTTAAAACCATAACAATCAATAATGAAATAAATTGTATACGTACATTATTAAACAGAAAATATGAACAACAATTTCTAGTCGACCATTAGTGACATTATCTAAATCAATATAGTTGGATCTAGTTCCCGATCCGCAATCTATCCGTAATTGGACGTTCAATACAAATTGGTGCAATCTGTATGTATGTCATTTGAGACGTAATTATTGTAACATATATTAAAATCTATGTGTAGTCTTGGCTTGTGGGTCGTTTGAAAAACGTGGCGTTTTACATTTGTTGGATTTTTTTTTGAAAATCGATTTTTTTTAACCCAGTTTTGATTGTGTTTTGTTTTTCTGATAGTTTGTTTTTTTGCTACGTGAAAGGTTTTAATGCTGGATTGACAATTGACGAGTGTATTTGGTTTTAATTTATTTTTAGCGGTAAAATTGAAATTTCAAGCGCGGCGACACTGCTTCTTCCTTTAGACAGTCTAAATACTGTCTAAACTTATATCTGCGCAGGCACTTAGCTATCAGCGAGTAATTCCGTCCATTACAGCCCAGCATTGCATACGAGACCTCTTATTAGTAATATTACTGTGATTTGATGTTATTGTGATTTGTGCTACGATTGCTTTGCTCACAGTCTTGGTGAAAGGCGAAGATGATGAGTACGTGCAGGGAATTGTATTATGATATTAGCGAGGGCATAGAGTATAGTGGATATCTATGGTAATGTAAACTGCGAAAGTCTATAGTTTATAGTACCTTTGTTGGGGATGCTATGGTACAAGTGAAGGCGACTGACAAAGTTTGAAAAAAGATCATTGTACGTTATAATTTGGTGTTTTTTGCTCCATTGTAATCACACTGCCGAACCGATTTTGATGAATTGCACCGTTGAAAGATAAGCTTAGAAGTTACCATGGGTAAGACAATATGATAAATTTTCATAAGTTGAAGAGTTACTTATAAATGTTGATCAAATCTATAATTGGTGTTGCACATTGTACACCGATTTAGAATACATATAACACAAATCTGTTAATGTTAAAGACGTGTAAGTAAATGCTGATGTAACAATTAAATAAATACTTTTTTAAAAACTTTTTTTCTTTACCTAGTCAATAAAAAAATTCACTTGTTTTTCAATAAATTCCAAAGCCAAATGTTGACCATTATTGCACTTTCCTAACCTAAATCCAAAGGTTATCAACTCCTGTCTACAATCGCATACGCAACTCAATTTCACGGGAAACGCATGAAACCATAAAAGGAGCTAAATAAACTGCGCAGGCGCATTTAATAGCTCCAGCACCGATATTACTGTTCACATACTTTAGCGTGCTTTAGCGATAACAAATCAAGCGTGGTATTTAGTTTTTAACCGACTGCGAAAGAAGAAGGTTTTAGGTTATGTTGTTTTATTTATATATCGACAATGTATAAAAAAAAAAATATAGTTATAAGTGATATAAAAACAGACAGACAGACATGACTATAAGGGTTCCGTTTTTGACATTTGGTTACGGAATCCTAAAAATATTATTATAGAAAATTGTAACGATAAACCTCTGAAATGCCAGTTAAAAAAGTACCTATAATAAAAAATAAATACCTATTTAAATTATAGTATAACTCTAGACTTACTGAATCCAGACAGGATATACGCCGGAATTAAAAAGAATTGAATGCAGCTTAAATTGATTGCGTTGCGTTTGAGTAAAGGTTTTTTTGAGGTCATTCTTTTGTCGATTGTTTAAGTACATCGTGACTTAAACAACTGTATAATTTTTAAACCTACACATGCACTTCAAATATTATAAACAGCACTCCAAAACCGCAATAATTACCTGTAACAATAAAAAGTAATAATAAATAAACATGTTTATTGAAAATTGTAAAATCAAGAACAATCGACCTCTTATAACGTTAAGTGATTTGGACAGAGGGGTCGAAAAGAGTGCACGTAATTCAAAAACAATATTATTCACGAAGTTTAATATTATAGTAACCAATTTAAACGGAAAGTTAAGTAAAGTAAGTTTTTAATAATCTTTATATCTAAAACTGTAACTTTGTTTTAACAAATAATCTGAAAATTAAACAGAAATATTTTAAACATTTTTAAACTGCAGTTATTATAATACAGTAGTTAGGAGTCCTTGTTTACAAAACTAGGATGCCCTGTACAGTTGTCTACCTAGGATATAAAGCAAGTAAATTATTTTAGTGTGTATTTAGTTTGATAAGAAATGCGCTTACGTTATTGCAAATATAAATACAATAATAAACACTTTTTTGTACAATTTTTCATTCCAATGTATAAATCCCAAAAACGAAAAAAAAGGATTTTTAATAAATTATCTATATATATAAAAATGAAACCCGTTTTCCTTGGTCAAGACATCACGCGTGAATGGCTGGACCGATTTCCACGGGTTTGCATTCGTTGGAAAGGTCTCGGGCTCCGTGAGGTTTATAGGGAATAAAAATCTCAAAATTCCCACGGGAACGGGGGCGCTGCGGGTGAAACCGCGGGGCACAGCTAGTACTTTATAAAACATGTGCTTATTATAGTATACCAAGCCAACAACGTAATATTTAACCACTTCATCACCCATATTTAAACTTTTGCTCTCAAAGCTTCTAACTAAAGCTAAAAACGTATAACAATACATTGCACAAGAGCTTTGGAATGTAAAGATTAAACAATACGAAAGCTCGGCTACCGTGGAGCTTTCAATCGAGCTTTGTTAAAATAATGTTGTAACTATCGCTTGTATGTAAACACTAGCAGTGGTCTGCGGTAACCCATATTATACCAGTTCCTGTAAGAATTTCGGGATAAAAAGTAGCTTATGAGCTTCCTGTTGAATGTGGCTATCTGTTAGTGAAAGAATTATTACAATCGGATGGATAGTTTTGGAGATTAACGCGTTCAAACTAATAACGATACAAAAATTTCGAACTTTTTAGTTTTATTGTTTTAGTAAACATTTGAACTTTTGAAAAGCTTCAAGTTCGAACACTGGGAGCTTTGAGTAAGTAGTTATAATAAGGTTATTTGTTTAGCGACGAGTGCTTGTGACTTCGAACACGTTCATGTAATTATTGAAATTGCTTTTTTAACTTTTAAAACGTTGGTAAGGTAATGTAATATAAAGTCGGTTGGTAAATTTAGCTTTTTTGGTCTGTGGATTGAACGATATGTAGGTAGGTACGCTATTTATTTTATTACAAGTATAATATGTATATGTTGGAGCGTGGCATCAGTGGCGCCACACCAAATAGCGGATTATAACGTCACTACATTATTTTTAGTCTGTATGTTGGAGCGTGGCATCAGTGGCGCCACACCAAATAGCGGATTATAACGTCACTACACTGTAGAAGTTTAAGAGTAGTTTGTAAATTCAGTTGACTGATGGAATCGGTAGTTTTGTTATTCCGTGACGTGAGTTCTACCTTCGTGGTGTAGTCTATGGTAGGAGAATAGACTGTGTTAAGTCTGTGGTGTTACGCACTATGACAGATGAGAGTTGATTATTAGAGTTTTGGAGGGAAATGGAGACGGTTGGATTGGGATCAGATGGGAAACGTAGATTGGAAGGATGAGGTGTTGACGACATCACGATCGTATTGCGAATCGAGTATAGAATAGGGAAAAGATATTCTATGGCGTGGACAGGACGACTGATGGGGTGAAGGGAGGTCGTTTAGGTTCCATCAATTAATTGAATCTAGACGTATCCTAACTGTAATCTGTAATCCATGATGATCGTGTGTAAAATACAAGCAATGTCATTGTAATGAAGTCCTGTGAGTTATTATTTCAAGATCAAGACCTAGGAATCCTAAGATATCTGATGTTGTATTGGCGGTATAATGCTCGTGCTTATCCTGATGTGACATGTCCCCGATAGTGGGATAATTATCGCTGTTTCCCCGACATCAGAAGTGGGATAAAGATCGCTATTGCCCACCGAGCGTCCAACAGAGAAGGATAAGGATCGCTATTGCCCACTAAGTTTCCAGCAGAGAATGATAAATTTCACCATAGCAACTGAGAGATTGGTGCTGAATATCATATCGCCATGGTGTGGAATTTTAATTTGGATGCTATATTTCCACGGGTGGACGAAACATAAACGATGTAGTCCACATAACTACGGCGTTGATGGAAAAATGGCTTCTTATGATTTGAGAAAGAAATTTAAGATTTGTTATTTGTTACTGGAATGGACGACGGCGACGACGACGACGAGATTGAAATTCATGTACCTTCCACTGGATTATGAAGCTCGTAGTATTCCGAGATATGTCTGAATCATCATCCCGATGACTATGGCGCCTTACGTAATGTTTATTTTGCAATTGGTTATAAAACTTGGAATGTTTTGTGAGTATAGTTAGTTAGTTTTCTACTCTATTGTGGAGTTAAGAAGGTAAATATGAGCTTCCGAAAGATTCAAGTGTAATCTTGTTATGTAATGTGATATGTTCTAATATGTTTTCTTATTTTCATGTTGGATCAATGCTGGTAATTATTGTGAGTATTGATAAACCTCGTCCGGGGTAGAACGTGGTTCTTCTCAATCCTGTAACCTGAGGAATATTAGGGATTGCGGTATTCCAAATTATTCAAGAATCTATCACGACAAATTCACATTGGATGTTAAATTGGTGATGTATTGCGGTAATGATTGGTTTGTTGGGAAATATCCGGTGAGCTATTTTGTGATATTTGAGTCAGTTAACATTGAGAGTTTTGTAGTGAATCTTCGTACCACTTGATAAAGTAGATAGCTTATTGAAAGTATTTTGGATGTTTATCCTGTTGTAAAATATGAGAGTATGAGTAAGGGTTTCATGTGACTATGTGACTTATTGAGTTCAATGTTCGAACTCGGCGATGGTCGTGGTCTGGATTGACCGTACTGTGGAGTGGTCTGCTGAGACCGTGTGTTGTTGAGCAATGTGATTGCTGGTTGGCTGGTTGCCGTGACTAGACGTGACTAGACAAGCTTAATGTTACTCACTCATGGCTCATATTGTAATGTGCATTTGAGATTAATAGTCTATTGAAGTTAAAGTTGAAAATGACGTGGTACCTAGTATTCATGTGTTACATGGCATTGATGATTCATGTGAGATTTTAATGATTTTGAGATAATCTAATTATTGATAAACTAGTAACTGATAGTTAATAAAGTGTTACGTCCCATTGGAGTTGAATGTAGGTTCGGAGGCACCTACCAGTATAGTAGAGTCGGAATGTGTCGATAACGGCGCAGTTGAGTTAGGTCTTTGCTAATATTAACCATTGGTGAAAAGCCTGTGTGGCACTAGCCTGTGTGGCGACAGCCTGTGTGGCACTAGCCTGTGTGGCACTAGCCTGTGTGGCGACAGCCTGTGTGGCACTAGCCTGTGTGGCATCAGCCTGTGTGGCACTAGCCTGTGTGGCATCAGCCTGTGTGGCACCAGCCTGTATGGCACTAGCCTGTGTGGCACTAGCCTGTTTTTGGCAATAGCCTGTGTGGCACCAGCCTGTGTGGCAATAGCCTGTGTGGTACCAGCCTGTGTGGCAATAGCCTATGTGGCAATAGCCTGTGTGGCACCAGCCTGTTTGGCAATAGCCTGTGTGGCACCAGCCTGTGTGGCAATAGCCTGTGTGGTACCAGCCTGTGTGGCAATAGCCTATGTGGCAATAGCCTGTGTGGCATTAGCCTGTGTGGCACTATATTTTCTGTGTATTTTTGATTCCCGATTGATAATAATTTTAATTAGCTAAGAATTATGGTCTGTAGCTTCTTAATAGTCAGGTTGGCCGAACGAGTACACAATATAGTATCATTGACTGGTATAGGAAAATGCCCGAAGGGCAAGTACCCATTGTTAGTGATTTTGAGCCTTGTGATGATGAACTGTAGTCACTTTTGACTGTGTGGTAACTAGTTGTGCGTGTCCTTTTGAGTCGTAAATTTCGGTGGTCACGGGGATGATCACGGGTGGTCACTGGGATGATCACAGGAGTGGCTGATCACAGGGATGATCAGGGCTATGGGTGATCACTGGGATGATCACGAAAGTGGCTGATCACAGGGATGATCAGGTTTATGGGTGATCACAGCCAGTCACAGGGATGGCTGCGTACTGGGGCTACGGGGATAGCTGGACAAGACACACACACTTGACTTTTACTTTGATTTGAGATTAATTTGATTTTTAATGGGTACTTGCGCCTGACGATGTTCTAGTTCTAATGTTTAGATAAGCAATGTGATTATGAATATTGAGATACTTAAATTTGTTCATACGAAAAGAATAATAGTTTGAGCTTAACTAAGTCTTTTGTTGAAGTAGAGTTAATTAGGTCAGGAGTGACCGAACGATGGTGATCGGTACACGTTGAAAGCTTTGAACTCTAAACGTACTTACAAGTATGCACTTGATCGTGTTAGGAAGATGCCTGTGGGTCAGGTAACAGCTGACTCAGGCGAAAGTGGAGACAGTGAGGTTAATTAAGTGGTTGATTGTTACTGGTTTTATGTCGTATGGGTCAGTCTGAGACCGCACCAGAGTGCCGTAGCTGTAGGCCGTTAGAAAGCGGTGTCTACTACTTGTAGTAGTCCGTGGGTAGGCAGTAGGCGGTAGCTCTGGGTAGTGTGGTCGGGTCTTGCCTGGTAGCGAAGACCGTAGAGTCATGGGACGACTCGGCATTCCGAAATGGAAGTGCATAAAGGGCAAATGCGTTTGCTAAATCTTGTGTTGTGACCACGAATAAAAGTTCGGTAGTAAATCAATTGTGATTAAATTGTTGATTGTGTGTGAATAATGACCCAGAGTCTGTCACTGTTACTGGCCCCAGGGTTTTGGTCACGATAGATTACGAAAGATGCCAGTAGGTCATGTACCAGTCGAAGTTGATGTTAATAGTGATCCTGATGAGGATAAGTAAACTTGTTTTGGTTGAAACTCGAGTAAGAACTCTATCGGCCGTATTGTGTTGACCGTACCAGAGGTCGGTATCTACATTGTGGTCCGTGAGTACGCGGTAGCAGGCAACTCTGGCGGAGGTCGGGTTCTGGAGGAACCATAGAGTCCAGGAGTAGACTCGGCGGCTGTGAGAGCAATTGCGATTGCTGGACGGCTCGAGAGCCGTGGCGATAGAGGGGCTTACTAGAGTGAAGTTTCGATTTGTGTGGTTAATTAAATTGTGTTAATTTGTTGTTACAACCGACAGTGGTACATGGCTCTGGTTGATATTTTTTATGGCTTTGGTTAATATTTAAGTAGAGTTTTATTCGAGTAATTTAAAAGAAAAAAAAAAAACTATACAGTTACGAAGTTTCTTTATTTGAGCTGTTTGTAGAAATATGATTGGTCAGAAGTGGCCGAGGCGAACAAATACTCTCGTTGGTTATTTCTGTGCAGGTTAGCTAACACACGAGGACGTGTGCTAGCAGGATGGCCGTGTTGGAGCGTGGCATCAGTGGCGCCACACCAAATAGCGGATTATAACGTCACTACATTATTTTTAGTCTGTATGTTGGAGCGTGGCATCAGTGGCGCCACACCAAATAGCGGATTATAACGTCACTACACTGTAGAAGTTTAAGAGTAGTTTGTAAATTCAGTTGACTGATGGAATCGGTAGTTTTGTTATTCCGTGACGTGAGTTCTACCTTCGTGGTGTAGTCTATGGTAGGAGAATAGACTGTGTTAAGTCTGTGGTGTTACGCACTATGACAGATGAGAGTTGATTATTAGAGTTTTGGAGGGAAATGGAGACGGTTGGATTGGGATCAGATGGGAAACGTAGATTGGAAGGATGAGGTGTTGACGACATCACGATCGTATTGCGAATCGAGTATAGAATAGGGAAAAGATATTCTATGGCGTGGACAGGACGACTGATGGGGTGAAGGGAGGTCGTTTAGGTTCCATCAATTAATTGAATCTAGACGTATCCTAACTGTAATCTGTAATCCATGATGATCGTGTGTAAAATACAAGCAATGTCATTGTAATGAAGTCCTGTGAGTTATTATTTCAAGATCAAGACCTAGGAATCCTAAGATATCTGATGTTGTATTGGCGGTATAATGCTCGTGCTTATCCTGATGTGACATGTCCCCGATAGTGGGATAATTATCGCTGTTTCCCCGACATATATGTGTATGTAATGAAATGAATGTAACTATGGGGGGTGACACGGTGAAGGGATGACAAAGAAAACTTTAAAAAAAGGTCATTATACACATGTACATTTTGTACATACATTATGCATAAACTGACGAACATTGTGTTCTTTAAAAATCTCTAGTCACTGTCACTCGCTTGTACCGTGGCAGCTAACAAATTAAATACTTTTATACACCTTTATCTATCAATCAATTATTCAATCACACGTCAATTGAAAAACAAACTCTTCAATTAGAAATCCTAAACACTCTAAATTAAAATAACAGAATCCGCAATTCACTTGCAAATAATATAATTAATCATATTATTCAATATTGCAAAAAAAATTGCAAAAGTTTCATTAATCAAATGTTTATAGAGAAGAGGAAAGGTGAAGATTGACAAGGACTAGCATTGGGTAATCATAAGACACGGGTTTGAGGGTTTATGTAACTTTCTTATGATTAGCTATACTGCAAGAAACTTATAAGTAACTAGCAGCGCCCCGCGGTTTTACCCGCGTTGTACGTTGGATGAAAAAATGCCTTCTAGTTGAATGTGACTATCTATTACAAAAATAATTATATTCCAATCGGACTGATAATTCCTGAGATTATCTCGAACAAACAAACAAACAAACTTACAAATTTTACCTCTTTATAATATTATAGTACCTATTACCTATAGATAAATCTAGTTATAGATGAGTCTAGTTACTAATTGCTAACATTTTTGTGTACTGTTAATAAAAATATTATCTCTCTATTTCTATAGTCTTCTACTTACACAACTATTGATACCTACTTACAAAAAGCGATGCATGACTATTATCGTGTCCACAAATAAAGCGAGTTTAAAAAGTATATTGACACTTAATTTTAGCAATCGTCCAAGGGCACAATATTTTAAGGGTTGCAACACACCGACCTCGAATATAAAAGTATTACTTAGACAATGAATAACATAATCATAATCACTATAATTATGTGTTGTGTACCCCACTTTACGACTGTAACTTCGTAACTTAGCATTGTGAACAGACCTTGGTCAAAGTAATATAATTTGTAACACATCCGTTGGGCATAGAGGAGTTTCATAAAAAACAATCATTAGTTTAAAGTACATACATTAAACATATGTAAATGTTTTTTATACTTAAAGATGAAGAAGATACTTAATACACGACATTGGGAGCGACTAGCGATTCTTCGAAATATTAAAATTGTAATATGAGAAGAATTAGCCCGTAATATCTCACAGTTGGGCAAAGGTATCTTATGCCACTGAAGATATCAGTACAGTGATAGTTCGAGAGCATAGATTTAATATACAGTCCTTGTATGAGAACTAATTTTCTATGTTCTTTTTTCAAATAATTCTCTGGTGGCGTTCGCGGATATTTGCAATATAGCCTTTTTATAAGTTTACAATGGGACAAATTCAGTTAAAAACTATCTCATCTCACTGAAAATATCACAACAGTGAGATGGCATGGCCTTACAAAGTGTTTAAGTATAAATAATAATATGTGTGTGCGAAGGAATCATTCCTTTAGAAAACCCAATGATTATTCATTAGTAACGTAACTCATCCCATAACTGAATATCGTAATGATAATGAAATCTATTCTCAACGTGGAATAACAGTTAAATTACTACTAAGTTGAGCCGATAATAAACCGCCCACGGAACCCGTAAGGAATATAAATCAGGGATTCATTTCATGTACAGATAGCGACGAAATGTTATTACATTTACTATTTTGGAAATATTAAATGTGACGTCAGTATTATAAACTACTGTGCCATTGTTAAAGAATGCATTTTTGAAAGCATTTGCCGTTATTTATGTATTTATTGGGTTATTAATGTTCTTAAGGTTCTTTAAATGAAAGTCTGTATCGAAACCCTTATGCTGGGGCCACACATACGTTTAACGTCAATGCCCATTATCTAGATAATTTATGGCATAATTTTTAACGCATTAAAGTGGGTGGCTACACTTAAACTGTCTCTTTCTCTCTTTGATGTACCGCCACTCGAGCTATCGCCTACGCCATACGGCATTGTTAATGCCATTGTCAAATTATCACGTATAGTCGTGGCTACACCTACGGTTTACGTCCATTATCTAGATAATTTATGGCATTTCTCGTATGTGTGGCCCGGGCATTATAGGATCACTCTGTTGTCCGTCAGTCTGTATGCTATCAATTTCAATTGTTTTTTATATTAAGCCGAAAAATGCTTATTTAATAGGTTGGTTTTTAAATAATTCTCTGCAATTTTGTAAAGCTTTACAACTGAGAATTCATCACAAAAACTATATAAACATAGTTTTAACAGCCTATTATTTTGAACACAGCTTCATTAATTCATCTCCTCTCGACTGTACGTTCGGTTGTTCACCTCAAATGAAAACAAAATTAGATTCAATCATCAACTACCCACATTAAATTACTAATGCGTTTACGATTTCGACAACCAACACCCACGTGTTTCATCCATTCATCATTTTCAGAGTAACGAGCGATTTCAGAGCGACTCGTAAAGCCCCAAATACACTACTACGTTCGCCTAATACGGTAGTTTGTTTAATATGGTACATACTATGTTCACTTATACTACGTTCTATAATACGTTCGCTTAGTAAAGGACCCCTACATGTCTTCGAAAACTTTAGTTAGATTTTTTTTACATGGACAACTTTACTACGAAAGCATTCATATTGAGATGTCGTGATTGCTGTTTCTACTACGTGCATACAGCCGAATACCATAATTGTTACACTGTTGCTGTAACAGCTTGTTAGTTGCGGTAAAGTGAACGAAGTACTGTAATCGCGGCTTAATTCAAACTATTAATTATTTTGGGGCAAAGGTGATATATAATAGCTTGTTTTAAGTGTTCAAAATGTAATAATTATAGCGCATCTTATGAAAATTTAACACGGCTCAATTGAATGATTTATGAGGTAACCCTTTTGGTTTCGATGGGATTTCGTCAGGTGTTCTAGTACGGAGAACATTTTGAAATTAATGTGTATTATTTTTTGTGGTTATTATAACCTAACAACAAAATCCTTAAATCTGTATGTATTGCGAGTGTAATGGGTATACTAAGCCTTTCCTGAATAATGAGTATAATTATTATTCAGGAAAGGCTTAGTATTGTAGCCAAAGTGGCAAATAGGAAAAAATGACAATTGCCACTAGTGACAGTGCCAATGGGAAAATTAAAATTACATACCATAATTTTATTTTTTTGTATTTTTTGTAAGTAATTTTGTGTGAATGAAGAGAGGGTTGGAGCATAGAGTTTGTAAACATGAAAAAAAAATCAGTTCAAACCATAACCAAGACTTTCTACGAATAGAAACCTCAGAATAAACAAAAACGCCAGAAAACCAAAAATTAAAATAAATCCGTCAAACTTTTACTATTAATAGTGAGTTATGGTGTAATTTGATTAATTTATGTGGCATCGAAAGTGAATTGGGCACGTCTCAGTGAGTTACCATCAAAGGTAGCGGCTTCGAACCCGTTTCAACCACAACAAGGAATGTTTCACTTCATTGAAAACACTTTAATTTAACGTCTGACCGCGACTTGTGTGAGAAGTATTTTTGAAAACATCTATCTGGTGTCATTTTACATAAGAAGGTTTATTTTACACAAAGTTTTATACTTTTTGTTTTTTGAGTGTTTTGAAGACCACAGGCACTCAAAATTTCGAATATTGATGTACAGTCACCTTATTACAATATTATGCGTATTTGGAACCTTATCATATTTGAACTTCTATAATACCCTATAAATATCAATGTGAATTTCAAATGTTATAGGTATATAACATGACAAAGTTACTAACTTTTATGCACGCTGTGTTTATTTCAAGTAGGATTAACTAACACCCATTGTACTTTTACTTTTTATTTTAAATCAACATTGAATGTAAAAAACACTTCAAGTGTAAAAAAATATCACGTACCGACTTACACAGGTATACATATTTAGCCACTTCTATTTCATATGTGTGTGTTCTGTTAATGTGTAATAACAACATGCAAATAAGCAAAAATAGTTTCCAATCGCTCACTTTGTAAATACCTATTTGTATAACTAAAGTAGGTACTTATATTTTCTCTCAGCAAACACTGAGCAAAAACCATTTACTCTAACATAACATAAACTAAACTAGTTTGAGTGGCTCCGTGACTTTTAAGTCAAGCACAGTTATAACACAACCGCTAGACAGTTGCTTTCATGATATAATTTCAAGTACAAGACACTGCAGTGTACACTATAATTATTTTACAAAATTAATTTACAGACACGAATTTGGTTGAAGTATTAATAACTGAACGGATGTCTTGTATAATGAACAAGTCAATTTGATTTAGAGTAGTTTGGGACATGATATTTATTAGTTAAATTATAGTTATTAGTTTATTATTAAACTTTCGTTTGTAAAGAAAGATTGGAACCGTTCTCGATTCGATTCGGACAGTTAATTTATCTTTGGAGGTATAAACAAAGCCGTCGTTAAGTCTTTCTTGAAAGTCGGTTTAAAATAAGGATAGGATTTTATCTATACTTTTACCTCTTATGGATTATGGGTGCTATTTACCAGTAGTTCATCGCAAATACAAGTCTTCGCGATAGATATTAACGCCGACACTCAGAGACGTCAAATGTTTCCCTAATAAAGATTTTGTGAGTGATTTTGACATAATGTAATGTATGAAAAATTACGTAATCAGTTAAGTGTTGATTTAATGAACGGCTCTGAGTGTGGCAGTAAGACCATTTAGACGAATCAGGGTGATGATGCCATCTAAATCTAAATATTGACAAAATCATAAATATTATGAATTACTACGGGGTTTTTCGGCACAGAAGGTTGTTTTAGTAAGTTAAAACACTTACTTAAAAATGGACAGTTTTTTACCCCTACATAAAAATGTACGAACTTAACCCTTCGCAAGACTAGTATAGACAGCCCATAGACAAGTCACGTGGATATTAGTATATCTTTTAATACGCGGATGTTTATTTCTGTACATCCGTTCCCAGTCGCCACCCACTTCAGAGCTTTGTAAAGGTGTGAAAAGCTTAATGATTTGTATAAATATATATTTTTCTATGAATAGAGGGACTAATAATCGTTTACCATGAATGTTTGAAAACATATAATATTTGCTGGTGTTTTGAATTATTTGATTTTTCCCTATGAAAGCCAAAATGTATAAGAGCCGAAACTGAACTGAAAAAGTGAACCGTCGCGTGCGCCCGCTTAACGCAGTTTCAGTCATGAATGTATTAAAATGCATCAAAACTGAAATACATAAATACTACTAGAATATAATTTCACCCTATCGCCATCTATTGAGAAGCGAATACAATCGTTAGCAAATAAACTCGTAAAAACAGATTCGAAAAGTAAGTTCGAGTAAATTAGTGGCCAGTCTTGGTATCGGAGTTTTTGGAGCGCCTAAAAGCCAATCTGTCTAACGATCGGAACACCCGGGACCGACAATTGAACGTTAAAACATTTGCATACTTCTCCTAAACCCTACAATCTAGGAAATTGTTTAGTTCCTGAAGGATATTACTTCATTAGGTTTAATTCCCGTGATTTACCGACTTCCTATAGTCAGTAGTTAAGTGGACAACATGTTGAGTTAACTCGCTTACCGTTTTAAAGACAAATTGACCCATATCTTGTACGTCGACGCTCAGTCTACAGATAAACCAGTTTAAAATGAACTTTAAGTAATATAGGCGTTTTTATTTATTTATTTATTTATTTAAGACACACCAACAGCTTCTTCACAAAACATACAGTAACTAAATAAGATATATAGGCATATTACAATGTGAGAGGCCTTTTACAGGAGTTTTATAGGCGTTTTATATATAGTGTGGAACATAAGAGGATCAAGTTTAGATGATTCATAATATTTGCTATAAGTTTTAATCACGTTTAGATGGCATACTAATTGCCGCACTCAGAGACTATTTAATCGACACTTAAATAACTGACGTAATTTTTCATACATTACATGTCAAAATCACTCATTAAATTTCTACTAAGGAAGTATTTGACGTCTCTGTGTACAACAGTCGAACTATTTTCGTAATTTAAATGTAGCCATTTTGCTTTCAAGTAAAAAAATAAGCAAATACTTATAGTTTTCTATTTATAACTTCAATATACTTGATATTAAAGTAACAAACACTAAAACAGCCGAAGGTTAACCATTCAATACTGAAGTTATTCAAAACCAATGATCTACCATCTAATGCGAGTCAATGAAACATTACACCCAGACCTTGATGCACAAAAAATATGTTAAATTATATTCACGGTTCGTTGCCTCTCGAATTATATTATCTACCTAGATTTTATATTTGAAATCCAAATAAAATTTTCATACTTATATTATAAATGCGAAAGTTGTAAAGATATGTGCAGATGCAATCTGTTGCTATAATGTTTATAGTTCATGCTAATACGGTTAAACCAATTTGAATGGAATACAGCCATGTTCTCAACTCAACTAACATGCATGAACATGGCTTCAAAATAAAATAAATATTCTTGATAAAGGTACTAATTTTATAAATGCGAATTTTTGTGAGAATGTGTTACTATTTAATGCCAAAACTGTTGAACGTAATTTGGTTAAACTTTACAGTAATATAAGTTATACATCAGAGTAACACATTTGATACATTTTACCCGAAAACTTCCGCGGAAATGTTTTCAACACGAGTAAAAACATAAGGCACTAATAAAAACAAAATCGATAAAATCGCTTTAATAACACAAAAACAAAATTATAGATGCAACAATCGTTTTCAAACAAGGAAACTCAAACATCCTAAATGTAATCAAATCTAGGAAGTAAACTAAAAAATGTCTGTAATTGTATGACATCATACATAACATGACTCAGTGCTACAATACATATGTTATTTATTTCTGTGGTACATTTGTTGCAGGCCATTCAATTTAAAATGGTATTGACCTATTTGTAATGTATGTATTTAGTTTTTTAACGTTTAAGCTCTTAGTTAAGTGGTCTTGTTAGTGTTAAGGTCGTTATAATCATTTTTAAAATAGGTTCATAATGTTCGGTGGAGTTGAAAGCGTTATTTGACAACAGTGAGGCATGTGGGATTTTTTCCCATTGGCCATTACAGGTACATAAAGGGGCCAATGGGAAAGAAAGTGGCAGATGGGAATTTTGTTACCATTTAGTGGCGTAATATTTTTTTCTAGATCCAGCGTTAAATTCGGTGAGAATACTATACTAATATAATAAACTGAAGAGTTTGAACGCGGTAATGTTATAAACTGCTCATCTGATTTGAATAATGATTTTTGTAATGGATAGTCGAATTCAACGGGAGGAAATTAAGCTATGTTTGAACCCGAAATTCCCACGGGAATGCCCGCAACGCGGGTTAGTTTAGATGTAAAATGATAATTACTCACCTTACATAACAAAAAAATATTTACAATATTGAAAACGCGGATTATATAACATAATTATACCAATTCAAATAATTATCGCATCCATTGATTACTATTTCACAAACCAATGAACTTGAAAAATAATTAAAATGACAAGTTCGTGAAATCATTTTTATGCAAATAAAAACCGCATCTTAATTAACAATTTATTATGACTCGTTTGTAAAAGTAGGTTTTATTTATTTTTTAATTTAAAACGTTGTGATTTGTTCTAGATTTACTATAACCTGAAATACTAGACACACATTTTAATTTGACGTAAGCACTTTGCTTACTTTCTAGGGATAGTAGTCGTTACACGAGCCATGTCAGAGGCCTTCGGCGGCTCAATAACTCTGACACCAGGATTGGTCAGGTTGACCATCCACCCGATGAAGAAGAAGAAGAAGAATTTGACGTGTGGTTTAATTTTTACTTCTTCTCGATTCGAGTTGGTTGTAAGTATGTAGTAGTATTAAAAGTAATATAACCGCCTAAGCCTTTAATGTCCCACTGCTGGGCAAAGGCCTCTCATCTCACTGAAGATATCATTACAGATATGTTTGTATCGGAGATGGTTGTATGTTTTTTTATTTTATTTTGAATACATTTTCGCTATGAGCGAATGGGCTATTGCTTAAATATGCTTGGACCAGAATAAGAGTTTCTGAATAATGCCCTATTCACAATATTATTACTCTTCACAATTCTTCTTCTTCTCTCTTCTTCTTCTTCTTCTTCTCTTAAAATGGGTCATAGTTCATGTTAAATGAATTTAGGCTAGAATTAGGCCAGGTCTAAGATCCGTTTCTAAATTACTCAAAGTAGTTCTCACACCTTCGCACCAGGAACACCTCCGTGGGTCGAAACCACTCGGACACTCAACCTCACAAATCACTGAATCATCTCAATTCAAGACCCATTTTCTAATTCCACGAGGTCAAAAAACTCAGGAACATAATGCTATAGTTACTCTTAAGTAGTCTTAGTAGGATGGCAGACAGGCCAAACTGACTGACGCAGTCCGTTTTAGTACCTATGTGTAACTTTTCTCTCTGCGGAGGGCATGTTAAACAGTTGGTCCTGGTTGTTTCAATCGGAAGGCTATTAGAGCTGACACTGCGTTAAGCGTGCGCACGCCGCGGTTCCAAACAAAAGTGAACAGTCGTGGGCGCCCGCCGCGTGTGGCTTCATACAAAAGTGAACCGCACGCCACGGGCGCACGCTTAAAGGTCGATTTATATCTACAGACATTGAGCGTGGCAGACACGTGCCGTGGCAGACACCGACAGACACCATTTATTTATATGTAACGTATCGAAACGTGCCGTGGCAGACACCCCGGCTACCGACAGACACCGTCATCGGCGTCCGCTCTCACTGGCAGTTACTGCATACCTTTAGAAGAAAAAGCACGTTATGCATGTGCCGCCTCCTCTCTCTCTCACCCCTCCCGCCTCTTCTCTCCCCTCCCGCCTCCTCTCTCACCGCTCCCGCCTCTTCTCTCTCACCGCTCCCGCCACTTCTCTCTCACCGCTCCCGCCTCTTCTCTCTCACCCCTCCCGCCTCTTCTCTCCCCTCCCACCTCCTCTCTCACCGCTCCCGCCTCTTCTCTCTCACCGCTCCCGCCACTTCTCTCTCACCCCTCCCGCCTCCTCTCTCTCTCTCAACCCTCCCGCCTCCTCTCTCTCTCTCACCCCTCCCGCCTCCTCTCTCTCTCTCTCTCTCTCTCAACCCTCTCTCTCACCCCCCTCTCTCACCCCTCTCCCTCACCCAGACCGCCTCCTCACTCTCTCTCTCTCTCTCTCTAACCCCACTCTCTCACCCCTCTCTCACCCCTCTCTCTCACCCCTCTCTCTCACCCCTCTCTCTCAACCCTCTCTCTCACCCCCCTCTCTCAACACTTCACTCTCACCCATCCCGGCTCCTCTCTCTCTCTCACCCCTCTCTCTCACCCCTCTCTCTCACCCCTCTCTCTCACCCCTCTCTCTCACCCCTCTCTCTCAACCCCCTCTCACACCTCTCTCATCCCTCTCTCTCACCCCTCACTCCCACCCCCCTCTCTCACCCCCCTCTCTCACCCCCCTCTCTCACCCCCCGTCTCCTCTCTCACCACCCGTCTCATCTCTCTCTCTCTCTCCCCTCTCTCACCCCTCTCTCTCACCCCTCTCTCTCACCCCTCTCTCTCACCCCTCTCTCTCACCCCCCGTCTCATGTCTCTCTCTCACCCCCAACGCACAATCGCACACAACGCCGTGTCGAAGACTGCCGAACTGAAACGACGTTAGACGTGTACGCAGTTCCGATACTCTATTCACACTGCCCGGCAAGGAGCCACAGACACGTACAGACATGAACCGCACAGACAAAATATTCTTTCCGAGAATACTGGCCGGGCACGACACGTGTCTGTACGCGTCTGTACGGCCACGATACGATAGATATAAATACGTTAATAGTTACTGTATGGAAGAATATCATTTTGTCTGCCACGGCACGTGTCTGCCACGCTCAATGTCTGTAGATATAAATCGACCTTAACACAGTGTTGACCCTTAGGGTTGGGAAATAACCCACTCGAAATGAATGAATGAATTCATATTCATACTTTACTCGTAGTATGTAGTATGTATTTGTATTCGGTGTGTAACACCAATTCACTCGTACAAGTAAAATGGCATTAGGTTAAAACTGTACAATATATATCGACTGTACAACACTAGATTAAAAAACAACAAATCACTTTTATTGCACCTCACTAATACACAAAGTCATTTGAACATTTCCAGCTAATAGCGCCAATTTGTCTCGCGGATCGGGTAAATTACATAAAGAGAAACAAGGAACTTATTATAATATAACATTCAGGTAAGTATCGTTATATGTGAAGATCGGTTAATGGTGTGCTAGACAGCGGTAGTGACAGGCGATTTTTGAAAATCAAAGCACTTAATTAACTATCGTATAATTTGAGGCGCAAATCCACCATGGCCCACGAATAGGCGACGCTAGGTGAAGCTTCGCTTTGCATCAAAATGTATGTGATGTATGTGCATGTATTAACGACATTAGTACATGCGTGGCTTGCTCAAATATGGCGCCCACGTCATGTAAGCCATGCATTTTCATCCCAAAATTCCCACGGGAACAGGCACAATGCAGGTAAAACCTCAGGTCACTGCTTATATATACAAAAATCGGCCTATTCAAGAATTTGTAGGCCAAATAGAGAAACATGAATAAACCAATCAAAAGCAATTGCTAGCTAAAACAATTGACTATCACACCGATTGTGTATGAGATCATACGAATATAGTATTACTGGTTATTCGAGAGTCGGCACAATTTGAGATGTGTGTTATTTCACATGTGGAGTGTCAAATGCATGAGTAATAAGCATTGATAAACATGGATACAGACTATTGGACGCGACTGGCCTGACGCGACTGACGGTAAGTTCGAGTAGGTTCACTCAAGACCACTATGGGCGCTAGGTATCTGTGTAAGTACATTATGTTATACACTATCGGACGCAAGTCGCGGCTTATAGACGCATCTGATGCTGTGTTTCTGGCCTTATAATGAAAATAATTGCAGTTTTGATTACAGTCATTTGAATACGTTATTTTATTGTTTTAATACTCGTCCTCATTACAACTAATGAAGGAATTTTAATACCGTTACAAGTTCGTGTAGGTCAGTAGCCAACTCTGGTGCTGGAATTTACCACGGTTCCTTTAAAGGAGCCGAAACGTGGGTAAAATCTATACAAATATTATAAAGAGGTTAAATTTCTAACTTTGTTTGTTTGTTTGTAAAGGCTCATCTCAGAAACTACTAGTCAGATTTGAATAATTCTTTTTGTAACGGATAGACACATTCAACGAGAAGATTATAAGCTATGTTTCATCCCAAAATTCCCACGGGAACGGGCACAAATTGGGTATAACTGCGAAGCTCTGCTAGTGTTAAATAGCAGCGAAGTGTAACCGTAAACGTAGTTTCAATTAAAAATGAGTAGTGTTCGATTAAACATACGAAATCAGTTATGTTCTTTTTTTAAAAAATGCTTGTCTCCGTTCAACACCTACACTTGGCACCCCCATAAAAATACATACATACCAAAAATCAACCATACTTACAAACACTGTTCACAACATAGACAGACATTGTTTAACATCACAACGTTCCATAGACACAAACAAACCAGCGATATCACTCTGATAACAGAACAGATCCATCGTATAGCGATAACGGACAGATATGACATATTGATCGCCGCTGCAGTATACTATGTGATAGGGGTGCAGTTCCTAAGTCACCTTTGTTGTGCGTATTTTTTTTTAAAGTAAGTAAGTTCGTGTAGCTTAGTGACCAACACTGGTGTCGGAGTTTTAATACCGCCTAAAGGCCTCCGACATAGTTTGACAAGCCCGTTGGCACAGTGGCCGTGAGAGCGCTTACTGTGTCGGGGGTTGCGGGTTCGATTCCCGCCCGGAGTCAACAATAGTGCAGACATAGTTGTTGGCGACGACGTCTGAGTGTCAAGTCAATTATATATTCTTACTAGCAGCGCCCCGCGGATTTGCCCGCGTTGTACCCGTTCTCGTAGGAATTTCGGGATGAAAAATAGCCTATAACCTTCCCGTTGAATGTGGCTATCTATTACAAAAATAATTATTCAAATCGGTTCAGTAGTTTCTGAGATTAGCGCGTTTAAACAAACAAACAAACAAACAAACAAACAAAACAAACTCTTCAGCTTTATAATATTAGTATAGATAAAGTATTTGTGTATGTATAAGTAGTAGTATCAGTTAATTAGATTCCATAACACAAGCTTAGAGCTTACTTTGGGTCTAATTAACAGTGTGTGAATTTGTCCAGGTATATTTATTATTATTATAGTCTAACGATATAAACAACCGGGATCGCTTTAACGTGCCGTCCGAAGCACGGTAGCGCTCAGATAGAAATGGCACTATCGGCTACCAATCCAAGTAGGGGTCATAAATACGGTTAAAAAGTGGAGCACAAAAGACAGTTTTTACGTTACTAAACACATACGCTACATAAAACCTATTCATTTTTAACTTTAAAGGCAAGTAACGTATGTTCACAACCCACGGTATACTAACATAAATAACACATGCACACACCGTCGGTATGTGCCTTTAATGGGTGTATTGACGTTTGATAACGTTATCACCAGTTTTTATCGAAGGGTGAACGGAATTAATCAAAAGATAAAGAGAAATGTATACTATGGCTGCCAAGTTGATATTAGAAGGTGAAATGTATTGATTCTACTGTACCAACCTAGATAGATTAAGCAGCAAAAATACTACAAAAAACATTTTCTACACTAATATTTTATAGAGGAAAACTTTGCTTGTTTGGTTTTAATGAATAGGCTCAAAAACTACTGGACCGTTTTTAAAATTCTTCACCATTCGAAAGCTACATTATCCACGAGTAACATAGGCTATTTTTCACCCTGAAATACTCACAGGAATGGACACAACGCGGGTAAAACCGCGGGGCGCTGCTGGTATTTAATAAACTAGCTGTTCCGCGCGGTGGTTTCACCCGCGATCCCAATAGATGGCGCTAGTGTGTAAATTTTGTAGATCGCGCTTACGTTATTTTTACAGGTTTAGTGGGGTCGTGCTCATACAATTTGTTGAACAGGAAGTCTTCTATATGAAAGCAGTAGGATAGAATAGGAATGTTTCATATAAATGGAAAGTTCGATACCTACTATGGATTTTGGATTATGTTTTTATTTGTTATATTTGTTACTAGCTGTGCCCCGCGGTTTCACCCGCAGCGCCCCCGTTCCCGTGGGAATTTTGAGATTTTTATTCCTTATTTTTCTGATATAAAAACCTTGTCCTGACAATAAAGAACACATTAAAAAAGAATCATGCAATTTGGTGCAGTCGTTCTGAAGTTATACGCTTAGCAACAGATTCAGCGATTCATTTTTATATTACGATAGATTACGTAGATAATGTAGCCGTAATATTCAAAAATTATGTATTTCTTTTTACGTAGCAAGTACTTCGGTGTTTTGTAGATCTAAAGTATCCCAGAGATGGGAAAAGATCATTCAACTCGCTAAATATATACAAAAACTGTTGTTGTGTTATCGAGTATGTTGTGAAAAGCCTCTAGGCAAACTAACTTTAATAACAGCCATCAACTAAAATGAGCATATATTAAGATTATATCTAAAATAGCAATTGTGTTTGGTATAACACATTACCATGCTTATTGAATGGTGGGCAAACCTTTTATATTACACAAGAGACTATTTTATACAACCCGGACCCCGTGGTTTCACCCGCGTTGTACCCGTTCCCACAGGAATTTCGGGATAAAATACATCCCATGTGTTATTCTGATGTATATATAACCTATATTACTGTAAACTATTTTATACAACCCGGACCCCGTGGTTTCACCCGCGTTGTACCCGTTCCCACAGGAATTTCGGGATAAAATATATCCCATGTGTTGTTATGATGTATAACCTATATTACTGTAAAGTTTTAACCAAATCCGATCAGTAGTTTTTGCGTGAAAGAGTAACAAACAGATATTTACATTCTCAGAAACTTTCGCATTTATAATATTAGTAGGATAGGTTTGTGTAAGACAGTTCATACATGATACTTTAATCTTTATTAGGGCTCATTCACATTAATAGTTTTCAGTCGTGCGTTTTGTATGAAAAACAAAAGAACAGCCGTGTTCGAAGTAATGATTTAACTGAAAACGCATGTACGACTATAAACGCTTACACTGAACAGACCCTAAGGTACATTTATTATTGCCTTTAAACATTTGTCTGAGGTTTCACAATCTCTCTCACCTCCAACCTTTATTTTCTCCTAACATTCAGTATCAATATTTTGTCGTCAACATTAATTGAGCTATAAAAGACATCTTAATCGCTTAATTTAAATTTTAATAGCCGCTAAAGATATTTTTACAGCTGTTTGACTTCCAAAAAGGTATTTAATTCCTTTTGGGTTTCACAAGAAAAAGATTTATTTTAAATATATTAATGGTATGCCAAGATTAGTGTAGAATCACGGAATTGACAGCTATCATGTTTTCTTTAAATTGTACTTCTTTGATTTTTTTTCTTCAATTCCATTCGAATGCTTACACTTTCGTGTTAATACAGTAATATTGGTATAAATTAAGCTTAGAACAATCAAAGCATATTTATTACCCCGCCGTGGGTGGCTGTTAATATGAAATTAAACACGTTCTATTGATTTATGGGTGTCATTGATAATATATCGCTTTGCAACGTTGAGTAATGGGCTCCAGAAGAATAGGTGTCATTACATACATAGGAAATACAATGTTCCGTGAAAGTTTCAAAGCGCAGTCAATTGAAAACTTTATTGGTTGGACATAAAACCTATTTCCTATTACCTAATGTAGTTTTGAGAGCCTTATGATCGATTTAAAACCTGCGCACACAACACTCTACTTTTCCTTACTTGAGTAAGAGTCTGTAATGTCCCACTGCTGGATAAAGGCGTCTCATGTCACTGATGATATCAGTACAGTGAGGAGGAGTTCTTTACTTAACTCTCGTAATATAATAAATATGTTGATTTTCAAAAAGGAAAAGGTTTAGTGATTCCTTCCCATTATTAGCCCATATTAGACCATGTCCGAGGGCTTTAGGCGGTCTAAAGTCTCCGACACCAGGGTAGGCCACTAGCCTACTAGAATTGACTTACTTATGTGATTGCAGAAAAAGTCACATAAAAATATTGTAAGTCAGGCAAAATGTCTGTTAGACTGTGGTTAGACGGCTTGTGTCTAGTGCTCCTTCATATGTTTTCAAAGACCAACAGACTGTCTATCTATAGTCTTGACAATAGTATGCTCAAGCTTTTATAGTTGTTATGTTTTATCGATATACTAGCGATATCACCTGTCGTTTCCCATGTTAGTTTCATATAGAAAGGATTAGGGGAGACTTTCTGGCAGTGACATAAACAGGGTGTCTCGAAAGGGTGTATGGATGGGGTTATAATAGGGTTATAACATTTTGTATGTTAATGAGTAAAATACTTAATTTATCACGATTATTTTTAAAGATGATGTCTTTATTTATACTTTTAACTTCATGAAATATCAAAGTCTTTGATTCCGATTATTATTAGGCCTTATTGTTTCAATCGTCAGACAATTTCGGAGGCCTTTAGGCGGTCTAAAATCTCTAACACCAGAATTTAAATGAATTAACTGCCATGTTGTTGGAAGCGATTTCCATTTAGTCCAATTAGATTAGGACGTTTTACTTGATGTTTTACGGCCGTACTCAGAGACGTCAAATGCTTCCGTAGTAGAGATTTAATGAGAGATTTTGACATGTTATGTATGAAAAACTAGCAGCGCCCCGCGGCTTTGCCCGCGTTGAGCCCGTTCCTGTAGGAATTTTCGAAAATCCTTTCTTAGTGTGCACTTACGTCACTTGAAGAACCTTCCTGGCAAATTTAACGTTTCTAGGTGTAGCGGTTGAGGCTATGCGTTGATTATCAGTCAGGACTTTGAATTTTATATATATAGATAGATAACTAGCTGTGCCCCGCGATTTCACCCGCAGCGCCCCCGTTCCCGTGGGAATTTTGAGATTTTTATTCCTTATTTTTCTTATATAAAAACCTTGTCCTGACAATAAGGAACACATAAAAAAAAAATCATCCAATTTGGTGCAGTCGTTCTGAAGTTATGCGCATAGCAACAGATTCAGCGATTCATTTTTAAATTATAGATTACGTCAATTAGTCAACAGTCGATTTATTAAATGTCTCTGAGAGGCATTTAGAATCTCTTCTGTACAATATTTTCTCTTATAATCGATGCCTTATTTTATGCAAAGTTTTATCCAGAAAGGTTATTGTTAAGAGTGAAAAGAAAGTTTCGCGAGTTTAATTTATTACAGAAATCCGGCCCAAGCATTTAAAAGCAATATCTTGTTGAAGTAATTGATATGATAATAATTACTTACTGTGGTTATTTGCATACGTCAGTTGACATACGGTAGGCATGTTGAAGGTATAATTAAAAAAGTGACTTATTGAACATAATTTATTTGAAAAATATTTATAAGTTGGAATCTCGCATTGTATTGTATTCTACTCGTTCCCATAGGAGTTTTGGGATCGTGAGGATCTTCGTCTCGAAGTGACTATTATTTACAATAAATATATTTTAATTGGACTGGTAGTTTCAGAGATAACGTGTAAACAAAACAACATACTTTTCAGCCTTATTCTATGTAAGTATAGAATAGATGGATTAAGGAACAGAACCATGATTTTAGATTTTCATTGACAATAATTTCCTCTTCTGATTTCTGAAAAGGCCATATGACGGAGGCTTTTATCTAAAAACTCAGACCATAGACCATAGTAAACCACTACCCTACTCAAACTTATATAAAAACTGATTCCTCTACCTTCTCAAACATATTTACTTCATACTAATATTAACAACAAATAATTACAACGCCTCTTTGGTGTAGTGGTATGTGCGCTCGCCGGCCAAGACTGAGGTCCCAGGTTCAATTCCCGGGTCGAGCGAAAACATGTTTCCTACTTTTCAAACATGGCTCGAGTTTGAGATCACCAACCCGCATTTGGCAAGCGTGGTGATTATGCTTAATCCTCCTCACTGTACAGATAACGTCAGTGAGATGAGAGGCCTTTTCCCAACAGTGGGATATTACAGGCTAATAATTTAATACTTTACTTGTACTGATATTAAGTTCCTATTTTTCACTACTATTGTAAAACTAATAATATATTACTGTTCCCTACAATCAATGCCAACTGTTTTACATAGACAAAGTGAAAGTCGAAACAATATTTATCAGGCGGCGCGGTTAAGGAAAAACTTATTGCTTCTACTATCTATACATTTTCTTTAATCACCTGTTAGGTAACATTATGTTTATAGGTTTGTAGTGTACAGGGTGGTCCAACGGTTTTAAACCGCGAGAAAATAGACATGGTAGATCTGTGATATAGGTATTTGCAGAGATAATACATACATTACAGAAGAACAATGGTATTTTTTTTACCTAAAAGTTATGAAAAAAATATGAACTGGCCTATAATGTCCCAAAGCTGGGCAAAGGCCTCTCATTTCACTGAAGATATCAGTACAGTGGGGCGGATTAGGCATTATCATCATGTTGGCCTACTGCGGTTCATTAAAAGCAAAGATGCATTTATAGTCAAGGTTTTGACAATTATTATCTTCGAATAGGAAAAAATCTAGATTTTCTATTGCCTCTTCAGGCACCCTGTATACAAAGCTTCATTCACATATTAGACAGAACACAAAAGAACAAAAGAATCGTGACAGTTAAATGCGAGACTGTCGCAATCGTATTTATTGTCGCACATCGATTAACAATCGAATCGGAATTCACGTTCGAATCGATTTATGTATCACGTTTGAGAACAATATCGATTCTGATAGCTGTCACATGGCATTATCTCGATTATTCGTAATCGTCCCTTTGATAATTGAATCGTGATCCGACTTTCCTTCCTTGAAGAACGTTTAAACTAATTTGCATAGTTATAGGTGGTTTACGGATAATCTTTTTAATGGTAGTTTCATAATCGGTGGGTACTTAATACTTATCGAAAACGGGAATTCAAGTAAAATCTTTAACAAGAATCTTTTGAAGACTTGAGAGTTGTATGTGAATGAAGACAGGTTGTCTTCATTACAACTCTTATTCTAGTAATGCATAGATAGACTAGATCTTGTTTCGACTACAATAAAGTAAGGCATAATTTACCTCAGCATAATACTACTAGTAATATAAAAAAAGAAAAAAGAATAATTATGATTAAAATATATAAAGTAAAAAAGATGCATTGATTAATCATTGCGTTCATTCAGTGTCTGAACAGACTGGCCAATGGTATAAATATTTAAATTAGAATAACCATCTCGACTCGAGAAGAAGAATATAATTTAATATCCAACGCAAAACCCCGAACCAAATTCTGAAAAGCTTTCTCATCGACAATTAACTAACTTGCCTATTAGTACAATTAGCACACCAATGAAAACCAAAGATTAGTTAGTTAGTAATAACAGTTTGACCTAGAAAAGGGAACTTGGACTAGATACAATGTACCTTAAGCAAGTACAATAATCAACACAATAATTTACATTTAGAAACTAACGCCTACACCCTTGCTTAATCATTTAGTTTAAATATTGATTACGTGTTATTGTTAAGAAATAGACATTTGAGTCTATGGTTTAAGCTAGTAATTATTTATCTATGGTTACTCACATGAAAATGGTTAAGCTATTTCGAAATTTTGAGATTAATATTTACGGTTATGCTAAGGAGCAACGACGATTTGGAACGAAGTTCCTCATCGTGCGTTGCGAAAGGGGGCTAGACTGAAAAAATTAAGACGAAAAGTTGTAACGACACTTTTTTTACATCATGTTAAATACATAATCCTCTTTTTGAGATTTGCCACAGTCGGGTAAAGAGAACACAAAAATCTAAGTTTTCAATTAAACATTGTATTTTTTTTGTATAACTAATTAAGTATAACATTTCAGTATTTTACGTTAAAAAAATTACTCCACGATGTTTAAAAATAAACTTCATTCCAAATTTTCCCTCCAAAAATATCTCACATTAAATTAAGATTAAACTCAAAAACCACCATTATTTGTTGATTAACTTGTATTGAAGTGTGTAACTCATTTAATCACACTATTTCCATACAAAAACCATAAAACATACCGTAGTTTTATTACAGCACAGTTAACATGACCGCAATAATTATACTACATGATATATCTAATAAAAAACCGGCCAAGTGCGAGTCAGACTCGCACACGAACAGGGTTCCGTACTATCTAAATTTATAAAAGAAAGTCGTGTTGGTTACACCACTTAGGTATAACTTAAGAACAGCTGGACCGATTTTTATGATTCTTATTTTTTTATTTAGCTTTGTCCGGAATAGGATAATAGGTAAAAAAAATGGCGGTGCGGGAACGGGTACGCTGCGGGTGAAGCCGAGGGGCAAAGCTATAAAAAATGGAATAACGTTTCACGTTTTATGTATGGATTTTAGTATATTCTGTTTTTAGTATTATTTACTGCGGCAACATAAATACGAGTCCATCGTCTGTGAAAATTTCAATTATGTTCAATCGTCAGGCCATGTCGAAGGCTTTCATAAGGCAGTCTTAAAACTGACACCAGGTTAGCTATAACTTATTCTAACTTACTTACTTTAACTGTCTAGCTATCACACTTAATGAGACGCAGGCTAGTTACAGACAGACAGCGAAGTCTAAGTTATAGGGTCCCGTTTCTACCTTTGGGTTACTGAACCCTAAAAATTAAACCATCATTATACTTCGTAATATAATTCGAGATAACAAACTTTATATATTTTTTACCGCAGTTCGGCATGTTACATTTAATGTATACTTATTACATGTTCATAAAGTTAATGTTACTTAGTTATAAACGAGGGATTATGACTAATTATATTATTCTCATCAAAGTATAATAAGTAGTAATTAGAGGGAAGATGTCTTAACTGATCATGATCACCCACCCTTAAGGGTGTTATAGTGCAGGCAAGCGACAGCGGCTAAATAAGGGCAAAAAATTAAAATGTAATTCAATGTTTTTATTTGAAAAAAATCCCTGCTATCTTCCTTCATATTGCATGCCAGAAAACCAAATTGTATGAGATTTTCTTGCATGCATACGTTAGCTTATGCATGCGTGATGACACGTGCAAGTAGTTAACATACTGTGCCAGCTAAAGGCAAGCTTAACTGATTTGATTCGCAGTGTTTAGAAATGTAACTAATTCTAAACTAAAGTAAACTGTAAGGTGTAATTCCAATATGCCGTTCGCTGCATGAAACAGAGAAGTGTAACGCAGTAAGTACTTCGCCCGTTCGTGGTTCGCCGCTGTCATAATGACAGCTACTGTAAAATCTTTTAGTGTCAACGCATGTCGCATGCTGTGAACGACTCACTGTAATCGCACCTTGATTAATAATTTTAACTGTAATGTAATTATATTTCAAAATGTAACCAATCCCATATTTTGCTAACAAAATATGTCGAATGATTTATTTCGAACACGATCGGTGTAAAATAGACGCGTGCGCAAGTTACAGAGCATTGTAATAAGAGCGGGCGTCTGTCTGTCTGTTGGTCACGATCCTAGTAGGGTTGGCAGAAAAGGTAGGTAAGGTTGGTAAATTAAACATGATCACACAAAAAACGATTACAGACGCGAAATTAAAATCATAAGATTAAGTAAATAAAATCCGTCATTTAGTTATAGAAATATAATTAAATGACTGTTTTTTAATAGATATTCATGTTGACATAGACATATATGACATAGACATATATTCATGTTGACATAGACATAGACTTTTGTGGAGGAAAAAATGTTAACTGGTTTTATAACAAGACATTGTCTTTGGTTCGAAATCATACATTTCAGTTAACACTTAACTCTTTTTAAACACTTTGCTTCTATACTTCTCTATTTATGTTGCTGACGGTACCGTGGTTAGGAAGCGGATATTTATCCGAGGTTACATTATGTATATAAAAAGTTTAATTGTAGTTCGTGTCTGTCGATTCGGCACACGGCTCCGAATGAGTCAATTTTAACTAATGGCTTTCAATTGAAAACGTTTTACATTTTAAATTGTGGAGATTGAAAGGTTATATACGCTTTGGTGGCTACAGCGTTTTACCCTAGCTGTGCCTGTTCCCATGGGAATTTCGGGATACTAAATAGCCTATAACCTTCCCGTTGAATGTCGCTATCTATTACAAAAAGAATAATTGAAATTGGGCTGGTAATTATCGAGATAAACTCAAACATACAAACAAACAAACTTAAAAAAATTACCTCTTTTTTATATTAGTACTAGCAGCGCCCCGCGGTTTTACCCGCGTTGTGCCCGTTCCCGTGGGAATTTCGGGATAAAATGTAGCCTATAGCCTTCCTCGATAAATAGACTATCTAACAGTGAAAGAATTATTCAAATCGGTTCAGTAGTTTCTGAGATTAGCGCGTTTAAACAAACAAACAAACAAACAAACAAAACAAACTCTTCAGCTTTATAATATTAGTATAGATAGAAGTATAGCAAAACCAACCGTTATGAAGCTACTACCAAGTTACCAGTTAAGTTAATAAACCCAAAATCTACTCCAAAGGTTAAGCTACCCATGAACATGTTGACATTACTGTACGTGCACCCTCACAGTACAACTGTTTACTCGGCCCAGCTGCCAACCCTCGTAAAATGGTGGATGATAGAAATACGAGCCTGTGCGTAACATGTCTGGAGCACCGTAAAATAAGGAATGTTTATATTGTACTTTTGGGTGGGATTTTAGAACTGGAACTACGAATACGGGTACCATGAACATAAAAATCTATACTATAGCCGCGCCCCGCGGTGTTACTCGATTTGTACCCGTTTCCGCAGGAATTTCGGGATAAAATGTATCCCATGTGTTATTCTGATATATAACCTATATTACTGTAAAGTTTCATCCAAATCGGTCCAGTAGTTTTGTCGTGAAAGAGTAACAAACATACATACATCCTCACAAACTTTTGCATTTATAATATTAGTAGGATTTATTAAATTTTTACCACTTAAACTTCACCATTTTGGAAACAAAACCAATAAAAAAATCGTAACTCAAACCGTATCAAATTCATTACATGAGGTTAAGTCAGTCAAACTTGTTTTAGTTTATTATTTACGAAGCTATCCAAACATAGCCGTCGAGAGATGATTCAATGGTCCCATCCGCCCCGCCCGTATCTAATGCATCCTTACCCTTGCGCCCTAGTGTAGGGATGACAGTAGCTCAACGCATTACGACGTTGATTAAACAAACAATTATCTAATTGAGGTCACTTTTATTCAAATTTCATATTTTCGTCAAAAAGCTCTCATTAAACTCATAGGTAACTCTAACTTTGTCATTTTTTTCGATAAAAAAAGTATCATAATCCTTCTTAGATACAGGGCCTTCAATGAGCTGAGGGAGATCAAAGATGGTTGCCCTGCAGAGGAACATTATAATAATATATACAAACATACAGCGGTTGAGTCTTCGTGACAAAACCAAAATATTGTCAAAGACTGGATGGGTACATGGAGCATGCTTATACTCCCGTACTCAGAGACGTCACATGCTTCCTTAGTAGGGATTTAATGACTGATTTTGATATAATATAATGTATACGTTTCGGAGTATACCAGATAAACTATTACCTAAGCATATACTTGTATCAATCAAACATCAATTCTGAACACAACCCTACTGCTATTTGATTGCACTGTGTCCAACGCAGGGTTGTTATAAATTATCTCTTTCCTGTACAACACAATGTGTTTATAGCTGCACAGATTTGAAGGGGAAGTGAAATTAGTTAAGGGCTCAAATTACTATAAATTAAAACTTTCAATTATCTCCAATCGTTTCGGAGATCGATATTTTAGAGTACAAAATGCTGAATCATATATGATTCATTTGTGATAAGAAAGTTGAATTGGTTCACAAGATTTTTTTATGATGATCAAGTGCTAAAAAATACATTACAAAAATAATAATTACTTGAACCATCTTCCCACACTTTTAATCTACAATTGCAACATTCATTTTAGAGTCATCTGTACTGTAGAGGTAAAGTTTCAAACTTTGTTTGTTTTTTGTTTGTAAGGGCTAATCTCAGGAACTGCCCATCCGATTTCAATAATTCTTTTTGTAATAGACAGCCACATTCAACGGGAAGGTTATAGGCTAGTTTTCAAACCGAAATTACCACGGGAACGTGCACAAAGAAGGTAAAAACGCGGAGCACTGTTAGTAATTATATAAAGTGCACTCAAAGGAATTGACATTTGGCTATCAAAATCCATCGAAAGATGCATAAAGATTACTTAAAACTAAAGAAAGTTGTAAGTACTTAAGAATTAGAACACAGATTAGAAGCAACATTTACAAAATAACAAATGAATTACATAAACAAAAAAATAACTAAAAAAAAGACGACAAAATGACTGACAGAATCACTCGACCCAATTCTATAACGTCATCGAAACAAGATTGTAACAAAATCAAGATACCGTACTAGTAACTCATTGTTTTCACCTATCTAAAAAGGATCAGAATCACCGAATTGTGTACAGCTGTGATATAATATCCGAATTAAGTTCACTGCAATTAAGATTAAGTAATTAAAAGTAACGTAAATATAATTTTTAGCGTTATGTAACGTCTGCAAGTGTTAATGAGATCAAACTGTTGGTTTGTGATAGGTATTGACTGATTGCACTTTGAAGACTTAAGCTGAGTGCACACTGTGTTGAGATCCAAGAACGTAACTTCGGAATTTAAATTTCGGAATTCTGAAGCACATTTTCTAAACTAGAGGACTCACTATGACTAAAATAACGACAAACGCTGAACGAGTATGATACTATGAATGTTATAGCTATGCTTCTTTTATGGGCAACTTTCAAAAACTTTTTTGTGCAATTTAAATAACTCCTAATCCTGCTTTTCAAACACATACAATAGTAACTAGGTTAATCTCATACTTATACTTTTGCGTAATAAGCATATATTTCATAGTATGGTTAGTTACTTAGGGTTCCCTACTTTTTTCCAAAGCATTTTTGATACCAAGCATTAAGCATCCATATGTCATGTTTTAGCCCAATCTGTTGCGTGTAATATGAACATCCACCAATCACAACCATGTATTCATTACTCAGATCAAACGTCAACATAATTACACCAATAAAATGACAGCGTTTAAATTTCGAATAGGGAATTTCCGAACAATTACGTCTTTCTCCCTATTCGAAAAGTACATCTGTTCGGTCATATTAGGGAGTATACACAACGAACTAACTGAAACTCGAAATAGCCGATTTTAGTAATGGGTTCTTTTAGTTAGTTAAACAAACTCGACGTCAGTTCTCTGGGTTAAATGCTTTACTATTTCCGTGGTTACAATGGGTAAAGTCCTTTAAATAGATTGATGTAATTTGACAGATGTCAATTCGAATTTCGAAGTTTTTTTAAATTAGTAGTTGCATTACTAACGACCGCTTCTAACTTCGCTTGTTAGTCTATGGTTATTACCAATTTGTCTATAGTCTGTAATTTGGTGAGTTGACCCTAATTTGGTAGATGTTTGGTGGCTGCCGTTTTAATGATAGAGTTGGGTTTGGAAAGTCTTCTTTGTTATTGTTGGAGGTTGTTCTAATTGCTTGTTGTGAGCTCAAAGATTGTTTAGATTTTACTTTGATTTGCTTTTGGGTGAACTAGTGAGGTAAAAAAAGTTGAAAACACTTCTTTTCAAACTTGTATATTTTTATTCAGTTTTGGCTCTAAAGAGAAATGGTTTTTTTTAAAGAAAATTAGCAGAGAAAATAGGCAGGAAATTCTGCTTCTTACTTTAAAAAAACCTGTAACGTCTGCTGGGCAAAGGCCTCCCACAAAATCTTTCAACCATTTCCTTCCTTAAAACAAAAAACAATTCAATAAATTTTCCATAGTAAATACGAGTTACTTCTCATTATAACAATTATTTTGATTAATGACCCCTTAAACATATCCTTACATAGCTAATAGAGGTGTCAAGTGTCACATAAATTGCTATTCACCCACCAGCATAGACAATTTTAATTCCAATTTCTTACATGAGATGAGATGCCTTCTGCCCAGCATTAGGACATTACAAGCTAATACGTTCACGTTTCTTAGATATTCCACCGTTGAAGGAAACTTATTGGCACAGTCAACTAGGACGTAAGATAGTTAACACATTGAGCCCTAGGTCCCTTTGGACGGGTGCCAGAGGACAGGAATGTGTTTAGTTGAACGTTTAGGAAATTAGTTGCATAATGGGTTGACGGTTACGGATCTTGGCTGGTCTTTGTTATAGAAAAAACTAAATTGAAACTACGTTTACGGATACACTTCGCACTTACATATATTTTATATTTTACATGTACACTTTATTTTCCATTTTTATCTGACGTTTCGGCCACAAGACATGATCATGGTTCCTGTAAAGTTATTTTGTTTTTTTGCGATATTAAGGTACTAGGATGCATGCTGACACAAAGTTTTGTCATCGTTTTTTCTTTTCTAAATCATCTTTATATCTCTATATCATCATCATCTTTATCAGTTTGGCTGTTGGGGATAATCTTCAAAACAATATTTTGAAACATGTTTTTTCTACTGCAATATTGTCCTAAGAAAATTCATGATTATCTATACTAATATTATAAAGCTGAAGAGTTTGTTTTGTTTGTTTGTTTGTTTGTTTGTTTGTTTGTTTGTTTGTTTAAACGCGCTAATCTCAGAAACTACTGAACCGATTTGAATAATTCTTTCACTGTTAGATAGTCTATTTATCGAGGAAGGCTATAGGCTACATTTTATCCCGAAATTCCCACGGGAACGGGCACAACGCGGGTAAAACCGCGGGGCGCTGCTAGTCATTAGGATATAAGGTACTATTGTCTCGTTAAACCTAACAAACGTTAATAAGCGTAAAATAGAATAGTGTATACACACTTTAAAACAATAGAAACAGTACAATAGGGTACATAAGATTGAGGTTAAACCAAATTACAATTTACTATTAAAACTTATCAGACAAAAAATAAAATGGAAAGTGTCACTACAGTCGTAAAAAAACTATAAAATAAGTAAAACGTAAAGTAGAACGGTAACGATTAGTAAAACAGAGCGTAAACGAGTCGATTGTTAAAATGATGCTGAAAAACTAGTGCCAGAGAAATCACGAAAGGAACTAATTAATAATCGATATTATTTCGCTTTTATTTTACATTTTTATCTGAAGTTGCGGCCCCTTTACAGGAACCGTGGTCACAGAAGACTGCGGTGTTATACGTCTATACAAGAACAAGTAAAAATATCGCGCCACCGCCAAATACATTCAGTTTCAATTCAAAATGAGTAGTTTTCGCTTAATCTTAAGAAACCAGGAGATAAATATTATATTATTATTAGGATAGGCTAATATGATTTAGTCAAAAGACACAAATTCTCTCGCTCTTAATTACATTATATCACCTCCTCCTTTTGAAAAGACGGTTAAATAGAGATTCAATAAAATGGCGAATAAAGAGCTGATTGGATGCAGCTGAACAAATGCATAACAAGGTCATTGACAATGGAAGATGTGTTCAAAGTTATTGTATTGTATTTATAAAATGAGATAATGCACCGTGTTATGTGTGATATCTATACTAATATTATAAAGCTGAAGAGTTTGTTTTGTTTGTTTGTTTGTTTGTTTGTTTGTTTGTTTGTTTGTTTGTTTGTTTGTTTAAACGCGCTAATCTCAGGAACTACTGGTCCGATTTGAAAAATTATTTTTGTAATGTATAGCCACATTCAACGGGAAGGTTATAGGCTATTTTTCATCCTGGAATTCCTACGGGAACGGGCACAACGCGGGTAAAACCGCGGGGCGCCGCTAGTTGTAAATATGTATTCAGAACCAATTCTTTGCAGAACTCCTTGTTTGAATGTTGGTTAAAAAGCAATTTTATGTTAAAAAAGAACTTATGATCCAAAAGTAAAGTTGCGATGACAGTTCTATTTTTTCAATGAAATAAAGGTCTATAAGTCTGATATGTCCCACTGTTGGGCAAAGGCCACTAATCCCACTGAAGATATCAATACAAAAAAGATGTACGTGGAAATATTAATTTTTTTTGTTAAGTATAACAGCATCCCGCGGTTTTACCCGCGTTGTGCCCGTTCCCGTGGGAATTTCGGAATTAAAAAGCCTATAACCTTGCCGTTGAATCTGGCTATCTAGTACAAAAAGAATTATTCAAATAGGACTGGTAATTCCCGAGATTAGCGCGAACATACAAACACAAACAAAATTACAAATTTTACCTATTTATGTATAATGTTAAAATAGATGAGTATCTCAACAAAATGTGAATTTATCATCCCAATAATGACGAAAATGTGAAACCCATCAATTATATAATTAAATCTTAACGTTCGTGCACTATTCCATAAAGCTTGAGAGGAATAATACCAATAACGTACCCACTTACGTTTAAAAGAGGGTTCGGTCCATTAATCATTACAGCCCCCGACATTTCTAATAATATTCACTCATATACTAACTGTGTATTGTTAAAATACGTAGAGCATAGTTTTTAAAATAATATATTACCCAAAATTAGCTTGATGGTACACTCATTACTTTATATTGTACCTTATTCACTTAAGTTCCCAACTGCATTCGTCATAGAATTGTAGTTCAAACATACCTGAAACAATAAAATATTTTATTAACATCTATTTATACTAATATTATAAAGAGGTAACATTTGTAAGATTGTTTGTTTGTTTGATTGAAGATTGTTTGTACGTTCGGGGTAATTTCGGGATTTATCAGTCCGATTTGAATAATTCTATTTGTTATAGATAGCCGCATTTAACGGGAAGGTTATAGGGTATTTTTTATCCCAAATTTCCATGTGAACGGGCTTAACGCGGGTAAAACCACGGGGCACTGCTAGTTAATTGTACAATTATAAGGTTGTCTCTTAATAAACCGTTTTGAAAGAAAATATTAAGCTTGATCTTGTTTCAATTTGGTCATTAAACGAAGATGGCTGTGGTAAGGCACCTTTAAACTGACTCCCTCGTATACATCTCAAAATCCCCTATTCCTACTCCACATTAAGCATAATATGGCTAACACATTGCAGCTTTCAAGTAACTATTAACTGTAAATACGATCTTCAACAGCATCTAAACAAAAAAGTACTTAAACTAAATGTACCAACATATTCAAATTTGATACCTAACAAATTTAAGCATGTGAAAGTATAACCTAAAACAGCCAATTAAAGTTCATTTTCGAACGCTTTCGATAACTCGTATCTAAATAGCCATAAAAGAGTTATAAAAACGATATAATAACAGATGTACGGACCGTCTCGATCTTCAGTTTAGAGCCTGATTAGATGTGTTCCACTATTGTATAGACAGTTCAATAAAACGAACCGATGTTTTATCTAGCCGTTAAATTGTCGGTCCCGTTTGTTTCTATCGTTAAACCATGTCGGAGGCCTTTAGGCGGTCTAAAAACTTCCGACACCGGGGTTGACCATTATACTACTCGAATTTACTAACTTACTCAGTCCATATTATTAATGTCTCGAAAAATCTGTCTCGTGTAATTGATTTCCTCAAAAATCCTGAACTGATTTTCATGTAGTTTTTACCAACATACACAGTATTTAAAGAGAAAAGTTTGTGACTATTTTTCATGTCAAATTGCTCACAGAAACGGGTAAAATGCAGGTGAAACCGCGGGGCACGATAGTTGTTGATATTTCTATGTTCATGAGATTCTTGGTAGTAAAGGTTTTTTTTTTGACAAACGTGATGTCTTCTAAAAACGGCGCGCAAAAAAGGCTATTATTTAGCCGTCCGGGCATTGATCGGGTTTGAAAGGCTATTTCGTTTGTAGTGATTCGTAATTTATTGTGATAGTAGAATAAGTTTTTGTCGAGACATAAGATTAATATAACGTTTACGGCTTAATTGTTTAAACAATAAATGTTTCAAATACTTTAAAACACTTAGTAAGTATTTTATTTATGAGTTTAAAAATAAAGTTTACACTGAAAAAACTAACAGTAATGTTTCGAAAATTACTAAAAAATATTGCCTTCAAAAACATTTAAATTAAATACCTTTCGTTCCTTAAAAGTTGACTTATTAAAACAGTAATTATTTACGAAAAAAATCTATGTAAGTACTAACTTTTTTATACCATCGCTTCTGCTATTTATTTTATTAACAAATTCAATATCGGAATCGATCTATTAATTACTGTACAATGAATACAATCTCAAAAAACTACATAAAAAAAATATAGCACACCTGTCCAATAGCATAAAAACTTATTTAATAAAATAAATGAGAGGTTTTTATTGCGGCTGGCAACACCGCGGTCGTTGACGTAGCCTTGGTGTTGTAAGCGTAAAAAAATAAAATGGGATCATGACGTCATGATGTAGCAAAGATTTATTCTGAGTCATGTTTAGTATTGAAGATTACGCAAAAAAGTATTAGATTGTAAGGTCCCACCTGGACCTCTCATCTCACCGAAAATATCAGTAGAGTGAGGAGAATTATATAGAGAGAATAGCCACCAGGGTAGTTTAGTCATAAATAGTATCTTCGCACAAATATGCATAAATCTTTCTTGTGAATATTATCAATATATTTTGTAAGGATTTTGCGTATTGCAAAATACGACAAGTTTTAAGTATATGTAACGCAAATAGGACATGAACATATAAATTTAGTCACCAGAGTTTCTTGCCCATTCTTCTCTGCTGAGGTTCTTTCGAATAGGTGGTACGTTCAAAAGAGCCTCTATGGGGCCAAAACTGAATAAAATATTTGACTCTGAATTTGACTATAAGTTTTTCCATGACTAAACATGGGAAAAATTCGATGGCATATGATACCATGACATTTTCAACTCGATGGCATAATATGATACCATGACATTGCCAATTATTAAATAAGGTATAAGTTGTAAGTCAATATCACAAGGTTAATTTCAGTAAAAATATATGTTAAAAATCTTATAATTCCTTCGATATTTAGTTACGAACCCACATAACTGGTGCTGGATTATGTTACAGATTGGCAAAACTTGATGTTTACGAGACACAATTTTAGTGCACGTGCGAACACTTTCACAATAACTTAATGTTATATTATGATTAGTGAGCTTAACTGATTTCAATTAAGAAGAAAATCCTTATAATAATAGTAAAATGTACAATTTTGTTATAAAAAAATACTTTCAGCGCCCCGTGATTTTACCCGCGTTGACTAGTCGCGTAGGAATTTCGGAGATTTTGATGTTGACTGATTCGCAAACCTACCCGATACGATAAAATTTCAGAAAAATCGCTCAAGCTATTGCGGAGGAGTTTGGCAACAACCACCGCGACACGAGCATTTGATATATAAGAAGATATTAGTATAGATTAAACATTAGCTCCCGCACTATAACTACTATGTCTTTATTTTGACCGAAAAAAATCGCTTTTTGCTGTCGCTCCTCTGCACCGTGGCTTCCCTTACTATCACTGATATAATAAACTTTATTAGTAATGATTATGATATAATTATTCTAGTTAGTTGATTGGATTGCATCAAAGTATACAATTAATTAAAAAGGTAGATAGATATTTCCCTGTTTTTCCAATATCGATAAATCAATACAAGTGCCTACCATAAAGTTGTAAATATTATTTTCCAACTCTCTTCAATAATTATACTTCATAATTTTCACTTTAACACGATGTTTTATAGTAACCATAAAGGTTTGTGTAACAACTTTTACCTTTTTCAATAAAAGTAAAACCTTCTCTAAGACTTTCTTACATTGCTCACTGACTTTTTGTTTTTCTTCAACTCAAAGAGTTTTTGGCCTCAAGAGCTGCGAAAGGATAGAATTTTACAGTTTAACTAACTCTTTTAAGTGTTGAATCTCGTTGTAATCGTATCATAATTATTGTCTCTCATTTATTCCTAAAGATACAGAAACTGAATCACAATCGCAATATAATTCAATTTCGAATTAAAATCAAATTCGAATAAGGTGTTAGTAGTAACAGCTTTTCTCATATACTAATGGCATTTTGAATTTAGAACAATTAGGACTCTCCAATCACACGCAACCTTTTTTGACACATGCTTGTTAACAATGTTTTACGAAGACGAAGCGACAAAAAGTAATAAATAAGCACAAAGGTCTTCAAATGCCTGAATACTTCTTGTGTATAGCAATAACTTTCTCCGTAAACGCGTTTGCATTTGACTTGAGAGCGATGCGTTTGAAAATGGAAATTGTTGGTTTTCTTATAACGATTTGTTTGTTGTGGGAAATTGAAATTTTCTTGATGTCAAATAAGGAATGTTATGGAATCACCTTTCCCGTATATTAAATCCATACTAACATTATTAAGAGGTAAGTTTGTATGTTCGGGCTAATCTCGGGAATTAACAGTCCGATTCGAATAATTCTTTTTGTAATGGATAGCTACATTCAACAGGAAGGTTATAGACAATTTTTCATCCCGAAATTCCCACGGGAACGGGAACAACGCGGGTATAACTGCGGGGCACTACTAGTGTCGCATAATTATTGCAGATAGTAAGTACTTAATAAGACTGAAAATCTCGCTTTTTACGATTTAGTATTAAGTTAGCGAGCAAGACACACATATCTTCAGTACTTCTGAGTCTTAAAAGGTAAACTAAAATCGTCAATTTTCCAACCAATGACAATTTCTTCTACAAAGACAAAACGTTTAGTAATAGGTTAAGAACGGAATCAAAACACTAGACTTATACCTCTTCAGAACAAACACGGAACAAACTCAAACTAGATATAGATACTTTTTCTTGGCCAAATCAACATGCATCATCAACACAACAATCAAACTCACAAATCATATTTCCTATTAGACAGACAGTTTCATATTATGTTATTCACGCTCGCAAATTACATTGTGCAATATAGAGATATTAGACAGACAGACAGACGTGTTAAGGCGATGGTTTATGTAACGTTAAGTGTTATAATTACGTTTTAGACGGTGTTACTCTCGACAGGAGGAATCAATGTTCAATCTATACTAATACTAGCTGTGCCCCGCGGTTTCACCCGCAGCGCCCCCGTTCCCGTGGGAATTTTGAGATTTTTATTCCTTATTTTTCTAATATAAAAACCTTGTCCTTATAATAAGGAACACATTAAAAAAAGAATCATCCAATTTGGTGCAGTCGTTCTGAAGTTATGCGCTTAGCAACAGATTCAGCGATTCATTTTTATTAGATTACCTATATAGAGGTATTTTTTTTAAGTTTGTTTGTTTGTATGTTCGAGTTAATCTCAGGAACTACAAATCCGATTTGAATAATTCTTTTTGTAGTAGATAGCCACATTCAAGGGGAAGGTTATAGGCTATTTTTTTATCCCAAAATTCTCACAGGAACGAGTACAACGCGGGTAACACCACGGGGAACTGCTAGTTAGTTTATATTTTAGGACTAACAAGAATATTATATAGTACTAATTTACCATTACTGCTGCTGCCAATTATTACTCAGATTCTAAATAATCCGAGTATTTATAAGTTTAATTGGTATATCCTATATCTAGATGAAATCTAGAACTATCTAGTTCCATCTAAACCTGCCTAACACTACTCAATCAGTAAAAAATCTACCACATCAAATTGTCACTCATGTAACTCTGTCATATCATTTCCGGTGTCAAACACGCAACACTCACAATTTCACGGCTGCTCGGTTAACAACACATAATCGTATTTATATGAAACCAGTTAGATGTCGCTTTACATTAGTAATTAAGTGCGGTCGAGCAAAAAAATGGTAGCGACAAGTTCACACCGAGTTAGCTACTTGATAGTTAGTTAGATTCCATAATACAAGTACTATACCATAGTTTCAGTACCATAGTTTCAGTACCATAGTTTCAGTACCATAGTTTCAGTTATTTTTTATTAACCCTGTGTGAAGGTGTCCTGTAAATATTTATGTATGTACTAATAAATATTATAAATAGTCTTTTTGAAACTTACACGATTTGAACACATAATTTAACTGTGTGAGTACGTTTAAAATATTATAAATGCTAAAGTTTGTGACGATTTATGTACCTATGTATGTTTGTTACTCTTACACGAAAAAACTACTGGGCGGATTTGGATGAAACTTTACAGTAATATTGGTTAAATATCAGAATAACACATTGGATACATTTTATACCGAAATTCTCGCGGGAAACACTGCTAGTATTTATGTATTTTTAGGTTTATAGGAAAATAAGTTAGGTCTTTTTTATACTATTACTTTTTAGAGTTCTGATATATTTAGTGAAAATGAAAACATATTAGACATTAACTTACTTTTCTGAAACAAAATGAACCGTCAATTGACAGTCAAACAAACAGACCGCTAGAATGTATGATTACGTTAATAAATGTAAAATACGGTTAGGGTTTCATCTATATCAGTACTCGTTTTAATGAGATACAAATTTACATTTACAACGTTTAGATAATATAACTAATAATGATTTCCATTAGATATCATAAAAGTTTACAGTCTTATTAAAATAAACAAGTTATAAAATAGATTTTCAATCAATAAAAACGCCATAAAAGGCCTTTACATTACGTAACTAACTTAAGAATATAAGTAAGTCCTAGCCTGTAATGTCCCAATGCTGGGCAAATGCCTCTCGTCTCACTGATGATATCAGTACAGTGAGGAGGATTGGGCCCCGTAGTAAGCACTACGGGGTGAATGCCTTAATCTCACTGAATATAAAAATACTAGCAGTCCCGCGGTTTCACCCGAATCATGCCCGTTCCTGTAAGAATTTCGGGATGAAAAATAAACTATAACCTTCCCCTTCAGTGTGGCTATCTATTACTAAAAGAATTACTCGAATCGGATTGGTAGTTTCTGAGATGAGCGATGAGCGAGTTTGAACAAATAAACTCTACAACTTTATTATATTAGAATAGATTAGTGTAGAATCTATACTATTCTATTCTATAGAAATACAGTTTATCTATTCTATAGATAAACACTGTATTTCTATATTGTTTACAGAATATTATGAAAAGAAACTGTTGATTTGTCGTAAGTAAATAAATTAAATACATATTAGTAGAGTGAGGCCATTTTTTCAACATTACATAACTAACAACAAATATTTGAATTGAAATATAACTACAGCAGTCCCTTTTAGTACCTAATAAAATTATATAACTTTACAACCAAATTATAATATGTTTTAAACCAATTTAATCGTATTAAAAACAATTTTATTTGTGTGTTAGCATGTAATCAGAAGTTATTATAACTTTCTCTAAAAATTAGCGTGATTATTATGTTATGGTAATATAACTTTGATTGTTATATAGGTTTATAATGAGGCTTATATTTCTTTAGGACTTTGTCGTATTAAGTTGTAATCTACGCCTAGTTAAGGTAGCTAAAACAAATGATTTTGTTTGTACGTCGAAGGATGATTCAAACAGAATACAAGTAAGTAATACAGAACCTTCCTTTTTGGTGTCGGTTAAAGATTGCTATTAAGAGTAGCAATGAACAGTGTTGCGTGTCATGTACTTATCATGTCAAATTAAAGTTCATTAAACTATAGCTTAAATTAAATTATGAGCTCGGCGAACTTAAATTATTGAATTTTACTTTTAAATAGCAAAACTTTTGTTCTTCGTATAATAGGGTGCTTATCGCTCTATGCTACGTTTCTATGCTAGGTTTTGTATCCACCTATCATATCCTAGGTTGCATAGCAACGTAACATAGCTAAAAGTATCCACAAAACGTACCAAAAGTAGTACAGCAAAAGCAAAGTAAAATCACGATGATGGTAACCACGAAATAGTGAACTGTTACTAAGTGCTTCGCTCTTTCGTGGTGGTAACCATACCGTAGTCTATAGAAAGGCAACTCTTAAACATATACATAAAGCGACATGGTTCCAAGACCCCACTTTTAGTAGGCAGATGTGATTATGTAACAGTAAGCACGAATTTTGATGGCGTTAATGGACGGTAGAACAAAACGGAGGTGCTGAGATTAATAGCAATTGATTTTCTCACGCGAGATATTTGGTTACGGTTTTGTTTCAACCGACTTTACTAGAGGATACTTTTTACTAATATTCATCCTTGAATTTTGAATGAAACAGTGTACCGTGAACACACGGGTAACGATGATACAGATGTCAATTAATTCGACAATTAACTAATTGACGTAATGATTCATACATTACATGTCAAAATCACTCATTATTCTCTCTTAAGGCCGGTTACAGTGCTCGACCGACCGTCAGTGCGTACGTCAGTCGCGCTTGTCATATGTATGAAAATACGCGTGCGTACGGTCGGTCTAGCACTGTACGGTTTATGAATTTTCATACATATGACAAGCGCGACTGACGTACGCACTGACGGTCGGTCGAGCACTGTAACCGGCCTAAGGATTAGTTTGACGTCTTAGGTACGGTGCTAAGCATGTGCTAAATCAAAATTGTGATACATTCAGCCAAAACCGAGCTCTATAGATATGGTTTGGTCTAGCTAGGGAGTCCAAGATATACAATACCCTTGTACAAAGGGCCTTAGGCCGTCTAAACACTCCGACACTAGGGTTAACTACTAACCTCCTCGAACTTACTTACATTTACTATCTATACTATTTATCTATCTATACTAATATTATAAAGCTGAAGAGTTTGTTTTGTTTGTTTATTTGTTTGTTTGTTTAAACGCGCTAATCTCAGAAACTACTGAACCGATTTGAATAATTCTTTCACTGTTAGATAGTCTATTTATCGAGGAAGGCTATAGGCTACATTTTATCCCGAAATTCCCACGGGAACGGGCACAACGCGGGTAAAACCGCGGGGCGCTGCTAGTACTATATACTATTAAATAATATACTACTTATCTATACTAATATTATAAAGCCGCAGAGTTTGTTAGTTTGTTTGAACGCGCTAATCTCAGGAACTACTGGTCCGATTTGAAAAAATATTTTTGTAATAGATAGCCATATTCAGCGTGAAGGTTATAGGCTATTTTTTATCCCGGAATTCCTACGGGAACAGGCAAAACGCGGGCAAAACCGCGTGGCGCTGCTAGTACAATACGAGTTTGTCAATCAAGAATCACAGATAGTTGGCAAAAACCATTAAACATCTTATTCATTACATTCACTAAAACGCTGTTAAAAGTGTTTTGTCACTTTCGCTCTTTGGAAAATAGCGTATGTTGGCAAGGGACAAACCATTTGATAGCTAAAATGCTGTTAATGAAAGTTTGTGAATAAGGCCTAAATAATTAAGAATTCACTTCGGCCCGAGTAGTCATTGATAGGTCACGATTCAGTCATTACCATTAACAAGCGGTGTGAAAGGAATGCTTGGTGTTATTTTATGGTGAAAAGTTGTTAATATTATGATAAATTTTAAGATGTACAACCTGACCAATCCTGGTGTCAGAGTTATTGAGCCGCCAAAGGCCTCTGACATGGCTCATGTAACGACTACTATCCGTAGATAAGTTAAAACAGTGAAATTGAGGCGTGACTGAAGGCTATAAATGTATCAAATATAGGAACTCATAATTATTTTAAGTAACTAGAATAGTTAGCAAATCACCTATGTTTTATCACCTACTAGCAGCGCCCCGCGGTTTTACCCGCATTGTGCCCGTTCCCGTGGGAATTTCGGGATTTTTTTTACATAAAAACCTTTCTCTTGAATCACTCTACCTATTACAAAAAACTGCATCAAAATCCGTTGCGTAATTTTAAAGATTTAAGCATACAGACAAACAGACAAAAATTGCGACTTTGTTTTATACTATGTAGTGATAACGTACTCACTTTATTAACACCTATACCTATCAAACAAGACTTCCTCACAGCTTTTCTTAAACATCAACTTTCAAATCTCTTCCATATTAAAGGAACAATTATTTTCAAATAACAAGCAAAAACAGTCGTTCAAGGTAAAAGCTTAAGGTTTATTGTTGATTGTTTGACGATATCTGCTGGTGCAGGTGGGATCACACCTTGTGAAACTTGATCCTGTTTTAAAACAGCTGCTGTTTTTAAGGTTTTGCAAAAGTATAGACTGTACTGAGAGGATCGATATTATTAATTAGTTAGTGGAACTTAAGGTGCTCCCACACTGCTGTTATAGAATGTTAAGTAACGTTAGTAAACATTTGTTAGCTAACATTTAATCACCAAAGTCAAAAAATGTTTTGATGTTAGTAAATGTTAATTAACATTTTTGAACAAAATTTTGTTTGTAAACATTTTATACAGGTGACGGCGGGGTATGCGGTGAGTCGGGGGCCAATGCCAGATTCAAAATGTTATAAAATGTTAGTAAACACTTTCCATCAGTGTAGGAGCACTTATAACATATAACAGTTCCTAACAAAATGTAAGAATTGACAACATTTGTTAGTAAATGTTTTAGTGTTCAAAAATGTTTATAAACATTTTGTAACAGCAGTGTGGGAGCACCTTTAGGGATAGTTGTCGGTTTTATTGAAGGAAATCTATGCTAATATTAGGTATACAGAGGTAAATTTTCTGACTTTGTTTGTTTGTAAGGGCTTATTTCAGAAACAACAAATCCGATTTGAATAATTCTTTTTCTAAAGTATAGCCACATTCATCGGGAAGGTTATAGGCTATTTTTCATCCCGAAATTCTTACGGAAACGGGCACAAGGAGGGTAAAACCGTAGGATAAACTGAAGATTTATCCCAATTCTATGGACTGTATGTGGAGGCTGATCTTTTGCACAAATCAATGGATTAAGTGTACCTTAGCCATTATTAGCCTTGGCCACTAGCCTACTCGAACTTACTCATTACAAGACTTACATATCTATACTAGCTGCGCCCCGCGGTTTCACTCGCGTTGTACCCGTTCCCGCGGGAATTTCGGGATAAAAAATAGACGTTGTCCGATTTTCAGGCCTACCCGATATGTACACAAAATTTCATGAGAATCGGTCGAGCCGTTTCAGAGGAGTTCAATTACGCACAACGTGGCACGAGAATTTTATATATTAGACTATACATACAAATATAATGAGCTAAAGATTGGTTACGTTCGCTAATATTTATTAACTGCAACTACTTTATTTGAAGAATCCTTTTTGAATAATGATAGCTACATCAAAAGGAAAGTTAAAGGCTATTTCATTTATACGAAAGTTTTTGAAAAATTGACTATTGTTTCTTGAGATTCTTATCGAAAACAAAATATTTCATAAACAAATTGACTAATTTATTTGTCAACTTTAGATTAAGATCAACAAATAAAAATTTTATTAAAACTTTCTATTCTGATTTAAAGTGCCCAAACAATTTATAGACTAATAGCGCCCCGCGATTTTATCCGCGTTGTGCCCGTTCCCGTGGGAATTTAGGGAATTTTTATACATTATAAACCTTCCTCTTGAATCACTCTACCTATTACAAAAAACCGCATCAAAATCCGTTGCGTAATTTTAAAGATTTAAGCATACAGACAAACAAACAGACAAAAATAGCGACTTTGTTTTATACTATGTAGTGAAGTGATGCACTAAGCAAGGTCCAACTATGTTTATAATACCTACTTTTCATGAAACAACAACCTTCATTCACAAAGCCTGACAAATCTTATTTCACAAACAAAAACTTAAATCTAAAAACTCATTCTTTTACTTACAAAAAAACGGCCATGACTTTTTCATACATTTTTTTGCGTTATTATTCAAATGATACAATAGCATGATCCAATTGTTAATTAAGGTTATTAGCTCGGACACAGAATAGATAATAGTTAGTATGTCTCAAGGCGACGTAAGAATTAGGAGATCATCAATCATTTACATATCATTTTGTTAATACACTGACCATAAATAGATGTTGGAACTATGTGTAATTAGTTATTACGGAGGGATAGAAGAGTTCGGAAGCTTTTGTTAAAGCTTTTTAGTGTGACAAGGTGCTAAAATCGTAGTATCACTACATAGTATAAAACAAAGTAGCTTTCCGCTGTCTGTCTGTCTGTCCCTATGTATGCTCAGATGTTTAAAACAACGCAACAGATTTTGATGCAGTTTTTTTAATAGATAGAGTGATTCAAGAGGAAGGTTTATAAGTATAAAAATTAGGATTCTTTTTAATTCGTAATCAGAAACATGATCGGATCGTAAATAAATATCATATCTGAAAAGCTCTTTCGAACAGAATTAAACATACATCGATGGTACCATCCATTGATAATAATAGTAATAGGATTATGTGTATCAAAATAAGTAATAACCATCGTGGTTACTATTAGACTAACACTTTATTAATGATAGTAAAAAATAACGACTATGATATCAAATATATAGTGACATAAATTGATTATTATGGGGGCTTAATTTGACAATACATTAAAGTTATTCCAAACCTTATTTTTTTGCGTTTTTTTGATTGCTTTTAGGGACTTTAGCTATTCTTAAAAACCTTGATTTTTTTTGTGATTAATTTTAGATACTTTTAATATAATAATAACTACAAATTATTGAATACTAGCAGCGCCCCGCGGTTTTACCCGCGTTGTGCCCGTTCCCGTGGGAATTTCGGAATTTTTTTTACATAAATACCTTCTTCTTGAATCACTCTACCTATTACAAAAAACCGCATCAAAATCCGTTGCGTAATTTTAAAGATTTAAGCATACAGACAAACAGACAAACAAACAGACAAAAATAGCGACTTTGTTTTATACTATGTAGTGATTCAACATTATGAGACGACCACATAGTTTAGTAATTTACAATCAAACACACTTTCTTTATCTTATTTATGGTTTATTAATGGAACGTGCCTCAGTTTTTCCGACAAGACTGCCTTTGCAGCTTTGCTTTGAAATTCGGCCATACTTGTTTACCATCAACTAAGAAAAAACGCACAATACAACTCTCACCGCAGCACACCTTTAAATAATAAAAAAATATCAATATTAAGTAACAATATTTGTACTTAACTATCTATATATATAAAAGAAAGTCGTGTTTGTTACACTATTTATAACTCGAGAACGGCTGAACCGATTTGACTGAAAACTGGTGGGAAGATAGCTTATAGAACCAGGAGACGGATATAGGACGGATATATTTATCCCGTATTTCCTACGGGAATGGGTGCGCTGTGGGTGAAACCGCGGGGCAAAGCTAGTTATAAAATAAATATTACATAACACACAGACGGACAGATAGACACACTGATACAACACAAGACATGTTAACATAAAACCAATAGGGATTATAAAATGAATTGAAGACAAATCAATCACATTCATACGTACAGACAGACGTTCACATTATTTCAATCAACAATCCGCTTACGAAGTGAAAGTACGAAAAATAATGATTTCTCGCACGTTAATGAGACATACTAATGATATTGATTAAGGTTAAAGGTTAACCTTTTATGTAAAAATATAATTGTTTTATTATTTAAAAAATACAGTTTGTTTTTGCATATATGTATGTATAATTATAATTAGAAATTCAGTATAGGTAATTCTATTAAGTTGCGATGTCAGACTGCAAATCTGTTGTTCATTAGATTTGAAACGACAAAAGTTTTCAAATTTGGTTAACATATTGTAATGATAGTCCTTTTTAAAGTAGTTAAAATAGCCAACGTAAACGTACTTACACGGGTTTTTTCTTTTTGTTTAATAAAACAATAACACAAACTGCTAAAAGAACTAGCAAACATCCTTTCATAACTGCCAAATGAACCATTAAAAGATGAGTGAATATTGATACGTAGAGCAGCTTCCAAAGGAATTCTAAACTGCATTTAGTACATAAGTGCGTTAAAGAAATGACATTTGATTTCGTCATGAGTTCTTGTGCAATCCACCCTTAATGTAAGAAAAAGAAGTTAATGGTTTTAATAGACACGACAGTATCTTAAAACTTTCGCACCCACATTACGATCACTCCAATCAAATCAAATTAGACTAAAACTTTCATAATCTCAATATTACTATGATCGATCACCGCCATCCGATTACATATCGTCATGTATCGATCTTGCATAAGCTAATAAAGATGAATTATGAGTTTGAATCCATCAGATGGACAGCGTTTTCCAACGAGGGTCAAACCGCCACAGGTCATACCTTCAACTCTAATTGAGAAGCGTTTCAAATGCATCGTAAATGGCTTAGTGTTTTGACTTTGAACTCTGGAGATGTGGAGAATTGATAGGGAATATTAATGTGATGGCGATATTATTGTTTTGATGGGAGGGAAATGTTAGAAATGCAGTTAAACTAGATTAACCTACAGTCCATTTCTTGCTAAGACTTTCAAAATTTACAGCATATTCTTGTAGACTAGACTGTGAAGGAATATTAAACAGCCAAATACAATTATTTCTGACAATTCATTCATTCATTTCCAGTAGGTCAGTGGCTAACCCAGAGTTTTTTGACCGCCTAAAGGCTTTCTACATGGTCTGACGATTGAAACAACCGGGACCGACAGCTTAACGTGCCCGACAACTGAAATCACGAAACCTTTTTCTCAGGTTTGATTATTTCCATCCATTTTTACACCATCAATAAACCTTTTCCTGAACAATTATATCATTATACAAAACTACTGTGTCTACAAAAATATCAGACGTCAATTACTAAAACGTTATAGATTTCCACTAACTCAATGATAAATCCTTTTTAAACCACTCGATATAAAAAAGATTAGACATCAACATCGACGCCATTAAACATAAACGAATTACAAAACACACTACATTTACAAAGCCCTTCAAAACATACTTAACCATCGAGAATAGAGGAAAAGTTATCTGGACTCCATCCAGCGACCTTCGCCGTATAAAAATAAAGAATGTTTCAACTCCCGCGCACCCATTTTATAGAACGACCTACTTTACGAGATTGTCTGTGGTGCGTTTGAATTGTTGACAAATAAAAATGTGGTCATGAAAATGGATAGACGGAACGACACGTTTTGATACTAGATTATATTTGATATATTAATTAGCTGTAGGAGTATTTTACATTCCAGTACTTAAATCATATTTGTATAATTGCCAAGTTTAATTTCTTTCTGTAAAGAAATAATCAAAATTGTTTTAGTAGGTCTGTCGTTGATAAATGTGTTAGAGAAAACACCTAAAAAGATAGAGACAGAGGCAAGCTTAAACTTACCCCTTGACATTAATTATCTACTTATATAAATACCGCGCAGTGCCTAAATATACCTGTAAGGATTTGTCATTCATAAATCGCGGTTACTTGTTACTACTGCAATATAAACTATAAACTGATATATCTACTTGACTAATATTAAGAGTGACTTTATACTTAGAAATCGTCGCTTAGATAAAGCGAGTTTATACGCTTAAAGTTAGCCAACTATTACTAAATCTTTGAACTATTATACTTTGAAAATTGATATATTTTAACTTTAGAACGTTTTCTTAACAAGTACCGTCTACCATATTGCCTAGCTCTTCAAACAACGAAACCCATTGTTGAAATATCTTTCCTTTGTGAGTGGGCAAGAGATTGAATTATCAAGATTATTACAATCAAATAAATTGTCGTTGATTGCGAAAAGTAGTGGGCTTTGATTTTTAAATTACTCGCTATGTGACAATTTAATAATGGACTGACTTCTAAAAGGGCATTGTACCGTTCAATATAGGAAGTATTTTGAAATTGTACGGCTGACAAAAAGCTCTTAATTTTTATTTTACATTTTTGATTCCAAGTGTGAGAATTTAGTATAATTGCATGTTCCTACAAAAGCCGAACTAACAACTGAATACTATGCTAACTAAATGATCTAGATGATTGTTGTAATACCTAGATTAAAATCTAGATTTAAGAAGTATGTTAATCCTCAAATTCTAACTGAAATTGGTTTGACGTCTAGTATTTTGTTAACGCTGCTTATACATCTACGAGTTAAGTTGTTTTTTTGTTTGTTTGATCGCGTTAATCTCAGAAGCTACCAATCCAAATCGAATAATTCTTATTTCAATAGATAGCCAAATTCAACGGGAAGGTTATATGCCATTTTTCATCCCAAAATTCCCACGGGAACGGGCGCAAAGCGGTTCAAAGCAAAGCACTGTTTTTAAAAAGCGTTCTATTACGATTTCTCCAAGGATTGCTATCAGAACCAAAATCGGCATTAACTCGACACAAATAAATGGTAGTTATGTAATAATTATGAAACTTATTAAGAAGCTGCCGGAACATGTTTTACCGTGTGTTAATAAGGCTAGTTGTTATCAACGCGGATATATCAGGTAGGGGTAGCGCTTGCCTTACCGGGCAGATTAAGGAAGTCTTTCCACCAGAGGTTAGCTACGTTACTATGCTTCGTTTGGTAGATATCAATAGGGTGCACAAGCACCTTAAAGCTGAGTGTCCAGTGAGGCGAAGCTGGAGCTTGAATTAAATGCTTGAATTATTGATTATAAATTGTATTGTATTCATTAAAATTTTAATAATTGTGGTTATATTCATTTATTGGACCGCTAAGGTCTGCTTCGATCGTTACCTCAGTGTACACGCAGCCTTACACTTGGCGTTATCATATTTATGTTATAATTTCATTTGAAAGTTAAAGCTGTTTACGCTTTTAAGGCCACTGGACTTATCTCTGTTAATTGATTTCAGAAGTCAGCCATGTTCAATCTTATGAGAGTTTATTTTGTAGTTAAGTAAACGTATGTTCGAGTACGTTAGTGTCTTTTGAAATAACCGGGGCCGACAATTTGACGTGCAATGAAGCACGGTACCGTTCAGCTATAAATAAAATAGGTAGTTAAATAACGTATTGAAGTAATAAATAACGTGAATAACTATACGTAAATATTTACTTAAAGTATAAGTACTGATATCTTCAGTGAAATGGGAGGTCTTTGTCCAGCAGTGGGAGTTTACAGGCTAACACACACAATAGTATAAGTAATAAATAATTGTTCTCATTTCCTTCAAATTATCATATTCTGTTGAAACAAGTACTAACGAAGTCTTTCCAACAACCCAATCAAATCAACGCCCAAGATTATTATTCTACAAATAAACTCCAAGCAATAATCACCTTTAAATGCCTCATTAAAAATACTTTAAATCTCTTCAAAGTCTAGTTCTCCATTAAGTCTTAAATCCTGTAACCTTTCTCAATTGCGCCATGGCAATGTCCTAATTCAACCATATGTTTCATCACCTCATATTTAGGTCAGCCTCGAGTGGTATATGAATAATCCTAGCTATAAACAAACAAATCTATGTATGAGTGATCGTATATTCTTTGTTAGAGTCGTCATAATATTTAAAAGTTTGCAATCGCGTAGTTAAAAGCTTTGGTCAATTTATTCGTCTTATATTAGACTAGCAGCACCCCATAGTTTAACCCAGCTTTGTAAGCGTTCCCGCGGGAATTTCGGGATGAAACGTAGACTGTAATGTTCCTTTTGAATGTTACTATCATATACAGAAAGAATTTTCCAATTCCGACCAGTAGTTACAGAGATCAGCGCATTCAAACAAGCAAAACAAACAAGGTCATTATTATTATATTTAGTACTAGCAGCGCCCCGCAGTTTTACCCGCGTTGTACCCGTTCCCGTAACAATTTCGGGATAAAAAATAGCCTATAACCTTCCCATTGAATGTGGCTATTTATTACAAAAAGAATTATTCAAATTGGACAGATAATTCCTGAGATTACCTCGAACATACAAACAAACAAACAAACTTATAAATTTTACCTCTTTATAATATTAGTATAGATAGAAAAATAAACTAACATTGTTCAAAATGTTATAGAAATGCTTCCGGCCATTTGATTGATCACAATCACATATGCGTGACAATCGATAAACATACAAATCGATTAAACAGATATGTAAATAACAACTCGTAAACACACACATGGCTTGAATATCAATAGGGGAAGAAACCCATAACGTACGAACCAGTACTAGCCGGCCAAAGGTACAACACATCGTAAAAGAGTATTATAACAACATACTTGGAGTACGAAAAACCCTGTATTGATTTGATTCTACGCTATGTAATTATAAAACTATGTGATAACAGCCCTAACGTCGAATAGTTACACTTAATTACAAGTTAACTTAAAAACGCTAAGGGCCTTATTAATGAACTAGCAGCACCCCGCGGTTTTACCCGCGTTGTGCCCGTTCCCGTCGGAATTTCGGGAATTTTTTTACATAAAAACCTTCCTCTTGAATTACTCTACCTATTACAAAAAACGGCATCAAAATCCGTTGCGTAATTTTAAAGATTTAAGCATACAGACAAACAGACAAAAATAGCGACTTTGTTTTATACTATGTAGTGATGCGTATTAAGAACATTTTATCTATGAAATGGTCTGTCACTTTCTAACATACGCAATTTTCTGAAGAGCAAAAGAGACAAAACACTGTATGACAGTGTTTTAGTTACACCGCGTTTTAATAAGGGCCTGAAAGTATTTAATTAAACTAACATAAGTTGTAGTCTAAACTAATATAATAAATAATCACAACTACTTGGCGACGACGTCTGGGTGTCAATTATATATTCAGAATTTTTCTAGGAATATATAAGTATTAGTATCAGTTAGTTAGATTCCATAATGCAAGCTTAGAGCTTAGTTTGGGTCAAAAACCGTGTGTGAATTTGTCCAGGTGTATATTATTCTTTTAACTGTTTATCGGATGAGCAAAAGTAGCTAGAAAAAATCACTTTTAATTTCACCTAACAGTGCCTTATTTTCGCAGTAAAAGTTGGCACTATTAAAGCTTATCTCAGATGGCGCCACTGTACAAAGACTACGTACTCTTAAGTACAATAAGATATCTTTGTCTTTCTAAGTGTAAGATGACCCTAAAGATAGCGCTTCCGCTCCTATTTCTATGTATGTTGAGAGAAAATGTAATTAAATCATTGTTACATTGATACGGCAGCAAATGCGGGTATAATAACATGCTTTTAGTTGCGATGGGAGAGATATGTGCGGCAAATGTACTGTAATGTATACGTTTGTATTAGAAAATGGTTCGTAAAAATATGGGCCAGACTATTGGAAAATTATTTATTTACCAGCTGTGCCCCGCGGTTTCACCCGCAGCGCCCCCGTTCCCGTGGGAATTTTGAGATTTTTATTCCCTATAAACCTCACGGAGCCCGAGACCTTTCCAACGAATGCAAAACCGTGAAAATCGGTCCAGCCATTCACGCGTGATGCGACGACAACAAAAAATGGGTTTCATTTTTATATATATAGATTTTTCCCCCCCAATACTACCACTCAGTTTAAGCTGCACTAAATTGCATACTGTCGGATAAATATGAAAATTGTATGAAATACTTGCTGCTCGGAAATTCTACGTAAACCATTCTGCTCAAATCATTTACAAATTAAAAAATATCGTGGGTTATCGAGCATTTTTTTTATCATCATAAATTTAAGTGCTCGTCTCTTGTCGGTGAGTCCGATGCCAACTTCCTATGCAGTGCAAGCTCCTTCACATGTCTATACGACATGGCAGAGACTTTTTATTTGTTTCATTAATCAGTAATATTGATATTACTCTAAAACTTAATCTCTTAATTATTGTAAACACATAAATCGGTTATGTAAGTCAGTTTAATGATACTTAATATAGTCATAAAACTAATCAATCAATGCTTTTACATTATCACAAACAAACATCGAATACATTAAACATAATTCTGTATTTACAAAGTTAATTGAAAACGATTACGAGTGTAAATAACTACAATTTCTTCATATTTAACCCGAAAGTTTATTTAACGTTTAACTGTGATCAACAAATCAATACTTTCACTGAATATTTACAATTACTATCATTATTTTAATATTTCTTGTAATTGACTATGACTGGGCAGTTTATAAGGTGATACAGGAAAATAGTATTTATGTTTATTGTAATAGGAAAGCAGGAAAGTAGTGTTTAAATTTCAGTTTTAGTATAGCAACTTTTAGTGAGGTAATCATAAGTTTAAAGGGGGGTCTATTAACCTTGACAAGGTTGGCCATTAACTTACTTAGTTTTACATTATTCTAAGAAACGTTAATGACTACGTACGCTGTTGACTGTCTATAAATCGTTTTTCATTACTTCAATGACAGTCTAACAAAGTTATTCGTGCTGCCAGTAGAAAGCCACGATTTTTCATTTTCTTACTTCCGTTGAGTCTGACATTTTGTATGTTAACGTTTACTTGTGCGTGATCGTAAGCTAAAGCAACCCGCTAAGTGTTCGTTTGTCAAATGCAGTGGTGTCACTGCAGGGCAAATTAAGGCATTCACACCCTGTGATAACAGTAAAAGGACAAGATGTAATCACCACAACTACACTACAACTACGAGTTTAGTTGATCTTAGTGACTAGATTAATTAGTCAACTGTTAATCTAAAGCTCCCTAATTGGAAGAAATTATCAAAGTAACATAAATAAAAGCATTTGGTTGGAAGATACTAAAGAAACTGTAACTCTCTCTTTCACTCAGGCTTCCAATCTCCACTCAGGGATTGACAGCAAAATTATGAGTGACGGAGCAGCCGGGGTGCTTTTACTCATATTCGCCTGAAGGTAGATTGAAATCAGTGTTAAGAATATGCTATTCCACTTAATGTATGGCCACTGTCACGATAGTGTAATTATTAAATTAATTTGTTGATTTGCTTTAATTGATCGCCGCCTAAGGCCTTAAAAAGGGGCGTTATTTGAAAAGCGAAATCGACTACTTTGATTAATGTTAATTGAGTGTTGGATTAGAAATTGTAGATTGTTTTGATAAGCAATTATGTGATAAAGAGGTAATGGGAAGTAATTGCACTTGGTCAGTTGTGATTAGATAATTAGAAAGAGATTAGAGAGAAACAAATACAAAATAAAATACAATCCTAAAGAGGCTCATCACTAATTCCTAAATGTAGTAAAAATTGTCGAAAATCTTGACACTTTCTTACCAAAATAATTGCTGTTGATTTTGAATAAAGAACAATTGAAGAATACATACCTGAAACAAAAGAAAATCAAACATTACTTTACGATTAAATAATTTTAAAACGTCAATCAGAACGTTCATAATTTGAAAACGTTTCTTGATGCCTAACAATGACTAGATAACAAAGCATAATTATTATGTTTAAAATATAAAATATCCATAGTTGAAAGCCCATGACGCAATCAGGTAATGCTTAGGGCAACAACGAGAACACATTTTATTTAATACCTACAAATATGTTTAAAAACAAATGACGATCGTTTTATATTCTTTTTTATTTGGTGCACATAAAAGTTCAATTCTGAACCAATAAATAGCTTTTGTTTTTTAAAATTATTTAGGTAAAAAATAAAGTTTAATTTGCTATGCAATACACCCTAAAATACTATACTAAGTAACAATCTTAAAAAAATAACCCATCTACTAAACCCTACAACAAAACTCTCATCCCAATCAAACAATACTAATAAAAGAAATGACGTCATTTAAAATGACGGACAGTTTTTTATAAGCACTTTAAAGAGCGAGAAGATGATAATAAAAACATATTGTAGTGTTAATGGAAGTCTCCCGAGACCGTTACTAATCAAATCCTCGGATAATGTTAATAATATGAATAATATTCATAGCACATGTGTTCTCTCCCACGAGCTGGCGTCACAGATACTTTGTTGTTATTTGTCCTTTTTAAAGGCAGTTATGTAATGTGTAAGGAATATGTTATTGTGATGCGACATATTTCGACCAGATCTATCCTGTTTTAAAGTACAGAATGTAGATCAAATTGTGATGATGGTAAAGATCTCTATGGCTAGCATAATAATCTATACATGGTAATAGGTATAATGACGCTGCTGTTGCTATTGAAGAGTTTGCTTGGATGCACTTATCTCAGGAACGCACAGTCCAATACGAATAATTGTTTTTGTATTGAATTAACACTGCAGGAAGAGGATTCTAACAACTATATTATAGCTGATAGGAATAAAAATAAATTTAAATATGAAAATAATATTCTTAACCAGGTCATTTCATGTTTAGATTATAGTATCAGAGCGACTGATAAGGAGTTTGATAGCACATATACATGATATCAGAGATCTAGATATTTAGTGCATAGCGGCGTTGCGATAGATAGTGAATATGATATAGATATTTTAAGGGTACGATTAAGATGCGAAAATGAACATAATTTATAATTTTACTAGCAGTACCCCGCGGATATACCCACGTTTTACCCGTTTCTATGAGAATTTCGGGGTTTAAAGAAACTTTTAACCTTCATATTAAATGTCAAGGATATGACAAAAAAACTACTAAACCAAGTAGTTGTTCCAAAGATCGTGTAGAGGTAGTTTATTTTCAAACAAACAAACAAATCAAATCTCTTTATTATAGAAGTATAAATAGTCAGACATCAAAAACAGAAATATATATATTTCTTAACATTTTAATGCTTGCAGTGAAATCCAACAACTATTAAACCGAAGACATTACAAAAAAGATAAAAACACGAACAAAGCTTTTAACAATGTAATATTACGAAGGTCACGACGACGTACAAGATCGAACAATGAATCAAATCTAACGAGCACAAAGTAGCTTAAAAAACGCAATGCACTTCATTTTGAGGTCATTATTGTTCATAACTCAAAACTAACAAGACAAAGTAACGTTGAAGGTAAACATATTAATATTTAATGCATAAAAAGCAGCGATTCGTCATTTCACAGGCTTTGCACCCATTCTAAAGGGTATTTCGGGATTACGTATCATTATGAGTTATCAAAGATTATATTATAACCTTAAATAACATTTAAACATAATATTGCTTAATCTTTCTTAATCTGCTAACAAATAGTGGTAGTAAATATACGGTAAAGACAAAATCAATTAATTTAAACATTTTGACAATTCCAAAAAAACTGGTCCCTGCAACGAACCTTGCGGTACTCTCGAAGTTACTAACCAAAATAAGCAAATAAGATGACATAAATAGATTTCTATTACATCACGATAACTATGCAATGTTGATTCAAGTTATTTGCTATCGATAGCCGACTACTGACGTTTATACCTAGCGTCTCACGTTTTGTCGACCGAGTCGAAGGCCTGCGTAAAGTCACGTACACAGGTGTTCAGAAAGTCTAGCATAATTTGTTTATTTTGTTTCGGCTAGACATAACATGGTAACGATTAATCCGAAGAGCAAAGGCCTTTAAAATTTTTATAATTTTGTCTTTTGCTAAAAAATCTGCCATATTTGTTCACGTTTTAAATACCATAAGAAAAGTAAGTTGGTAGAAAGTAGTAAGTTACTAAGAATTTTATTTCATTATACCTATTTGTGAACGTTTTGATTAACAGGAAAATAACTTTAGACCGGTGGATTCAAGAACATTTCAATAATTATAAACATGATTAGTTATCAAAGCAATAGTAAGGTGGATAGATTTTTACGCGGTTTTTTAAAATAGATAGAGTGATTCAAAAGGACGGGTTATACGTATAAAAATTCCTGATGTTCCCACGGGATCGGGCACAACGCGGGTAAAGCCGCTTGTTTAATATATGTCAAGTCATTAACACGACCCACTTCAGCAATATCTATAAATTGTTCCTTCCACGGTCATAATAGTCAACTGTCAAACAAAACATACACCATAATACGAGTATGTAGTAAACAACCGTCAACATGTTTCCACCATTATGGTTTAAATGTACGAAGATGGCTAATATTTTAAAGGCAGACAAAGGCAGGAAACACGCAGACAATTACCAGAACGATGAAATTACGAATTTACGTTCATTGGATGGTTAATTTCTAACCGTCGGAGCAGGTAACTTATTGTTTACTAAACCTGTACGCAATTCCCTTAAATTATTAGGTAATTTCACTTTAAAACCACCAAATTATTAAGATACGAAGATAACCAGTGAATTAGTATGAAAAAGATATTCAACATCTCTAAATGCAGCTTAGTATAATTATCAGTACAATTAAAATGTAGAATGTTGAATAATTTGATACTTAAATTTTAACAGTCATTAAATTAATTTCAACAGCGCATTCACCTTTGAACATTGGAACCCAAAACTTGATATGTTGAAGAAAAGTAATATCAAGCAAGTGATTAGATAAGTCCATTTAAGTATACATCGTACTACGTTTTTTACAGTAGAGTCAAAACAACAGTTCGCTGGGAAAGCAGGATTTGATCTTCGTATATTAGAACCATGTTTTATTTAATAGTCGAAACCTATAAATTATTCGTTTTTACGTTACTTATTATATGGTATTTGGGTCTGAGATTATATGAGAACCCACAGTGAGCAAGCATTACAACAAGGTTACGCGAGATTACGCGTAATCTTCTTCACAATAAATATCAGAGAGATGCTTTTTCCTTTCCTCTTCGGTGGGACATTACTAGCTAATATTTATATATTCCTTACTTATATATAACAATGCATACGGGTTGAAGTTCAATGTCAACTTCTTCTTCTTATCGAGTGGATGGTTAAACATTTAAAGATAGGAAATTCTTTCAATACAACGCAACAAGGTGTTACTGAAAATGACATAACAAATGTTATAATTAAAGCAGTCGATACAGTCATTGCGATGAATAACCTGAACAATGACTAAGGCACTATAAATACATAGAGATCGCGGTATCCTGCTAGAGGAAAACAGGTCAGTTATTATTACAGCGAGTTAAATTAAACGCAGCAACATTTTAGCTAGATAGTGATAATTCTGTCGACAAACTATTGCTTGTAGCTAAAATATGTGAGCTTTAATAGCTTTATCTACGGAGAGATAACAATTTACTTTCTCGAGCTATGTCTAAGTGTATATGGAAATATTTTGAGAGAGACACTTAATAGAAGTAATATGATACGAAGATAATGAAAACACGTAACTAAATTATTATTTCTAGGTAACAGCGTGATAACAGTGTTACTACAATAACAGTAGGAGTAAATTAAGTCATAGATAGTAGTAGTCGTATTAAACATATAAGGAGAGACTTGACAGGGCTTTGCCATAGGACACTAATAGTCGTTACGAAGAGACTTGACATGGCTTTAGGTATAACTAAATAACAATAAATACCAAAAATAAGATCCAATATCAAGATTAAGATCCATTTCAGTCATCTGTTCTATAACTTCCATAACTTGATATTTAGGTCAAACTTAATCCTCGCATGGTATCGTTCAAACATCACAAAGATTTTCTAAATTTATATTTCCTTAAAATGAAATCTGAGTGATGCCCGTCGCCTCCCAGAGGAAACACTAATGGAGGTATAGTTTCCTTTCCAGGAACGGGCACAGTAAACAATGTCTATTTTGGAAATTTCACGCTTGAAATGTTTAGAACTTTGTATGGGAGAAAACTATCGATTTTGACGAAAATTCTTCCTGCTTACGTAATTATGATGTCAAAACTTATTTGTTTCTATATTTGGAGTAATATTTAGAGTAAGTTTCTTAAAGAAGAAGAAAGATGAGATGTTGTAGCCAAATTAGTATTTGCTTTAGTCTTAACAGTAGTTGCCAAATTGTTATTCGCTGTATTCATTTTGTTACTAAACTTTTTAAGGTAACTCAAATTAGTGATACTTTAAAAGTAACAAAAAAGTCTACTTTCACTCTTAAATCATAGACAAGTCATTGCAAAATTAATTACCAAGTTACCTTAATCGTTTAATGTTTAGAACCATAAATAACTAACCGTTTCCTTGACAACCGCTTCAGAATCCATTCCCATATATCTCAAAACAAAGAAGACTCTAGAACTTTCTAATTACTCCAAACTGTTTAGTAGATTTATGACACATGCTCTAATCTTCAAAATTGAACTTTAACTGTTCAGTGTTAAGGTCGTTAATATCATAGTTGACGGTGTCTATTAAATCATTAGCCAGTTCAATGGTGCTATCCTTTCTAGTAACAAGGTTAAAAAGGTCACGGTCATTGACCTGGGGTGTGTTTTTAAAGTATTTATCGTCTTTGCACACGCTATGGCTATTTAGCCTTAGGCTGACTGCAGATTATAGTCGAGTCAGTTTCAAGACTTTTTTTCTTTGAAAACCTATATATAAAACATAGGTGGAATGTATCGTCTCTGTAATCTCTGTTAGCATCTTACCTGCATGCGTTTTTAGAACAATTATTATTGTCAGTTTTAAGCATATTCTGCCCTAGTCTGCATTCGCTTTTACTTGGTCGTGAACTTTTAAAAGCAATTACATGCTTCAAAGGGTGTTCTAAGTACGTACTTGTTTAATTAAATCAAATGGTATTTTAGAACCTAAGTAAAGTTCCCTAAGTATACAGTCAGTAAATGAGTTCCCTCAGGACTTGGTATAGTTGTTAGAAACGTTTACTTTTTTGTATCCATTCCACACCATGAAGTGAAGAAGAAAAACTAATCCATCAGGACCGTTCGATAAGGCAATGCCGCATCTATTTACGGACGAAGTTTTTGTATCCATGTAATTGGATTAGCATGAAACGCTGATTAGTTTGCAGCAAAAACCAGCTTGTATTTACTTATAATTACAAGATTAATAAAAAGTTTAACACTGCTATATGTTGAGTTGCTTCATATTTTTATAATTGATGGTTTTTTGCTACTTGTAATGAACTTTGTTGAGTTAATTACAGGGAATGTAAACTTGAATGGATGATGCTAGTCAAGACCTTGCTAGAAGGGAGAGCAAGTCTCTCTTACCTTAAGTTCACACTCACTTGTTGATTTTAGCTCACAATAAGCAGAAAATGGCACGCGTTTTCATCTATTTGAAAGGGCGTTATCTGTGACTTTTGTGGTCTGTGGCTAATTAAGTCCTCAAGGATAACAGTCATCGCTTCGCTCACAATTTGTTCGTAATATCATGACAATATTGTTATGACAACATACTCATATATTACTCACTTTCATTGATGCAATTAAATTCCAAGAAATTACTATTATTGTCACGTATTCATGAATGTCACGACAATTAGTTGTGTCATGTGTGACATTTCTAAAATTCATATCAATTTTAAAGTTCGAACGGATATGTCAATCTTAGTTAAAATGAATGTGACTTTTCCTATGAGACTTTAGGCATCCATCTTGCTAAAATTACGAAAACTACAGATTGACATTTTGGCATACGTAAATACTATTACATAAAGTTTTTACTATAAATAGTTGTCCTTGACAAATCATATGGGATTTCATCACAGGTACCTATTCTTTTCATATTGATGTCATTAACTTTTTAATTGTAACACCGTAGGGTAGACCATTGAGGCTGCATAGGTACCGACAATTTAACGTGCCCTCCAAAGCACGGTAGCGCTCAGATAGAAATGCCAGTATAGGCCACCCATCCAAGTAGGGGTCGAGCTGCACGTTGCTTAACAAAATATAATACTATACGAAAATAAGTGTAAAATAAATGAGAATAGTGACAACAAAAACTACACAGTTAACCCTTCAGATTTAAAACCCGTCATTTTGATAAAACTGACATTATTTTTATATTTATTTCGTACTAGCTGTGCCCCGCGGTTTCACCCACAGCGCCCCCGTTCCCGTGGGAATTTTGAGATTTTATTCCTTATTTTTCTTATATAAAAACCTTGTCCTGACAATAAGGAACACATTAAAAAAAGAATCATCCAATTTGGTGCAGTCGTTCTGTAGGTATGCGCTTAGCAACACATTTTGCGATTCATTTTTGTATTATAGATGAGTGTTAGGTTGTGTCACATATTGCGTGACCAATCCCTAGTGGGGTTGTGACAGTTGAATATAACATTCATGTTAGTATCTGAACTAGTCTTCAATGTGACCTACATGAAATGCAAACCGAGTTCAATAAACCGATTGTTTAACTCAAACTCGCGTTTTGTTTTCATTGAAGTCAATTGTTTGTTAACTAAACCTGTGTGTGTTGATAGAGTAACTTAGGTTTTCTTATTGAACAAACTATATTAGTTAGGAAACATGTGTACTATAACATGTTTTCCTTTTCGAAGATATATGGGAAAAATCTGAAGATAGAATACTTTTTGTATTCGTCCCACGGTTTTATTATTAACCTATTGAATTTCTTTTCAGTTCCGAAAATACTTAAGTATATCAAATTCTTCACCCAGTTATGTCTCAAACCAACCTTTACCTTTACAAATCAAAACACCTATAAATTGACACCTCATATATACAAAATAGATAGATATATGTCACCCTCAAAAGTCACCATTAATACCAAAAAAGTTCAATACAACTTGAAAGAAAAACAAAACACAATCGCGTCGGCTTGTAAACAACACAGCTATGTAATTTTCCGATAAGGGTCGGCAGCAACAAATTATCGCGGCGTGATTCTTAGGGGTGGCAAGTAGTGGTCATGTCTACGGGGTAGGGCTCCGGTCAACGACCCGGGAGGCTAATGGGAGTGGTAATTATGACCTAATTATTTTCTTGTATCGATGTTGTTGAACTGGAGTTGACATGTTTATTGTTGCCCTATTTAGGGCCGAATATGGAAGACTCCGAACAGTCTAAGATAGTTCAGTACATTATAATCTTTATATATAGAATTCTACTACTGTATGTGTGTATGTCAATGAACTCCTCCTAAATACAAATTAATAATAAAAATCCCTCAATTCCCACATGAGTGTGCTGCGGGCGAAGCCGCGGGGCTTAGCTAGTGTTATAAAATGGAAGACTTTTTTCTGCTTAATAACTAGATGTCGCGGCCTTACTAAATCTAGGAAAAAACGTAAGCAAGATCTACAAAATATTTACACTAGTGCCATCTATTGGATTGCGGATGGATCAAGTCTGCGTTAGAATTTCATTCAAAGATGAGAGAGGACATCTCAGGTGTGAAATATCTATCTTGATATTGCACAATTTTTGTTTATATAGCTGCCTACGAGTACCTACATATCATTGTTTTGCATTAGTTACTTTCTACGGATAGTAGTCGTTACATGAGCCATGTCAGAGGCCTTTGGCGGCTCAATAACTCTGACACCACGATTGGTCAGGTTGACCATCCACTCGATGAAGAAGAAGAAGATTATTTTGCACAATAGAATCAGTTCTGCCTAGATAGCCAGATAGCCAATGATTCACAGTTGGTTGTTAACTATGGAACCTTTCCGATACTGACAAGGCACACCTAATAAAGGTAATTTTATTGAATCGAAAAAGTATTGAAAAACACGTGAGAAATTATCTTATCTCTTTATCAGGTCGTATCTTATTCGGATGTTACATCTGGTTATTTCGTAACCAATAAGTAGTTATAAAATGAATCTGTATTTATGTTTGTCACATCTGTAAAATATTACATACATTAGTCTTGATATACTTGGCATATTATAAAGATAGTTTAGATGGAGATTTTGGAAACTATCGTCTTTAATATTAAATTGTCGGTCCTGGTTATTTTAATCGTATTAGACTATGCTCAAAGCCTTTCGGTCTAAGAACCTCATCATTATAAATTTAAAAGCAAGGCTCTTGTCGGTGAGTCCGATGCAGACCTCTCTGTCTATCATCTACGCGTAAGAGCCTAAGTACACATTAGTCTCGACTGTAGTTAGACAGTATTTTAGTCCGCCTAAGAACAGCCTAAGAACTTCGGACATGTTCTAATGATTATAATGGCCGAGACCATCAATATAATATTACGAATTACGAAAAAAAATTATAATCTAAATGTGCTGTGGTCGATTGAGCTCTGCAACCTGCAACACTTCTCCACGGTGGAAAAGAACCGTAGATTTTTAACACCAGGGTTAGCCATTAACCAACTCGAACTTAGTTTAAGAAGCCTCACTCGAGATCGTGTCGAAACTCCAAGGCCACAAGAATTGAAACATCTCGCCATTCGTCTACCGCGTCGTGATACACCTCGGGGTCGACGACCTCAAATCAAAATGGCGGATCACTGCACTTCTTTATAATTGTTTCATTTTAACTTTTAACTGTTTATTTCTAAGAATATTGTGGTGTTTAATGTTTTTAATGTGCAGGTTTGCGTTTTCAGAGGAATTAAGTTAGGTATGTTTTAAATATAACCGTAGTATATACGCAGTTGCTTACATCTAACTTCGGAGGTCGTTGTCATTCATAGTCATTCATAAATTAAATTCAAATAGTGTGCAAGAAAATATAAAGGATCATTTACGAATAGCATTTTGACTGAAACAAAAGGGCCTTAAGCTATCGTAAGAATTTAACGTCATATGGTATGGATATAGAAATCGCACAAAAAACTTTGTCATACTCGTATAAAAGAGGTACTTTACATAGTATTTTAAAAACCACTAGGTGAATCAAATAAAGAAATAAACCACAAAGGGCATAACCTACAAACCTAATTTTCTGCTTCACTGACAATCATTTCCCGGCAATTTTTACAGGCCTCTAATAAAACGCGAAATGTTCAATGTTGCTACCTTTCGTATAATAAACCCCACGGCACGGGTAAAGGAAATAGGTCAACAATAAATCATTATTCCCTAAAAAATATGCCTGTATGCACGCAACCTATTTGGTAATGCACACCCAACATTCGAAATTCGAATATTTGTTTTTTAGGATTCGAATTTCGATCAGCTATGTAATCGTAGTTTGAATCGGAAATGAACATTCTAGATTATTTTAGAAAATCTTATATATAAAATTCTCGTGTCACAATGTTCGTTCCCGTACTCCTCCGAAACGGCTTGACCGATTCTCATGAAATTTTGTGAGCATATTGAGTAGGTCTGAGAATCGGCCAACATCTATTTTTCATCCCGAAATTCCCGCGGGAACGGGTACCGTGGTTGAACTCCTCTGAAACGGCTCGACCGATTCTCATGAAATTTTGTGTGCATATCGGGTAGGTCTGGGAATCGGACAACATCTATTTTTCATCCCGAAATTCCCGCGGGAACGGGTACAACGCGGGTGAAACCGCGGGGCGCAGCTAGTATAATATAAAAGTTTTTAAAAATAATCTATGAATGAATTACCATTAAGTAATGAATAAGTATATGTTTTACTTCTGAAATGTATACTTCTTGCTATAATTAATGTTTATCAATACCATTACCCAAACTACCATATGCTCGATGTTCAAACTGGGTTATCGATCAAATCGATCAATATCTTTCAAAATCGGGTGTTGCCTTATAAAAAAAAAACTTGCGCTCACGATTTTTACAGATGGCAATATCCGACCCAGTTTTCCAATTACATCACTATTGCAAATGCAACTTGATACTTTGATGTATTTTTGGTACATTAGAAAAACAATCTCTTAAGTATTTGAAATAATTGGCAAATTATAAAAGAAAAATAAAAGATATTCACAGTTAAACTTTTACTTTCAATTTCTATTGCTAATAATTGTTTTTAGTTATGTAATATGTGCATCAGAAAATTATTGTTTGTTTTACCAAATTCACCGGAATAAATTATCATGAAACTTCTCTCGACCACTCATTAAAAAGTATGATTTTTTTACCTTTTTATTTACCTGTCACTGTTTTCCTCCCTGCTATTGGTCGGTTTAAATTTGACATTGCCAAAAAAATGAGCATTCTCTTTTCAAAACAATTACGACTGAATTAGTGGAAGTTAAGTTATTATGATATTTAAATTTAAATTTTAAATGATGGAATGATGGATATTTTAATTTTATTAAACATACATAAACAGACTATTGATCTTTTTCAAAAAACTTCTGTGCTTTAAGTTTAATAATGGACTGGTATACAACCCAATAAAATGCAAAACAATCTATAAGTGATAGACAATAGATGAAGTCTATATAGATTTTATAGGTGAAGTGTATAGGTGATACACAATAGGTGAAGTCAATAGGGTGATAAATGAAATTAGTAAAAAAATTGCAAAGCATACAATTGATGGTCATGAGATTTCTACTAACAGATCAATACACGTATATGTTATATTAAGAAGAATTTATGTATACACTAGCTGCGCCCCGCGGTTTCACCCGCGTTGTACCCGTTCCCGCGGGAATTTCGGGATGAAAAATAGATGTTGGCCGATTCTCAGACCTACTCAATATGCTCACAAAATTTCATGAGAATCGGTCAAGCCGTTTCGGAGGAGTACGCGAACGAACACTGTGACACGAGAATTTTATATATAAGAATATATATTTTCACCCAGAAATCCCTACTAATCTTACGCAATCATTAACCAACCCGAAAGAGATATCAGTAGTTAGAAATAAAGTATTAAAAAATAACTTTTAACTAACAGTAGTCCACTAATGAACCGAGTATCGACTTCAAAGAATAAATCAAACCGAACTGTCAGCGTCTCAAAAAACACTAACAATGTCTTCGGACACATTTAGTTTACTGCAATTTGAACTTTAAGTAGTTTAACATATGGTTGGTTAATTTTAATGAGTTCTGAGAGGAAGGGGAGTACCTACCACGTGGTACAGTTTCCGCTGTATACAGTTTAGTTAAGTGAGTTTTAAATAGGATTCCTACTAAAGGAATTATGGCCTAGGTCTGTGTTTAAGATGTTTCTAGATCTATTACTTGCCTGTAAACTTTCAAACGGACGTAACAACCAGTAGGTACGTATTACTTATCTACACTAATATTATAAAGAGGAAAACTTTGTTTGTTTGTTTGTTTGTAATTAATAGCCTCAAAAACTACTGGACCGTTTTTAAAAATTCTTTCACCATTCGAAAGCTACATTATCCACGAGTAAAATAGGCTATTTTTCATCCCGAAATTCTCACAGGAATGGACACACGCGGGTAAAACCGCGGGGCGCTGCTAGTTTTTATATATTTTCTTGTCTGTGGTGTAGAATTTAAAAGTTTTTGTTTGTTGACTAAATTCAACAGGTTGCCTTTAGTTTGACAGTACCTAGTTGTGTCAGTGTCAAACTTCAAATCGGTTAAAAACAAAACAAAAATTGGCCCATTATCATGAAGGCTACTTAAAAAATCTATGAATGTTGTGGAAAAAAAAATGGTCGAACAACTAAGTCCATACTAAATATCTTAAAAGACTTGAAATTGGTAGAAATACCTATTACTACTCTGAAAGCTAATGTTTCATACAAAACAATGAACGAATTTTCGAAATCTTATCACAAGCGACAATAATATCAAGAAAGAATCACACGAGTTTCTTAATTCGTTAACCTCTACACAGTTTTTGCACTCGTTATTTAAACACTCGACTCAACTCAACTCGTCATTTTAACATAGTAACATATGACATCATCATCGTAAACTCACACCCAGAATGAGACATCACTACACTATTACTATCACTATTACTATTACTATTACTACAGAGTACCACTTACTTCCTACGCGATACACTAACTCCATTTATAGTAACTTGTCCGAATCAAAATAGGGTTGTTGCACTTAATGACAGCACAGACCGGTAGAGGCAGTGAGTAACAAAAGTCACTTGGGACATGCAAAGTGTGATAATCTATACTAACATTATAAAGAGGTAAATTTTGTAAGTTTGTTTGTTTGTATGTTCGAGGTAATCTCAGGAATTATCAGTCCGATTTGAATAATTCTTTTTGTAATAGATAGCCACATTCAACGGGAAGGTTATAGGCTATTTTTCATCTGGAAATTCCCACGGGAACGGGTACAACGCGGGTAAAACCGCGGGGCGCTGCTGGCTTCCTAATAAAAAAGTTTAAATCTAAACGTATAGGCCGGTAATTTCTTCTATATGTATTAACCTGTAATGTCGGGCCTCTCAACTCACTGAAGATATCAATACAGTGAGGAAAAAAAAGTATTCGCCCGTAATGTCCCATTGCTGGGCAAATGCCTCTGATCTTACCGAAGATAACAGTTCATTGAGGAAACATAGGATCAGCCTGAAATGTACCACTGCTGGGGAATGGCCGCTCATCTTACTGAAGATATCAGTACATTGAGATAGATAAAGAAGAATATATTAAGAAGATAGAATAAGGTAAAAACAATTAATAATGATTTCATTGCTTTCTTCCTATCACTAAAACTTTTATCTACAGATCGACTTAAAAAAATTTAAAAACATTATTAGTTTACATTTCAAATTTTAACTTTTTAAACAGTAGTTAATGTCACAACAGTTTAAGTAAGTCAAAGTGTAAAGAGTCAACGTATAGTTGCATCAATACTGGACATGTTTCTAACGTATAATAAAGAGTATCAACTACCGAAGTATTTCGAGTCAGGTCGGTTCTCACGGCTCGTGAGAGAGATCACAGATACAGGAGGCGAGTCGTGTCTGATGTGTGAACACTCTGTTTGTTTTCATAATCGATTCTGGAGCACGATTTGAGGGAACGTTGGAAAGTGATGGTTCGTTTGTGGCGGGTCGGATTGTGGTTGGAATATTTAGAACGGTTCAACGTAAATTAAAAAAGATGCCAATGAATAAAGAACCCCCTTTGATGAAGTCGGTTAAGTAGGTACCTATTTAGTAAGGGTCTTATTTTTAGTCATGGATTTAATATTTGTTTGTAATATTGTATCGCACCCAATTTTAGTATGTAATTATCTATGGCGAGTATCTGTCATTTGTCTGTGTCACCGTTTTGCCGTCTAGTAAAAGGCGTAAAAGGCTTTTAGTGAACCGTCGCGGGCGCCCGCGGCGTGTGGCTTCATACAAAAGTGAACCATCGCGTGCGGTGTCATACAAAAGTGAACCGCCGCATGCTCCGCCGCGTGCGCCCGCTGCGTGCGCACGCTTAACGCAGTGTTTACCCTTAAAAATCAACACCTTAAAATATCAAAATCGATTAAGTCTAAAACAAACACAGACACCTACTTTTTCAAAAACCTAAGTTTCACCCACAAATGTCGGAATAATAACAACAATAGCTCTCATACACCAACGGATACAAAACGAACCCGCGGTGAATTATTAGTACATTAACCTCGATACTGTAGACATCAGCAGATTGGCCCTAATAGAAGATAATTTCAAACAAATGATAAAGTAAGCATTTGAAGAAAATAGATATGTAGGTAATGATAGTAAACCTAAAAGACTATTCATAAACGCCCGATAACTAAATAACTGATTTAAAGTGTTTTGTCTCTTTTGCTCTTTGGCAAATAGCGTATGTCAGAAAGGGAAAGTTTAATACCTTAAATACTAAAATTAAAGTGAAGATAAGCCTGTAATGTCCCACTGCTGGGCAAAGGCCTCTCATCTCACTGAAGATATCAGTACAGTGAGGAGAATTAGGCATAATCACCACGGTTGCCAAATACGGGTTGGTGATCTCAAACCCGAGCCATATTTGAAAAGTAGGATACATGTTTTCGCTAGACCCGGAATTTGAACCCGGGACCGCAGTTTTGGCAGGCGAGTACCATTAGGCCACCGAGGCGTTAAATATTTTCATTATGAGCCGGATTATCAAGGAAATCAAATAATAACCAATACATTTAAAATCCTAATCCAAAGTACAAAACACGAGGAAACAATGTAAAATATTATACAAACATTTACCTACAAAAACAAATATCTAATAATAAGCATTACGTCATAAACTTACTAACAAATGCATCCAATTCAACATACCTGCAACAAAAACAGTACAAATTAAATACATTTCAAAGTCAAGTGTATTAAATGTCATAAAGATATAAAGAATATTGATAAAACAGATAATATTATAAATGCGAAAGTTCGTGAGGATGGATGTATGTATATTTGTTACTCTTCCACGCAAAAACTACTCAACGGATTTGGATGAAACTTTACAGTAATATAGGTTATACATCAGGATAACACATGGGATACATTTGATCCCGAAATTCTCGCGGGAACGGGTACAACGCGGGTAAAGCCGTGAGGCGTTGCTAGTATATTATAAACTCCAATCTTATCCATGCTATACAACTGCTGCATTGCGTACATGACAGCTCTCATTCCAATACAATTTTAATGAAATTATAAAATAACTTAACAAAAAACGATTAATTTTCGTCCGTTATCTGATCGTGTCACGTTACTGGAATGCGTTCTTCTGACGTTGTAACGCCAGTAACGCGAAATATACCGGTATCGCGTTACTTTTCCAGTTATTTGTGGGAAGTTTCACTTTTGTTTTGTAACTGATGAAAATAAATTCATAATTCTCTCATGTTGGTTCCTAAATCAAATCTTGTGTTAGTTTAACGCTGGTGGTGAGTGGAGTGGATGGAGTTCTTAGACTGATTAATCTTCCTCCTACTGATCTCATCAATTGCAATAATAATATCATCAAATTCATTACAAAGGATCTAGGTGTTTAAGCTGTGAGAGCTTAATAGATAGACAGAAAATCTGACGATTAGACAGTTAACGTAATAGATTGACAGAAAATCTGTCAATTAGACAGGAAACGTAACAGATAGACAGAAAATCTGTCAATTAGACAGGAACTGTAACAGATAGACAGAAAATCTGTCAATTAGACTGAAAAAGTACCAAACAGAAAACTAGAAAGAGTAGTAACGTAGAGATATAGACTTTCGCATGATAACATTGTAGATGGATAGACATTCCCATTCGCAGTGAATTAATAAAACAAGCGGATATTGGTAATCACACAATTAATATCTGTTCCTAATCAAATACTTAACCACAAGTCCAAACAAATTGCCTTAACACATTTATGATATGACAACATCCTTCCCTGAGATGTGAAAGTATGCAGAATCTTTGCAAAACAACGGAAATTGTGTTATACATATAATAGATTTTATAATAAATTGCCTTGCATTACCGATGTATGAATGAACGAAGTAATATATATAGGAAGATGAAAAGTTAATACGGATGTTAGACATGAACCGCCTTATAACACTGTTATAATATGTTTTGTCTCTTTCGCTCTTCGGAAAATTGCGTATGTCAGAAAGTGACAAATCATTTGATAGCTCAAATGTTTTTAATACGATTTATTATTATGATCCTAAGAGTGTGTTTCCATTGAAGCAGCTGTGCGGAGCTTAACTGACCAATCACATCGCATTACGAAAACATTTTGACAATGTCAATGCGTTGTTTACAATTTCGAACGAACGCGTTGTGGTCCCGCTAGGCTTCAATGGGAACGCACCCTAAGATATCAAAATAACTAAATAACTACATAGTAGAGTAATATCTGCCCAAAAAAATGTATGGACGCGATCAAATCTGGGAAAATAACGTAGTACGATCTACATTCACACTAGCGAAACGAAAAACAAACAATTGAAAAATATCGTGACTTAGCACGAACAACTTGTAATTACATGAACGTTATCTACCTTCAATATAATAATACGAAATGACATAACATTTTGCCTTTACATAAACAAACCAAAAAACTTAATGGTAAGGTACTTCAAGTTATATCCACTTTGCTCTAAGTACGGAATATCAAGTAAATTGTTACATTAGAAATCTAATAACATGCAATGTATGGAAGTACATTTCTAGTTCAACTCGCGTTCGAGATTTATATCTCATATAAAATTACTCAGTTTTATAACTTAAATACGGTAAAGTGGAAAACATAAAGTCATGAAGATAGTAAAGTTTAAAACTTAGTAAATAAACTATTTAATGGTTTCTTAACTTTAAGCGAACACTGCTCATTTTGAATTGAAACTACGTTTACGGATACACTTCGCTTTTATTTTACACTAGCAGCGCCCCGCGGTTTTACCCGCGTTGTACCCGTTCCCGTGGGAATTTCGGGATGAAAAATAGCCTATAACCTTCCCGTTGAATGTGGCTATCTATTACAAAAAGAATTATTCAAATCGGTTCAGTAGTTTCTGAGATTAGCGCGTTTAAACAAACAAACAAACAAACAAACAAAACAAACTCTTCAGCTTTATAATATTAGTATAGATTTTTAACTGATTTTTTTTAATCTTCTGTGACCACGGTTCCTGTAAAGGGGCCGAAACGTCAGATAAAAATGTAAAATAATAGCGAAGTGTATTTAATAGTTCTTTTTACTATATCTTTGTACAGTCCATGAAAATGTTGAATAAATACTTTGTCAAATTATAGAATTGGAAAATTGTCTTTGATATGTTAGAAGGGGTTAGAAGTTTGAAACAGATAAGGTTCAAAGCATGCTGAACATTTTATTGAAGTGATATCGTGACGTTTCCAAGGATAACAGTTATTATGAATTAATTAAATTCAACAACCAAATCTATTAACTCAGCAAAGCTGTTATTAGCATTTTATAGGTACTAAATTTTGAAGTTCTTATGCAAGTCGCTAAATGTTCTAGGGCTTATGTATATTAAAGTAAAGACGAACAAAGGAATTCATTCTTCTCAGCGTTTGATGGTTAATGTTAACTAACGAATTACAAGTAAAAGTAAGCCTGAGCTGAAATAGGAAGTAACCGTTATAAAAGTAGAAAACTAAACGAATAGTGATACGAATCTAAAGCCACATTTCCATACAACTTTTCTCATCCATCAACAGACATAATTGATGTGAATACTCTCATTGGACAGCCGATTATTTTGAATGCTGCACTTGCCTAATCTAACTCTGAATCAATGCATCCCACACCATGCATACTTCACAATGATCCATTGAAATTAATATCGAGGGTTTCTAATTAGGTATTACGTACAACCTGTGTGAACCTATTGAAACTTCATCCGATAAACTTAATTAGAGTGTGTTACATTTGACGTGACACGAGAATTATCCGTCAAAAGATTAATTAAACGAATTATGAGGATATTGTGTAGCTGCACTGATCATTAGCTAGCTATTGTGACACAACCGTAACAGTAAAAAGGCATCCACAGTGAACGGCCGGGAAATAAAGAGATAACTGTACTTGTACTTACAAATGAGCATGAAATAGGAACGGACCTACTAGAGTGCCTTGCGGAACACTTGCAAGAAATAAGTCCTATTTTCAGTCAGTATACGCCTCAATATCGCTTTAATAAAGTAAATGGGGTTGTATAATAAATAAACCGCTATAATTGATAAAAAGTTGTAATAAATTACCTCGAGACATAAATCGACAGTGGTCTACTCAATCGATAGCAATCGCCAGTTCCTGAAGTTGCCAGTTACGACTAATTCGAGCGAACAATCGTACATCAAACAAGCGACGCCCGAGGCGGGGGCTAGTCTGAATATTTTATGGTCTACTATTAAATTATCTTAGGAAACTATCTGGAGAAACTTCTCGTGCTACTGACAAATGGATTAGGAGATTTGTCTTAGGAGCGTTATTGGGTGTCCGAGCGATAAACATACCCAAATAAACATTTCATTAAGCTTTATAGCAATCGCAATTAAAAACTGAGGACATTGAAATTACTTTTAATATTGTAGGTAACTTGCAAAGTGATTGCAGTAAAATAATATGGAACAAACGTTTCTCTGCAGGAATAAATGTATTTTATTATCCCACTTAAACTATAAACGTGAAAGTATGTAGAGTTTTATGTTTGAACGTGATAATACATGTTCTTTTGAATATACTTCTGGAAATAATTCTAGATCAGATTCTACAAGAGCAAAACCGTGGGAACCTGCTAGTAATATAAGAGAGATGGAATATGAAAGATGATTGAGAAAAAACCAACACAATGTTGATGAGTGACCAAATAAGAATCACAGATTGTGCCCATACTTTCCATACAACAAACATTGTATGACGAAAGTCACGATCAATCAAATACGTGACCATGTTTTTGGCCATACACATCTATACGTAAATTATCTTTGAATATAGCCAGAAGTGTTAAGCATATTATTATTTATTGGCAAACAGATTGATGGATGATTGTAGAAGTGTAGACGTGATTGTACAAACGATAGAATGTATAGAATAAAGTTATAATGGAACGGACGTTCCATAAATGATGCCTTGCGTGATGCTTAAAATATATTATTTAAGAGTTGTTTAGATTTTAATCACTTAAGATACAGGACAGTCTGCAATCATCTGAGACGCGAGAGTGTAAGGTTTCTCAAGTTCTTTTATTCCATTGTTATCTTCACTGATGATAGACTATGCGTTTGTCATTATCATAACTTCTTAATCATTGACAATTGAATTATTATTCCTCAATACTGAATACATTCGACTATCAAGTATCATAATTTGTTATCTTAAGTCAGTGTCGCGTCCAAAGATTAAGAAAGATACACGTACATTACCGTAGTTGTCTTTATGTAAGGGGCGAAATGCGGATATGAAAAGTAAATAGGTAGATATAGGAAAAATCAGTAACGGTGGACTAAGATAGCATCATGTATTGCGTTACGCGCAACGGTGACTGAGAATGGTCACGGCGTAAATCCATAACAGGCAATTTCATAGCGAATTTCCAAGTATTTTCACTGGAAACATAGTAATGACTACCCAGAGGTGCCCCGACACTTTATCGTTTCTCTCCAAGTCGGGTTTTATTAAATCTGTGCTATATTATTGTTATACCCTTAAGGGGATTTTCGAGAACGGCAATCATGATAGTTGAAAGATACATTATGACGGAAACTTCGAATTTGAAAGTGCAATCTATTTTTGCTCCTTTTATAGTAAAATATGCATTTAATTTAGAAAATGGTAACAGCCTTATCACTCAAAAGGATCCTTGTTATAATTTTGTCATTTCCCTCCATACATTTTTTGACAGTATTGACATTGCTAGTGCTAAACAGAGCATTGCAATTTTATGAAAAAGGATAGACCTTATCTCAATAACAGGACACGTAAAGATATGAAGGACATACCTATTTAAAACTGTGTAAGTAATATTTTACTTTGAAACAGGAAACACGAATGAATGAGTTAGAAAGAGGAAGGGAAACTATTAACTTGTCGACGTCCACTGACAACGTTAATTAGATAAAACTTGAAACAAATTACATTCTGGTAGTTTGAGCTCATCCTTGTGTATTAGATAACAGCTATTTTATTTGACATTGAGTTTCAACTAACTAGAAACATACAGTAGGATGTTTATGTATATTCCAAGAACTTTATATTCACTCATATGCCTCAATTACCTAAAGACAGATTAACCAATTCAAATAATACGGTTCGCATTATATTAACAAGTAATCCGACATAAAAAATTATTCATAACTTCATAACTTTGAAAGATAAATCGATGATCGAATATACATATAAGATTTCAATAGTGGGAGGTCCCCAAGGCATTGTATTTGAAGCTAAACAAAACGCCCACATTTTTTAGCGATGTTCAGCTTCGAACATCACAATTTGAAAGACAATAGAGCTATTGTGGTTGATGTTAGAACACATCAGAATAATTAGAAAGCCCTTCGCAGGTATAATGAGAATGACCGTAGGGTTTTCATACATGGAGAAAATTGAACAGCAGTAGTAAGAGATTAGGAAGGAATGGATATTGCAAGTGAGGAAGATAAAAGAAGTAGTTTGTTTGGTCGTATTTATATAATGTAGTTTTAATATAGAATGGTGCTTTTTCTTGGCAACTATAGTAATTTTGTACAGGATTTTTTTTCGGCTGAAAAATTTTTGGGTGTGACCCCATCAAATCTGGAAAAATAGCGTAACCACGATAACCTTTATACCAGCGTCATCTATAGAATCGCCACCGCGTGGAACAGCTAGTATGGTATAAAGACATCACTATTCAGGCTCTGGAGGATGCCACGGTACAAGAGTGAATTCCTAATGGTTCACATTTCAACAAATCGCCAATCACCGTTGTCGTCACTGTATCATGGTACCCCGTTAGTGTAACTCCACCAAAATGTAGCACCAAATCTTTTGGCTCTAAACTTCTTTACAATCTTAGATACGTCATTTCTAACATACAAAAGACCGTACTGTATTAAAAAGTACAATGCAACCAGTACTTCGTTTTCTAATGAGAATTATTCGTGACAGAAGATGTTTGCTCGCTCAATAATGTCAGTTTACTAATGGTTAGTTACCGTTAATTTGGGCCGTATAATTTTACTACCACTGTTTGCGTCACACAAATTATAAGTGCGAAAGTCTGTGACGATGGATGGATGAGTCTTTGGGTGTATTTTTGTTGATTTTTCTCATGGAAATGATTTGAAGGTAAACATAACCGAGGGAACTGCTTCTATTTTGTTAAAATCTACAGGCAAAGACATAATGAGTTTAGAAACATTTACAAACTAACTTCCTTGTATGTGAATAAAATGTTATATGTTATATATGCTTCATTTATAATTAGTTGAAGATTTCACTGCAAAACAAGGATTTGCATCAATGAGTTTCCCTTCTTTTACAATGTTTAACTGGGGTCACAAATACTAAAGAGAAAATCTTATTTCTAATCACATTTAATGAAAATACTACTATTAAAAGACGAATACTAACAGACTGAATGAATCATAGAAGTTAGTCAACTATGTTAATCATAATATTGCAAATAAACATACCTAATCAAAACGGAATGTCTGTTTATACGAGAAGCTTTTACCAAGCCGGCATAGTAGCATGTATTTTATTCGCTTTAAATCACTATTAAGAAAATAAGTTAGCAATGACCCACTGCCAAGCTAAGGCATCTTCTCACTGAACATATCAGTACAGTGAGGAAGTTAAAATTACTATGACATAGAGCACGTCTTATTGAATCAAGTTATGTTTATGTTTCAACAAGTGTTTTAATAATAAGCACTGTAATCAATTTCATAACTTCAAAAGGAAAACCCGTAATCGTATGCGCAGACACCGGATAAACCGTCAAATAGCTGTCGTTGAAACCAAACATCCTATGTTTAAATATAGAACAGTTGTGGAACGTGTTTATGGAAAATATTTTCACTAGGGATCGGTATCCAAAAGTATTGAAGGAAATAACAAGTTTGAAAAACGAATGAATGTGTAATGACGAATAAACAAAAACAACAGAATATGATTGGGCAATTCGTCTCTGGGAATAGTATTGTAAAACAATTGAATATTTCATTGTTTTATTAAGAAATGACATTGCAGGTAACTCATGTAAGCAAATAAAAATATTTATTTCAATAAAAATGATATAGGCTTTAGTCTATATTAGGTTAATGGAAAATGAATTTGGTTCAAAGTTATTGATCAAACTAATACAATAGTTATTGAAACCTTCACACAGAAACCTTTATAAATATTTAATTGCTTCCACAGTAGCACCTGAATAATTGAACTTTCTTCCACTCAAAACACCTACACAAAACCTTATAAATAAACAATCGATCCAACAGAAAGCTGAACAAAAACTTATCAACAGTTTCTAAGTTGAAAATCTTCTTTGAAGTACAGTTTTCGGCAATAAATCTTTGGATTCATAGTATAAAATACAATGGATGTAAGAGAATTTCGTGAATAGCCTACTGTACAGTGTGGGCCACAAAAACTGACCTAGTCTGTTTAACAGCCGAGTGCAACGATAACGGTACATAGATTACTTGTAGTTCCTCTGATGCCACTTTCATTGTGCGACCGTTTCGCTCGCAAATTGACGCCACTCAAGAATCAGGTATTCATCTTTGTATATCAAAATAGCTGTACATTTTAAAGCGCTTTGCTGTACATGAGTTACAAAACTTAAGTCCATATGTAGACTTCTGGGCAAGAACGTGTAATAAACATCACAAACAAAGACGGAATATATGTTGTTTTTTTTTAAATTCGTCGTAGTCGCAGTCGCAATACTGTGACCGTGGACATCCCTGTGAGATATCAAAGTAAAAATCGCTTTAGACACATGAAAAATAAGTGCTACTATTTCCACTGCATCAGTGACAATGAATTGAGTTAATGAAGACCCTAATTCTGAACTATTCAATAGCATTAACACCTCCTTACCACTTTAAACCAAGAAAATTAAAATCGTTATGACAGTAAACATTAAAAAGGCATTTAGCCAGCCAATTACAGAACGGAAACGTAAACAAGTAGGTGTAATGTCCTATAACAAGCCAATAAGGTAGCTTGTTACAAAACGCAATTATCCAAACAGTGCAAATTAAAACGACAATAAGTGTTCTTAAATAATATAAAAGTCAATTAAAATCGAAATGTAAGTGGGGCGTGAAGAGAGCGTTGCAACATGCCGGATCCGGCGGCGCGTGCGCACCGTCATTCGGTACCTTTACTCAAAATAATGAGAAGAATGAGTTGGAAAATTCTTGAAGACCATCACGAAAGCATTTTGCTGACTAAGAACTCGCGTACTGCAAAGATATTAATCCAGGCAGGGTTTAGACAGTCTTCTGTTCTCATCATCACCATCTTTAGTTGTCGAAGAAACTAGTCTTCTTATGATAAATAATAATTATAATCTATATATATAAAAATGAAACCCGTTTTCCTTGGTCAAGGCATCACGCGTGAATGGCTGGACCGATTTCCACGGTTTTGCATTCGTTGGAAAGGTCTCGGGCTCCGTGAGGTTTATAGGGAATAAAAATCTCAAAATTCCCACGGGAACGGGGGCGCTGCGGGTGAAACCGCGGGGCACAGCTAGTTAATAATAAAATCAAGATGATGTAATAGCCCTAAGTCTGCTTACACTGGTATAGCCATAAAAGCATTATATGAGACAATACAACTATTGGACTTTTCGCCATTTAGAATTGTACCAAAAATTGTCTTTAGAGTAACTAAAGACAGATTTGAATACGTCTAGTCAGTCTAATGACTGGCCGGAGGGTAGCGTGTTATGGTCCTACATAGGTAGCAAAGGATATACCTATGTCTCGCTGCATTTATTAATTTTGATGTGTTGGTAGCAAAATATGTAACAGATGGAATACAAGTGAAATTTAAGCAAAACGATCAAGGTTTTCAGGTTTTCAAAACATTTCAGATACGATTATATATTGTCAAGCACAGAGATACATATAAAATGGTTTACGTAATCGCAATGATATAGAATTGGAAATTGCAAATATATTCGGAGAAACAGAGTCAGATTAGAAAGATGAAATATTACACAAAATTGATATAAATATGAAGCAGGCAACATAGGATATAAATTATCCACACTCTAAACCGATCGAGGTCACTTCGTATCTTAAACTAAGACCATCAAATGTAAAGAAAATAAACAGCTTCCTAAAAAATAACAGTCAGAAACAACCAATTGAAGGCAATAAATCAATTCAAAAAAGCGTAAGGTTAATAGGCCAGTAAGTCAACAATCAGAAATCGACTCACTACGATTGTAATTAATAAATCGATATATTTTTATGACGCGCGTTTACATTCAGTGTACTAGATCTTTCAATCACTAAGGGCCATTCGAATAGCAATATCGATTAGGCGATTCGATAGAGATTGTTAATCTCGATACTTGGTAGATTTTGAAAACATGTGCAGTGAAAGTTTGGAGATAAATGACCAATCAGTCAGTTATTGTTAGTAATGCGTACCTTAAAAGGGATTCCCTTGTCCACTGGTTAGGTGATAAATTAAGCGTTAGTGAAAGTTGGAAGAAAGGTTAGAATGGATAATTACATGTTATTGTTTAAGATGAGTTTGTCAGGTGACACTAAACGAGTTCCATATCAATGAGTTGCAAGAGAAACTTCGTAAGGAACTAAGTTTCTATAAACACAGATCTTAACTGAGGCTTAATAAGGTATCGTTTATACATCTATAGCAGAGAGCGAGCGGCGAGACAGCCAGTTCAAAAGAACATGATTAATCTGACAACTATTAAATATGTTAGATTATGTTGATTATTGCTATTGGCCTATAGGCGGTCTAAAAACCCCGAGGGTGGCCACTAACCTATACGAAATGAATAGGTTCAAAGAACACGCCAACTCGCTCAATGTAAACAAGGCCTAACCTAACTACGCTTACGGATACACATCGCTTTTCTTACATTTATATCTGACATTTCGGTCCCTTTACAGGAACCGTGGTCAAAGAAGACATCTCTGTAAACGTAGTTTCAATTCAAAATGTAGTGTTCGCTTAAACTTAACAAACCATTTAGATCAAAGAAATAATCTTATGCATTTATAAGATGGTTTTCATCTATTTACATAACAAAATCGAAGTTAACAATGTACTCAAACAAAGGAAGGTAAATAAGGAAATATAATAAATCGTAAAACACACATAAACTTACCTATTGTTTTGCATCATCGTTCAAAACGAAGAATTTCCCAGAAGAGTTCATCCCAGCAGTAAGTGAGTCCAAAGTCATACAAATATTGTAAATGTGTATATCAGAATAATATATTTTTAGTATAAAATATAATTATACTTTATTTTAAGAGCACTATTTTAGGCACTTGTTTCGTTTTTCGTCTGAAATCAGTTTTGTGTCCTCTTAGTATTAAAGATGCAACATTCGCATGCCAAAACAGTTCTTGATAATGAACAATTAAAGTCAAATTTTGAACGTAGCGTGCATACAATAGCAGACAATACTCATACAGTCAAAAAGATAAATGCCAATAACATTAGGGGAAGACCTTCACAAATAAAAACACTGTTAAATAATGCGGGTGCTTTCAATGAGATGAAACTAATTGGACATATTTGTTCATAAATGTCACAGAACTGAGAATAAAAATGTTTTAGTAAACTTTTCTACTCATTTTGTGACATTATACAAAATATTGTCATAGAAACCTTAACTGACACGGATTTACGACTACATAACATCAACGGTCAACACACGGATTTATTTTAGTAACATTTAACTCCTTTTATAGCACACATAAACTAAGAATAAGAATTTTAAACGTATAAGAGAAACTAGCTGAAAAAATAAACCAACAACAAACCCGCCGCAAATTGCTCGTAAAACTGAAAGTTTCACACCGGCTCGCATTATACCAAGTCTTAAAGTAGACGTTAAAGAATATTTAGTAGACAAGCCTAAATGATATAGCAGGTTTCTCAAAATATACTACAATAACGTTGGCATATGATTTAATCAATTCAACCCTTTTTCGCGGCAATTTTTAAATTTTATATTAGCCAAAAACTTTCCTTATGAACGTGCTTATCAAATACAAAAAGAAATTTTCAAATATGACTAGTAGTCTCAGAGATAAGCGCGTTAGGATAAATGATTCTTCAGCTTAAAATTTAGTAATGATTGAAGTTACACTGACTGGCAATTGAAGCCTACGTTTACCTACTTACTAAGTTAAACATGCCAAATATGAAACTAATACATTGGCAGGCGTAGAACATTAATTTCAACGGAGGTGAGTCATGGTTCCAACATATTATACAATTTCTCTAATACTTGAAGCCTAGTCGAGCGTATCACGTTCCTAATTAACATTTCAGTAGTATTTTTGCGTCAAACATAAACAAGATTACGTAAATCCGCAGACGATGTGTCTAGTTGACTCAACCTTAATTTTTCTTTCTTTCATGGAAGTTATAAATTAAAGTGGCAATTTTTGGATGTTTGCCACTTCAACAAACGACGATACTTGAGTTTTCAATGATCGTGACGCAGAGGAAGCTCGAGATCCGAAACAGAATAAGAATAATAAAAACAGTAAAAAACAATCCATTACTAAACGTGAATTGGGCAATTTGAAACTAGATTGCGAGTTAGATAAGAGAGTCTGAGCAAAAAACATGGCAATGAAGTCACGTCTAAATATGAAGCGAAGCGCAACAAGTGGCAACAACTCGGGAGCCTATTCTGAAGACTTAACGAGATCTCCGATACGAGATCTATCAACGAAGACGACTCGAGATTTATTCGAGACACTTTTATGTCCGAAACGTAGTAGGATATTAGGTGCAATTAGAAATGAGGAGTCGATATATTAGTAGTGCTCGTAAGACGTCCCGCAGAAGTCGGTAGTACGTTATCCAACCCGATTAATTGAGGTTTATGTTTGAAAGCACACATTTGTTCTCGGAACTAAGTACCGTTGATTAATATATCCTTTTAAGACATACTGCCAGTTGCTACATCAGCTTGGACCATCAATTCAACTGTTGATTCTAACAAAGAACTTTGTTCCTCTGACCTTTGTTTACTTGTTGCGTTTTTATAGAATTTCTTAAGCATGTTAGTCATAAAACATGAAGTAAATGTTAACTGTATGAATGGCCGACTGATTATTGCAAATATGTAAACATTTATAAAGTTATCCTCGTAACATACGAGATCCGATTGACCTCGGAGCAGAAAGTTGTGTACTATGGTCAAGGCAATCAGACTGTTAGAAGATTGATTTTTATTTAGACAAAGATATCGCACATGCAAAAACATTTGCGATAAACAAATGTCTGATAAGCGTTAGTGATAAGGAAACAATGAGGGTACATGTACTACAAGATGCATAGGAAGTATGAATCCAGTGTTGCTCCGAATTTCGTTCGCAAGAAAGGCACCCGCATACATAAGTCAGGATAACCGCAACCAAACCTCACTGCAAACTGGTTTCGGTGCACTATTATTATTAAAGGCTTGTGCCAATCGAGGGGAAACGTGCTCCAACACAACTTAACAAAGAATATTATTCAATACAAAACTGTAAAATGTTTCAAAACTTTTCAATACCGAAAAGACACAAAACTGTTGATGATCAAATCCACAGGCGGTTAGACGTTAATTGCATGTTCTTGGATCCATGCGTTCACTAACACCATTCATTAATTATAAGGCACTTGTTGTTAGGTTATAAAACTGTTCTGTAAGCGTTAATATTAATTGAGCAGCACGGACTGAGTGCTGTGTCGGCCACGCGCTGAGCCGGCGACTCGCAAACTGTTTCGTTCACTCGGATCTAAACACAGCCGGCCGCGGTCGGAGGGCGCCCTACCTCTGTCTCCCTCACCGGTCAAAAACGTGAAACAACAGAAAGAGACAGAAAACACTGTCTGTGTGTTATCGCAGGATAAACTTAACAGCGCGACGTGAATAGTTTCCGAGCATTAGCCAGAGAGGAATGGGGCGATTCAGTTTTTTTCTGTGTATTTGGCAGGCCTTTTTTCTTCGTGTCGAATGCTGGATGTTTCGACTTCTATTTTTGTTATCGAAGCAACGTTTGAGCGGAACTTCGAGACGAGGACTTGGTTTGTGAGAAAGGAAGTGATGTGCCGAATGGTGTCTAGATGGTTGCAACATGTTTGGGATTCTCGGAAGTTTGTAGCAAATTAACGCTAGCTATGAATAATGATAGGCTTTTTGGCTCAAGGTCGACTGTTTTTATGAGTAACATCCGATAAGACAAATGACTTTTAGAACCCGTCTAGGTCCGCTGTCTGTCATGTCATCTTCTACCGTATTTATTTCTTCCTTTCCACCGACTTTAATAATATTTTTTATTATCGATAATTTCTCATTAGATTGACCATTTACATCCTACTAAATGATCTACAAAAATGTCTAGTCTAGCAGTAGTTTCCACTCCAAAAGCATGTTTTATTTGAACCAGCGTATAACCGGAGTGACAACAACTAAAGTGCCACATTACTGTAATTACAAGGAAAACTTCTAAAAACTAAGTCACGTTTTTACAAAGTGATACACATTTACATGTATTGCTGTCAATTCACACGTTTTATCTAAGTGTTTTTTATTAAGAATGTCTTAACTTTTAAGAACTTAAAAGTTAAATTGATAAGACTGTTCTATTTCATGTCGAATTAAACTAAGTTTTATGAAAAAAACTTTTTGATAGATGTGGTCCTCGAAAGAACGTCTCTGTTCGTTATAAAAATAGTGTTTTTGACAGGTCTTTGAAGGATACTCATATTGGTTGGTAGTAGACTGAACCCGTCGCAGCCTTAATCAAACCTCAAACTTCTTTCAACCATTAAAGTTAAAGGAATAATAAAATACAATAATGTATATTTATTTATTACTTAAATGTTTGCCCTTTTAAACACGACTGCTATCCAAAAATAATACAACAATACCAACTGCCAACAAACTTTTACCTTTTTCAAAACAGTTCAGACAACCACAACAAAATCCTTTCAAAAGCACGCGACGGAAGTTACGAAACTATTAAATAACGAGTGACAAACTCGTGATTTGTATCGATTCAAATTAAAAAAGAACTCACAACTGGCTGTCAATAAATTGTGTAACAAAAAAGAAAAAAAATTAACAACTTTGCCAGTAGCTGTCAACACAATCGGAGAATCGAAATTCGAATGGGAATTACGTATTGGGTATTAGTGCGTTTAGGGTGTTTCCACAGTACTGCGATGTGGTGTGGTTGTAACACCACATCGCAGAGTCAAACTGTGTTACATGAATAGTATCGCTGCAGTTTTTTGCAGTTGTCGATGTCAACAAGTTGTCGATGTGATTGTGTTGTGCCTAGTAATTGCGATGTGGTTACATACTGCAGCCATGATGATTGCGTGACTGATGTTGCATTGTGGCGGCAATGCAGTCAGTATCACCCACGTAGTCGGTAATAACGACAAAATGGTACTTCCAAATTATACTGTATTAATTTTCAATACAAAATATGCCCACGTGGTGTGGTTATGGTGTGATGGTGTGGTTGTGGCACGTGTGAACACATCCTTAATCGAGTGCATTCGAATGATATTGAGTAGAAAGTTTGAAATCGATTTCTTAATGAATTGGTTTAAATGTACAGAGCAACCATTTCAGCGTCTTTATTATTTATACTTGCTACTTCTTGTCTAAGAATATCTTTTATATAAGTTTGTTTGTTTATTTGTATGTTCGAAGTAATCTCGGGAATTATCAGTCCGATTTGAATAACTCTTTTTGTAATAGATAGCCACATTCAACGGAAAGGTTATAGGCTATGTTTCATCCCGAAATTCCCACGGGAACAGGCACAACGCGGTTAAAACCGCGGGGCGCTGCTAGTATTATAATAACAGCAGATGGCACAGATACAACAGGTATTTATTTAATTTATTGTAAAGTGTATCCATTAACACGTTTTAGAACAACGATTTTAATTATATCCTCTTCTATAAATAATTCAAAATGACTATTAAACAAAGAAGAGAATTTAATTAATTTCATTAGTGTAAATCTTCATCTCTATCTTATTTTTATTTGTCTTTGACATTTAACGACTTAATCGACCTCAAAAATCGAAGGAGGTTTTGAATTTTTACGATTTTTTGTATGTGTCTTACTTCATCTCCACCAGGATGCAAAAGGGAAAAGGTATACGAAACTCATTGATAACAATATAATATCACTTTTTTAAACGACTATAAAAAAGGTTTATATAACTTATACAATGTAAAGGAATATGCTATTAATGGATGCACATGGATGAGCCTGCATGAGTTTCCCTGTAAAGAGCTAGCTCATAACTTCCATGATGCAAAAACGGTAGTACTTTCATTAAAATACATATCCGTCGAATTGAGAAACCTCATTTTTTAAAGTCGGTTAAAAACTTGGTCTAAGGGCCGACACTGCGTTAAGCGTGCGCACGCCGCGGTTCCATACAAAAGTGAACCGTCGCGTGCGCCCGCCGTGTGTGGCTTCATACAAAAGTGAACCGTCGCGTGCGCCCGTCGCGTGCGGTCTCATACAAAAGTGAACCACCGCGTGCGCACGCTTAACGCAATGTTGACCCTAAAGACTATCAAGTCGGTTTTTCTCAAGCTATGTAGTCGTAGAACTTATACAAACAGCCTCGTTCTTCGACCTACAAGTTATCAGCGAAGGCCGTTGCTCCTCATTGAAGTCTCAAGTAACAGAATGCATCGCTCCGAAAATCTACTTAAAAGTAATAGTCTTCCAAACTTTCTCTCGTCATACAAACATACATATAATTTAACTCAAGCCTGTAATTAAGTTTTGATATCTAGTCCGCTCAGCTTTTCATCTATATCAAATGTGATTATTGCGGAGAAAACAAACTGCGATTACTTTTGAATGCATTACATTAGTTACACTCAATATTTTCACCTGTATCGATCAAGTTTCTGTATTATGAGCAATTATTAAAATTAACTTTTGGATAAAACAAAAGTTTAGGAAAAAAGCAGCCGTTAACAATATGATCAAAAACGACAATTCAGTTTTAATTCGTACTACTGATAATTAAGTTAGGTACTATAATATGAGATGAGTAATACTACCTACATTATCGTTAGACCATGTCGGAGGCCTTTAGGCGGTCTAAAAACTCCGACACCAGGGTTGGCCACTAACTTGTGAAAAGCCGCGTACCCACCTAGCGCACAGGCTCGCGAGCCGTGGCTCGCGAGCCATGGCTCGCGAGCCAGCCTCAGTAGTTTTGTTCAATTTTCACGAGGCCGCCTCGCGAGGCAGGCTGAGCCATCATAAGTCGTGTATATTACGCTGCAGCTATTTTCCTAGCTTCGCGCGCGAGCCAAAACATAACCGTACCCACCTAGCGCACAGGCTCGCGAGCCATGGCTCGCGAGCCAAATGCTCGGCTGGTGTGGACGTGCCTCGGGCTGCCTCGGGCGCGCGTTTGCTCGGCTGAGCACGGCTCGGCCCCGAGCGACAACAGATGGCTCGGGCTGATGGCGAGGAGGCCTCGTGAAAATTGAACAAAACTACTGAGGCTGGCTCGCGAGCCACGGCTCGCGAGCCTGTGCGCTAGGTGGGTACGGTTATGTTTTGGCTCGCGCGCGAAGCTAGGAAAATAGCTGCAGCTGAATATATACGACTTATGATGGCTCAGCCTGCCTCGCGAGGCGGCCTCGTGAAAATTGAACAAAACTACCGAAGCTGGCTCGCGAGCCATGGCTCGCGAGCCACGGCTCGCGAGCCTGTGCGCTAGGTGGGTACGCGGCTGAAAGCGAAAGTAAGTAATGTAATGAGTGACAAAAGTACGGACGAATGAAAAGAAATTTGTTACTATTTAACGTAAAATCAACTGAAAAGATTTAGCTTGAAATTGTAAGTACAGTAATGTAACATATACATCAGTATAACACATAGGCTGCTATTTATCCCGAAATTCCCACCTGAAACCGGGAAAAAGAGAGTAAATCCGCGGGGTTCTGCTAGTGAGTACATAAGGTGTAAATAACTTTGAATAGAAACAAGGAAGTATTGAGATAACATCAGGGTCTATTGTTTATGATCTACGTCTTATAAACGGGTGAATTACTTTAGATAACGAACACTTTGATTGATATCGAAGTTGGTTATTTTATATCGTGTAATGTCTGAAGAAATGGCTGTAAATAAAGTACGACATGTTCGAAGTTCGATTTGGGTTAATGACTATACGCGTTCCGCAGTTTTACCCGGATTGTACCCGTCCCCGAGGGAATTTCGGGAATTTTTATACATATAAACCTTCCTCTTGAACCACTCTATCTATTTAAAAAAGCTGCGTCAAAATCTGTAGCGTAGTTTTAAAGATCTAAGCATACTAGGGACAGACAGCAGAAAGCGACTTGTTTTATACTATGTAGAGACTAGCATTACCGTAACATGGCTGGCATCATTTTGTCCGCATCGGACTAAAGTCTCTCGTATACGCAAGCCTAGCAAAACGTTCACAGACAATCAATCGAAACAGACAGTTTAATTTATCAGAAGTAACCGATTGCTTCCTGAAATCTTAGTAATATTATATCCATATTATATATCTATGAGATGAGATTAGAGATCGTTCGGTGTGGGTTCCGTGAGCTGTCAAATAATGACGATTAGAAATTGTAGGAATATCGAGTTTTGAGGTAGGTACCTATAGTTGCATGTGAAAAAGGTCGTTTTGTTTTCCTTAGGGTTTTGTTTGTAGTGTTCCTTCATATAAAGGTTGAGAGATGAGTAAAAGTAAAAGTAAAAGCCTTTTAATGTCCCACTGCTATATATCTTCGGTGAGATAAGAGGCCTTTACCCAACAGTGGGACATTACAGGCTAATACATAACTTTTTTTTTTACATTTAATCAAATTCAGTGTCCTCTTTGGAATATATCAAAATCAGTGTTCTGGTTGGAACGTTACTTCTCAAAGACACTTAAAAACAAACAGAGAAGTGTCTAGTCTTCTTTTCCCATTCACTCTCACACACTTCTCCTTCACATTCGTTTGGAAAGTTTATCATGTCCAATTTGAGCCACAAGCAATACAAAACTACTTAACAATCAAAATCAATTTAATCCAACTACTATTTGAAACAACTTACAGTCGAAAGCTAAAACTTGTTAACTCAAACACAACGAATTAACATTAAAACTGTAATTAAATATCAAAATGGCGTCTAATAAAACTTCGGAGCAATAACGGTAAAGTATAAATAAACGGTTTACATTTCCCAGTCGAAAGGAGTATGGGAAAGTTCGTCCTCAGATTTGAATATAGAAGTGTAGATAAAAACAAAAGAAGTCATAGCTTCTTTTCTTCCCGAGTCTGAACAAAGTTCATATAATTAAAGTCACGAATAATGAATATTCCCATCGGAATTTTAGGAAATAGAATCGATTTTGCCAACAGGCAGAAATTCAAGAAGAAAATTCATATGATGTATATTTCTTCTAGAATTTCTATCTGGTGGTATTTCTGTCTGTTGCCAAAATCGCATTTAAATTCATCATGTAGTTTTTGAGATTTACCCGAATGTATGTATGTACTGACAGATGAGGCGGGAAACTTTATTTTATTTTTTTATTATTATGTGACTATGTAAACATAAACCTATAACTGAGGCCTTTCAAACGCATGCCACAAAATGCCTACTGTTTACGTTCTGGGAACGGAGTCCATAGTAAATAGCCCATTCTCCTTTGCATTAACTAGTAAAATGTAAATTTACCCATTTAGGTGTTGACAATTGACCCATAACTCTTGGGCTGAGTATCATTTCCTAGATGCGCTTGCGCATCCAGTGTTGCAACGGACACCCACACACACCCACGTGGTATTAATGGTTGTGTTATGAGGTGGAGATATTATCTCCCCGTATTTTATATTATGGAAATTAAAACTATTAAAAATCACTATGTTATTAATAGGGAATATTCAAAAATGTGAAAATGATGTTTTTGAGTGTGGATGAACTGTCATCTTGGATTTAATTACTTATAGGCTTGTTAGAATGTTGGTAATGATAATTGTTTCATATTTTGTTGTCTATACTAATATTATAAAGAGGTAAAGTTTATTTGTTTGTTTGTATGTTCGAGCTAATCTCCGGAATTGCCTGTCCGATTTGAATAATTTCTTTTTGTAATAGATAGAGGGATAATAGCTACATTCAACGGGAAGGGCATAGGCTATTTTTCATCCCGATATTCCCACGGGCACGGGTACAACGCGGGTAAAACCGCGGGGCGCTGCTATAAGTTATAAGAATAAATACGCACAGGACTAATTAAATCCAGACGTTGCTTAAAAATGTATTTCACAATATCATTACAAAAGAGAATAGATATTAAAATCAAATTACTTTAATTCATGAAGTCTTTGTCATTCTATTACTGTACCTTTTACACAAACTATTTTTTCTCACACTACATGTCATAGTGTTTTACGAAACGATTGTGCAGTTACTTGTAAAGCTTTATAGGTTAAATGTCAACGTATCGAATACAGATTTAACCACATAAAGCGTTGGATTCAAACGATTGCCGATGAAATCAATTTACAATGCATCTATAGAGGTGAATGCAGAATGACGGAACGGCCTAAAGCAATTGTTGGTATCGTATCTTATGGTATAATATATTTCAATCGGATACCGTGTGAAATATGAATATATTTTGAATAATTTGTAGGAAGATTTTGTGTAACATCAACAATTATGTATGTTATGATGGGTTTTTTTATTCAACGTTGGTTGGTACAGTGGCAAGTGAGAGCGCTTACTGTGTCGGGGGTTGCGGGTTCGATTCCCGCTCGGAATCAACCATATATAGTTTTTGGCGACGTCTTGGTGTCAATTATATATTCATTTATAAAGTATTTGTGTATGTATATGTAATACAATTAGAAGCTTAGAGCTTGTTTGGGTCTAATTAACCGTGTGTAAATTTGTCCGTATATTTGTATTTGCTTACCTTATTTTAGTTCAGATGAACTTGTGTACACTATAGTTAGACAGTCTTCTAGTCTATAAAAACGTATGGAGAGGCGCTCACTACAGTCTAACCTCTATAGTCGGCCACAGACTCTTCTGTCCGTTAGACTATAAGAATCGGTATCGGAAACTGTTGTTAGACTGACAAAACACAGACTAAGTCATCCTAAAGACTTTTGTGACTATAGTCAGCTTAATATGCCACTGGGCTTGTTAAGCACAATGGCTTATTAAGAACTATTTCTTTGAGTAGAAGTCTTCTTCTTCATCGAGTGGATGGTCAATCCTGGTATCAGAGTTATTGAGCTGCCAAAGGCCAAAAGAAGTGTCAAGTACTTATTATCTAACTTCACTTTCAAAACCTCCAAAAGACAATTAAAAACACAATACCCAGGATTTCCTCATCCAGCTCAAATATGTCCGTCGTATTTAGCAACAAGCAACAATGCCCAAGGCACCGATATCTGGGCAATACGTGTAATGACCCGGGACCAAGTGGGAGTCAGTACTGATGTAACGTTACGACAGGTTTCCGATTTTATCCGCAGCATGGCATGGTAATGTTCAGATTACATTGGGAGTAAGAACAATCACGATTTCGTTTTTGTGCAACAAAGTGGCGAAGAGAGCGTCAATTTGTAATGGATATGATGTGGGTCAGTAAGTAAGTCCGTGCTTCGGAGGGCACGTTAAGCCGTCGGTCCCGGTTTCTTTCTACGGATAGTAGTCGTTACATGAGCCATGTCAGAGGCCTTTGGCGACTTAATAACTCTGACACCAGGATTGGTCAGGTTGACCATCCACTCGTGAAGAAGAAGAAGTAAGTAAGTTCGTGTAGGTTAGTGGTCAACCCTGGTGTTTGTTATTAGACCGCCGAAAGGCCTCTGACATGGTCTATCGATTGAAACAACCGGGACCGATTTTACGTGTCCTCCGAAGCAAGGTAGCTCAGATAGAGAAATGCCACTATCGGCCACCCATCCAAGTAGCAGCTGAGATGCACGTTGCTTAACAATCACATTGAGTTAACATCGCTTAGTCAAGCTACGCCACGAGCGCTACGCTATGATGGTAGTAATGCCATATGATGTGGGGCGGTCGGATTGCTCTAATCCGAGTTCAATAATTATATTTGTAATGGATAGTCACATTCAACGGGAAGGTTATTATAGGCTAATTTTCGTCCCGAAATTCCCAAAGGAACAACATGGGTAAAACCGCTGGGCGCTGTTAGTATACGAATACACTTAGTAGTAACATCCCTTTGTGCATTCGAGTTTTAAAATTATAGCTTATAAAGAGGAGTGAGTTAGTTTATGTTATAGTTTCCCAACGTTCCGCACTTTCAATCATTTAAAACAAATGTTTTATTTCCCAACTTTTCCCAGAATCATTGCTCAGAAAATTGTCGGTTATTGTTTTATAATTCGATACAAATTGTGTAACGAACAATGGCGTTTATTTTTAGATCTGTGTTTTATACTTTCCCATTTCGGTCATTCATTTTTTCAAAACATATCATTTCAAATTCACATCCGGATATAATTAACAATTCAAAAATCGAATAAATATCGTAACTACATAAACCCACGTAAACAAAACACTATCATAGAAAAATCACGTGATTGGTCGAAAAGTAATAAACAACTTTCCTATTGGCTGAAATCGATCGCACCACCCGTAGTTAGGTCACAGTCGATTGGCTACAACTTGGCCAGGTGTCTTAAACCATGAAAACCATCAATGTAACGGCACAAACAGTTTTAGGGGACCATTGTGCTATAGATCGATCGTCAAACAGTCATGGTAGAGAGAGCAAGCGACCGGCCATGACCAACTTGTTTAGTTCATACCTCAAACGATCAGAATACGACGGTTTTACCTTAAAATTGTTGGAATGTTCCAGAATACGTATGTACAATATATGTATTTTTTCTTTAGAGATTTAAAATAAGAATTAATTTAACTGATTTTGAAACCAAAGACAATTAATTCCTGTTATAAAGTAAAGTGAGCCGTGATGGGGTATGAATAGAATGAAATCAGTAAAACCTTTTTTCTCTATGCGTCACTAAAATTACTTTTGTTGTATAGAATAAGTTGTCTATTGATGGAAAATTACCTATATAAAAAAGCAGACGAAAAAATCTAACTCTTACAATCTGTGCCATAATGTACTTTTTCAAGATAATGTTCTTAATACCTACTTTACGTTATCAAAGGTTTCACTTGTTGGTATCAGTAAAGCACGAAACATACCTGTAACAAAAATAAAAATACGTTAGAAATAACCAAAAATTATACATAAACATATTATTTGATATATTACACAAAAGGTTAAGAATAAGTTACTGTCATGTCAAAAATTTAAATAATTAAAAAGGTACAGTAAGAGAAATTGTCAATTAACAACTTTAGACAAAAAGTCGCTTAAATTCCGCATCCTCATAACACCGACACAAAAATTTTCATACTTCGAATATAAATGAAAATGAAATAGTTAATTATTCAAATTCTTAATTCTCAAATAAAATTCGTTACTACTTTCATTTAACTTAATAATCTTTGCAAGCACAATTCTTATAACACTGAACAAACGTTAAAACCAACGTAGATCATACTATAAACTATGTATGAAGAGTGTCTGAATAGAAGGTCCATCCATCATGGGTCGGCGTCAAGAGTTATAGTCGTCGGCTTTATTTATTGAGACGCTATTCGATTCCGGGTCTGTTTGTGTTCTCTTGTCGTTCCGTGAACTATATCGAGTGTCCTTTTGATAAGGACTTCGACAGTACCAGATTGAAAATTTTATCGCACTGAATATTTTCAGAAAGGGGCTTTTGTATCTGTATTAAAAGGCTTTGTAAATGAGGAATATGGAAAATGCGCTTGCGCTGATTGGATGATTGGTCAGTTTTGCTATAAATAACACTGAGTAGTGTATACTCGGAACTCTTGTGAGCTTTTCTTTAAATAAATGGTAGTGACCATTGCCCGCTCCACCGTATCACTAAGCCCGTGGTAGTAAGTAAGTTCGGCCAAGCCTAGTGTCGGAGTAGACTGCCAAAATGCCTCCGACTTGGTGCATATTGAAACAACCGGAACCGACAAAGTCGTCGGTCACATAGCACACAGAAAAATTATGACATTTTAAAATAATAGTTTCCATTGAAAAAGTATTAAGGTCTAAAATACCAAAACAGCAACAAAATAACTCAATATTAAACCTAAACCCGAGCTAACTAGATAACACATGTCGCACACTTTCGTTCGGATCGTGTTAACAATGCGGCAAGGCAAGCGAAAGTTGCCCCTTATCATATTATATAGTGGCGGCAACTTCGTGCATCGGCAGGGACGGATCCAGGGTTTAGGTCGGGGGGGTCACAAATGGTCTAATTGAAGTCAATCAAATCAGTCTGTGAGGGATTGACCTGCAAGGATTTTATTAAAAGGAGACTTTTATGGGTTCACCAAATTTTTTGACATGAGTGTTAGGCCCTTGGATTTACCAAAAATCAATTTCGAGGAGGGTCTCGAAATCTTTTACTGCCCTACTCAGTGACGTTAACTAATTACACTTAACTAATTACAATTAACTAATTAACGTAACTTTTCATACTTTACATGTCAAATATCACTCCTTAACCTCTCCTAACCCAAGGCATCATATGTCATCTCTAACGGAATTAGCCCATAGCCGCCCTAGATTCGCCTCTGTGCATCGGAAACTTAAAGATTTCACTTACTTTTGGAAACGTGATGTGTAACTAAGAAGCTAACGTATATCTAATAACGGTAAACCAAGTAAGGTTTACTAGTAGTACAGTACGATGAATTTTTATAGGCAAATACATAGTTCGTTGATGATAATATTAAAAGTGTTAACACCAGTATAATAAACCTGAATTGATAGTTTCAGTGAGCGTAGAGGCCTTTGTCCTGCAGGGGGACATTACAGGCTCATAAATACTTATTATTTGTTGAAACGGGAACTTACGTACGCGGAGGTTACTGTTGAGTTGTCCCTCAACACGTTTCGGTCACATACGGCGACCTTCATCAGGAGGTGGGTGAAGCGCTCGCGACAGCGTCTCTCCCCGCACTGAGAGTGCGACAACAAATAATAATGACATCAACGTACGTTTCAATTAATCATAAATACTTACTTTCGAACAAATTGCGTTGGTTAGTGATTGTTGAACAATTTGTTTTAATAAACGCTAAAATTACTACTACTTAATAATATTATCAAAATCGATTTAACACGAAGAATGCAAACAAAAATATTTGGCGAACAAAACAAAGCTTATACAATTGGTTAAAGTTTCACGTTGAACGAGAAAGCTTTTAACGAAAAACATTAAACGTGATCTTATCAAGAACAATTTCGTTGACATTTAAACGCGGTATAAATAAAAATTACCATTTAATATCGAAAGTTATACAGAACTTAATTGAGATATTTCGTCGTATATCTTTCTTTTCATCTTTTTATTGTTATGATAAAAACTCAATACAGTGAGTGGATATACGTTTGACAGATGTTATCTTGCTAAAGGCATGATAATTAGAATGATTCAAAACATTGGTTCTAATCAAAACAAAGTCGCTTTCCGCTGTATCTCTGTCTGTCCCTACGTATGCTTAAATCTTTAAAACTACGCAACGGATATGACGCGGTTTTTTTAAATAGATAGAGTGATTCAAGAGTAATTTAAAAAATTCCCGAAATTCCCACGGGAATGGGCACAACGCGGGTAAAGCCGCGGGGCGCTGCTAGTTTCAATATAAAGTACCGTCGGGTTTGGACAATGAGCTACTAAGACAAGTTCAAATCGGAAATTATTCATGTTAATCACATGCCTATTAAATTGTCTCCTAGTGTAATTTGAACCATTTGCGACGTTTGAAGTATAGATCGTTAAGCTCAACTATCATAACTTTTACTATACGTAACATAATTTGTATGCAACTATGTAATAATATCTTCCTTCATATTAAGATTGTCATAATGTAATCTTCATTTATTGTAATGAAGCTGATGAGTTTTATGTTTGTTTGACCACGATTATCACCGGAACTACTAAGCCGATTCGAATAATTCTTTTTGTGTTAGATAGCTACATTCAAGATGAAGGTTATAGGTTAGTTGTTTATCCCGAAATTCCCACAGGAACACGCACAACGCGGGCGCAGTTCTTGTCATAAAAAGGTTAATGAAGGTTAGCTAAGGTATAGGGTGTTTGAAAATAGAGTGTTTTTGGGGGTAAAGGTACTTTTCTTTTCTTTTCTTTTAGAACGTTATATTGAAAATATTTCTTAAACAATTTCTTAGAGCTCTTTCAATTTAAACGTTTTCAGCCGTCCTCCAACGTTCCACGGTCGTGCAGTCATCTGCGCACGGATGTTCTTTTGTTTTTTATTAAAAAAAAACGCACGAAGCAGGACGGCTCAAAACGCTTAATTTGAAAGGGCCCTTAACCCAGTCAAATGATATTAAGTACAGTAAAGTAAGTACAGTTAAATAATGCAACTTCGGAGTTCAGCCACTCAACAATTTCGTTGAAGCAATTAAGATAACAGATGCAAATTAAAGTAACTATCAGATAAGTCACGAAGGCAGTAGTCCGGGTTACATTATGTTGAGATAGATCTGTCTGTCTGTCTGTCTGTCTGATCTGATTAATAGACCTAACACGAAGAATTCCAGTTTGAAACAACCAGATAAGGTTACAGTAACTGTTGATTAAACTATAAAGACGTGTAAGTGAGTAATTAACTGTAGTTAACTTTACTTAGCCTGAAGTAAAGACCAGCTTTGACTCGCGGTTTTCACCGTGTTTAAGCCGTTTAGAAGATATATTTAGATTTTTGAAAAGTGTGAAACTTTCAGAAGATGACGCGACGGCGACGGCGACAAGACAATGATTATTTCAAGATTTCCACCAATTAATACACAATAGGTATGTATCATATCAGTGCTCCGCGGTTTTACCCGCAGTTACTGTGGGAATTTCGGGATAAAAATAGTCTAACCTTCCCGTTGAACGTAGCTATCTATTACAAAAATAATTATTTAAATCGAATTGGTAATTACTGAGATAAGCCCAATGAAAGAAACAAAAAAAACATGAAATAAAATTCTTAGCCCTTTTATCACAACAAATCTAGTTAGTGGAACATCACGATTTTGAGAAATTGTAGATTAAACTAAATCCTATTCAATGTCCACTCTACTACCAAAGATAACTCTAGAGAACGCTCAAAGGCTTCCGACATAGACTAAAGATTGCACAACAATTCAAACATTTCTCATAAAACTTAACCTATAAATCGCCTCCCATATTTACCTAAATCAAATACCCAATTGATCTAACCGGTTGCGTAACAGACAATGGTATATAACCGACATAGAGCATTAGTCTATCTGTTCGTAACTTCGTAACTGCAGGGTGAAAGCTGAATGAGGGTCAAAGAGTAAGGCATCCTCGCGGTGACAGTTATACAAATAGCACTATTTTATCAGATTATATTGTGAAGTTAGGTTGAATACTGGTAAGTTAAGAGTTGTATTACTGTTTGTTAGACTGTGGGTGGTTTATGCAAAGATTTAAGTTGAGTAATTATGAGTTATAGACCTTTAGGGAAGTGGCCTAGAACAGGGATACATGGAAGGAATGGGGAGAGGCCTTTGCCCAGCAATGGGACACAGATGGCTGATTATAATAATAATAGGTTGACAAGCCCGCTGGTAAAGTGGTATGTGGTCGCGTTTACTGTGTCGGGGGTTGCGGATTCGATTCCGGAGTAAACAATATATATTATATTCAGACGTAGTTGTTGTGGGTGATGTGACTTGTGGGTGACAATTATGATATATTCATATTTTAAGTATTTGTGTATGTATATGTAATAGTATTTCTTAGTTGAATTACATAATACAGGCTTAGAGCTTAGTTTGGGTCTAATTAACTATGAGTGAATTAGTCATCAGTAAAATAGTAGGAATGAATGCAAGAACTTTATCTTAAACTTTATTCGAAAATACAAACAGAAAATATAACCAATATCAAATACTTTATCAAAACTAACAAACAACCATATTTCCGCCATATTCTACAAAAACATTTATAAAATGCAGCTAGATCCAATAATAACATAATGCGCTGCGCATACGCAACAATTTCGCGTCACTTCTAACATGCAATTATAACGGGACCCCTCATCGGCCGGCACCGAAGCATGGCCGAGTGACATATGCGTGAGCTGCCATGTAGTAGTTATGTGCCAGTTTTGGTATTTTAGAGAAAAGTCTGGAAACTGTTGAATGTCGAAAGAAAGTAATGTCTTAACCTAACCTCCACCGGAAAATCGGACTTATTATTTGATCCGACATATTATTTGAAACACAATCACAGTTTCGGAGCAAGATGGCGATACATTTATAAGTACACAGACACGTTAATTTTATACAAAATTAAAGGCCTATTGTAACTAAATGTTAAATTATTTCATAGTCAGTTGGTATAAATGATCTTATTATATCTATGAGTATTATAAATGCCAAAATAATCGTGGATAGCTAAATGTATAGGCTCATTGGGGCAATAATGTGTTCTTATTTGCAACCTAATATTTTTCCAGAACATTGTAGAAAAGACGAATCCGAAACATTGACAGCAGCAGAAACTTTATGGTAATAACTGTGAATTGTCAACAAAACATAGGTTTCGACCTAATTACGTACAGTTGAGCGAGCATCGGTGTCGGAGATAAGTGGCTTCACTCGCGTTAAGGGCTCTTTCAATATAGAGCCTGGATACAGCACAGTCAAGACACTATAGTCAATAATGTTTTTAGACAGTCTTGTCTATATGACATACTAGCAGCGCCCCGCGGTTTTACCCGCGTTGTGCCCGTTCCCGTGGGAATATCGGGAATTTTTATACATAAAAACCTTCCTCTTGAATCACTCTACCTATTACAAAAAACCGCATCAAAATCCGTTGCGTAATTTTAAAGATTTAAGCATACAGACAAACAAACAGACAAAAATAGCGACTTTGTTTTATACTATGTAGTGATAAATAAACGCACACTACAGACTGCCTTATTCATAAACGCTCTCTAACTAAAACACTGTTAGTAAGTGTTTGGTCTCTTTTGCTCTTTGGAAAATAGCGTATGTCAGAAAGGGACAAACCATTTGATAGCTAAAATGCTGCTAGTATGCGTTTATGAATAAGGCCTAAGATATAAAAAATATACTCACCTAATATCAGGGAATTCTAAAGCGTGTTCAATCTTTTCCAATAAATACAACACTGACGATTTACAAAACATAAATCTCCGAAAAAAGTCGGTTTCGTCAAAACTTTCGAAGTAATTTGGTCATTTTCGATATACGGCGATTATTTACGTCGAATATAGTAGAAACATTTTCTAAATTATCTAAAAATTCATATAAATCACTATCCATCTTCGTTGCTTAAAAGACAACGCACTTATGGGTCGGTTTATGTGCCCAGTTGTCGACCACCTAAATTTAGGGGACCTTTTAGCGTTTAGTTGACCCCTAACGGTTGGTGAAACGGAACCGCCCCCTAAACGGCCCCCTAAGCATGTTTAGGGGATCCCCTAAACTTAGGGGATGTTGGTGAAAACGGGCATAAGACACGTTATTTGTGAGGGACTTTTTGTCTTACGTGGAATTTTTGTCAGTGATAAAGAATGTGTGCAACAATGTCGTTTCGGTTTCAGTGAATCAAACATGTCAGTCTAAAGACTTTTGTGACATCAGTCTTTTAAGGGACCTTACTGACAGACAGATTACACGCGGTTAAGCCTTCTGCGTTTGCGCACAGGGTCTCAAACGGACGTCAAAAACAGTCGAAAATGAAAGTGCCCTTACCACTGTTCAGTGAAAACGGAAATTACCAAAATAAAAGTAATTACGATCAAATGGTTGATAAACGAGCGTTTGCGCAAGTTGTAACTATTCTGATTTGAATAGTTTGTTATCTAATTAATTGTTTCGGTTTTGGTGTACTGTTTTGAAAAGTTTTGGTCGGACTACTTCCATAGTTTGGTTTTCACCATTTCTACTTTGTTTGCCTAGACACGCAAAACTATGTTTACTAATATTATAAATGCTATCCTATCCTACTAATATTATAAATGCGAAAGTTTGTGAGGATGGATGTATGGATGGATGTATGGATGTATGTTTGTTGCTCTTTCACGTAAGAACTACTGGATGGATTTGGATGAAACTTTACAGTAAAATAGGTTATACATCAGAATAACGCATGGGACACATTTTATCCCAAAAGTACCGCGGGAACCGATACAACGCGGGTAACACCGCGGAGCGGGGCCAGTATAATGTATTTCCAGAAAGATATATACCTCCATCTTTTCGTATTTGTTCTTAAAACCTGTGCAACTGTGTGCAAGGTTATTAATATTCACCCTAAATAATTGACCACTAACAATAATAGGACGGGTCGCTTTAGTTAACGCTCACGCACCAGTTAACATAAAATGTCAATCTTAACGAACGTAAGAAAATGAAAAATTGTGGCTTTCTACTGGCACCCCGTATAACTTTACTAATTGTCATTTAAGCTATAAAACAAAACAACGCTTTGTTTTAAACAGACATTTAACAGTTAACAGTCTTAAACGTTTTAACGAACGTATGTTACGATAATCAATCGTTTAAAACTACCCACCCTTAGTATTTCGTATTTACATGCGATACATTCCGCAGTTTACTCCCACCTGTTCTGTTGACAGAACTACTGGGACTTTTTTACCATTAGTTTTGTCCACAAAACAATTGGGAATACAATTCTCACTTGTTCTGTTGAGTAGTTCTGTTGACAATACTAACTATTCAGTAGGTTAGGGTTTTTTTTTACTAGATAAAAGTCAGGTGTAAAGCATAGTCTTTTAAGTCACAGAACTAATGGTAAAAAAAGTCCCAGTAGTTCTGTCAACAGAACTACTCAACAGAACAGGTGGGAGTAAACGCATTCCGCACACAAATGCGTCAATCTAAAAAGAAAATTACATAACGATTTCATAATTCGATCAGATAGCAATCATTGTTTGGAACAAATATTACCAAACTTGTCAATTGTATAATCGGCCCTTGGCTAATGAATCGCTCGGTATCAGATAAGTAAACCGCAATACAATGATCACAATATGTTCGAGACGATATCAATGCGTTGTATCTGTATAGCCCTTTGTTGAACGGTATTCTGTACGTGAGGTTTTTAAATTAGTTTTCGTGACCTTGCTTGCTGATAGTAGAATTTGACTCGGAATGGACAAAGGTATTTAGATCGATTTGTAGGAAAGTTAATTGGAATTGTAGCGTTACTATTCTACTTACATGAAGGGTGGATTGCTTAATACCTCTTCTATCTAATTACTACATAAAAACCTAAAAGCTGTACGTTCAAAATTGTATTGTATACTGCACCAAATAGAACACAATTTGAAACGAGCGTTATTTGTTTTTTAAATTTATTTAGGCATTGTATAATGGTTGTGCAATCCGCCTAAGTCCCTTTTTGCATTCTGCTAGCACCTACTAGGATGTACTATGCTATAACATATGATTAATTCTAATTTCTATAATAATATGATAATTTCAACAGGGTTACAGATGCAGTCACCCTGGCCGAGTTCTGGGCTGGTTCGATTTAGTGCCAGTGACACGTAAAGAAGAAGATTCCAAATTTCTGATTTTGTTCCAGTGTTCAGCCAGACGGTTAGCGCGATCATGACTGGAGTGGGTACGCCAGTCATGATTTCCAGCCAGACATTTTTTCTATTAAAGTTGGTTAACTATACTAGAAAAAAAGCTAGACATTGAGGGCATACAAAACACTGAGGATTTAGAGTATACTGACCCGGCAAACGTTGTTTTGCCATATATTAATAAATTGAGATGTAAGCTATCATATCTTTCAAGTTGGATCAAATTGCACACGGTGCACAGATCATATTTAAAAATTGGTTCAGTAGTTTAGGAGTCCATCGCGGACAAACAACGTGAAACGTAATTTATAGGGCATGTAATGTCCAAAATTAAAATTTAATTTCCAGAATAACTGCCATACAAGTCCCATACACCAAGGTCGGTCCGGTCCCTTCGGCCCAATATCCGGTGCGTGGTATTGTCCCTATTTCCTGTTGCGCCTTCATCAATTTACTTTTACGACTTATTACAGTACTTATGTGTGTTGACAAGATGTTCTATAACATATGGTGTGTGCTCTATTGTATGGTGTTCACTGTGTGTTGTTGACATGTTTTATTGCTGTGCACTTGTTGGGTATAATGAGTTTGTCTTTGAAGAATCGTGGGAAGGAACGGGGAAAGGGATGTTTGGTTTTAACGTCTTATATGGGAACTGCTTTGTACCCCAGCACTGGGTTGATTGGAATGGTTCAAATTTGGACAATGGACATGAACATTTTTGCCCCACAAGCCTCTATTTCATTCTTCTCAAAATAAAACCTGCTTATCTATGTAAAGTTATCTTGAAAATAATTGATCCCACAGCTGATCAACAGTCCGAATCCCCACTATCTCTTTCAAAATAGCAATTGAACTGCTCTGCTATCGCATGATGTCAATAACAATGTTTTTTTTACTGACAAGAATTTTGGCGGCAAAAACAAGTGACTACGAGCAATATAGTATATTATTATGTCCATAAGTCACAAAAGTTTAAAACCGTATTACCCTTAGCAGTAAATAAACAAATGGTAATTTCCAATTCCTTCACTCAACATTACCGATACAACCCCATTGCACCGTATAGTGGTAGTAAAACTATAATTATTTATCAATTACCGGAGCCCTGTATAATTCTAACTTTCCATTATTTTACGTAACACCCGAGCTTTGAGTTATCGCACGGCTAATATTGATCAAGATAAATCCACCGCCACTATTTAGAATCGTGAATTGAGTTCGAAGATTTATGGGTTATGATGATAAATGGGTTCTAGGGACCTGTGCAGACCTAGGTTTAGTCAGTCTTAAGACTGTCTCCTAAAAAGGTTCAGCATTTAGACTGTTCTTTGTATATTTGTAAAGACTTTGTTCTCGTTTTTCTCTTCTATATACATCTCTTTCTATTACTTTATGAAAGTAAGATGATTCCGTGCTTCGGAGGGCACGTTAAGCCGTCGGTCCCGGCTACTTTTTACGGATAGTAGTCGTTACATGAGCCATGTCAGAGGCCTTTAGCGGCTCAATAACTCTGGCACCAGGATTGGTCACGTTGGCCATCCACTCGATGAAGAAGACTTTATGAAAGGAAGAGATACATAATAGTAGAGATATTGTCTTTAGCCAGCTTAGCAATACACACCTGAAAACGAATGAAACCGTAGATATGGACAATATGTCTAACAACTTTTTTCGTCTGTCACAAACTTACATAGTCATTCATTCATTCATTTCTAGTAGATTAGTGGCCAACCCTGGTATCGGAGTATTTAGACCACCTAAAGGCCTCCGACATGGTCTATAGATGAAAACATCCGGGACCGACTGCTTAACGTGCCCTCCGAAGTACGGTAGCGTGGTATACATAGTGAATTAGTTTAACAAACTAATAAATTGTACCGACGACTATAAATAAACTGACTAAATACACATTTAGTTATTAAACTGACTAAATACAGACTAAAAACTGCCTGGACGATAGTCTGCACAGGCTCTAAGCATATAAGTTTTAACACGATAAACTAACATCGGTTGCTTTGAGGTAAGTTATAGCTCCAGGAACAATTATTGTTATTGCTTTCGCACCAGAATTGATACTATTGCGTTATTTACACAAACCGAAGTGACTGCAACGTCAACAGCTTTGTTAAATGTAGCAGTACCCCGCGGTACCCGTAATATTCCCGCTCCAGGAAAATTTCGGGATAAGCTAATATTCTTCTTGGGGCCATACTAATGTACGATTTATTTGATTCCCCACGGTTTTACTCTTGTTTTACCCGTTCCCGTGGGATTTACGGATAGGCTAAATCAATAATAATCTTCCTTCTGAATGTGGCTATAAAATACAAAAGAATTATCCAAATCGGACGGACAGTTACAGAGATTAGGGCATTCAAAGAAACGTAGTAAAATGGGCAAGTTGGCACGTTAAGCCGTCGGTCCCGGTTACTTTCCACGGATAGTAGTCGTTACATGAGCCACGTCAGAGGCCTTTGGCGGCTCAATAACTCTGACACCAGGATTGGTCAGGGTGACCATCCACTCGATGAAGAAGAAGGAAAATGGGAAATCTATGTAGTAAAGTTAGTACTTAGATCTTCCACGATCACCCCTTGTGGCTTGTTGGTGATCTCAATCCCGAGCCATGTTTAATCCGATCATGCCTCCTAACTATTTCATAATATTTCAAATATTTAGGCATAATAGACCAATAATTTTAAACCTAATCTTGTTATTTAAATACCAATCGAACACGGAGCTAACAATTTATAGTCTCATTAGGAACCTAAAGCCCTATTTAGGCACCAACTCGCTAATATCGATACTAAGATTAGATCACCTAACTATTCAAACTGTTTTGAGCTCTAACATACTATGTAAAAGGTATATTTTTTAATAATGTTTATTTACGAGCCTTCTGAATAATGCAGTGCACGCGTAATCGATATTCAATTCGATACCTGATTCGATTTCCCTTTTAAATGTTTTCATGGTTGTGGAATAAAATGTTTACGGTACGAGTGTGGTGATGATCAAATAGAAATTGGAACTTCGATCTTGGAACAATTTATTGATTTCGATCGTGTAACATGTGTATGCTAATCTATATTATTATAGAGAAACAAACAAGAATTACAATGAACATGATCTTTATGTATGTATCTTCTTTATTTTATTAACTTTAAAAAATATTGTACAGTCAACTATAAACGTTTGTACAGTCAATTATGAAAGTGTTCATCACACTTTCAATATTACTAACACTTTAACTCCAAAATACTCCAGACTTCAGGCGTTTTGATATAATAAACAAAGTAGTCTTTCAATATAATATTTCGTTTATCGATTGTATTAAATCATTATTATTACACGAGTCTAATAAAGTGTTTTTATTTTGTGCTAAAGGCAAAAGTTTTTTTTTTCCTACATATTTTCATAATTCATTCCCGCGACGATATAACTCTTTACTTTAATTAAACATATACCATTTACTTAAACTTTAACAATCCTAGTGTTAAAACGGCATTTAATCAACACGGCATAATAACGATAAATTATTTACAGTCAAACCTGGATAAGCGAGAGTTCAAGGGAGCACAATCTCATTCTCGCTTATAGAGGTTTCTCACTAACCCAGTTTCTCGCTAATGCAGGTACATGGGTAGCGTTTCTCTCTTATAGAGGTACCTACGCAGCAATAACAAGACATCATTCATACGCAGCAATAACAAGACATATGTATATTCATTCATAATTTTATTTTATTTAAAACTTATTTACACTTAAAAAAATCCGTCAATTTTGTTTGGGTTTCTGTTTTTGTATTTTGAATCTTTTTCTCTAACTCATATATTTTGTCGAATATTTCTTGATCATAATAGGTGGATTCTGGTAAATTAAACTCCCTCTGAATTTCATTTCGCGATTTTCCGGATTCAACCGCATTCACTATTTTAAGTTTATCACTTAATGACAGTACTTTAATTTTTCGTTTTGACATGATGCAGAACAGAACTTTCCTCCTCAATTGATGAACGAAAACTGATTAAGTCCGACAAACAGGACGGTACACGCTTGTGTACCGTCCTGTTTGTCGGACTTACTAATGTCTATCTAATGGACACGTGTGCCTGCACGTGTCAAAATAACAACGTTATTTAGTTCCACGAAATAGAATAGGAACAATATTGACGAGGAAACCATAATTACAAAAACAATGGTAAAAAGTTCCACGAAAGTTAAGAATGAGTCATAAAATAGCAGATATTAAATTTGTAATTTGTTTTGTCATTTGTTCCTCCTAAATAATATACATAAATAAATAAAGCTCGACTGTCGCTTATAGAGGTATGGATAAGTAGCAGTCTCACTTACGGAGGTCCATGAGGGAAAAACGACTCTCTCTTACAGAGGTTTCTGTTTCTCGCTAATAGAGGTTTTGGGAGCTTAAAATGACGGGTCCTGGCTATTACTCTCACTTATAGAGTTTTCTCACTTATCCAGTTCTCACTTACCCAGGTTTGACTGTATTGAATATTGAACACAAACTAAATAATGGCACGGAGGCGTAAACACGGTGAAAGTGTAATTAATTAACTAAACTGTACCAAATAACTGAAGTACTAAAGGTGCGTTTAGACTGAACGAACTTAAGCGTAAGTGGGTCCGTAACGTTCATACAAGTAATAAGACAAGGAATACAACGTCACGCGGCCCCAAGCGGCCCGCACCCGTACTGTGTGTCTTGTACTTAAGAACAATTGCTAAAATATGTGTAATAAATGAAAATGGAGTTATAGCCAAAGCAAGAATCCCTACAAGCTAAGTAAGGACTTAGAGCCGTACTCAGAGACGTCAAATGAATCCTTAGGAGAGGCTAATTAGTGTTTTTCGACTTCATGTTGATGAGTGTCAATGTATGAAATTACGTCAACTAGTTAATTGTCGATTTAGTTGATGTCTCTGAGTAGCGTTTTTAGCAAGTTAATTGTAATAATACAAGTACGAAAATAACTTTGTCTATCTGTAGGTATGTGTGCTTTCAGGTCTGAAACATAGGACCTATTTTGATAAATTTAAGCATATCTTGATATAAATTAAACCTTAGACATAGGACATTAGGGCATAGGACAATTTTATCCGAAATGTTCACGAGGACGCAGCCGGTAAGCAAACACAAGAATCGCTAAAATCAAAAAAGATTTGTATTTCTTCAAAAACAAAATAAATCTCTATAACCGTTTACATCCTAATAATTTGACGGAGCACAGATTGAACGAGCAATCGCTCGTTTAGTCTAAACGCACCTTAACTAAGTGAAGTCTTAATAAAGCCGTAAAATAGCCTATAACTCAAAGAGATAGGATCGGTAATCGAAAATCACTGCACTATTGTACCTAGGATGCTGAAAGAAATAAACCTTAAGATTTTAGTGTTGGGAAAACAGTGTTCTTACTTTCTAGACCTAACGATAGGCTAGATTGTGTGAAACTTCTTATTTGTTGGATACATCTTAGTTAAGTTATTGTAAGTTAGAAAACTTAACTTGAAGTCTATTAGGTTTAAGTTAAGGCCTAACTTAGATTGCTGTTATTTTAAGTAAAGTTAAATATTTTTAAATAATCTATACTTAATATTATAAAGCTGAAGAGTTTGTTTTGTTTGTTTGTTTGTTTGTTTAAACGCGCTAATCTCAGAAACTACTGAACCGATTTGAATAATTCTTTCACTGTTAGATAGTCTATTTATCGAGGAAGGCTATAGGCTACATTTTATCCCGAAATTCCTACGGGAACGGGCACAACGCGGGTATAACCGCGGGGCGCTGCTAGTGTTTTATAAAACTCCAAATTCGACTGTTTGTTTCTTAAGGTGTCTGACATTGTGGCTGTTGAACCTATTTTGATGGATTTTAATATCCAAACAGTTAAAACTCTACGCAATTCTGCGGTTAAATTACTACACATATTCATATGCAATTTACCATAGATGATAACTGCCAATTAAACAGCCAATTACAGTTAAAGGAAGTTTACTTTTTAACATCTAATTAGTTTAAGAAAAGTAACTTTTAACTGAAGAATGTTTAACGGAACTGAACAATCAGGTAATGCGAAATGAACTTAGAACTTTAACCTCTCAAACAAAAGGTTAGTTGACATGTTACGGACGAGAAAGTTAACTAACTGTTAATTGATTCCATATAAGTCATTTGCTAATCCAAAGTTAATAGCTTGATTTAGAGTTAAGATTGTTATTTAAGATGGGACTTTCGGTTGAAATGCATAATTTATTTGACAATATTGGTTTTACAAATTAGGCTTAATAATAAGTTTAGTTTAACGAAATGTGTTCTGCTCATGACCTTTTGAACCTGGAAATCAATGGAAATTTATAAAAGAAAATTTGATAGGCAATAGATTTTAATATTCAGAACACACTACGTAACAATCCGTAACCCCGAATGGCAGAGAGATCCATTTCATAAATATAAAACTAAAATTCAGAATATTAAAACATTTCTCTACACTTATCTACGTATCATAAATAATATCATAGAAGGTAAAGTTGAAAGAAAGCGAGGTAAAGGAAGGCCTAGAATCAGTTACATGAGTCAGATTAAAGAAAAAGTGTCTGTCATGTCGTAAAGAGATGTGAAGGAACTTGCACTGAATAGATGAAGAAGTCTGCATCGGACTCACTGACAAGAGCCTTGCTCTTAAATTTATGATGATTATCTACTTATGTTCAAAACTAACAATTAAAGGGTCTTCGCCAATCCTCTATCTAAGCAAATTGGTATTAAATTAGAAACGATAGGCCAAACAGTGACCTGTAGGCAGACACCACAGTACATCAGGAAAATCTTATCTATACTAATCTATACTAATATTATAAAGCTGAAGAGTTTGTTTTGTTTGTTTGTTTGTTTGTTTAAACGCGCTAATCTCAGAAACTACTGAACCGATTTGAATAATTATTTTTGTAATAGATAGCCACATTCAACGGGAAGGTTATAGGCTATTTTTCATCCCGAAATTCCTACGGGAACGGGTACAACGCGGGTAAAACCGCGGGGCGCTGCTAGTTCCCAAAAGCTGTGTAACAGACACATTTATTCATCTTTTTCAAAATCTACTGAAGGATATGAGCGTTTTTCAAAATTTTTGACCCATGCGCAATCATCATGTCCATGGGTTACAAATTTCAATAACAATTAAGTTTTACATTTGATATGCAACATGTCTTATTAAATATCAAAAGATAGAAAATTTCAACAGAAGTAAATTGTAATACATAAATATATTGAAAAATGTACAGAATTTTAATAATTTAAACAAATGTGACGAGGGACCCCCCATTTTTACGATGTCACATGCATACCTTGCTAGCTTTGAAGTGCCCTACCATAAAATGTATCGATCAAAATCGCCGAAAAAATATTTTATTTATATTTAAAAGTTTTTTAAATATATTAATTAACAGTTTTAATTCGACTTTAGAACAAAATTATTAAAATAATTCGATTTTAAGTTTGTCCACGGATTCCCGGTATACCGGAATTCCCATTAAGTAACGGTAGTTTTTGCCATTTTACGAAATAAAATACTGAATTGAGATTGTTTTTTTAGGACTAGCAACCTTTTCTTGACAGATTCAAATCATTTCCGGTGACATTTTAAGTGTCTATGGTCGTTTAAATCGTTACTTTCTGTTGCGACATGACCTCGGACCAAAATTGTGTTCCCGTAAGTACTGTATTTTTTATATGTTAAAATGTTATTTGGAAATGAAAATTTCTTATTTTTCATTGCACGGAGTATTTTACGAACACTTTAGACAGTGGGATTAATCGAATGTAAGGTATTTTAAGTTTAAAATGGGTTATGTTGTTTAAAAATGTGCTTCCGTAACGGCATGTACATAACGTTATATACTGGCGGAATGGTTTTTGTTACGAACTGGAATCATAAAGCCGTTATCTCATTGCTGAAGATTAAGGACCTATTAGGTGTCATTTTCTTTAAAAAAAATATTATATATTAATAAGATGTCATTGTATTTTCCAGTTTTTAAAATGCCACTAACTGGAGCTGAGTGTGCAAAGAGATTAAGAGAAAATCTGAAGAATAACCCAGAAAAATACGATAGATATCAAGAAAAACAAAGAAAAAGAGTTTCAAAACTGCGAAGATAAATTAATTTTGATATTATTTTTGTTTTTATAATTATTTAATTCATTTCTTTAATTCGATAATGTTATTTGTTTTCTAATTATTTTATTTTTGCTTATTTCATTAAAAATCGGAAAAAAAGAAAGTTATGATGAGATGATTATGCTGAGTTACTCATCATAACTTTGTTTTTTTTTTCGATAATGTCTAATTTTTATTATATTTTGTGTAGTCTTTAAGGATCTGTTAGTGAAAGGCTTAAGACTCAATATAATTGTATAGAACGACTGATTATTGTAATGGTATAGTTATAGTAGACACAATATTAGTAGTATTGTGAACTCCGCCTTATATTCCAGTTAGTAACCGGGCATTCCACTATCGTAACTATTGTGCTGTGAGTGGATTAAGAAATTATTATTTTATTTTGTATTTTTATAAGAAGATGTGTAATACTAGACCTAGATATTGCAGATTATAATATATTTTACCTGTTTTCCTAAAAAATATAGTTGTCATACTAAGAGATTGTTTCATAAAATAGTTGTAAGCGAGTGCACGAACATAAAATTGTTACTTACTGGAGGTAATTTCATTGTCATTTCCATAAAAACTTACTGCCAAAGTAATTATATTTGTTAAATTTGTTGTTAAACAAGTTGATTTATAAAACAATGAATAAAACTTACTCATTAAATCCGTTTTTTAATAAATATGGCAATATTAGCAATGTTGCTAATTTGAACTTTTCTAGTCCCATATGGTCTAGAAAATTTGAATTTGTGATCAAAGTTTTGATTATAATACTGAAATATTAGTATATTTGAGAAGTTTATGAAATACTCATTGAAACTACATAAAAATCACAATTATATTGATACTTTCAAAATTGATGTTCCGGTTGCGTAACGGGCCAATTTTTTTGAAAAACGCTCATATACAATAACAAACAGTGATTCAAGAGGAAGGTTTGTGACTTATTTTTAATTTCAAAATTCCAACAGGAGCAGGTGAAATCGCGGGGAACTTCTAGTAAATATAATATACAAAGAAATAAACACCAATCGATTTCATAGACCCAAACAAAAAATAAAATAATCCTTATACCCATTGCGATTGGTATATCGTAGTATTGGTGTGAAAGTGGAAACCATAGATAAACAGTCTATGGCATAGATAAACAGCCCAGTATATGAGAAGTAATCACAAGATTCTCAAGGGCCTCCGACCTCCGACCCCACGGAATGAAGACCCGAGTACCAACTTTACAAATTGATATAATGTCTGATAATTTCAAAGTGGATCGATCTCCGTAATTTGCAACGTTGGCGGTCTGGAAATCGTATTTTGAGCTTAATTTGGAAAGAATATTGAGATTTTGTGAACGTTATATGTTTTGTTTGTAATTATATTTGGTAGTAACACTTAGGTTTAATATTTTCTCGTGAGAATTTTGGGACTAAAGCAAAAGTACCCTAAGTAAGTATTAGCCTGTAATTTCCCACTGTTGGGCAAACGCCTCTCATCTCACTGAAGATATCAGTACAGTTAGATTAGGCATAATCACCACGCTTGCCAAATGCTGTTTGACGCTCTCAAACCCGAGCCATATTTGTAAAGTACGAAACATGTTTACGCTCGACCTGGGAATTGAACCCGGGACCTCTGTATTAAGTTTTAAAAGTCAAGTCGTTAAAAGTACCGTAAGTAACGTTATTTCAGTTAGTTTTTTTGTCTATTTTTAATGCAAATTCGTTGATGTTATTTTTGTTTCACGTGAAAGGTATCGACGTATTAACGAAGGATAAGCATCGCTTACTTTCGCATTTATCATAAGTAGATAGATACCGAACATGTCACTCAGATTATCATAATCTGTCACTCACTGATAAAGGTTTCCTCATCAAGCAACTCTCCTGATTCAAGTTTATATATCAACTAGCAGCGCCCCGCGATTTTACCCGCTTTGTGCCCGTTCCCGTGGGAATTTTGGGATGAACAGGACAATGCTCAAGGTCTACCTACTACTTTTACTTCAGTTAAGTATTTAACTTTAATTTGTCGCATATATTTAAGTCCGTTTTTAGAAAAAAATCTCATAAGAAATTCAACGAAAGAAAATAAAATCATTACACCATAATTTTCAAAAGATTAACCCTTTTTTCAGAACACATTAACTTTAAAATATATTTTCAGCAAACCACTAGTAATTTCAGCGTTATTTTAACTCAATCACCGATCCATTGCGTGGCGCGAGTGCCACTTTCTAAATAGGAGGGAAGATTAGCCGCGTCACTTCCGGTAGCGCAGACAATTTGTACTCGTACACGAAGATACGAGTAGTACGAATTGAGTAATAAATTAAACAATTGTACTGTTGGAATAAACTACCAAATGTATACAGGTTTCTTGTTTAATTAAACACTACTAATTTCGAATTGATAAAAATATAAAAAAAAAGCGAAGTGTACCCGTAATAGTAGTTTATGCAACTGTCATAATATAATGAAGGGTATTAAAACACGAGTGTGAATATATGAAACGAGCGCAGAGAGTTTCATAATAGTAACGAGTGTTTTAATACCCGTGTTATATGCAGTTGCATACACTACTTTATCTTCACTAATGCAATTAATCAAACAACAAGAGTAAAAGCTGACAATAGTTTTTGTGTTTGTGTATTGTCACAGTGAACTTGCCGCCATTAAAATCTAACCAACGAGAGCGCAGCTGCGCGCGCATGGCCAATCAGAAGGCTCGCCAGGTTGATTGGTCGCGTTTTATTGATGTTATTATGAGATTTTACGATATCGATGTGGATATTATACCATCATGTGAAATTGCTTAAATTGAGTGTTTTGTATTGAGTATTGGAAACATAAGTAGAATGTTACAACATTAGTGTAGATAAACGTATTTTCAATTCATATCTTGTATGTTATTTTATTGCAGGTACCTTTTGCAAATAAACTTTTTTATGTAATGTGAGTAGGGTAAGTTAGTGTTCAACTTTGGTAGAAGATTTTTAGTCCGTCTAAAGGCATCCGAATTGGTGTAACGATTGAAATAACCGGGACCGCTAATTTAACGTACCCTCCAACTGATAAAAACCCTTTCCCGAGGTCTAGTTTATCACTGAACCTTTTTTCCCGCTCAAAAAATGTATAGGCGCCCAACCAGCAAAAACTAGGCTTACAACAATCTCAAGACTACTGTATTTTTGCTCTTACATCACTCCTATATAATCGTATAAGCCTGAGTTTGGGCACTAATTATAAGCATATTTAGTTTAATATCGTTCTAATATCAGTCTAATTGAATACAGTTTGCACTTACTGAAATATAGCCATAATTAATTTAAGCCGACTTAGGCTAATATTGCTTTTACGTAAGTATCTTGTAAGCCTGCATAGGCTTATATTGGTCTAAGGTTAGAATCTTTTGAGGCAATTCAAGCTCATTATGATTTTTCGTCAAATCAAACTTAAAACTTCGTGTGAGTGTTGGTTTCAAAGTTACAAAGGAAGAAAAAACAATTAATAAATGAAAACATAAAGTGCCGTAATTATCAAGTGCGTGTATTTAAGTATTACGGTAAATAATCGTATTGGAATATATTATTTACTGTTAAGTAGACCTATTTTTACGCTTCAAAATTCATGCGCCTTGTTAAATTAGGTATTTTATGTTCTCGTTTAATTATTTTATTTGTTAATTTGTATTGATAGTGTCGCCATTAGTATAGCTGCATTTTACAAGCGCACTATTAGACTATTGTAAGATTGTTTACTCTAATTTTAGCATTCGGTATAGTAAAGATAACTCCATATTGGAATAAATTAGGGTTCCTCGCAATTTTACATAAAACCTTAAAACGACAGGAAGAAAAAAAAATTAACTTAATCTTAGGCTATACGTAGTGTTGTGAATTTTATTATTTTAGTGTCGTTTTAAAATAAAAGATGTTTTCAAAATAAAAGATGTTTTTGTAATCCATTATTTAAATAAATAAATAAATAAAAATCAATTTATTGCCACATAAAGAAAGAATTTAATAGGTATTATCAAAATTTAAAAATTTGAAATTAAATATAGCCAGCAAAATTACTCTTAGGACTATTAAAATTAGTATTCCCAAAATTTATCTAAGATCAAACGCTCTTTTATGGGTCTTGTCTTTTGTATCACTACATCACTATCACTACATAGTATAAAATAAAGTCGTCACTTTTTCGTGTCTGTCTGTCTGTATGCTTAAATCTTTAAAATTACGCAACGGATTTTGATGCCGTTTTTTGTAATAGGTAGAGTGATTCAAGAGGAAGGGTTTTATGTAAAAAAATTCCCGAAATTCCAACGGGAACGGGCACAACGCGGGTAAAACCGCGGGGCGCTGCTAGTTGTAAATATGTTGATCCAAAATCACTCTAATATCATACTTTTATCCAGTGCTATTGATCTTATAATAGTTTCAAATAAGATCAGAAATGCACGTACTCACAGTACTCTTATGCAATGCTGATATTAGTCTGACATCTTACAATAGCATTTAGCAAGTCTATTATAAAATCAAACGAGCTTAGAAAATACGCATATAAGAGCAAGTTTTCTCAAGTGCAACTAGTCTTAGTAAATGCTCTTATAGGAGTAAGTGGCTTACAATAGCATTAGTAATGTCTCTTCTATACATATATGAGACTTGGTTATGAGACTGAGGGTTCTTGAGGCCATACCGGCTTGTCTAAAATGTAATTAGGATCGATGGCATGTTCTAAAACAATTATAAGAGCGCTTAAAGCCTACCACTCTTATAAAGTGCGAGTTCTGAGCCTGTTTTGCTGGTTGGGCGTAACCTCACTAAATCTGGAAAAATAACGTAAGCTCGATCTACAAAATGCTTACACTCCATCTACATAGACACAAACTAGCCCAATTTAAAATTTAAACTACGTTTACGGATACACTTCGCTTTTATTTTACATACATTATTATCTGACGTTTCGACCCCTTCAAAATTCAAAAATCAATTCAAAATGAGCTAGTTTGTATCTCTTGAAAGTAAATGCATACATAAGTTCGAATAGATTAGTGTCCTTGTCTTTTAAAAAGAAAAAAAGGTTGTTTAGACTTGGTCAAACGAAAGTAAAACAATAGATAACAGGCCTCAACTTAACACAACTTTTAACCTTCATTACATGACATGCACTTGCGATACCATCACAAAACATTACACATACTACGAGTATATCCGCACGATCGCGAACATAAAATGTTGAATAAAACAATATCGTTCAAGTATCAAGAAGCTTTCTCTCCTATCTCGATCTTAAAGTATCAAGATGATGTTTACGCGTCATGTCACACGGACTTGCCTGATTGTGATCTTTAGGTTAGTTACTTGAGCAAGTAGCTGGCAGATAACAGTAATGAAGTAACTAATATTATAACTGTTTCAAATTGAAACTACCTTTACGGTACGGATACACGCTTTACAAATCTGTTATTGGTGTACATTTTTTAAAATATATTAAATCAAAATTCATACTCGTATAATCCTTGCAGATAAATAATATTTACAGTAGATTTATAAACGACCAAGATGAATTGTTCACTCACACAAAAACCTGTCTATAGCGGGGGAGAAGGCGGCGCGGGAGGAGACGGCGCGGTAGGCGACACGTCAAAAATCACTTCCGATTTGCACTTCAACGCGACCGCGCAATTACCTCGTTGCATTTATCTTTATTACTTTAACTAGCGACCCGCCCTCGCTTCGCTTCGGGTAATCAAGATTTCATGTAGGAAAATCGGGATAAAACATTGCGTGTCTCCCGCAGGAATATACACAATCAAAATTTCAAGTGGGAAATTGGGGATAAAATATTACATGTCTCCCGCGAGTATATATGTATACACAATCAAGGTTTCATGTGAGGAAGAATTCGGGATAATACCTACATAGCACGTCTTCGTCGTTCGTAGTTCGTAGGTAGGTACCTATATCCCCGCGCGCTTTGACCGTACGAAACAGTAAGTAGCCATAACCATAAGAGACCCGCCATCGAGCATTACTATTTTGTAAGCAGCGCCCCGCGGTTTTACCCGCGTTGTGGCCGTTCCCGTGGGAATTTTGGGAATTTTTTTACATAAAAACCTTCCTCTTGAATCACTCTACCTATTACAAACAAACTGCATCAAAATCCGTTGCGTAATTTTAAAGATTTAAGCATACAGACAAACAGACACGAAACAGAGACGACTTTATTTTATACTATGTAGTGATATTTCTCATCATAACTCTGAAACTAACTGACCGATTTTAATAATTTAAAGAGGTACACAAAGAAACATAATTAACCTTGATTGTAGAGCCATTTATTTTGATGTAGATTCATATCATCATATGAATATCATCAACTTAAAATTACACTCCTTTTTTAACTAATTAATTTTAACTTAAAACGGTTATTGTGTCTTAACTATAATAGTTAGACATATGCCCTCGCGAACTTATTTGTTCGCAATGATATGTACTTTGATTGTGTAGAACATTGTTTTTGTGTATCATCAATAGATTTAGTAGCGCACGCCAATAACCAATTTTTTTAGGCATGTTTTTCATACCTTGGGTTACATATACCCGCGTTGTGCCCGTTCCCGTGGGAATTTCGGGAATAAATATAGCCTATGTCACTCAGGGATAGTGTAGCTTTCGAATGGTGAAAGATTTTTTTAATTCGGTGCAGTAGTTTCAGAGCCTATTCGAAACAAACAAACAAACAAACAAACAAACAAAAAATCAAACCTTTCCTCTTTATAATATTATTATTAATTATTATTATATAGTATAGATTAGTATAGATAGACCAGCTAATACAGTCCACTCGTTTTAATATCCACCTAATAAGTCCTCTTACAACTAACCTGTTAAAATAACAAACACAATTGACTCAATTTCTTAAACACCTTATTTAAAAAGTTAGATAAAAAGACTGTGAGAAAATTATTAACTTTGTACCAAAATAAACAAACATGATCAAAAAGTCGCGAGGAAGTTGATAAGAATAATCTTCTTCATCGAGTGGATGGTCAACCTGACCAATCCTGGTGTCAGAGTTATTAAGCCGCCAAAGGCCACTGACATGGCTCAAGTAACGACTACTATCCGTAGAAAGTAACCGGGACCGACGGCTTAACGTGCCCTCCGAAGCACGGAATCATCTCACTTTTCGGGCAATCAGGTTACTCAGCCTGCAATGCCCTAACCAAACTGAGAACAGTCTCACAAAGAGATTTTTGTGAGATATCCCCACCGGGAATCAAACCCGGAACCTTCGGATAGTGAGCCGGGCGCTCAAACCACGAGACCATGGATGCTGTTGTCACTAAGAATAATGAGCAAAATTAACATATTTCATTAACCAGATACATTACCATACTATAGACATAATTCTATGACATAATACCTCGTTTGTTTATAATAGTAGTTTATGCAACTGTCATATAAAGAAGGGTATTAAAACACGAGTGTGAGTTTATGAAACGAGCGCAGCGAGTTTCATAATAGTAACGAGTGTTTTAATACCCGTGTTATATGCAGTTGCATACACTACTTTATCTTCACTAATGCAATTAATCAAACAAAATTTTAAAAACAAAACACATTGCGAAACATTAAATTCACGCGTACGTGTATTGTCACAGTGAACTTGCCGCCATTAAAATCTAACCAATGAGAGCGCAGCTGCGCGCGCAGGGCCGCAGGGCGCGCGCCGCGCAGGCCGCGATGTTATAATGAGATTTTACGATATCGATGTGGATATTATAACATCATGTGCAATTGCTTAAATTGAGTGTTTTAGTTGTCTGCGCTATAACAGTAGTAATTATAAGTCAAGTATTGGAAACATAAGTAGAATGTTACAACATTAGTGTAGATAAAGGATATTATGACATAATTAACAGTTAGCTTGTCTATGATTCTGTTCCTAATTTGAATCAGTATGTAGTTTTATTCAACCTTGTTTGTGTTAAGTTAATTATGTTATTAATATGAAGATTGATTAATTTAAAAAATTGGAGCAAATATTTTTGTATTACAGTTGAAAAGAAGCACGTTTCTAATTTACGCTTTAAAATGGCTATAAAGCTTATCAAAACCAATTACGTTCAATCAAATCAAATCATGCTATTAATAATTTATACTTCACATTGTATTAATATTAAAAGTGGCCGTAAACTTTTGCCCAATAGTGGGACATTTTTTAATTCTTTATTTAGGTTAATAATTATTTTTTTTAGCTACAGTACCTAAGTCCTATCATGATTTTACTTTAGATGTACTAGAAAAATACTACTATGTTAATACTTGGTAATTTGATGCAAAAGTTTCTAATACGCAATCTACCATTATTGTGATAAAAGTTTACAAGCTAACTAATCCAATTAAAGCAACAAGTCATGTATTTAAATCAACATTATAAATCAAACATCAATTTAATTAAATGCCCATGTTATATGAAGACAAAACGCTATCACGTCATCAGCGCTGGGCGAAAGTGGCTACCGAGTATCGATGATACACTACAGATAAATTAATTAAACGACTGATAAATTAATTAATTAATTTATCACATACAAGCAACGATTTAACCTCATTTCAATTAATCAAATGCTAACCTTGTTTCATTAATCAATTCTTAATTAAAATAGTATTAGAATTTAGATAAAAATAACAGATTAATTAGTGTATAGAAAATGGTTAAATAGAAAGTCGACGTTTTAAGCAATGCTTGTAAGATATAGTATGCCGCACTAGTATAGTCTGCGGTTATACCCGCCTAATTCCCATGGGAATTTCGGGATAAATAAGCCTTACCTTTTGCTGCAATGTAGCTAAAAATCATTACTCGAATCATACGAGTACTTCTTGGCCCAAATTTACAAAATTAAAAATTTTACCTCTATATAATATTAATTAGTAGATACATACATAGATTAGCCTATTCAAACAAACAAACAATTCTTCAGCTTCATTATAGTACTATAGATATACGAATATACTGAAGACGCGAAAATAATGTTTGTATGTGAATGGAGCAGAAAGAGCAGAATAAATGATTCAATTGATAAGCAAATGACAAATGGAGTGTCTCGATTATTTTTTAAAGTGATGTCGCTTGACAATTAATCTTAATTATCAATTCGTGTGTGTGTAATTGAGAAACTTTTTATAGATCGCTTTTTAAATGATTAAGTTGCAAGCAAGCGTGGTATGGTGATTACGACTAATTCTCTTCAATGTACTGATATCTTCATTGCGATGAGAGGCCTTTACCTGGCAGTAGGGGGAGGTAATGGACTAATCTACACTTATGCTGGTTAATCTATAATATAAAAATGAATCGCTGAATCTGTTGCTAAGCGCATAACTTCAGAACGACTGTACCAAAGTGGATGATTCTTTTTTTAATGTGATCCTTATTGTCAGGACAAGGTTTTTATATACGAAAAATAAGGAATAAAAATGTCAAAATTCCCACGGGAACAGGGGCGCTGCGGGTGAAACCGCGGGGCACAGTAGTATAATAAAGCTGAAGAGTTAGATTTTTTGGTAAAACATTGAAAGTTTCTTTATAAATATAGGGAGCATATCCTACACTACGAAGCAACACAATTTTATTACAAAGAGTTCCTTTATTGCTCACTTCTTCAAAGTATTACAGAAGCAATAACCCATTCTTTCTAAACATTCGTGGTTACTGCGTTCCATTCAAACAAGCTTTGTACTTACTTCCTGTTTCTTGAAGTAAAGACTAACCACATTACCTAAACTAACCGAAAAACTGTTTTAAAGAGTTTAGTCTCTTTGGCTCTTGTTGAACGGGGACAAACCATTTGATAGCTAAAATGCGTATATGAATTAGGCCCGTAGTGTGGTAAATTACCTGAAGTATGTATTTGGTATGTATTAAAAGTTGGGTTGAGTGTAGTAATACTAACTACACAAAAAAACCATTGCATGGTTGGGATGTAGTGAAGTAGAGAAAATATTGCACGCCTGTTGGATTACTAAAAGTAATTAATCGCTATGAAACATTAGGGGAAATAAAGTGACAGAGAGACAGACGTACGAGTTACGTCAAAAAGGTTCCAACTGCGGTACGGAATCCTAAAAGAGACCTTAATTTTGTTTCTGAGTAGTCGGGTAAATAGCAGTACACGTAGCAAGAAGTATTTTTTAAATTTACTCGATAGTAAAGTACGTACTACATGGGTTTTATTGCGATTTAAATCCGTGCGATTTCGTTTACGACGTAGCAAGAACTTTCAGTGCGACTCTTGTGTGGCGTTTTATTGGTGCTGAGACCTACTGTGCTTCAGCGGGCACGTCTAATAGTTGGACTATTATTTTGATTTCTTTAGCTATGTTAGCTATTGGTGAACTGAACATACCTCATTTTTCTTCAGTTTCCTGACCAGCTCGTGGTAGGTGGCTGCTTTGGCTGCAGTCAACGACGGCGGCGGCAGACGACCTTCCATGCAATGCATCCAGCGGCGAAGACACCGCAACTCATGTGCAGCATCTACAAGAAAAAATATCTTTAGACAAAGTCAAAGAATAGAAAGGTGAAGTTAAAAATGGCTAGGATAATGCAAGATTACGGCGGTTAAATGATGTTAATTAATGTTTCATACTTACGAGCTTGTTTTAGGTACTCTGTGTGCATTAGAAAAGATAAAAAAATATTATTTAGTTACAAGCTTTTAATAACTTCGATAAAGTTTTAAAACATAGAACGTTGTACAGTTTAGAACAGCGCCACCTAGTTACTATATTCTGAACTAAATCACGCCATCTAGCGGAAGGATATTGTACTATATCTTTAAGTTAGTTAGGCAACCACCCGCGAGCCAGCGCCACCGAGGTTAGCCGGCGGATCGGAGCAAAATCAGCGGCAGTATGATGGATGCGGGCCTCAGGTGAAGGTAGACCCACATCCATCATATTATAAAAAGAACCTTGAGACTAAATAAATAAAAAGGAAGAGGGGGCACGTCGCTCCGTTCCTTGAAAAATAAAAAAATGTAATGTGGAATACGAAAATGTTAAGTAAGTATGTGAAAAATGACAATATGGATGATTATATTTTTAAATGATTTTTATTTTACTTTGTATTAAAATTATGCAGTAAGTACCGTTATGTCCTTATTAGTTATTTGATCAGTTTATTTCAAATTATAATTCTAAAGGACAATGTGCGATTAAAATGTTTTTTATAATAGAAGTGGTTTAAAGTTTTTTTAAATATAACTAAACTATAGAATACATAGTTAGTTATGCAGCATTTTATATTACTATTAATTCTCAAATTAGTTTTTAAGTTTTTATTTTTAGTTTGCAGTGCCTTAACAGGGTGTGATGTATTTAAGTACATTATGGGCAAATAAATAAATTTGAATTTGAATTTGAATTAATGGACTAAATAGGTAATCATTAATTGCACTCATTAATTCTACCTCAGATTATAATAATAACATTTTATAATCAAAATCATTACTTTTAGTAAATAAGTCCAGCAGAAGTAGGTAAGTAAATAAATAAAGTGCAGGCAAAATGGCTGGCAAAATCGATACCGAACTTGCGCAATATGCACTTAAAGTACAGGGGCGTGGGGGTGTGTCTAGATAGACTGGTTAATAAATGCATTGATTCTGTCTAGCTAGACTTGAAATGGGGGATGAGGTACAAACTTCGTTTAGCGCCATCTAGTAACAATATATATAACTACTTTGATAGATGTTCTAACACTAACATTGGTACGAGTTAATTCGAGTATTTTTTCACAGATGGCGTTGTTCACCAAATAAAATGACAGAATACGTAGTCAGTAATTTTGTTTTTATAATTTTTTAAACTTGTAATTTTAAAAAATGCTTACCAACTGTATCAGGGTTATTGTCGTCACGATTCTTCTGTTCTGGATTTAGAAGAAGTCTGAGACTTTCCCATTTTAGATTAAGATGTTCGACTCTCCATGTCACCTGAGAAATATGAAAGGAATTCAGTTATTTTTCTTCTTCTTCTTCTTTCTCTTTTTTAATTAATAAGTTTACTATTACGGATATCGTCAATTATTTTAGTAATATTTTTGTCAAAAATAACTAAGTTTTGGTAATTTAAAATTTAGACAGAAGATTTTACTTCTTTAGACAAATGGCATTTATTAAACATTCAATTAACACTTAAGCTTGACAGTAAAACAAAAGCATAGAAATACGTACGTCGGCGGTGGCTTCCGGTATCCTCTCAAGGATAGCGTGTCCTTGCTCTATAAACTTGGCGCGGCGGGTCTCCACTGATAACAACTCAGTCATGCGGGTCTGGAAGTGACAAAAATAAAGTAAAACTTACTTATAATAGGTCGATACAAGTATTAATTAATTGGGTCATTTGTGGCCATCATTTTACAAGCAGTAGTAGAAGTGTGATGGGCATTTTTAGATAATGTTCTTATCTAAAGGCAATTCAATTCAAGGGTTAATTCTTTCATCAATCCAAAGAGAAAAATCATTCTTGAATTGTAACTATTTTTTAACCCTCGATGCAAAAGGGATGTTACAAGTTTGACGTGTGACTGGCGTTCTCTAAACATATGGATCGATTTCGAAGGGTTACTTTATTTGAAAGTTAATTTACTAGCGGTGGTCTGAGCTTGGTAAAAATCGGTTCAGCCGTTTAAGCAAAATCGGTCCAGCCGTTTAACCTTTTGTTTGCCGGGATTAGAAACACAATATAAAACCAATTGTGTCTGGCTTGGATGCGCGTTCCGGCATAGGAGGGGTTAAGAGTAGTTTTAAAATTTAAAAAAATCCTTGTTTATCCATACCATCCTCAGCATCCGACTGGAAAGGTTCTCTGGACTAGAATAGATTTCGTTTTGGACGTGTGTGAGCCACTGGCAGAGTTCGTCGAACTCTGCTTCGAGCTGGCTGAGCGACCACTGGCGGTTGAAGCAGACGGTCGGGTTGAGGAGCCGCGGACCCTGCGTGGTGATGGAGAGGAGCTCGCCGTTGGCTTCCTGGAATTGGGACCAATATATGAGGTTTAATGAGGAACAAAATATGTGGTTCAATGAGGTATGAGGTTCAATCCATCCAAGGCCCCAAGAAATCGAAGTCCACAAATGTCTTAACTTCATACCTATCAACTTGCCTCCCTTCCCAAGGCCACCATTCATTTCTCCTAATCCAACAAGACTTGTCCTATAGTGTTTATCACTGTACGAGATATCCGTACCTTGCAAGAGTCGATGATCTGGTTGTCCATGATGTAGTCGTAGTGGTTCTGCAGCAGAGGCCACAGGTCGTCTACAACGCTGCCCCCGCTCGCGGCGGAGCCCCAGCTGCGGCGCCAGGCCTCGCGACACGGCTCCTTCCTGGATATCAAAGAAGTATAGATAGTTATACCACCTGCAACTTGTTTAAAGTACTGCACCCCGCGGTGTTACCCGCGTTGTACCCGTTCCCGCAGGAGTTTCGGGATAAAATTTATCCCATGTGTTATTCTGATGTGTAACCAATGTTACTGTTAAGTTTCATGCAAATCCGTCCAGTAGTTTTTTGCGTGAAAGAGTAACATACATACATGCATCCATCCTCTATAAGTAGTAGTATCAGTGAATTAGATTCCTTAACACAAGCTTAAAGCTTACTTTGGGTCTTATTAACCGTGTGTGAATTTTTCCAGGTTTATATTTATTTATTTATTATCAAGATAATAAATAAATAAATATAAAAAAAAACCACCATTACCGAAAAAAGCGACTAGGATACTTCATTTCTACCACATTTTTATAATTACATGAAACCGCAAAATAAAAGCTAATGTGTCTGTTTCCATTTAACACAAAACATAATTTTTTACACACAGATTTTATTCAGAAAACGTAATCTTGAGATTAATAAAACTTTTTAGCTTTTAGTTAAGACATTAGCTTCGTATCTAAGCTCGGCGGACATGGCAAATCATGTTAAGTGATTAGTCAAGCTTCAAACAATCAACTATAGTACTCATGGTCAGTCATTCACCTTTGACTAGTAAAGTAAACCTTAACTTGTGGCAAAAGTAACTTTTAAGGGGCTTGAGTAGCGTAAAACAATCAGCATATATTTGGAAATATATAATTCACCAGCTGTGCCCCGCGGTTTCACCCGCAGCGCCCCCGTTCCCGTGGGAATTTTGAGATTTTTATTCCCTATAAACCTCACGGAGCCCGAGACCTTTCCAACGAATGCAAAACCGTGGAAATCGGTCCAACCATTCACGTGATGCCGTGACCAAGGAAAACGGGTTTTATTTATATATATATAGATTTTTGCTAAATATATAATGAACTAAACCTATGATGTAGGATTGTAGTTAAGCAATGGCAGAAGATAAAGCTGGTTTATGAAGTTATCAGGATACTGGAGGATGGACGTTGGTTTGTCTTTCATGATACGACTACGACTATAGGATACTGCCTCCTTGGTATTCTCGTATACTTGCTAACACTTAATCGTGTTTTTATATAACATGCTTTAAGTATTAATGCCTGATTTACTACGTATTTACTTCGCACATAGGGTTTCAGGGGCAATCTTTAGGCCCCCAAAAGTATCTGCCTTTTCTTGGAAACAAATGTGTCCCCTGATAAATCCTCGCCCATTACTCCTCAAGGCAACTCCAAACCACGAGAGCATCTTATATCTCAACTATTTTGCATTCGAATCCCATTTTACTGTTCCATTGGTTTAGTTCTTCTCAGCTTAAAAGGCCTAGAAAAGATATGGCCAATATACCTCTGTAGAGGCACAGAAATAATATAAGCAGGTGTTTCAAGCCTATCGCATTACTATTGAGTTCCAAAAGGGATTCACGGTGTTTGGAGAAGGTAAAGTGTATGCTCGCCTATTTTTGGTGAGACTGTGGTATGGTCGCTTGAGATTATCGCATTACTACTGACTACTGACTACTTCTGACTTTTTTGTAATTAGTTTAAGGTAAATATTTCTGAGTAATAACTTCGAAAGGGTGGGGTTTTAATATGACTAAGTGTATGCTTGCCTCTTTTTGGTGAGACTGTGGTAGGGTCGCTCGAGCATGTCGCAGTGGCCGTTGGCCTGCGCCTGCGCACTGCGCAGCGACGACAGCGAGAAGCTGCTCTTCATCGCCGAGTTCTCGAAGCCTGGAATGATTTGAACAATATTCATTGAGAGTCATGTAATTAAGTCTTCTTCTTCTTCTCGATTCAATGAGCCGAACTTTAATGAATTTAAATTTTGGACGAGAAGTTAGCCACGCTTATGGCGGCGTCCGTGGCCTTGATGAGGTCTACACTTGTGTAATTGATGGAGCATGAAGGTAATTAAATATACTTAAGTATTAGCCTGTAATGTCCCAGTGCTGGGCAAAGGCCTCTCATTTCACTGTAGAAAAGCCATATTTCAATTTAAGTCTGGAAGTATTAAATTTTGTTTTTGGTGCTTAAACTAGGGTATTGATATTCATTCATTCATTCATTCATTCATTCATTCATTCATTCATTCATTCATTCATTCATTTTTGAGTAGGTCAGTGATCCCTGACGTCGGAGTTTACACTTTTTTTCATATGTTATAAAGTCGATTTAATGAAAACAGTCCAGTGTAGTTGGTGTAGTTGTCAATTCACACACTGGCTGTCCAGGTACAAATTTACATACAGGTTACTCCTTCAGTCCCAATAACCTCTTACGTCAAACTCAGACAAATGTAATGTGGACATGGATAAATTTGTAACCTTCAATCCATCCAGTTCGCCGCCATTTATAATAGGTTATTGGGACTTAAATCTAAGATAGAAAATTGGGCCTAGCTTTAAATCCAACAGAGATAGACAAAGGTGTTAAAATCTAGAATTAAACTAAATTAAGTTGGTTAAAAACTTAAATTAAAAGTGTTTACTTACTGGTAGTCATCCTGATAGTTATCTCTGGGTCTTCTAAATGAATCGATTTAACTTGAAATCGATATTAGCGTCCCCTCGAGTTGGTTTGTACTCTCTCTCTCTCTCTCTTTGTACTTTACTTATTGCTCACAATACAAACTTATTGAAAACGTTATTAAAAGTGCTATTGAGACTAGATTCGTTAATAAATAAGTAATAAATAATAATCATGTGCTCATGAATTCGATTTTATTCTCTTATTTTGCTTGGTTTGTTGTCGGTGGTTACATTTTTGCTGTCTGTACATTGTGTACGGGGTGCGGGGTGTCTTTGCCGGCCGATCCTGGAAAAAAAGAAATCATAAGTTTATTATTGTTTTAATAATATATAATAATGTTGTGGTTAACCAATTTAACTTGTTTAATATAATCTGAAAGAGTAAAATAACGTCCCAATCTCATAAGCGTAAGATATAGTGCGGATGCGGGCCGGTTGCGGATCGCGAAACAATGTATGTATTCCTTGAAACAGTGTTACACTGGCGCGCAGAAAAACGTAGTCTTGTGTTTAACTTTACGCCTGTCGATAACTAATTTACATTCAATTTTTACATCATACAATTTAATTTACATGTAACAGATAATAGAGAGTAGAACTATAACCAAAGAATTATATTCCAAAACCCATAGAAGAAATGAGATTCGAATGAAAAATAGTTGAGATATAAGAGGCTCTCGTGGTTTGGAGTTGTCTTGAGAAGTACTTAATGGGCGAGAATTTATCAGGGGACACATTTGTTGCAAAGAAAAGACAGATACTTTTGGGGGCTCCCTAAAGATTGCCCCTGGAAACACTATTGATGTATGTACGAAGTTAATACGTCGTAAATCAGGCCTTAATACTTAAGGACCCGCACGTTATCTGTCACACGAGTCTATGAATTGTTTACCGTAACCTAAACAACACTCTCTAGAAGCAGATATCTCTATTCCAAAACTTGTCTCTAATAGCCATATTACTGCTAAGCCACGTCTAACATCCATACTCAGAGACGTTATTGATTTTGACATGCAATGTATGAAAAATAACGTCAATTAGCTAAGTGTCGATTTAATGAACGACTCTAAGAGCGGCAGTAAAACTCAAAGTTATAACTTTGCAACGCTTCATCACTTTCTAGTAATGAAGATCAATTGTCTAAGCTAAGGGAAGGCACTGCGGTATGGTTCCCAACCTTAGGTACGCGACCCGTAATATAATGGCCCACTGCTGGGAAAAGGTCTGTCATTTCAATGAAGATGTCAGTACAGTGAAGAGGCTTAGGCGTATTCACCACAATCAGTCTACTGCAGGTCTCAAAGGCGAGTCGTGTTTAGTAAAGAATTATGCTTGGCTCGAATTCAAATCGAATTCGGAAGGAAATTGAACCCGGACCTTGGCAGTCGAAAGGACACTAATAAAATCAAAATTGCCATCACTTTTGCTATGAAAACGATACAGGCTTAACTGTTTAGGAAACTTATTAATTGATACGACTCGTTTACAAAAATATTAAAACAACATCCTTCAAAAGTTATAAAATGACAACTGGAACTTAAGTAAGCTCAAAGCTTTGACTGTTAAACTTTTCAAATTGATAAAAGCGAAATGTTAACCTATCTATGTAAAGTTCCCATTTTCTCTCAATAGTGCTTTTTAAGGAAAATGATTTAAAGGTTTTCCACGGGTAGCGTAGCCATAGTAATTTGGCGTTAGGGTTTCTCAAAAAAGGTTGAGAACCCCTGCACTAAGGTATTGGAAAGTGGTAATTTTACATAGTTTCCTACAGATTTGTCGAATCGCACGACAAATCGCTGCGACACGACGCATTTGTCTTGAGGCGTCCAGTGACGTATTTAGAGGTACGTTGAGAGATGCTATTACATTGTTATGTCTTAACCAACGCAGATGCTTCCTCAATAGAGATTTAATGAGTGATTTTGACATGTATGAATAATTATGCCATATTATGTTATCTAACATTATGCGGATGTTATTCCTTCTTCATCGAGTGGATGGTCAACCTGACCAATCCTGGTGTCAGAGTTATTGAGCCACCAAAGGCCTCTGACATGGCTGAAGTAACGACTACTATCCGTAGAAAGTAACCGGGACCGACGGCTTAACGTGCCCTCCGAAACACGGAATCATCTTACTTTTCGAGCAATCAGGTGATTCAGCCTGCAATGCCCTAACCAAACTGAGGAAAGTCTCACAAAGAGCTTTTTGTGAGATATTCCCACCGGGAATCAAACAAGGAACCTCCGGGTCGTGAGCCGGGCGCTTAAACCATGCGGATGTTATAGAAATTGACTGTAGACTGTATGTGTCTTACATTGTCTAGAAATGTTGCCCTCCCTCTGATAAACTAAATACAAGAGTAAAGTATTCCGACATTAAAATGTCACAAACAATTTATCCGTTCAACAAGCCGATATTAATACTATCATATGTACTTTCTAAAGGTACTTAATAGGTTCGACCTCGACGGACAATGCACGATGTCTAGATTATAATTTATTACCTAATCTAGACCAAACTAAAGGTCTAGACCAAATTATGTGCTATTAACCTGTAGCGGTAGACAGTTGGTTCAATCAATGTTGGATGTTATAATATTATAGTTTAACAGCCTTACTGAAAGAGAGTTATCTACAATATAACCGCCTTATACACGTACTTTAACTAAAACACTGTTATCAAGTGTTTTGTCTCTTTCGCTCTTTGGGAAATAGCGTATGTCGGAAAGGGACAAACCATTTGACAGCTAAAGTGCGGTTAATAATCTATACTAAGAGGTAAAATTTGTAAGTTTGTTTGTTTGTATGTTCGAGCTAATCTCGGGAATTATCAGTCCGATTTGAATAATTCTTTTTGCAATAGATAGCCATATTCAACGGGAAGGTTATATGCTCATTTTTCATCCCGAAATTCTCACGGGAACAAGCACAATGCGGGTAAAACCGCGGGGCGCTGCTAGTCGTTTATAAATAAGGCCCTTATTATCTATCTATAGTCGGTTCCGGTGGTTTAGTCGTCAAACCATGTCGAAGATCTTTATGCGGTCTAAAAACTCCTACACTAGGGTTGGGTGCAAACCTACTCGAATTTACTCACTTAACTATTTATCAATAGTATAATTTATTCAACTTTTCATACAATTTGACATTGTATTGTTTTAATGTTATACGCCAGGCTTGTCTTAACTTTGTCCTTAAAATTCAATTGAATCGATAGCACTTAGAGACTAAAGTACGGTTTCCACTGCGAGCGGAACGGACCCATTAATGACTCCGTTTGGCGGCCATTACGTGTTTTTGTTAAGACTGAGGTGTTATGCGTCTATACAAGTCTTGCAGTGGAAACCGGGCTTAATACTTTACTTTTACTTTTCACTTAGACAAATAGACAAACTAAATCAATCATCAAATGTAAATATAATGACAGTTAAAGATGAATGAACCAAAGATAACAGAAGTTATTAATCATAACTGAGAATATTCGGAGGTAAAACAAACAATTACGAAACCAAAGTTTAAAAACTTTCGCCGACAAATTACTGTTGTAAGGAAGTAAGTAAGGACTAAGTTGTGACGTAATAACAGTTTTATGAAAATGTCATCTCTTTCATAGCAGTATAGAGAGAAAGGGATAACGATAGTTTATGTTTAGCATCTGCAATGCTGTTATTTGTATTGTATTACTAACTGCGCCCCGCGGTTTCACCCGGTTTGTACCCGTTCCCGCGGGAATTTCGGGATGAAAAATAGATGATGTCCGATTCTCAGGCCTACCCGATATGTACACAAAATTTCATGAGAATCGGTCGAGCCGTTTCAGAGGAGTTCAATTACGCACCCCGTGACACGAGAATTTTATATATTAGAATTACTATAAATACTTATAATAAAACTAAGTCCCCGGCCGCGTCTGTCTGTCTGTTCGCGATAAACTCGAATACTACTGCACGGATTTTGACGCGGTTTTTTTAATAGACAGAGTGATTCAAGAGGCAGGTATTATTACTTAATATCTTAATTCATTACATTTCCTTCTTTTTAAGTCGGTTACAAACTCTCCCATTTATTTATTTACAAATCAACCGAAATTGTTTACAATCAAACTTAATTTCAATGCCACTATAAAACCACAATGTAAATTGTAAATCCATAGAGAAACGCAATTATTTTCGCAATACAAAATGAAACAAAAAGTAACGACCATGTTTAAAGTAATTACTTATATTGGATATCAATCATATTGTCCTAGAAATGTATTATTTTCGTTTTTGTGATCATTGTGACTAATCTTAAAATTACAATATACATTATTGAATTAAATAACTTTTAAATTTGTGACTTTATTCATTCACTAGCAGCGCTCGCGGTTTTGCCCGCGTTGTACTCATTTCCGTGGGAATTTCAGGATGAAAATTAGCCTATAACCTTCCCGTTGAATGTGGTTGAATGTGGAAATTACAAAAATAATTTTTCAAATCAGACCAGTATTTCCTGAGATTAGCGCGTTTTAACAAACTCTGCAACTTTATAATATTAGTATCGATTTGCGATCACTGACCTTTTAAATTTTTTGTTGGATCTAAAGTTTATTGAAAGGTTTAATTATAATATTTTTTGTAACATGTCATGTAGAAACATATTCAATTTTATTCAATTCATCAAATACAAGAGTATCTCTGATTATAATATTACGCTAGTTTCATTGGCATATTCGGGAGAAAGAGAAAGGGATATAATGTCCTATTTACTATTGAAGTTATAGAGTACAAAGTGATACCTATTAGTCGTATAACTTTTTGAGCGACAATTGACTTTAGTCAGTACATTCTTTTAAAAGAACTATATATTACTATATAAAAGTATAAGTATTTACTATGTCCCACAGCTGGGCAAAGGCCTCTGATCTCACTGTGGCAATATAGTGAGGAGGATTCTTTCGTTAGTTCCAAAATCATCTTCATACAAAAGTGAACCGTCGCGTGCGCCCGTCGCGTGCGGTTACATACAAACGCGCACGCTTAACGCAGTGTTGGCCCTTAAAAACTTTAGATAAACAACGGACTTATGAATCGTTTGATTTTTCTTAACTAACTTCATTAACTCAAAGTTAACAAACTTAATTCAACAAAGATTTGTAGCGAAAGCAAACCGATAGATTAGACGAACAAAAGTAAAAACTAACATAACCCGAAGTTCCCATAATACGTAATTATTGAAACAATGAAATGTTTAATTTAATCCAAAGATTACGTGTCTTTGTTCGAGTGCAGTTCCCATTAAAACACAAGGAGTTAGTTTAAACGGTGTATTAAATACTCGTATATTTAACCGGATATTAAAGTTATCAGATCGTATTCAAATACTTTTCTAAAGATGGGTGAGTGAGATATATCGGACTAACTAAGAATATGAGAAAACATGTAGACGGAAACCATAGATCAAAAATACCCGCGTTAGCCCGTTCCAAAAGGAATTTGGGGATAAAAATTAGCCTTTATCCTTTCACTTAAATGTAGCTATTCAATATAATAAGAATTATTCGAATCTGATAAGTAAATTGGAACTATTTAATCATCACAATGCACTTAATATTTTGCAATAAATACGTACTGAAAGTTTGAAAACGTAAAATTATCATCCCATTCTCTGCATAATAATTACTTTGGATCATATAAAGGCGTTCGCCATTTCATGATAAGTGCTATGTTTTTACTTTTTAAGATTCTAATATAATACCTAATAACCTTCCCCTTGAATATGTCTGCTTAAGATAACCGTATGTATTATTTTAAAGATTAGCGCGACCACGAACAGACTTACAAACAGACAAGGTAGGGAACTTCGTTATACATACGTCTGACATGGAGTTTCTTCTACATTATTTAGCATGCTCTAGTACACAAAATAAAACATGTTTTAGTAAAGACAATGGCTACCAACTAGTATCTTCAGAGAAAGGGAAGAACTTCATACAAGTTGAATAATTAAAAGTGAAATTCATATTATTAATGAAGTAATCACCCGTAAGTACAAGATAACAGTAATAGTTGAGATACTTTTACTTTCAAGGGCTTATTACGAGGTGATGTCATTTAGATAAGGGCTTGGATAGATGGTTGCTAGAGGCATTTCAAAAACAGGTTAGGGGGTACCACGGTGACACAACGACAGCGAATACACCGTTTTCTAAAATACAAAATCGTAGTGTCACCGGAAAATTGTCAATGGTTTGTGCAGTTCATAACCTGTCGACTGTAACCTTACTAATTGGATTAAAAACCAACGGCCATTTACAATCTTCCGTTGACATAATAATATACAGTGCAATTACTACCGTACTACCTTTTACTAGATTCACTACCAGCGTCAATTAAATTAGCAATTAACTAATTGACGTAATTTTACATTCATAAAATATCAAAAATATCTTATTAAAGTCTCATAAGGAATCATTAACGACTCTGATTGTGACAGTTCTTTTTTTCAGAATTCTGAAAATCTATACAAATGTCTAAAAGCTGTAGAGTTAGATTTTTTGGTGGTTGTTTGAACGCACTAATCTCAGAAACTAACAGTCCGATTTGAATAATTATTATTTTATTGGGTGGCCACATTCAACGGGAAGGTAATAGGCAATTTTTTAACCCAAAATTCCCACGAGAACGGAGACAGCACGGATAAACCGTGAAACGCTGCTAGTATACCTAACAAAGCGAAAAGTATGCTTCAACGTAATTTCAATTCAAAGTACGTGATTTTCTTCAACTAATCTACTTGAAACGAGCTCAATAAACCCAGATTAAATAGCATCACAGGACCACAGGCCGGGTGAACCTGTTTCCTTGTCGTGTCGAATCAGATCCCATCAGATCAGAACGGATCACAACTCACGCACAATCACAATACTGTAATTATAGGTGGGAAGGATATTTCGTGTTGTTACTGTGTCATGAGGTACAGGGTGCGGCCATTTTGGATTTAAAAACGATATAAAAATTTAGCTTGAATATTTAAGGTATTGAATTGAATCTAAAGTATTGTAATAACAGGTAATGTTGAAATTAATTGTGTATTCATTCATGTTTAAATATAAGTTATTTTTTATTTAACTTAAGTACATAATTATTATGAGTATACTTTTATGAACTTGTTCTTAAATACTTTTTGTTGGTTTGTAAGGGTTAATCTAAGAAACTACAAATCTGATTTGAATAATTATTTTTGTATGGATACCCACATTCAGCGGGAAGGTTATAGGCTATTTTTCATACAGAAATTCTCACGGGAACGGGCACAGCGCGGGTAAAACCGCGGGGCGGCGCTAGTAAATAATACATCAACAGGTATATCGGTTCAAAATATTCCATTATTTCTACGGCAACAGAAATATGGAAAACTGGGACACGAGACCACAACATTTTCTTTAGACATGATCATACATTTTACATACAATATTCAATTGTTAAGCTTTCACTGAAGCTTCGACAACTAGTAAAGTAGGCAAGTAGAACTTTCAACTCTATACCATAAATCAATTAAGTTTATATTCGATTGAGATAAGACGGTGCTTGAACAGTAATCTTGCGGTTAAATGTTTGGTTATTTCTGATAGTTATCTTAATCGGCGATTTGAAGATAAGTTAATTATACGGGTAATAAAGTTTAAGGGAGTTATCAAATTATTTGATTTTGAGATACAGATTATGAATGGTTAATTGAATTATTGTTGGTAGATAGAATATAAACATACATTCGCTTTCTAAAACAATATATGTACTAGTTATGCAAATAGAGTATGTAATAAACATATTTACTAAGTTAGTTCGAGTAGGTTAGCGGCCAAATGATGTTTTTAGACCGCCTAAAGGCCTCCGACATGGTCTAACAATTGATACAACCGGGGCCGAAAATTTCACGTGTAGCGCTCAGATAGAAATGCCACTATCAGCCACCCATCCAAGTAGGGGTAGAGCTGCACGTTGCTTAACAATCGCAATGAACTAACATCGCTTAGTTATCGTCATCGTCATCGTCATCGCCACGAGCGCTAAGAGTGAAAATCAACCAAATGAATAGTTCTTTAACTATACCTCCTATATTTTATTTATAATTGAGAAACACCCTGTATAACCAATAGGCTCAGAAACACTTGTGAAGCACAACGAATCCTGCCGGCGCAATCACAAAAAGCATCACTTTTTGTCGGAAGGAATGTGACACGCCCTCTAGATGAAATGCATCAACGCATTATATTTATTACCATCCTGTATAACGTTTTATAGACGCATTCTGTAAGATTTAATTCTAAGAAGTCAAAATTAGATAAAACTCAACCCGTTTCGTGTTATCCGTTGGATTATTTTATTTCTTTTTTACGTCTTTTTCTCTTTTTAAATCGTATAAGTCTTATTATCACTTTTAACGTCGTTAGTCAGTTGTTTCGAATAAAATTTAAACGGCGCTTTGATAAGGTGGACACATTTTGTTTTAATTAACATTTTTGAGGGCCCAACAATAAAAAAACCGGCCAAGTGCGAGTCAAAGCGGCAAAAAATCACGTTTGTTGTATGGGAGCCCCATGAATATTTGTTTTATTTAATTTTTAAACAAACAAAACTTTTAGTTTTATTATATTAGACTCTATAGCTTTCTTAAATGATAATGTACTTAACAACTCATAAACAACTTCATTTGATACTAATTTACTTTGACATCTTAATCGTCTTCCCAACAAACTTAACCTTTGACTGAGCTAACATTTAAACAGAACCGTATAAATAACTTGTAAGCACTTTTAAATTGATCGAAATTTCACTTTTTAACTGCCGTTATTTATCTCACGTATTATGATTACTGTATAACATATTACATATTTAACTTGCCCATTACGCAGTAAGTGTGTAGTTACAACTTGTCCTCTTCGCTGTACTGATATCTTCAGTGAGATGAGAGGCCTTTGCCCAGTAGTGGGGCATTATAAGCTCTAGTACTTCTAATACTATTACGTTCTGCGTTGTCGTCTTAAACAACAACTTGTGGAAATACTGTCAAAGACTTACAAGGCTGACTGTCGCAAGACAGACTATCGCAAGACAGACTGTCGCAAGACAGACTGTCGCAAGACAGACTTTCGCAGGACTATAAAAACATTGGCTAGCTGAGGAACAACAATATGTTGGAATATAATTCATGTGGTTCGGTGAACTTTCAAGTACCTTTTAAAAACCAATCTGTAAAACCTAGGATATGAACTACTGTTTCAATAATACCATCAAAATCTGTTCAGTTTTAGCTTTTTTGACAGTGAAGTGAAACGATACATTTATCTGTCAAAAAAGCTGTCAAACGGTCAAACGATACATCCATGAACTTTTGCATTTCTATGTTTTACATAATTCCCATAAATAACCCAAAATCTCTGGGTTCAGAGTATCTAGAAATCTAGAATATTATATCTAAAGTAATATCTGGAGTATACTCTTTAGGGAAGTACCTGAAAGTACATAGTTTTTCAATAACTATTAGTCGGATGTTAAATCTTCAACTCCCGCGCAACACATTAACGTCACGTTTAAATAATGAATCAGTTTTGCTAACGATTGTTAAAATGAGTTAAACAATGTTTAACGACCAATATAAGTGTTATTTAATATGTTTTGCTTAATGAATAAATGTTTTAACTTAATAACTTGGTAATGTATGAAGTATTCAATAATTTATGTACATACCTATACTTATTATTACTTAATTGAATAACAGAAAGTATACTGCGTTTTTGATAAAATATGTACTAATCAGCCGCGCCCCGCGGTTTACCCACGTTGTGCTCGCGGGAATTTCGGGATAAATTGTATCCCACGTGTTATTCTGATGTATAATCTATATTACTGTAAAGTTTCATTCAAATCCGTCCAGTAGTTTTTTCGTGAAAGAGTAACATACATACATATGTACATACATACATACTCACAAATTTTCGCAGTAATAATATTAGTAGGGTGTATGTAATCGATTTTTCAGCCGAAAACGATTCGATGTCGAAGATTTAATATTCAAATCACTACATAGTATACAACAAAGTCCCTGGCCGCGTCTGTCTGTCCACGATAAACTCAAATACCACTGCACGGATTTTGACGCGGTTTTTTTTAATAGATAGAGTGATTACAGAGGAAGGTTTATATGTATAAACATTCCAGAAATTCCCACAGGACCGAGCACAACGCGGGTAAAACCTCGAGGAACTGCTAGTATAGATATATACTAATGTAAATCGACTAATGTTATCGATTTTCCAGCCAAATGTTTCGATGTGGAATGTGGTATATAATCTTTGTTACCTCATACGCCATTGTAGGGTAGATAATCAAAACCCCAAGCCGCAATAAATAATAATTTCCCTAATAAAATTTGAAGTAACAATTAAACTCTTACATAAAAACTTTAATTAACAGAACAGTGAATTGCGTAACTAATTACTGGTAACAATACATATGATATATGTCGTTAATTTTATGTAATTATCGTGATATTTATTGCTTTGATTAGACAATAGCTCGTAGTTGGTGAGTAGATCCCTACATAGTATAAAACAATGTCGCTTTCCGCAGTCTGTCCCTATGTACCTATGCTTAAATCTTCAAAACTACGCAGCGGATTTTGATGCGGTTTTTTTAAATAGATAGAGTGATTCAAGAGGAAGGTTCATATGTATAAAAGTTCTTGAAATTCCCAAGGGAATGGGCATAACGCGGGTAAAACCGCGGGGCGCTGCTAATATACGTATAAATTACGCCGACATGCCATAGCGATGGTGTTATCTAGTATCCACCAACATAATATACTAGCGGCGCCCCGCGGTTTTACCCGCGCTGTGCCCATTCCCGTGGGAATTTCGGGATAAAAAAATAGCCTATAACCTTCCCGTTGAATGTAGTTATCCATTACAAAAAGAATTATTCAAATCGGTTCAGTAGTTTCTGAGATTAGCGCGTTTAAACAAACAAACAAACAAACAAACAAACAAACAAAACAAACTCTTCAGCTTTATAATATTAGTATAGATTAAACGCAGCATAGCAACGTAGTCTATACAAATATTATAAAGAGGTAAAATTTGTAAGTTTGTTTATTTGTTTGTATGTTCGAGTTAATCTCAGGAATTATAAGTCCGATTTGAATCATTCTTTATGTAATAGATATCCACATTCAACGGGAAGGTTATAGGCTATTTTTCATCCCGAAATTCCCACGGGAACGGATACAACGCGGGTAAAATCGCGGGGCGCTGCTAGTATAATATAATATAATGCTATGCAACGTTGCTAGCTCTGGTATAAAGATGTAGCATGATTGAACAACATACATCGCTCCAAACTTTCGCATTTATTATATTAGTAAAGCACATGCAGTGTTTATCACCTTTTCTATAGAAGTACAATTTCATAACCTCACTTTTATTTTCTTTCACAATTCAATGAAAAAATGAAAGTGATAGAAAACTGTTCAAACATACCGCAAAGGGCTACTTGGCGTGGGTTCCAATTTGTGCCGTATATCGAAGGACGGAAGGCATATTTCTCATTACCATAATCTATTCGCGTGAGATAGGTATAATTTTTACTACTAAAGTACAGTTGAGTTCATATAATTCGTATCATTTTTAATAACATTATTTTTTTTTATACTTTTACTATGTTGCCGACTTTTAAGAAGCATTTATTGGACAATCAGATAGTTTTAAATCCAGCAGGTCAATGTTTCTGCCTACAATCTAAATGCGATAAAATCTAGTGTAGGTATATGAAGTCAAGGAAGATTTTCCCTGTCCAACAAAATGTACGGATGCGACTCCACTAATCGGGGAAAATAACGTAAGCGCGGTCTAAAAAAATCAACACTAGCGCCATCTATTGCATTGCGAGTGGAACTACCACGCGGAACAGCTAGTTTTATAAAAATCTATACACACATATCAGATTTCGGCACCCCTAAAAAATTACAAACACGTTAAAAATCCGGAATCAATCCAAAAAGTGAGGACGGCATCTTACTAATATTTGTGCCTATTTATTTGCATTTCACTGTACTTAGGGTCACGCTATGCATGAATGAAATAGGAAAGGGAGTATTGTTTTCATGTCAGGTGGTTATCGAGGCTTATTGATGTTCAAACATATTCAATTATGAATGGACTCCCCGCCATTTTGAAAATAAATAGTAACCATTATTAGCTAATGTTGAAGTGTTGTTTGAACTGAAGAATGCTATTTAGTTATGTAAGAATGTGATTGGAATGTTTGTTTAGTGAATTATGAATATTGATTATTGTACAATTGTTTCTATAAATCCGAAAGTTTCGATGTAGGTATTGATGATGGTTGTATGATCTTCTTTCACACAAAATCAATCAGATCTGAATGAGATAGGTTAGAGACCGGAATAACACATATGCTATACTTTTTATCCCGAAATCCCACGGGAACGGGTATCTCTGGACTACAAAACGTGTTGACAAAATATCTTTGTATATTCAAAAGGCGTTACTTTTTAACACTAAATTCTCAAAAAACATCGAAAATAAAACAGCAGAGCCTTAATAGCTTAACATAATAATAATTTTCAAAACTAATACTTTATGTTATAGGTAAATTCTCTATTTTCTATGACATAAATAACTCTAATAACTCCAATTTACATGGCATTCTACATAAATCACTAATAGATATAATTTCCAAGCGAATTAAAACTAACCGTACCACAGATAACATGAAATATTTATTGTTTACAGCGAGTAGCCTCAAACTGCTCTGAAACACGCGAACGTTTAACTAGATTTAACTGGGACACAGGTTCAGTAGTAGTTAGTTCTAGAAATTGTAGTTTCATTGATAGTTCCAGTCTATTTCTTCTATAGTTTTCTAAAAAGTAAACTATAAGCCGATAATGCCCCACTGCTGACAAAGGCCTCTCATCTCACTGAAGATCAGTACAGTGAAGTGGTACAGTGGAGTGAAGGTGTAATCGTAATCACCTCGCTTACCTAATGCGGGTTGGTGCTCTCAAACCCGATCCATGTTTGAAAAATAATACCACTTATAACCTAACAGTACCCCGCGGTTTTACCCGCGTTTTACTTGTTCCCGTGGGAATTTCGACATGCAAATTAGTCACAAACCTTCCTCTTGAATCTCTGTATGTCGGTGGACCACCCTAATCACTAAATTACGATGTAAGCTATCCTATCCTTCAAGTCGGGCCAAATTGCATACGGTGTGCAAATCAAATTTAAAGTCGGTTCAGTAGTTTAGGAGTCCATCGCGGATAAACAACGTGAGTGAGACGTATTTTTCATACCTAGCAGCGCCTCGCGGTTTTACCCGCGTCGCGCCCGTTCCCGTGGGAATTTCGAGATTTTTTATACATATAAACCTTTCTCTTGAATCATTTTAAAAAAAACTGCGTCAAAATCCGTTGCGTAGTTTTAAAGATCTAAGCATACATAGGGACAGACAGACAGCGGAAAGCGACTTTGTTTTATACTATGTAGTGACGATTAACTGAGTACCCATGTGTATTCATCATATTTACCCAAAACAACCTTGTAAGAAAGTGGCAGAACACAATAGACGTTTGTCGTTGTATTTATACAACACACGTAACGAACTGTTCACATACAGTATATCAAAGACAAAGGCCTATTTGAGTTGCGAAGAATTTGTTAATGTATTAAAATTCGCGTCTCGCACCATCTTGTTAGTCATGCGAACGCATTCCGAATCGGTATTCTTAGGCAATTCACTATTGTAGTGATTACATATAGCAAAGTTGGCCATTGACCACTATGTATCGGTAGTGCTTACAAGCCACGAGAGCGACAAGTGACTTTTTGGAAAAAAATACGGATTTAGTACATTGATTCTAACATGATCATTTTGTGTCTTTTATTTTCAAAAAATCGATAATCATCGCCGCTCGCCTGTATCGTGGCACTCCCACTAGCCGAAGAAACTTTTCTACCATACTATATCCATCGTGCATGCAAATATCACATGTAATAGCTGTATATATGTATGTATATTGCTATATATCGCTTTATATGCCTTCCTTCCTCCTCACTGTACTTATATCTTCAGTGAGATGAGAGACCTTTGCTCAGTGGGACATTACAAGCTACTACTGAATACTTTATGCCATGATTTTAATAATCGAAAACCGTAGCGGACATATTTAACGCCACATTAAACTAAACATTAACTAATGCCTAATATTAGTAGTATTAACTCAGTCATCCATAAACCTAGTTAGTAAAGGCTAAAACACTAGACGGTGAATCATGCTGACCAGTTACATAAACTAACGGTGTGACTGTCGGTCTTTCAATAAACTTGTTGGTCCTAACTTTAACTTGTATGTACCAGTCACATATAATTATGTTGAATATCCTCTTAGTTTATATCGCAACTAGCAGCGCCCCGCGGTTTTACCCGCGTTGTGCCCATTCCCGTGGTAATTTCAACAAGCTTTATCAAGTTAATATGGTAAGTAAGATCAGGTTGGCCACAGTAGGTTAGTAGTCAGTTTCCAGTCATATATTTTTGATTAAGCAGAATTAAATCTTCCCCTTTTTAACATCAGTATTAGTATAATTATATAAAACGAGCTGTGCCCCACGGTTTCACCCGCAGCACACTTGTTCAAGTAAGAATTTCAGAATTTTTAATACTTATTACCCTATTCCTGACAAGATCAATAAAATAAAATAATAATCATTAAAATCGGTCCAGCCGTTATCTAGGAATAAATGGTGTAACTAACACGACTTTCTTTTATATATTATACCAGCTGTGCCCTGCTGTTTCACCCGCATTTTTGCCTCACTGCTTACCTTTTAAACCTTCCCTGGATTACGACAAATATTTCAAGACCAAAAGTAGCCAAATCGGTTCAGCCGTTCTCGAGTTTTAAGCAGACTAACGAACAGCAATTCATTTTTATTATATAGATAGATTAATACTTATAAAACTTATATTATAATACTTATAATTTTAATTGTACTATATTTACAATACTGAAGCCTAACCACTTGTGTCGGAGTATTTAGACCACCGAAAGCCCTCCGACATCTAACGATTGCAACAACCGGTGTAAGTAAACGGTGCGCCACAAATATTCTATTAAGCAAACGGCCAGACATCGATCTAGTTAATAATGAAGGAGGTATCTCGATCACGGTTCGTTTTGAAAACGTGTACAGAATATATAGTGGTGTTAGGACATACCTAGTCGTAAATAAGTTTACTGGCGCCGCAAATTCCTTGACGAAATGTCTGTGTAAAACTTAGCGTAACACGTAACATTGCAGGCTGAATCACCTGATTGCCCGAAAAGTAAGATGATTCCGTGCTTCGGAGGGCACGTTAAGCCGTCGGTCCCGGTTACTTTCTACGGATAGTAGTCGTTACATGAGCCATGTCAGAGGCCTTTGGCGGCTCTATAACTCTGACACCAGGATTGGTCAGGTTGACCATCCACTCGATAAGAAGAAGAGGCGTAACCCGGTAGAGGAGAAGGAATTTTTAAGTAAGTTCGAGTAGGGCCAATCCTGGTGTCGGAGTTTTTAGACCGCCTAAAGGCCATGGACATGGTATTGAAGCAACCGGGACCGACAATTTTACGTGTCCTCCGAAGCACGGTAGCGCTCTGATAGATAAAAATATGTTAATAAGGATATGCTTTGATTAGGTATGGTCTTACTTAGAAGTGACTTAAATAAAAAATAATACAGAATAATATTCTAACTAGCTAAATATGTTATTTATTTGTTGAAATATCCTGTGAAACATGGATATATTGTGCAGTTACACTTTTTAAGCTATTGCATAGCTTCTATCGCGAGCCTTGAGCGCGGGGACCGAATCTAGAAATTCCGTAACGAAAACACCTCATGCTCCTCAAACATTGCCTAGGTATATGCCCAGAACACAACGTTAGCGCGATGCAGACATTTAGCACACTAACGCCATCTAGTGATATAAAAAATAACTATGCAATAGCTTTACCGCGGCAGTCCCCGAGTGCCACACGTCTTTTTTTTAATACACTTTGGAAATAGTATATTCACATTTGTCGGAATGTGTGTTATTTTTCAATGATAAGTGAGGTTTGTTGCAATTTAAATCACACTTTAAATAAATATCCTACAAATATAATAAATGCGAAAGTTTGTGAGGATGTATGTATGTATGTTTGTTGCTCTTTCACGCAAAAACTTCTGAACGGATTTAGATGAAACTTTACAGTAATATAGGTTATACATAAGAATAACACATGGGATACATTTTATCCCGAAATTCTCGCGGGAACCGGTACAACGCGGGTAGCACCGCGAAGCGCGGCTAGTAATTAATATTATTCTAAGTATAAATGCGTTACGAAGAGAAACAACGAATTGAATTCTTGTGTCTATCTCTTAAAATACAGTTTCAAATATAACCGTAACATTAGGCAGTTAGTTTAAGTTGCTACCTAACCTCCAAAAAACTTCATTAGCATAACTATAGATTCAAATCAATTGATAAACCAAATAAACAAACACGTGTCTGTTCTATGAATAGACAATTTCATATCACGTTTATTAATTTGCTCAGAACTGCACGGCCATAACCTACAACTACCTCTAACTATTCTATTTTGACGTCGGTTAAACATCAAATAAACGCATATCTCTTTTCAAAGAGTAACAAGTAGTTTTTCCTACAAACCAGGTTAGTTGACATGTCAGTGTCATATATCATGATGCTCGTTTGTTTGTCAGTACATGCGCCCAGTGTATGCGTGAACACAAAAGACACTTGATATTAATGCTGACGAAGTCACTCAGTAGAAACATAATGACAAGAGTTTCTAGAGCGAATAACTGTATATAAAGTAGACATATCTATTACTATAAAATATATAATGCTTTGAATTTAATGGGAATTTATAATCACTACATAATATAAAATATATTTGTCTGTTTGTTTGTTTGTCTGTATGCTTAAATCTTTAAAATTACGCAACGGATTTTGATGCGGTTTTTTGTAATAGGTAGAGTGATTCAAGAGGAAGGTTTTTATGTAAAAAATTCCCGAAATTCCCACGGGAACGGGCACAACGCGGGTAAAACCGCGGGGCGCTGTTAGTTTTGTAATAAATACTCGTCTAGGACAAACGATATGGACGATTAGAATGAAACTTACAAGTAGATAATGAATATCTTTTCTTACTTTAAAATACAGGGTTTTGCCCTACAGTGGGTGAACAATACAAGCTCATAATAATAAGTTTATCAAACAAGTAATATAAATAACAATGTATGTTTATAAAAGCAATGAAAAAGTAAAGTAAAGTATTAGCCTGTAATGTCACGCTAGGCAAAGGCATTTTACTGAAGATATCAGTACAGTGAGGAGGATCAGGCGAAAAAAAAGAAATTAATGAGAAGATAAACGTAATTTAATAAGATCTTTAATCGCCCTACAAGTATTGTTTCACCCGCATTCAACTGAATTGGTTGGCATTTTTCTCTGTTTTTTACCTTTCCTAGAGTTCCAGAGCTATACGTGTATAAACAAAAGGCCGTGTCGGAGGCCTTGAGGCGGTCTAACCTACTCGAACTTACTTAAAAGTAAAACATAGATACTGAAACAGGTAATAAGAATTCCATAAAACTTTAACTATTACATCAAGACTTTGTATTATTTTAAGTTCAAAGCACAACGTCGACATTGAACAACCTGTATCGACCCTCGCCCGCAGTATCATTACTAAATAACGTCAGAATTACAAATGAACATGAAACATTCAAAAGATCCAATGTTTCAGCGAAGAACGGAACGTGAGCGGCCATCTTGTTTTTCTGTGGAATAAAAAATTCAAAATACCGCGAAATAGTACTTCTAGGTTATTTATGTTCAGTGGAGAATTTTTCTAAGGAAAAATTCACAAGAGAGAATTTGGATAAAAGCTTCTTGGTAGTTTTAAAGGTTCAATGTTAGTTAAAATGTATGATTTTAATATCAACTAATCATCAAGAACGTAGATATAAATACTTCCTTTCTAATAACACTGGATGCGTCCTATTGATGTGAATATAGCATATATATATACTGTCGAATAGTGAAACCTCCTCTTTTAAAGTTGGTTAAAAAAACATATCATCTAGGTAGCTTCCAAGCGTTTTCTGGGCCAAAATTGCCCAATCCCTGTAGAGATTGTCTAGATGGTCACGCCTTCTATTCCGGGGTGTACCTCTTTGCCTCACTCCCTCAGGCATCCAATAAATAATAAACTAACGCAATAAAGAAAACCTTCTTAAACAAAAAACTTCCAATTCACACGCAATAAAATCAGATATTTTATTTATTACTTACTAAAAAACTAATTATTGATGAAAGTGCGAACATGTATTGAAACAATAACAAAGATGCTATTTTGATCCAGTTCCCATGATTGTAATGATTCCGGGTGAACGAATTAGGTATGTATCACAGTAGGAAAGTTATAGAAAGGCGTGATTCTGATTTGTGACTAAGACGCCATGTTCTTTAATGAACCCGAGACTCATCAAGCATGATGTATGACACATCCATTAGTTCATATGAAGTTTCATATTTTTATTGTTAATTCGAAGTTTACTTTTACTAGTTAAGGCTAGGATACCCCAGCCATTTCGACATTTGAGGGGGTGAAGCAGGCGGTGAAGCCGGGGAGGAATAGTACGCGCAGCGGCCGTCGCGGCGGCGCGGCGCTGACGTCACTCTATGAGATACGGGGCCCGCGTGCGGTCGTTTTGTAACAGAAGATTGCGAAGCGCTTAATTATCTAATTCACATAATAAAAATCAGTAGTAGATATTGAATTGGGTAGAATAGTCATCACATTTATAAAATAGATTCCAACAATCAACATTTTATCGCATTTTGTATTTATCTAAATTACGTACATATCCTATCCTACTAATATTATAAATGCGAAAGTTTGTGAGAATGGATGTATGTATGGATGGATGTATGGATGTATGTATGTTTGTTGCTCTTTCACGCAAAAACTACTGAACAGGTTATACATCAGAATAACATATAAGCTACAATTTATAATGACTTTGTGTAATTTTGGTCGTAATAAATAAGTATTTGTAAAGCAAGTCGGAGAAAAATCACCACCGTACTGGTTTGAAACATGTGACATGGTCGCCATGCGACGGCCTCCGTATGAGCACGAAGCATCGCCGAGTAGTTCCGATATACGTATGTCTTATATTTTAGTCGTTAATTTCAACGTGTGACGTGTCGTTACGATAGCATAACATTGCAATTAGTGAATGAAACCTAAGTACAGGAAGAATCATTTTGCTTATCTCGAAGGCCGCGGGTTCGAATCCGAACATTACGATTCATTTTTATTTTCTCACATTAGTTTATCAAAACTCTTTTTCATTTGAGGTTGTGTAAAGTACCTTAATATCTTAGAAAAAATCTTAAAAAATATGCTGTATAAAATAAATTAACAAAATCGAAACACCTAGGTATTTTTCGTTTAATTAATTTACCACTTTATCTATTGACTACTTTTGGAAATAAACCGTCTTATAAAATTTTATCCTACTAACCTACTAATCCTACTTCCTACTTCCTACTAATATTATAAATGCGAATGTTTGTGAGGATGGATGTATGGATGGAAAAAAATCTGCCCTCTAAGAGCTATCTTGGCGTGCGCTGCCTAAACTATTGGAGTTACACAAAGATGATGTACTAGTTTGTCTTTCGCATTAAGTCAGTGGTCGGCAACCTTTTGACAGGTAGCCAAATAAAGTAAGGCGGGCCGCTTTTGTGACATAGGGGTATATGCGGAACCAAGGGAGTGCTACAATACGCAGGTGGGAGTGTGCTACGACGCGGAGGTGGCTATGATGCGGAGGTAGGAGTGTGTTACGATGCGGAGGTGGGAGTGTGTAACGATGCGGAGGTGGCAACGATGCGGAGGTGGCTACTATGCGGAGGTGGCTATGATGCGGAGGTGGCTACGATGCGGAGGTGGGAGTGTGCTATGATGTGTGAAGGTGGGAGTGAGCGACGATGCGGAGGTAGGAGTGCGCTACGATGTGGAGGCGGAAGTGTGAAGAATATTAGACACATAATGTCGTTGACCAAATGATAGTTTGTTGCTAATGGTGGTTCTACCTACTATGTTTACTTCTTTAAGATATTTTTATATTGCCACAAGTGACGGCAAGTGACGTGTACGTGCGGGCGAGCAAGTAGTAACTAAAATAGAATAGTAAATTAAAGGAACTTGGGATACTATGGAGCCTGGCCCAATGCACAACAGTGGCATGACTTATTTACAAGCCACTCTTTGACGGTCATATCGAAATCGACGGCCAACTCGGTGTTATGGCTACCGAAGAATAGAGTTGGGCTATGTTATGGACCATAACCGTGTTGCTCAACAGTGACATGACCCATGTCATTTGAAAGCAAAAGGCGCCTCTTTTTGCTTCGGTTTAATAAAAAAATGTTTTAAACCATATACATATCACCAAACTTAATGTGGCAGACTAAATTCCATGCGAGCGAAGCCGCGGGCAAAAGCTAGTGTTTTATAATAACCTATTTTGAAAAAAGTTTATTTTTATTATAATGTCACAATAATCACATTTAAGGCGGCCCTTAAACGATCAATTATATTGCGCAATATTGAATGTTGTGCAATATAATTGACCGTCTAGGGCTAATATTGAAGACTGCGCAATGATTGAACGAAAGTTTGAGCGAGTTTAATTTTTATTGTACAATATTTAATATTGAACAATATTGCTTCGTGTAGGGTCAGTATTGCGCAATATTTGACATGTTGCTCGGGATCAAACTATCCTCCGACTGAACAAGAAAACATTGCACAATTTTCTTATTGTGCAATATAATCGGCCGTTTGGATCCAAACGCAATTCAATCTTATTGCACAATTAAATATATTGTACAATGTTATTGTAGGTCTAGGGGCCGCCTTAGCAATAAAATATAGAAAAAAAAGACGTATGGCACTCGGGGACTGCCGCGGTAAAGCTATTGCATAGTTATTTTTTCTATCACTAGATAGCGTTAGTGGGGAGCGTTAGGTTTTTTTTCTATCACTAGATGGCGTTAGTGGGGACCGTGGGTTTTTTGCGCGAGGTTTTTTCGTTACGGAATTTCTGGATTCGGTCCCCGCGCTCAAGGCCCGCGATAGAAGCTATGCAATAGCTTAAAATATAGAATAAAACAATAAGATCTCAATGAGAAAACACTATGAAGTTTCGTAGCACTGGAATGAAAAAGCGACACACGTCCGACTAGCACGGCGCCTCAGCGCATACTGTCACTCTGGGTAGAAAAGAGCGAGAAACACTACGACGCGAAAATGGTAATGGCGACTCATTCGCAAGAATCTACCACTTTTCGTTGGAAATTTATTTTAATTACAAATATAATATTGAAACAAAAATTTTACTCCAACAGTCCTGAGTCATAGTTTATTTTACATCACTCAAATTAATTTTAGAAATATGCGTTTGAAATTGTTTAACAAACTAAGTGTTTAAAATTCACAAAGTAAGGTATAAAAGACCCAACTTTGTGATTATTTTCTATCGAGGAAATGAATAGTCAACGTGTTTCGGAAACAGTAGTCTCATTAAACATATGATCAAGATTAAAAACAAACAAAAATTGTTCTTGTAACGTTAAGACTTTTGGCTAAAAAATTGTTTAAAGTAGCCCGTTTTAGGAACTCATAGGCCCTTAAGGTGTTGGTCCACGTTGTTTCATTGTAAAACCGGCGGCCTTTCGGCGGGCTAAAGTCTTTGATACGTTTGATTATTCGAGCTTACTTAAGCAGACCAGAAGCAGACAACACGTTTTCAAAAGTTTAAATTTAACACAAATAAGTTTTTATTTCAGTTTTTAGTAACCGCAAAAAATACATCAGATCGAAATGTTAAAAGAACTATGTTTTTTAGTATGTGACAGATTTAGGTAACCTAACCTAACCTAACCTAACAAAAAAAACCTAGAATTAACAAACAACATTATCCAACAAACCTAATTAAACCTGCTTATCGCTACAATACCGATTGCATCGATTTTAATTGCCCTCTCGAATCGATACTACACCGAGTTCAATTACAGTTGTTCTCGATCTAGGTCCCTCGATTACGACTGGGTTACCTAACAGTTCCATCTCAACATTACCTCACCGATGAAGGTCGTATACTGACATTCTTTTGTGGCTAAATAAGATGTTGTTTGGGTTTTAATACGTTTTGCAAATCTTAACTAATATTATAAAGAGGAAAACTTTGTTTGTTTGGTTGTAATGAATAGACTCAAAAACTACTAGACCGTTTTTAAAAATTCTTTCACCATTCGAAAGCTACATTATCCACGAGCAACATACGCTATTTTTCATCCCGAAATTCCCACAGGAAGGGACACAACGTGGGTAAAACCGCGGGGCGCTGCTAGTCCTAACTAATATTATAAATGCGAAAGTAACTCTGTCTGTCTGTTACGCTTTCACGCCAAAATTACTGAACCGATTTGAATGAAATTTGGTACACAGTTAGTCCAGAGCCTGAGAAAGGACATAGGCTACTTTTTAACGCGAAATTCCTGTGGGAACGGGTACTACGCAGGTGATACCGGGGGGCGCTGCTAGTATTAAATAATACGGGCCTTATTCACGCTTGTAACAGCATTTTGGTTATTAAATGGCTTGTCTCTTTCCGAGAAACGCTTTTTTAAAGTCGGTTAATAAAGTACAGCTTGACTTCACTATACTTAACTTACATATAGATCAATACCCAGTGTACATACCTATGTATAACTGTTCATGTATGTGCAAAAGCTACAACATTTGAAATATTGCATCCGGAATAGCGAAGACAAGCGTTCGTGGCATAGCTTGAATGATAGCGATGCATTCTAGTAGAGCTAAGTCTAATGCCTGTGTTATGTTAGAGCTAGCTGCATCGCCGGGATACTTCCATCCCGATAATAGCTAAACCACGTCTACCGTAGTGCTAGTGGCATAGTTTAACTTGTGGTTTTACTCAACAACCCTTTTAAAGTAAAGCATTGTGATTGTAAAGAAATGTTATCGAGGTTTTATCATTAGAGGCCATATTAATAAGCAGTTTAGCTATCAAGTGATTTGTCACTTTCTGACTTACGCAATTTTCCGAAGAGCAAAAGAAACAAAACACAGAGTAACAGTGTTTTAGTTATACCACGCTTATACATAAGGCCTATGTCTAAAAAAGAAAGTATTACCATGTATTGTCCCACAGCTGGGCACAGCTGGGCCTCTACTCTTTGTTAAATAAAGATTACGGCTTTCGACAACGGTGTACAGTCGGCCAAGAAAGTGGTCTACCACTTTTGACAAAAGTTTCTGCGAGATGTAACGATCGCTAAGGTTGACTTTTCTATGCACAATTATGTTATGACGTTTTGTCTGTTATCTGAGATGCCTGACATTTGACATCATTGGGTGACTTAGTTGGACCTCTATTATTAAATGAAAATTGACCTTGTTGTTTCATGACGTTCAAATGAATCTCAACCGTAGGGTGGTAGACCACATTTTTGGCTGACTGTACTAGATAACTTTCTAGACCTTAATTTTCCTCCTTAGTAATTTGAATACTAATGACTTAACTACTAATAACACTTATCTATAAGATCTTACAAAATACACTATACTCAATATATGAGTTATTTTACAAACACTTTAATTATAGTAATTAAGTAGAAAATTGGAAGCGAAAAATAATTACTCAATAATCAGCAGAGACAGTTGTTAGATGAATATATTACCTGTAACAAGAATAAAACATTATTAAAAACGAATAAATAGTTACTTACATGCTACCTCATTCCTCAGTGACCTTGTTTCCTGTTTCAACAGACGTTTTGAAAAATTGCAAGCTGATCAACATATGAGTAAAGATAAGAGTGACATGATAATTTTTTTCTCTTAAAAACTATAAAACTGATTTGGATGAAACTTTGCAGTAATATAGGTTATAATTCAGAATAACACATGGGATACAATTTACCCCGACATTCCTGTAGGAACAGGTACAACGCGGGTAAATCTCGAAACTCTCGATCTCGTGTTACCAGCGTTGTTGAGTTTCGGGAAAAAATTATCCCATATGTTATTCTGATGTATAACCTATATTACTGTAAAGTTTCATCCACATCCATCCAGTAGTTTTTTCGTGAAAGCGTAACAAACATACATACATCCATATATCCTCACAAACTTTCGCATTTATAATATTAATCGGAGGGGAAGTAAGGTTTTGAAACATATAGAGAGAAATTAAGACACATTTCAAACTAAATATAATTGCTCTTACAAGTAGCCAAGAAGTTTCTTCGAACTCTGACCGAACAAATTAAATAACCTGACACATACGAGTACAACCAGAAAAAAAGTGAAATACTATGATTGATTCACCAAGACGCATCTAATATGGCATTTTACATATTACACATCCGCTCACTTTCTAAGTTAAGAGGTAATTTATCAAACATTCATTATCGCCTAACGATGAGGAGGTGTATAAATAAAAGATTTGATTCGAGAACATTATGTCTAGTTCATAATATTTACGGGTAATAGACTTAGACATCGTTAACGAATCACTAGATTAATTATTTGTTATAGTTGTCTTGTCACACTTTGCTTATATTTCCTAATAAAAATAAAACATTTATTGCGCATTTAGTAAAAGCATTAGTCTGCAATGTCACACTAATGGCAAAAACTGATCTCATCTCACTGAAGATATCAGTACAGTGAGGATCAAGCATAATCACCACGCTTGCCAAATTCGTGTTGGTGATCTCAAAGCCATGTTTGAAAAGTAGGAAACACGTTTCCGCTCGACCCGGGAATCGAACCTCAGTCTTAGCAGGCGACCACTAGACCACCGAGCCGTTACTTATTCATAGTTATAAAAAATAATAACGCTAACTCCATTTTGTTTAAGAACTAGCCGCTGTAGGCAAGCCGACGTATTACATAATAAATACGAAAGTAATTCTGTCAGTTTTGACTGATCAACTATGTCGATTAGTCTAGTCTATGGATGTAATTGATTACCCGAAGCGAGACATCACTAAACTAGTAATTATTTGGAAAATCGACCGTTTTTGTTTGCATTTTTCACAAACTAAAATTATAAAACCTTAGAAAATAGAAAATAAAATCTTAGAAACTACTAACCTACTCGTAATTTGAATAAATTTGTTTGTAGCAGATAGCTACATTCAAAGGGAAGGTTTTAGGCTAATTTTGATCCCGGAATTCCCACAGGAACGGGCACAACGTGGGTAAAACCGCGGGGCGCCACTAGTTCATAATTGTTTGTTTGTTTTTTGCATATTCTTAGCTACCAAACTGACCGTGTTGTAACCACAAAAACCTTCCTCCATGCGTCATATTTCCGCAGAACATTAAAATGTTTTATCAAACGCTACCGCATGCAGACGGTGTTCAAATGATTTCACATTTAATTAGTTCTGGCCTCAGGCGAACTAACTGAGCTAATTATGGGGGAAGTGTTTCTTGAAAAATGGAGTTTCGTCTTTTTGGTATTATATAGGTATGTACCTATTAATATGTACAAGGGCCTTATTCATATACGCTTATTAATAGCACTTTAGCTATCAAATGGTTGGTCCCTTTCCGACATACGCTATTTGCCATAGAGCGAAAGAGACAAAATACTTTAAAACACTGTTTTAGTTAAATATCGTTTATGAATACGGCGGTAAGTATTTAAATATAGCGCGTTACATGGTAATAAGTATGTGTACGTATAATAAGAATTGCATATTTTAGGGGCCGTTTCATTGGACGCGGAGCGGAGCTGTGCTGAGCTCAATCGACCAATGACAATGTCCGAATCTTTTCGTAGTGCGTTTTGATTGGTTGACGGAGCTCAGCGTAGTACAAGTTGAGCTATACTTTATCATTCTTTTTGGACTATTGGGATGTTACCTCTCTTAAACATATTTGGGACAAATCTATATAGCGTATGTGCGTTATTTAACATCTTACGGGGATGCCACGGTGCAGAGACGGCGATGGCATATAAGCAGGTTTTTGGAAATGTAACATTAACTCTTACTCAAAACAATAACCAATGCGTTTTTTAATGTGATTAAAATTATTTTACTTTATTCAATTAACCACAATTGACCAACACAACCAGCAATTAATACCTCAAAAAAACTCCAAAAGTGTTACACTTCTCTTTAAACATGGTTACGATTAACGTTTAAAGATTTCTTAAAGAAACAAGTTTGAAACGGAAGTGCAGTTAGTAAAGAGATCCGTAATTAGTTCAAATTATTGAAAGTGAACAAAGTTACAAAGGATAATAAACTTTATTGCTTTGTAATTAACATTATAATTACGTAACCGATGATGTAGCGGCACGTGTGGTTACCGATAAACGATAAAATGACAATTAAAAATTGAAATTAAATATTATGAAACTCCTGACTGATATTTTTCATTGAATAACACGTTCAAAGTATCGATCGAGTCATTTAAAACCAATTAAATTGTCGGTTCCGGCTGTTATCTTTATAATAATCGATAGACCATGTCGGAGACCTTTAGGCGGTCTAAAAACTCAGACACCAGAATTGGTCACTACCCTACTCGAACTCACTTACTTTCTTTATTACTTTAAACCAAAAACAATTAAATCAAAATAGATTTATCCAACTGATGCGATTGGTTTTAGGTTACTATCATTTTATCGAAACTCTACCAAACACAATTCACCGATACCCCATTTTACCGACAAATTATTTTCCCGAAGGCTTATTTAAGTAACCGAAGTAATAGTTATCGAAGTTTACGAAGTTAACGATTCACCGAAAAAAATACTTTTCACCGACAAGTTTTATTTTCATAAGTCTATCATGTTTGTAGGAGTATTTCATTAATACCTACCGCCAATAAAATAATTTTGTATCCCTAATACATAGTTTTATTTATTTTTACTCCAGTGATGTAAAACCTCTAGTTAATATCGTCCTCGCTTGGAATCCCTACACGTAATACATGTAATGTTCAGTTCAAGGCAATCGTTACGTTAGCTAGCACCTCTATAAGTTAACATACGAGATACTCATTTGTTTATTTACGTTATTATATAAACTACCTAACATCGCCCCGCGGTTTAACCCGCGTTGTACCCGTCCTTGTAGGAATTTCGGGATAAAAATTAGCCTTTAACCTTCTTCTTGAATGTGGCTATCATATACAAAAATAATTTTCTAAATCGGTTAAATAGTTTCGAAGATATGACTAAATTTCGAATTATAAACTAACAAACGTTACATCTTAATATTATTCAATTCGTTGTATTTGTATGCCAGATTAGGGTCAAGGATTAGTCAATAAAAGACAGATTTAAAAACATATTTACGGCTTATTGTGTACCCACAAAATACAGAACCATACTTTATTTATTTTTAAGTAGCTGCGTCCTGCGGTTTTACCCACATTGAATCAGTTTAAGTGCACATTTAAACTTATTCTGGATTTTCTAGATTTGTATCTAAATCGGTTCAGCCGTTCCAGTTATAGCTTGACTAACGAACAGCGATTATTTTTTTTATAGGTACCAATGGTTTATTCGAATTGTAGCCGTTCCCGTGGGAAATTCGGAATAAAAATCCCAGCCTTTAACCTTTTCCTTAAACGTGGCTATCCTATACAAAAATAACTATTCAACTGGTAGTTTTAGACAGAACCAAACACTTCTTCAGCTTAACTATATTAATACAAATATACGAGTAGATAGTACCGATGGAAGATTAAATCGCCCAATGACATCATCAAAATAAAACGCCACATAATCAGCTGTTAACCAAAAGGTTAAGCCGTTGGATTGGACAAGACCTCAATGGTCACTTATCAATTGATATAACAGGTGTATTTGCCCACCTTAGGGCATGTGTAAGTGAAAGCTCACTTATAGAGCTTATTCTGTTAAGTTAGATTGGATTACTTAATCTAATGATTGCCACCCGCTATAGTAAGTGATTTAAGTAAAAAATTAGCCAGTAATGTACTACTGCTGGACAAAGGTTTCTCGTCTCACTGAAGATATTAATACATTGAGGAGGATAGTAGATACTAGTGAGTTTTAATGCTTCGAATGAGGACTTTAGTCTGCGATGAAAAGGCCTCGCATCCCTTCTGCAGAGTTCAGTAGTGAGTTAAAAATTAATTAATGATTTCGCAATATGAATGTCGATTTTGAAAAAGGAATTCCGCAAGCTCCGGCGGAAATAGAACACTGGCGAACCGAAGCCCGAGAAGACGCTCTCACTAGCTGGAGCGATCGGCTCAAAGTGACGGTGGAAACTGGCGAAACAGGATCCCGCCACAGATTTGTGGAGGCCGTATGGCCTATTCTGAGGGAATGGGTCAGCCGAAATTACGGGCCGCTTACCTACAGACTCACGCAGGTCCTCTCGGGGCACGGATGCTTCGGGAGGTACCTGCATCGAGTGGCCAGGAGAGAACCCACACCCCGGTGCCATCACTGTGCTTGCACCGAAGACACGGCGCAGCACCTGCTCGAGATGTGCCCGGGGGCTACGGAGGCGCGACAAAACCTTGTCACGATCGTTGGAGGAGACCTCTCCTTGCTGACCCTCTTGTCCAAGATGGTCACCGATGAGAGGTCCTGGGAGGCGGTGGTTGCATTTTGTGACACCGCTCTTCTCGCAAGAGAACAGGCAGAGCGGGCTCGAGAGATGGATCCCCTCTCACACCCGCTCCGGCGACGGCGGAGAAGGCGGAGGCGATTCTTCTGAGCAGCCCTGTCCTAACCGCAGGACCTCGTAGATCGGAACTGGGAAATCCGATTCTTTCCTCCAACAAGGGGAGGTTTACTGACCTCCCCTTCTAGGAGCGAGGCCCCCAAAGGTGACGGTGGCGCGCTCTCGTGCTCCTGAGCGCGCCGCCTCAGGAGGGATAGGGGATGCTACGCCTTCCCTCTCCCTCTCTGAAGACGTGCTTGCCTCCGAGGGCAAGCAAGCGGCATAGGTGAGCTGTGGTACGTGAGTGCGAAAGCCGGACCCACGGCATCACCTGCTTTACCGCCGACGCAAGGAACACAGTGACGGTTTTAGTGGGTATTACCCGCCGCCGATGACTTCTATTCGGGGGAACGGCGGTCGGGTCGAGCCCCACATACCCCGGTGTTTACCCGAACACCGGGGATGCGCAAATGCATTTCCTCACTATAAAAAAAAAAAAAAAAAAAAAAAAAAGGTAGCATATTATATCAGCGTCAAGTTAGCATATTTTTAATATTCATTTAATATTCACAAAGTAACGTATTACTTGTTTTAAAATTCTTATCGATAAACTTACTTAATTGCTAATTATAACATTTCAAAGTTATATCTACAATTTTCCTTCACTCAATTTCCATCAGAATCGGTATCCAAACGTACACACACCTAGTACCCCTCAAGGCTGTTTCCTCATAATCTAGACGCAATCAAATTAATTTACCAACAGCACCCTTTCCTGATCAACTTGTTGGTTGCGCGCTCCAGGCGATACGTTCGTAATTATTGGATACAATTATTCGTTGCACTTGTAGAAAATTGATTAATGTATTAAATATATTAGACTAGAAAATGATAGTAATAATATTTTAGAACCGCTGGAATAACCATTTAAAAGTTACCTTAACTATAGGGTCATATTATACTGCGCTATTACTGCAATTTAATGGGGGTGTCACGGTGCGGCGATAGCGATTGCAACAAGGGATTTTTTGGAAAAAGAACATTGAACATTTGCACATTTTTCGATACGTTGGTGAATTGCGTTCGGTAAAGTGAACTTCGGTGAAAAGAATTTCGATAAAAGAAAACAAAACTTATAGACTTCAACTAATAGATCCTAACTGCCGCACCCAAAGACGCCATTAAATCAATACAACTAATTAACGTAATTTTTCATACATTACATGTCAAAATCACTCATTAAATCTATTCTTAGGAAGTATTTAACATCTCAGTGCGGGCGTAAATCTTTCGTCTACCAACACTTACGAAATTTACATAAGAATCAATTATTTAAATCTCGTTCGTGATAGCGGCCCTGCGGCCGACGTTGTCGCCCTGTTGCCAAACCGCTAAAGTTCAACTCGTTCCCTTAGCATAAAGCACCGCCGAGCGAGGCTTAGAAATATTACGAAACTGTAACATTTACACGAGAGATCTGAACCGATAACCATAACAGAGATGAGACTTTGACTTTGTTTCCGACTTACGGCCGGTCCTTATAATATAACCTACCTAACATTGCTCACAAGCTATGTTAACTTGCATTATATAACTATATATTTACATAATAATCTATATCTATGAATATAATAAAGCTGAAGTTTTTTTGTTTGTTCAAACGATCTCATCTCTGGAACTACGGGAAAACGGGTATAACGTGGGAAAAACCGCGGGGTGTTGCCAGTATGCCAATAAATATCAAAAATCCAGTATTTTAACCACAAAATAGAACAATGTCAAATCAATGTCAATGTCAAATTATGCTACATAAAATTAATCTGCTATCTCGGGTTATTGGGACCGGCAGTTGACCCTACATCTCAGAGAAAGGTTTTTGATAAGTATTTTTGATTTCAATACTTTAGTGTTTACGCCTAAAATGGTGTAGGTAGAAGATATAGGAAAGTTAATGTCAGTCATAAAACTGTAAAATGCAAGTCATAATCATGTTGTTTTATTCGTTTTGTCAGTAGGCGATGCACACACTTAACCTACTAAATAATTTAAGGTTAAAAAGAGATAGCCTGTAATGTCCCACTGCTGGGAAAAGGCCCCGTCTCACCGAACATATCAGTACAGTGAAGAGGAAAAACACTAACGTTTTAATTATAGTTTAGTAGATTTAGGCACACATATTTGGATTATCGTTGGAAGTAAACTTTTAAATTTTAGTTTAAAAATAACTATTGACTATGTCATAATTTTCTTAACCAATAGGCACTTATTAATATTCTTGGTGTAACTAAAACACTGTTACACTGTATTTAGACTCTTTTGCTCTTCGAAAAATTTGCCTATGTCAGAAAGTGACAAACCATTTGATAGCTAAAATGTTCTCAATACACAAAAAGGCTTATATAACATCTAATCTATCAACGTTTCAAGCTTTACCTACACTATTGATTCTACAATACCGTTGTAAAATCCATATAAATTAACCGGCTGTCCTTGTGGCGATCAATACTGGGTATAAATATAAATCGAGCGCATTTCCTTCCAAGACAGTGCTATTTATTGCATAGCTTCGAGCGAGCGATATATTATCATTGTTTTACTTATTTACTAGGACACTGTTTCAAAATACTGAATTAATTATCGTTTTGAAACAGGATCTCTGTGTTTGTTACTCTGATTCATTTTCATTTTCATTTGTAGTATCTATCTATATCTATATTAATATTATAAAGAGGTAAAATTTGTAAGTTTGTTTGTATGTTCAAGGTAACCTCAGGAATTATCATTCCGATTTGAATATTCTTTTTGTAATAGATAGCCACATTCACCGGGAAGGTTATAGGCTATTTTTCATCCCGAAATTCCCACGGGAACAGGCACAACGCGGGTAAAACCGCGGGGCGCTGCTAGTACTAATTTAATGAAGCTGAAGTGTTTGATTTTTGTTTGTTTGAACGCGCCAATCTCAAAAACTACCAAACCTATTTGCATAACTCTGCATGCAATAGAAAGTCACATTCAAGGGAAAGGTTATATGCTATTTTTCATCCCGAAATTCCCACGGGACCGAGCACAAAGTGGGTTATATGTTTACAAGATGATTTCAATAAAATAGTGGCAAGTGACTTACTAGCCATGCTAGGGCTGTCCCGTGGTTCTACCGGCGTATCAGTTGGTAATAAAAAACAGTTACTGAACTGATTATATAAAGAATGTAACAGCAATAACAATTTCCAAACGCAAAATTAAGAGTGTACAAGTTCCGTTTTACCCTTTTGAGATACGTAAGTTAAGGATCCCTCATACCAATTTATAATATGACCGTTATTAAAAATAAGTAACCGAGAACCGGGAACAAAATGATTATGGAGAAATTTAAATTATAAGTTTAATTTAAAACGCAGTAAAATTTCATAAGTCATAAAATTGAATCAATGAGAAGAGTTTTTAATATTGTGTGGGCCCGCCATATTAAAAACTGCAACATTATTATATAACGAGTTTAAAACATATCGATATTAAAATAAATATGAGCTATAAAAACTTAAATTGACACCACTATGCAATATCAAATCCATTAAAAGCCTACACAAAGTCACAACACTAAATTATAGAATTACTAGCAGCGCCCCGCGGTTTTACCCGCGTTGTGCCCGTTCCCGTGGGAATTTCGGATTTTTTTTTACATAAAAACCTTCCTCTTGAATCACTCTACCTATTACAAAAAACCGCATCAAAATCCGTTGCGTAATTTTTAAGATTTAAGCAAACAGACAAACAGTCACGAAACAGAGACGACTTTATTTTATACTATGTAGTGATGTAAAAGTGTACACATGTACAATTTTGGAATCTAATTTATGTGTATTAACTGTCTATGTATAATACTTTGGGACATAAGTGAAAATTAAGTAATTACGCTAAATTATATGAAACATAAGTTCAAAATTAGTGGTTTGAATTTGGAGTAAGTATATGCATGTATAGGTTTCAATAATGAATATCATTTTTGATGATGAAAGTACTTTTAAAACACTAATAGCGCGTCGCGGTTTTACCCGCGTTGTACCCTTTCCCGTGGGAATTTCGGGATAAAATGAATTCCATCTTTTATTTTGATGTATAACCTACGTTACTGTAAAGTTTCATCCAAATCAGTTCCGTAGTTTTTACGTGAAAGAGTAACAAACACCCTCTGGCCACGTGGTCCTACTGCCTTTGTCCTACCGATCGGACCACATGAACTTTTTTTTCCGGTTGGTTCGATTAACTAATCGGACTATTGAATCTATCATTTTCGTAGACCCCGTGGTCCTACCAATCGAACCACGTGAACTTTGAATTTCCTGTTGGTTCGATTAACTAATCGGACTATAGAAACTTGCGTTTTCTTAGACCACATGGTCCTACTAATCGGACCACGCTATTAAATTACTCTTTTGAAGTTCCAGTTTGTGCCATAATAGTGTCGACGGAGCTCCGCTGCGCGGAGCTCCTATTTCCGCCTTATTTTGGCCCTTCGGGCCTGATATAAACTTAACCTAACCTAACCTACGGTTGTCGATTGTTACATTAATGTCCATATGGGCTGAGTTGACCATGAAGACATATTGTCTTATGTAACATCTCATACTAATAAAGGATCCAATATCTGTACAATTGAAATATCTGTTAGTTAATTTATATCTTAAGAAAAAGAGTTCATGTGGTCCGATCGGTAGGACGAAGCGGAATTACAATTCCTTGTAATCCGATTAATCGAACTAATTGGAAAAAAAAATTCATGTAGTCCGATCGGTAGGACGAAGCGGAATTACAAATCCTTGTAATCCGATTAATCGAACCAACCGGGAAAAAAAGTTCATGTGGTCCGATCGGTAGGACAAAGGCAGTAGGACCACGTGGCCAGAGCTAACAAACATACATACATAAACTAACTTTAATATACTTTTAGAGCATTTTTAATATATAATTTTGCATTGATTCTTGCATCATGTAAAGTCAGAAAGTAAATAATTTAACTGTACGCTATAAAATCCTACGCAACAATAAAAGTCTCATATTAAAGAAAGTTGACGTCGATCTATAATACAATTTTATCAGATTTCTCTCGCAAATAAATCGATATTGGTTTCCAAGGAATAGTAATTCGATTTAACTTCACTCAATTCAATTTCATTTGGAATTAGAATATTGAGATTCCATTTTATGATATGGTAAGGAATTTGTAGTACCCTACTTTTATGATATTTTTTGGAAAAGATGATGATTTTACTCGCTTTACCTGCCATACTAAAAAACGTTAATTAAATCGACAATTAACTAATTAACGCAATTTTTCATACATTACATCTAACCTCTTCTCAACCACCTAAGCAATCATTTGACGTCTCTATAAGTTAGGACCTCAGTTTTCAGCCTTCAGTTTTTTTTATAAATATAATTTTTTAATAACAAATCAATAATTTTTATACTATTTTCTTTGCCCAGCAGTGGGTCATTTCATTACTTGTATATGTAAGTCGTCACTGTACTGATATCTTCGGTGAGATGAGAGGCCTTTGCCCAGCAGTGGGCTATTACCAGCTCTAAGTACATACATAGTTTAATATTGTTCTTTATACAATTGTTATAAGTTTTCTAAACTTTATAAGGGAAGTCGGGTCAAGTAGTACCTTACAAGTTAGATTTCCTTCCGAGAATTGTGAGTAATATAATGTCAATCTCTTTATAAGGAATGGCTCAAGTGAAATATGTATGTTTACGGCAACATGTGTTGAGTAAAAACTAGTCGGTCTTAATTTTTAGAATTAATATTAATTTTATTCAGAATGTATATTTTCAACGATTTTTATTGTAATCTGTTAGAAATAATGAATACTATTTGTTGGCGACGACGTCTGGGTGTCAATGATATATTCTTATAAAGTATTTGTATTTATGTGTAGTATTATCAGAGTTAGATTCCATATTAGAGCTATCTTTGAGTCCGTCTGAACCGTGTGTGAATTTGTCCAGGTATATTAAGTATATCTTATTATATATACAAGCTTGGTTTTTTCAGGTGAGAGTGCCTAATTTTACAGAAATAGAAGGTCCGATTGTCTAACAGTATGAAAACTAAACTATATTTAAAATAAGATAATATATAGGTTTACTTAGATAAGTTTATTTTGGGACAACGGAATGCAAGATCATAATAAAAATAAAAGACCAAAAAAAAGACATCTCAAAAGTCCTTTAATCCGAAACAAACAAGGTAGTTAAACAAACAAATATAAACTTTAACTATCTTCAATTATAAACCATTTTCCTTTAGTCAAGATTCCCGAAACATTCTTGAAAGGGATCGTAAAGTTAACATGACGAATTGCTTCCTAATAACGGTGTACTAACAAGAGTAACATCAATGTTATAGACGGAACATTCGTCATAGTTCATTCACTACACAGGGTGCCTCATTTGGATCAGACAGTATGGGCAAGTGCGAAAATACAATGGTTCCTAAAAATCGATACGTATCCTCTCATGTATCATGGTCGTGGATCAAGCAGAACGACCTTTTTTCAAGAAGATTTCGCTCGACCTGGGAATTGAACCCGGAACCTCATTCTTCGCAGACGAGTGCTCATACCACTACACCACCGAAGCGTACATTAAACCGAACCATCTATTCCTTTCTACTACTTCTACCAAACAAACGTTACTTACAAGACGTGTCAACTCATAAAACGAGCATTAAAAGTGAAACAAAGGCTGGAATAGGTTAGGAACTCGTTGCAGCTGATAATGAAGTGCTTCACGCTGGTTAGGTGGTAACGGGTGTTTAAAGCTTTGAACTGTACCTACGTGTGATAAGAGGAGAACAAACAACTATCTAATATTTAACCCCGCCGTGAATTCATACATTTCGAGTAGGTTAGTGACGAACACTGGTGTTAGAGTTTTGAGACCGCCTAAAGGCCTTCGACATGGTCTAACGATTGAAACAACCGGGACCGACTGCTTTACGTGCTCCTCTTTTTTCGGAGTCGGTTAAAAAAGAACATTAAACGCCAAATTTTACATTATAATTTTGTTTAATTTATTTAAATGGTAGTCGCCGACAGTCACATACAACATGGCACCCTTCAAACTTAGCAGTAAAATAACTACGTTATCATAAGCCAACATATTTACTGCAAAAACCATAATACGCCAAACAATGGCAGATACTAAATGTTAAAACAACTCGAGCGACAAAAACGATAAAGTACAAATAATTGAAACCCTTCCATTAACAGAAGCCGGTTTAACTAAAAATAAACCGTTAATAATTGAAGCCAATTTGAGAAATCGATTTAAAGTGTCGATCGTGAGAAAATATAATACATTTGTACGTTGCGACATTCAGTAACTAACTGATAACGATATCTAGGGTAACTATTTAGTAATCTGTGATCTAGGTTACTTTAATATAAAATGTTAGATATACATATTTTTTTAATTTTAATTTAAAAAAAAATTATCAATCATTCTGCCATCAGTCTTAGCCGGACCAAACTGATGGACTGAACTGATGCCAGCCAGACTGAGCATGTACTTAACCTACGAATTATAATTAACTTAGCTTCTTGAGATAATGTTTATCTACATATCTATTCAAACAAAGGTTAAACGTGGGTATCCTCAACTCATACTACAATCACAATTAACATCTTATACAGTACTAGCCGCGCCCCGCGGTGTTACCCGCATTGAACCCGTTCCCGTGAGAATTTCGGGATAAAATGTATCCCATGTGTTATTCTAATTTACAAACTATATTACTGTAAAGTTTCATCCAAATCTGTCCAGTAGTTTTTTCGTGAAAGAGATACAAACATACATACATCCATCCTCACAAATTTTCGCATTTATCTATACTAATATTATAAAGCTGAAGAGTTTGTTTGTTTGTTTGTTTGTTTAAACGCGCTAATCTCAGAAACTACTGAACCGATTTGAATAATTCTTTCACTGTTAGATAGTCTATTTATCGAGGAAGGCTATAGGCTACATTTTATCCCGAAATTCCCACGGGAACGGGCACAACGCGGGTAAAACCGCGGGGCGCTGCTAGTAGGTAATATTAGTAGGAAGTAGGATAGGATATATACATAGTTCCTACATTTACGAACAAATACGTAATATGAATTTGAATACCTACCACATACCTACATATTAAGGCATAGTTTCTAAGTCATTTCTAAGCATGACGGCATCAATGCTTGTTCATCTCTTGTTCTCTCGAGTTTAGCTAGAACCCATCAGTAAAAGCTAGTTTACTAAATTAATATATAACTCTCATATAATTTCATTAAATTATGAATAGAGAGCTACTGTTCCATCATCACCGCAGTAAAACCATCATCGCAACTAATTAAAAATAAAACATCATCATAAATAAATCAATTTCCAATAACCCATTAGAAACTCTACCTTAATGACTATAATCAAGCATTAATATTGAAAACAAAAGCGTAGATCAAAGCCTAACGAATGTATTAATTAAACTTTCGACGGACCATAGAGCGAACCATAGTGAATGTAGAACGGTGTCAGAAAAGTTTGAATTGCCAATCTAATTGGTGTGAATTGACTGGGGCTAGATTGTACCTTGAAGTATGGGAGAAAAAATGGCGATAGATCAAGATAAGAATGTCAAAATGAAGATTGTTAAATTTGGCAACTCATCATAACTAATTAACCTAACCTTAAAACCTATAACATTTACGAGTATAATGATATCTAAACCCTAATCTATTGTAAGCGCCCTCTCATAGTTGTAATATTGTACTTAATCGCAAATCTATAATTTGGCGACGTTGCCAAACCGCCACCAAGTGAGTGATCGACTGTCATCGATGTCATTGATTTTGATATATTTTAAAGCAATCTAAGGACAAGAAATATTTATATGGACAACTGAAACTGGCAATCGAATTCGCTGACGCAACTTAATCTCGCTAAATGCCATTGACCCTAGTTTAAAGATGTTTTACTAAATCAGCCCCCGAATACAAATCTAACAGATAACACTGCTCCATCAAACTACAGTAGCTCAGTTTGACTAATGTTTTCGTCTGTATCCTTATCCACATAAGATCTAGGTTAATTACCACTGTATATTTTAACACAATGACTCATTCGATGATACCATTTAAGAGAAAATCTTTTATGAACGAGCGTGGTTAGTGGGAAACGGTTTTCTTACAAAATATACGAGTAAAGTGTTTCAATCTATCAGACGAGAGTTCGCTTTCACGGGTTTAGTGCTGAGCTGATTTTGATGAGGTTTTAAGGGTTTCTGAGTCGGATTCTTTTAACAAGTTGTTTAAAAGGTGGGTGCGAGACGTTAATCGGAAAAATCATTTACTTTCTTTTTGAAAATAAGATAAAGATAACTAATGACTATTTATTTAAAAATAAACCGCATGAAATTAACTACATCCGGATATATATCAATACTCTGTAACCGCTGCAATATCCTCTTTCCTAAGTGCAAAATATAAAACTTTACGAATCAGTACCATATTAGATAATTTAAATCATCTTTAAAATAATGAGATATAAATACAAAAAACTGCAGAGTGAAACGTAGAACAATTTCTTAGTAAGTAATTTCGAGTGTGGCCTACCCTGGTGTGTGGTGAGTGTTTAGACCGCCAACATGGACTCACGATTGCAGCAACCGGGACCGACAATTTTACGTGCCTTCCGAAACACTAAGCAAACAATTTCTTTGTAACAAGAGCCGGAATACCTTTTAAGCTCATAAAACAGTCAAAAACCACGTTAAATAAATTAAATTCAACCCCAATTATTCAATCTTCTCCGTACGGCTGACATAACCTACTTTAAAAAGAGTAATTTATATTTTTTACCGTCAAGAAAGTCACTTCTGAACTGCATTTCAAAACTACAATTTTAAGTCGGTACCTTTTCATAAACCGAATTAAAATACCGCACTGAAAACGAAAGTTAATTTTACAAAACATTCTTCAGTGTATAATATTCAAATTATTTTATCATTTTATTACATTTTCTTATGTAATAACAATTAAATTATGCACTTACTGCATTATATGATGATAAATTTACAAGCCAAATTGACTGCACCTTCATTTTAAACTAGCAGCATCTCGCGGTTTTACCCACTTTATACCATTTCTTGTGAGAATACCAGCATAAAAAAGTAACCTCGAATGAGGCTATACACAGAAATATTCTTTCATATCCGAATGGTACAGAGTTCCATAGATAAGTGCGTACAAACAAAAAACCAAACTCTACCTACACGAATTGTTTAAAGTAAAGTATAAACCTGTTATATCCCACAGTTGGGCAAAGACCTCTACACCGACCAATAATGTAACAAATTAAATACCAAGGTGTGAACAAAAGGCTGGCAAAAAATATTCAGAACTGAATCACTCCACTTTCGCTCTCTTGAATACCAAAGATGGTTCTTTAAGATTATTTTAAATGTTTTAACAAGATGTATTTTAAACTGTTGTTATAGCATAACTTCCGGGAGGTGGTTCGATTACTCAATACTTGTTGTCTATTGCATACCATAACCAACCATAGAGCGCGCACCCGAATAAAAAAAATGCAATGTAATTTAGAACCTCTTCATTTTTTGAATGCCTTGAACTTTGAACAATCCTTAAGTTATAAACTTTGTCAACTAGATATAATTTGAATGAGCATTAAAAGAATAGTGCGCTGTGATTGGTGCATACAGTTTAAACATAGCTACTACATAGTTACTAATACAACTAATATCATTGTTTATAACGAAGTAATTAATTTGTATATATAACTTTAAACTCATTATTTTAATAGCTATGAACTAAATAACATAAAAAACATTTTTATTATAAAATTGAAGAACCTTGCCTTCGTTATTAAAACGTGATTTTAACAAAAATAATAATATCATTCATTAATATATTAGGATCACGTGTTTATTTACATAATACCATATAGACTCGTATTAAAATTATATTCTATGTATATGAATATCTTGTGTTGATTATAAATTCGACCTTAGAATTTAGAAATATATCTGTATACATACTCGTTCGAGTTATGAAAATTACTTTTGAATTCATTTTCATATTTCGAATGCGACCTGCGGTTACCGCTACAGAAGGTGTAGGCTTGTAGAGGTGTGAAGAATTCGACAGTCAGTCGCATTTGGTGACAAGCGACAGCAGTTGTCAACTAATTAGGTGCCAACTAAGTGTAGGTAATTAAGATATTGATGTGCAAAACTCAGTTTTGTCTGCCTGAAAATATTTTCCTACACAACAAAACGATGATGTAATTAAATTACTATGCAAAATTACATGTATGATGCAACCGAATAAAAAATACTGTTAAAAGAGTGATAGTTTCCGCCATTTCTCATGATAAGAGATTGAACTTGACATTGTGATAGTGATAAGATTATCGATAAATATCGAGTGAAAAAGATTTATTGTTGCATGAATAATGCATAGCCTCAAGGGTATTGCTAAGAGCCAACACTGCGTTAAGCGTGCGCCCGCCACATGCGCACGCGGCGGCTCACTTTTGTATGAAACCGCACGCGACGGGCGCACGCGGTGTATCACAGGTACGCGGTGAGGGGACAGGCAACGCTAAAAAGAGGGCTCAGCTATCTGTCAGCTGTCTGCAAAGTCTAGAATTTCCCTACAATTTATACATATTCACAAACTAAATGAACCGACGCGGGCGCGCAGTGTTGACCCTAACGATGCCACTCTCGCCTACATATTACACTCATTTTTATGTACTTTGGTCTACCGCAGACTCTACCTACCAACTCTTTCACTAAAGTCTACAAATCTAAGCTAAGCTGAAATATATTACGAGTATGTGCTATGTATTCGTACAGAAGTCACATTTATAATTCGCTTCGCTTATCCAAAGATGTTTATAACTGATTACCAAATTTATAAAAATAGGTTCCAAGAATTTTCATATGACGAAAGATGTCCATCATGTTTTTTCAACAAGTAAAATGCTTTCTACTAAGCACTTAATACAAAAGACAAAACAGACACAACATAATATCAATTTATTCCTTTTCATACAACAATGTAATAAAGTGGTGATTCAACCTGCCTTTCATAAAAGAAAATATCAATTATTCAATAACGTCCATTATTTTATTATTACTAACAGTTTGACCTTTTCGCGTGCACTGTGCTTTACGATGACTTACATAACGATAGTGAAAGACGCGGAGTGCGCATGCGCATAGCTTACCTGAAACAAATAGAATAAGAATTAAATAGTGTTTTAATAATACTTTGTGTTAGACTGGCGGCCATTAAAGCAGAGAGGAGCTGTGCGCAGCTCAATCGACCAATCAGAACGCATTACGAAAAGATGTTGACAATGTCAATGCCTCGTTTGAATAATGCGTTGTGATTGGTTGTTTGAGCTTCGCACAGATCCGCTTCGCTTAATAAGGAAGCGGAAAGGTACAGGTGCGGATTCAAAATTTATTTTAGGAGGAGGCATTTGGTTTCAGAGGTGTTCAATCTTACTCTTGACACATTTCGTCTCTTTCTCTCAGGATTTGGTTAACATTTAGGCAGGGGAGAGAGAGTGAGAAACAGACGTGGCGGAGGACTTTTGTTTGAACTGCGGCAATTAAAAACTTTAAATTGTTCTACTACGTAAATAAGGTCAAAAACAGCTGGAAAAATCGTTTCAGAATGTAAATAAATTTTCTCTATGCATTGCATCTACTTGCCCTGATAAGTAACAAGAACGAAAAGTAAAGCCTTTATCAAAGTCAGAAGAAACCTAGTAACCCATAAAGCCACTCTCACGGCAATATATCGATTTCAATCAATATATCTTAACAATTGTCTACTTAAACAATAGGTATAGTCTAGGTGATCAACGTTAACACTTAACGGCTTTAAGACAATACTTTTCTCTTACTACAGGCAAGTACCGTTCGGCGCAATGACATCACACTAGGTGCGCCTGCGCACTTGTCTGTCGTGAGTTCGTACGGTTTTTTCATAATGAACTATAGACAAAATATGTACAGTTTTTTTACAACGAACTATGGACAAGAATATACAAAAGTAGGTTACGTTTTAGATTAAAGATGCCTAGGTGTTTGAAAATTAAGAGTGTTGGATGGAAATAATAACGTTTCGATATAAAAGTAACCATCTTGATAGAACTAAATACCTAACATATAAAAAATTGGTCTATTTGAGAACCTTCGGCGGTTTTTGAGTTCATTATTAAGTTTAAAAAGTGTTTTTCAGTGTTTCGGTAGCCTTTTTTAAAAACTTTTGTGACTGTCACTCAACACTAAAAAATATACTTAAATAACTTCTAGGTAAAGTTAATCGACGACTTCATTTTGAAATAATGATTACAACATATACATACTATCTTTCATCATCTCTCAATAGAAAACTTAATAATACTTTTGTAATACAAAGAATGAACTGTTAACGTGTAAATAAATTCAACAAAGCCTCCTTGAGTCACCCAATTTACTAAAACACCTGTATACATTCACACATATAACAAGTTGCACTAACGAACCCTTTATTGTGATAAAAAATATGGCCGTGACCTAACACTCCTGCCGCCATTTTACATACAACAGCTGTTCGACGGCAGCCATTTGTAAAAAAAGGAAAATGGAACCATTGAAGTTTAGATTCTATTTATGGTCAAACTGGGGTCATGAAAGAGAAAAGTATACCAGACATGTTTTGTCTCTTTCTAACTTATTGTTTCGGTTTTAAAGTAGACTTTTTGTATGATACGTGACCGTAGTATTGTGTTTTTTGTCTGTAACTTTACATGATTATTCAAAGCCTATCTTCAAATGAGAGTGAAATAGTTTTTGTCGTAGATCTTTTCTTTTTGGATACCGTGGCTTAGAATAGAGAAACGAACTTCTTGTGAGATTATTTTGTTGATCATATGTATGAATGATGTAAGGGTCTTAATTGTTTTGCTGCGACTTGTTAGGTGTACTACAATTTAAACATAATATTATGGTTCAATGACTAAGAACGAATGTAACTGAAAAGTGTCAAGTTACCATCTAACACGATTAAATAAACTAAACCGAAATCGGATCAACTCATTGTCAAAAATCATGACAAAAAGTGTGTCGTAGTAGGATCGTAATATCGATCGAGCGATCGAATTACTATCGTTTTACATTCGTCATCGATTTCATAGATTAAGAACAAGACCGGAATTCGAACACAAAGGAAAACGTAAAAAATACGCAAAAAAAATGTAGGCTAAATCGTCATGGTGATTTTTTTAAATTTCGAATATTTAGTTATTATTATTATTAATAGCATAGCAAAGATACAATTACAAAGAACAAAATGGAACTCTCAAACATGTAATAATAATCTAACTTCTCCTACATCCAATTAGTTCTTACTCCAATATCTCAATCATCCATTTATCTCGTCGGTAATTAGTTGTTATTAATCTCGATTTTCCTTCATTTCCCTCGTTTCCCGTACTTTCCCGACCGGTTTGACGTCTGTCAAAGTATTGACACTACGAAGAACTATTAAGTATGCCGACAACGCTGTATTGAATACTAATTAAATGTGGGTTGTTATTTACTAAGCTTTATGTAGTAAGTGACCGTAACAGAATAGGAAATTGATCAAATACGCTTTAGAAAACTGAACATTACAACAACGATCATAAAAATAAAATGGTAATGGTAAAAATGGTATTCGAATTTTAAATAGTAAAAAAAAAAGTTTATGAAAAAAATTATTTCCGGAAGTGTACTGTCCGTGTGTACACTTTTGATATACTGTGGAAATCGGACACAGATTATAAACAATATGGCGCCAAGATATTTAGGTCAAGTCAAATCCAATTAGTTAAACCAGACCGCATTATGCATATCGATGTTAAACTGACTAACATCTATCAAGTAATTACTCGTAAGTTTGAGTAAGTTAGCGCCCGACCCTTGTGTTGGAATTTTAGACCGCCTAAAGACCTCAGATATGGTCTAACGATTGAAACAACCGCGATAGATCATATGTCGAAAATACTGCTGCACGGCAGAAACGCCACTATCTAGATAGTGGTAGAGCTGCATGTTGCTTATGAATTAACGGTTTAATAGATATCAAAGGATTTAAAGTATACGAGCCATATTAATAACCGCGTATTAAGAACATTTTAGCTATCAAATTGTTTGTCACTTTCTGACATATGCGATTTTCCGAAGAGCAAAAGAGACAAACATTATAACAGTGTTTTAGTTACACCCGGTTTATTAATAAGGCGGTTAGAGTAGAGTATTAGATTTCTAAGTTTAAAAAAAGATTACTAAGAAAGTCCATCAACTTGAAATCAAGTTACTCAATATTCAAATACTTAAGCTTCTATAATCTCTATAACTTATACTTCATCCCATTAGTCAAGATACAAATAATCTTGGAAAATAAATAAAAGTATCAAAATTCCCGTCAAACACAGCTAGATAAGTTGGTGCACATAAATCAGAAGTGGGTATTGCCCACGCTCACATTATGTAGTTTAGATAGGGTCTTATAGACTAGTTTTGACCACACACATATGGATATCTTATTTGGTTTTACAATTACGAATAGACGGAATATTTTTAACAACCCCAACGTCAACAGTTCGACGTATTCTATTGGCGGGTATCGGAGCTCATGAAAGGATAAACCGTTTTCACGTTTAATTCATGGGAAGTGTTCTTAGTTAATTGAAATTAAAAAAATGGGACAAAACTGATTCGGGGTTTGGGAACTTCAGTTCAGTCCCTCAGAGAGTAATGTTTAAACTTTGAACGTTAATATGGATCCCAGTCTCTATGTCAAATTTGCTTTTTGTCCAGGTTCCTGAGTCAAGTTCTTTTTTGGTCAAGTTAAATTATTAGATTCTCTTTTCGTCACGACTCTCGTTCGTGACATTAATTATTCGATTTATATGATAAGTCTTATCAAGAAAACAGTACCTTACAATCTAGAAGATACTTAATAACACAGGGAGAGTCTTCTCTCTATGACATAGAGTCTCTACGTAGACATAGTACCAAAGACAACAGACTTTATCTAGGTATCCCTCCTCACAATTCATAACTCCCAATTATTTTACTTAACACTTCCATTACGCCAAACAGACAGTACTTAAGTAATACTCAAGTTATCTTCAGGTTATATTGACACACCACTGGTTGTAGTGTTGGTGTGAAATCATTAATTATATGAGTACACTGTTCATTCATAGTGCATTACGGACCGTTATGTTTGAGGTGAGACAAGTCTACCAGTAATTGTGAACCTCTGTTAGAGACGGTTTCTTTTATACTTTTTCTTAGAGTGTATTTTGGGATTGAATGATCTTAATCTGATCGTTGTGTAATAAAAATATATGCTTTTTTGGGTGTTTTTGACGTAAATAATCATGTAAAAATTTATAGGTCTAACAATGATTTAAAACAAATAGTGTCGCGTTATTTCTGTGAAGTGTTTTCCCCACAGTCATGTAAGATTACAAAGGGAACATTTCTCTCATATAAGGATTCCGGTCTCACTTGGTAACCAATCAGAAGTCATAAATAAATGCACCTGGACGAATTCACATTCGAATTAGACGCAAATCAAGCAAACGGAAGCTAAGCTTACTTGTATTACGGAATCTAACTAAATTCATACACAAATACTTAATAGGAATATATATTTGACACCCAGACGTCGTCGCCAACAACTATGTCTGGAAACATTTTTGACTATGGGCGGGATTCGAACCCCGGATAAATTAAGCGTTCTCACGTGCCACCCTGCCAACGGGCTTGTCTAGTCAGGATATCAGGGTCAATGAAATAATAAGAGGCCGGTAAAAATATGTTAAGTAGGCACTTAATCTGTGACAATAATTACTGATAACAGAAATATTTGTTATCACAAGATAAAGGTAACAAATAGAGGCCTTGGTGATAAAACTTAATTCCATAGTATTTGATACACCAAAAGATTTTTTTTCTGAAAAAAAAAACATTAAATGGCTATCTTAGTATTTAATAAATAATATTAATATCATTTTTATGATAGTCAATCGATGATTTTGTTCTTTTGATACTAATTAGTAATTATATAATGTTTAGAAACTAATATTTTGAGATTGTATTACTCGGAACAATATCTAATCACAATGTATGTTAATTCCTCTTTTTTGAATGTTTCCATTCGTCAATCAAATCCAACCTAATAATATTCATTAACAAATTGCCAATTTAAAAATATAAACAAAAGAACAGCGCCAACTTTAAAAATAGAATGAAAAAAACGTCAAAAGTTAAACAAGAACATTTACAACAAAAACAAATGAACAACGAACGTCAAACGTCGAAAAAAAGAATGGAACTACAACATCTCAATATCAAGGTATATCGATCAAACAGAACGTAACTCGGAGCACCGATAGTATTAAAAATAGTAGGATACGGTATGCATTACATTCTAAGTCTACGGACACAATAGTACCTATGGATTATAGGGAAACGATTGACAATATTGAAACAAATTATTAACCTATTCCATGGCAAAAATGCGTCACTGATATTTAAGCGTCATGTCATATATTTCCTTTTCGACGTATAAATGATGATAATACGAGTAATTTAAACCATTTATGCGTCGGAGGTCTCGTCAATTTGTCGGTCTCGGTAATTTCAATGATTAAAACCTTTCGGAGTATTTTAGGATGTCTGAAACATCAGGGTTGGACACACAAAACGAATTCCTTCATTTGAAACATATAAAGTAGGCCCAAGGGTTTCCTCTCAATATTAGATACCGTATCTTTTCCGTAAAAACCCCACGGCGTAACAGTAACTGCCGTAAACGTAACAAAAAGAAAACGTTAACAGTCTAGTTTACGTTACGTGTGATAAACAATCAAGATGTAAAGCTATGGTGTAACGTGCAACTAATTAATGCAGTTAATGTTCTTGTTTTTATTGTAATGAGGTAAATACAAAACAGTTTTTCTTAAGTTAGTTGTTAAGCAATTTGTCTATGGTTATGATGAAGGATGTGAGGTTTTAAATATCGGTATTAGTTATTCTTAATATTTTTAAAGAAGATTTCGTATCTTTGATTTTATGTTTAAGGTACGTACACAACACAGACTTATTGTTTAATTTAGAGATAATGTACAATGCTCTTGTTTTTTTCTTCTAATAAATCTGTAGATACAATGCCGTAGCTTATATCTTGGCATCTCCATAAAAGTAAGGTGAAATAACGAACCTTTTTAAAAGTATGTTCAAGTACATATCCCTTCGTTACAAATGTATAAACTTTGTATAGGATAAATCCTCACACACTTTCCAAAATAGTAATCAAATCGCACCAATCTTCCAAGAACGATTTCAAAATTCAAATCGATACTGGACCTGTCATCTGTAACATTCGATACCAGTTAAAGGTACTTTTACCTTCTCATATATAACAAACAGTCAATCAACATCGAAACAACACCAAATTAAGAACGACAAGGTACATTACACGAACATATTTGTAACGAAAGTGAACTCTCTTCGCAATTGACCCTCAAGGGTTTGCCTCTTGATCTAATCTAACAGATTAATCAATATCAATAACAAACGTTAACTAACGAGTAGTTGGTTAATGAAAGCGTTATGCAAGCAAAGAAAGTTATCGATATCGATACAGGTAACTCCATTATCAAGGTTAGCTTTCCCTTAATTTTCCGATCGATTTTGCGCTCTGAATACAATAATATTTTCAAACAATACAAACAAAAAGTATGGCAGAACAAATGAAACAGAAACAGAAATAGAAATTGTACCTTTACCTTTTGAATTTTAATCGGAACTCGGAAGTAAAATATCGAAAAGCCCAACTACTAAATCACTCAATCAAATAGTAATTAATTTGTACCAAAAACTAATAAAAGTTATGAATATGTATACGATTCCGAAACTCCCAACTAACGTGAAAACAAACGGGGTCAAAGACCATATATTTCTTTATATTGTAGTAGATATGTAAATTAACAGTGATATAACATAAATGTACTAAAGTAGGAAAAAATCTCACGATTCTGTGTTCTATTGTTGAACACGCAGACCGGTGTGACTAATTGAATATAATTATAGTTTTTTCAATCGCCGCTTAGAAACAAAAAGATTAAGTAAAAACAGAAAACTCACGACACGAATTAGAACAGAAAACTAACAACAAAATAGACAAAGCAGTTCGAGAAAATATTAATAACTATTAATAAAGAAGACCTTGTACCGTTATTAATTAACCCGGAACACTATAAACAACATCAATTTGTATAAAAAGTAAACAAAGATACAGTTTTTCCTGCACAAAATTGTATGAAACTTAAAATTGGCAAAGCTTGGCTGACGCAGCGCACGCACCGGAAAAGGGCGCGACGGTATCTACACAGACAGACAACCAATCATATCGCACGTCGTCTGATCACGCCAATAAGTGCGGACGTACGTGACTCAACTGCAAGCGGAGCCGGATGAAATAAGCTAGCTTAGTTATACTATAACACCGCATAAGGGCGGTTAATGGATAAGCAGTTCTTGATTTGGAGTGGTTTGCAAATTATATGGTTCTTATGAGAATGTTTTAAGTGGACACGTTTGGCGGCATATCCAATTTCCGTCACGAATAAATTGTAAAGTGGTGTCATCGGTTTGCTAATGTTATTCAATACCGCATAATCTAATAAAGATATTTGAGTATTTTTTGTGATTTGTATCTAAAGTTAAAATGCCATCGGAATAAAATACGTAGGTGTGTGTGAGGTCTTTAGTAAGTTTATTTATTGTGTGATCTGCATATTAGGCCATGAAAGTAGAACGTCATAAAATTATTACGATAGATCATATCAACATTATAGACCTATAAAATATTTGATCGTCCATCATATCAAACAAAAGATTTCCGTTAACGATAATTTCTATGGAAAAAGTTCTGTTATTTGCTTTCCGGTAAGATAACTTAAGAAAGAACATCCGATAAGTTTTTACAAGGTTCATTGGCACATAAAACAAACTCTTTGCCAACAATATTTTATGGACTTGATTTTCTCTAAAGGCGTAAAAAAGTGTATCATATTCCACATAAAATGAACATTAAAACGCAAAATAAAAACTATATTTGCATAGTCAGCTCAAAGTGCGTAAAGTTTCAAAGTCACTGAGTTAATTACATTAAAAAATATGTATAAAAAGTCACTGAAATGGGGGAAGTAGTTTAAGTAGATCTGCAGCGTCCTCTATTGCGCAAGCTACAGAAGAGATTAGTAGGAAAATGTTCGCGGTTCGGGGGTTATTACGTTTACGTTAGGTAACTGGACCGTTCTGTGCTGTATTTTTATTGAATTTATGTACTTGAATTTTGTAATCGTTTACAACTTTACGGAAGCAAGATTATGATTATTTAAATAAATAGTCGGCATATTATAAAAAAATCTTGCGAAGACTGTCTGTCTTTATAGCATTAAATTTAGAACTTTTTTATATTCCAACTTAGATAATATCTGCTAAAATGTCAATAAACATTGTCAAATTTACAGTCGGATAAAGTACGTAAGTGCTCTTAATTTTCTTGGACTGACGTCACATATGGCTATGCCTACTATAAAATCTCCTTCAATTTTTACAATTTATACCAAAATTTATAAAAACCTGCAGTTACTATTTACCTAACCGGTCCTTTAACTTCTTGTTGCGTACTTCTATATTCATTTATCTGATCATTTTTTACTTGTATTGTCACTTTGTCTCTATCGAACTGTCAAATACATCGATTTCAATCGTATGTTATACGATACGCAGATAATATTACATTCATAATTAATGTACAAGAAAATGAGTCTTAACATAAGCATTTAACATTGTTTTGCTTGAGTTAGCAACAATAAAACTGAAGTTATGTGAGATCGTTGTTATTATGATAATACTGAGCACGCTAGAGGCGTACAAGAATATATTGAGAGGCGTGAGCACGTTACGGGAACAAAGATTGGTTTTGCCTTCGGGGTCTCCCAGGGAGGTATGTGAGGACCGACGTTTTATAATAGACATATTAAAGCCAGTTTAGGGGAAAGTCCGAAGTGGAAAACTCCGTTTGCCCCATTCATGTCGGAAACTAATTACAATATTTCAAACTTTATTATGTTTTAAAAAGATACTCTTATAGCGTATCACGAGTTTTAATACACATTTAAATGTTAATTACCCTTTATTTTACTACAAGAGAGTTTAATGTCATTTCAAATTGATCGTTAAGGTAATACGTTTAATACAAATCAGGTTTAGTATGTTTAGATATTATATTTGGCCTAGTAGTAAGTGATCGTAATAATTTATTAACATCCCTTAGAAAGTCGTTGACTTTCTCAACACGAGACTGAATATTTCCAAGACGGAATATTTTAATAATGGCCATTCTAATAACCATAGCATTAACACACAAGTTAAATAAAACCATCAACTCAAACATTCAAAGTAAATACAATTATTTCCGCCAACAAAAATAATGAAAACAAACATAAAACATTATAAATGAAGTAACGTGAAATACAGCGCAATAAATTGGAGTAAAAGATTTCCCTCAATAAATAGAAAAGCCATCAAATAATCGAACGGTATTCAATGGGAAACAGTTAAATTGTTTAGCGTCGTAAAACATGTAGTTGATTGTAGATAATTTTGATTTAGTGGCCAATGCTGCAGTGGAACTGACACTACTAGATAGATGGCAAAATGAGAAACAGCTATTGATTCTTGAGGTTTTGAACATAAAGATTCAGTGGAGGTTGACTTTGATGGTGATGGAATAGAAATTCTTCTTAGGAGGAAAGCTTTTATCAATGCACTTTCCATTTCTTCGAACTTCATTGGCATCATGCATATTATATTCACTTCTTAGCTGGTTGACGTGTGTTCATATGGGAATTGAAATACTAAAAGGATATAATAGTGAATACACTATAAGTGTTACCAATGAGTAAATATAAAGTGTAAATAATATCCTGGGTGGGAATCACGTTGCTCTTAGAATTTAGGGCCAACTAATAATCCTGTGAATTAATCCAAGTTAAAGTTAACTGTGTATGTTAGAACTACTATTAAAGATAATTTGTATTCATTATAAAAATGGGTGCTCATAATAAAAGTATATCGTTTCAAGCCATGAGCTCAATCAAAAACTATATCCGATACAAATAAAACCGATATGACATAATTATACGACTCTTTAATAAGAATTAAATGACTCGCACGTAAGAGTCAGTCAGACTAATGATAAAGTATGTGTTAACATTAATTCAGATGAGTCGGGAATATTCGGAGAACCAAAGTAACCCGAAGCAACAATACAATGAAATACAAACTAACGATCAGCTGATTTTGAAATCAGACAATGGAATGTAATAAGAACGCGAATTAAATGTCTGAAGGTTAATAAGCTTGAGAACGGAGAAAGGCCAAACAAATGATAGCTCACAAACTTTAGATATTTTGACATGACTGAAGACTTGATAACCTAGATGTATCTTAATCTTGAGAAATCTACTGTCGTGTCGTGTTATAGTTAGACAATTTGGGAGAGAAAAATGTCACTTATCTGATCATAATGTCAATTAATTACAGAAAAAGATATTTTTTTTAAATAACATTGATGTTTTTTTTTAAATTAATGGTTACGAGACAGAATTTAAAACAATTAGGGAGTTTCAAACAGCATAGAATATTTCTTATTTGATCATAATATCATTAATCAATGACAAATAAACACCACTTTTTTGTATATCTATAGTTTTTTGATAAATTATACATCACGTAGCAATAAATAAGAAATCTTCTTCTCTCCTATAAGATTAACTTTGAAGACAATTTATGTATCACATTAAAATGTATTCGAATAAAGAGAAATAATGATAAGCACCAAAGCCCGCCAATAACAGCATCACAATCATTAATTCACCAATTGAAGCTCACGACTCTCTCAATATTTACTAGGTTCGTGACAGAAGGTCACGTGTACAAAGCTTCACAACATTTAGTATTTACCTATTAAACTTAGAAATTCAAAACAAACCTAGGTCATACTCTCTAGGGCACTGTCATACAGAATAAATTATAAGCTTAACTGTCTACAGACCACTAAATGGTAAACAAAGGCTATTTGTTGCTCCATAACCATTTGAATATTAATTTTCTAACTGGCCTAGAGTTTAATGCTAACCCTAAACTTTCTCCGTTTAATCTATATCCAGCTATTGTTGCTTTAGCCTATTCCAATCAACCTTAGTAATGATTTTTATCAGTTAGTAAAAAGTGAATGGAATTCTCAAGTTCCAGTTTATTTCGCATACAATGGCGATACCACTTGTTTGCACTGATTTGCAATTAATGTACTCGACCCACTATCGAGAAATGTTGATTCATTCTATCTTTATTAATTAATGTTTAATTTACGACTCGCGGTATTAGATGGATCTGTGTCGGTTTGAGGTGGTTTAATGTCACTTTCTTCTCGGGTCGGTTCAATGTCAGTGTCGGAGGTTCTGTTTGTTTGTGGCGATCACCTCGCGGAGCCATTTACGGAATTCTATGAGACACTGTCATTGAATTAATTGAGTTCAAAGGAGACGCGGCGCTTGCCGTGACGCCATACTTGAGCAATTTATACGGAGAATATTTACCGAGAGTTGCTTAGCTACAGGTTATTGGTTGTATTATAATGACGTTGCAATGCGAATTACTCACCATAAATCGTGTATTGGACAGGGAAAAGAACTGCACATCAGTATTCCAATAGTCACATGAACGAATAACAAATCCACTTTTTGTTTCGCGTTCAGTGAAACGTATCACTAGTCTCGAACCATAGGTTTTAACATTAGCACTTTACACAAAACACATACGCCTTATTCCAAGCACCGGTGCACTAACACTTTTAACACAGCACACCTTCTTTCACAGTTATATCTCAAAAGTATTGTGAAGCAATAGCACGTCCGATTCGCAATGCGAAATTTGACGGTCACAGAAATGTTCACAGTACAAAAGTGAGTGTTGTTCTTTACCGGTCAAAACCGTTCCAAATTCGTGTTCGTTTATTGTTTAATCGTGGTGCACACGCGAGTGAGCTGCGCGGTGTCCGCGAGCAAACTGACTGACGTAGACGCGACCAACCGTCGCGGCGGGCATCAGACTTTTACCCAACCAAATGGAAACACTCGCCGACACGCCACAACGCCTCCAACCCAACAAACTTTTAAATTAGAAGGTTTTTAAAGTTGCAAATAAACTTGCAAGTTACATATATGGAGTAGACACCTGGGCAAGGCTCTCTAGATACTATGACATTTACTCACGCGTGCAATGATTACGCGGCGAGCAGGGAATTGATACGAGCTTGATAATGCGTGATAGAATGATAACTAAATTACGTTGATTCGGATTGGTAATGACACCGTGGTGAATACGAAGAATCCAGAAAAACATAATCTGCTATTGATTCAACCGGAACAAGTATTATGACATACGGTACGGTATCTTTATGCAAATATTTCTGCTGGAACCAAATATGGTCTGTGATCAAACGAACTTTAATTCGCAATTATTATCCTTTTAAAGAATCAACCCAAATTCGCACACGGATACAAAAAACAAACAAAACAGCTCCAAGAATTCGCGATAATATCATAATTGTGTCAAAACAAACACAAATATTGCTAAATTGTGTTTACTTTCTAAATTATGGTCTAATAAAATCGTAGTAGGTGACAACTGTAACACCGTTGATTAAGTTAATTGGCCGTGCAAATTCTCCAAGTATTAATAGAAGTTATAAAATTCTAGATTGGTGTGAAGTGAAATAAACTTTCTTGTCACCCAGAGACGATTAACATTTTGAAACAGGAACTGTTGGTGATATAATGATTAGAAAACCTATAGACGGTATAAATGATGCTAGGGACAAAAAATTAAATATTTAGGTAAAACATGTTTGCAATAAAATTAAAAAGGAAAATCATTAAGTGATTCAAGACTGGTTTCTATTTGCAAGAGATTATTAATAACTTATGGCCGAGTAGATGATAAATTAGATATTCGTAGCTGCATAGATTAACAAGTCTTAAGAATCGATCGTTGAAGGACAATAAGAGGATTACAAACTTCAAACGAAAAACACCTTCGAACACTTATTAAAAGGTCAAACCTTTTTCCAAACACTAACAAACCTTATTGGAAGATCTACTAAGTCCTTAACACCGGGGATGCCTTAGGGTTCACCAATATAAAAAAGTTCATTTAATAGAATTTGATCTACATTCGAGGATGAATAACATTAGTATGTAGTTGGCTTTTAGGCCCCTCCCTAAGGTCTATCAATCACTCCTGTCATGGTATAGGATAGGATAGTTAGATGGAGCTATTGTTGGTCGCATATTGAAAGCAATGGATAAACGATTTCGTTCTTCGAATTCAATAAAATGTGTTATGCTACACGCGTATAATTTGATTACAACCGAACATCACACATTGAATTAAATTACTTTCAGGAATTCACGTACATACATTCTTTAAAATGTGTTCCGATTATTCGATACTTTTAAATACAGTTACATTAAATTTATTAAAAAGTGTATCCAAAAAAGAGTATACACAACTCAATTTGCTGTTTATAATCAAAATGAGAAATAGTAAAAATAGTATAGAAAATTGTATACCTATTGGTAACTATCGAAGTAAACAGATACTTAACCTTTGCTAACATCAAATATAGAATACTGGTTAGATAATATTATGGTCTTTTAAAGCTAGCACTTCGACACTAGCAAGGCTAAATGCTCGCCAAGGCAAAGGATTTGTCTTCGATTCTCTCTTCAAAAAACAACTCTATCTTTCTATGAAGAGAAGAGATAAAACATAGACGAAATATTGTCTTTGGCAGGCATGTCTAGTCTTACTGGATTAGCCGCTCGAGGTTTGGCTCTATCTACTACAAATAAACCACACATGATATTTAAAGAAGATCCTAAACAAACTAATCATCTATTTAATATTCCATTCTCAAAGATAATAGCAGGCCTCAAATAATATTTGAGTTGACTTCTTGGAAATCAATAGAAGTTATGGAACAAGCAAATGTATAATGGTTTAATGGTGTTCCAATAAAAATTAAATCAACTTAACGTTCTAATATTTATACAAAGGTCTATAAATAAACTTTTATTTGTTCCTTTTTTGAATTGGCAAATATACAGATTTTCGCTGTTTTAGTAAAATTATTGGTAGATGTGATTTTAATATTCAGATTTCGTAGATATTTAAAAAATCTATCGTTCTTAGCAAACTATATGTTCCCATAGAGTTTAACGCTTATACTATTAGTTGGCTTCATGGTAACTACTTACCCATAAGTATAACGTGCATATGGAAGCCTGAGGGAACATTGAATTCCTTGTAACACGAGAATAGCATTAACCCAACCAGTTAAAGAAGAATATGTCGAAGATAAACCTATATTTATTAACTATTTAAGTTGTTGTGGTCTGCCTTTACTAGCAGAATCGCCCGCTTCACATATAAACCGGTAACAACCCTGTCACATTAAAGAAAGCTTGATTTCGCAGTACAGGCGGTTGTAGAACAAGTATTTTTTAATTAGATAAGGTTCTATATAGCTTACTATTTTCTTGAAAGCGTATGTAGCAATATTAATGTAATAACATGTTGAAAAGGGAATAAATTATTTAATAACCCGTCTGAGACGAAAACATTACAAGTTGGAGAGAAAAATGCAGAATATATTGTAAGTAGTATATGTGAGATGGCAAAATATTGACGGACAAATAAGGGTTGTTAGTGGAATATAATGAAATGATACTTTAAAATAACTATACCAGGACAATTTATTAATAATCTTAAGAAGAGAAGAAGAAGAAGAAAGAGACTTTATTAATCTTTATACAGAGTCGTAATTTAGAGTTCGACCTCTACTTGGATCGGTGGCCGATAGTGACATATCTATTAGCGCTGCCGTGCTTGAGAGTGCGCGGTAAATCATCAGTCATGGTTGTTTGATTCAGGCTTGACCTCTTGTAGGCTTTTAGTTGGTCTTATTGTGATTGCTTTTTGCTATGCTCAGCATTAACTAATTTTATTAAGATAATTCTTATTCGTGGGAATCTTTAATTAGCTTTAAGTTTATTCACTCTGTTTTGTTTATACTTCATTATTAGCTGTTAATTCTCCCAAAATGTAAAAATAAATTAATTAAATTGAGAATCCAGGGTTGGCAGTAGGTAGTATACTCTAATAACTTATATCAATACGGAATCTGTTTGCAATTCACCTATTCTATGTATCTACCAATGCGTTATCAATAATAGTAATCAAAACCTCTACTTAACCAAACTAGATATAATAAATAAACTTTTCTCTTTAACTAGTAGTGATAAAACGGAAGAAATGTAACCTATAAACGGTGACGGAGAAAATCGTAATCAACCAATGAATCGCATCCAAAGAGATCGGTCCCGACATGAGAACTTCGCTAATTACACCGGTCGGTGACTTGATCGATATCTTAACTTGGATTGGAAATTGGAGGTACTAATGTACATACTTATTCATCAATACATAGTATAAAACAAAGTCTGTTTGTTTCTCTGTTTGTCTGTATGCTTAAATCCTTAAAATTACGCAACGGATTTTGATGCGGTTTTTTGTAATAGGTAGAGTGATTCAAGAGGAAGGTTTTTATGTAAAAAAATTCCCGAAATTCCCACGGGAACGGACACAACGCAGGTAAAACCACGGGGCGCTGCTAGTTGTATATATAAGGTATGTACTTCCCAATTTTTTTCTTAAGGGAGGTAAAAATGTGGACAAATGTGGTCGATTTTGCAGTGAAGACGATTCCTTCTGAAGAGAAAAAGGTTAAGTGGTTTCATTTCATTCTTACCCCATCACTGAACAGAAGTTAATTTTGATTGAGAAAAAAGCCATGATGGTTTGACTTTTACAGTCCTTTCAGATATTTGACTGAAACGAGCAGAGTTCCGGTTCCTGTAAGAATTTCGAGGGGTATGCTATAAGGTTAAGCGGAACTAACGTATTTTATTTTAATTAACTATTCTAATTATTTATGGTATAAAAGGAGATGTTTTTGACACACCCATATATGTCAGAAAGGCACCATGTTTTATAAAAAGGGGTCCAAAAAGTAAAGGTCTATAGTCGTATTTGTATGCCTTTGCCTGTATCGAATAAAACTTGCTTGCTTTAAGGAGATTTTTTTTAATCCCAAAAACTCCATAATTTACTTACCGTTTGCAACGCTTGCCAAGTACAGTTCTAATAATAAAAACCAATTTGATATCAAATTATGAATTAATAAAATTAATAGCAGTACTTATGTCAAGATTGCTATGCGCTTACGCACCGGGGGTCAAGGTTACTCATATAATTTATTTATTGCCATAATAATGAGCCGGCAATTTATTAGGTAATTTGGTACGACACTGGATTTCTCATGTTTTATGATTAATAGTGTTGCCAGTAACGGACTTGTATTATTGTAGCCTCATTTATTTTAAAGTCTGATTGATGGAGTAAAAGTGAGATTTAAAAGTAGCGTTAACACGCTCTATGGTTGTTTAAAATCAATTTTGTTTTATTACGCTTTTTGCTGAGCTGTATGTGAATGACTACTATAAAACTAGGTATACTTAACGTGCGAATGTCTTACTCATTGAGAGCGCTAAGAAGTACCAAAGACATCTTGTTTTATGTGTTTTAAGAAGAGGAAACGAAGACAAAGCCTTTGTCTAGACGTGTATATTCAGCCTTGTTGGTAAGTCGACTAATTTTGGATTCGTAGAGCGATAAAGTAAGTTGGTTCGTGTAGGTTAGTGGCTCACCTTGGTGTCGAAGTTTTAGACCGCCTAGAGCCTCTGGCTTGGTCTATCCAAACAACTGGGATTGTCACTAAATAAAAAATCACCTCAGTAGCGTGTGAAAGAGATAACGCTCTACAAAACCAAAACTAGCTATCTCCCTCCAAAAGCCCATGAATAAGACATTTCGCCCAAACGTATAGTTGTGTATGAAATATTTGCATGACATTCAATATCTAGTATTTCTTTGCATTAGCGTATAAGCATATGAACTTTCTCAACAAATACCTAACTGAATTGATATTAAATTTTCATTATTTTTTGCTCACAATTTTTATGACAATTAAATTGTAATCTGCAAGAAATTTTACGACTTTAGTTCTCTTAAGGGCAGTAACTCACTTAAGGGATGTATTAACTCACTTTAGGCAACTAGCAGCGTCACGCGGTTGTACCCGCGTACCCTGTTCCCGTGGAAATTGGTGAAAAACGGAATGAAAAATAGCTTATAACCTTTCCGTTGAATTTGGTTATCTATTAAAGTAAGGTATTAGCCAGTAATGTCCCACTGCTGGGCAAAGGCCTCTCATCCCACTGAAGTTATCAGTACAGTGAGGAGGATTAGGCATAATCACCACGCTTGCCAAATGCGGGTTGGTGATCTCAAACTCGAGGCATGTTTGAAAAGGAAACATTTTATTGCGGAAACCAGTCTCCGCGGACTTAAGTCGTCTGCGCAACCTTTTAACTAGTACCTATGTATTAAAGATCGTGTCCTAACATTGCTGATCATGTTATTACTGCCAGGAACAGACCCACTGATTGACCGGTAAATAACAGTACGCAAAGTAAATTCACACTTAGTAACTATCATTTTGATCTGAAATCAGTCGGCCTGTGACAAGGTTCTAACGTATGAAGTTGTTGAGCTTACTTAGGACTATGTCGTATTTAAACTGCTTAAATACCTACTAACATTATTAAGAATTTCAAATAAGTTAGACGACAAAGTACTGAACTGAACTGTAACATTTTCTGAGGCAGTCTGTATACCTACTAACTATGCTATAATCTATGTACCGACACCTAGCAACTATTTTCTAATCTATGTAAACAAAATATTAACGTGCTAACATTTTCGTAGAATGTCTGAGCACCTAGTAACTATGTTCAAATCTATGTGCTAAGGCTAGTAACTATTGTCTAAGCTGTGGCCACTGTGATTTAAATCAGAGCTTTAATGTAATCATTATTCTAGTCTTGTACTCTCAGTGGTTACATCCTTTATGAGGTGTTTTGTGCTTGTGTATGTTGTCTGATTTTTGGCTATTTATATTTTGCTTAACTCATCTTAAGATATTATATGTAATAAGTTATGTATGTAATGTTTTACGTATACGTAAAACTTTTATAGCCTACAGTAATATTGCAATATTTTACACTAGCCGCGGCCTGTGGTTTTACCTGCTTTGCTCCGGTTCTCGTGGGAATTTTGGGATAAGAGATAGCCTATAACGTTCCTTTTGAACATTACTAACCAATACAAAAGTAATTATTCGAATCGGACTGGTAATTACCGAGATTAGCTCGAACATACAAACAAAAATTACAGTTACTCTTTATAATAATAAGTGTCGATGCTCAATAAAAAAGGTTTTTTAATTTGTATGATTTAAGAAGCTTGTATCTTTACTGAATAAGGACTCTTTTCACGACATTTTTCGAGAAGATAGATTAGATTATCTTATTGAAGCAGTAAATAATACTATTAAGTTATCTGTACAACACTAATCGTTATTGGTCTATTACAGATTTCCATTTCCAAAAAATAATTCCAATAACGCGCATCACCAATAACCTAAAATAATTTACCAATAATCTAAAATTAGTAAGACCTAGAAAAGCCTCGCTAACCCGAATTACTTCGGCTAAATCTCCCATTGAAAGTAATTGTACACTGTACAGTACCCGGCAGACACTTCTACATATCAATGTTTGAAACCATTGCCCTTCAGATGGCGCTTTTTTCCTATGCTATGCTGTCCCACAGCTGGACAAAAGTCGCCACAAGGTACTTAGTAAAAACAATAAGGTGCAATAGAACAAGTTTGGTATAAATATACTATATAATATTATAAATGCGAAAGTAACTCTGGCTGTCTGTCTGTTACGCTTTTACGCCAAAACTACTAAACCGATTTGAATTAAATTTGGTACACAGTTAGTCCAGAGCCTGAGAAAGGACATAGATCGCATCGAAACATCGAAATTCCTGCGGGGACGAGTACAACGTGGGTGAAACCGCGGGACGCTGCTAGTCAATATGTATTCCAACTAGCAACGCCAGACAGACAGACAGACAGACAGAGTTACATCCGCATTTATAATATTAGTTAGGATTTCCCCAAAGTTGGTTAATGTTTTGGTCTCCTACTGTACGTTCCAAAAGAAATGTGCCGTCGCCAATTCCGCAGACGGCCATTGTCTTCATCAAATGTATTGCCAGTAATTGAACCGTGAACCGTTTGCAGTAATAGTTCATTGTCGGTAGTTCACCGCCGTGTGCGGCACTTTGGAGCACGATGAAAATAGAAATGGTGATTTATTTTTCGATGTACAAGCTTGAGTATAGTCTGCTCATACTAATATTGAACAATCTCGCCACAATTTAACAGATCACTATCGATTTTACTTTCTCTGTGTAATTTTAAAGAATGCGATACAAATTCCTTTACATTACAGAAAATGGGTCCGTCAAAAATGCTTTTTGCCGAAAAAATGCTTTAGTCAACAATAATAATAAATATTATTTTCAAAATGCATTAATGGCAATATTCGTTATCTTGCTTTTAATAAAACTCACAATTTGCATTAATTACAAATAAACGAAACGGTACTGTATTTTAATTAAAATTTTATATTTTAACACGATATAGCAGTTCATTATTTTTATTTTCTTATCCTTTCTTTCATTAACTGTCCCTATGGACTAAATAACGCTAATGGACCACAGACATCTGATGAACAAGTCTTTAAAAGTCCATAGATACTTTTTGCACCCAAAGGTATTCTCATAAAATTATCATTATTCTCATATCCCACCTGATCCCTTATTGTTAGTACGTGCCATCTATAATTACAGTCATCTGCGCATCATCTGTTCATAACTGTTCATTTTTTCAACGTCTGATGACAGGTGATTCTATTCTCGATGTTTCACAATTTGACACCTTGTGTCAGCTAATGGTTTTGCAAAATTCTTCGCAAGTTTAGTAGGTTAATTGGCTACCGGGTATTAAGGTGGTAATTTATAGTTGATCTGTGCTATCCAGTTTAATTTATTGAGTTTCTTTGTTAAACTATTTCGCTTTACAATTATGTTTGTTTTTCGTGCTCGCAGATGTGTTTACACACATGTCTTTCAATCCAAAACTATTCTCCACAATATGTCAAGTCGCTATTTGTTTTGCGCAACTTACGCCCGTACCAGACGCCAAATGCTTCCTTCATAGAGATTTAATTAGTGATTCTGACATGTTATTTATGAAAAATAACGCCCATTAGTTAATTGTCAATTTAATGGACGTCTCTAAGAGCGGCTGTTAAACGCACAAAACCAATAAAATGTTGATTTGTAACAAACAAGTTACATTGTTCTACAAATTCATTCAGTAAGCTTATAATCGAATTTACCTTGTACCTTAAAAACTAGTATTTCAATCTAGACGTACTTCATACACATCCTGGCAAAGTGGTAGAATTTCTGCTTAGAAACGACCAAACCGGTCTAACATAAGCGCAATAAAAACGTGAGACTTCATACATCGTTTTTATTAGTATAGTACAGATCAACTATAGTGTTAACAACTTCCGAACTAAATGATTTTCGTATCATTTGCTAAGCCACGGTTACCGCTGGTCACAGGAAATGGGAAAGTAATAAATAATATTGGACTAGATATGTTTGTATTCGTTTTGGATGGTTTAATAATGTGATAGGGTAGGTATAGATGCTTTACATTTAGATTGGTTTTTATTTAATCGAACAGAAGTATAAGTTATACCGTGTTCTGTTATTAGTATAGATTGGAGAGTACGGGCGCGGGCGTAGCTTTAGCTATGTCAAGAAAAGAGACATTAGTAAACTTTGTCTAAGAGGGTCCAAACCTCAATAGTATATAGTGTTCCGCAAATGGCGAGATCGATGCTAAAAGTTAGCCAGCAGCTCTCCAAAACCCTACACAGCGCTCATGGATTTGAGACTTACCAAACCTTACCAAGATAACAACATGCCCTACTGCGCAGAGCTTTAAAAGAACGCATTCTTCAAACCATCAAATTTCGAAATAGCGTACAAAGTACAACAGTGTACAAATGTACACAGAAACATGACATGCTACGGATATATCTGAATAAATACATATATAAACGACTATCTACACATTTCATAATAGTAAGAATTGTGTCGCAAAGTGTAACAGATCGCATTACTCCATTATTTGTAGTTGGATAACAATGATACGAGTATCATGTCGGCGGTGGCGAAATACACAGATTAATGTGTTAACATATTTTTAAATAGTAATCGTGCCGAAGAGTTGGTATTAATCTTGTTTGGCATATATAAAATAGATATTTTTATCAAGTACTATCAGTACCCCGCGGATTTGCCCGCATTGTACAAGGTTCTGTGCGAATGTTAGCAAGTGAAGTAGTTATAAACCTGTCTCTTGAATTACTCAGCATATTGGTGAATACCGCATGAAAATGACATTACAGGCTAATACTTTACTTACGTTTAGCACTTTTGATATTAGTAGAATTTGCCTTAATAACCGAGGCAAATATATATATTTTTACCCTTACACCACACTGCACAGCAAGTGCCATATAAATGACATTGCCTCCTTATAAGTGCGCAGTAACAAATAAGCAATTAAGTGCGCCGCCACATGTGGTATCAAGGCTATAATTAGCCAAGGTATTTGTAGAAGTTAGCAAGCAAGGTATGTACTGGTGATAGGATAAGCGACTGCGTTCACTGTAGTCACTGCAGACAAGTCAAGTCACAAATTTTGTAAAAGGACGTTTTTTCCTGCTTAGCTTAAATGCAGGCGTGGTAATTACACATAATCCTCCTCACTGCACTGATATTTTCAGTGAGATGAGAGACCTTTGTCCAGCAGTAGGACTTTACGGGCTAATACTTTAACTTAAATGTATGACCGCGATCTCACTAAATCTATTAAATAACGTAAGCTCGAACTACAATTTTTTCTATCGAATTTGTCGTTTGGTTTAAAATACGGTTTTGAATTATCTAAAAAAATAATACGCTAAATAGTAAATGATATGTTTGTACATTTCACAATTTGTCGACAGTTTGTAATCTAACTAATTGAATTATTATGTTATATCAGAGGCCATGTCAGAGGCCATGTCAGAGGCCTTTGGCGGCTCAATAACTCTACTAGGATTGGTCAGGTTGACCATCCACTCGATGAACAAGAAGAATTATAAACCGGCGTTTACAATCTGGTGACAGATACAAATTATTCAGTCTTACAGACAATAATGTCTGAGACAGACAAAAGAGTCTGCTAGCCATCTTGCCTCTAGTCTGCGCTCCTTCATGTTTTCATAGACCAAAAAACTGTCTAACTTATCGATCAATTAAAACATATGTAGTGAGGACAATGGATATGATCATATCTTTGATTAGCTTTAAGATATGGAGTGAAGTTGACTGGTAACGTGTATGGATTCCTTTAATTAATTAAGCATATTGATTGAAGCATGTACCAATTGAGCATAGTTGTATCCATGTAGATATAATCACAATTAGTACCCCAAGGTACGTAGTACTATTTAGTAATCTGTGCCCAAGGTATGATACCATTCAAAAGTTTTTTGTACTTCTCTACTAACGTTTGTACTCAGGGATGTCAAATGTGTCTTAAGTAGAGTCCTCATGAGTGATTTTGACGTGTAAAGTGTTAGCCTGTAATGTCCCACTACTGGGCAAAGGCCTCTCATATCACTGAAGTTATCAGTACAGTGAGGAGGATTAGGCATAATCACCACGCTTGCCAAATGCGGGTTGGTGAGCAAACTCGAGCCACGTTTGAAAAGTAGGAAACATGTTTTCGCTCGACCTGTGAATTGAACCCGGGACCTCAGTCTTGGCAGGCGAGCGCACATACCACTAGATCACCGAGGCGTAGTGATGTAACACGACAAATTACGTCAAATAATTAAGTGTCAATTTAATGAACGTCTCTGAGTACGGCAGTTAGATTGAAACAAAAGAATAACCGCCTTATTCAGAAACGATATTTAACTTAAACAATGTTTTAAAGTGTTTTGTCCCTTTCGCTCTTTGGCAAATAGCGTATGTCGGAAAGGGACAAACCATTTTATAGCTAAAGTGATGTTAATAAGCGTTTTTATGAAAAAGGCCCTAACTATTTAGTTAAAACTATGTAGTTGCTGTAACAGCATCTACATATTATTAACATTTTAATGTATTTCATTTCCAATATTTGTAACTAAAAAAGCAAAATTCTAAAAAAATCTCACCAAATATTTGCAAGTTTACTTCATAAAACTACTTCTTAAATATCTTATCACATTCATTGCAAAAAACTCAATAGCACATTAACTTCTAAATATCTCAAACTCCATCTAACATAACCTAATACCTAACCTATAAAATGCCACGCAACTAATAACCAGTTATGTAAATACTAATGATTGGTGACAAAATCCAAACCTGATACCAACTCATGACATAACTGATTGACAGACATCTATTGTATCGGTTATATCGGAGAGCACCCGAGGGCGTTGTCGTTGCAAACTAGGAAAAAGTCATAGATATGCCTATATAATAGTTACGTCTGTTTTAGTAAAAATCTACATGAAAAGTTTATGTTTTAATATCGCTGAAAAAGTACAAATCTACACTTGTCGTATTGACCATGTCTTTACTTATAGTCACATGCTATTACTGTGGGAACAGACTTCTAAGGTGAGAGGATGGTGTGATGTTCAGATGCTGGGCAAGCATGTACCATCTAACCATGCACAAGCAGGCAGTGTCCGAAACAGCATTAAGTTGCATGACCCGTGTCTATCATCTAATATAGATGGCATAGAGGCCAATTTTACCAACTGGCATTAGACAAGCATGGTGATTACGCCTAATCCTCCTCACTGTATTTTGATCTTCAGTGAGATGAAAGGAAAGGCCTTTCAGTGGAAAATTACAGGTTTAATACTTTTTTAAACTTTTGAAGGCCAATTTAGTTACTTTTAACTGTTGTGTACGCTTATCTTTCAAAAATGGTTGACAGCTAACTCTGTTGATAGTAACACCCGATTCAATAGAAGGTCGACTCCATGTTGTGACACGAGACCTCCTTGATTGTATCTACGATGATTCATATCAATGACTCTAAATTATGACTGGTGATCAGAAATGAATGGGATATACGTCGTGTCGACGTTTAGAAGACATAAATAAAGCGATATTAAACCACTTGAATGGATGTTTACTATCTTCTGATGGAGGTAACACGTAAATCTTAATGCTTAGTAGGTGAATGGGCTTTACTAGAGAAAAAACAGCACACTTTGTACGCTATTTTTTTTTTGCAGCAGTTAAAATGTGGACTAATTTGGTCGATTCTCTAGACGATGTCTCCTGAGAGGGAAGACCTAGTGATTTCATTCGATCTTTACCTCATCACTGAACCCTTTTCTTCAATGAAAATTTTTGTCTTCAGTTGAAAAATCCTTTTAACTGTAGTAAGAAAAACTAGAATATAGAATCTGTTAGTAGCTATCCACGGCTACGGTAAAAATGTCACATTGTAAAATTTGTGCATGCTGTATGTGAGTGCTGGAGATTATTTTTTTTTTATTTATTTATTTAAGGTCGCTAAAACAACTTGGTCATCAGCGACCGACAACCAATATGTACTAATGATATGTATGATTAAATGAGATGATATAATGTAATGTAATTTAAGAAAATTAACAATATTTGTATTGCTCAGACAGTCCTTGAGATTGTCAGGCAATCCAATATGACGTCTTTCTGCATTATAAAATTGACATTCTACTAACAAATGTTTGATATTTAAAAAACTATCACATCTAAAACATTTCTTTTGAACATTTTTTGTAATGAGGTGGACATGAGTAACATTTGTATGACCAATTCTTAACCTATTTAAAACTACTTCATCTCTTCTAGTATTTGGATGCAAACAACTCTTTTCAAACACTGATTTCCTAATTGAAAGTAATGCACTATTATTATCTTTTACCCAAGTAAGAGGCACGCATATTCGAATGAGAACTTTTAAAATGCTATAATCATACATTAATATGCTGTTGACAACCCTTATTAGATAAGTAAATAAATGTATTCCAACCATTTTTTTAAGAATTCGCCCCCAATCTTCTCCTCACTATACCCCCCAGAGAGCAGCAGAGATCACACACCGTCACACTTTCATCATAATTATTCATGAAACATTTCGCACTCTGCCATTGTCTCATCGATGGCGACAATTCCTACGTCCGCACACCTTGCTTATTGTTACATTCAACACGCACGTACCGTATTCAAGTACCTTATTAAATTAGCAACGCTTTTTAAAGCTTACGCCAGCTGAGTTTTTACTGTTATTTTTTCGACACGTAAAGCCGCGTTTTGCTAGTGTTTCGAGCAAACATTTTGTGAAGAGCAATGTTTGCTGTTCTGCGAATTAAAATCAAATCGAACGAATACAAAACCTCCTTTGGTTTTTAAAGTCGGTAGAAAAAAACACGACTTATCATTCAATGAGGAAATTAACAGTTTTGTCTATCTGATCACTACACGAATGTTCGCTTGCTCGCAGAAACGAACGATTGCTCGCTCAGAACTGTTCTGACACACTCAGTGAAAACGCGGTTTAACCTTTTAGTATAATATTTTGTAGTTCACTCTAAGGGAATTTAAACCTTAACACTCGCTGTTAAATGTTACTGTTATATGTATTTGAATGTCAAAGAAAGCAAAAGCGGTCAAATAGACAGTGTATTGATTATCGTTTATAGATATTGAGATGGAAAGTGTTAGCACAAAAGGATGAGGCGTACGCGCATCTTTTTAGGCGTATTTTTAACCGACTTCAAACGGCAGAGGTTCTATTTTCGTGCGTCACAAAGAGTGTATTTGTGTTCCGGATTTTACATTGATTATCTGTTTTTACTTTTATTGGTAGTGTTAATGATGGCTTTAGAGTTAAATGTTAATCTGTTACACGTTTACGTACAACAGAAGACTATTTCTGCCTAAATTATAATGTACATCTCAATGTTCCTGTCTTTTCTGACAAACAAATGAACATCTATAGTGAAACATATACGAGTAATAACGCTGAAGAGTTGATTTTTGCTTGAACGCGCTAATCTCAGAATTTACCAATCCGAATTAAAAAAATATTTTTTTAACGGATAGCTACATTCAGATAGCGATTGGTGGGTGCTCGCAAAGGACAGGGAGAGTTGGCGATGCTTGGGGGAGACCTTTGCCTAGCAGTGGGACAATATAGGTTAAATAAAATAAAAAAAGCTACATTAAACGGGAAAGTTATAGCCTATTTTTCATCCCAACATTCTATAGGCTGTACCTGTAGGCTATGTTTCATCTCGAAATTCCTAAAGGAACGAGCACAACGCGGGTAAAACCGCGGGGCGCTAGTCATACATTTAAAACAGGTTCATGAGGGTCTCGTAGGTGGCTGCCTGATAACAGACAAACAGGAAGAAGCGATAAGTTCATACGAACCACCTGTGACGAAATACAACACAACACACGAATGAAAGCAAACAAGTCGTCTAAAATGAAGTATTTTAATACTTAAATCATGTCCTGAACATGGGTAAATGCAGCAAAGCTTTTTGAGTTATCATTTCAATTTAGCTATTTAGCTTCTTTAAGGGTCAACACTGCGTTAAGCGTATGCCCGTCACTTGTATGACCATCGCGGACAAACCACGAGACTCGTAATTTTTTTATATAAAGATGACATATAAAATAGAGTAAACAGCTCCTACCAGTTAACCGTGCTATAATATTACAGTTTCTTTATCAAAAGTTCATAGGGAAAGTTAACAACAATCCTTAATACAATACAGTTTATCGGTAGCCGTATCAAACGCCGCAAGCCTTATTCTATATGCCACTTACTGACTTCCTAGCCAACACTAACTACTCGCGTATTGTTATGTCCTGTTAACTTAGCTTATAATCTGGACCATTATAGTGCTTAGCATATGATTATAGAAATGAAACTAGGTATAGTCGCATTTACTTAATGCAAGAGTGAACTTGGTGTATTATATTTTGCTTCTAGTTTCTGGTCTGTTTTAACCTTAACATAGGTACATATATTTTTTCTTGAGAGGGTTAAAATATGGAAAAAAAATGGTAGTCGATTTACTAGCCGCAGTTTGCTACCTACTGAAGAGTAAATTGGTATGGTCTTCTTCTTCATCGAGTGGATGGTCAACCTGACCAATCCTGGTGTCAGAGTTATTGAGCCGCCAAAGGCCTCTGACATGGCTGGTATGGTGATTTCATTCCATGTTTATCCCATCACTAAACCAATTTGTAAATGGAATTAGTTGTCTTTAGTTGAAAAGTCAGTCATGATAGTTTCTCACATACCTATACCGAGTAAAAATATTCCTTAGATCTTGATAACGTATATCCGAAATGAAAGATATACTGCCTATTATACACAAAACAGGATAGTCAATCTTTCGGCAGATACTTGCCATAAAACTGTCTATAACAAACAAAGTATATCACAGAGCGACAGGTGGTTAAAAAGCCATTAAAAGTTACATAAACAGTAAATTTTTGTTTTCTTCTATCTGAGTATAAATATTTGATATGTTTTATTGCTGATTTGTTTATTCGTATACTTCCTACCTATCCTTTAAAGACTAATAATAAAATGGTATCTTTGGACTCATAGGCAGTCTAGAAACTATACATTTTAGCCGCTTAAACTACATCCGTCTTAATATTTAATGTTAATGCAAATAAGGTCCATATTCACCGTCTCTATCTCAAATAATGAACTGAACTCGGGTTTAGTGAAACAATTTTAAAGTTTAGTTAAAAATTTAAATTTGTTCAATTTTAAATCTCAGTTTAGCACGTGAACGCGGATTATGTTGAACTGACCTCGTTCAGTGAAATAGTAAAATTGGAGCTAAATCTTCGTCAATCGTTAAACCGTCGTTAAATCATAATACATCAGTTACCCAAAACCGAAACAAACACCATCACCTCAGTAGCGTGGCCAAACAAACAATCATAAAAATCGTAACTCTTTCCGATTGTAAACATTAATAGAGACGCGAACTGAAAAATAGGCTAACTGATCATATATTTGACGGGAAGCCGTAAAGCTTGTTTTATAAAACGCATAATAGTAACGGTCGATAAAGAAAAGTAATACCAAAATAGATATAGTTTTGGAGAATGCGGAAGATATAAAACAGACGCAGCATCAGTTCAAAAGAGTTTTTGGAACTCCTGGTGTTAAACGTCTGTCTTGAAACTTGGCTGATGCTCTTAAGGTGATGTGATTCTTGTTAATTTAAAGTGATATGTGTTGAACCAATATACTTAAGAAATGTAATAACACTGTATTGATTGATTGAACATTGAGTATTAAAGCTTTAACTTTGTTCGATGTTTTATCTTCAAGTGTATTAAATCTTAATATACCACACTAGAGTATGGTCACGGGAACTCTTAGTATTAGCCTGTACTATCCCATTGCTGGGTAAAGGCCTTTCATCTGTGAGGAGGAAAGGATGTCTTTATAGTTTAACAAAATAAAATTCACGTCAAAAGAAAATAATAAAATATTAGTTATTCTTTAGGCAGTATTTACAGGAACTGACAATATGTAACACAAGACGATAGATATAAGATATACAACGAACAGACAGTGGGTCCACTATGAGCTCAAGCCTAAAATCATCCTTCTCTTCCCATAACATTTCCCTTAATAAATCCTGGAACCGTCAATAACCATGAATATTAGCCATCACGATTATCATAAACAATATTTCGTTCACCAACAGCCAGCAGGAAGCTGACATATCCGCCCACAAAAATAAATTCACTCAATATTATGAAACATTTCTCGTATCAAATAATATTTTCTTTTCGTAATGCTTTCCCGAAGTAACTCGATCCATTCAATGTATATTTCCTAGTTGGTGATTGACGTTTGTATTAGTTCAATTATATTGTATTAAATTAAGTAAGCCCATCCCTTCGGGTCAACACGAGACCAATTACCCTTTGGGTCGTGACGTTAGAATCGTAACCTCATCAATATCGTTTTGATTGAAGAGGTCTGAACAGATAGAGAGATATACGTGCATCATGTGCGTGTACGTGCAGTCTATGAAAATCTTGAGCACGTAATTACTTTGTCCCATAATAAATTTGTTTGTTTAGAAGTTGAGACAAGTGGACTTGATAGAAAGATGTGTGTTGAATACATGTAGGATGAACGAAGTACGCGAATATCGAATTTAAAGATGTTCTCTATAATGTTAATGTGTTGTCGCCTTTGCCTTAGACTGCAGATTGCTTACAATTCAGGCAAACATTTTACTCTAGAACCAAGCATGTACAGTACAGTAGTACCTCCAATATACCTTATATTAGCTCTGCCTGAGTCATAAGTACGAAAAGAACACTAAAAGCGATTGTGAGAGATATTTAAAGGCTGACCTCAAGATTAATGACTAGATTTTCGGCATATTATCTTACATCAGCTTTCAAAGTAACTCAGGTCGATTAATTAGTATTTATGAAGCAACAAAGCTCTGTGACCAAATTACGCAAGAGCTTACAAAACATTAATTTTATAATTATTACATTGACAAGACATTAAGCTTTGCTGGACCATGCCGCTAATAAACAGACAATCAATACCTGTCAGAGTGGACGAAAAAGATAAACAGACGGACAGACAGCTAATATTATTATTAGTAGGTTTTTAATTGATGTGGGTGATTCCATATGTGATAAAGTTGAGACGAATAATAAGTAGTAATTAGTTACATAAGATACAACTAATGTGATTGTGTACTTAAAAAGCAATAAATGATTTTTATTTTATTTTATTAATACAATTATTTTTATCTTTTCATTTCATTATTTAATAGAATTAAACTTGTGTTATAGGTGGCTTGGTAAAATATAAGATTGAATGCGAATACCAACCCCAAGAAAATTTCAGACATAGAATAATTAACTTTAAAGTATTATTCTGCACTATCCCTGTAGCGGGGAACTCTTCCCATTGAACAGAATGCACAAGGAAGCAAACTCAAAATGATGTCGAAGAACTTTTTAAAAATGATCTGTGAAACTGAATCAATCACAGTCGTCGAGGAAGACGTTTCCTCGGAATTTATCATCGCCAATTAGACTAGCTTCCGCGTCCGAATGTCCACAACCTGTCAGCTGGGAAAATAATAAAGACAAACACCATTTAAAAAGCAATGGACTCGAAAGCGGAACTTCCCGGTTGGACCAAAAATCTTTTAGAAAAATATTAGTTTACGATGACTATTTTTTTAAACTAACAGCTCAGTTAAAAGAAGTTTTTTGATTGCTCCCAAACTGGCGTTTGAATTTGAATTACGAAATTGCCTTCATTTTGGACCACCGTAGCGTAGATGTATATGCATTTAAAATCTTTCGGATAATTATAGTCGTTCGGATTCATTTTGAATCCGTAGAAAAAGAAGTAAAAAAGTAAGTAGAAGAATTTTATAATTTTTACTTTTGTTCATCTATGTTTGTATAGTTTGGGCTTCAAACTTGGACTCTGGGACTTCAAGATTCAATGCAGGTGTTTTGGTATACGAAAATTCTGAGCTATGGTGCAAGGAAACAGCTTCAGAAGAAGGCTACAACGATCGATGATACAATATCGTTCCCTTAATGCCCATTTTGTTATCACCAGCTGGATAAACGCATTATCATTATCTCCTACTATTATTGAGCTCTAAGAATTCACTTTCCATGATATGTCCACCGTCTAGCCGTGCTTATAGTCACAACAAATTCTCAAAATTCCCAAAGTGCACTCACTAGACATTCCGTACCAAAATAACTTAGAGAAGGGAAGAAAACCACTAATGACGTGTCAAACTGACAAATCACGGAAATCTTAATAAATAATGAACGCACTAATTTGTGGTTCATTTCTGGATGGCAAATGATCTGATGATGTCTTTGAAGAAAATTGGGATGTTTTACGGAAAATGTGTTAATATCGTCTATTCTAATGATCACTCCATTAGAATTGATTACTATATCAATAAAATTAAGTGACACGAGTATGTTGTTTGTATTGAGGGTATTTACAAAATGCCTGTTGGTAAGTTAAATTGAATTCGCCACGAAATAGTGACTACGTTGTTACTTGGTGAGTACTTTGGCCTTCCGCAGAATTTACATTCTATTAAAGTCTACTGTTACTGATAGCCCGTATTGTCCCACAAAGGCCTCCCCACCATTCTCGCCCTCCACCCATCATTAAAGTCTACATTTTGTTTTTAGAATTTGCCAACTTACAGCTTTTAAACTGACTCAATCAATGCGCTCAACTTAAAGGTAGTTTTAGACCTTATTTAGACATCTATCATGACAATACCAACACCAGACGAACAGAAGCAATTACTTCAACATAACAAGGAAGACAATTTACTTGGACTTACCTAGTACGAAAACAATTAATTTTACGCAATCTGTCAAAGAGCTCAACAGAAGTTGGTGTTACTTAATGTAATTGCTCATTCAGTTACCATCACATCGTGACCGGAATAGCGAAGATGCTGATAAAATTATATTTTAATTATTTCCCTTCTGGTTAGACTAAGAGTTAAAACACGATGTTACGGAGAAAAATCTTTTTGTAAGGCAAATTTGCTTATAAGCTGGGTTAAAGGTCAAATACTTTTCGCTTAAACTTAAGAAACCAGTAAGCAAAATAAAATGCAAAATAATAAAGTGAAGCTGGCACTGATATCTAGTGAAGATATTAAATCCATGGTAGATACGTAAAGCTTTTATCTGTCGGTATAAACATAAAAGGCTTTTAATTAAAACACGATTTATTTCTGAAAGCAATAAAATATACGATATTATGTACATTATGTAGCCTAGCCCTGGACGTTCTATACGTCAAATCTCATTAAGATTCTAGATTAAATTACATCATAACAGTGCGGTTAAAGTTATCTAACTGGACGTTTAAGTTCATTTAAGAATTATTAAGGGATATTGCGTTCTTTTCACTCAAGGAACTTTCGCCAGAGCCATGTTTCAATGGTTACAAAAGTGTTATGAAGTCTTTAATTATTATAAGGCGTATACGATAGCAGGTACTATAACTGTCGATAATAATTAATATCAACTTTACAAAGGTAATACCCGTATAAAATCATTGAGTTAATGATATCATTGTGTTAATCATTAATTACTAGATACGCCTTGGGATTAGACCCGGAAATATGACGATCCAATAGCGAATCAATAAAAATTTTGTCATAAAAAATATTTAAGGGTGCGTTTCCGTTAAAGCAGAGCGTAGCTATGCGGAGCATGATCGCACAGTGTCATTGTCAAACAACACATTGACATTGTCAAAATCTTTTCGTAATGCGCTTTCGTCAATTGAGCTCTAAATCTCGCGTTCTATCGAATATGCCATTGGCAGGTTGTGAAAAATATGTAAACACACAACCCTTTTGTAAATGTATTTGTCCTGTACTTTAACTTTGACCTATTTTTAAGTGACTTCAAACACCGAAGGCGGAGGTTCTCAATTCGGCCGGTATATTTTTTTTGTAATTATGTTTAAAGAGAAAGAGTAACATCCGTCCATAGATCTTCACAAACATTTCTTTTAGTAGGATGAGTCATAAATATGTAAAAGCAAAGCGTGGTAGTCAAAGTATTGCCATAATTTTCTTTTTTGACAGATACACAACAAGAAAGTGACAGTACAAACAAAGTTGACAGCTTCCTATTTTGAATTACCTACACTAAAAACAGTTGAGCTTTACACAAAAAAAAACTATCAAAATTAGACTATATTTTCAGTTAGTTAAGACTTAAAATGGAAACCAAAAGTTTATGGACTTTATGGGTACCACAAAATTGATTCACGATGATATGCGATATCAACGAAAGGAAAAATTCGCTCTCACCAAATAGATTGTATGTATCTTTTAATTACGATTCTAATGCAATTTGTTATGTAAAAAGTTACATATGGGTAAAATTGAGAACTATTAACGCAATGAGCAATAAGATTTTAGGCATATTCATGATTTTACATAAGGTTTAATGGAGGGAATCAAAACCTCCAAAAGGCCCAATCGCAATCAAATATTTATTCAACTTACATTTTCTTAGGGTAAAAAATGATAACAAGTACATGTACCAATGTATTATCTCAAATACAATGAAAAATACATAACATTATCTAACTGGCTGTTTCAACCAAATAAATGCTTATTTTCAACCTGACTTCTATTTCACCCAAATTAGCCAAAACTACAAAAAATACCGCCAAAACTTTTTTGTATATGTATTTCTTAATCTGAAACAAGCAGGTCTCCAAATGAGGCGCCACATTTTTTCAGGCAACATTTCCTAAAGTTGTCACGCGTCTCTCGCAGGTGGGTTGAAATGTCACGATCTACGTTTTCGCTTGTTTACCAAAGACAAGTCTTCATAAATATTCAAACGTTGTGCCCTTTTTATGAGCACCTTTCATCTTCACAAACAGTTGTTAATGTTATATTAAAGACATTAAAGTATCAAGAAAGGATGACAACAATAAAAAGTTGACTTTCTACCAAGTTTATTATTGATGTTCTTGTAAAGTGTTGGCATTTTCAAAGTTATTTGGGATCAAAAGGGAAAAGTATGAATAACTTCAAGGGGTCTTTAATTAAGAAATAGTATCTCATAACCATTCAACTTAAGAGCTAAGCTCTTGTCGGGGAAACTGATACATGCTTCTCCATCTGTTTCTATTATTTGCAGTAGTAGTATCTGCAATACTAAAAATATTTACGTCTCGAAATAAATTCCCATTACAAGCCAAAAAAGATAAAGCATTCTAAATTGTTATGTCCATATCTTTACGACATACCGAACCATAATTTTCGTCTATTATACTGCCAGCACCGAAACTGGCAATAAACATGATATAATCTGTGCACAATAAATAGAGATCATAACCGATACCTATCTAGTCTGTGGTCAGAGCTACAATCATAGATAATATATTTCTTAGCAATTCATAACAACTGTCGCCGCACTCTACAAGGAATCTTAGAAAATGAAAGTGATATTATTTATTACTAGCTAGACATATGGGAGCTTTAGATTAATTGACTGTCTATGGCCTCCCACGCGGATAATTATCAGTAACCACAGGGAGTTATAGAAACATTAGTTAAAGAGTAGGCTAAAAGCAAATGGTAATTTGACTTTTAGGATAATTATCTAACATTGAAATAATTTGTTTGTATGTAGGTATATCATTTCCATGCTTTGGGGGCAGGGTAATTTGCTGGTCCCGATTGTTTCAATCTTTGAGCTTGAGGCCTTTGGGTGGTCTTTCAATTCCGACACCAAGGATGACCACTATTCTACCCGAGCTTAAGTAACTACTTTTATCTACACTAATGTTGTAACATTCTACTTATGTTTCCAATACTTGACTTATAATTACTACTGTTATAGCGCAGACAACTAAAAAACTCAATTTAAGCAATTGCACATGATGTTATAATATCCACATCGATATCGTAAAATCTCATTATAACATCGCGCCCTGCGCGGCGCGCGCCCTGCGGCCCTGCGCGCGCAGCTGCGCTCTCATTCGTTAGATTTTAATGGCGGCAAGTTCACTGTGACAATACACGTACGCGTGAATTTAATGTTTCGCAAAGTGTTTTGTTTTTAAAATTTTGTTTGATTAATTGCATTAGTGAAGATAAAGTAGTGTATGCAACTGCATATAACACGGGTATTAAAACACTCGTTACTATTATGAAACTCGCTGCGCTCGTTTCATAAACTCACACTCGTGTTTTAATACCCTTCTTTATATGACAGTTGCATAAACTACTATTAACTTAACTAACTTTTACCCAACAATTTTGAAATAGGAATTAACATTTAACTTTTGACAGCCCAATTTTTTGGTCAAGCTCTATGACTTAATATAATAAGCTAATGAAGGTGATTGTCTGTGTTTTAAAAGATTTTCGACAAACAAAAGACATATGATTGGAGTTAGTAAACATACTGTCAAAGTCAAACTTAACTGAACCTTGACCTACCACCTAAAGCTTTTGCATTGTGAAATGAAAACTAAATTGTACGGAGGCTGAACAATTGAAGATACGTCGCATCCCACCTACAGAGTGGCTTAAAAAAATTGAGCAACCAGTAATTGGTTAGATTATGGCCATCGCAAACGATGGAACAGACAGTTTTAGACTGTCTTGTTTGATACAGTAAAGTCTAACAGTCTAACAATATCTGTTACAATTTTTATGACTCGTTTTTTTTATCCGTAGTTAAGCATGTAATGGTTGAAACTGAAAACTAAATTAGGCTCAGTCTAAGAGACAATCATGTGGCTATGGGAAAAGTTGGTTAAACAACTTGTCTCTAGTGTGTGCTCTTCATACATTTACGTAAACCGGATGTCTTCCGGTCTATCCAGTCTCAGTCTGAGACAAAAATACTGCGACAGTCTAAAAAGTCTGTAAGACGTCTTGTCTCTTGCGCTCCTTCATAAATATTCATACACCGGATAACAGTCTAAAAGCAGTCTGAAATAAGCTCTACTCAGTTTCTCACTGAATGAATGGTCCGAATCTCAACGTCATTATGTGTAATTGGGGACCAATAGACTAGTAAGGAAATTGTAATAAAGATGTGGGTTACATACTGTTTTTGGACGGTTTCAAATTAGGCTTGTCTAGAATTAAGAACCTATTGTCTGCGAGATATAAACGAGTTGTTTAAAATGAAACATTAGAAGTTGATAGAGGTTATTTGTTGCGAATGAAAAAGTTTTTAATTTAGTCTTTTAGGTGCTTTTAGAGACTACATCACTTTAACACATTTAAAACAATAATAATGCACTAAAGTTAAAGTCAAAGTCAAACTCAAAGTTAAATATGTTTATTCAGTTTTGGCCCCAAGGAGGCTCTTTTGAAAAGGCTCATGAGCTTACGGCGCCAAGCTATTTTATGCTCTATTTTTCTTTGTCCCAAAATGTGGATCAATGTCGTCAATTTTGCAGCCGAAGACGATTGCTCCTGAAGATAAAAAAGGTTTAGTTTAGTAAATAATTATTCCTTTTTCAAATATTTCGCTTGCCGCCGTCGCTGCATCGTAACCACCCTTTAATCTCATCTAAAAGTCATAAGACAATACACGTGGGCGCATGAAAGTGATTTGATTATAATATCCGGACTTCCTATGCGGTCTCTATGCGGTTATCTGCCGATCGGGAGGCAGTCCTTATATGGAGCTGAATCACTTTCCTAAACGGTCAGGCGACGGTGACTACTATGGAAATTTGAGTTTGATTTATTATTACGCTTTTGTTTGTGGTGGCATTGCTTTGCTGCATTTTGTGAAGAAAATTACGGTATTATTAAGCTAGTGAAGGGAAATGACAGTGATTTTGAATTTGACTGTTTTATTAGGCTACTGGCTCTTACTGCCGCACTCGGAAACGTTTATTAAATCCACACTTAACTAATTGACGTAATTTTTCATACATGTCAAACTCAGCATTTGACGTCTCTCTCACGCTTATTAACAGCATTTAAGCTATTCAATGTTTTGTCCTTCTCTGACATAAGCTATTGTATACGTTTAGTTATTTCAAGTGCTTTTAGCCGACTTATTAAAAGTGAAATATTAAGTAATAGAGGTTCTCAATTTTTATCTAAATAAATCTTGCACATACTTTCAAAATTCACGTCGAAATTAGGATGTTGAATTCGTGAATCAGGAACAAGATCGGATCGTTGATAAGTTCTCGTATTCGTGGTGTCCCATTTCGCATTTCCTTCATATCTTATGCTTACTACTCGTATATTGTTTGTTACGTTGTCATTACTAAACAGAAAGTAACATTACTTACGTCCCCTGCTCCCACAAATCTTGTAACTTCTATATGTTTGCTAGTCGTAAAGCAAACTTTATAGGTAATATCTTAGCTATTATGCAAATACAGATATCTTTATTAATACAACTAGTAGTGTCCCGCGATCTTACCTGCGTTGTAATCGTTCACTTATTTGGGAATAAAATGTATTCCATATCTTATTCTGATGTATAATCTATATTACTGTAAAGTTTAATCCAAATCCGTTTATTAGTTTTTGCGTGATAGAGTCACAAACATACATACTTCACAAACTTTCGCGTTTATAATATTAGTATGATGTTTTTGTTTGCTTGAAATAATCTCTGAAACTACCTATTCGATTTGAATAATTCTTTTTACATCGGATAGCTATATTCAAGAAGCAGGTTATAGACTATTTTTTATCTCGAAATGTATCTAAAAACGGGCGGTAATACCGCGGGGCACTGCTAGTCTACAATATAATTAGAGGGTATAGCGCGGCTTTGCACAACATTGTAAGCTAATATCAATGTTAAATATAGTATGGTTCAACTGAGTGTATTTATGCGAAGAGAGCGGACATTTGGTTCAAATTGTATGTAAATGGGGAGCGTAATAATATAATCTATACTAATATTATAAAGCTGCAGAGTTTGTTTGTTTGTACGCGCTAATCTCAGGAACTACTGGTCCGATTTGAAAAATTCTTTTTGTAATGGATAGTCACATTCAACGGGAAGGTTATATGCTATTTTTCATCCTGGAATTCCTACGGGAACGGGCACAACGCAGGTAAAACCGCGGGGCGCTGCTAGTATAACATAATGTTGACTTCTAACGGTAGCTTTGGTTTTGAATAAAGCACAGGGTACATTATGCGGGTGCGGGTGTGATTGGAGTTGAAGACTCCAATCACAAATATTCTCTCTTATCCAGCTATCCGAGAGACATTTTTGTCCGATAAGGGTTTTTTTTAACATTAACAATTATACACAAATATGTTGTAACAAACAACTACAACATATTTGTGTATAATTACAGTAGTTTAATAGTGGTTACATTAAGTCTTTGAAGTTCTACATCCTACTAATCCTATCCTACTAATATTATAAATGCGAAAGTTTGTGAGGATGGATGTATGTATGGATGGATGTATGGATGTATGTTTGTTGCTCTTTCACGTAAAAGCTACTGAACAGATTTGGATGAAACTTTACAGTAATATAGGTTATACATCAGAATAACACATGAGATACATTTTATCCCGAAATTCCATTGGGAATGGGTATAACGTGGGTGAAACCGCGGGGGCGTGGCGCGGCTAGTACTACAAATTTTCATCTACTTTTGTCCTAATGTCCATCCAACTATGCAGCATTAGATTACATCTAATCATAGTACATACACAAAACCTAAATCAAATTACATTATCTCGAACTAGAAACTATTTGTCATAAGTAATAAGATCATAGATCCAACCCCGATACAATATCAGGATGTGGCTACAGGATGCTGTAATGATTACAACAGCAAAAACATCATTATAATCGCCATCTTGTTTCTATCTAGTGCCATTAGTTATCTGGTGATACTAATTTAGTTTTTGTATGACTTGATATTGCTTTTAGCTTTTATGAGCTGTATGCTGTTTTCGAAGCGATATTACGTAAGTATTTGGATAAGTGCGTTTGGACTAGTTGACATTTTAAAACTCCACGGTGCAACAATGGCGATCAGCGATTTACAAAAAAAGTACATAAAATATATAAAACTAGCTGCGCCCCGCGGTTTCACCCGCGTTGTACCCGTTCCCGCGGGAATTTCGGGATGAAAAATAGATGTTGGCCGATTCTCAGACCTACTCAATATGCTCACAAAATTTCATGAGAATCGGTCAAGCCGTTTCGGAGGAGTACGCGAACGAACACTGTGACACGAGAATTTTATATATAAGAATGCTGCTAGATAAAATATACAATGTTCTTTTTTTAAATAGCAAGTAGTCGCCGGCGTCGCTGCATCGTGGCACCTTCTAAAAACTAATTTCAAAAGATACTATGATTTAGTAATTTCAGTGTTCTTTTAGATCTCATGAATTCGATTTGTACACCAATTCTAGTGAAACATTCTCAATTTTAATCCTTCCACGCAATACGCACAAGTTCTAATTCCAACTTACGAAACAAACGTAACAAGCTTTCATCCAAACCCGATAAACAGAACAGAACAGACACCATAACATTTGCATACCTAGATCAAGAGTAGCGAGCCTATAATTAGAACTCGATAACTCGTAGTTATTAATCTAGAACAAGGCTTCCCAACCAGGGGGTCCGCAGGCCTATCTCAGGGAGTCTGCCGATGAAAACAAAATTATAAAAACCTCATGTTAAGTTAATTTTCAACCGTGCAGGCAGTAGCGTAACGAACAGGATGCCTACAAAAGGGGGTAACTGGTGGCTTCAAATCTAGAAGAGTGGCGGGAATGGGGGAAGGGACATTGTCCAGCAAAGGGATGACGTTCAACGTTTTCCAACCCTGATGTCATTTTTACTATAAAAAAAACAACTGCAGACTTAACATTTGCTAATAAAACTAATTAATTGGTCACGTTTACAAGAACATTAAAATAAAACATGGGTAAATTATTAAGAACTCCGCGGGCAGTAAGTAAATAAATGACCGCGCTAGAAAAGGTTGCGAAACTCTGAGGGTCTAGATTCTAGACTATGCTATCCCTAGTCCAGTTAATGTATTATGCAAATATCGATGGAACTGCATTCCAGGCGAGTGAAGCGTATAATGGGTTTGCGAACGTTGCATTCTTGATTAAACTGTTATTATGATACACGCATGATGTAATAGAGTGGTGTTGTGACATGGAGATTGGAGGTCTTAATTTTGTGAAGAAAATAATAGATTTGGCCATAATTTTTGAGCTTTTCGTGAACTTAAAGAGTAGTCTGCTCGATGTGTTCTTTCCATTTCTCTCTGTCCTCGGCTACCCTTGGATAATTTTTGAGTTTTGAGATTTTTTTTTCGTACTGAGATGTACTATTAATAGACTAATGTAAGTTCACCACCGATGTAAGTTCGAATAGGTTGATGGCCAAACTCAGGACAGAACAAACGCTTATTCTTATGATTTAAGGTATGGTTAAAGTTAATCTTGGGCCGACTATTTAACGTGCCTTCCGAAGTTCTCCACTTGGTCCTAGAAACTTCCGGGACCGACTATTTAACGTGCCTTTAAAGCTCGGTAGCACTAAAACATTTCCTATATTTTTCCTCTAGAAATTTTCGTCTGTGAAAATGTGAAACACTTTAGTACCATATCAGATTAGAAAATGTGTTAATTTTCATTAACGTGCTAATAGGTTATACAGAAATGTTATTATAACAAGGTTCTAACTATACCAAACATTTTCATATTATAACTGGACTGTACTTGCTCTGCTCGCATGACGCATGCAGTCGTTTGCACATACAGCGGATATTCACATAGTTACGACACAGTTACAATTGTATCTGCACTAATAAAATCAGTGTTTACACCATCAAGACATCGGATCGGCTGCGATTCACATGATACTCGTATGTTCTGCAGATTAACTGATGCTTTTAATGTATAATAAATAATACTAGCCGCGCCCCGTGTTGTACCCGTTCCCGCGGGAATTTCGGGATAAAATGTATCCCATGTGTTATTCTGATGAATACCTAATAATACTGTTAAGTTTCATCCAAATCTGTCTTGTAGTTTTTTCGTGAAACAGTAATAACAGTATCAAACACTTACATACATCCATCCTCACAAGCTTTCGCATTTATAATATTAGTAGGACTAATAGGGTTCCTTTATTGACATTTGGTGACGGAACTTAAAAAAATGGAACACAGCTCATGCCTCATATTATTCCCTAGCTCATCATTAAACAATGAAAATAAAAAGCGGCCAAGTGCGAGTCGGACTCGCCCATGAAGGGTTCCGTAGCAGCGAGTAACATAATAAAGAAGTTCTTGAAATAAATGTTTTTTTATTTACATTTGAGTTATTGAATGAATAATCAGTATTTTTTTGCGGTTTACGATTTATGTCGTAAAAAAAAAACTACTAACTAGACCTCGTTCAAACCAATTTTCGGTGTTAGATTACATTGTTATGTACATCATATATTTTTTTTAGTTTTATCATTCTCTTATTTTAGAAGTTACAGGGGGGGGGACACACATTTTACCACTTTGGAAGAGTCTCTCGCGCAAACTATTCAGTTTAGAAAAAAATGATATTAGAAACCTCAATACCATTTTTGAAGACCTATCCATAGATACCCCACACGTATGGGTTTGATGAAAAAAAAAATATTTTTTTCATTTCTAAGTATGGGAGACCCCCCTAAAATTTTATTTTTTTTCTATTTTAGTGTGAAAATATTAATGCGGTTCACAGAATACATCTACACACTAAGTTTCAACAACATAGCTCTTATAGTTTCGGAGAAAAAAGGCTGTGACATACGGACAGACAGACAGACAGACGGACGGACAGACAGACAGACATGACGAATCTATAAGGGTTCCGTTTTTGCCATTTGGCTACGGAACCCTAAAAAAGACATATTTTATTAATTTATAAATACATTAAAAACATGATGTTTAAAAACTTTGTTCAAACTTTTAACAACAGAAAGTTTCAAATTTCTTAAGGTGTTTTAATCAATTAAATAAGAAAGATTGTTTATTTGCTAAAATCAATTGAACAATAGATTTTAAAATGTTCAAATCGTTATTTAAAAAGAGCTTATCGAACAAGGTCATAAAGTAATAATTATTGCATTATAAATGTTATATTTAGCCGTGTCTTCTTGAGGATGTGACTGTGAGGTAGATCCTGTCATAACATCTTTATGATGCCTATGATATAACGAAGATCGAGGTAAAGATCGTCGTCAGTTTATATTGGACCCGATATAATTTGTTTTAGACGTCATTCTAATCTATAACAAAATCTATTATTTTTAGTTTGAATGAAGTCATGATGACGTAATCTATTCTAAAGATATTAAAGAATTTTAAAACAAGAACATTGGCTGTTTTAAAATTACTTATCACCGTCGCCGTCGCGGTAACAACACCATGGCACCGACGGAAGATGTCGATGATGATGATGAAAATGCTAACAACCGCGATCGCCTCCTCACAATAAATGTAAAAAAATGACTATTACTAATATTATTTTAAATCCTATTTGTTAGACCACAGATTTCAATCCAGTACATTAAATTTTACAGGTAATATCATTCCCTGCGAATCATTAATAATCATCAGCATATATTTACAATGATGTGTGTTTGTAAACTAAAAGTTTCAATAATTATAATAACACTAGCAGTGCCCAGCGGTTTTACCCGCGTTGTGCCCATTCTGTGAGAATTTCGGGAATATTTATGCATATAAACCTTCCTCTTGAATCACTCTATCTATTTTAAAAAAACTGCATCAAAATCCGTTATGTAGTTTTAAAGATCTAAGCATATAAAGGAACAGACACCGGAAAGCGACTTTGTTTTATACTATGTATTGATTATATAACGATTTTTACGATACAATTGATAATTTTTGTCAACTAACAAAAAAATACGTCATACCGTTTGTTTATCATAGAACCAGTTAACTAGAATAGATAATAACAGCTGATTCACAAACTATTCCCGCAGATTTATGGTCCATTAGTTGTAAAATACAACTGCGTCTCATGGTGGCTGGTTTCCATGCAGATGTCATTGACATTAGGTAGTATTTAACCGAATCATCGCCTTTACATGTCAGTTGCAGTTGACTGCGCTATTGCCCACGCGTTGTGTGGAGTCGAGAGTAAGTAAGTGTAGATGGGATGTGGATTGGAGAATGGATAAGTTCTGTTAGAGTTCAGATTAAAGACTGATAAAAGAATAAGAAAACTCCTGTTCATTCTGTAATATTAAAAAAGACACCTAAAATAAAATTGGTTCCTCGTTTGGCACCAAAGACAACTAACAAAAGATAATATCATATTTCTTAAAGCTACAACATGTCAGACGTTAAACTTTGCAAGCCAAGGAAATTAAAAAAGTTATCCTGATATACAAAAGAAAATTGAATCTTAATGAAGAAACATTGCTATGAAATATACGCAAATTCTTCTCTTCATCATTCCATCAATTTCATTCTATGCTTATATTCGGGTGGTACGTTCAAAAGATCCTCTTTGACGCCAAAACAGAATACAAATATTTGACTCTGATTTACCCCCTAACCAAAACCTAATGTAGTTTCTTAGCATATCATAGTGTTCAGATCGTATATGCCTCTGACATATCCCTATGTTTAAACCCACTAAAACCATTAATTTAACAAACCTAGTTCTGTTTAACCGAACTCTACTCATTTTGAATTGAAACTAAGCTACGTTTGCGTCAGATAAAAATCTATACTAATATTATAAAGCTGAAGAGTTTGTTTTGTTTGTTTGTTTGTTTGTTTGTTTGTTTGTTTGTTTGTTTAAACGCGCTAATCTCAGAAACTACTGAACCGATTTGAAAAATTCTTTTTGTAATGGATAGCCACATTCAACGGGAAGGTTATAGGCTACTTTTCATTCCGAAATTCCCACGGGAACGGGAACAACGCGGGTAATACCGCGGGGCGCTGCTAGTGTAAAATAAAAGCAAAGTGTAACCGTAAACTTAGTTTCAATTCAAACGTAGTTCTATCACCGAACAACAATGGTCGATAATTTAACATACCCAATTTTCCATATATCCTTAACATCATATCTGTCCGTTAACTCGTCACCGGATCAGACTACACGTATCGTTACATCATAATCGGGCGCCTACGTCGGAAGCAGTATACATATTCATACGATCTCGTTTGACGACCACCAATGCCCATAATTGTCTATTGTTATTCTTGCTAAGTAATCTGACATAGATTTCGGGTAAATAGGTATGTATGTGCCTTGTATGGTAGGTTGAATTTGTTAGGTACGGTTGAGTTATGTGATTTTGCAATATGGTACAGATTTTTTGAGGCATTGAGTCTATTTTGAGTCTGAAAAGACGCCGTTATCCACGTTAATCACCTAAGCTCGATCACCCAGGTGATTGTATGGGCCGATTATGTCTATTCGGTAGGTTAGGGTTATTATTTTATTTTTTACTAGATAAAAGTCAGGTGTAAAGCATAGTCTTTTAAGTCACAGAACTAAAATGTCTAACTAATTATGTCTTCTGTGCTCCTGGGGGATCTCAGAAGACATAATCGGCCCATACAATCACCTGGGTGATCGAGCTCAGGTGATTAATGTGGATAACGTGGAAAAGACGGTGAGGCCACTGAAGAATTCCTTCCTTGAAGATGGATTTTTGTACTCATGTTTTTATCTTGCTATTTTGCAATTAAAGATATCTCACCTTTGTTTATTTGTATTTCTTTATTTGATTTCCCTATGCTTCCAAAATCTTCATCGGCCATTTTGTTGTCCACTACACCCGAAGGAGTTATTAAGGCGGTTATCGCACATCGGACAACGTTATTGTACTATTTTAATTTAACTCTATTTATATTTCCGTTTCAATGTGCACAGTGAATATGGCATTAAAATTTACTCACAAACTAAACACTACTAACAAGGGCATTAAATCTCATAGTTTATTTTTAAGCTACTAATTCACTAACGAAACAGTCATTAAAACAAGCATAGAACCTTAATCCCTTTCCCCAAACACAGAATCCTCTACAAATCAAATCCCAACATCTTTTACAACCGCAATATCAAAGCATTATAAACAAACATAACTATTCCACTTTATTGTTCATATTTATCAACGGTTCGGCTTAGAATTTAGTCTTTATTTGGATCGAGGGCATCGACCCTTCTAGATTTAGACCGGCAAGGCCAAACGAAGTAACTATTGTTTAAACTGTGACCCAGCCTACGGGATTGATCGCTTAATGTGCTTTAGATTGGATAATGGTTACGAGTATATCGAAGTCAAACTGTTTGATCAGTCAAATGGAATTAGCTTCATAGCAACACGTTATGGCACAGGTTTGAAAAAGATTCAAACGTACAGCGATTTATTAAGGCAATTTTCTTAGCATAATATTTTTAGAAATTTAATCCACTTCTTAAAGACGTTGTAAGTGAATCTACGGAACGAATGAAAATCTCAAAGTAAAAATTTAACTGATTGACTGATAACTAATTGATTTTTTCATACATTACATGTCATAAGCATTTGACATCTCTGAATACAGGCGGTATGCTGAAATAGAACATTTTAATTTTCATCCCTCAATATCCCTGAGAACAAGTACAATGCGGGTGCAAAACCGCATGGAGCAGCTATTTCATCATCATTACATAATATAAAACAAAGTCGCGTCTGTTTGTCTGTCTGTATGCTTAAATCTCTAAAATTACGCAACGGATTTTGATGCGGTTTTTTGTAATAGGTAGAGTGATTCAAGAGGAAGGTTTTTATGTAAAAAAATTCCCGAATTTCCCACGGGAACGGGCACAACGCGCGCGGGTAAAACTGCGGGGCGCTGCTAGTAATTAATAAGCCAATATAAATAAAACAAACCGCATTGCGTACAAGTGATTCATACTAAACTAACCAATGCAGTGTTTTGCCTTTATATTTAGCCTTCTCCACGATGGAACGAAATACATAGTTCAGTTCTATAAAAGTTCCTTAAAATAACCGCCAGTGTTTTGTTAACACGGAAAGTAGTTTTAAAGTTGGTGTAGTTTCTTCGGTGACTGGCAGAAAGAGGGGGAAAAACAAAAAGTTTTACGACTTTTTTTAGGCTATATGTCAGTTAGTTTATCGTTAAATTAGCTGTTTGATGCGGTTTCAAATTCGTTTAATTTCGGAATCGAAAGTCTCCAATCTGACTTCCCTATTCTATTTATCTTCTTTGGCAAAATTCAACAAAATTGGTTCAGTGGAGTGTGAACATACTTACAGTCATTTAGAAGGAAAATAGGTGTATTAGAACTCGTAACGGAATAAAAAACGCTTCTTATCCTTAGATTTTAACAAGAAAGTTACAGTTACTTTCTACGGATAGTAGTCGTTACATGAGACATGTCAGAGGCCTTTGGCGGCTCAATAACTCTGACACCAGGATTGGTCAGGTTGACCATCCACTCGATGAAGAAGAACAGGAAAGTTTCTACACAGATAATACCGTGGATCTCTACTTGAAAGTAATTAACGACGTTACCTTTTACAATTATAATGAGCTTACGCTTATGCTTATTATTCAGCTTATGATTATGATATAAGCATACCCAAAACAAACTACTTACATAAAAACCAGATGCTCTTGTTTTACTCCCACTCTGTGATACAAATGGAATATGCAAAAACGTCTGGACAATAACCCAGATACAATCACAATGATAACTCACTTCCTGATTTGTAAAGGATATGAGATATATTAAACACTAATTGTTCTTAATTAAAATTGGAAGAAGTTAAGCTGATTTCACACGAAGAATGTACGACACAACCGCGTATGTTCTCTGAGTGAAATGGGCTTTATTTAAAACTAGCAGCGCCCCGCGGTTTTACCCGCGTTGTACCCGTTCCCGTAGGAATTTCGGGATGAAAAATAGCCTATAACCTTCCCGTTGAATGTGGCTATCTATTACAAAAAGAATTATTCAAATCGGTTCAGTAGTTTCTGAGATTAGCGCGTTTAAACAAACAAACAAACAAACAAACAAACAAACAAACAAACAAACAAAACAAACTCTTCAGCTTTATAATATTAGTATAGACTAGCAGTATCCTGCAGTTAAAACCGCGTTGTGTCAATTACACTACAAAAAGAATTATTTAAATCGGATTGGATTCTGAGCTTAGCGTGTTGAAACAAACAAAAAAACACTCTCTTCGGCTTTATTATATTAGTACGGATGTATGGAATACAATAGTCATATTCGTGGTATTGCTAAAGAGGTCTCCAGAATTTAACATTATCATGTGTTCATGCAGTTGGGATTGTATATATTACTAGCAGCGCCCCGCGGTTTTATCCGCGTTGTGCCCGTTCCCGTGGGAATTTCGGGATGAAAAATAGCCTATAACCTTCTCTTTGAATGTGGCTATCTATTACAAAAAGTATTATTCAAATTGGACAGATAATTCCTGAGATTACCTCGAACATACAAACAAACAAACAAACTTACAAATTTTACCTCTTTATAATATTATTATAGTATAGATAAGTTAGATCGATCTGTTCACTTATTAAAATTATGAAGCAACTCTACAAAAAAATCTGTTCCCAACCTTAAAATAAACAGAAAGAAATACTTTGTAAGAAAATAAATACTTTATAAAGACAAACCGCATCATCACTGTCGGCGGTAATACCTCAGTCCGTTGATGCGTAAAATGAGTCATTCCACGGAATACCACCGCTGGGCTTACTGAACCGTGGGCTTATCGGACGGTGGACCAGCGGGTTTGATACAACACATGACAGGAGAAAGTATGGGATTGTTGTGATATCGTTGTTCGTTTTTTTATCATAACAAATGCTATTGATGATACTTATTTATGTTGCTTTCTGATTGATTTAATTCATTTACGCTCGTACTCAGAGACTGAGTGATATTATCATATCCCACTGCTGGACAAAGGCCTCTCATCTCACTGAAGATATCAGTACAGTGAGAATAATTAGGCATAACCACCACGTTTGCCAAATGCGGATTGGTAATCTCAAACCCGAGCCATATCTGAAAAGTAAGAAACAAGTTTTTGCTCGACCCGGGATTCGAACCCAGGACTTCAGTCTTAGCAGGTGAGAGCACATGCCACTAGACCACCGAGGCTTCCATCATGTATTAGTGTATGAAAAATTAAGCATCGTTAATGGACGTCTGTAAGTGCAGCAGTTAGTCTTAGTTAGTTAGTACTCGCAGTTACGTTATACTGTTAGTATGTACAGCCCATACCAGGCATTGATAAAAAACTTGATACATACTTAAGTTTGAGTCTAAGGGTGCTTTCAAATTATGCGTTTCGTGTCGGACCGCTGCGGTGCCGAAGCGGTGCGTTTGTCGTATTGTGAACGTACGATCGTGTGTTTTCATACAAATTGAGCCGTACGGCAACAGTGCGGCGTCGGTACCGCGAAATAATTTTAGTACGCACTGTTGCCGTACGGCTCAATTTGTATGAAAACACACGATCGTACGTTCACAATACGACAAACGCACCGCTTCGGCACCGCAGCGGTCCGACACGAAACGCATAATTTGAAAGCACCCTTATCGTAGTTAGGATTCAACTAACTGTCAATCGGTGTATTCCAAAGACAAACAGACATAGTGTATACGATACGAAGTATTATGACGTTCCAACTCGCCAGCAAACATAGTTTATGAACACTCATTTTTATTTTACTAATATTGAGCTAAGTTTACTAACCTTTACGTGACCTTTAAACATACGTATATCTAAACTTTTAACACTTACCTATTAGAAGGAATGAATACATGATCCATATAAGATTCGTCACCGTTATCTGTAACCAAACGAAAAACGTCTTATAATACACATAGATACGTAAACGACATGGTTATAGTGTAATTTCTATCTGAGCGCTAAAGTGCTTTTTGAAGCACGTTAAATTGTCGGCCGCGGTGTTTCAATCGCTACCCCAAGGGCATAGGAGTAGGCTGAACTAATGACCCTTTAGGCTGAACTAATGACCCTAAAGTCTCTTTTTGCCTCCATAGTCCTTGTTAGACCATATTGAAGATCTGTAACCGGTCTAAAAACTCCGCCACGGATTGGTCACTAACTAACTCAGCCTGACCTACTCATAACTCAAGTAAGCTCGAGTAAGTCGGCGGCCAACCCTGGTGTCGGGACCGCCTAAAGGCCTCCGACATGGTTTAACGATTGAAACAACCAGGACCGACAATGTATCGAGCCCTCCAAAGCACGGTAGCGCTAAGATAGAAATGCCGCTATCGGCCACCCATCCAAGTAGGGGTCGAGCTGCACGTTGCTTAACAATCGCAATGAACTAACATCGCTTAGTCAAACTACGCCATGAACATACATAAACATACATAGGTATAAATTATTCATACAGAGAATCTTCATAAATCCAAAATGAATCACAACATTGACATTTCCTTTCTATATATAAAAAGTAAATCATGTTTTCTGTCAGTACATCATCCTAGGCGGAATCATCCGTCAGTGTATTTCCGCCTTGCTTCTAAAAGTTATAAAAATACATAAAAGGCAGACTAAGCCGGGATGTTAAACTGTCACTCGCTCTTTTTTAGGAAATGTGTGTTTTTTATTCACGGCTTAGAGTAATGATGATTGCTTCAGCTTGTTTCCTTTGATGGTTTAGATAACATTAATAAATCATTACCCCTAATATTAGTTTCCTAACGTAATAGTTTAGTTAGCGTGACAAGCATTAGGTGATTAAGTAACTCCTATTCACATATTTAGTTATTCGACGTCTAACAAGACTATAATTATAGAAGAGTAGGTAGAATTCTAGATAAGAACTTTTGTTTTTGATACTTTTAATTCTTCTTCTTCATCATGGATGGTCAACCTGACCTGACTTTTAATTGAAATGCTACAAAACAGGCCTCTCATCTCACTGAAGATATCAGTACAGTGAGGAGGAAAATAACAGTAATAATTTTAAAAAATTTAAGTTATTAACACAATGATTCAATTCAGAGTAAAAAAGCGTGGGGTGCATTTTACTGTAGTTCATAACTATCCTCTCATAGATACCAATGATGATTGTGATATTTAAAAAAAATATTAAGCACCCCACGCTTTTTACTCTGAATTGAATCATTGTGTTAATAACTTAAATTTTATTATAATTTTGATTTGAGGTGAAAAATTATTTTCTAGTTTTTAGTTCAATTTGCAATAAAAGCGTGTTTTTTAGTTTTTTTAAACTATAATTTTATTTTTTATTTTTTAGTAAATCTGGCAAATCCAAGGATAATGGGAAACTGTTATTAAATTCTACATCATAGCCATATTCAAGCATAACATTATATGCAACTTTTCATCCCGTAATTCCCACGGGAACGGGCCCATCACGGGAAAACCACGGGACGCTGTTAGTGTCTAGTACCATTTAGTAAAATAAAACAGAACCACAGAATAATAAGTACTACAAGTAGTACAGAAGCACCACTTCCCGTAACAATTCATAGAAATAGAGACTCTTGCCACTAAGCAACAAAGTTCAATTCAGCTCGCATAAGCGCTCAGTACCTAACGAGATATTCACCTAAGTATTGCCGCTCTCTTCTAACGCGTAGCTCTGTCGCTGTCTGGCGCTGGGTGACGCGATACCTATGTCGCTAGGGTTGTCGGCTCGCCGATGTTGATGCGTATGATTGATTACTCAGTCAATTAGGTAGATACTAAAACGCATTTTACAGTCTCTCATTTGTAATAAAAAAATGAAAACAAACCTTTACTCAACTCAAGTAGAAAGATACTCATTGAAATAAAAATAAGTTTTGAAGTAGGGACTGTTTTTATTTAATTTACAAGATAAACACAGATAATAATACCTAATTAGTAGTCTGCGATTAGAAACTCATAATTGTAGGGAATTTGAAGATAGTACAGTTAACAAAAAAATAGAAAATAGTACAGTAAAATTTTAAAAGTAAATAATTTGGTAGACGCGCGAGCGACACCCGTCAGTCGGAGTGGCGCCGGCGCCTCGCGAATTTGTAGGCATTTATCGCTGTAGGTACGGCCGAGTGGTGGTGCCCTGACAGAACTCCCGTTTCGTCCCACAGCGAGCGCCCGTTGATGTCTTTTAAATGAAGTAATATATTTTTAGTAAATCTGGCAAATCCATTAAGGATAATGGGAAACTGTTATTAAATTATTGTATTGTCATCGGTCCTTGATACGTATGCAAAGTTTCAAATTAATCAGACTTCTGGAAGTTGGTGAAAATGATGTTCAAAGATTCCATTACATACGTTCGTACGTACGTACATACAGGCCAAGCTAATAAAAGCGTGTTAATAATGGGAAACTGTTATTAAATTATTGCATTGTCATCGGTCCTTGATACGTATGCAAAGTTTCAAATTAATCAGACTTCTGGAAGTTGGTGAAAATGATGTTCAAAGATTCCATTACATACGTACGTACATACATACATACAGGCCAAGCTAATAAAAGCGTGTTAAAAATCAAAGTAACTTATGTCGAAACTATGGGTTCTTGGTCTATGCTCAAACTTTTTGAAATCTATATGAGCGTACTCGCTTTCTACGGAACTAGCCGGCTCACAGCTACTTCACTAGCTCTCATTTAAATATTATTTTCAACTCCGCCCGGTATATGCAAAACACCCCCCACCAAAAAGTTAAAGAAAAAGCCATATTTAAAATGAACAAAGCCGTATGTTGAAGACAAAAGCTTGCACCAACAAATGCAAATAATCAACTTCAACTACCAATTAACGCTAGAACAAAGATACATCTAGAAGCAGGTGCAACATTCAAGAAATATCTTAAATTAACTATTTTAAATGTACCTATTTAGTCACAGTAGCTTTTGCCCCGTAATCAAAGCGCATCTGGCAAACAGCCAAATACTCGTTTATTTTAAACTTTACTTTTATCTGTTTTATTAATTTGATGCAAGTTAGTTCACTGTAGTTTAATGTACTAGGAAAAGAGGCTAGAAATATCGCAAGCCGAGAGGATACTAAATCACCTACTGCTGTACTCAAATACTTCAATGAAATCGGCAATTAAGTTAGACCCAAGCTAAGCTCTAACCTTCACTCGTAAACCTCTCGTCAGGAATTACTAGTTAACTCTAATTCGGCAATTAGTACATTATTTATGATATGCTTTGCCCTTCAAAAGAAAGGCAAACCAAAAGCAAAATACATTTAATGCTACTAGCTAAATAATCTGCTAAATTATTACATAACATCCTCTTTCCACCCTCCTCAATGTACTGATATCTTCAGTGAGACGAGATCCCTTTGGCCAGCAGTAGGACATTACAGGCTACTATTTCTTTTACAACCAACTTTATCAAATGCTTACATTGTTGTGAGAATTTTAATTGGATGGCAACATGGAACAATAATTTTGTAGGCGTCATGGGAATATAATTCACACCCGTTCTAACCAGCACTAGAATACATAATACTAAACATTATCATAAATTGTATAGTTAGATTGATGACATAATACGAGCCTGTTTAGATGGGTACGTGATCTTGTGAATAAACCGACCCTAGTTAAGACTGTTCTTGAAAAATTAACCAATATTTCAATTTTAAGCTTTATTTTCTTGGTGTAAAGAAAATCTCTAAAAAAAGTCCTAAACTGAAAAAAGTTTAAGTACGTTATCTATTAAGAATAGATAACGTTTTGTTATGGTCATAAATAAAAATTACGTTTAAATACTTGAGTAATATAGTGAACTTGTCAAAGTAATTCAGTAAATGAACTTAACTCTGACGAAGGAACACACATTTAAATAGTTAACAAATGTACCAATTAGATTTAAATACAAAAAGTTCGGTATTTTCAAGCTTACTTGGTTACTCTATTTAACTTTCATTACTAAGTAAGTCACGTATATTTTTAACTTTTTTAACTCATTCTCAAACTCATCGATCAACTTAACCATCGATAAGTAAGCAGGTTACTGTTTCCTTCTAATCAGAGATTCCTTCACAATTCTTACCTAACGGCACGTCAAGTATAACTCCACTCCTGGGAACCACTCTAATTACGACGAATGCGTAACTGTGAGAGTGCGGGCACAGTAAGTCTGCGCGTTGGTGAGGGCGCCACTGAGGCAAAGTTTAGAAGAAGTAATATAAATAAATGAAAATCCTATAAAAAGCCGATAAACATAAATGAACCAATGGTAACAAATAGCAAAAGTTTGAAAGGATGGATGAGTGAAATATTTACTTCTTTGCTGTTTCCAAAAACTGCCGAACGAATCTAGATGCAAATTACCACATATTGGAGTCTGGATTAACATATGATACTTTGTATCGAAAAATTCCCACTGCAACGCGTTTAAAGCGAGTAAAACCAATAAAATATAATTACAGGGCAAAGGCCTCTCGGCTTACTAAGGACATCAGGGACATGTGGAGGATTAGGTGTATAACACGCTTGCCATAATTGCACTGTGGGTTAGTGATAAAATAATCTGGTCTATCTCTACATAACACAAATGTTTGACGTTGTCATATACTAGTTCAAACTTACGCCGCGCGCATACTTAATTTACACGCACTCAAGATGCGTTTGCGCAACCGTATGTTGACTTGTCGCCATTTTGTTTATTCGGATGTTCTTCCGTTACGTCTCACGCAGAGTTAAACGATAATTGGTTGTCATTGGTGGCGATTCGGCGTCCTTCGCACTAAACTAAAATATGTCAAACTATAATTTTTAGTTTAGTTTAGTTTAGTGGAAAAGCTATTCGGTGTTTCCTTCGAACTAAATTTGGTCGACGACTAAGATGAACTAAATTGAGTAGAGCCACTTACGCCGTCTGGTGGCGAGTAGCAATATTAACGTCAAAAAGTTTGTAACAAAGAGAATATAATCACATATTTTACTCTGGTTTCAGCTTGAGGTTTGAACCATATAGGTATTATTATATTTATCTATGGTTCAAACTTCAAATATTTTAAATAACTAAATTGGATGTTTACAAATAGTAAAATACATAAAAAAGAATTATAATGAATATAAACAAGAAAAGAGCCAACAAAAGGCAAAAAGAGGTGATGTTGGAGCGACTCCACGCCAACATCGAGGTTGTGAGAGGTAAGCAATCCATATGCAACTACTAGAAGTCGCTCTTTTTCTCGCAAGCTTTTCAAAATAGAGACTTACGCAGTAAGTACTTCCTTTCCTTATACCGTGGATTTTACTTATCTACAGTCCCAAAATAAAGTAACTTTATTAATCTTTAACAAAAGAAACATGTCCACTTATTTTTTAATTTCATTTTTTAAGACTATTTTGTTTTCAGGGTATACAGTCATCAACTAAGCGACAATCACTTCATGTACCAAGTACAAGTGCAGGGATTGTCTGCGTACGATGTACCATGTACATCGAGTGCTTTCAAGGATGAATTCCCAGTGATATATGATAATATACAGACACCCATTCAACCAAGTCAACCTGCACCGATTCAGCCCACACTCACAACGTGCCACTCTTCCCCAATCCAGGCGGAAGGAAGCCTCGGTCACGTCGTGGCAGATCCAGACGCCCAACAACAAGTGAGGCCTTAGTTATGGCTCTCAACGAAAACGGACAAGCTTGGAGAGATTGTGCTGCAGGCTGCATATGTTATAGCCGCAGCAATAAGCTCATTAAACACCCAACCCTACTTCTTTAACCCTGAACCCTAATAATTATGAAATAATTTTACAATAATAAAAAATTATTAGTATATAATGATGTTTTTATTACAATTTGTTTTATTAAAAACAAGCAATTAAATATTATTGTATTAATCTGGCTTATGACAGAAAATCATGATCATGATCTTCCTCTGTCTCTTCTATTGCATCAAGAGCTGGTTCAATTTGCTGTAACTGGTCTCCAGTGTCATCCTCATCTGCAAAGTGATATACATTTTTATTATACAGATATAAATGTAGCTTCTTTATACTATGACATGCTGATTAGGAGGCCACGATATACAACCTCAATCTGAGAGAACCAATCTACTGTTGAGCTCCAAACTTTGAAACTCGAAATAGCTTCCTAAATTCCTCTTCATTTTTAAAAGGATTTGAAGCTTCCCTAATATTCCATAATCAAAGTCTCTATTGGCAAAAATAATTAGATTCGAATGTTATCACCGAAGTAGTTGAACAACACACAAACTCACAACTTGTTCTGTAAATCAAGAAAAATAGGTGTTTTGCTTTTTACATACCTTTCCAATGAATTAACGGTCGCCGCCACCACAAATTCGTCCACACTTGACGATTAAATGAAGATATAACAAATAAAACACATACAAGTCTCCTTCAACTAAAATTAATCGTGATCTTTTACGTGCCGACCAAATAACAACTAAACTGACGTTTGACGTCATAATTTTGCACTAAAAATGACACTAAAAGTGTGCAGCCGAATTGCGTTTTAACTAAATTGAATAACTTAAACCAATTTAGTCGACATACTTCAAATTAGTTTAATCGTGTGGCCGTCCGAATACCAAAACCTAGTTTGACAGGACCAAACTTATTTTAGTTTAGTTCGAAGGACACCGAATCGCCACCAGTGGTTTGTTAACTGTGTTAGCAGGGGACTTATTTGTTAGTGTATGATTTTTATTAGAGGTTTGGTACTAATGTAATGGGAGCATATTGTGGAATGATGTATTTTTCAAAATGTATGTTGTCGTTTATGAAAATGTTTACAGTACCAAAAAGAAATGAATGGTAACTCCCTAAATTAATCTTCAAAAAGCTTGACAGACAAAGGAACCTTAATTAGAGTATCAATATTACTTTTCTACCACGCTTCTTTACTACTTAATGTATGTAAATTTAACTTATTATGTAAAAAAGTGCCAAATTCAACTACCTATCTCCAATTATAATACTTCGTTAATTATTAAAACTAACTTTTCACTTACTAAACTTAACGATAGTAAATAGTTACTAGTTAAACCTAACTTTTGACCCACAAAACTATAAACCTGATTAAATCAAGATTGTTTCAAGCTTCCAATAATCATTAGAGCGCGATATTATTAGGTGCCTCAGTAATAGATAGAAAACATTTAGCCTAGAACGGAAAGATTGGCTGATAATGATATAGGATAGTTGTTGGGCTTCAAATGATAGGGGAGTGAAGTGAACGTACCAGGAGGACCTATCGTCATAGTATAGTTATCGTTAGTTTAGTTAACTTCGTAACTATTGTTGCAGATGGTCCCGATTTTTTTACCTAGATTTAGATTTTAGATTAACCGTTAGACCAAGTCTGAGTCCTTTAGAATTTCTGGCGGTCTAAAAACTACCGACACTAGGATTGGCCACTGAACTATTCGGAATGAATGACTGAATGAATGAATGAAGTTCTTTTAGGTCTGTTAGGAGTTAGATTAAAAGGACAGTTACGGCTATATGGGATATTAGTAGGCAAAGTAAAGGAGTGCCACATTGCAGATAAGCGACGGCGGCTAGTGTTTTTTAAATTATTATGTAAGAGAGTGTATCATCGTTTAAAATGTTCTTTCTTAAATTAATCCACCTAAGTTTCGCCGAGGTACTGCTATTTGAGGGAGACCTTCTGCAGGATGTAATCTTATTATCAAAAATTAAGTTTTCTTACTATAACTTAACTTTTACTAGATTCACTTCAGTCAGTGCTGTGGTAAAGTCCGTGCTATAATTGCTAGTGGTTACGATTGCAGAATGCATTGGTCCCGTTGCAATCTCATTAGCACTGACCTAGTTCGCATTCAACAGTTTTTGTGGTAAAAAACCGATTTTCTCCAATTTTCTTTATGAGCTTCCGTGCATTTGAGATTGTAATCGATTTTTTAATTTCGAATTTACGATAGCGTGCTACTTATTTAGGGTTTAAATCTTAAATTCAATAAAGTGTTCCAAAAAATATTATTTTTTCAATGCTATGGCGATCCCTGAAAATACCCCTGAAAAAGCAAGTTACTTTAATCCCCTTTAATATACCCTATGTGTAAAAAAACTGAGAGTTAAGGGTCTCTTAGCAAAGACATCACTAAACTAAAAATAAAAAACTAAAACAGCAATATTGCTATGCAAAACGTGTCTGCGTGGCCCATACTTCATCCGAAGGTGATACTGAACGCTGCCTCCTGGCTACAAATGATTACCAGAGATATGTGTCTTCATGGTAACGGTTTCCATCGGGATTATTTCCAATATCTATGTGAAGGAATACTGTAAGCATTAAACAATGCAATTTGCCTTTTCGGTCAGACATCCTCCCAATCTCCCTCAGCATTCTACTAATATTATTAATGCGAAAGTTTGTGAGGATGGATGGAAAACAACTGGATGGATCTGGATGAAACTTTACAGTAATATAGGTTATACATCAGCAACACCGCGGGGTACGGCTAGTAATAAATAGTGTACTATAATAGTATTGCACTAAGATAGTACTTTAACATGGACGACTACCACGTAACAAAGTTGGTAAACTGTAGTAAATCGTAGGCAGCCATCAAAATAAGAACAGGGAAAGGAAGCACTATATTTTCAAGGATGGCCTTTTGAAGCGTTCCAGAGTTTATTGAAACCTGCAATTTCGGAGACTTCGTTGTATAATTTTGAACGAATAACCATGTTATAGGTACTAAGATTTTCTATAACTTTATTTCTACCGGCTTTCTTGTATTAGAACCCCATTAATGCAGGATTTTCGATGTAATTGTGTTCTATGCTACTCTTCAGAATTTGAGCTTTAGTTATACTTTCGTAGTAAATTATAAAGTACAATGTATTCGCTTGTAATGTCTCCTGCAGGCAGGGAAACAATGGAGATAGCAGTAGACAGTAGAGGTATTTTCATAAAGCTTTGGCGGCTCAATGACTCTGACACCAGGATTGGTCAGGTTGGCCATCCACTCGATGAAGAAGAAGAAGAAGATAAAACTTTTAACTTATATTTCATTCCCTGCAACAAAGTAATTCATAAATGTCCCAAACGATTACTTTGAAAATCACAAATCTTTTCCAACAACATAATAAGAACAACTATAACCATCATAAAGCAATTTACACAACCACCAATCAAAACTTCTAAAATCAACTAAATAAGGTAACTGCATTGTTTTAGTAAACAAATAGCCCAACTATTGTCGGCTATTACTTGACACTGTATCGTCGCCAAGGGCTGTAGGGCAGCGGGAAATATAGCTGAGAGACAGTCACGACTGGAGCATAACAGACAATAACAGATGAGAGCTTAAAACGTTTAGGGCCACTGGGATTTGACCAGACCCTGCCTTAGGCATAGGTTTTTGCCCTGCACTAGCATTACGACGAAAGAATGAGACAGGACATGGTAGGATATCATACTGTGCGATGATTGGTCGAAATTGGAATTTTTAAAAATTCCACCTATTACCACACGATCATCCTGCCTTATCAAAAGTACTACTAGCTAATAGGTACTTATTGCAAATTTAATGTTTAGATACAAGTACTAAAATGAAATTACTTTGAATTAATTAACTCCCAAAGGGTTGGCTACTAATCTATCGAAATCACTACATAGTATAAAACAAAGTCGCTATTTTTGTCTGTTTGTTTGTCTGTATGCTTAAATCTTTAAAATTACGCAACGGATTTTGATGCGGTTTTTTGTAATAGGTGATTCAAGAGGAAGGTTTTTATGTAAAAAATTCCCGAAATTCCCACGGGAACGGGCACAACGCGGGTAAAACCGCGGGGCGCTGCTAGTTACTTATAATCAAACATATAGAATTAGATAGGACATTAAAATACAGCATTAAAATACTGTCCATTAATAGCATCAGAAGTATCTAAATAGCAGAACAACTGTCGCCGAAGTAAATCACTTTCATATTGTTAATAGTTCCAATCTCCTTTCAAAGCCAGCTAACAAGATAATTTGAAAGCTCATTCAAGACCTAAACGGACGTAAAAGGGGTTTAGTCTACGTCCATTACAAATAACTGTACATTATATTGGCCATAACCTTTAATGAGTTGCAATGGACTCCATTTTGTACGTTTAATTTGATATCAGAAGTAAGGGTGCGATCTGACGGAGCATAGCAGAAACTTAGGAAAATAAATAATAGGTACTACAAGTATCATTGATGTATTCTGTAATAAGCTTTTGCCCTATGATGCTTTTAACTGAGTATGCTATCTTCCGAACTATAAAAATATTTTCCATCTCAGAAATTATGTTTTTTTTCGCATATAGAAGAACAAAAAAGGAAATCACTAGAATTTTACCTAATCTTTTATATAAGCAGAAAATAAAGTCTTTCGTCTTTCGACTCTAAATAAAAGCTTGCACTGTAGGCAAAGATTTTCTATTCACTGAAATTAAGAAAGCCTTCATATCAAAAGTAGTTATTACTGAAGCATTCCCAAACCAATCGGGAACACAAACCACAATGCGGCATACAAAAACGTATGCAAATCCAGAGCCATTCCAAGTGTCGGCAGATCCATAATATGAAGCGCCGATCCGACCCAGCTCCTAACTCGTTATTTCTTCTTTGAGGTCTCTGTCACATCAGTATTCAGAATCACCCTATTTTGCATTTAAATATCTGTACCCATTCTGTGGTCTCAAGAACATAGATTCCAATAGTTAACCTTATTCCATAATACGTGATGTTTGACCGCAAGTTGGTAACACCGGGTTGGTACATAGTAAAATTGTCTTGTTTGTAATATCTACCATGAATTTTACGCGCGGGAGAATATAAATAATAAAGTAGGGCAACTCTGGTGTCGGGAGTTTTTAGACAACCTATAGGCCTCCGACTTGGTCTGACGATTGAAACAACCGGACCGACGTTTCCAATCACGCAAAAGTGGGGTGTTATAAGTTTGTCATAGATTTCTCAATATGTTACGAGAGAGTGAGATGAGAGGCCTTTGCCCAGCAGTGGGTGGGACGTTACAGGTTAATACTTTACTTTACTTTTCTCTATATGTGTGTCTGTCTGTGGCACCGTAACTCACAAACGGACGGACCTATTTCGACGGTTTTTTTTCTTGAGGTTCCTTGCGGTGGTTTTTAGCTAAGTATGGTAAAAATCGGTCCAGCCTTTTGTGCCTAGAGGGTTTTTTTATTTATTTTACTTGTAGGACTTCACTACCAGTACGAGTATAAGGCATAACAGTTTTCTCTGAACTATGTCTAAGCTAAAGGTCTACGTAAAGATTCTAGATAATTGATCACGGATTTTATAGCTAGATCGTAATTATAGATTGAGTTATCTGCGAGACCTACAAAAGGGTCAAACTCAAATGCTTACCTTAATGACTGTATCCAAAACCAGTTAGATATATCAAATTCCATATTTAAGCCAATATGATAAACGACCAAGAAGAACTCCCGTTCGATGTTCTTTAATTGTAACAACTGGAAATCAATAATCAATAATTCACATTGGAGTGTGAATATTTCAATTAGGGCTTTAAACTGTTCATTTAACTGTAAATCTATACATATTAAGAAAAAAACTAGTGATTGCTGACTGTAAGAGGAAATTAGGTAAATGACAAAACCTTTTACAAGGGGTATATAGTCTTTGCGACGCAGTGACACCCAAAGCAAAACAATGTATAACAATTGTGGTTTGTCTATGCGTTTGCAGGCACTATTCTTAGTAAGAAATGGTTTATTAAACCGATTCAAAAATACTTTTCGATATTGTTTTGCAAAAAGCTTCACATAAAAATCCTATTTCTAGGGAGCTAGGGAAAGGCCTCTCATGTTACCAAAGATACCGAGTATTTCACTGAATTTGGAAAAAAACACAGATTGTTGTTCACATAACAAATCACATAGGTAATCGGTTCTTTTTATTTCAATCCAATCATAGATAAAAAAATACACAACCCACGCCAAGTCGCGGTCATCAGCTAGTATCCAATAAATCTCTTTAATCTTAGATTCGTTAATTCCCATATATAAATAGGCGTTGGTTGAAGAGAAATGTACTTACATTAACATATGAAACAAGTAACTGTTGGCTGTTGGGCTGAATACATAATGAGTGTGTACTTTTGGGCAGTTTCGAGGTACTTGGGCCTAAGACAATGTCAATTTATGAGTTCCAGTTTGGACCGGCAATTGTGACGATGTGAAATCTTGTAATGTGAAGTTGAAGAATTTATGAGACATGAAGTGTTACCAGATTTGGTATTAATCATCAGAATTTCTAAACTGTTGATAATGTTGTAAGCAAGTATGCAAGTTCGCGAAGTTAGTAGTGAACTAGTGATTTCAAACTGTTGTTAAGTTTGTAAGGAAGTATGCAAGTTCGCGAAGTTAGTAGTGAACCCTGGTATCTTGTTTTTTAGATGGCCTAGGTCTTCAACATGGTCTATCTATGATTGAAATTACCAGGGTTAACAATTTAACGCAACTTCCGAAACACGTTAGCGCTCAAACGGAAAGCCGAGCTGCAAGTTGCCTAACAATCGCAATAAATTATAGCGTAGCTTGATTTAGCGGAAAATCAAACTACTACGATTTGGATGAAACTTTACAGTAATATAGGTTATCAGAATAACTATGTATATAATGTATAATAAAATGTATCCCATATATACATTTTATCCCGAAATTCCGGCTAGAACTGTTACAACGCAGGTAACACCACGGGGCACGGCTAGTTCTATATTAATATTCATATCAGTAAAATACATAATCTTTGCTCGTTTATTTACCATTCCAAGCTATTTAAACGCCGCACTAAAAACCGTACCATTTCAATATTGAAAACAACGAAATAACAATATAGTTAACATTAACAATATAACATGGGGCCTATGTGCCTCGTAAACGTCAACATTTTATAGGAAAACCATCAAATCAAGTTATGACGACCATAAACCCAACTGCAATATCCCAGAAACACATATTTTTTAATGGGAAAATCATTTATATACAAGGTTTACCGTTTTTTGACACACTGAGAATTTGGAATGCATTAAGGAAATGGGTTGGACTAAATATCTGGTGTGTGGTCGTATGGTAATACTATTCCAACGGGCAATTTACAAGCTAATGTTCGTTTTAAATTAGAAGTTTATTTGATGACCTAATAAAAGGTGATAAAATTATGTTGTGTTTACAATAACTTAGATGTTTCGTTTTGAAACAATATTACTCCATTCCATATTGAAAAAAACAAAGTCTCCGACCGCATCTGTCTGTTTGTCTGTTCGCGATTAACTCAAATACTACTGCATGGATTTTAACGCGGTTTTTTTAAATAGATAGACTGATTCAAGAGGAGGTCTATATGTATAAAAATTCCCGAAATTCCCACGGGAACGGGGACGACGCGGGTAAAACCGCGGGGCGCTGTTAGTTACAAGACACATTTAAAAAAGTATAATATAAGCAAACACACAAATAAAATCAAGCTTAAACCTCTTTAAAGTCATTTCAGTATAATTTATTCTCGACAATTGCCACAAATACTCTGGCACACGCAATATTAAAGAATTTTCCGTACACTTGCGTACTAATGTTTGTTTAAGGTAACAACGAGGGCAACATCAAATAAAAGCATTGTAGTGAAAACGAATCTACCAACTGTCTAAACATACGTTTGAGTTTGCCATTTAGAATCACTTCTGTGGTACACTGTACAAATTCCCAAACGGATGAGGTAGCAAAGTTTGTTAACCTCTTTATGCTTACCTTATTTCGAGGGGTAAGAACCAGATGAACGTATCTACAAAAATCTCGAAAATCGTTTTTTTGTAGAAATGGGTTGTATCTATGACCCTACACGTTGTGCCAAAAGAACGTATCGCTAGAATCAATAGTTCACTTGTTCGATAATAACGCAACGACTTGAAAAAAAAATCATGAACAGCCGAAGAAACTTAACTTCAATACCATCAAAATAGTTTCAAATTAGTTAGAATTTAGTAACTTACAAAACAACGTAAAGACAATATACATTAATTAAACCCTGAGTGTAAGCAATTGATACTATTCTTCATTGAACCACAACAACGTATAAGCCGTTACTACAGTTTGGTTCTAAACAATATTTGTATGTGTCTTTGTATTTTATGCCATAAGAACGTATATGTCCTTACGTTCATTTGGCTGTAATACTTTGTTGTACGTGGATTTAAAAAATAAGAGCCAGAAGAACGTATGTCAAACAAATTATGGAAAAATTCGTATTATTTATTTATTTTAGTGTCCACAATAATATTTTTTTTCGCTATTTTTATTCTCTAATGGTACATAAATATGACCACATACTTTTTTTTTGGTTTAGAGTAAATCGATTGATATTTTGTACGTTAACCTTTTGAGCGCCAAGTAATAAAACACAAATCATGCCCTCCACGCCAGCCCCAAAAATCAGAGATAAATACCTAAAAAAATATAAGGATGGGAATAGCATGTCGAAAACGTGTTTTTCCGGTTAAATAATGATTAAATAAAGTGCGTAAATGTATACAAACATATTGTTATTGAAGTTTTTTTTAACCACACACTAGTAATTTAGTAATTTTACCAAAGCTCGTAATTTTAGCAAATACTAATACATCAAAGTCGCTTGAAGATAAGTAATCAAATAAAAATATCATAGTAACTTTACCCCAGCACTAGTCAATAGATGTTGTCGGCCCCAGCCGACATTGGCGTGGTCAGTCGGTGAATTCATTATGTGCACGCTATTTATTAGAGATGGGACGCGCGCGTTTAGATTATAATTTACATTTATCGAGTAATACCTACCTTTTATTTTAGCATTATTTATTATATTTAATAAAATTACTTATTTTATTTACAATGATATGTTTTCACGCGATGGTCCTATTCTAAGGAGTTCTTTAGTAAAAGCCGTTATTCCCAAAAATGTATCATAAATCTTTTGTTTTTGTTACTTCTTTGTTCCCAACTTTTCATGGAATATACGAGTGCAATAGTAAATCATAAAACTGTACAACACGTGCTGTCGTAAAAAAACGATATTTTTAAATGTATTATAATATTATATTTTAACACCGTGGGAAAGACATAACATAATATTTGTTTGCCAAAAGGCGGGTACATCAAAGTAGATAGGTACCCACATATTGTATTCATTTCGTAGAGGGCAAATAGGTATTCATTATGTTTAATGACAAAAGTAAAATGTGTAATAAACGACTTACATAATTAATAACTCTGATAAATAAGGATGAGTAACACCCATTCCATTATTGAAAAATAAATGCTTAATTTACCCCTTCTCTATACACACTAAAACAAAATCATTCGATCAAGTTGACTGAAACAGAAGAGAGACGAGTAGAATAATGGAGACGCAAAAAAATTCAGAAAAGAAAACTAAGAGGTAAGTCACTTAAGTGGATTATGTAATTTAATAACTTAGAGCACGATAACAAACTTACAACGGACATCACTAGATGTGTAACTCGTACGCAGATGACGTCAGAGTGCGTCGTCTAATGCCGACCGTGGCGTAGAGGACAGTCATAAAAGATAATAGAATAAGGATGGGCACACGGCACAGTAGATTGTATCGATTGTATGGAGGGGTGGTAAAAAAGTTTAATAATTTTTCACTCAGGGGGCACCGATAATGTTATTTATTGTATCAGAAATATTATATGCTATTTGTGCAATGAAATAATACTAAAATTGTATATGTATTTACTCTCAACATTAGCATACAGGTTGTTTATTATATAAAAATTTGGCACAACACTAGCGGTCGGCATTTGCCGACAATGGCGCAGGAGGCATGGCATTTCGCACGTATTTTTTGTCATCTTTTTAGGGTTCCGTAGCCAAACAAATGGCAAAAACGGAACCCTTATAGATTCGTCATGTCTGTCTGTCTGTCTGTCTGTCTGTCCGTCCGTCTGTCCGTCTGTCTGTCCGTATGTCACAGCCTTTTTTCTCCGAAACTATAAGAGCTATGTTGTTGAAACTTAGTGTGTAGATGTATTCTGTGAACCGCATTAATATTTTCACACTAAAATAGAAAAAAAATAAAATTTTAGGGGGGTCTCCCATACATAGAAATGAAAAAAATTTTTTTTTTTCATCAAACCCATACGTGTGGGGTATCTATGGGTAGGTCTTCAAAAATGGTATTGAGGTTTCTAATATCATTTTTTTCTAAACTGAATAGTTTGCGCGAGAGACTCTTCCAAAGTGGTAAAATGTGTGTCCCCCCCCCTGTAACTTCTAAAATAAGAGAATGATAAAACTAAAAAAAATATATGATGTACATAACAATGTAATCTAACACCGAAAATTGGTTTGAACGAGGTCTAGTTAGTAGTTTTTTTTTTACGACATAAATCGTAAACCGCAAAAAAATACTGATTATTCATTCAATAACTCAAATGTAAATAAAAAAACATTTATTTCAAGAACTTCTTTATTATGTTACTCGCTGCTACGGAACCCTTCATGGGCGAGTCCGACTCGCACTTGGCCGCTTTTTGGTATAAAAATCTTCCATACAATTTATTTTTATGGATAGGTTTGAGTTAAAAATAAATTGTTATATCGTTGTGACTTCAATAAATAAGATATGATAAACAAATACTCTTTTATTAAGCAAATATATGGTTAAATAATAATAACAATTCTTGTCGGCTATAGCCGACATTGGCGTGGAGGGCTCGGAGTTGTATGTCGGCTATAGCCGACATTGGCGCTCAAAAGGTTAAAGTTTACTATGACATAAATTTCAATGTTTTTTACCTCTCCTGGAAAATCTTTAGAATGTATTTGCGTTCATTTGGTTTTTATCCCTCGATTTGAACAACTACTTATTTTTAGAGAAATAATGAGTTTTTAAATAAAAAATGCTATCGTTTAATCGGAAAAACATGAATATATTTTCAATTAAATAATGATTTATCATTCCTAATACGCAAAGAGCTTTTGCACTGCATTAGGTCCTTTAATGAGGTTATACTTTTATGAAACGCCTTTTATTTTTTCATAGTCCTACAGACTGGCCATCTATTACTACTACTCTATGGACTGGCCGAAGAAAATATTAAATTATTCATATGTTTCTACCAGAATAGGCGTTTAATAAATGGCATTCCTGCGGGTACCGACGCTACTCAAACCACACATCTTAAGTAAAACAGTAGTAAAACGACAATCCTACTAATATTATAAATGCGAAAGTTTGTGAGGATGTATGTATGTATTTATGTTTCACACAAAAACTACTGAACGAATTTGGATAAAACTTTACAGCAATATAGGTCATACATCAGAATAACACATGGGATAAATTTTTTCCGAAATTCCGGGACGGGTACAAAGCGGGTAACACCGCGGGGCGCGGCTAGTAATCTTAATACATCATTCAATAACACGCGTGTCCCATAAACCAACTCCTCAGAAACAAAAGCCATAGATTTTCAATTTTATATCTCACCGTAGGTTATTGTAAACAAACAGGACCACATACTGGTTTTAATATAAACATTGGGACAAGTGTGGACGCCCCATGCTCCCATAGACAAAACACAGGGACAAGTGCCCCATAGACAAGATGCTTAGAGATAAGGTTTAAGGGTGTGTTCTGTTGATTGGTGCTATTACTATTTTGATCATAGATATCTTATTGTAAGGGTTGTTTTTAATTTCTAGTAAATTTGAACTGTATGTAATTTTGTAGCTCGTGGGTAGTTCAATGATAGTTTAAGCGATTTGTAGTAATTTGTTTTCAACGAAATGCTATAATAAGCCCTTTCTCTTCTTATAGAGAAGTACGTTTGACCGATGTTAATTTAACCGAACACGACTCATCGAAATATTAAATGTTCGAGGACTTAATTTACTCGAAAGCTCGATTTATCAATGTAATAAATGACCGAAGTACTTTATCGAAGTTCAAGTTTAACTGAAAAACAAACAAATAACATTATGACCGGATATTTCAATTAGCTTAGCAATAAGAAACATTTTTCATTAATCACCGGAGGTTAAATATATTTCAAAATAAGAATTATTTCTTAGTAATAAAGTAATATAAAAAAGTGCTTACTTTTAAGTAATTACATTCGAACTAACATACATTAATAGCTTCCGCAAAAACTCTTTAACAATACAAAGAACCTCTTTACTACAATGTAGTAAAACAAAACGTTTTATTGTAACTTCAGTACAGTTATTAACTAAATGATTCAATAGTAATAATTATATGGCTTCACGAATACTACACATGTCACTACTTTAGGGGCCACCAAGCGTAAAATATTATAATGACCCAATGTTCCAGAGGTGGATTAATATTTAGAACCTTACTAGCAGCGCCCCGCGGTTTTACCCGCGTTGTGCCCGTTCCCGTGGGAATTTCGGGAATTTGTATACATATAAGCCTTCCTCTTGAATCACTCTATGTATTTAAAAAAACCGCGTCAAAATCCGTGCAGTAGTATTTGAGTTTATCTCGAACAGACAGACAGACGCGGGGGGGGGGGCTACTTTGTTTTATAATATGTAGTGATTACCTTTATTTTTGACTATTAACTATAACTTCTATGTGGTTTTGGTTATTTGTTATTACATTATTTATAGTAAAGCCTTATTATATTACTTAGTATATCAATTGAAGCAATCGGAACCGACAAATTTATTAACATAGAAGTAATACCAAAACTTGATGTAATATATAAGATTACTAGCTGCGCCCCGCGGTTTCACCCGCGTTGTACCCGTTCCCGCGGGAATTCCGGGATGAAAAATAGATGTTGGCCGATTCTCAGACCTACTCAATATGCTCACAAAATTTCATGAGAATCGGTCAAGCCGTTTCGGAGGAGTACGCGAACGAACACTGTGACACGAGAATTTTATATATAAGATTATAATATTGTTATGTTACGTTATTGTAAACTTTCAAGTACCTATTAATCTTCCAAGATTAACGTAATAACATAATACGCAACTGAAACAAGTAATCACTTGAATGTTTAGACGTGCGCAGGCGCATCGCTGATCGTCAGTTGTTTAATAAACAGTGTCGGCCTTGTCCGGGTTTCAATATCCTTCAAAACTGAACCAAGTCCAATGTTACGGTACGATAATACACATTATTAATTATTTCGTGCGTTTTCTTCCGATTGTTGTTAATATTGATATTTTATAGGATATTTCGGTATGGATGAAACTAAAAGCTTTCCCGTTAATCGCTCTGTCTAATAGTGAAGCCCGCATGCAAATTCGCTTAGTAATTTTTGATTTCGCGTACAGACTGCCAGACTTTCCTTTATTTTAATTCCATACATAATCGGTAAAAACAGCTGGCAATTTTAGCTCTGCGATACCTAAAATTCACGCAACACCCTTAGCCGCAAGCCCTTATCTGTATAAATACGAGGTACATATCACAATACATATTTGTGTACTACAATACCGAACACTATTAAGCTTTGTAAACATCTGAATTGTAAAGCCGACTCCCGCTGAGCAACGTCAAGCAATTCTCAACCGACTATTATTAAAGACCCCCCGTATCTTGCAATGCACTCAATAATCTAAGGCAGCAAGAAAAATTTGAGGTCAATTTAATTTGGACGAGTTTTTCAAAGTCATGAGAACTATTGGTACCCTTGATTAGCTTGAAACGGGTCAATGTTTTATTTTAGCTTTGTTTTGTGTTGGAAAATGAAGCATACATTTTTGATGGGTAGGTTGGATTCAGGAATCACCACATATTAAAAAACAAAGTCCCCGGCCGCGTCTGTCTGTTCGCGATAAACCTGAATACACGGATTTCGACGCGTTTTTTTAAAAATAGATATTGATTCAAGAGGAAGGTTTACATGTTATATTTTGGGACAAGTAATATAAAATAGAGTATAAACAGCGCCATTTTTTTTTTGTCGCATCGTTCAATTTGAAATTCTCACTGACATGTTAGACGAAATATATTAGTCTTCGAAAATGATAAGCTTCTATGTATGTAGTGACATTTTCATGGGCATATTTACACATACATGGACTACTACTTCAATGTCATCTTGCCAAATACACGTCGTCGTACTCGTATTTGCCAATGTTTCCTAAACATTTATCCGACTTTATGTAAACTATCTCGTACGATTATAGGAATAACAAGATCTAAGATCCAATGGGTAATGCCGTGAAAGATAAAACAATCAAATTAATTTTGATTAACAGCAGATTAGGATGACTAATCTGCATCAACAAATAATATGAGTCGGATTAAAGAAAAAGTGTCTGTCAAGTGTCATGTCGTATAGAGATGTGAAGGAGCTTGCCTGAATAGGATTAGATGGAGAAATTAGCATTGGACTCACCGAGAAGAGCATAGCTCTTAAATTTAGGATGATGATCAACAAATCACTGCATAGTATAAAAAGCTGCAAAGTCACTTTCCGCTGTCTGTCTGTAGGCTTAGATCTTAACTATGCAAAGGATTTTGATGCGGTTTTTTTAAATAGATAGAGTGATGCAACAAGAAGGTTTATAAGTATAAAAATTCCCAAAATTCCCAAGGAAACGGGCACAACGCGGGTAAAACCGCGGGGCACTGCTAGTATATGATGTAACAACATACATATCACTGAAAGAAGTATTCATCGTCCCACAATAAAACTTTCCCCTTTATCACAATGGTTCGTAAGTGAGATCAATCATAGGCCTATCACACACCCCTGATCGTAATATGGCCGAAAGGTGAAAGTACCATATAGTGTGACGAATGCACCTAACTAGGCCGTCTGCGGGTTTCGCACTGCCGGCCTTCAAACAACGGCAGTAAATCAACGTTATCGGCTTTTAACTATCGCTGTCGATCAAACTAAATGGTTTGCGAATAGAACGTTTTAGGAGGAATGTTCAATGTTTGTGAGAAAGGTGACAGTCCTATTTCCTTCGTTTTATAAATTGACGGCAACCTGATCTATCTTCTATATTTCTATGTATAATATTATAAACATGGCTCGGGTTTGAGAATACCAACCCGCATTAGGCAAGCGTGGTGGTTACGCCTAATCCTTCTTACTGTACTGATATCTTCAGTGAAACGAGAAGCCTTTTCCCAGCAGTGGACATTACAGGCTTATACTTCTGCTACTAATATTATAAAGAGGTATTTGTTTGTATGCTCGGTTGTTGGTAATCTCGGGAATTACCAGTCCGATTTGAATATTTTTTTTGTATTTGATACCTACATTCGAGAGGAAGGGTATAGGCTATATTTTATTCCGTTTCCACGGGAACGGGCACGCTGCTAGTTTAGTAAATAATGATGTGCTGTTATAATTCGGGATAAAAGACAATCATGCTCTTGAAAGTTTTGATTGCTCTGTATGTTAATGAAATCGCTGGAAACCGTTAAGTAGCTTTGTCAAGATATAGATGATAACTGCTGTTTGTCATGTCAAAGGTGCACGGATTTTGATGTTTGTCACCAACCTGACAGAATACATTTGTACCATAATGTTCCGTCAAACATCGTTGTTATTAAACAAAATAAAAATAAGAGCATACCGGCCGTTACGACTATTATGCCACTAACAAAAAACCGTGTATGACAAATATGGGAACAGAAAAGGGCGGGTCCATATCAAGTCTTTCTTTGCAGGAACATAGAAAGGCGGAAAGTCGTGACTGATGGCTGATTGTGGGCAATACCGACGTCAAAATGGAGGGTACGACTGTATGCAAAGGTACGTTCACCGACACTCAGCTTGGAAAACTATCGACAAGCGGTATGGAATAGTTTAGAATATATAATTAAGTTCGTGCGTTTTCCAATTTCGTGTGTGCGATCATCTGTTAGATTTATGGTTTGATGGTTTCGTGTTTAGTTGAGGTCCCAATGTGGCTTATCTAGTTGGATGTAGACTTTTAGAAAGTTCTAGAATATTGCGAAATTGTGCGTGACATTTTTTTTTGATAGTTCGTCTTATGTTCCTTTGTTATTGCAACACTTGTTGTTTTTTCTTTGATTTCACAACCAGCATGTGCCGAATAGACTTACCTACTATTAATAATACAATTTCAACAAGTCAACAAGTCAAGTCAACAAGATTATTCAGTTCATCAAGCAAAACGTGTATATTTTTGCTCTGCAATGTAACTGTACCATACCTCTACAGTCAAACTTCCCAGTTTTTACCTTCTCAGCCTTGTAAACATTAAAAACACTTTATAATTAACATCAACACATCATTCTCACGGTAAAAATAGTAAAAATAAAACCAGTCATTACTTGAGCGCGTCTTCGAAAAACATCGAAAATTATCCTTCACTTTAATGACTGCGTTCACATACAAAATAGTTACTTGCCCATTTAAGGGCGGTGTATATTATAGACCACAGTCCCTGGAGAACTGAGACGGGAAATTATTGAATAAAATAGTCTTGTGAGGGACAAAAAAGGGTAAAGAGATACCGACACTTGCCGAGCTAGTTTTTTGAGGAATCAATTGTTTTTGTACCTCTGTCGCTATAAGTAGGATATCTCGTATATATATATATCGTATAGGTAGGGTAATTGAAACTACGTTTACGGATACATTTCGCTTTTATTTTACATTTTTATTTGAAGTTTCGGCCCTTAGGAACCGTGGTCACAGAAGACTGAACGTAGTTTCAATTCAAAATTAGTAGTGTTCGCTTAAACTTAAGAAACCAGTGAGATTGTCTTAATTGATTTATTATTCACAATATAAGAGACATAAGTAAAAAGTTGAGAAAGAAAATTGAGTGGGTATGTGTACTACATAATCGATACTTGGGTGTAAAGATACAGTAAGGTTACCAAAGCCAAGCGATTTTCGCCTTAAACTGAACAACTACCAACTTCCCTACCAGTACACCTCTTTAAGTGATTAATACACAAGAGTACATAATTAAATATTGACCCCTACCAACACCTTAAAAAGGTCATTGATACCAGCACCCCTTCGGAACAAGCCCCCAAACTGCCCTTAGGACAATATCCGCAGTCCCATAATATTTACGACCCTTAAACATGCAAGCTCATGCATGACGGACGAAATCATAACTGGAACGTTTAATTAATTAGAGAAGTTAAGTACTGTTTTAGAGGTAATATAGCTACTTAAGGGAATGATTTTTGTTCACATGTACGTTATAAAACAGACTTCGTACTTTTAAGAACATCAAAATGAAGGAAAACTCTTCAACCTTCAATGCAAAATGAGGGATGTTGAGTGGTGAGAATAAATTGATGTGTCAGAGTATCGGTTGATGTGTCAGTTGTAGTGTCAGAGTGTCACTTGAAGTGTCAGAGTGTCAGTTGAAGTGTCAGAGAGTCAATTGATGTGTCAGTGTCAGTAGTAAAGTGCGTGTTTCTCAGTGGTATGATGTCCTAGTTTCAAGTTGATATGGAGAATGAAGAATGTATGAGTTTTAAGTAACATTAAGGGCACCAACAACCGATGTAGAATCTCCATATCCTATCCAACCTTGGACTATGACTGCCTAATTTCTTACACCAAGGATATTTAATATTATTTAAAAGGATTGTATTTTACATTTGTAGTATGTAAGTAGGTAAGAGCTTATATTATACCTCCTATTTCTTACAGATACATTTAAAAACCATAAACACTATAGAAGAAGTCTAAATCAATTAAACCAATGATCATATAACTTTTAATATTTATAGCACATTATAATCAGCTGGGCTCGGCTAACATAACGTCTCACGTCGTTAAGATTGCACAATCGCTATATAATCACAGACATTATAGTAGAGTTATAGTAGATACAATTCAATTACCGCGCCCTATTTTATGTCGTCATATAATAGACAGGATACAATATATATAGGAAATTAAACATTAAATAATTTGAACTTTTAACTTCATAACATGTGTCTAAATGTGTTTGTTTTTAAGGGCTAATCTCCGAAACTACCAGTCTGACTTGAATAATTCTTTTTGTAATGGATAGCCACATTCAACGGGAAGGTTATATGCTTTTTTCATCCCGAAATTCCATCGGGAACGGGCACAACGCGGATAAAACCGCAGGGCGTTGCTAGTATATTATTTATAGATAAACAAATAAAATGATTGTCGTACAATGTTAAAAGTTCAAACGTCAACCATTTCCTGTGTCAACAAGCTATAAAATTAAGTTATTAGAGCATAAAAACGAAGAAAGCTCAAATTGGCGTCATTAAGTCATTATAGCTTTACCTGTGGTTTCCCTTGTGTTTATTTGTATTGTGTTTAGCTAGCAACCCGCCCTCGGTACTTATTTATTTATTTTATTTATTAGGTGACAAAAACTTACAATCGTTCACATACTATGGATACTTATACTAGGTTTACATTCTGGACTGTAATTCTTAAACGTGTACACACTGCATGCTTTAAGATCGGAAAGAGTAACAGAAGTGTTTAATTAATTAAAGAAATTACAATTTGAAATTAAAGGAGAGAAAATAATCAGTAAGGTACAACATAAACAGAGAATCTATCGAGGATTGAAACGAGGTACGCTTCGGTTAATCAAGATTCAGATTAAAAGTGATATAACTACTTTTAGGTTAAACTTTTTGTCAGTTTCAGCGTGTTGTAGCGGTCGTGGTGTAGTTTGATAGTGTTAACTCATTGCGATTGTTAAGCAACGTGCAGCTCGACCCCGGCTTGGATGGGTGGCCGATAGTGGCATTTCTATCTGAGCGCTACCGTGCTTTAAATTGTCGGTCCCGGTTGTATCAATCGTCAGACTATGTCGGAAGCGGTCTAAAAATTCCAACACCAGGGGTGGCCACTAAAGTGTAGTGCGAAACATGGTTTTTGGTATGACCGGCAGATAGAAAAATAAATAAAATTATAGTTGATAATTTTAATGCAATTCTTTTCTTCTTGGTAATTGTGACTAAATCTAATTTAATACTTTAATAATAATACTTTTTTATAGTCAGAAAACGTTAGTGCGCGGGGCCCCCAATTGTGCGGGGCCCGTAGCATTTGCTACTATTGCTTCGTGGCTAATCCGGCACTGCCTACTCTTACTTGCTTACTTTAGCGTTACGCAGCCGAGGCCGACAATACGCAGCGTATTTCCCCTTGAAAGTTTGAAGCCATCGCGTGAGCCCTATCCCTCCATGACTCAACATCCATTGCTCAAAGCATTGTCTGCAATTCTTTGTTTATATCATTGTTCCGGTGTTGTTGAATATTATACATTAATTAGAATAATTATGAAGTGTTTATTGTTATTAACTTAGCTTTAGTGTTTTGTTCCTTAGTTCTTGTATTTGTTAAGTTATAAAAGGTAAATAAAAAAGAAATAGTTTTTTTTTGGCATTTTGACATTTTACACCTAGAGCTTAATATAAAAATATAAAAAAACGGACAAAAGCGCTATTTTTCAGTTATTTTATTACTCTTACTTATTTTACCCTAGTCGTAAAACAGAGGACTTATAAGTTTGATGTGGCTGTACCTATTTTAATAAAGTTTTTTCTAATCCCCTCACTGTACTGATATCTTCAGTGAGATTAGAGGCATTTGCGGAGTGGTGGGACATTACAGGCTAATACTACTACTTCTACACGTACCATTATACACTTACAATAAGTAACTACTATATCAAACTTTTATTTGATAACACAAGCAATATAAAATAACTAGCAGCGCCCCGCGGTTTTACCCGCGTTGTACCCGTTCCCGTAGGAATTTCGGGATGAAAAATAGCCTATAACCTTCCCGTTGAATGTGGCTATCTATTACAAAAAGAATTATTCAAATCGGTTCAGTAGTTTCTGAGATTAGCGCGTTTAAACAAACAAACAAACAAACAAACAAACAAACAAAACAAACTCTTCAGCTTTATAATATTAGTATAGATATTACACGAAGTTCCCATGTGATCTTGTTCCTTCATACAAAGTTACGGGTTCCTTGCGAGTATATCTCGATATTGATTTCCCTTGGGATGAGCATATCGGTCGATTGCAGAAAGTTCTAAGTGGCATTGGCAATAAAATAATTCCATAAGTGTCCAAACCAGTTTATTTTATGGAAAGTGTAGCTTGAACCACCTTTGCGCAAATGCTTTCATTGATTTATCAAAGAGCATAACACGCAACGATTTGGCATAGACGGTTGACAAAATTCGAGAACACTTATCAAGTTTCCGTAGTGTAGCGGTTATCACGTGTGCTTCACACGCACAAGGCCCCCGGTTCGATCCCGGGCGGAAACAGTGTTACATTTTTTTACTTTTTATCATTTTATTTTGTATTAGAAAGTGTTTATACTTTAATGCAAGTAAATGAGAAATTGTGCAAACACTAGATAATAATACGGAAGAACGTTGACAATGTGAGCGAAACAAGAGCTAGAAAAGGCGAGTAATTAAACTTAGAAAGTGGTACGGTCTAGTATGGTACGGATCGGATAATTTCTAAATTGACCATACCGCGGGAGGGTCTATGACCCTTGATATTGACTCGTGATAGCGCACCATCTAGCTTGAGGAAGTGACCTGGATGTCTAAGCTAAGACCTACATCGCCTGATAACGCTGTGCTGTATAAATTACTAGCCGCGCCCCGCGGTTTCACCCGCGTTGTGCCCGTTCTCGTAGGAATTTCGGGATGAAAAATAGCCTATAACCTTCCCGTTGAATGTGACTATACATGACAAAAAGAATTATTCGAATCGGATTGGTAGTTTCTGAGATGAGCGCGTTCAAACAAACAAACTCTTCAGCTTTATTATATTAATATAGATTTACGACCAACATATCAACTTGCGCAGTATGTGGAGAGAAAACAGAACCCAGATTTCTTATAGCTTTATTATAAGCAAAGAAAGGATAAGGAAAAGAGTGATATCAACCTATATTACGAAAATATTGCCTATAAATCAATGCATTCTTGTTAGTTACCAAACCCTGGTTTGGCAATGGGCCTCTTTTGATCTTTACCACTGTTATCATCCTTAACGTAGAGAGTGAGATACCTATCATATCGTTAACGAATAGAATCTATATCTAGATGATAAACTTATGCACGAATAGGTACATCAAATCCATACTATTTCTACAAAGATATTGAATTTATGTAAAACTAGCAGTGTGTCCATTCCTGTGGGAATTTCGGGATGAAAAGCCTATGTTACTCGTGGATAATGTAGCTTTCGAATGGTGAAAGAATTTTTAAAAACGGTCCAGTAGTTTTTGAGCCTATTCATTACAACCAAACAAACAAAGTTTTCCTCTTTATAATATTAGTGTAGATGTATTGGTAGTAAGTATGTACTTAAATTGGGTAGCTTCTGAGATTAATCATTTTAAATAGGTAAAATATTCATAAGACTTTATTTAAAGCTTTTAACAAACAAGTGTAATCACTCAATTACAACTAACAGCTTTAACAAGATCCCGGCCCGTTAACACTATATAATCGGATAATCAACTTTAAACTCTCAAATTACTTACGATTAACAGCTAAGCAAGTGTAAACAAAGCTTTCACAACTTCCGTAAGTTAGTATCAGGTGCGCAGGCGCATCGTTACAGCGCCATTTTGATTTTATTGTCGACTTCCGCTTTCGTAAGGTGTTTGTTGACATTAAATAGACAATTTTCAGGCGGTAGTTCTAACAACAGAGGGGTATTTGATAGGATAGCCCATTTATGATGAATGAAGTGGGCGGGTAGATGGATAGATGGTTATGTGTAGGAGAACTAGGTTTTATCTGAAGCTCTTCCTTTCTTTTCTATGTTTGTTTTTAAGCTATTGCATAACTTCTATCGCGGGCCTTGAGCGCGGGGACCGAATCCAGAAATTCCGTAACGAAAAAACCTCACGCTCCCCACTAACGCCATCTAGTGATAGAAAAAATAACTATGCAATAGCTTTACCGCGGCAGTCCCCGAGTGCCACACGTCTTTTTTTTCAATGTTATCAAATGTTGTTGCACAGTAACGTCATAACGACAGTGGCTTCAAAACTCGTACTAATTAGCTTATTTAAGTACTCGGATGATCACTTCCAACTTAGCATATCTTTGGTAGAAAGGTCTTGAATAGAAAATAAATCTCTACCTTATATTACGCCCAATCAATTAAGGCTTATTTTTAAACTCTGAACTCAGAACGAGAGGTTTTATGTTTGTGGTGTGTTTTTGCATTTGTGTGTCATAGGTATCTAGCGATAACGAAGCCTAGTCATTTAAGTCCATTTTTACACTATCACTAAGCCTTTTTTACCGACTTCTTTGTTTTTCCTTTAGTGCCGATACTGCGTTAAGCGTGCGCATGCCGCGGTTCCATACAAAAGTGAACCGTCGCGGGCGCCCGCCGCGTGTGGCTTCATGCAAAAGTTAACCTGTCGCGTGCGCCCGCAGCGTGTGGCTTCCTACAAAAGTGAACCGTCGCGTGCGCCCGCTTAACGCAGTGTTGACCCTTAAAGAGTGTTTTGTTTTTAGTTCGAATATCGGCCATATTTTTTTGTATTCTACATGAACAGTTGAAAAGAAAAATGCCAAATATAGTTACATATCAATTGGATTTGATTCATGTTTGATGATATTCAAGTAGGTACTCCACTCCATACTCCAATAATTGTATTAGGCCTGTAATCGAGTCCTTCTGATTGGATTATCGGTCAATGAACTCGCGCACGTGGGTTTACTACTCAATACTAAATTAGTATTTCAGTGACCTTAATCTATTTGTTTTAGGAATAGTATTCAGCCTTATTAGTGGTGGAGAAGGGCGATCTTCGCGTGGCCATTTTGCGAATAGAAATTGTTTTGTTAATTAGGTGTTAATCGAAGAAGTATAATGATTATTTGATTGATATTAAAACTTTATGAAGTATGACTATTGAAAAAAAAATTTGATTGATGATTTTCAGGGGCTAAGGCAAAAAAGTGTTACCAACCAGCTTACCTAGGCTGGGGCACAATCGAATTTAAACCAAGTCAAAATCACCTTTGTTTCAAAAGTGGAGTAATAATAAGCAATAAATAAATTTTATATAAATCTACCCAGCCAAATTCACTCATGGCTAATTAGACCCAAACTAAGCTCTTTGCTTGTTATATGTAATCTACTAACTGATACTACTACATATACATACACAAATACTTTATAAGAATATATAATTGACACCCAGACATTGTCGACAATAACTTTGTCTTTACATATTGTTGACTCCGGGCAAGAATAAAACCCACAACCTCTAACACAGTAAGTGCTCTCAATGCCACTGTACCAACAGGCTTCACACAAACAAAATAAATAAGCAGTAGATCCAAATTTAAAAGAAACACAGGTATTGACAAAATATTATGATCAAAATATGGCAATTTTTAATTTATAAATCGGGAACAAGACTGCAATGCACTTGTATAAAAAGGTAAATAGGAATTTGAATATTTTGCCTGTACATTCGCACATTCTTTACATCCAACCATAATTCAAATAAAATATCACAAATTATATTACCCAGCAGTTTATGGATAAAATAGGATGAAACAATTATTAGTAATCAATAATAAAATAAATATAATTATTGAGGTTTTCTATTAAACTTTCTGTGATCAAACTTTAAACTTATCAAAAGTGCGCTTTATGTCTTCAAATTATCTTCAAGATTTTTCTTTTTAAAATTAAAACTTCAAATATAAACTGTAAAGTTAAAAAATATTCATTATTAATAGATAAAGACACTAATTTAGAAAAGTAATAAGGATCTAAATTAAAATAAACTTTATTATGTAATAAATTATTAAATTCTGGAGACCAGGGTTGACAGGAAATTACTCAAGTTCCTACTGAATTACATAAAAATAATATAGCAGGTACATACATACTTATTCAGCAATTTAGTTAATTAGTAGTAGGTACTTAATGATTTTTAAATTTCATAGCTTTGATTAATCCTACTCATGACAAAATCTACTTAATTACAAAATCTAATACGAATTCAAATTGAATACGAATTCAGCAAAGTTACAACAGCTTTGATTAATCAAACAAAAGAGGAATTTACAATAAAATGTTGTCTGGTCAGTTACAGTGACGCATAATCAATATTAAGCAAGGACATAGTGCACTGTGCACTCCTATGCATTTTTAATTCAAGTATTTTGCCTCAAAATAAAACAGTTAACCCGCTTTAACCGCACCAGTTATTCGAAAATAATAACAAAGATTACACAACTCCATTTAGCATCTTTTGTTACTGAGTAAAATTAGCGAAGCGAACGTTTTCGCAAAAAGAAAAAGTAAACAACTCGATACGTACCCGGCGACAGGTGGTAAACGAAATCCCAATTTTAACACAACAAACTTTAACAATACACTGATATATGAGTACCAAACTACACTGATTTCACACAATTATAATTGATTCACATCTTTTTCAGGTTTCATACAATTATTCTCGTTTTATTATATAAATAACTAAACACAAAACTTCCTCGTGGATCGCATGCAATCGTTCGTTTCGTTTGCTCGTTGCTCGCTGCATCAAGATTCAAGTTTATCGAAGCAAGCAATATTCAACTTATCAAAATAACCGTACCAAAATGCGCTTTATCTCATTCAGTTAGTGACTATTTTTGCTAAGCATAGAACAAACTACAATGTGCAGGTTTTAAATACTAGTAACGCCATCTATTGTGAACATTTCAAATCAAAAGCTTTGACGTCTGTTGTCGTCTTGTGATCCTGTCCTGATCCTAATTTTTTTAACCAAAGCTTGTGATCTAAGCTTGTGATATAATCCTAAAACTCCAACCATCGACCACTAGTCGATGACCCCAACACAATACATTTCTTGAATATTTATTGTTCTATGGATGGAAATAAAATATGAATAGAGAAACGAATGACGGCAGGTGCTTATCTGAATCTAATGGGTCGTTCCCCTGGCTGGCTACCCTAATTCAGGAGAACCAGTCACTTACCATTCAGTCACTTATTAGACCTTTTTCCATTTTTATAGGCAGAAGAACCTCCTAATACCTTGTTCAAGACATTACAATCAAATATTTTTTGAAAAAATAGAAAACAAAAAAAAGAATAATATTATTTCACAATTATTTTATTTAGAACTACAAACTATTTACATGATTAAATTAACCGAGCTGAGTTTTAGGGGCCGTAAAAATTCGCTTTCTTGCCGTCTTTTGGCGCGAAAGTTGAATCTGCTGTATTTGTTGGTTCACTTCCGACCAAATCTGACTTTGCTCCTCGATCGGAATAGTTTTCCTGGAATAGAAAAGGTTTTATAATATTAAAGTCACGATAAGGGTAATGAAGTGTAGGCGTGCGCCTATTAATTGAATGATATGGGCTAATAACAATAAGTAAGTTTGTGTTAGGCCAACCCCGGTGTCGAAGCTTTAATACCACCTAAAGACCTCACACACAAACACACACACACATATGAAGATATTAAAGACAAACTAGTAACACCCGTCTTTTCATCAAGTCAAAAGTGTAACAAGTAGGTTTTATACCTATATTGCTTCATCAGGTCATATTTCTCCCAAGGCGTCGCTCTCAATTCCCTCCTCACTCGATCCTTTTCCTTCAAATACTCCTCGATGTTAGATATTCCTTGCAGTTCCTGCCTTTCCCATCTTTCAAGCCAGGGCCTTGGTTTTAGTTTCACCTGGGAAAATTATAATATAGGGTTTAAATAGAACTGTGACATCTTAAGACATACATAATTGTGTAGTTTGATTTTTCATAATTCTTGTAATTGGGGCAATTATTTTCTTTATTATTTCTGAAAGTTTTTATTTTGTACTTTTTTACAGCTCTTTTCTCCAGAATTTGAGTAAGACATATATATATATATATATAGTAGTAGCAGCGCCCCGCGGCTTTGCCCGCGTTGAGCCCGTTCCCGTAGGAATTTTCGAAAATCCTTTCTTAGTGTGCACTTACGTCACTTGAAGAACCTTCCTGCCAAATTTCATGTTTCTAGGTGTAGCGGTTGAGGCTGTGCGTTGATTATCAGTCAGTCAGTAAGTCAGTCAGTCAGGACTTTGAATTTTATATATATAGATGGGCCTTATTCATAAACGCTTTAGCTATCAAATGGTTTGTCCCTTTCCGACATACACTATTTGCCAAAGAGCGAAAGAGACAAAACACTTTAAAACACTGTTTAAGTGAAATATTGTATATGAATAAGGTGGTATGTGTCTAACTCTTACTTAGCTGATAAGTTAGAACATCAAAAAAATCATATTGTCTTACCTTCACAGGATTAACAGGTACAGGGGTGCCTTCTGGCAGTATCTCAGGATCCATGTCAAAGGGGAAGGTGCTATACTCCGGCAAAGCATCCCTCAAGTAGAACAACTTGTCATCCAAACGCTTTTCAAGACGCAATACTTGTATGCCTTGTAATGTTGGGTCGTACAGATCGTAGCGAACCTGTAAATTATAAATTTCTGTACCTAGCACATTCTACCAGGTTTCCGTAGGAATTTAGGAATAAAAAAAGCCTATTGAATAGGCTAGTTGACAAAATTTGGAAATTAGTTTAAAACTATAGCTTAGCATCTATTTCACCCCAAAAATATATTATTTTAAGAAAAATAGTTTTTTTACGTTAGTATTTTGAGTTTTAAGAAATGAAATTGAAATTGACCGCGAAAAAGGCCAAGACTGTCATGCCGTCTTGAATGACGTCACATTCCGCAGAACAGCCGTGTTTGTGTATGAAAGTCAATTGTGTTTTTTAATAAATAATGAATATCTCATATTATTAATACTGTATAGTGCCCCAATGTAAAAGTACAACGACAAATTATTCATATACGTTCCAAACAATAAAAAAATACGAAGAAAGTCATTATCAACTAATTCCACAATGTATAGTCGATTTCTTTCGCATTGGCGAGACGTATGTACAAATAAATATGGCCGATTTTCTGAACAAAGATAATATAGAGGTAAAGATTGATACATTAGCCACGGAGGTAGGAGTTCATAATTATTTTTATAGCAGTGATAGTTAATATTTTATATTAAAATATGACTGATATTAATTCAGAAGTTGCTTAATGGCTGACATAGTATCTGTTCATTGGTTTATACCTACATTAACCGATTCAATGCGGAGGCCATTTTAGCAAACTTCTATGCCTGGCGGCTAACAAAATTTTCGTGGCACCTCAGAGGCGCCCAACGCCAGGAACTATGATGGCACCTCTGGGGCGCCATCCGCCAGGAATAATACTTATCGTGTTTTCTTTTTATTTCTACGTGTTTGTAGTTTAGTTGCCATCCGAAATTGATCGTATGCGGTCGATTTATTGATTTTGTGTGATTAAAAGTGAATGAATCGTGTATTAATGGATATGGAAGGTATGTAACTTAGTTTTATCAGAAGTCATAAACATTTTGTGACAAACCTAAATTGACATCTGCCTCCCGCGTCCTCACCAACATAACTGGTCCTACTAAGACGTGATAAATAATTAATTGGTATATTTTACATATCACTAGTAGGTACTCGTCTAAACCAAGCTTCTTTTTTCTAATTAAGATTTACGACAACTCTACATAATGCCATAAAATACACAATCTCTTCTGTGTTGTTGTATGATGTTTACTGTAAGTAGCTAATTCATATTTCTCTTGAAAAGGTTTACTACCCCTGAAGTTTGCTATTACACGCAAAATTAACAAACGAACACTGTAGGCATACAGTACAAGCCGAAATAAGACACTTTTATTTAGGGAAAACGTCTGGAAAACAACATTTAAACCGAGTTGTAAAGGTATAACATTTTGGCACCTGTCGGGTGCCACACGCCAGTAACTTATAACATTCAATGGCGCCTCTGCGGTGCCATCCGCACTGAATCGGTTAATTAAGTTAATCAGTTGGGTTTTTAAGTTTTTCTTTTAATCACGCAGATACAACGCTGATAAAAAACCGCGAATTGCTGTCAGTCGTATAATATCCTACTATCCTATCCCATCCTATCCTACTAATAAATAACACACCAAATCACTAAACAAATCGAAGTCCAGAGAGAAAGCCAAGTTGTTAAGGAAATCGAACATAGAGGAGCACCCGTAACGTACGACATCAAGCAAACGAGACGAATGACGAACGAAGCATGGCGGCTGACTAGGTATCGGCCTGTCTTGCCAGCATAATGACAGTTCTTAGTTAACCGACAGTGGCAATACCGCTTAATTATCTCAAAACTGAACATACAACAAAAATATAATCGCTTTAGCGCTAGTATATTAACGTACGTTGCTAGTATATTAAATTAAAAATAATGTCGTGAGTTTTCAAAGTAATACGATGATTTATTTTAATTTGCCTTTTTGTGAGTAGAAAAAGTTCAATCACTTAGTTGATTTCATACTCTGTTATATTTTTTTGCTTGCTTTGCTCATCACTATAGCCATAGTCAAAAAAATAGCATTTTACTATCTGTATTTTCACAACCTCACTTTTTTTCTTTTTGTTAAAATATGATGTTGAAAATTAATAAAATTCATGAATTCCGTGTTTAGAACTTAGGAAAAAGTGTATAGTGTGTGGCAAACTATTGAGTGTGTAGTTTAAGATAAATACGTGAATTTCGTAAAATCAAAGGTTTGTTAACATGAATTGCCAAAAAATTAGAAATCTACTATACATCGTAGTTTTATCCGAAATGTGACGTCACGCTTCTCTGATTGGTGTTTAATGTCACGTGATTAAACGCCTCATTTTGTCGATTTTATTTTCCAAAAATATTATTAATCTTTTATTATTTTAATAGCAAAGTTGATTATTTATTTACTAATTATCATGGTTAATCATTAGAAACTAAAAGCCATCCGATTCATTCTTAGTGGAAACAAGCCTATTGGGCTACCATTTTTTTTGGATTGGGACAAAATGTGGACCAATGTCGACAATTTTCCAGAAGACGATTGCTCCTGAAGAGGAAAAAGGTTTAGTAATTTTATTTCATTCTTACCCTATCTCTAAACCTTTTTCCTCTTCAGAAGCAATCGTCTTCGGCTGGAAAATTGACGACATTTAACCACATTTTGTGCCAATCCAAAAGAAATAGATTAGGTATAGTAAAGTATATCCTAATGTATTCTTTTACCTCCACACCCTGATGATCGACAACATTCCTCAAAGTAAACTCAGCTCGGAGACCACAGCCCTTCCTCTCAATACAGATGCCCACAAACCTGTTGTCCTTGCCTTGTGAGTGGCGATCAGATATTGTTACTGCGAGGATTGATCCTAGAATTGTGTTTAATGAATATTAGTTTTAAAAAGTAGTTGATCCAATTTTTAACATCATAAAACCAAATATGGTCTTCTTCTTATCGAGTGGATGGTCAACTTGACCAATCCTGGTGTCAGAGTTATAGAGCCGCCAAAGGCCTCTGACATGGCTCATGTAACGACTACTATCCGTAGAAAGTAACCGGGACCGACGGCTTAACATGCCCTCCGAAGCACGGAATCATCTTACTTTTCGGGCAATCAGGTGATTCAGCCTGCAATGCCCTAACCAAACTGAGGACAGTCTCACAAAGTGATTTTTGTGAGATATCCCCACCGGGAATCGAACTCGGAACCTCCGGATACCAAATATGGTACATGTTATGGAACAGTTATGGTAATGTTTATTGTCGGTAAACAAATCGTGAAAGTGTAAAAATACTATAGTAAAGTTTGCAAATTGTTTATTTTGAATGTAATTACTTTGATGATGATTGATGAGTATTGCTTACCAACATAAAATTCAGGTATATCAATATGTTTCCTTCTCTTCAACATATCAGCTCTCTCTAACTTCTCCCGGAGGCTGTTCCTCCATTGTGGGTTAGGATCGGGAAGGAATTCAGGGTAGGAATGTCTGTATTCCAACATAGGGTTTACTTTAGCCCTACGAGAAGTTTTCTTCACTTCTACAGCATTTTCCTCCACTGCCTCGGCTTTTTCCGGTATAGTAGACATGAGACGAACATCTGTAAGTATAATTATGTAGTTTACACTTTATCTCTACAATCGTAATCTAATATTGAGCAAATCGAAATTATAACCTCTTCGCAGCATCCATTTTGCAGCAACAAACAGATCGCCAGTTGTTTTTCTGAATGCTAAAGACATTTCAATAAATATAAATTTCCCTGCGAAATGCACAAAACTATTTCAGCAAGTTTATTGGAGAGAAACCATTGGAATTGCTATAATTAATTACTAATTTTCACATTCACATTCCTTTTTTTACAAATGAAAACAATTTTCGGTATCAATTCAATCAAAATAAAATAATCAATGTGACTGAATGTGACATAACCCTGGCAAGTGACAACTGACAACTGACAGTAAGGCTGTGGTCAGTCTTTGAACTGTAGACTACGTTCTGTGGTCATTTTAAAAATCGGTTTTTATCCTGTTGCTTCAAGGATAAGGTCATGATAGTCCACATTTGTAATTGTTTGAACCAATTTTGTAACCTATTCTTAAACCTATTCAGGTTTGTAATTGTATTCTTGATACATTACATTGAGTTCATTCAATTCACTGAATGGAGTCCTGTGTCTTGTCCAGTCCAGCGCTATCTGCTCTGCTGCCTCTCATGACCACAGATAGGACCATCCCATTGACAGCGTCCAATTTTCTATCACTGTCATTTTGTCACCAATGTCAAAGTTACTGTTACTGATGACAAGACACCCATTTGATTAAATCAAACAAAAATAAAAAATCGATTTCTTGTCTTGCACTTTCTATCTTCTTCAAAAACAAATCAAATAACTCTTGCGATCCTTAAAACATAGAAGCAATTATCTACAATGCAAAAGTGTAATGACGACAACATTCCTTTAGCAGACGACGACCCACAAGTGATAATAAACGATGATTTGGACAACAATCGTTTGGACCATGGTCGTTCAATGGACTCATTACCTAGTTCCTATACTGGGGGATCTTCCAGCCCTGGTCTGAATGGACCAGCTAGCTTTGAGCCCGACTCTGGTATCGACGAGCAAGAAGAAAAAGCGAGGCTAATATCACAGGTGTTAGAGCTGCAAAACACGTTAGATGGTATGTCTTTAAAACTGTTTTGGAACAAAAGCTTTGTTTAATTGCAAAATATGAGTCTCCAATAATAATGTGACTTAGGATACACTAACACTAGTCCTTTACTATGTTATTTCTTCTTTACCATTCTTAAAACATTTAGCTTTATTGATATATTCTGAATATTAATTTAATTTGTATTTATGTATATGTACATATTTAAATTCATTCAGGAATCTAATTTAATTCTAAAAACTTTTTTTAATATATACATGATTATTTTATTATTCCGTAATTATCTATTAGGGTGACCATAATATCATAATTTATTTATGGATATTAAATACTAATATCTTAATATGATTTTTTCAGATCTGTCACAAAGAGTGGATTCAGTAAAAGAGGAGAATTTAAAACTGCGCTCAGAAAACCAAGTATTAGGACAGTATATCGAGAATCTCATGTCGGCTTCATCAGTGTTCCAATCTACTACACCAAATGTACACAAAAAATAAACATTCACTAAAGTAGCGGACATATAATACTTTACACAAGGTTTTAATGTTATTGTTAACAATCTTTAAGAATATTAACAAAGGATACTTCATTTTTTATAATTGACACTCTAATCTAATTTCAAAATAGGAAGGACCAAAAACAATATACATCTTGTAACTCTTTTGTCTATTGTGAGTACTGTCAAGGAAGTTTGTGATTGAACACTTTTAGCTGAAAATCATTTGCACTGTAGAATTTAGAAGGAGCAGTACTGTTGGTATGAAACTGTTCAAAAAGTGTAATTATATCCAAACAATAATGATGAAGTATTTAAGTCGATCTCTTAATATTCTTAAAGAAAAGCTTGGCTTAAAAAGCAAAATGCCTTTTATACATTGTTTACAAGGGCACCTATATAATTAGTTTTTAAATAATAAAGCTATGCACTTGGCTTATTAGCCCTGTTATTTTAAAACTGCTAACTTTGTAATAATGTTACGTAAATCTTCGATTTTATGTATAATTCAATTTTATTTCAATAAGAATTATTGTTACGGTGATTGAATAATTTGTTGACTGCCTAAACATATTTAAGAAAAGCAATTTATTTAGAATTGTCTTAATTATAAAATGCAAATGTCATTCATATTGAGGCTTTGATCAAAATTGATGGAAGAATTTATAGGAAATCAATTTTAGTTCATAACTATGTTGTTTACTTAATTGAACAATATAATGACTGTAAAATATATTTATTTAACTTTCATATTTTCATTAATTTACATTCCAACACAAAGTACGGCCAGGAAAAGCTCTCTTCAATAATAAAATAAATGTTTAATATTTAATTCAAGCATATGAAACAAATTATTATAAATAATATTGTATAATTTAAGCTTTATGAAGTATTTTTTAATAATAAATTATTTGATTATACCTACAAAAACTTATTATTTCGATACATAATACATGGTATTTTTTATTCTAGTTATGAAAACTGAGATATACACGATGTCTTTTTTTGAAAAAGGATTGACAATAAGCAGTATTTTTGGAATTCCTTTGCCTTTGCAGGCCTTTGCCCAACAATGGGACACCCAAGGCCAATATAATTGCCATGCTCGGTAACTACTTAACTCTCAATCCTAAACGGAACGGAGCATAAAATAGCAAGTTTAACTATTAATTAAGCTTGTTATATTTATGACAAGATTATATATTTTATAACAATTTCGTGGTAACGAAAATTCAGGAAAGCTTCAGTGAATTCCATCATTCTGCGCCAAAATTACGTCATTCGAGTGACGCATATTGGCGTTCATGCCGTGCCGTCTACCGCGAACGTGCAAAATGCATGTTCGCAGGAAATCCTGCGGTCGGTCGCGTGAATGACGCGTGACCACTGCGTGTCGCGTCTGGCTTTTTATTTAAGAGGATCTTTTGATTCAAGAGGAATAAACTGTTTTGTAGGTTTTAAATTTTATTTTAGTTTTTCTTGGAATCACGCCTAGCCATTTAAGTACCTAACTAATATTTCTTTATAGGGGGAATATTTTTTGCAGCCCAAGTTTTGCCTTTTACACATTTGCAGATTTAGTTGTATTTATTACGTTAGTTAGTGCATATCCCTCAATGCCTTTGCCCAACATCTTTGGGAAGAGAAGAATCGCTGTTGAAAAAAAATCGCTAAGTTTTGATCAGCACCAGCGAACCTGATACTTTAAGATTAAGAATAGTTTTAAGTAAAATAGGATAATAGGAATAGGGAAACGCTTTTATTATTTCTTTTTGTAATATTCAATCATAGTCAAACCTATTTAATTTTATTCATGGAACTTAGGTCACCTAGGTAGGTACTAAGTTACTTAAAAAAACAATTAGAGAGAAGGTTTTATTTGTTGTAAAGTGCAACAAACAATTTAGTTACAGTATAAGTACTATTTTTCTCTTTCAAACGAGACATCATTGAATTCAAGATAGCGAAACATGCTTAGATATTATTAATTATGCAGCCTCAGTTCACACCGCAACATAAGCCAAAAAATATCCGTTATTTTCCGTAGACCGTGGTTACTTGGTTGGTGGTTACAATACCGTAAATTATCCTATGATGCTATCCCTATTTCTCTTGCATAAAAAGCTCATTTATCTATCTCTTTCTAATGACAGTGAAGTTAACTTCACTTGATTCATTTGTTTGATTCGCTCTCCATGCTCGCACCTTCCTTTCCTTGGTTTTCTTTCAGTCGTCTTTTGACAGCTGTGTTGAGCAGACATTCATTTGTTATTGTTTTTCAGTGGAATATTGTGCGTGTTTTTAATTCAAAATGCCGAAGAAATTAAAAGTAGTTGTCAGATCCTTGTATTCACACGAGATCCGCAAAGATGTGAGCTTGGAAAACTTGAGGTCGTTAAAATTGGAGGACGCTTGGCCTTTTATAAGGGATGAAATTGAAATTGAAATAGGAAGTAGCCAGCTGGTTTGCATCCCTCACATTACAGAAGCTGATTTATATAAAGCTACGTCTTTATTCGTACCAAATGATAAGGAAACTAACGGTAAAATGTTCACGCCACTCGGTGAGCTTATAAAAAATGTTAATGTCGAGAAATCAAATTCGGAATACGTAAAGTGGCTTGAAAAGGGTGACTTTGAGGATAACGAGTATAAATTTCCACACGAAAGTGTGAAGGTGAGTTTAACCTAGATATTTTATAGTGTTTCACAATAATTACTCGGTCCCATGCGTTGGAATACACCATTATCTGCGTATGACCTTGGCCTGTCCTGCCAGGCTGCTACAGTCCTGATTATAATATTTTTTGCGTGTAATTCAGTTTTTAAATATATATCACGCACATGTTATGTGATACAAATGAAGTTTATGTTATTTTTGTATTAGAAACATAATTGTAAAGTAGTTATATTAGTCATAGAAAGCCTTTTCTTCTCCGTCTAACTTACTTAAATTGTAACTTTAAAATGTTACAGTAAGATATTAAAATTAGCTATGTTTTCATATAAAGATATTCTAAAGATTCAGAGACTGCAGTTTGTATTTAGGGGAAATGCTTTCTCCCTGATAAACCACAAAAATAATAATAAAACTCAATTTTAAAGAAAAACACAATTCTAAAATAAATATTCGAAACCTTCATGAATTTCAATTCATATTTTATTGTATTATATTTACATACAACAATTCTTTTCATTATAATAATTATAAAGAATAAAACATGTTGTGAATGATATCTACCGTTCATTTCACATTGAGATCTGGGATGTAAATGACCTCATCTAACCTCTATGGTTAGAAGTGGGAGACACAAAAAGCTGGCTGGTTTTAAACTTTTTTTCTTAATCAGCTTAGGTACTTCACTTACCAACATACTTTAGTTAGATCTTTAGTTTATGGACCTTGATGCTTGATGTATTATTAAGTTAGATGATTAACAGTGCCTTGTGTTTTTACCCATACTGTACAATTCCCATGGGATAGGTCCCATGGGAATTTTGTGATGAAAACTAGCCCAAATTCTTCCCCTTGAATTTGGCTTTCATGTGCATAAATAGTTTTTCAAATGCTACTGTTGTGCCTGAGCACAATTCAAATAATTAATTGAAATATAAACTCTTTAATGTATTAGGCCAATGGATGAATAATTTTATACTGTAAATACACACCTTTTATCATTTTGCTTTGCAGTTTTATCAAGTAAAAGTTAATACTTGTACTTTAAATAAGATTTAAGATAAGATTAGTTAAAATGCATTTTTTTTCTGATATATTTGGAATAAGTGGGTAAAATTTCTTTGATTTCGAAATTAAATAGAAAATACACATGTGTTTCTCAATAATTGGACTATTCCATGTGTAGGTTTTCTGCTAGAACCGAGAGGGCAGATTACTTACTATAATATTTCATAAAATAGTTATATATAACCTAGAGTCTGGAATAGTTTAGAATTAGATTATCTTATATATATTAGACTAGCAGCGCCCCGCAATTTTACCCGCATTGTGCCCGTTCCCGCGGTAATTTTGGGATGAAAAATACCCTATAACTTTCGCGTTAAATATGGCTATCCATTACAAAAAGAATTATTCAAATCAGACTGGTAGTTTCTGAGATTAGCCCTTACAAACAAACAAACAAAATTAGTAGAAACTTCCTCTTTATAATATTAGCTTTTATGAAATAGAGGACAATTTCATCAAGTTGCATCACTGTCTATTAAAGCTATTGCGAATACTGACTGCCTGGACATGGTTATGATGTGGTATAAGCTTGCTTAAGCTATATTCCGGAGAAAGAAAATCCAAAGTAAAAATCACAAATCTTATTAAGTAACTAGCACAAATGAATAAAGCGTAATAGAATTTAAAACCGTAACCCTATTAAATAAACTAGGCAGATTTAAATAATATTTCATTAACTACGCCAGTGCGCTGCGTAATATCCATCTGATGAATAATCCAACAGTTTTGTTTGAGGCCAGTTTATACAGGTTGCTTGAGTATGGAGCCATGACTTAGGACTTCAATACAATGAGCTATTGTTTTATAAACATATTCTCGAGTTATCAATTGTTTTATGTTAAACAATGTGCCTATGGGCAAGTTTGGAATGACCATATTTTCCGTATAATATGTTTATCCGCGTTGTGTCCGTTCCTGTGGGAATTTCGGGATGAAAGTAGCCTATATGTTATAATACTATGTTTCATCAAAATTCATTCAGTTGTTTTTGCACATGATGCACAAGTTACGAAAGACGCTGAGGAAGTAAACAAATATGGCCGATTTTTCTGACCAAAGACAATATAGAGTACAGAAAAAAGGATCAGTGACGGGGTATGATAAAAAAAAAATCGAAATCCTTATCCTCATGAAAAGTGCATTATGCATAACATAAACATTCTGGTAAATATAATAAGTAGGTACTAAGAAGGTGTTAAAGAATCACATACATAATATACCTACAGAATTATAGGTCTAACTATGTAACTAAATGAAATAGGCATAATCTTCGAAGCAAATTCCAAGGCACTATAAACCAGCTGCACCAAACTGCATTGCGTCTTGCGACTATTTATAAACTTCAATCACTGTATGTATTGATTTGCCGTATTTACGCAAAGAAGCACAAAACATTCCTATAACTGAATGGAATGTTGAGTTATGATTATGTGTGTACTAGCCGCGCCCCGCGGTGTTACCCGCGTTGTGCACGTTCCCGTGGGAATTTCAGGAATTTTTAAACATATAAAGCTTCCTCTATAACCACTCTATCTATTAAAAAAACCACGTCAAAATCCGTTGCGTAGTTTTAAAGATCTTAGCATACATAGGGACAGACAGACAGCAGAAAGCGACTTTGTTTTATACTATGTAGTGATAAGAACTCGATGACTTATGAGATAAATTTGAACCTAATGGTTCCAAGTAGGTTTTTCGATTTGTTAATATTGGTTTTAGAATATTTTTCTATGTGTTCAATTTGTTTGTTTCAGATCACTCTCCAAGATGAGTCTATCAAGAATAAAGTGCGCGTCATTATGGTCAATTTCACGAAGAGTAACATCCCCAAGGATAGGGACCTAGTGAACAACATCTACTTGGATGTAGACAAAGTTAAAGGTTGGTAATTTTTCCATTTTTTGAACCCGCAGTTTTACCAGCGTTATGATCGTCCCCGTGAGATTTATGGGTCGAAAATTGGCTTAAACCCTTCTTGTTAAATGTGGCTGTCCATTACAGAAAGATTGATTCAAATCGGATTGGTAGTTCCTGAGATAATCGTCTTAAAAATAACTAAAAAAATTACATATTTTCACGCGGCTTAGTACGCGAGAGAAAGAGTATTTTAAGAGTAGGTTTTCTATTTTACATGTTTTTTATCCCAAAATTCTTACGATAACCTTACCAAATTTAGATGCAAAGATGCAAATAAATCAACCATACTCTTAGAAACTATATTTAATCTTTGTTCCAGCACTGAAAGGCAAGAAGTCAGTGTTCATGATCACAAACGTCCTTATGGCCAAGACAATAGAGTTCAGAGTCACCCGAGAGACTTCTTCCAGGATTTTCCACCTCGGAAACGCCTCGCCCTTGGTGTTCGAACTTGAGGAGTATTTGATTGGAGATGACGGGAAATTGACAGCGAAGGTAAGGAGATTAATCTATGTAGTTTTAATTTTCCATTTCCTAGTTGAGACGATTTTTTATAACTTACTTGTTCCTGTAGAAATTATGGCCTGAAAATAATCAAAAATCTTTCTCTTGAATCACTCTATAGTATATGTTGGCGAAAGCCGCATAAAAATTCGTTCAATCGTTTTTGAGAAAATCAATCAACAGGCGGACAGCTTTTGGGAACTTTCTTAGTCTCTTCTTTCTAATTGCCCTAGTGTAGTTGGTACAGGAAATACAGTCATGGACGGAATTTAGGGAGATTTGTCCAGCCGTGGGACAGCGTGGGATAGCTAAGAACAGTCATCATCAAACCTCACTTTACATTTCACCATTCGATCAATGCCTTCGATCCAGGATCGATCAATTAGTCTAGACTTCTAGAGTAATGACCTAACAACCCAAACATATTAGAAGCATGTTGTTATTTTTACTTTTAATAGATAGCACAGGGCTTTTACCTTTAATGGTTTTAATGGAAGTATAACAAGGTTTTCTTTCTGTGTGACATTGTCGGTAGGTCGCTCATTATTCGGGTGAACTAGTTTCGATGTGGTTTTGTTGTGAAAGTTATATTTGATCAAGTGTTATTTAGCTTTCCCCTTCAAGCGATACGTTTTATTATGAATTAAACGATATATTTTCACGTACTTTTTATAAACTGTGACTAAAGTACATTAATTGTAACTTTTACGAATGGAAGAAACATTATTAACATCTTTATAAATATTTAAAAACACATTTTTTGAAACTTCTCCATCTATTCCTATTCAGTGCTTCCTCGCTTTCCTTCAACTTTACCTTCTATGATATTATTAATGTATCTGTCCTACCAATTCAACATAAAAATTATCTAAATTATATCTAGGAAGTAGAGTAGCCTACTTTTATTATAAACGCGAAAGTAACTGCCTATCTGTCTGTCCGTCTAATAGAAAATACATTCCGAAATTACGATTAGAAAATGCAGATAACATCGCGAGGCGCTGCTAGTAAATAAACAAAAATATGCCACTTGAATTACCTACTATTTTTCATACACAAGTAATATTTAACACTAAACTGTTAAATTCTGTTCATAACTGTTCTAATAATATTAACAACTATTCACTTCCATTGTTACGTGTCTGTTCAATTAACAGTGACTATTACCTAGTGCCTACTTATATTTCCTTATTACATCTCTATAAAAACACTAACCACTTTACTTGCAGTTTTTGTAGCGTAACAATCAATGATGTAGTATTTTTCCGTAAGAACCGGCATTTTTTCAAAATGGCGGATTTCAGATTTATGTTGCAATCGCCGGGTTATTATAAAATCGTTGAATGATATTTCAAGTGACTTTAAATGATGCGTTTTAAAGTTAAAATCATGATTCGAAATTATTTGAATTTCAATCGAACATATTCTGTGGTTGCATTGGCTTATTGCGATCGTTAAGCAACATGTAGCTCGGCTCCTACTTGGATGGGTGGCCGATAGTGGCATTTTTATCTGAGCGCTACCTTTCTTCACCTAGTACGTAAATTTGTCGTAAACGGTTGTTTCAATCGATAGTTGGTCTATCGATTGTCCGAGGCCTTTAGGCGGTCTAAGAACTCCGGCACTAGGGTTAGCCACTTACCTTTTTGAACTTATTTATTAAACCCTATATTTCTACACATACAGTACAGGCATACCAGTTGCTAACACGTGCTTACTTACGCCAAATATATGTACATATTATAAATGCTAATTGCCATGCCTGTATCTGACAACATCGTATTGACTACCAATTTTGTTAGCTCTCAGTTTTATAGGCGTATGTATTCATCCTACCTTATAACAAAGTCTTATATCGGCCTATCTATAAGATTCCACTGCAGGGCAAATGCCTCTCAACAATACCATTCAATACGTTTTGTTATGGTGTAATGTAGTAGTAGTAGTAGTACTAAAAAGTATTTGCCTGTAATGTCCCACTGCTGGGCAAAGGCCTCTCATCTCACTGAAGATATCAGTACAGCGAAGACGATATAACGTATAGAAATATATTTTTCCTCGTCACTTATCTAAACATTAAACATGCGAGTGCGTTCCGTTACTTCGACCTTCAGCGAATCAGTATCGTAACTAAACAAATGAAGTACCTAATTCGCGACCGTTTGTTAATGTTAGTTTCAATGGATCAAGTGCTTAAGAGCGGCCAACCCGTCTTACTTTTCATACAAACGCTGTTACGTGATTACGGCGTTGTTATAGATCTTTCTTTGAAAATTTTTAGCTAATAAGTATCTTATGCACTATATCTAGGTTTCTATCATAAAAGAAAATCAACATTTTTAGAAACAAATTCAGTATAAGCCTCCGAAAACCGGCTTTTTTGCACAAATTTTACCTGAACTTTGGGCGGTCATATTGTACTTATAAATTGTAAAATTAAAGAAAATATTATGATAGAAACATCGTAAATATAATGGAGATTTTAAATAACAATCATTTATTTTACAAACATGCAAGGTTTATTAATAAACACGTATATCCTGGAACATGTTTCATGAAGATTCCGCACACTATATTTTGTTCAACGTTATCGCGGTCTCTCTTGCTGGTTGACAAGTGACGGAAAGAGGTATGCGGGGGACGAGTCTATCTATGAATGGCGCACTCGCTCGCTAGCTCGCTAGTTCGGTCGCTCGCTCGCTTTGTATATAACGTTCTTCGTTCTTTGTATTATTGTATTGTGCCTACGATATATTTACTAGCTGCGCCCCGCGGTTTTACCCGCGTTGTGCCCGTTCCCGGGGAAATTTAAGAACCACTCGACCGATTTTGTGCAAACTTCACATAAACCATCTACTAAATAGTCCGAACAAAGCCTAAATATTTAGTTTGGATAGGTCAGCCCGTTCACGAGTTATAAAATTACAACGAAAAGTGGCATTGATTTTTGTATACCTATTTCCATAATATCCCACACGTATGTTCTCTCGAACTTATTTGTACGCAATAATGAGTACTTTGATTATGTCGAACAATGTTTTTATATATCATCAATAGATTTAGCAGCGCACACCAATAACCAATTTTTGTGGGCATGTTTTTCATACCTTTTGGGTAACATTATTCCAATTTGAATACGGATCCCTTTTTTAAAAAAAAATACCTCGCCTATGTCCGTACCTAAAGTGTACGAGTACTTTACCAATAGGTGAAAGAATTCAAACAAACAAACAACTATACAAACAAAGTTACAAACTTTACATCTTTATAATATTAGAATAATAGCAATGTGCGTGAAGCGAGTAGCGAGTATCGGTAGTAGCGAGGTAGTGAGGCGCGTGTACTAGACCATATCACAGTTTAAATTAGTTTCCAGTAGGTATTAAATTAATAAATTTGAATTTGAATTTATATATGATTTTTGAAGCAGCGTTTTTTGCATTAATCGATTATATTGTGCTGTTTTTGGTTGTTTGAGTTGTTCAATAACTCATTCAGAGATAAAATTTTATAAATTACCGGGAATAATTAAATCTACTTAGGAAAAAAACAGCATGCATATTTATTATACACTTAATGTTTCATTTAAAATTAATTTTATTTGATTGAATAAAAAATACTCACAATCAAAAACTAGAAGAAAATATCAAGTAGGTGTAAAAAAATATCAAGATGCAATTAAAATAGTCTAGGCGGGCAGCCCTATCGCATCTGTGCGTTCAGCGCGTGTGTAGGTATCTAACTGAAGAACAGAGCCGAGTTACATTACTGGTATTACTATACTGTGATATTATCATGAATCTCATCGTACGTATCGTCAACGGCCGTCCGCCCCGAGTGAGCGACGAAAGTTATCGAATGCCAAACGAGCGCTCAGGCGCTTTCTCTCTCTTTTCGCAGTGCCTCTTTTTCTGACATTGCGCTAGTTGAAACAACAAGCTTTTCAATAATGTTCGCGTTGGAGATAGACGGCCCGGGAAGGGCCCTCTTAATCTTATTAGCCCAAGTGTGTTATCACTACATAGTATAAAACAAAGTCGCTATTTTTGTCTGTTTGTTTGTCTGTATGCTTAAATCTTTAAAATTACGCAACGGATTTTGATGCGGTTTTTTGTAATAGGTAGAGTGATTCAAGAGGAAGATTTTTATGTAAAAAAAATTCCCGAAATTCCCACGGGAACGGGCACAACGCGGGTAAAACCGCGGGGCGCTGCTAGTTTACTAATATAATAAAGCTAATTTTGTGTTTGTTTGACCTAGCTAGTCTTAGAAACTACCAATCCGATTTGAATAATTCTTTTTTCAAAGGATAGCCACATTCAACAGGAAGGTTATAGGCTATTTATCATCCCGAAATTTCCACGGGAACGGGCACAACGCGGGAAAAACCGTGGGGCGGTGTGTTGAATATGTTATAGATTTATAATCGTAATTTTAATTCAAAATAACTTTCTCCTTCAGATTCTCACAAACATTTCCTCTTTTATTATCCTCTTAAAAAACTCTGCAGCCGTCTTAATTGACCTTAATTAAGTTTTCAGAAATTATAACTTTTGGCACACAAAAACGTCTCTATTAAGTCCAATTATCTTTCTTCTCAATTAGGTATAACAACTTACGTTGATGTAACAACTCTCAGATGTAGCAACTTAATTAACAATAATCGACGTAGCGGTCGTTCAAAGGGCGGGATGCTTCAAACGGTTGGTTAACGTAACATACATTCGTTACAAAGTTTTATAATTGTTTAATTTGCCTTTAAAATGCAAAGCGCTGTTGCATAAATTTAATGACAGTCTATTTGCGTTATTGGGGCGGCCAGCAGAAAGCCAAAATTTTCCATTTTCTTACGTCTGTTAAGAATGATATATTTTGTGTTACGTTAACTGGTACGTCAGCGTAACCTGAAGTAAGAGATTCACTCGATAATACCAACCCATAGCAAAGTCAAGTCCCTTCCAAACCAAATTATCTACCCTATCATCCCCCTCCCCCCCCAATTAAAATGCTACATCCACCACTAGTCACTAACTAACTTACTTCACCTACGTCGTAGTCTCAAAGTTATATCCATACCTAGATCACCTGGGCAACTATTTAGTGTTTGTATCGATCGAGCCGCAGCGCACTGAGATGACCTAGATTTCTAGTCCATTTATACGAATGTTTGTCGGTTAGTGCATAAGAATGGTTCCTAGGATTTGATTGCTGTTATAGGTATAGGATAGGACTTGCTCTTGTGTATAGAAAAGTCGTTGTTTCTCCATTTCAATGGGAATTTTGTTTTAAATAAACAGAAGCCTATTTCCGTGTCTATGACTCAACAAAATCGGTTCAGTTGTGTAAAGGTGAAAACGTTTTCTATTGGAATCTATATATTACTATTATATAGAGCTAAAATTTGTAAGTTTGTTTGTTTGTATATTCGAGTTAATCTCGAGAATTACCAGTCCGATTTGAATAATTCTTTTTGTAATGGCTAACTACATTCAACGGGAAGGTCATAGGCTATTTTTCACCCGATATTCCAACGAGCACGGGTACAACGCGGGTAAAACCGCGGGGCGCTGCTAGTCTTAAATAAGTTTATCGTTTATTTCAGCATATATTTATTTATTTATAGACATTCAACATTCTTATTCATCATAATGGAACAATAAGCACCTACCATGCCGAATTGTAGTATGACATCGCTTTGATGTTACCTTGGGCGTAAGTCGTAACGTCTGCTTCTAACAAAATGGATTATATTTTCATAACATTTGCACCATTAAAACTTGCCTGAGAATAAACAACATAATGTATGAACTAACTGGACTTATACGTACTATTTCGAGTACTTTTTTATCTTATCTACTGCAACGGTTTGTTTTAGTATCAGATAAAGTCATACAAATGTCTCTCTTTGATAAATGTCTAGCCTGAAAATGTTTTCGAGAAGTCTATCCTCAAAAAATTTAGGCTAGATATCTTCCGACTGTATTTTGTCCTGGTTTATAAGTTACTAACAGCGCCCGCGGTTTTACCTACGTTGTGGCTGTTCTCGTAAGACTTTCGGGATGAAAACTAGCCTATAACCTTCCCATTGAATGTGGCTATCCGTTACAAATAGAATTATCCTAATCGGATTGCTAGTTTCTGAGATAAGCGCGTACAAATAAACATAAAATAAACTCTTCAGCTTTATTAAGTATATCAGTATACCTAGATAGAGTTTGGTTTGCTAATGTGAATCAGTACAATCTTGTTATCAGCTTATCGGTTTAGTCACTCGGATTGTTTACATTACGAACACCTTCTAGGAAGATCGAGAAAATAAGTGTTTTCAGTACATTACCTTATTTCCAGGTAATGTACCATACTATAGCGTGGTTCTAATGTGTACGTTTGCATATGATTCAGTTACGTTAATTTGCAAATTGAATTATTCTCCATATTGTGTGTTATATTCTACAGGCTTTCCTTAAAACTTAGTTATCTCAAAGCCGAGCCATGTTAAACTTGAAAAAGTATTTTGCAGTATACACAAAGTCTAACACCCGTACTGAGACGCCAAATGCTTCCTTAGTAGAGATTTAATTAGTGATTTTGCCGTGTAATATATGAAAAATTATGTCAGTTAGTTAAGTGTCGATTTAATAGACGTCTCTAAGTGCGGCAGTTTAGTCTTTTATTTCACTAAAAGATGAGTAATTTATGAGAGTTATGGCCAATTTTTATCCTGAATTTTCTAAGTGAACTCCTGATGTATCGAAGCCAAACGAGGCAGGTCTCTTGTTACAATATAATATCAATTTCACCGCTAGCTCACGAAAGCGTAACATTCGCAGTTATTTTAACATCTACATTTTTTGATGAGCGAATACCTATTTGGATCAGTTAGTAAATCAATGTTATCACAATAACGATAGCCAACGTGCCGGAACAATATACTTTACAAATCTATACTAATATTATAAAGCTGAAGAGTTTGTTTTGTTTGTTTGTTTGTTTGTTTGTTTGTTTAAACGCGCTAATCTCAGAAACTACTGAACCGATTTGAATAATTCTTTCACTGTTAGATAGTCTATTTATCGAGGAAGGCTATAGGCTACATTTTATCCCGAAATTCCCACGGGAACGGGCACAACGCGGGTAAAACCGCGGGGCGCTGCTAGTCGTTAATAATATGTAGCACTAGCAACGCCCCGCGGTTTTACCCGCGCATTGTCCCCGTTCCCGCGGGAATTTCGCGATAAAATGTATCTCATGTGCTATTCTGATGTATAACCTATATTACTGTAAAGTTTTATCCAAATCCGTCCACTAGTTTTTTCGTGAAAGAGTAACAAACATAGTATAAAGTAAGATATGTAGGTAAAATCAGTTGTTTTGTTTGTATCACGTAGGTGGACTTAATTTTATTTTATTCCTCAATAACATTACTTGTCGGAATTTCCATAATGTGTTGTTTATAGCGTTTTTGTAGGAAAAATAATAAGATCAAAGTAACAGCCTCCCGTGACTTGTGGTTTGAGCGCCCGGCTCACGATCCGGAGGTTCAGGGTTCGATTCCCGGTGGGGACAATTTCTCAGAAAAAATCTCTTTGTGTGACTATCCTCAGTTTGGTTGGGGCATTACAGGCTGAATCACCTGATTGCCCGAAAAGTAAGATGATTCTGTGCTTCGGAGGGCACGTTAAGCAGTCGTTCCCGGTTACTTCCTACGGATAATAGTCGTTACATGAGCCGTGTCAGAGGCCTTTGGCGGCTCAATAACTCTGACACCAGGATTGGTCAGGTTGACCATACACTCGATTAAGAAGAGGATCAAAGTAATTAAATATTTTCTAAGTAATGTACTCGTAAATGATATAGGATAGTTTGTATCCTATATATGCTGAGGAGTATAAAGTAAGAGCTCTAGGAATTCGGAACCCTAAAACTATCCTTAGTTACATCAAATACCCATATTTTGTCTAGGTCATAATACCCCGTAGTTTTCAATCGTTACATCATGTCTGGAGACTTGAAGCGGTCTTTAAAACTTCGACACCAGACTTGGCCTCTAAAGTTGACAGGCTTAGTCTTAACTATTCGTACTTGCTTAATTACTTCTTCAGCTGTCAGACTGAAAATCCTACTAATATAATAAATACGAAAGTTTGTAAGGATGCATGTATGTATGGATGTAGGTATGTTTGTTGCTCTTTCACGTAAAAACTACCGGACGGATTTGGATAAAACTGTACAGTAATATAGGTTATACATCAGAATAACACATGGGATACATTTTATCCCAAAATTCCCGCGGGACGGGTACAACGCGGGTAACACCGCGGGGCGCGACTAGTAACACATAAAATAGCTAACAAAGAAACAAAATTAATAAACCGTATTAAACATCTTAATAAAATAAACATCTTACAGAAATCTAGTACAAAAAATGATAAATCTATATATATAAAAGAAAGTCGTGTTTGTTACACTATTTATAACTCGAGAACGGCTGAACTGATTTGGCTGAAAATTGGTGGGGAGGTAGCTTAAAACCAGGAGACGGATATAGGATACTTTTTATCCCGTATTTCCTACGGGAACGGGTGCGCTGTGGGTGAAACCACGGGGCACAGCTAGTATAGTAATATAATATACTAGGGCTAATTCGCTCACGGTTAATTAGACCCAAAGTAAACTCTAAGCTTGTGTTATGGAATCTAACTCACTGATACTACTACATATACATACACAAATACTTTATCACTACATAGTATAAAATAAAGTCGTCTCTTTTTCGTGTCTGTTTGTCTGTTTGTCTGTATGCTTAAATCTTTAAAATTACGCAACGGATTTTAATGCGGTTTTTTGTAATATGTAGAGTGATTCAAGAGGAAGGTTTTTATGTAAAAAAATTCCCGAAATTCCCACGGGAACGGGCACAACGCGGGTATATGTAACCCAAGGTATGAAAAACATGCCTAAAAAAATTGGTTATTGGCGTGCGCTACTAAATCTATTGATGATACACAAAAACAATGTTCTACACAATCAAAGTACATATTATTGCAAACAAATAAGTTCGCGAGGACATATGTCTAACTATTATAGTTAAGCCACAATAACCGTTTTTAGTTAAAATTACTTAGTTAAAAAAGGAGTGTAATTTTATGTTAATGATATTCATATGATGATATTAATCTATATCAAAATAAATGGCTCTACAATCAAGGTTAATTATATTTCTTTGTATACCTCTTTAAATTATTAAAATCGGACAGTTAGTTTCAGAGTTATGATGAGAAATATCACTACATAGTATAAAATAAAGTCGTCTCTGTTTCGTGTCTGTTTGTCTGTTTGTCTGTATGCTTAAATCTTTAAAATTACGCAACGGATTTTGATGCGGTTTTTTGTAATAGGTAGAGTGTTTCAAGGGGAAGGTTTTTATGTAAAAAAATTCCCGAAATTCTCACGGGAACGGGCACAAAGCGGGTAAAACCGCGGGGCGCTGCTTACAAAATAATAATGCTCGATGGCGGGTCGCTTATGGCTACTTACTGTTTCGTGCGGTCAAAGCGCGCGGGGATATACCTCCTACGAACTACGAACGACGAAGACGTGCTATGTAGGTATTATCCCGAATTCTTCCTCACATGAAATCTTGATTGTGTATACATATATACTCGCGGGAGACATGTAATATTTTATCCCCAATTTCCCACTTGAAATTTTGATTGTGTATATTCCTGCGGGAGACACGCAATGTTTTATCCCGATTTTCCTACATGCAATCTTGATTACCCGAAGCGAAGCGAGGGCGGGTCGCTAGTGTATCTTATAAAAGTTATAACCTTGAACTTGTATTTTGGCATCGTTCCTTCGTCTAGGATTATTCTAAAAATGTTCGCGTATCACTATCATACGTTTTATGCCAAGATTAACAGACTTGGGCGTGATTTGAACACTGTCCGATATGGTTTATTGCAAATAATATAATCTGATATGATATGTTGTTTTATTAAGTGGAAAAACGTACTTACCTCAAATTAGAGTTAGAACGCTAGTGCCTTTTTTGAAATCTACTAAAACTGAGCATCTCGAAATTGCTCTTGATGAAGCAACTTCAATCAATATCTTGAAATCAATTAAACAAAGACCATCTTTTAAAATATAAAATGCTAAAATTCGTTCCTGACCACGCATAGACTGCGACGTATCGAGGACCTCCTTTTTTAAAGAAAGTCGATTGAAAAGACTACCGCCTTTCAGAGAACACGATGGTCACGAATTTATTAATCGTTTAACCATATCCGAAGACTTAACGCGGTCTTAAATCTCCACGATTGACCACTACTTAATTAACGTGGCTTCATTTATTTAAAGTAGGAAGTTTGTACATAATGTGAATTCATAATGAATGATAATGATGCATCGTTGATTTATACGTAAAAAATATACATACTACATACATATATTCAAAGTTACAAGTTCATTGCCAGTGACGTAAAACAAATAAAATTGTTACCTTTTATGTGCGTATTAACTTTATCACATTCAGATTTGGCACCAGATAAAATAACGACAGAAATAAACTGACAAAATTGATTACAGTAGATAGGTAGATAAATTAGTGATAGTAGTCGCTTATAAAAATGTACTGAGTAAAAATAAAAAGCAAAAAGAACAGGTTCCACCGAGATTTGAACTCGGATCGCTGGATTCAAAGTCCAGAGTGCTAACCATTACACCATGGAACCTTGAGAAGAGGCGTCCAAATATTCGGTCCGTCTCTAATTGTTCACGTAGTAACTACGTCACATGTAAGGGTGTTACCAGACCAATCGATCGATTGTCGATCGACGGCATCGATCGAAGTTGATCGACTGGTCTAGTAACTTTAATTGATCGACAGATACTGTTCGACTAACCAATCGATCGATTGCCGGTCGATGGCAACGATCAACGTCGATCGATGTTGATCGACTGGTCTGGTAACTTTAATTGATCGACAGATACTGTTCGACTACTGGCACCGGTCGACGTTGATCGACTCCGGCTATATTCTATCAGTTTCTTTCAAAATGTATTCACAAGACGACGCGTTGTTGTTGGCCAGTACGATGTTGCTCGTACTATTATTACGGAGACGCAAACGCAGAAGACTGGATGCGACCATTTTTTAAAGCCAAAGATCGCTTATCTTATCCAAATGACATTTTAAATAGCGGTTTTTTGGATGCTTTTCGAATGAGTAACAGTGATATTGAAAATCTTTTAAGTATGGTGGCTCCTTGAATTGCAAAATTGGATACCAATTACAGACAATCAATTTCCCCTAAAAATCGGTTACTTATAGTATCGTATATTTCTAGCCAGTGGTGATTCATATCAAAGTCTAGTGCTAACATTTAAAATTTCACAACAAAGTATTTCTTGTATAATTCCAGAAGTGTGCAATGCACTTATATGTTCTCTCAGGGATTACATACAAGTAGGTACGGGCACCAGTAGTCAGCCTTTTAGTGGAAAGCGTAAGTTTAAATATGTATAGAAAATTATTGAAAATAGTAATCAAACACCTTTTATACTCATTCACTTAATCATTTATTAAAGTTTGTTATGAAATTAACAGAAATATATATTTTTTTAAATAAGTATTAAAAATTAAGTATTTATCAAAATAAGGCACATTTCCCTAGTACTCAGCCGTCATAACCCAGTATACGGCCGTATTGCTACCAGTACTCAGCCTTTCCTGAGATCAATAGTTTTAACCTTAATTATCTAGGAACACAATCAATGTAGTTAAATATTGAGATCTTAATTAGGTACTGTAATATCACAAGAAACTAAATTATTTTATTTATCATCTAAATCAGTATTTAAAAAATCCTCAAGTTCTTCTTTATTTCTAAAAGTTTCTCTACGGTTAACTACTTTTTTCAGAAGCACATTTTCTTTATTAGTTTCTTTCGCAGGAATTCCAGGTGTTATGAGTATATCACTTAGGATTTTAACCTTATTTGGTTTAGCTTCCACTAAATCACAGTTAGGCTGTTGTACTTCTTCTGCTATATAATTTATTTGTCCTTTCTTAGTGCTTATATCACTGAGAAGTTTAATCTTATTTGGTTTAGGCCTATAACGCACTAGCGGCCTGCCGCGATGCGGTATGCCGATGCGGCAGGCCGCAGTATATACGGTCAGCCGTAACGGCACGCCGTATTCCGGCTAACCGTATGGTCTTGGCTCACTGCGGTCTGCCGCAATGGTCAGTGCTTCTAGAAATATTGCACATGATGGACGTTGAGGAAGTTGCGGCAGTCATTTATTTATATCATCGTAGAAAATATCGTCAAAAAAATAAACATAGATTTTGGATACATCCTCTATTGGTGACACGACATGACGGCAAAGAGTTTAATATTTTTATTTCAAACCTAAAGAAATTTGAAGATAAGTTCTTTGGATACACTAGGATGTCAGTAAAATCGTATGAAGAATTATTAACAAAACTATATTTAAATATTCGTGGCCAGGATACACGATTTCGGATGTCTATATCCCCGGAAGAAAAGCTCATTATAACCATCAGGTAAGAAAACAATATATTAAGTTGAATCACATTTATTTAAGGCACATAGAAATAGAATCACATTAACAAAATATCTACGGTGAATTAAACAATTCAGACATCAACGAAGCGTCGTCTTGGCTAGCAGATTCCTGAGTTGCCTCTTCAGTTGTATCCATTGAGTGCGTGGATGTACCTGGTAGATTTTGACGGTGTTGGTAACCTGTAGTTGTGGGTTCTCTATTATTGAGTCTACTCTCATACCCTCGGTCAGTGTAGTCACTATCAAGTGTTTGATATCCTCTTCCAGCATATTCACTTTCATACATATGGTTTCGATACCCTCGATCAAATTGCGTATTAGGATAACTATAATGAAATGATGGTTGTTGAGCATTTCTAATAGCTCTTATGATTTCACATCTCGCTTCCAATTTTTTGGATTCTGGAATTTTTTTGAACTCCCTTAAAAGGGATAACAAAAACAACTTGTCTTCGTCATTTTCCATTTCTTTTTTATACTCCAAGTTTTTGTTCAATACTGATACCAATTGTTGTCCAATAACGTCTTCATTATTACTTTTTTTCTTTTTTTTCTGATTAGCTACATTCTGTGATGTTTCATATGGGCCATCATGGTCTTGGGAAAGATTGTTGGCAATGTCTGACTCTGTCTCATTTACCATAGTAGAGTCCTTTAAGAATAATAAAATATTATAATAGGTATATGGGCTTTTATGTTTGGCACCTGAACCGCTTTTCATGTTTTTCATATTTTTCGAAGCTTTTACAAAACTATCTTTAATATTCCGCCATTTTTTCATAAGTACTTTACCTGTAACAATAACCATTTAAATTAATAATAAATAATTATGTTTTTAGATATTTGGCAACCGGATGTACATTCGCTGAACTACATTACACATTTCGAATTGGTGCGAGTACAATAGCTGAATTTGTTCGTGAAGTATGTTCGGCAATATGGTTACTGTTAAAAGAATCTTGTTTACCGAAGCCATCTCAACAAGGATGGCTAGATATTGCAAAGGGTTTCTCTACAAGAGCTAATTTTCCGAATTGCATTGGGGCTATAGATGGGAAACACATACGGGTAATAAAGCCGTGCCATAGTGGATCCATGTACTACAATTATAAGCAGTTCTTTTCCATTATACTGATGGCTATATGCGACAGCAACTACAAATTCATAACAATAGATGTCGGTGCTTGTGGCAAATTTGGAGACTCAGCAGTTTATCAACACTCTAACTTTTACAAAAAAATGATAGCAGGAGAACTTGAGATACCAGAATCAACACCCATATCACAAGTAAATACTATTCCAATGCCATATGTTTTAGTAGGCGATGAAGCCTTTCCCTTATCCACGAACTTAATGCGACCTTATGCAAAACCAAAAAATACTAATTTAAACACTACTAAGAGAATATATAATTATCGGCATTGTAGAGCACGGCGATATGTCGAATGTTCGTTTGGAATACTGAGCAATAAGTGGCGTATATTCCATAGACCTTTAAATGTGGATATTAGTTTGGCTACTGATATCATCAAAGCATGTTGCATTTTGCATAACTACGTTCGAGACAGAGACGGTTATAACTATGAAGATACTTTAACATGTTACATGCCGCCTGATGTACCAGAAACTCAGAGAACATATAATCGAATAGGTAATAATATCGCTGAAAGAATTCGTGACTCTTTCGCTCAGTATTTTGAACATGAAGGTAAATTGGAATGGCAAGATAAATATATATAAGTAAATATAATGGCATTAATCCGCAAAATCGCAGGAAATTGGGAATAAAAAGTAGGTATGATGATTGTAACATTGTAACCATGATTAATAAATAACGTAACTTACCGAGTTCTTTCTTTTCTTCCGATGTATCATCTTCCTTTGCATATATATTAATCATTTCCTCCCAACATTTTAACTTTTTATTTCTGTCTGCATAATCAGCGCATTTGCTATCCCATATTGCGGGGCGTTCTTTTATTTCTAAAATGAACTTTTCTGTATCAAAATCCATGACGCGCACGAGTAGTGTCTAGCGCGTGAAACAAGCGACGACGGACTGGCGGGCGGGACGCGGCGTTTGCGACTACCGCGCCGAGTGCGTGGTGGGGATGCGGCGCGCCGCATCATTCAACCGGCGCGGCTCGTCGCAGCTCCGGAACAACCGGAGCGGTTGACGGCTGGCCGCAAATCAGTGCGTCGTTATCGTGCGGTTTCATGTACTAATCGATGTGCGGCCTACCGCAACGGCACGCCGCATGGCGGCCAACCGCTAGTGCGTTATAGGCCTTAGTTTCCAATAAATCACAGTTAGTCGGCTCAGCTTCTTCTACTAAATCATTCTTATAATTTATTTTTCTTTTCTTATTAGTTTTTATAATGAATTCTGGCTTGAAATGCATACCATTTAGAAACGTATATTTCGTCTCGTCCGGCACCGCTTCTTAAACTATCTTTCACTTTTTTATTTTCTTTCGAAAATGTTGTTTGTAATTTTTTTATCTTCTTTTCTACTTCCTCCTTAGTAATTTCTAGCGGTGGGTCGTTGACGTATTTTCCGTCGACGCAACGAGACCGTTTATGGTAAACGATAAACTAGTTTAAAAACGTGTGTAAACTGAACGTGAGCAGTTGTACTACGCTACGGCGATTATTACAAAACTATTTAAAATAAAATAAACTGAACTCCCCTTCATACTTTTCCAGGCTTAGGACTGGCAGGTTTATTTGTATGTAAAATTTTATGTTTTTAAAAGTGTTTTAAACTATAAAACTAGGTACACATATTCACTTTAATATCAATTAAAGTTCGAGCTTTGAATGAATTGCACTCCTTCACCCTTGACTTACGCACATCACATTACGTAGGCAACAATTTAATCAAGACTGAACAATAAATAAAACAAAATAACGAATATTACGAATTTATTGTAAACAAACAAAATTTAAATTAATGATAAAGCAAAATGTACCTAAATAGAAAACATTAAGAGTCTATTTTAAATTATCATAATTACGACCAATCTCGGCGAACTAGACTACTTCGGTAATATTCAGCTACTTTCGTATTTCACTCGACGACGACATAGGTATAGGTATCGTCGCGTTGTGAACTGAGGCACCATTGTGGGTGCGCAAGTGAGCGCGCCGATATTTTCGCTCGACCAAAGCGCAACGCGTTGCTTGTAGTTCATTCATAAACTAGTTTATCAGAGAACGGTAGACTGTTTATCCGTTCACGCCAAAGAAACAGTCTAAGAAAACTGTTTGTTCATTAAACGCTCACCACTAGTAATTTCAAATGAGTTGGCTATTTCGAGCAGTGCATCATGACGTTTTATTTTATTACGGTAATCATTGTGAATAATGTCCCATAGTAATGGTTTGTTTTTGTATTGCTCGATAAATTCCAAAGTTCTTTCATTCGTCCACGCGGTCGCCGCCATTTTGCGCGTCACGAAACAACCAGTATTCACGACTGCGAGCTTCACACAACTGAACACATAAACACAAGCAGGCCAGGTAGGAAGCGCGGGGCGCGGGGGCGGGCAGCGGGTGACAAATGGGGAGCGGTCGGCGCTTGGCGCGGCTGATCAAGCAGCTCGATCGACGATCGATCGATTGGTCTGGTAGAAACTATCGATCGACGTCGACTATTCCACTCTACCATCGATCGATGCCGTTGATTGACGATCGATCGATTGGTCTGGTAGAAAATATCGATCGACGTCGACTATTCCATTCTACCATCGATCGATGCCGTCGATCGACGATCGATCGATTGGTCTGGTAACACCCTAACGATTCTTTCGTCATTATCATAGAGCTATCGCGTGGTTTCTATTATTAAGTTTATGCAATATCAAATATTTATTTCTAAATGAATCAAATCTGTGTCATGAGTTTATCACGCTATTTAAATTGATATTTGTAAACTACTCGTAGTGTGGCAACGCGACTACACTCGTTTTGTACCAGTTCCCATTTGTACTTCGGAATAAGTTACCTTATGCGTTATTATTGAGTTCTAGGACCATATTCGTTCTACTGTTTTTAACCAACCTCAAAAAAAGGAGATTTTTAAATTCGTCCTAATAATTAAATGGTTTTTATTTACCAGAACGAAAGCGACAAATAATAATCAGCCTTTTTTAAGGTCTATCTTCGCCTGCCATTTTACTCGGGGTATACCCCTTCCCATGGGAATATTGAGATAAAAGTTGCCATTATTTTGAATGTGGCTACCTTATACAAATAGATGATTTCATATCCGACTGGAATTTCCATAGATGGTCATTCAAACAAACAACATTCTGCAGCTTATTCTATTAGTACCGATACGTTTATTATACATCGTTTTATTTTTTAACTAGCGACCCGCCCTCGCTTCGCTTCGGGTAATCAAGACTTCATGTAGGAAAATCGGGATAAAACATTGCGTGTCTCCCGCAGGAATATACACAATCAAAATTTCAAGTGGGAAATTGGGGATAAAATATTACATGTCTCGCGCAAGTATATATATGTATACATAATCAAGATTTCATGTGACGAAGAATTCGGGATAATACCTACATAGCGCGTCTTCGTCGTTCGTAGTTCGTAGGTAGGTATATCCCCGCGCGCTTTGACCGCACGAAACTGTAAGTAGCCATAAGAGACCCGCCATCGAGCATAATTATGTTGTAAGCAGCGCCCCGCGGTTTTACCCGTGTTGTGCCCGTTCCCGTGGGAATTTCGGGAATTTTTTTACATAAAAACCTTCCTCTTGAATCACTCTACCTATTACAAAAAACCGCATTAAAATCCGTTGCGTAATTTTAAAGATTTAAGCATACAGACAAACAAACAAACAAACACGAAACAGAGACGACTTTATTTTATACTATGTAGTGATATTTCTCATCATAACTCTGAAACTAACTGTCCGATTTTAATAATTTAAAGAGGTATACAAAGAAACATAATTAACCTTGATTGTAGAGCCATTTATTTTGATGTAGATTCATATCATCATATGAATATCATCAACTTAAAATTTCACTCTTATTTTAACTAATTAATTTTAACTAAAAACGGTTATTGTGGCTTAACTATAATAGTTAGACATATGCCCTCGCGACCTTATTTGTTCGCAATGATATGTACTTTGATTGTGTAGAACATTGTTTTTGTGTATCATCAATAGATTTAGTAGCGCACGCCAATAACCAATTTTTTTAGGCATGTTTTTCATACCTTGGGTTACATATACCCGCGTTGTGCCTGTTCCCGTGGGAATTTCGGGAATTTTTTTACATAAAAACCTTCCTCTTGAATCACTCTACCTATTACAAAAAACCGCATTAAAATCCGTTGCGTAATTTTAAAGATTTAAGCATACAAACAAACAAACAAACAAACACGAAACAGAGACGACTTTATTTTATACTATGTAGTGATTAAAGCAGATATACCTAATGTAATGTCATGAGTTTATCACGCAATTATAAATTGAACTCATATAATTTCTTAACATCCATGATTCATTGTTTTCAATGAACAGTACTCGGCCACCTACTTTAAACGTCTGATAAATACGGGGGCTTTCCTCCCGTTATCTTATCGAATAAATTATTCGCTGGTTATTTATCTTAAGTTAGTTACACGTTTGTGAAGTAATAACGCCATCTCGTATTAAAAGTCCTCCAACTTATAAATATATTTTAACTCTAATTTTTTATCTATATCTTTTCAGGTGCCAGTGAAAATCAAGTCCAAATCTCTGCATTGGAAGAAGATTGACCCCTCCGACCATCTCTACATACCGAACAAGACTCCAATTCAAGTTTAAATTGAGATAGATGGGAACAGCTTCGAGATAGAGATCCCTTAAGAATTCTACAAGGGAAAAGTATGGGATAAATTAACTACAGAAATGATAAAAGAGGTTTTTCAGCCGTGTTAACATACCTTTATCGTTTAAGATCCGATCTTTTTGCTGTAAAGCTTAGGCCTTGATTGGTCCCATTGGTCCAAGACTCCAAAAAGTTGGTATTTTCATCAAAATGTATGAAGTCGGTTCGCTTAAAAATATAAGTTAGGAAAGCTTGTAACTAAACACCATCACATAGGTAATTATAGATAATTTATTACACGAGTACCCTTAAGCCATACTAATACATACCATCTTCTTCTTCATCGAATGGATTGCCAACCTGATATGTATGTATGCATGGTACATACCATACATACATGGTACATACACATTTACCTCACATACATACCATACATACACATTTACCTAGTGTGCGATTTACCTAGTCCGCGGTAAAATCCTGTCAAAACTGCCTTAGAGCGTTTGTCCACCGCCGCCGGCACCGGACCGTCACCGGGAACGAGATTATTTCGGCCCGAGTTTATTATGACGTGACGGATGTGCGGTGGACACGCGGCTAAAGCAAAACGCTCTAAATGTATCTACCGCTACTTCGGCGCCGTCATCTCTTTCCCGGTGACGGTCCGGTGCCGGCGGCGGTGGACAAACGCTCTTAGAAGTACCGACAGTATGGTAGGTTTCTGATAGTTACACACACAGAGACACGTCTTTATACTCATGACAACTACAAATATGGTTTTCAGGGGCGCCCGTGGAATAAAACAACTAATATCACAATTTGTTTCACGTTAAGCACATTATAGTAATATTACAATCGCCAAGTTATTTTCTACTTTATTTCTTAGTATTAAGAATCATAATTTATTTTTAAGTATTTTCTTGACATTTTTATTTAAATCATTTGACATAGAACAAAATGGATTACAAGAATTATTATGTTAATTTTATTTTTATTAGTAATAGTGTGACCGAATAACTATGTAAAAGCAAAATTGAAAATCGGGGCACTTACTTCATTAAAGTATTTAAAACAAAACGTTGTCAAGAAATATAGAAATAAGTACTGCTTACTTTGAATGCTTGAGTATTCGGGTTAGTTTAATACCGCGTTTCATTTCAACTTTTCTCTTATAATTTTAATTCTAAGTTTTATTTGTAAACTATGTTTGGTTTACATACATCATACATCGTTATATAAATAAGTTGAATTTAAGTAATCAATTTAATACTTTAAATATTAAAGCTGTATGTTTTGTTTGAGTTTTCTATACATTTCTAAATAGTATAATATGTATTAGTTTTGTATGCAAATTGAAACTTGTTTGGTTATTATGCCTTCGAAAGGCTTTTTGTCCTGAAGTTAGGTTTAGGCTGTAATTGTACTTCGCTGTGTAGAATCATAGACAAAATAGAAATATAGAATTAATTGAAAAAAAATAGAACCAAAATTATGGTAAAAATAAAGGTATTAACTTATCAGTAAGTATAGACGTGTATTTAGGGAATGTTTTTGAATTTCTGTATTGTTTTGTTTAAACACCGGTAGTTGAGTACCCCAGACATTATGTAATAAGTAAAAGTGTAGTTTAATTGTTGTTAAGAGATACCTACATCAGTAGATCAGTGATGTGTTTAATAAAAAAATATGTAAGTGCTTAAACAAATACAGAAGTCTAAGTTTTTCTTATGTATATAATCATTTTACATAAACACGTACATTATTCAGAATCCAGATATCCTTGGCATTTTGAGATTTCTTGCACCGTCATTGATATTACTTTTTATCGAAAATTATCATTGAACAACTATTTGTATAATACCTATTTATTACATTCCAAAATCATTTTGTCCATTAACAATCAGATTTTTTATTGTTTAATGTCATTTAGGTATATTTCATAATTAAATATGTTTTTCTTGACTTTAAACTAAACAGACTTATTATGTTAAATTACCCAAATATACTGGATTTAATTATCATAAGGAGATATTACTATATTTACGGTTCACAAATAAATATCATTAAGCATCATTATTGGCACTAAATTAATAATTATTTACGTACATAACTATGTACTTATATGATGGATGACTTATTGCACTATTTGTGATTTTAAATGTGATTTAATTTTACATGAATTTGTGTTTAGTAATTTTAATTTAATTATTTAGATAATTAAATAAAATTGTGTGTTAAAATGCGTCTTGTTTCTTTTATCTATTTTCCATGAATACTAGTTAAGCTATCTAAAAAGTACATTTATTTGGTTATCAAAGGGAGAAAATCAACTTGAAAAATCTTAAACCAACAAAATATGACCACAGTTCATTCTATTGTACAATGCGATTAAAATAAGAATAGGACGGGCTCTCGGCTAACTTCACTCATATAAGTACGGTCAGCAGAACAAACTTAAAAATATTTATTTTAATTTATTAATTTTAAATGAATGACTAAAAATCGTTCATTTTATAAAATTTATATATTTATAAGGTTTTTCCCGATTTTTGAATTATCATCTAATGTAAAATAATATTCATAAATAAACATGGAAAATAATATTCTTCATACGGCAAAACTAAAAGATCTTGAATAAATGAATATATTATTAACATAAAATACTCTTGTTTTATTCCGAATAAAAATCTCCCGATTTTTAGATGGTAAATTGAACGAATTTAATTTTTCAATTTTGCAATATTTTTTAACATTGCTTTTTTTGCACATTATACTATACCAAGTTCCCGTTGTGACGTCACAACATGGCGCTAGGCCGGTCCTATTCTTATTTTAATCGCATTGTATACTATGATATGACTTTAAACTGACAGAAATTTAGTTTAGGTCTGTATTTTAATCGCGCTGAGAGGTGATGGTATGGCTGCAGGCAAACATTAATTCAAGTAATGGTATGTAAACCTATCTAACTAAGCCTCAGATTACAGTAGTTCTATAATCTGAGGCTAGGTCATAAACTAAAATAAAACAAAATTGTACAAAAATCTTATAAACTTTAATTTCCATCTTAACATTACAATTGTTAACTAAATGCTAGTATTTTTTAATAGTTTTTCTAATGAGCGCCATTCTTTGTCTATGAGCCTCTGTGACGACAGATCTCTTGTACGGTCGCAGTTCATCGTTTCCAAAACCTGGTATCCACATGTTCCATTGGCGTTCTAAATATGAAACACAAATTATTATTAAAACATTAGAGTGTAAGATATACATTATGCTGTAGCATAAAGAAAGGAGGTTTGTATTGTCAATTGATTAAACTCTTCTCACATTAAGCAGTTCTTAATGAATTTTTGATTGATATTTGAATATGTAACTTCCTGCATTGAGTGGTGATTAACTATTGGGGGTTAATTATGTTTACAAGTAATAGCAAAATCAAGTATACATTATATCACCACCATAGTCTGGTGATTATAATCTCACCTAAATGTAACTGCACATCTCTAAGCTCCACATTAGACGCATGTCTGTGCTTAGCGAGTGAACACGCAGCATTGAGTGAAGTGTCAATAAAGTCATCAGCCAATTGCAGTAGCATTTCTTCTACTTCTTCATCTAATTGTACTGTCGGGTCCACTTCTCGGACTAATTCTTGTAAACGAGGTCGGCTTAGGAGCTGAAAAAATAAAATTTGACTTTATTCAATTTAGTTTTCTTCCGGGAAGTTAGCAGTCAGAGTATTCAGATCAAGGATCAGTAAGTATAGTATAATTTGTATTGTAATGTTTTTGAACTTTTAATAAAGCTCGTTTTATAAAAAGAGGGTGAACTGTGACCACCAAATTATCATGATCATACCCTCCAAATGAAATAATAACAACTGACTCAACACTACGTTATAACGTACGGAACATGAAAACGAACGAAACAAAGAATTTATTCACGAAGTTTGAGTGGAAAACAAACTTATTACCAAACAAAATTGTCAACTTTAATTACCTGTGTATTTTGATCCCCACTGCCTCCCGAACCTTTAGCAGCCTGTGACTGACTTCCCATAGGACTGTGCTGAGACGGGGAGCCTTGCAGGGACCCAGACTGAAGCTGAGGACTTTGCAGGGGGTTGTTTACATACTGAATATTACCTTGGTTTATTGTTGACATATTGGATGATTGACCTATAGAGCTATTGGACATTACTTTCTAACGCTAACTTAGTTAATTAGATTGGAAAACTTTGATGGGAGGCACAGAATTAGAGTATGTACGGAATGGAAACTGAATTGAAAACCAATAAAATTATAAACCTACTAGCCCACTACCCAGGCAGCAGGCAGGCACAAAACCAAACCACACACAAAAAAAGCCAACACAGACCATGGAATGGATGGACCAGGAAACAGCAGAGAATGCAAAATTGCAAATGATTGATTGGATGCTTGCTGCGTGCTTGCTGCTGTTTGGTTTGTTTGACAATTACATTCATGACATTGGCAACCAGCTTGCAATTTGTTTTAACAGTCAAAATTGAATCTTTCCGTTCATTCACGAATGATTATCTGTGATCGAGTTCCGGAAAAACGCACAACCGAGCGACCATACGTGAACCTGAACACAACCATGGATATAGTAATTTATTAATAAAAATATCATGTTTTGAATTTTTTTATTTACAATAACTTTAATTATATTCTCTTAGCCTAATCAATTTCATCATCAATTAAAGACGAAATGTCTGATATATCGTCTTCATCAATTAATTTATCTTTTGGTATTTTATTAAGTTTCATATCGAGGGTAAAGACTTCGATTGCTTCCTTTAATACCCAGTTGTGTAGAATTAGACGCCTGAAACAAATAATACATTTATCTAAATAAACCTGGTTGATTTTATATTCTCAGTTTTTTTACGCCAACAAGCTGTTCTATGTTAGTTTGTTACGCAGCATAGCATAGCTCTAACTAACACCCTTGTCTCCAAAGCTTGGCCACAGCTATGCGGCCTGCCAGATCAATTATATTTATTTACCCCCGTTGTAAAACCATCCCAATCCTCGTCTAACATGAATGGTTAATTGGTTATTGTGTACGACACGCATCAAGCCTGAAACTGCGCTAAGCGGGCGCCCCCGACGGGCAACCGTAGCACTTTTGTATGAAACCGCGCGGGTGACCGCTTAACGCAGTTTTAGGCCTAAACCTTGCTCCTTAATAGTTCTGTAGGTACTTACGTTTCAGCCTCCTCCTTCTTCAGTTGAGTAATGTTCATGAATATCTTAATAAATGTATCCATCTCATCTTTGTCTGGGTTAATTAGAGCTAGAGAGTTCATGTTTCTAATTGGATACTGCAAAAAGATAAAACTAGATCAGTATTACCTATACCCATTAGACCCGTTCCTGTAGGAATCCTGGTACTGAAACTATCCTTTGTGATCATCTTGTTGGCGAAGCCCAGGACAATGATGCTTGGAAGATATAGAAGCTTAGCCCAAAAGCGACAGAATATGTTGAATGAAATAAATAATGTGTTCTTACAGACTCTAATGTACAAATCTAAAATAGTAATCTGTCATTGTACCAATTTCCATGCAGATTATGCGTAACAAACAACCATTCATTCATTCATCCATTCATACAAACATACATATCTGTGGTAATTATTATTAGTATTCAATCATTACGAACTTAGAATATATACGGCTATAGAAGTAGTGAATCTTACGTCATAATTGCTAGAACGGTCAAGAGATATTTAACTTCGCCCAGGAAAGAATGAGACACAACTACTAATCGTGCATCCCTTTCGCGTAACCCATTATTTTTACTGTCACAAGTTAAAAGTTGTGACATAGAGTACAATTCTGTTGTTGTGCCAGTGTTATAATTTAAATTACAGTGTGTATTTTATGAGATATAGACTCCATTAGTTAAGATTGTGCTAAAAACAAGTTTACGGTATGGTTGGATGCAGTGTGTTAGGCTGCCAAAGCTATATATTGCTATCTGAAAGGGGCACGCGAACGCTACTTCTATAGCCGTATATATTCTAAGATTACGAACCTTAAAACAATTGTTCATTTGTTCCTCACTTGCATTGGTCATACTGTACAACTCATTCGTAATATGGAATGTGGAGTTAAAGTTATTCTTGTTCACAGCAAATACGAATGTTCTTCTAAACTGTATGAATCGCGTCGGACTTTTGTCTGGTTTAACCTCTTTGAATACACCGTCTATGACAACTATTATTCTACGTTTCTGAAAAAAAAAATAGGAATGTCTATTAATTTGTGGCATTTATCTATACATGGGCAGTTGTTGTACTTCAACTTTAGACAAAATCTATTAATAAAATAAATCACTACCTAGGTCACTAAAACTCAGAAAATTTGTGGAAAATATACAGGTCAATAAATATAATTCTATGCTTTTTGAATTTAATTTCATTCTTACCCGTTCACTAAACCTTTTTACTTTATCTCACCGCGGTTTCACCCGCGTTTACCACGAGAATTGCGGGATAAAATGTATCCCATATCTTATTCTGATGTACCTACTGTAAAGTTTCATTCAAATCCGTTCAGTAGTATTTGCGTAAAGGAGTAACATACACACATCCATCCTCACAAACTTTCGCAATTATATATATTAGTAGGATTGTCTTGGGGTCGATTACATTTCCTTTTATAAAACAAATCTATAAGTTCAATGCTTATATTTATATGATAGTACCTATAACTTACTTCATAACTCAATACATCAACCGTGAAGGACGTAGGGTCGTGTAACGAGGGTGGCAGGTTCGACAGTGCCACGAAGATAGAGTCAATGTTCCCAAAGATGGATCTCACTGGGAAGGAGGACTGATCCAAAATGGCTGATGCGTTCTGATTGTAGAACCCTTCATAACCATCTGGAAAATTAAAAAAGAATTAAGGATAGATACGCAAACTTATATAATTACAAATTCGAGAGGAACTTTGCCTGTTAAGCTCTCACGCCTAAAGTACAGTACTGAGCCAATTTTGATGAAAAAATGTACCGAGACAGACAAGGCTTCAATAAATGATATAGGGTATTTTGCTATTGCAAAATGTTAACTTAACGAGTACGCTGCGGGTGAAACTGCGTGCCACAGCCAGCTGGTCATTATAATTATTATAAAACCTCATAATATCTGCTAGCAGTGGAAGGATGAAACATCTTATCTACCAGTAAAGCAAAGAACTACTTGGCACTACAGTATTAGTAATAAGTATACTCATTTTTAATTGAAACTACGTTTACGGATACACTTCGCTTTTATTTTACATTTTATTTGACGTTTCGGCCCTTTACAGGAACCGTGGGCACAGAAGACTGCACCGTAATTTCCAGCACCTCACATAGCAAACTCTGTAAATTGAGCCATGTCAGAGGCCTTTGGCGGCTCAATAACTCTGACACCAGGATTGGTCAGGTTGACCATCCACTCGATGAAGACGAAGAAGAAGAAGACTCTGTAAAGGGACCGAAACGTCAGATAAAATGTAAAATAAAAGCGAAATGTATCCGTAAACGTAGGTTCAATTTAAAATGAGTTGTGTTCACTTAAACTTAAGAAACCAGTATAAGAAATATACTTTTAAGAATAATACATACATACTTACTTACCATTGAATTTGGTAGTAATAGTGAGTTTGGCCTGAGGGTCATAGAAGTTGTAAATAGATTTCCGCTTCGGCGAGTCGTAATGAGTGAAGTAAAGCATTATAAACTTCTCCAAAAACATTTTAAGTAATTTGTTCGATGGAGGCACATAGTTTTTTATGAACGGAAGCATTACATTGTTTAATTTGATGCCATCCTGGAATTATTAATTAGATTATCCATATACATTTATATTAAGTAGAATAATACACAGTAAAAGCTTGTTAGTGTGCGTTTTTATTAAACTGGAGCAACCGGAGCTGTGTGGAGCTCAAACAACCAATCACAATGCATGAAATTGTCAAACAACGCATTGACACTGTCAAACAACGCATTGACACTGTCAAACAACGCATTGACACTGTCAAACAACGCATTGACACTGTCAAACAACGCATTGACAATGTCAAACAACGCATTGACAATGTCAAACAACGCATTGACACTGTCAAACAACGCATTGACACTGTCAAACTCTTTTCGTAATGCGTTGTAATTGGTCAAATGAGCTCCAAAAATAAAGCTCTGCTCCGAATAGAAACGCACCCTAAGGCTAGGCTTGTGTAAAACATTTTAAAATGTATCAATAATATTATAGGTACCAATTCTCTAAGCCTCGGGAACTTGGTAATGAGACTTTTCACATAGGAAGTGGCTTCCATATCCTCGCAGAGGGGGTTGCCTTCCAGCCACAGCTTTTCAATCTTACTGCTCACTCGAATTAGGTCTGATATTGATGCTATCTAGAATACAATTGTTTATTATTATGTGTGATGTAACATAGGTACTGAAACTTCATGATATTTAATAACAGATACCTACTTAATATTATAAATGCGAAAGTTTGTGAGGATGGATGTATGTTTGTTACTCTTTCACGCAAAAACTATATTATAGGTTATACAGCAGAATAACATATGGGATACATTTTATCCCGAAATTCCCGGGGGTACGGGTACAACGCGGGTAACACCCCGGGGCGCGGCTGCTGTATAATAACAGCTGTGCCGACTGTGGTCCGTTCCGTATTAAGCAGTATTTTTTTATTTTTAGATATTGTAATTTGAAATAGATTTTTGTGCGGAATATTGTTAAATTTCATTACATATGACCAGGAAAACTAAGTTTTAATGGTTAAATAATTAGACAAAGAATGTCTAGAGATTTTAAACCTGCAAAAGGCCCATAATTAAAATAATTATAATTAACAATAAACTTACATTATTATGACTCAAGTTCACAGATATGAAGTCTCCTTTTATAAAGAAGTTTAGAATTTCCAAAGGAGGTTGGCTGAAAAAGTATTTAAAAGTATATTTAAACATTCATAAAGATTGTTAAACACCATTTGGATGTTTTTTTTTATGTGATCATACCTCAAGTTATTATTACTCAAATTCAATTCCTTTGTCTCTCTGCCAATTCTTATCATTAGCAACTTAAAATATGATAGTAATGTTATTTTGTAAAAATGTATATTTTTCTCTTGAAATTCTGAAATAATAATGAAATGGATATTAGTATCATTTGGGGTTTAAAACTCAATTTTGAAAGAAATACTTATTTAAAACTAGAAAATTTAAAAAATATCTACTGGAATGAGATAAATTAATTAGTAACAAGCTAACAAAACCTTAGATTATGATGCCAAAAAAGTCTCTCGCACCAAAGAGGATTTATCTTGACTAGTAAAGAAGTATTGTTACAGTCAATCTTATATATAAAATTCTCGTGTCACAGTGTTCGTTCCCGTACTCCTCCGAAACGGCTTAACTGATTCTCATGAAATTTTGTCAGCATATTGAGTAGGTCTGAGAATCAGCCAACATCTATTTTTCATCCCGAAATTCCCGCGGGAACGGGTACAACGCGGGTGAAACCGCGGGGCGCAGCTAGTATAAATATATTATTAATAGAATTAAGTTAAATCTGGTGGTAAAAAAACCTATGAATTACCTGGATCATTGCAAAAATTAGACAAATCAAGCACAAAATGCTCTGAAAACCTTCGGCTAACAACACCGGCAACAATATCTTCAATTTTGATATTATTATCCAGGAGTTCTTCTGCCGATTTATCATAGAACAGCACATCCATGTTGAACATGTTTCTTTGGTAAGGAAACATAAAGTCGAACTTTATAATCTTGAGGATAAGAGATAGACTACTGGTGTAGAAGACGGTGAGATCGCCGTTAGCAGAGCAGTTTACGGGAATGAAGGACGCACTGAAATATGAGCTTAATGTTTCATAGAGGATGCTTGTTTCTGATGTCCAATTGTGAATCTGGAATATTATAATAAATAAGAGGTACAATTTCCAATTCTGTCTGTATGTTCGGGCTAGTCTCTGGAACAGTCAGATTCCAGTAACTATTTTATAAATCCACTGGAACTGACACAGCGCAGGTTAAATTTTAATTCATTTATTTTTCCTCCTCCTCACTGTACTGATATCTTCAGTGAGAAGAGAGGCCTTTGCCTAGCAGTGGAAAATTACAGGCTCATACTTACTTACACATTTATTTTGGAAAGGTTAATCGGAAACATGATAATCCTTATAATAGTAAAGGCTATAATAAGGGTAACCAAACTAAGCTTAATACATAAATATATATCTGCTTTATAATGTGGGACAAACAGGTTTTTGATGAAGATTTAATGATAGATGTTTTAAATGTTGTCCAAGTATTTAAATACATTAATTGATATACATATTCAGTTATTTACCATTACTTTGTGAAAACAATAACTAGCCGCTTCATCTTCAGATACCAAGCAATTGTCTAGAAATTCAACGAAAGGAGTATTTGAAGTTACTCTACTTAAAAGAAATCGTTTATAATTTTCTAGTTGATGCTTTTTCGTATTCATTTTGGAGTTGAGATGAGAATTTATCTTTTCAAGGCATAAAACTATATTTTCGCACTTAGACAAACAAAACAAAATAAGATAAACAAAACACCACAGACACAGATAAAAAATAAAACTGAATGAACTAAACTAACCCTAAAGATGCCATAAACCAAAGTAACTGCAAAGTGGTTTCTAATCAATAATATAAATAAAATAATATTATTATTATAGTGTTTCTCCACGAGAGTCACGGGACAAGCCCGGTCTTTTTGAGAGGCATGCGAGGGGATACAGATCCAACTCGTAGAGGCCCTTTGGAGATGTTTAATGTAATGGATTACAACTGCAGGAAAACACTCCCGACCACATCAATACAACATGTCCGGGAATGTGTATCTGCAGAAGTAGGGACTATTCTATGAAATGATAGAAAATGACTGGGCTATGGGAATGAAGGTTGGATGGACTGAAAATGGGTTAGTGGCGTAGATAGAGAAAAGTATCGTCCTATCCTCTGTCTACGGTTATTGGATATTTAACAGGAAAGGATTGAAGTTTCTGTTTCTGGCTCCTTTGTTTCGTGGTCTGTGGTCTAGCTGGCAGCTGTTTCGTGGTCTGTGAAATAATAAAGAAAGAAAGAGTGAGTCTGTGCTGTGGTGAGTGAGTGAGTGCAAGAAAGTAGTTTCTTGGTCTGTGCAAGAAAGAGCAATAAAAAGGAGGCTGGCTGATGTACAAAAAAATAATTATTTATTGTACATAAATACCTAGATAGGCGATATTATTTACTGAATTTAACTGTAATAGGACTATAATTCCATATTCTCATCAAGAATGTCGTCTAAAGTTCTTTTATTGTGTAAAGTTTTGTTATTTGTGATTGTGTTGATGAGTGTGATATCACACGTAGTTATTGGGAGCTCTCCTAGTAAAAAACTTCAAATAGGCGTCAAGAAAAGGCCTACAGACTGTCCTTTAAAGAGTAAAAAAGGAGACATATTGCATATGCATTATACGGTAATGTTTTTACTTAAAAACTCTACAACAGCTAAATCGCCGGTTGTAGCATTGTATCCACGAAATTTTGCTATGTTTTTTGGTTGTGACTATATCTACTCTCTGAATGTCCATGAAACTATCTTTTCTTACACTATAGCCAAATTCATGCCTTTCGTTGATCAAAACTTGGAGAAATTTCATTATTTTATTCATTAAGATATATGTACTTTTATTGATTGATTGAAGAATATGTTAGATAGAGTGCAGCATTTCATTCTATTCTCTTTTAGAAACATAGATTATTTTTTATTTTCAGGGCACTTTAGATGATGGCACCGAATTTGATAGCTCGATCCCAAGAGGAAATCCTTTGACATTTACACTAGGACTCGGCCAAGTTATCAAGGGATGGGACCAAGGGCTCTTGGGCATGTGTGAAGGTGAACAGAGAAAGCTAGTCATCCCACCGGAGCTGGCCTACGGAGAGAGAGGAGCTCCTCCCAAAATACCAAAGTCTGCCACTCTTACATTCCATGTAGATTTAGTCAAAATTGAAAGAAAGGACGAGCTATAGGCAATAGCCTTCTTGAACTTGCTGATTATTATCAGATATCTCATTTTTTATTTGAATAAAACTTAGAGAGAACTCCTGTGTTTTATTTTAATGTTTATTGAGGTTTTTATGGTAAATATTAATTAAAACAATTTTGGTTAAAAATTGTAATGAACGGATATTGTAAATAAATCGATTATCTGTGCACTTTCATATAGGTTGGAAGTTTGGAAGTATTATTAATCTGTCATTGTCATTGTCAAATTAATCTTACAATTTTGTTGTGGTTGTGTTGTGTGTTCGCGTGTTGCAAATTGCAAAATAATATCAATCAATAATTTGTGTTGTGTTGACGAACGTATTACTTGTGGAATTTAATCGAAATATAAACAACGTGGCTAAAAAATGGTTAAAATCATATTTTTGCACCCTGATTTGGGTATAGGCGGGGCTGAACGCCTTGTTTTAGATGCCGCTTTGGCCTTCAAGAAGAAAGGACACGAAGTTTCATTTTACACGAATCACCACGATCCAGCGCACTGTTTCGCTGAGACTAGAGATGGGTCATTTCCAGTCACGGTTATTGGGGATTGGATACCGCGCTCTATATTCGGTAAATTCAAAGCCGCTTGTGCGTATGTGAGGATGGTTTATGCGGCTGTATACATGGCCTGGTACATTATACCGGTAGAAGACCCGACACTAATATTTACAGATCTCATTTCTTTATGTATTCCATTTTTGAAAATGGCGCGAGGTCCTTTCAGAGTAGTATTCTATTGTCATCATCCCGATAAACTACTAACATCACAAGGAGGCTTTCTGAAAAGCTTGTACCGAGCTCCACTAAATTGGCTAGAAGAATTAACTACAGCAAAAGCTGATAAGGTTCTTGTCAACAGTAAATATACTGCAAGAGTGTACCAAGATGCGTTTCAAAAGATAAGAGACATCCCGGACATTTGCTATCCATCTATAAACACTGAATTCTTCAGAGCATCTATTCCTAAGCCTTTGAAAGAGATTGTACCTGTAGGTACAGACAAGTTTATATTTTTGTCTATAAACCGATATGAGAGGAAGAAGAATCTCCAGCTAGCATTGAGATCTATGGAGCATTTGAAGCATATCGTTAGTGAGTCCACTTGGAATGGAGTCCACCTTATAATGGCAGGAGGCTTTGACCCAATAAACTTGGAAAACATGGAACATTACATTGAGTTGACTGACTTAGCTGCCGAGTTAGATATAGAAGACAAAGTAACATTTATGAAATCACCCAAAGACATTGAAAAAGTATCATTACTATATAACTGTAACGCCTTAATCTATACTCCATCTAATGAACATTTTGGCATAGTTCCATTAGAAGCAATGTACTACAAGAAACCAGTCATTGCAGTAAACAGCGGAGGACCTACTGAGACCGTAGTTAATGACATCACTGGATTTCTTTGTGAACCTAACAGTAAAGAATTTGCCGAAGCTATGAACAAGCTTATTTCAAACCCGAACTTATGTGAACGTTTAGGAGAAGCCGGCTTAAAAAGATTTGAGACTAAGTTCTCCTTTGATGCATTTACTGAGCAGTTAGATGGTATTTTGAGGAGGGAACGGCAGATTATCTCTGAAGTTAGAGCTATAGAGTTTGATCAGAGGAAGAATCAATAACATAATGCTAGCACTCATACTGTCGCTGATATGGTATGAGTGTGGGTGCCAAAGAGCATTTGTTGGGATGATGATAATTTTATTTAAAAACTTGCAGTACCCTGTTGTAACCGTGCTCTGCTGGGAATTTCCCAGTTAAAAACAGCTTATATCATAACCTTCCTGTTGAATGGAGATGTCCATTACAAAATGATTTATTCATATTGGATTGATAGTTTCTCAGATTAGCACATTCAAACAAACAATAAAAAAAAACAACAGGTTTATTATGTTAGTATAGATTGTAGTAAAGTCCAGTCATTTAATTTAACTTAAATAATTTAAGCATATAGCTTATGGTGGTGTCCTACTGCAGCATACTATTTACTATTGACTAAGATCTCTTGAAACTTCTTGGCTATTGTAATCTTAATAAAGCAATTTGCAGTGCATTGTTTAGCATAACTTTGTGGTTCAGTAGGACACCATCCTTATTAGCATAACAATATCTTTTTTATATCTTAAAGTAAGTAATAAGTGTAGCTTCTATTTCTAGAATGACTGTATCATATAATTATTATATGTATAAATGTATATTTTTATACTTTGTTAGAAAAGTACATAGGTACATACTCGTATTTTGTTATTAAAGTGCTAATATGTTAAGTAAGGATAGATATATGGATAGATAGTTGTTTGTGCTAATTAAATCATAAATAAGATATGTTTATGATGTGATATTGACATTACTTAGGTCATCGGAGGCATTTCAAATCTTAGCCAATAAAGCATTTTATAACTTAGCTTATCTAATATGAATCTAATGGTCTGTTTGTTTGTGTATTGTACTTGGATGCCAAATCTTTGCAAGTAATATATCCTTTGTCTAAATTTCGTACATAGCTTAGCTGGTAAACTATTAAAACATATTCCAAAAGTAATGCTACTTTGCATATTTACATCAGAAGAATGTAGTAGTTCATCTACTTATATATTTTGTTATACTATTAGTATAGAACTTATTAGTTTCTCAGTGTTAATAAATCTTTAAAAATCTATCTTGCTATCTTTTTATTTCTACTTTTAGTATGTTGCTTGACAAAATAATTTACATGTAGTGTGTACTGTCTTTTACAATCACACTGAATATTTATTATACCTTATTTATCGAAGATATCGAAAGAGAGAGAGAGAGAGAGAGAGTTATTACAGGGTTATTACTAATAAGGAAAAATAAGTCTATGTAAAACAGTATAAAGTATAATTTATTTAACAATAATCAATCTTACTTTAACACATAATAATTACGCCTGATCCTCACTGTACTGATCTTCAGTGAGCCCGGCCTTTCTCCTGTGACATCTTACTCCAACAATGTCTTGTCTATGTCATCGTATACTCTGTCTACGTTTTCTTTGGGTAATGGATCTATTACTTCGACCTGTATGTTGTATTCTTGATCGAGACCCATGTAGCTGTCGCTTAGTATGTATACGGTGTAGATTATTCGTCCTGTAAAATGTTTTAACATGTTTAGTAAATTAAAACCACAACAGCAAACGATTGCTAGTTTAAAAATAACGTTATTCCAATGATTTTTTTTATTTAGACTCACGTCACAAACAAAACGATGCACACGCAACACATAATACAAGAATAAACTTTAATATAAGAATACCAAATTTGTTATAGGTTCCGTACCTCACATAGGAAAAAATGTAACCTTTATTATATTACTTTGGATAGGATCTTGTCTTTACAAAACTGTTTGTTCTGTCTTGTCTTGTCGGTCTGCTATCTGTTTAAGACCTTGTTTCTCAGGGACGCATATATATTTATCACTAGATACCAACTTGCGTATAATCAATTACTCTTTCATAATAATGTCTTACCTGTATAAGAAGGTGTATTAAAGGTAAACTGCGAGGTTCCCCTGGGCGCCACCCGTTTCAACCCGTGCAGCTCCCCGTCGTCCACGGTGCCCAGCGTCACGAACCAGCCCTCGGACTTGCCGCGTGGGAAGCGAGGACACAGCACGGTGTTGGGGTTACCACCGCGACGGCTGAACTCCAGAAGGATTGTGTATTCCTGGAAGAAACGAATAATCGAAACTCATTCATGACGAGTTTGACATTAGATATTGATTAGACTTGTTTCTGTTATCAGGGATTTAGATGTAAAAAATGTTGATCTCTACTGATCTATTGCATGTTCAGTGGTAAGAGTTAAAGGAGTGATAATTAGGAGTAGGAATTTATAATAGTCTGAAAGTAACATATGGAACATTTTAATATTTACCAGCAATCGAACAATTATTGACCATATAGATTTTGTTTTATCGTATTTTTTCCTACAGAGTAACTTTTACATAGGTTATTAATTTTCCTTTTATTAAAACAACTAGAATACCGATTATAAACCACGTACCTGTTCTGCATGTAAAGGCATCCACGCATCCCTCGGCTGCGGCTGAACTATTTTCTTATCTTGTTCATGATCTAAATCAAACCATAACCCGCGGATTTTCAGTCTTATATCCAGTGTCGGCAAGTCGCAAATTGCCTGTAATTTAAATATTATTAAATGGGCATCGTAATAAGAATAAAAATATAGAAATAACTTATTAGATATAAAACAATAAACTCACCCTATGTATCTGTTCAATCTGGTTCTCCTCAAACTCTCTCCTCATATATTTAGCTAGCAGCTCATAATTCCTCATACACGCCACTTTAAGTCCATTCAACATCATACACGGTTTGTTAGAGTCCTTACTCAGATGAGAGAATATATAGAGATGATGGGACTCTATGTGAGGGAGGGTGGTGAGAGGCGACTCTGAAGGCCATCGCGCTTGGATTATTGACTGCATCAGCGTTTGACACGACAGACAGACGGACAGCCAACCGTTTTCCGCTGATGTGTCTATCATGGCCTGTAACAAAAATTCACAATTGTGGAAGATATTTTAAGTTTTGAAGTTATATTTTTGATTAGCAACTAGCGGTATTCCTCGCATTTGTCCCCGTGTTTGGTGTGTCAGAGTCAGAGAGTTCGTGGAAATTTCAACACAAAACAAGAAGAAAAAAGTGTATATAACACTAAGTAAATAAATTAGGAATGTATAAAAAATGGCTCGAATTCGTTTCATTCGAATTTTTATTTTTGGTTTAGAATTTTTTAATATTTGTAGTCACAGGCTTTTTACACTTTTTAGCCGGTAACTGATAAAATGCTGGTATACCACGGGTCGCAGCTAGGTACTTATTCTAATAACATCTTACCTGTAATATCCTAATAGTCTGATCGAGTACTGACTTTGTGTCAGTCAAGTAGTCAGTATTGGGCAGTTGTAGTCTTGACATGTGCGCTTGAAGCAGTAGGAATGCTTTCACGTTAGACGAGTCCAGCGAAAGAGCGTCCACGGACAGCTTGCATTGTGATGACAGCTCGCTGGAGAGAAACGTTAAATTAATAAAGTATAAGTTAATAGTTATTTTATAATATAATTATTAAATAAATAAGTAAATAGAAGAATAAAGTTGACTTTACAGAAAGAATCTAGAAGAGTTACATTGATTAAAAAGTCACTAGCATTAAGCAGTAGAAAGATAACCAAGGTTTCATATAGGATTTTTTAATGTGTGCTTTGCTGGTGCTGGTTGCTTGTGCAATCCGACCTTAGTGTTCGAAAAAATAAACAACTACTTTTACTTAACATATCGGTCTTTCTCTTTGGCCTATATTAAAGGTTTCTAATACTTAATCTATATATAAAAGAAAGTCGAAAATTGGTGGGGAGGTAGCTTAGAACCAGGAGACTGATTTAGGATACTATTTATCCGTATTTCTCACGGGAACGGGTGCGCTGTGGGTGAAACCGTGGGGCACAGCTAATAATATTATAAAGAGGTATTTGTGATTTTGTTCGTTTGGGCTAATCTCGGGCATTACCAGTCGGATTCCAGTGATTCTTTTTGCAATGGTTAGCTATATTCAAGGGGAAGCTTATATGCTATTTTCCATACCTAAAATCCCAAAGGAACAGGTACAACGGGGGTAAAACCGCAAGGCACTGCTAGTAAATAATACAAAAGAAAATATTTTTAAATAACATACCCATTAAGCACATCTTCGTTATGCCTCACAGGCAGTGTCGCGTACTCCTCACTATCAGCTAGCACTCGTAACAACTCATCCGAGTTCAAATTCCCTTCAAGTCTCTCACTGAAATGTGCCATTGTTTTGTGTGACAAGTAATAGTAGGACGCTATACGACCCATCCAAGTACTGTAGATTGTGCGTTGATCCTGCTACAAATAAAAATAGATATTAATTTGTTTTTCATCTGATCTTCAGGGAAATAAGGCCTCTGACTAGCAGTAGGACGTTACAGGCTAATATTTTTTGTAATATCTTTGGTATATTGAGTGAGATGAGAGGCCTTTGCCCAGCTGTTGGACGATACAGACTTATATCTACTGATATCTTCAGTGAGATGAGAGGTCTTTGCCCAGCAGTGCAGCAGCCTAGTAGCTTAGTGGATATATGATAAGTTCAAACAGATATAATGAGCTCAGTAGGACAATAAAAACGTTAAAAATAACGTATACTCTATTTTTTCTTACTGTTCCCAAAATGTGGGCCACAGTCAGGAAAATTGACGACATGAGTACACTTTTTGGGAAAAGTATGAAAAAATTGAGAATAGTTAGTTAAGTGAGGTACACTGAGGTTAGTGAACTGACGAGCACCTCAACCTGACCTAAGTTGAAGTAACTTACTTCATCAATCTCCACACAGTTAGCTCTAGCCAAGGAATCCAGCGATGTCTGCACTAGATTAGACAGATAATAGTTGACATCCTGAGGCTCGATACTTTCCAGGTTATAGTACGAAGGGTTCTTTAGAAGACGCCTGAAGAAGTAGGTCCAAGTCATGTAGTCTAGGATGTCTTGTTTTGTTTGGACTGTGCCTAGAAAAGGAGATTTTTTGTATAAGAAATTATGAATAAAATATTAACAAAAATCGTTGAATCTTTCTTTTGCTACTTTATGACGCCCTCCTAACCATGTCGGAGGTCTTTAGGCGGTTTGGAAATTCTGACACCAGGGTTGGTCACCTACTCGAAATGAATGAATGAACGCTTTCCTGGTATGAATTCGTATAAATGTATAATTGTTACGTTATGACTCCCCATTATACGTTTATGAACCTTACAGTATGCTTACAGAATCATGACTATTTTAAACTGATTGAAAATTAGGTTCTAGTTTATAAAAACCTTATAAAAACCTAATATGGCGTCAGTTTTTCGCTTATAAAAATACTAGCCGCGCCGCGGTTTCACTCGCGCTGTACCCATTCCCGTGAGAATTTCGGGATAAAATGTATCCCATGTGTTCTAATGTATAACCTATATAACTATAAAGTTTTATGCAAATCCGTTCAGTAGATTTTTCGTGAAAGAGTAACAAACATACATACATCCTCACAAACTTTCGCATTTATAATATTAGTAGGAAGTAGGCATAGTTACCACTTACCAGCAACAATTTCCGCGTTCAAATGGTCTGGCAATACGCTAAGCAAGCTGGACTCAACAGGGAACGGTTCGTAAAGGAACTTCTTGTAGAAATTCTTCTTTTGATCGTGCACCAACACCACGGCTACTCCTTCGTTGTCGAACTGAAAAGATAATTAGAAATCAGAGTAATTATTACAAAATTTAAGTAGAATATACATGGAAACAATTGGGGGAGACCTTTGCCCACCATTGGGACAGCGAGGTTACGAAAAAAGGAAGAAAAAAAGAAAATGATTATAGAAGGATAAATCGAAATTGATAATCAAATCATGATCATGTTATGTAGTTGGCTACGGATCCAAGATTTTGCTACTAAGTTGGCTACGGGCTTGTGATTTGCTACGAAGTTGATTAAGTTCGTAGCAAGCTACGAAGATGCCTATCACAACTTGATATGTCTACGATGTTCCCTATCAAATCTTGTCCACGCTAAAACTTTCCCATCACAAAACTGTTTTCTTAAGTTTATGCGAACACTACATACTCATTTTAAATTGAAACTTCAGATGTAAAATAAAAGCGAAGTGTATTCGTAAACGTAGTTAAATTCAAAATTCCCTATCACAACTTGATCATGCTACGAAGTCGAACATTGAGCTCACCTGCGGCCGGCCAGCCCTGCCCATCATTTGCAGCACATCCGTAATAGGCATGTCAACGTATCTCTTCTGTTTGCCGTCGAAGTACTCGGTGCCCTTGATCACAACTAAATGAGCGGGGAAGTTCACGCCCCACGCTAAAGTCGCTGTGCATATGAGAACCTGGAAGGTAGGTATTATTTTATTTTACAAAGGTTTTTTGTGACGTTTTTTGTGGAAGATATTTTCAAATGATTTTAGTTTTATTTATCTAAGAAACGGCTCAGCTTGCCACATCTATACTAATATTATAAAGCTGAAGAGTTTGTTTTGTTTGTTTGTTTGTTTGTTTGTTTGTTTGTTTGTTTGTTTAAACGCGCTAATCTCAGAAACTACTGAACCGATTTGAATAATTCTTTCACTGTTAGATAGTCTATTTATCGAGGAAGGCTATAGGCTACATTTTATCCCGAAATTCCCACGGGAACGGGCACAACGCGGGTAAAACCGCGGGGCGCTGCTAGTAATGCTATACAGTACAACGCCGACATACCCTATTTTCCAAAGAGCAAAAGAGACAAAACACTCACTAACAGTGTTTTAGTTAGAGAGCGTTTATGAATAAGGCAGTTAACACACAAACCCATACCTGTATCTTCTGATTAATAAACAACTCTTCGACAGTATTTCTATCTCTCTCATGCAGCCCGGCGTGGTGTATTCCGATACCGAACGCTAGAGTCAGTTTGAGGTTAGACTCTCGAATGTTCGACAAGATCTGTTCCATCTCAGATTCCCTCATGCGCAGCCATTGTTTGGGGTTCTCTTCGGCTGCTAGGTATGCTATGAGATCTAGAGCTGTTAACCTGAAATAAAAAATATTAAACATAACAACAAAATTAAAATTTCATGACATGACGTGCCATGTAGCGTGTGACCTATACAGGTATGGCCTGTCCCAGTAACCTATTTACTCTACTCCATTCTAAGTTGGTTACGGGCTTGTGATTTGCTACGAAGTTGATTATGAAATTCGTAGCACGCTACGAAAATGGCTATCACAACATACAGCTACGATGTTGCCTATCAAATGTTGCCTGTAACGCCGTCATTAGATAGTTACCTAGTCTGTCGTCGACTGGAGACGAAGACGAGTGCGGGTGCGTGCGGCGAGTGCGTGCGGATGGCGGAGAAAGTCGGCTTGTTCATGGACATCATGCGCGGGCAGTAGTGCCGCCCCGGGTGGCCCGAGATGTGCACCTGGCAAACAATCACGGGGTCATTTGGGTTCAAATAATGGTTTATCCGACTAATAATTTAAATGCGAAAGTTTGTGAGGATGTATGTATGTTTGTTACTCTTTCTCGAAAAACTACTGGACGGATTTGGATGAAACTTCACAATAATATATGTTATTATACTATCCATCATAATAACACATGTGTTATAGGGGCAACAGAAATACATCATCTGTGAAAATGTTAACTGTCCTGGTACTCCTGGTATCACGGTTTATGAGATATAGCCTGGTGACAGACAAACGGACAGCGAAGTCTTAGTAATCCAACTGCAAAATAGTAATCGAAACGAAATGACCTTACCTCCAAAGGTACAGGCCGGACTGAGGGCCTGAAGTTATACAGGCCCATCTCGCCGATATTCAACCAATTGGCGAGATCCTTAGCGTTGGCAAGAGCGGTGGACAACCCGATGATACGCAAACGACGAGACGTGTGCGATTCTATGAAATTCGTCCTGAAACAAATATAACGGGCAAATTAAAAATGAATTTAATTAAGATGTTGTATAATATTTAAGAAAAATGGGCTTTATTATAAATATATATTTTTCCAAATAGATTGTTAAAGTTAAAGATAAAAAAATGAATGAGTGAGTATGTATTAGCAGGTGAAGGCGACCTGGAGACGATGACCTCGAGCACGGGCCCGCGGTCCTCGCCCAGCAGGTGGATCTCGTCGATGACGAGCAGCGCCACGCGCCGCACGTAGTCGCGCGTCTGCCACGAGCGGCTGATGCCGTCCCACTTCTCGGGCGTCGTCACGATCACGTGCGAGTTCTGGATCGCGCGCACGTCGGGGCTCACGTCGCCTGGCGGGAGACCAATCGTAATCATAAGTGCAGGGGAAAAGGGAGAAAATATACAGAGTGAAGGGTCTTTGGAAGGCAAATGACGGCAATAAACCTGGCCAAATTCTGGTCACAAGATGAAATGCAAAATAAAAGCGAAGTGTACCAGTAAACGTAATTTCAATTCAAAATACAGGGTGGCTTTTTTAAATCGAGTATTAGGTAAGTCTGAAACTATATGGATATGAAGATCTTTTTCTAGGCACCATATCCACCAGTTCTGTAGATATGTATGTAATTTTTATCACAAACCTGTAAGCTCGACCACTCGTTTGCCCAATTTCTGTTCAAGACGCACCTTCCAATCTTTAATCCTTTCTTTGACAAGGGCTTTTAACGGCGCTATGTATACTACCTTAAATATAAAAAAAACATGCGTTATGAAATTTCAATTCAAGTTACTTAAAAGCTAGGTTTCTCAGTTTATAAAATAAAACTATTCCACAGATGGGCAAAATTCATACAAAGATTTTTTAAAAGACATAGTTTTAATTAATTGATAAGCATGGATGTTACTACATATGTATATAACCATAACATGTGTGTACCCGTGTTTATCTCCTAAATTTATATAATAAAGGTGAAGAGTTTGTTTGTACGCGCTAATCTCAGGAACTACCAATCCGATTTGATTAACTATTCTTGTAATGGATATTCACATTCAAGGGGAAGGTTATAGACTATTTTTCATTCCATAATTTCCATGGGAAAACGGCCACAATGCGGGTAAATCCCGGGGTGGAATGCTAATAGTTTAACTATAAATTGAATAGACAAAAATTACCTTACACCCCGGATATTGATTGAACACTCTAAACATGGCGACTTCAGCTACAATCGTTTTACCCGACCCGGTCGGGGCTCCGAGCAATACATTGTTATCAGTATGATACAGACAGTGGAAGATTTGTGTCTGTATCGGGTTGAAGTGACTGAAGTTGTATAGCATCTCAAAGGAAGGATTGTTTAGCGCTGTCACTGGTAATGGTTGTAGCTCTAAGAGATCTGAAATGGTAAATATGTGTATTGGTAAGATGAGAGTCAGGTAAGAGTAAGGTATGTTGTTGAAAGTGTAAGATTGAGTGATGGGGTTTAGTTTACGGAAGAACAGATAAAAGGGTGAACCAGTTAATTGTCGAAAGATTCAGATAAAGACAAGATAGAGTAAACAGAGACCAGAGTAAGATACAGTGACGAGAGTCAGATAAAGTTACCAAAGAGCCTAGTGAGAGGAAAAGAGCCAGATCCGATAAAATACTCAGATAAATTAATAAAAACAGCAGATAAGTTGACAAAGGAAAAAAAAAAATTTGTACTTTTCCTTTTATAGTTGACAAAAGAGTATATATAAATTAGCCTGTATGTATAATACATAACAATGTCTTACCAGTGTGCGGTGGGTGTGTTTCGGGCAATATCAAATGTTGGAAGGTCAGTGGTAAAACGCTTTCTGATCCTAGCCATCTGAAATAATATAACACTTATATAAAGTCATTTACTTTTTAGAAGTGATACACATAGATTAAATTTTAATCTATACATATTTCATAAATAATTTCATAGATAATTTATTAATCAAATAAATTTAACAAAACTGACATTACATAGTGTCATATTAAAGTATTTCAATATTGCGATTTAACTCTCACCGTTCAGAAGTAGCTCTAATGTAATATTGCGGCGGCAACGGCTCCGATATAGGTATAGTTATCAATAATTCTTGAGGCTCTTGAGTTATTACCTGTTAGAAAAAACAAACAATAAATAGTTAATACAAAATAAAATAAAAAGAAGATATCAGTACAGTGAGGTTTAAGAGTAAGATTAGGCTTAATAACCACACTTGTCTAAAGCAGGTTGGTGATCTCGAGCCCGAGCCATGTTGGAAAAGTTAATTGGAAATTATCTGCCCTTCAACGAGTAGAAATTCATAAAGCGAGAAGTGAAGATTTTATTTTAATGATAAGAAAATATATATAATAATAGTTGCGGGAATTTCGTGATAAAATGTATCCCATGTGTTATTCTGATGTATAACCTATATTAATGTAAAGTTTTATCCAAATCCGTTCATTAGTTTTTGCGTGAAAGATTAACAAACATACATACATTCATCTTCACAAACTTTCGCATTTATAATATTAGTATTTGTAATATGTATAATATTAACCTGTTTCTTAGTAATAAGGAAGTATTCGTGGTAGTACATAATATCCGTGTCCGGATCCTCGACCCACACCCAAAACGCTTCGGGCGCTTTACCGTGGTATTTGTCGTTCCATCTGGAAAATAGATATTGATTTAAGAAAAGTGTCAAATAAAGTTCGTAAAAAATACTTAGATATTCACAAACGAGCGTGTATTGAATTTACATATACATCTTTATAAAGAGCCGACTTGACTTTTAATGAGTACGCTTGGTATCTATACTAATATTATAAAGCTGAAGAGTTTGTTTTGTTGGTTTGTTTGTTTGTTTGTTTGTCTGTTTGTTTGTTTGTTTAAACGCGCTAATCTCAGAAACTACTGAACCGATTTGAATAATTATTTCACTGTTAGATAGTCTATTTATCGAGGAAGGCTATAGGCTACATTTTATCCCGAAATTCCCACGGGAACGGGCACAACGCGGGTAAAACCGCGGGGCGCTGCTAGTTTCTATATAAGTGATTCCGTGCTTTGCACGTTAAATGTTGATCCCAGTTGTTCCAACTGTAAAGTAAGTTCGAATAGGTAAGTGGCCAACCTTGGCGTCGGAGTTTTTAGACCGCCTAAAGGCCTTCGAATAAAGGTCTGACGATTGATAAAACCGGGTCTGACAATTTAACGTAACCCTCCGAAGCACGGTAGCGCTCAGATAGAAATGCCACTATCGGTCACCCATCCAAGTAGGGGTCGAGCTGCACGTTACTTGACAATCGCAATCAGTTCACATCGCTTACCTTAGTTACGGATTTTTATATGTCAATAAATGTCAAATAACTTCAGTTTCAAATTTTGTTAGTAAAATAAACAGAAATACAAGTTCTGTTTATTTTACTTACAAAGTTTGATCTCACATTTTAAATTGTGCCTGAAACTTACTTGAAATTAGGTGTAATAGTAAGTCGAATCCTGAGTACTGTCCTAGTGATGGGATGCAAGCTCGCTTCCATCTCCAGGAGAGGGAATTCGTCCGCGCATTTCTTTAGATGACGAGCGTTTTTAGGATTACGGATTAGGTCGCCTGTAAAATAGTTGACAGTTACAAATAAAGTTGTTGAACACGTTGAGAACCTTTTTGTAAAGACAGTTAAAATAAAAGTGTAGATATTTTCACAGGCATGCGAATTTTTCATTAACTAGCAGCGCTTAGGATTTACATCGGTGTGACTCCGGGCGGGAATCGAACCCGCAACCCCCGACACAGTAAGCGCTCTCACTGCCAATGTGCCAAAGGGCTTGTTAAGCTTTATTATATTAATCTATCAACTTGTATCTATAGGTATGACAACAAGTAAAGCACAGATTACATACCTAATTCCTTCCAATCCATATCTCTAATCTGGTCTGGCTTCAACATCGGATACTCTATATACTTCAAGGTATCCATCTTGAAGCAGTTGAACTGTCTCATGTCGCTGTAAAAGTCCCAAAGCTGCAACTCCATCATTTTGGCCATTTTGAGGTATATTGCTGCCATGTATGCGTTATTCTTGCGGAGGGTTATTTCGAATAATGCCCGGACTATACGTACAGCGTTCTGTAAGATAAGCATAGATTTAAAGAAAAAATCCCGAAGTTTTTGTCTATATTATACCCGTTGGTGTTTAAGGATAAATATTGACATGTCTTCTGCGGGACTGTAAGTTATTTGTGAGCCTATTTTTTTTCTATTTTTATCCAGATCAATTGAGTAATTTCTGCGTAAAAAAGTGACGAACATCTCACCCAGTTTGACATACCTTCCGTGTTATTTCGTTCTATAACTAAAACACTGTTTGAAGGTGTTTTGTCTCGCTTGCACTTTGGAAAATAACGCATGTCGGAAAGCGACAAACCATTTGATTGCTAAAATCTGCTAAGATAGTTAGTAGAGATTGATAATTGCGAACGGCTTTTAATGCAAATTATGATAAAAATAGGGACCTTGTTCATAAACGCTTATTAAGAGCACTTAAGCTATCAAATGGTTTTCCCTTTCCGACATACGCTATTTGCCAAAGAGCGAAAGAGACAAAACACTTTAAAATACTGTTTAAGTTATACAAGACACACCTGACTAATATAATTCAAATCGGACTGCAGCGAGGATGAATTGACGCGTCCTCTCGACAGATACGTCTGCAGCAGGATGTTGATCTTCCAGTGGATGTCCTCGGGCGGGTCTTCGATGCGAAGCTCACAGAATTCGTCCTTCAACAGCCATAGTTCAGATAACTCTTCTTTGCGGACCTGTTGGATTTGTAATTTTGTTAAGAAATATGTTTCAAAATTTGCTCAGTTAGGTTACAGGTCAGGCGGATTACACGAGCATTCTTAATTTTATGTATCTTCTTAATATTTAATAAACAAATGACGTTCGTTCTATTTCATGCAATATAAAATACAATTTTGTAGCTTTTGTTTCTGTAACATATTAGGTAAGGACTATTTTCGCATTTATAATATTAAATATGGATTGTATTATTACAGGTTGCGCACAGTTTCATCATTAGCAGACTTAAGAGCTGAGCATTTATCGGGGAAACTGATGCAGGCTTATACAATTATTTCTATTACATATGTTCTTTTTAATCTCACATTTCGTTATATTTAGCGCATATTACGTTTGGGCACAAAACATGACATACCTTCAACTGCTGGAAATCGGAGCACCTCGTCAACATTTCGAGCACGTAGCCCTGCGTCATGCTCTTGCGCACCATCGTGTTGAACACTTCCATCGTTTCACACGTTATGTAGTAGTGGGACGCCGTCCTACCAAGATCTATGGAAAAGGTGAATGTACGTTTAAAAACTGAGTTTCGTGTTTTCAATAAAAACTGAGTTTTGTGTTTTCGGATTGGCAAAAATGTAACAATTATACCACTTTGGGGATGATCCATTTTAATATGACACTTTTTTTTCGTTTTTATTTCGATCCACAATGAACTCTGTTTTAGTTAACCAATTTTGAAGTTTTGATCAGTTTAGCTCGTGAACTAGGATTAAGTTGATAAGAGTTCAGTAACGGTGAAATTGGGGCTTGATACACATGACTTGCCAAACCAAATCAAACCTTCTTACCGGTAACATTAAGGTCGCCAGTCCTCTCATTATATCTGATCATGTGTGTTTTGTCCAACAACATGGCGGCTGAAGTAATGAGTTCTCTTCGTTTAGTTTCAAGCATCGGTTCTTCTTGTACATCAGTGTATGTTAGACCGTACACCTAGAAAGAAAAAAAATATACACGCTGATGACTATATATCTGTTTTGATTTTTTAGAAATCTTTATTACAGTCCAATCTATATCTAGATAAAAGTAGTTTAAAATGGTTATGTGTTTTCATAGAAAAGGGGCTCGCTAAGAGAAAGGTTTTATTTTTTTTCATATAGAAATTGTGTGTGAGAGATAGAAATAGCGAGAGAGAGAGTGACACACACATAAATCTGTTATGACAAATCCTTTGTCTTGGCAAGTGTCTTAGCTCAATATGAAAGTATGAATGTCGATCAAGTGTTAACATACCTGCGGATTGATCCTCATTCTGACGAATAGATACGTGTAGCTCAGCCACTCTACTGCCTCGTCTATATTTGTCACAGTTCCTAGCGCCACCTAGGGAATAATAAATAAAGTTTTCTTTTAGTCTTGTTTATGTTGGATCCCTGTGGTTTTACCCGCGTTCACCGTCGGAATTATGACGTGAAAAGTATTCTAAAATCATATTGTCTATAGTAGTCTAGGTAAATTTAAGTCTGACTGTTAGTAGATGCGGTAGATGCGCTAACAGATGCGGGGATCGTGGAGGGGATTTGTGTTTTATACTATTTTAAAGATGAATATTGTTTCATCTATGTATAATATATTGCAATATCTAAAATTTAAGGAAAAGAAAATTACCATATACGTTATATACTTTAGCTAACCCAAATCACGTATAAAACCTCTCACCTCAGCATTCAAGTTATCAGCGAGCAAATTGATGAAATTGCTCTCAATCGGGAACTGGTTAGTCATAGACTTGAGGTAATGCGTTAATTTGTCGTGCGTGGTGATGATGATGCCGGTGCCGGAGGTGTCGAACTGCGGCCGGCCGGCGCGCCCGAATATTTGCAGCACGTCCAGGATACTGAGGTCCACGAATGTGCCGTGAGCTTGATCGTAGATCTCTGTACCCTGAGGAAGAAAAATATGGTAAAGTTACTGGTTTCTTAAGTTTAAGTGAAAACTATTCATTTTGAATTGAAACCGTCTTCTGTGATCACGATTCCTGTAAAGGGACCGAAACGTCAGATAAAAATGTAAAATAAAAGCGAAGTGTATCCGTACACGTAGTTTCAATTCAAAATGGTTAAGTTAGCTTGGTTGTATACATATGTGCCCTAGAAAATGTTGTTTAAAAAAGTGGGTACAATTAGGAACATAGATAGCAAATGTATGTATCTATACTAATATTATAAAGCTGAAGAGTTTGTTTTGTTTGTTTGTTTGTTTGTTTGTTTAAACGCGCTAATCTCAGAAACTACTGAACCGATTTGAATAATTCTTTTTGTAATGGATAACTACATTCAACGGGAAGGTTATAGGCTATTTTTTTATCCCGAAATTCCCACGGGAACGGGCACAGCGCGGGTAAAACCGCGGGGCGCCGCTAGTTACTTATAAAGTAAAGTTAAGTCCGTAATGTCCTACTGCTGGGCAAAAGCTTCTCTTCTCACTGAAGATATCAGTACAGTAAGTACGAATAGACGTGAAAATTCTTATTAGGTAACTTTTGAACATAATAATTAATAAATACACTTGACTACATACAATTAAATTACAATTTCTCCAATAAACTGAATTGAATAAAAAATCTAATACAATGGTAAATTTAAATAATTACTTACTCTGATAACAACGGCATGTGCTGGCAAATTGACACCCCAAGCCAATGTAGACGTACAGACAAGCACTCTGATAAAACCATCGGCGAAATACTTCTCAACCATGTTCCTGAAATAAGGATTATTATATTATTAACTAGCTGTGTTCCGCGGTTTCACACGCTAAATCCAGAAACTCCCGAAACGGGTACGCACCCGACCCCGTAGGAGTTTCGGGATTTTTATTACCTATTATCTTATTCCTGACTAGAATAAATATTTTTTTTTCAATAATCAGTTAAAACTACATTTAATAATAAGTTCAACAGTTAAAACTACCATTTAATAATAAGTTGTCATTATTCTCTTGCTATTTTTTAAGACATTAAAACCATGTCTTTTTCAGCTAACATTAACTACTGACCTATCACTCCTAAGCATACCAGCGTGGTGACAAGCGAATCCACTCGCAAACAGTTCAGACAGCACTTTATTTGGGCTGCTTGCAATAGCTTTTTTAGCTTTCAAAAATGCTCCCGTATCTTCCGGCTCGAAATGCTTCAAATGTCCCTTTTTTTGGGCTAATTCCTTTAGCACCATAGCCGTTTGATGGGTGGCGTTGCGAGCGTGTACGAATACCATTACTTGGTGTCCTTTTTGTACCATATCTACAGCTTTGTCGTAACATATTTCGTTCATTTGTTGTATCTGTAAGGGAAAAAATATAGTAAGGGTTAAGATTTAGGATGTGAATTATTGTTTGATATCACAAGTAGCTTAGCAACGTTATAGCTGTGGTGAAGAGGCTTCTATTGTGTATAATTGCAATAAGAATAATACAATATAAAATTAGTTTGCCTAATTAGGTGCTTCAATACCTTACCTACAAACGCACACACTCACAAAAACATGTACGTCCAACTCTTCTTTTCCATCAGGGATTTTAAATAAAAATCATTATCTATCTTTAAAAAAATAGTGTCTGTGTAGATACCCAGATACATGAGACAAATAAACACATGTGTAATATAATTTTGTCACTAATAATGACACTAACTTGTCTAAGATGTGATCCTCCGCCGCTGCCGGTCTCCTTGACTCCGATGAACTGCTGTTCCAACGGCACGGGGCGGAAACGGGAGTCGAAGAAGAATAGACCCACGTTCGGATTCACTCGTAGGAACCTTGGTTGGTGTGACAAATGTGTTAGTGACATGACATATAATTAGTGTCTAAACAGGAATGGTAGGTTTTCTCCTTTTTTATGAAAGGAATGGGAAAGCTTTTTCGATGAAACTACAGAGCTAATACGAATGATCTTACTACGTAATTTAATTCATATATAAACTAGAACTAAACTCTTAAACCCATCTTACCTAGCAACATCCAAATAATTAGGCAGTGTAGCCGACAAGCCCACAATCCTGATCATATTCTGACTGGACTCCACTTGTCGTAGAGTCCGCGCCACAATGGCCTCTACTATGGGGCCTCTATCACCGTGTAGCAGATGAACTTCATCTATGATTATTAGCTTTACTATAGATGCTAGTTCGGTGTCAGCTGAATGGAAGGAAAAATAAGATTACATCAGTTTTGCAGGGAAGTTGAGGATATATGTATCTAGGTCTGCATTATTTTAATTGTTAGTGCTTATGAAGATAATTATGAACTCTGACACCAGGATTGGCTATTGACGACCTAGAGTTTGGTTTATTTATGTACATATTAGTTGTATTTGTTCACTTTGTTTAACAAATATTTTAACTGTCATATGAAAATATGGTATAGAAGAGATGCTGGACAAGCAGACAATCAGATATGTAGGTACCATAAGTACGCACAGGCAGAATAAGTACTGAACGGAACATTGTACTTTCTACGATGTTTTTTACTAAATTTCACAATTCAAACGTTTATTAATTAATTATACGAGTACATTGTATATGTATCTATTTATATAAGTACTAGCGACCCGCCCTCGCTTCGCTTCGGGTAATCAAGATTTCATGTAGGAAAATCGGGATAAAACATTGCATGTCTCCCGCAGGAATATACACAATCAATATGTATACACAATCAAGATTTCATGTGAGGAAAAATTCTGGATAATACCTACATAGCACGTCTTCGTCGTTCGTAGTTCGTAGGTAGGTATATCCCCGCGCGCTTTGACCGCACGACACAGTAAGTAGCCATAAGAGACCCGCCATCGAGCATTATTATTTTGTAAGCAGCGCCCCGCGGTTTTACCCGCGTTGTGCCCGTTCCCGTGGGAATTTCGGGAATTTTTTTACATAAAAACCTTCCTCTTGAATCACTCTACCTATTACATAAAACCGCATCAAAATCCGTTGCGTAATTTTAAAGATTTAAGCATACAGACAAACAGACAAACAGACACGAAACAGAGACGACTTTATTTTATACTATGTAGTGATAAGTTCATCTATTCTTTACTTACTAGCCCCCTTCCTAGTCACGACATCCCATTTCTCCGGCGTCGTGACTATCATCTGCGTTTGTTGTATTTCGCTTTTAGTCAGCTTCATATCACCTGTCAACTCTTTGACCACGATGCCGAGACTGCGGAGGCGACGGCCGAAACTCGTCGTCATTTCAGAGGCTAGAGCCTTCATTGGGGCTATGTAGATTATCTAGAAGTAAATGGGGATTGGGTTAATTGGTCTGTATAAATAAGTAAGTTAGTTCGAGTAGGTTAGAGGCCAACCCTGGTGTCGGGAGCTTTTAGACCGCCTATAGGCCTCCGACATGGTCTGACGATTAATACAACCGGGACTGACAATTTAACGTGCCCTCCAAAGCACGGTCGCACTCAGATAGAAATGTCACTATCGGCCACCCATCTAAGTAAGCTCCACGTTGCTTATCAATCGGAATGAGTTAATATTGCTTAGTCAAACTACGTCACGAATGCTATTGTATAAGTAGAGTAGTGTATAAGCAAGTAGATACTGGTTGGCAACCAGTGGTTGCAATTTTTTAGTAAATTGTTCGTTCGGCTTTTATTCATCTTAAAAAAACAATGGCATTCATAAACACTTAATAACAGCATTTTAGCTTTCGAATTTGACTCTTTTCTTTGACTCTTTCCGACATACGCTATTATACAAAGAGCAAGAGAGAGTGCAAGAGCGTTTATGAATAAGACGGAATATGTTTGACACATGTCAAAACAATATCATTGACTTGACATTAATTTGCTGCAATCTTGTGTGCATATATTAAACGTGGATAAGTTGATGGCTGTGATATAAAAACTATATTTATTGGTAATCTAAGCTACGAGTTGATTGTCAAGATTTGACATAAATAAATGTCAAATAGAATCACATAGAAATAATGTTAAATCTTGATCTGCTCTCGTAGGTTGCTGTCGGAGATTGATTATTGGCACCGGCCGTATCGTCTAAAAATACTGGACAGATTTGTGACTTATTTATATACCTTAAACTTATTCTTCATAATGACATTATTCTCGATATGCTGTTTGATCTGGTGCACTACTGTGAGTAGAGCTATGTTCGTCTTGCCGGCGCCGGTGGGCGCGCAAATCAGCAGGTTTTCATTAGTGTTGTATGCTGTTTGGTACACTACAGATTGGATGCGGTTGAGTTCCTTTATGTTTTCGAACGCCATTTGGCCTATCTGTAAAAGTAAAAAGAGATTTGTATAGCAAATGAGGTAGTAAGTAAGTAAGTAAGTTCGGGTGGGTCAGTGGCCAACCCTGGTTACGGAGTTTTTAGACCGCCTAAAAGCCTGCGACAATGCCTGACGATTAATACAACCGGGACCGACAATTTAACGTGCCCTCCCATGCACTGAAGCACAGTGATGAATATATCTATACTAATATTATAAAGCTGAAGAGTTTGTTTTGTTTGTTTGTTTGTTTAAACGTGCTAATCTCAGAAACTACTGAACCGATTTGAATAATTCTTTCACTGTTAGATAGTCTATTTATCGAGGAAGGCTATAGGCTACATTTTATCCCGAAATTCCCACGGGAAAGGGCACAACGCGGGTAAAACCGCGGGGCGCTGCTAGTACTTTATAAATTCACATTTGCACTCGTTATAATAAATGAAACGGCTTTTAAGCACTCGCTTATGTGGAATCCAGTAAAAAATGGTCGTAGGCGTCGTGAAAGATTGGCCCAAAATTTGGATGTAGTGAGCGTGTGTCGCAACCTTATTGACTAACAATTTTCCTAATAAAAATTAAGTGCCTGAAGTTTGTACGGGTAATTTGAAAAATATTGTGAACGCACTAAAAGTGATGAATACTATACTATAACTAGAACCTAATTATACTTTTATACATACCTCATCCATATCCGCCACCGGTATCCTCTTGTTCCCGACTTCCAGAGGCGCGGGTTCGGATTTAGGAATAATAACTTCTTCGTACTCCTTATTATCTTTGCGGACGGCATTCTCAGGTAGGATCAGTTTCAATCCGGATACAAAACCTATAATATAAAGTTTACTTTAAACAACACTTTATAAGACTTTATTATTAGCATTTTAGCCATCAAATATTTTGTCCCTTTCCCACATACGCTATTTGCTAAAGAGTAAAAGAGACAAAACATTTTAAAGCTTTGTTTTAGTTTTAGAGCGTTTATGAAGGCGGTTAGTCTACAACAGTTAATTTAGTGGTTCGATTTTAGATGAGTTTTGTGCGAACAATCATTTTTAAACAACTATTTCCTATTGAATGAAAACGCGTGTCTATTTTGAGCAAACTTAAATTAATGGCTTAGTTTGATTAAGCGATGTTAATTCATTGTGATTGTTAAGCAACGTGCAGCTCGACTCTTTGGATGGGTGGCCGATAGTGGTACTTCTATCTGAGCGCTACCGTGCTTCGGAGGGCACGTTCCCGGTAGTTTCAATGGTCAGACCATGTCAGAGGCCTTTAGGCGGTCTAAAAACTCCGACACCAGGGTTGGCCACTAACCTACTCGAAATTAATTAATGAAAAAACAAAATATTAGTTCATGACTGAAAACACGGTATAAGTGTATCCATACCAGCAGAGTTCTTGGAATTGATTGAAGAGTCGTACACATTTGGGTACTGCACTTTTGTCTGGAAATAGGTCATTTTCTGAAGGATCGGGTCTATGTTCGTCGCTGATCTTGATGACGAGGAGAACGGTACCACTGGCTTAGACAACTCTGCTAGTCTGAAAATTTACAGGGTGAATGTTTGAAATGGGTCTAAATAAATTGGGTCGAATTTAGAGTAAAAATAAATAAATTGAAATTGGAATTATGGAACTATTTTTTAATTGAAGTCAGAAAAAAATGTAAAATAAAAGCGAAGTGTATCCGTGAACGTAGTTTCAATTCAAAATGAGTAGTGTTCGCTTAAACCAATAAGAATAAATATCCTCTGCCTGAATACTCAAACAGCGCTTTCAAATAAGCAACACTCCGTTTTTTTATTATGATAAATAGATGTCTAAAATACATGACAGTTAAGACCGCGGGTGGAAAAGCTGGGAATAGCTAGTGTCTCACCTCCTAGCCCTCATTTGAGCTATATTAAACTCTGGTTCTTCTTCATCCTCTATCTTCTTCGAGTTCTTATTTCTCTTCTCTTCTTTCCTGGCTAGTTTGGCGATCATCCTCTCTTGTTCTGACGCCACTGACACTTGACACAAGTATTGTGGCATTTTGTTCTCAGGTAAAATTTGTTGTGCAACTGCGATTTATTAAAGGACTAAGGTTAATAATTTTAATGATACATTAAATGGTAAACGTTGATAAGACTGAGGTTGAAATATAAATTTAATGCTGCTGGACCTTAACCTTCACCGACTATTAAACATCAGAGGAGGAGGTTCTCAATTTGTATGCATCGCTTTGAACCAATTTCAATATATTATCGGTATGCTTTCATAGGGACCGCTATGAATGCTATCTTTTCACAATTTAAAATAACGATTTCAAAAAAGGGTGTTTCTTCTCATAAAAACCTAGTCGTATCGTATGTCGTAATTTTGCTTATTAAAAAAAAACGAAGTTACTTATGTGACTTGTGATATTTCTTCTTCTTTTGTTCTTTAAATAAAGCCAGAAAGAGTAAGAATGAGATATAAACGAAGAGAGAAAAAAAAAACCTACTTTCGGCTATACTCGGCTGCGGTACAGGCGCTCGCAAGCTATCCGTGATCTCTTGTCTATGCTGCAATATCTCTTGAATAAACTCAAACTTGTCAAAGCCAAGTAGCTCGAACATATCGTTCTGTAGTTCATCATTACTTCTCGGTGAGTTCAGAAAGGTGATGGTTGATTGAAGTATGTCTGCGCTGGATATGTCCGTGTGCTCGTATTCTTGTTTCACTTTACATTCTAGCCATGTTTTGCCGAACTGTGGAATAATGAGACATTCTTAAAGTTATGAATCAAGCTGTGTACATTAAAATATTAAAAGTTCTATCAATGCTTCTTTATCGCGAAAAAACCCGCATTGCTCATGCTCATTTCCTTAGGAATTTCAGGATTAAAAACCTTGAATGTGACGCATTCATTACAAAAAGAATTTGTTAAATTGGATTGGTAGTTTCTGAGATCAATGTGTGTGAACGAATACACATTCAAACTCTTCAAGTGATATTAGTATAGATTATAGAAGAGTTATGTTGTTTCTATGGTTTTTCCTGTTTCAATTCTTGTAGGTACTCAGCGATTTTAGGTGCCAATAAGCGTTGAAGTCTGTTGAGTGGGGACCTATCAGTGATATTGCAAGTCCAACACTTACTTTAGATTCCTGCACAGGTTTCGCAGTTTGAGCCACATTACTCTGAGCTTTATTATACTTCATAGAGAAGTTGTTTATAGTCCTACTGTCGGCCACTGGTTTAGGTCTTAGATCAGCTAGGGGTTTCTTCACTGGTTTGTACGGAGTATAGTTGCATTGGATGTGTTCGCCCCATAGTTTAATGTTCTCTTTGTTTGAATCATTGGTTTCCTGACGAATGTATTCCTTTGTGTCTTCTGATATTGAATTTGATATGTTTGTTACTATCTGTAAAAATAATAAGATAGTTACCCTGTATTTATTCAAGAAATTTGATGAAAATGTTCCTGCCTTGGGGCCCATCTCTAAATTAAATACTATTGATTTTTTTTGTTCTTTATTGAAATATAAACAACAATTTCTTATAACACAATAATATGTCTCTTACTTACCTACGAGGCTTTATGCTAACACTCTTATGTGTGGAAAAACCCATTGTTTTGTTATTAGTTGATATTTTATCCTTATCAGTACAAATACCTTACCTCACAAATCTTATTAGCTGTTGCGGACTGCACATTTCCAAATATCTGTTTTAATTGAGACAGATGTTTTAGCATCACAATGTCTTGGTCTAAGAACATTCTCAAACATAGTATACTAGCATCTTCAATAACATCATCCGATTGTTCTCCGGTAAGGAGGTTGCAAGCCTCTTTGAGTTTTGATAGCAGAGACACAACACTGCTATCTTCATTTTGTTTTATATAATTTTGTATATCTGTGAATGATTTGAATCTGGAACAGATAGGTAGTTGGTAATTTTAGAGATAGGGGATATTGTAATTAAATAATTTTAGGAAATTTTGGTTTGAAAATTTGTTTAAAAGATTTTAGTTTTAATGACAAATCCTCAGCTGTTTTTTTCTTTAAATTAGGCTTTATTAAGTTTAAAGGTTTCAGTTTATATCAATAATGTAGACAAATAAGTTAAGTACTTAAGCATAAAACTATTACAATTAATATCTTACTTTAAGTATCAAGTACTTACTTCTGGAGATTTCTGTGCTTGATTTTATGTTTTCCAGAGTCTGGTGGTGGTTTAAGACATCTAGGCTTGTCTAGTTGAGTGTGCGCTCGCAGCGCTCTTGTTATACGAGGTAATTCTATCATAATTGATGGTAAAACAACAACTTACAAATCTTACACTGGAAAGGAAACAAAATATTATAGTAAGCTTTGGATTGCTCTTGATTTGGATTTGAATTTATATATTTTCCAAAGTATCAAGTGTGTATCTGAAATAGGTTTGTATGAATTGTATTACCTACGTTAACAATATTGAAAATTAGCCGCAAAGTAGAGTGGAATAATATTGTGAAATTAATACCGAATACATGTATGTACATTGCATGTTTATGGTGACTCACCTCTAAGTAATAAATGGGAGTTTATATTTTGAATAGTAATAAGAAGGTATTTACTTTTATTATAATTTTAATTAAATAATTGTTTAGATTATGAACAAAAACATGTATTGAGGACGATTCAGATTTTTGACGTATCGGCAACTTTTGACAAACAGCTGAGCTGACTTGAATAATAATGACATCGACGTTGACATTTTGATTTTCATTTCTGTGATATACTCTGTGGTTAACTACTTCTAGTCTAAAAGACATGCTACCAGGATGAATACTTGAGGTCTCACGTAAACTTAAGGAATTGTATAACTTTGTGAAATTGTAATATGATCTAGCTACGCATCAACTTAGTCGCAAATCGTATTAAGACAATTTCCCGGATAGAATCTGACGGAAGCTTTAGATAGGAAGGTAGTGTAAAAGCTACATTTATTTTTCTTTATTTCCGATTTCTTCGGTAACTTTATTTCCTGTTCCCGCCTGTGGTTCCCGCCATCTATAATGAAAGAATTGATTACCAGATAGAGCGCTAAACCTTAAATTAAGGTTAGTTTACATTTATTTATTTGTAAAAGTTCTTTAAAATCAAGTTCTTAATTCAAATGCTTAATTGTTCTACTCAAATTCAGTCTGGCACGCAAACTTAACAGAATTGGGTCTAACTTACAATATTTTTTTACAGGTTCAGATGGAACTTTCTCTCTCTTTAAACTTAAGAGCTGGGCTCTTGTCGATGGAGTTCTTTCCACTTTTCTCTATCATCTGTCATTCTCTTCAGCTGCTGGTACGACACGACTTTTGCTCTTTCCTTCAGTTGGTCTGTACATATGCCCTTCTTGGCCTTCCTCTTCCTCTCCTTGCCTCTATGTGTCCTTCTGTTATAGTTTTTATAAATTCGTCGTGTCGTAAAATATGTCCAAACATCTTCCCTCTTCTTTAATGAAAGACAAATATTTAATAAAGTTGCTTTAATCAGTGAAGCAATAATTACAATATTAATACATACATACATGCGTAAGTTATATTCAATATAGATTATTACAACTTTCATAATTTTCAGTGATTATAGTGATATAATATTTTGTTTCTAAATGATATTTATTATATCATTGCTAAATTAATGACTAGTTATTTTGTTATAGATTAACATAATGTTGTTACTAAATTAAAACACCATATAATATATTAGGCGTCAGTTATTACGTAAACGATGCCGATTTTTATTTTAAACAATCAACTTTTAAAACGGGCTGAAACAATTTTGATAGGAAGTTAACTGTTGGTTGAATATTGTATGGGAACATATATTTTTTAATTTCGTTGTTATATTTTAATTAGGTATAGACATCAAGGGGAGTTAACAATTTAGCTATAGGTTAATACATTACTATTGATTAGTTACATGCTGGTATTACGTCATACAAGTCTAGAAAATTCTAGTCTTTCTAGATTATCAACACCTCCTACAAGATATTATGTATTTTATATAGGTATGTTTTGATACAATTAAAAATGAATATCTGAATTTTGATATATTATCAGATATATATACTTAGTAAAGATAAAATGGCGATCATAATTTCGAGATCAATTAGATATTCCAAAAAATAATAATTTTATGGTTCTGATAAAATCATTGTGCTTAAACTAACTAAAGTAATAGATATTTCATATAACATAACAAGAATATATATATTTTTAAGTAAAGAATATGACCAGAGATAAATAAGTAAGTTTAAGTAAGTTTTTCTTTAACGTAACACTGAATAATCATATATGTACTTATGTGTAGGGTTTATTACCTAATATTTATATTAATGCCTGGTGTATTTTGTTCTTACCTTACAGTGATCGTTATAATCAATCAGTTTTTCATACAAATCCTTTCAAAAACTTATTTATTGTAGTATGACGTCATTGGTACGTAGAAAAATGGAGTCCAGAATAATTGGTCTTTATTAGAATGACAATGTTGTAAATAATTGTATTAAAAACTGATTGATTTCATTTTTTACATCGAGTGCATTAATATGTATCTACAAACATTTTTTTTTAGAAGCACAACGATTTTTAACAAGGTAAGGTCTTTGTCTATTGTTCGATAAAAGGACGCTAACTTATTTTACTCTAGACAACGTTGGTTATCCCTTGCCCGCATACATTTTAATGTACTCGACTATACATAACACTATGCTTACCTAATTACTACATTTCCTATACTTTTTCAACAATAACGAACGTGCATCTTACCCCTAACAAAAAATCGCTCAACTCACACGCAGTTTTTAACTACATGTCAGATATTCGATTTTTAAAAATGTTTTTTTTTACCAAATCAGAAATAAATGCATTTTCTAAAGAACTGTAACTGGCCACATTGTCCTAGATGTCCGTTAACGCACCTCTTTACGTCTAAAAAAACTTCTATTGAAACACCTAAATCGATTTCCTATTAGTGAATTTACAATTTCTAACTACAAAGCTGTTTACAATTAAATACACACACAGTAAAACATTTGCATCGAATAGCTATACAAGATTATATAGATGTTTCAAAAATATTGGCCAGAATGGTCTCGTATGAACTCAAGACAGCAACTCTTAAAGTCCTAGTTAAATCTACTTAGTTAGTGTTAAACAAACAACAACATGATAGAGATAGTACAAATTTTCGTTTCACAAAGAGATCACGGTTATAATTCATAGAAAGGTATATGTATTTCATTTATTAAAAGCTACGTAAACTTGGCCAAAACAACGTTAAACTTTTCAAAATTTGCGTCATAGAAAATTAAACGAAGCCTCCGGTATGTGAAAGTATAAATTATACAAAATATGTAGAACACTCTATAGGAAATGTAAATACTTTTATACAAGTATCGATGAGTACGATAGGTATATATTTCGGAATTTGGTCCGTTTTAACAAAAAAGCAACAACAACTTGCGGTGTACAGTATTTCAAAAAAGATATCTTTAAGCCTTAGGTTCCTAAAGTTTAGCAAAATTTTCGAATTCTGTGATATTATTAACAAAATAAGATCATCTAAAAATACGCTATATTATTTGATTAGGGTTGATTGATATATTTTGTTTCGTACAGGAAATCATGTCTTAGGACTGTGATCTCGATTACTAGATATATTTCTGATAAGAATATATTTTGGAGGCGAAAACATTGGATATATTATTTTGATATCATCCGTTGGACATTGGTTAAAACAACAACACTAATACAAAAGGAAAACTCGTTACAAATTGTTACGTAATATTTGAAGCCGGCGCTTTTCTGCTATAAGTGAGACCTGTAAATATAACATTAGAAATTAATACCGTTACTTTTAATTCGTTATCGTTATTTCTATTTAATATTCACGTTAATTCAAAGCAAAGAAAAAAGTTATAGAAATGACTGAAGTTTCAGTAAATTAATTGTAAGTAATCACGTATCAGAAATTGTAAGTAATCACGTATCATTTCGCTTTGGAAGTTTTAATGAATTTAGAGATAAAAGTTTTATTCTCAGTACTAAACTGTAGTGCTCACAGTTCCATACCATTTTCGCAATCTATTCATCCTCACTAAGTGTTACATTACCTTGGCTTCCATCCTTTCTTTGAAGATGTTTACAGACCTATAAAACAGTAAAACGTTAGTAAATAACGATTCAAGTAACGGTTACTTCGCCAGACAATATAAATAAATATAGTTATTTCTTATAAGCAACTGCATAATTTCGTTTTGTTTTTAAATTAAGGACCTTAAAGTTACAATTTGGATTTATATTTTTGTTAAAATTCGTTTGTAATGAGTATTGGTTTAATAATATGGTGAATTGATTTATTTGTATTTACACCAGATTTAGGGGAAAAAGTATTGTAATCGTTATTTCAATTAAATAACTGAAATAATTAGTTATAACATATATTTAGTTATTAAGGCACCAGAAATAAATGAAAGGCAGGGGTATTTTGGAACAAGCATTGCATTCTTGGATATAGTAGTAAGTATAGTATTATGTTAAGCTATTAGGACTATTTCACTAATTTATTAGTAAAGTGTAGTAAGTTTTAGTATTTCCAATAAGTATAATATGTAGTTTTGTAACAGCAGTCCTGGACACAACACATTTGCAATACAAAGCTGAGTATACGTTGATAAGTAGTCAGTTCATATTAGTGACTTGAAAATGATGGCTTTTATGTGACTGTGTGAGTGTAATGTGTGCGTTAGTGCTGGAAATACAGTAGTAAATGTACAAACACATTGCTCAAGTTTTGTTTAACAAAATTATTTTCCACGCTAAGAACTTTTACACTGTAAGCAAAACACACAGTGACATAACATTGAAAGTAACGTTACATGTTTGTTGTATTATATGAATAGCGTTACTAGTGATCAAATATTAAAATAGAATATAATATAAAAGTTTTTTCTTATCGTGTGTCAAAACGTTACGTTATTTTTGTAACGTTGCAAAAAGAGTTTAGGTTATCGTTATTTGTAACGGTAACGAAGTCACTTATATGAGTGTCAACTTATCGAGCTAGAAGACGTTCGAAGTTGCATAAAACATTCTTAGAATAGACACGAAGGGACAATAGAACAGAGAAAGCCCACACCACCAACAACGATAACGTTACGCCCACTTACCAAAAGAGGCTTTAATCGTTAAAACATAATACAAATAAAAAAAATAACAACATACGTTATTTGTAACTATTCATATAACATTATAACAATTAACTGCTAAATCAAACGTCGGTTACCAAAACTTGTTCACACAAAGTTGGCTGAAAATGTGGAAAATGATAATTGTTAGTCTAATAACTGAACTTAATGGTTATTTATTTCGTTATGTTGTGGTATACTAACCGATGATTAGGGCCAGGATGATAATGCCGATCACAGCTGCGATAATCATCATCTGAAAACATATATAAAGTTTTCAGTTGTTCGGAAAACATATTGGAAAGATTTTTTGTTAGTTAAACGTACTAATCTCAAAAATTACTAAACGGATTTAAATAAATCTTTTTGTGATGGATAGCCATATGCAACGGAAAAGTTCTAGGCTATTTCTCATTCGAAATTCCAACAGGAACGGGTACAACGCGGGTAAAACCGCGGGGCGTTGCTAGTAAGAAATAAACAGTATTTCATTTGTTGGTATGATTGGTTTTTGATTTTTAATCATATTTTTTGACCCATGACATATTTTATTTGTATGTCTTCTTCACTATGACCCAAGAAATAGTACCGAATTTCTAACAAAAGCTTTAACCTTTAAGTACTACGTACCTTTAAGTTCTGAAGCCAGAATTTGCTTTTTAGTTTCCCGGCTTGTTGCTCAAACTGTGAAGCTCCTTGCTGCAGTGCGTCTGAAATTATTAAAGAAAACTTTAAGTTAAATCATTCCTTTAATTAAAACTCATTTCAAGAGCCCTACTTGGTAAAACTTGATTTCTCCCGCAACCGGAATTTAACTTAGTCACTTCTATCGCGACCAGAATTTTAAGTCATGTAGATCCAAACTAATTCATGGCAAAAATTATATTACCTAGGTCTTAAAGGTAAGCATAGACATCAATCTAAATGGGCTTATATTTACTTCGATATATTTATAATTAGCTGTTCCCGCATTTGGCAAGCGTGGTGATTACGCCTATTCTTCCTCGCAGTACTGATATCATCAGTGAGATGAGAAGCCATTGCCTAGCAGTGGGACATTACAGGCTAATACTTTTTCCTTTTTTATTTACCAATTCAATTCGGAAGTCATAGAAAATGGTTTGAAAATTAGGACAAGAACTAGCGTTTTGTTCATTCGTACAGTAAAATGGTGAACTATAGTTTACCCGCTCGATCGTCAAGTTCAGAGAGCTTCTGATCTCTTTCCAGCACTTTTTCGACGTTCGTCTTCATAATATCCACCACCTATAACAGAAAAATACAAAATTTAATGTCACGAAGTATCTCACTCATATTATATAAAGTACCTAACTAGCAGTTCTTCGCGGTTTTACCCTCATTGTTCTCGTTCCCCGTTCCCGCTCAAGATATCCAATTTAAATAATTATTAACAACGATAAACCATTACGACAAAGACATCAGTTTTGTTTCTATGCTAATTTCAGAAACTACCAATCCGATTCGAATAATTATTTTTGTAATAGATAGCCACATTTAACGGGAAGGTTATAGGCTACTTTTCATCCCGAAATTCCCACAGGAACAGGCACAACGCGGGTAATACCATATGTCTTAAATTTTTTGACTGCATGCATACCTATCTAAAACAGTGACTGGAAAATTCTAGATTTTTCTTTTATAAAACGTGTCTAAATGAAGTTAGTACAGAAGGACGCGCCCTCAGTGAGTCACCCTTTAACGAAGACGCTTCAAGAGCTTTCATCCATGTTATGACGTCACTGCATTTACTAAGAACGTGACAAAGCCATACTATGACTGACTGTTCTCTAATACGTGCCTACACTTTTGGCATTCAATTCAAGTGTAGTTCTTTATACCTACGGTTGGTTTGTTGGTTTCTAGGCACGATTACAAAGGTTAGAAGCCTGCAATCCTTCAGTTTTACATAAGTTCAAGTAAAATTATGCATGCACTAAAATTCAACGATTTTATCCCAAAGTCTTTGTTTATCAGAATTTTAGGTCTGTCACAGATATTTTTGCCTGTAGAATCTTTAGGGCGCGTTTACGTTTAAACGGAGCGGATCTATACGGAGCTAAAACGACCAAGTACAACTCATTGATTGTGAAAATCTTTTCGTAATCCATTGTGATTGGTCAATTGAGCTCCGCACAGATGCTCTACGTTTCTATGGAGACGCCTTAGTCTAGTAATTACACCGACATCTACCTATTATAATACCTATTGATTCAAATAGACTCGACTGCGTTAAATAAGTAGTCTAAATCTGTCTGATATGGTCCTTACCTCATCAACTTGAGCCTGGGTCTGCTGCAGGCGACGTTGGGCGGCGATCTGCTGCGGCGTCTTCGGGCCGCCCACCGGCATATCTCCATCGCCGCCCGGGGCCAGACCGCCTTCTGTCGCCCTAGGCGGAAAATAACAAACTGTTAAATGAAGTGGAAGACTATATATTTGATCTGCTCCAAAACAAATGATGCATGTTATTTTAATTTTTCCACTTAATAATACCAATTTTAAAATATCTAATTGGTTTAGCGATTGATACATTATCTCCAGTCAATATCATTCATTCGGAATATTATGGTCTTCCTACTATACCTTCCTATCTATTATCTGAATCGAGACAGATTCAAAAACTCATTAAACTTTACAATGTTACGTGTTGGTTTTGCCTACGGCCTAACAGATTTATCTAAAGAAAAACAGAGCCTATTTTAACTCCCTTTTTGAAGGGTCAATGGAAAATAAAGAAAAAGGTCGTGACCTGTCTTTAAGGTCATAGATATTATCTGCTTATTGTGTTACGTTGGGTTTCGATCAAAAATACTCTGATACTTACATCTGTTTCGTCATATACCCTGAGTTGTCCTTATTTCGTATCTATAATACTATACTACAAATATATAGCTGAAGTGTTTAATTTTTGGTTTGTTTGATTGAACACGCTAATCTCGGAAACTACCGATTAAGAGGTAACCCTCTAAACCTCCTAACAATAAACCAAACTTTCAGTTCATGTCGGCTTTTCAAGCAGCCTGAAACAGTTCGTTTCAATTATATTTAACCTCTGAATTTATCAAAAAGCAATTACGTAAAACAAAACAATAACCAACAGAAAGTTACACAGAAAACGTACAAATACCAGTCAGATGTATTACATTGCTTTGGAGTTAGACTTGGGAATGGTTTCAAGCTTTGTTCGCGGCGAGTTTACAACATTTCATTCTTTGTTCAACCATATTTTCATCAGCGATAAAGTTAGGTAACGTGAAGCGAGCTGTGTGAATAACTTTGTATGTTCTAGTGCAGATAAGTAGGGGTCGAGCTACACGTTGCTTAACAATCGCAATGATCTAACATCGCTTAGCCAAACTACACCACGAGAGCTACAAATGAAATGAAACAGGCATGAATTTCATTGTAGTGGTTAGCGGGATGATAAATGTCATCTGTCATACCTCACTGCACATGATTTCATTTGAATGTTGCTTTGTTTGTATAGGTTTATCCGATTTGATTATTAATTGAGCTTTAGACGGGCTTTTCGGGTGAATGATTTTGATGATATCAGTGAAATATGAAGCTGAGAAGTTTTGGTAAGAAGTTTCATTTCGAAAAAGTACCTTAGTGGGTAATCGTACAATGGTTTTAAAACATTTTTTTAAATTAAAACTAGCTGCGCCCCGCGGTTTCACCCGCGTTGTACCCGTTCCCGCGGGAATTTCGGGATGAAAAATAGACGTTGGCCGATTCTCAGACCTACTCAATATGCTCACAAAATTTCATGAGAATCGGTCGAGCCGTTTCGGAGGAGTACGCGAACGAACACTGTGACACGAGAATTTTATATATAAGATGATATGTTATTAATAAAGACGTCTTTTTACCAACCCATTACATGCTTCGCTTCAATTTGCATCCAATTACAACTCGCAGTTGAATCGAACTAATGTTGCATCCAGTTGCATCCAAGCCATGTGATTCGATGCAACTTCAAAGTTCAAATACCAAACGGAACGTTATAAGAATACCAAGCGAAACGTTATATCGTGTTATATACAATACAAAGCGACAACAAAAGGGTACAGTTATTTGTACATAAAACTCTTTGTAAAGGTATACACTCCACAAATTACGAACTCGAAGCGAAATAAAAATGTGTCAAAGGAATGCTTCTGGAAATTCCAAGTAAATAGCGAAAAGAAAAATGTGGGATGAAATTAAACACCAGCTGTTTGAACTTTGCCATTTCACCAACTACAATAAAATGTTCCAGCGAATTTAGCTCCATTATTTTTCATAGAAGTCTTTACGCCCACCTTGGTATCTTTGATATAATACCTTCACATTTTAACTGACAGGACTTTGAATATTAAACGTCTTCTTATTGAGATTTTGTTTAAATTAGAAGATTTAGTAGGAAAAAGAACTTAAAAACAGAACTTCGCAAAATAGGTTCAATAGTATTTGTGTTCTATTCAACAGTTTTCTTTGCAATTAGCCAACTCACAATTTGAGAACTCGATCTTATAAATTCCCATTTAGGGTGTTACTACACCAATCTATTCGACGGTGTCGATCCATAGTTGGTTTGGTAGAAACTATCGATCGACCTCGACTAATCCATTCTACCATCGATCGATGCCGTTGATCGAGGATCGATCGATCGGTGTAGTAACACCCTTAACTACATAGAGCTGATTATAATAATAGTAATACTTAAATTCCATTTTAATTTCAGTTCTACCTGACACAGTGAGATTTCTATCTGAGCGCTACCGTGCTTCGGAGGGCACATAAAATGGTCGGTCCCAGTTGTTGTCAATCGATAGACCATATCGGAGGCCTTTGGGCGGTCTAGATACATAAGTCTAATTAAATAAGTCTAGTACTAAAGGCACTTGTACACGTGGATAGACCTGTACTTTAAATATTAATTTTAAGCTCAAGTATTAATGAAAACTAACTTCTTCTGAATTACTCTAGATGTCAATCTCATGCATAATAGATGTAATTGCTTCCCATCGAGTTTACCGTTTAAATTTCATTTAATTTTCTATTACTTTGAAACACGAATACCAGCTTAACCTACAAAGCCGGTAATAAGATTCTTCAGTAATCTTATCTAAGTAGAAGTATACCTAATAGTTGTATTAAAATGCTGTTAATAATAAAATCTGTCCGTTATATTCCTAGAATTGTAAACATTAAAGAATTTTCTGAAGCATCATATATAAATAAGGTTATTTTTATGTTGGTTTTATCGTTACTTTAGTATTTGACGGGGAAAAGAGAGCGAGTGGGTACTTACTATATTTAAGAACCATACAGTTTATTCACCTTTGTTGGTCGTACAGCCTCAACATCGTCTACTTATACATAACTAAGCTTTTTAGGGTTCCGTAGCCAAATGGCAAAAACGGAACCCTTATAGATTCGTCATGTCTGTCTGTCTGTCTGTCCGTCCGTCTGTCCGTATGTCACAGCCTTTTTTCTCCGAAACTATAAGAGCTATGTTGTTGAAACTTAGTGTGTAGATGTATTCTGTGAACCGCATTAATATTTTCACACTAAAATAGAAAAAAAATAAAATTTTAGGGGGGTCTCCCATACTTAGAAATGAAAAAAATATTTTTTTTTTCATCAAACCCATACGTGTGGGGTATCTATGGATAGGTCTTCAAAAATGGTATTGAGGTTTCTAATATCATTTTTTTCTAAACTGAATAGTTTGCGCGAGAGACTCTTCCAAAGTGGTAAAATGTGTGTCCCCCCCCCTGTAACTTCTAAAATAAGAGAATGATAAAACTAAAAAAAATATATGATGTACATAACAATGTAATCTAACACCGAAAATTGGTTTGAACGAGGTCTAGTTAGTAGTTTTTTTTTTACGACATAAATCGTAAACCGCAAAAAAATACTGATTATTCATTCAATAACTCAAATGTAAATAAAAAAACATTTATTTCAAGAACTTCTTTATTATGTTACTCGCTGCTACGGAACCCTTCATGGGCGAGTCCGACTCGCACTTGGCCGCTTTTTAGGTTTAAGCAAACACTACTTCGAATTAAAACTGCATTGTCAACTTTAGGAAAGTGAATTGTATCAGTTAACCTAGTTTAAATCCTAATCAATGTTATAAATACGAAAGTAACTCTGTCTGTCTGTCTGTTTGTCTGTTACGCTTTCACGCCAACACTACTGAAGAGATTTGAATGAAATTTGGTACTTACACAGTTAGTCCGGAGCCTGAGAAAGGACATAGTTAAATATATATAATTAAATGTATAAGTAAAAATGTTGTGGCTGTTAATAAACGAGTCGTTAAAGTCTTCAATTTTCTAATTTCCCTCTCGGCAACTGTCATCGGCAACTGGTTCTTAACAGCTTCATTAACTCTAGTGTTTGATCTCATAAATGAATATCGACAGAATTTTATAAAAAGGTTTTTTATTAATTCTCATTTTCCAACCCTTACAATCGCCCACTTTGAAGATTTCCTTTTAGTACAAAGGTGGGAGGAATTAAGTAGAGTCCCGGTGGGCTGTCGTAATTGAAATATTGTTTTTATGTTATATTTTTTGTTGACCCTCGTCTCGAAGAATTTGACTAAAACAATAATGAAGTAAGGGTGTTTACTCGTGTAACATGTTTTCTAAGCTGTCTATTTGACAGAATTTGTGATATACGAGTATTCTTGTATTATTGATCTATACATTTTTCTTTAAACCCATTTACGAGGCTTTGCCTTGTGTTGCAACACCTCTATCCTCTTTTGTCGGGGGTTAAAAATATTGTGATTTTTAAACAAACTGACTGATTATGACTTTTGTTTCTTACTGTACTTTACTCAAACTTAACGTTACGGGACTATTATAGAAACGTAGATATAAGATATTGAAGTGAGTGCAGTTCAGTAAATCGGTCTATTCTGACAAGCCCGTTGACACAGTGGCAGTTAGAGCGCTTACTATGTCGGGGGTTAACAATACGTGGAGACATATTATGTAGTTGTTAGCGACGACGTTTGGGTGAGAATTATGTATACTGATAAAGTATTTGTGTATGTATATATATGTACTAGTATCAGTGAGTTAGACTCCATAATACAATCTTAGCGCTTACTTTGGGTCTAATTAACCGTGTGAATTTGTTCGGGTATATATATATATTATATTCGGAGTTTTTATTACATTTTTATTCCGACATTACTGTTGCGTACGCATCATTAATTCGATGCATTGTACTTGCAGATTCCTCGTTATTTTAAATGCACCCAAAAAACTGATTCGGCACAAGGTTGTTTCACACAAAACAAAGGCAATTTCACATGATTTGCCAAACATTTGTTTAGTATTCATTGGTGTAACATGTTGAAACATCGATGACATAAAGAGCCCGTATCTGAGTTTACTTGTCTCGTGTTTGAAACTTTAATGGGTTGTTGCGGCGGTGTGCTCTGAATAATTCCTACCTGATACGTTGGAAGATTGTAAAGGTGGAACTAAATTAGATTGTTGTTCGTATGGTAGACTATTGTAAGTTATTTGTTTATCTTTGAGGATAAAATGTTTCTTTAATTTATATTAGATGAGATATGAGTCGGCATGCAATAACAACGCACATTTAAAGCACATTGTTATCGCCTCAATCACAGTACTTTGTTCCCTAATGCGGTTGCTGAACATTAATCTTAAAAAATTTCAACAAAATGAACCAGTATTGGTGAGAAATAAAAAATACTCTTTTTATTAATAAAAAAATACTTTTTAAAGTCATACTAACTATCAATTTTCTCAATTAAAATCAACCATTTGATTGATCAAAGCTATTAACGATAAACTCTTTCAGCTCATTAATTTACAGTACACAGGCCTTTGTTAAACTTCAAGTAAAATAAGAAATTTGATTTTATGTAGGCCGTTCTCCTACTCGAATAAACAATGACTAATATCATTCTTATTGTAACGAAGTGTCAGCCTGTAATTAACAGGATAAAGGCCTATCGTAAATGTTAAAGTAAAGGAAGGGAAGTATTGAGAGAATACTGATTATGAAGATGTCTTGAAGGTTAACGAATTCATAGGATATTTATACTCTGAATGTTATCTTTCGTATCGCTTTTAAAATTCATAGGGATTTTGCGTAGGTAGGTACTTGTAAATACCCATTCTAGATAATATTATGCGTCCTAACAGCTGACCTAACAAAGTGATGTTATTCTTTAGTAGACTGTACCTACATATATTTTTTGTTTTGTAACTGGAACAAAATTGTGATTAAAAGAAAAAAAAATATAAAAACAAAATGTGTAATTTTAAGAACGTTAATTTTCCAGGTTTTGTGTGATCAGTATAATCTTTGCTACCATTTATCGACAGTAGTTCATCTATAGTTCACCTATTGGCCTTTTGTTACCTATAGTTCTCATATTGGCCTTTTGTTATCTATAGTTCACCTATTGTTTTTTTGTCACCCATAGTTCACCTATTGGTCATTGTCACCTATGTAGAACATTGCATTGTCACCTATGCATAATTCAAAACAAAATGTTTCCTACAGAATCTAATTTAAATCTTTAGCCCTTTAAGTCGATGTTGGAAGTACTAAACCATGTCAAGGGCCAACATGGAAAACAAAGCTTCCTTTAGCCGCCTTTGTGATAGGTATTTCAACAAGTGCTTACAGTCCACTATATTTCGTACCTAGGCATTGACCTATGACCTATATACCTAAGCTAGTGTCAACCGGATAGCGGTTACGTCGGAAAATGGTTTTAACATAGAAACTAACGAGAGAATTATAGTTATAATGAAAAGATTAATGCAAGTGAACATTTCCATACATTTTGTATGAGTAGGAACGTCATTGACTTTTATATGGATGCAATTATTTTTATCTTCTTGTCACCAAAAACCTGAGTGTACCTATTAAACGTAAAACATTTGGTCAAAATATCGTTCGCTTCAATTACTTTTAACATATGTCCTAGGTATATCTCAATTGCTTAGATCATGTAATTCGCCACAATTATCAACGAAAACCGAACTAATTCTAATCGAATTAACTGCTGAATACGTCGTTTCCAACTATGCTATAGGCACCTATAGACGACTATAGATACGGCTGTGGCTTTGAGACAGATCAATGAACGGGAGGGAGCCATTGAGTTCCTTTTTCAAATATCCAGTAAAGGGCCGAATCTATAGCAAGTTTCAACTATAGTTGGTTATGAATACGTCTTTTGTACAAGTAAAGGTGGATGTTACATACGTCTTAATGAAGTGGCATGTACTTACATTATATTAGAGATGAAGAGCTTCTAAAGACGTAAGGTCCTCCCTGATCAAGCCTTAGCTCGCTCACCCGCAGCCAATAATGTTCAACAGTTAATATCCAATCTCAACCGTATTATTTCACAGACGAACAACAAATGAATGTAATCTATGAATGGAAAGCTCTCACTTCAAACCCGACGAATATGGGAGAAAAATCTATTAATAATTCCACTTATAAAAGCCTCCCAGTCATCCCGAGATGTTTATTGAACACAATAGTTTATCCCAAACGGTATTTTGTAGACAAAAGACTAAATTGTAGTGTTGAATGTGAATTTTCACAAATTATGAGACAGAAAAGGAAACCTTCCACGGGTGAGTTTCCGAATTTGTATGGAAGAGGGCGCGTCGGCGTAGCCTGTAATAGGCACGTATTATCTAAAAATATCAAACGGAAATGTGGTGCGAAAAGGTGCTCTATCGCAACTGAATTGGGTTTAGAATCAGATAATGTTTGATGCGGGGGTCGAGGGTGGTAGTGTGCGTTATTTGCGCATGGGTGGGTGAGGTTATGAGCGCATGCGTATTGTAACAGTTGGACGCGAACAAAAATCAATTCCATTCGGTACGTGGGTGTTACGTAATGATGAGACATGTTCGTTAACTTGGATGTACTCGCCCTAATTGAGAATACAGAAAAACAGAGCACTTAAACTCTAGTTCAAACACATATTTTCCCAGAACGTAAACTATACTATCAAGTCATTATCTCTATTCTCTTTATTTCAGTGAAATGAATACGTAATCTTTGAAACTTCACGAGGTTTCAAACGTTAATCAAATAGATTAGGTGGTATTTTCTCTGCGTGGGTGTTTGTAATATACTAACAAACAGGAGTAGGTGTAATATGAAGTATATCGAACCTTCGTGGAGAAAATTAAACGAGTTCAAACCCCAGATGGTTCGTACGACAACCTACTTGGCATCTTGCCTTTATAGACCACGAAATTGCGTACTTACTTTCAATATAAACATTCTTAATACTTTTTCCTGTACATGTTTTTCATTCAATGAAATTGCTTCGGATTTGAATTGGTTAACTTTCTTTGGATGTCAATTTCATATGGTTGGTTGTAATTTAGTAATCATAGAAATGGGTATTGGCGTATAACCTTAAGAGGTTTTGATGGATTATAAGGAGAAGTTATATAAAAAGGATTGGCTTGGTTTGATAGTCTTACTGTATAGCAAATGCCACGCTTAGTTAGGTAGCATTTCCATTGAACTGGACCGGAACTGTGCGGAGTCCAAACGGCCAATCAAAACGCATTGAAATTATTCAACAATGCAATCTTAACTAATATTATAAATGCAAAAGTAACTCTGTCTATCTGTTACGCTTTCACGCCAAAACTACTTTGAACCGATTTGAATGAAATTTGGTCACAGTTAGTCCAGAGCCTGAGAAAGGGCATAGGCTACTTTCTATCGCGAAATTCCCGCGGGAACGGGTAAAACGCGGGTGAAACCGCGGGGCGCGGCTAGTGTCAAAATATTTTCGTAATGCGTTGTGATTGGTCGATTGACCTCCGCACAGCTCCGCTCGCTTCAATGGACACGTACCCTAAGACATCGTTTAGACTGAGCGAGTTTACTAGCCGCGGGAGTTAGCAACGATTTAGCCGGCAATGTCTTAAATAAAAATAAAAAGTACCTATAAGCCTGTAATGTCCCACTATCGGGCAATGACCTCTTGTCTCACTGAAGATATCAATACAGTACAGCTAACTTGTAGGTGGTATACACAGTGGGGTGGGAAGAAAATATATTAAACTAGCTGTGCCCCGCGGTTTCACCCGCAGCGCCCCCGTTCCCGTGGGAATTTTGAGATTTTTATTCCTTATTTTTCTTATATAAAAACCTTGTCCTGACAATAAGGAACACATTAAAAAAAGAATCATCCAATTTGGTGCAGTCGTTCTGAAGTTATGCGCTTACCAACACATTTTGCGATTTATTTTTATATTAAAGAAGATAACTAATTATCCTTTTTCATTTTAATTTATCCCGAGGTATAACAGGATGTTATCTGTTTTATACATTTACCCGCGATGTGCCCGTTCCCGAGGAAACTTCGGAATAAAAATAGCCTGCAACTTTCCTCTTGAAAGTGGTTATACAAAAATAGTTATTCAAATCGGATAGGTAGTTCCAGGGCGCGCGCTCACAAAAAAAAATCAAACTCTTCTACTTTACCTAATATGATACTTCCCTACTTCCCTGTATAGATTGCTACTTCCCTACTACCCTTTATAATTCTCTAGATATATTTTCCCCTACACTAAAACTTAAACAGTTTTCTCACAATCACAAAATTCATAAAATAAAGGGCCTTATTCATAAACGCTTATATCAAATGGTTTGTCTCTTTCCGACATACGCTATTTGCCAAAGAGTGAAAGGGAAAACACTTTAAAACACTGTTTAAGTAAGTTTAAGTTAAATATCGTCTATACTAATATTATAAAGCTGAAGAGTTTGTTTTGTTTGTTTGTTTGTTTGTTTGTTTAAACGCGCTAATCTCAGAAACTACTGAACCGATTTTAATAATTATTTTTGAATTAGATAGCCACATTCAACGGGAAGGTTATAGGCTAATTTTCATCCTGAAATTCCCGCGGGAACGGGTACAACGCGGGTAAAACCGCGGGGCGCTGCTAGTTTATTAATAACGCGGTAAATAATTAACCCACTTACCTTTAACCAATTAATAATCACAACATCAAAACAACTATCAAATGATTCATAGGTACAAATCAAACATGTCTCTTTAACACACGAATTGCATCAACTATGTCATTCTCAGACCGGGAATCGAACCCGTTCACCTCGACTTGACATTGAGTGAATGCGGTCGGTGCACTGCTATGCCGTTTCCGCCTCCGACGGTTTGTTCCGGTCTTTGATTAATTAGATCTTTGTGGATTGATCTTGAGAGAGTCACGTAGGCTTTTTGTTAGACATGTGTCAATTGTAGGTGGGTACCACAGATCACAAAAACTAAAGGGTACTAATTGAAGTGCGTATAAAAAATATGCTCTATACTCTAGTTTTTCTTAATTGTCCCAAAATGTGGACCAATGTCGTCAATTTTCCAGTCAAAGACGACTACTCCTAAAAAGGAAAAAGGTTTAGAGATAGGGTAAGAATGTAATAAAATCACTAAACCTTTTTCCTCGTCAAGAGCAATCGTCTTCCGCTGGAAAATTGACGACATTGGCCCACATTTTGGGACAGTCAAGAAAATATAGAGTATAGATAATTGTCATGGTAGGTTCTAGCTATCTAGGTAAAATTATACCTAAAGTACCTTTGCATCAGGGCTACTCTATTATAGGTTTGCTAAATCTATACTAATATTATAAAGCTGAAGAGTTTGTTTTGTTTGTTTGTTTGTTTGTTTAAACGCGCTAATCTCAGAAACTACTGAACCGATTTGAATAATTCTTTTTGTAATAGATAGCCACATTCAACGGGAAGGTTATAGGCTATTTTTCATCCCGAAATTCCTACGGGAACGGGTACAACGCGGGTAAAACCGCGGGGCGCTGCTAGTACGAAGATATGGTAAGCATAGCGTAGTTCTAGTGGACTGGTAAGCTAACCTAGTAGTTTATATTTTATGTATTTATCTATATTTGCTGGTATAAGATGATGGAATTTACCCACTGATGGGAAAAGCTTAATTCTGTCACTTATCATTAAGTCATTGCAACGTCACTGTAGCTGTAAGTTTCAACTTGGCTACCAAAAACAAGCAACTTACATAACAGAATTTGCCCTATTTTCTTATTAAACTAAAAATACTTGCCTATGTCACGCCTATTTATTTAAATGTACCCACGCCTCTAATATCTCTCGGGAAATTATAAAACCAAATGTTTAATATTTTGTTCTTATTGAATAAGTTATGTAAATAATAATATGATATTTTGTTTGAACTGTTCTACTGGAATCTCGTAATGTATTGAAAATTTACTTCTAGCTACCATCTACTGTTACCATTCATTTCTGCATTCGTAGATACTTCAGAAATATAACCTAGAATTCCGAATGGGATCGTAACTTCCACCCTCACTCAGAGACACCATATTATGCTTCCTTAGTAGAGATTTGACATGTAATGTAAGAAAAATAACGTCCCTTAGTTCAGTGTCGATTTAATGGACCTCTGTGAGTGCTGCAGTTAAAGAATTTAGAAGTTCCAAAGTAATGTAACGATTATTCTGGTAACGTGTGTTAGTTCGTTTTATGCGCATACTGAATTCTTTTTTTGAATTTACAATAAAATAAATCCATATTATCAAAACGTATAAAACTGAAGCTAGTTGAGCAAAAAGGAGAGTTGAATTCAAACAATGAAAAAGTCAATATTTAAATGATTTGATTAATAATGTGCAGTGGCGATGACTTTGCTTATTTAATAGGTAAATGTATATTTACGTCGTTCAAATATAAACTTTATCTTTCGTATATTATAGTATACTTTGCTGTCAACTGTCTATATGTATACTTACTCGAGTATGTAGATTGATTATTTACATAAACAATCTTAACCAATGAAATAGTTGATATGATGAATGAAACAGTTAGCTATACAGCTAGCTATTTTAATGTCATTTTTTAGTGTGGTGTTTCCTTTTTTGATTTTTTTCTTTTAAAGTTTATTTGTGTTTTGTTTGTAATTCTTGTTTTATTCTTTAGAGCATGTAATTTTTAATTGTAGTATTAAGTAGTGTATAAGTTACGCATGTTGTGGCACCTATAGAGGGTGCATTTAGGGCCGAAACTGCGTTAAGCGGGCGCATGCGACGGGCGCACGTGACGGGCGCACGCGACGGGCGCACGCGACGGACGCACACGGCGGCGGCGGGCGCACGCGACGGGCGCACACGACGGTTCACTTTTGTATGAAACCGGGTGCCCGCGCGGTCTAACGCAGTTTCGGCACTTAGGTCTTTAATTTAGTGCTAAGTTTTATTTATAAGTTCTCATGTATCTTTCACTGGTTGTCTTTAAATAAATAAATAAAATACGTTAATGCGTGCTGAGTAAAGTCAATTTGCGTTAATGTTTGTGTATTGCAAATTTGAAGTAATCAATCCGTACTATTACTTATATCCAGTGCAAAATACGTTGATTACACTTGTTATTAACCTTGCACTATAAAACTATGAGTCATTATTCTTAATTAACTCTAGTCATACAACTGATATTTGTATTGCTATAAGTACATATCTTTATTAATATCTGTTGTTTATAAGTTTACTAGCAACGCCCCGCGGTTTTACCTGCGTTGTGACTGTTACTGTAGGAATTTCGGGATGATAAGTAGCTTATAACCTTTCCGTCGAATGTGGCTCTCCATTACAAAAAGAATTATTCAAATTGTTTTGGTAGTTTCTGAGATTAGCGCGTTCAAACAAACAAACTCATCACCTTTATTATATTAGGATAGATATTTGTTTATTAGATACATTAATTTTGAATTCCATTTTATAGTTGTGCTGTTAGTTCCACTGCCTGCTCTGCAACATTTCATTTATGTAAGTTTTACTAATTTTATAAGCAAGTAAGTTTGAGTAGGTAAGTAAGGGTGCTTTCAAATTATGCGTTTCGTGTCGGACCGCTGCGGTGCCGATGCCGTGCGTTTGTCGTATTGTGATCGTGTGTTTTTGATCGATTGCGTACTAAAATTATTTCGCGGTACCGACGCCGCACTGTTGCCGCACTGCTCGATTTGTATGAAAACACACGATCGTACGTTCACAATACGACAAACGCACGGCTTCGGCACCGCAGCGGTCTGACACGAAAATCATAATTTGAAAGCACCCTAAGTAGCCAACCCTGTTGCCGGAGTTTTAATACCGTTTAAGACCTCCGATATGGTTAACCGATTGAACCGGCAGCGATCGACAGTTAAACGTGCTTTATACTTGTAAGTGCACTGTATGAGTTTTTGATTTACGAATTCGACACTATTTGGAACAATATGGTTAGTCTGAATTTAAAGCCACCTTTTTATGGATGGGGAATGCATTTACACATCCCCGGTTATTTGGGGAAACAACCGGGGTATGTGGGACTCAACCCCGGCACAATCACCCGTTACGGGGAAAAAATCAGTTATGGTCTCATTCTGAAGAACTCCAGTCGTAAATGTGCAGAAAAATAAAGAGGATTATAAACGCGAAGTTTCGTGGTTGACCCACTAGTATACTATTATTCATCTTCCTTTGCAGCCTCTTCTAACTTGTATGGACGCAGACCTGTGCAATCACACGTGGATCCCGGAGTGTGCCGTGCTCAATATCTCCGGAAAGCCCGTGACCTACAGGCTCTTCACAGACTTGTGTGACTTGGACGAATACAACTGTGACAATTACAAATGTAAGATACTTCTTTCGTGTCAATGAACACAAAAAATCCTCGGTCCAGTACTTAGTGCTATGTACATATTATGGTAGTAGCCAAAGAGCACTTATCCTGACATCTGAACGTTCTTAGACGTAGACGCTCAGACACGTGAAATGCTTCCTTAGTAGAGATTTAGGGTGCGTCTCCATTGAAGCGGAGCGGAGCTGTGCGGAGCCCGATTAACCAATCACAGCGCGTTGAGATTGTCAAACAACGCATTGACATTGTCAAAATCTTTTCGTAACGCATTGTGATTGGTCAGTCGAGCTCCGCACAGCTCCGCTCCGCTTCAATGGAGACGCACCCTTAATGAGTGATTTTGTAATGTATGAAAAAATACGTCAATTAGTTAAGGGTCGATTTAATGAACGCTCAGTGCGGCAGTAGGTGTTCCTTAGTAAGTTTAGAAACGTAGGTTACTTGTGAGTACTTAACCAGTGGGTAAGATATGAAATTAGTTTTTTAATTATGCACGACGCAGATTCAGCTTTGTCACGGGGGTTTTGGGAACTTCTGTTGTGGTTGCATAAGGTGGGATCTAAAAGTACGCTGTTAAATTCTTTAATACAAGCTTAGAGCTTAGGTTAGTTGGGGCGTAATTAAACGTGTGTGACTCTGTCTGAGTGTATCTATTTATTTTAATGTAGTGATAACTAAAGATCGGATGCATAATTACCTAAAGTTATTTTTTGGGTAGCATACTAAGGAAGCTACTTCTTAAAAAATATTTTGTAAAATAAAAATCAGTGAATACACATGAATAGCTGTGTAAATGAGCTCCCGAGTCCCGGACTTTTTAAAAATAAATACCACATGCTAAACTAGTTTTGCATACTCGAATTTTCTAAAATCCCGGAATCCCGTGATTTTTATTTAATAGAACAAAATAAAAAGTCGCTTCCATACATTGTTAAAAAATAACTTTAGGTAAATATGCATCCGACTATCCAATCTCTAGTGATAACGGAATCCTGACACTGTTTGCTAAGGTTAGGGACAAATTAAAGCACCTACAACATTATACTTATCACCTCATCATCTTTCAGCTTACAACGTTACAAACTACGCTGAATGTTTCATAAATATGAAGAGCCTTGTTGCCCGTTCTGGAGACTACAAGTTCTATCCAGAGCGATGGTTCGAGTACGTTCCACAAAACATCCCTATCCCTACTGAACAAAAGAAAATAAAATCAACAAAGGGCAAGAGTATTTTAGAAGTGTTTCGTGAGAGGAGGCAGCGGATTTTGACAGCAAGCTTCACGACAACGACAACAAAGAAAACGACAATTCCGCTGTACATGAGACCAGGGAAGAGAAGATACACTCCGTTGAGGAGAAGGGGATTGAAAAATAGGCCCAAGACGCGGGTAACATCCCCACGAACAATGCCCCGGCCAACGCAACCCCCTACAAAAATATCAACAACCAAAAAGGCAACAACAACAAGAAAACAAACTAAAACTACACCTAAGTTTGTCACCATCACTAACATAAAAAAACAGACTGTAATGAAGAATGGGAAAATGGTTGTTAAAGTAATTAAAACAATAATGCGAACAAATAAAGGGAAACAGAAAAAATATGTGCCTCCAAAAGATAAAAATACATGTACTAAGACAGTTGAAAAGGAATGTGGAGACTGGTTGGAGTGAATTTTATCTAATTTGTTTAAACCGTATTTAATAGTTAATGATAATGATGCATCGTTCAAATCTGGCTCTACTTCGATTGAAGACATTTATATCAGAGTTAGAACTGAACTTCGTAGGGCAACCGAACGAACGTTCCTTATAACTTTCTTTAATCCGTAGTATGCTATATTTTATGTGTCATTTATCTATGTACATATTTGTCTAAAACTTTTTTAGATTTATTTTTTGGTAATAAGCAGATTTTGGTCATTTTGGGTAGAAATGGATAAGACATTAATTGCTAATTTTGATTTCGTTTGAAACTAGTGAACACCAGGATTAGCTACATACACGTGATTTAGTTTGACGTTTTATTCGTATTTCTTGCATGTTATGTAGCATTGATTTTCTCGGGTGCTAAAAAAGTTTTATTGTATTCGATACGATCTCGTAAAATTCATGAGAGCAATACGAAATAGTGAGACTTACTGGAAATAAAACAAAATTACAACACAATGTAAGCAATTTGGATTTCATGAAAGGTGATGAAAATATCACGCTAATAATCATGCTAAGTGTTTCATTTTTGGGTAAATATACTAACTGAACTATAATCAAGTCAAATGATTTGATCGATCGATAACTGTTTGCGTGTTTATTTTAGCTCTTATATTATTGAAGCCAACTTTACAACATTATGTTATAGTAAGTATACGTATTAAATAGAAGTATTTTAAGATTGTTATTTGTTTATTTCTTCTTGTCCTTGCTTCACCTCACCTCTCATCTACGCCCATCAAAACGCCCATACTCAAAAATGCTTCCTTAGTAGTAATGAGTGATTTTGGCATGTATTGTGTGGAAAGATACGTCAGTTAGTTTAATATAGGACGTCTCTGAGTGCAGCTGTAGAACCTCACTAAAGTTGTTTGGAGAATAAACTATCTTAAGGATAGTTTTGAAATTTCTTCTCGTTTGATTGTTGTTTGTTATTTGTACCAAACTATTCACGTAACTTTAATTCTTAGGATAACGATTTAAGTACAGTATACAAATCTTTATTGCATCAGTCATTGTCATAATGAAAATAATTACGACACGTCATCATATTAACGTCAGTGTATCAGTATTAATTATCAGCTAAACTGTGAAGTTTGTAATTAAATTATAATATCCTTCTCATACAACGACGTCAGCTTTCAGGACCATGTAAAGAAGCCAATATTTGTGTACACACGTGGGAACCTGAGTGTGGAAAGAGCCAAAACTCTTCAGATATTAAGTTATTTCTCGACTTATGCGATATGCAAGAATATAATTGTGATAACACAAAAGGTTTTAAACTTTTCATCTATCTTTATATATTCACTAGCAGTGCCTCACGGTTTTACCCACAATGTGCCCATTCCCACGGAAATTCGGGATTAAAATACACATAAATATATGAATCCTAATGTGTTAATTAACTTGCTAATCTGATAAATTAACTTACAGACTACAAAAGTACTGACTTAAAGGAATGTCGTCAGAACACAACAGACACTACAACTATTGCTAGTACAAACGCAACAGAAGCAACTACTGATGCAACAACACAGATAACTAATGCTACGGAACCTGTGACTAATGCTACAGAACCTGTCACTAATGCTACAGAACCTATGACTAATGCTACGGAATCTGTTACTAGTGCAACCGAGTCTGTGACTAATGCTACAGAACCTATGACTAATGCTACAGAACCTGTTACTAATGCTACAGAACCGGTTACTAATGCTACAGAACCGGTTACTAATGCTACAGAACCGGTTACTAATTCTACAGAACCGGTTACTAATGCTACAGAACCTGTGACCAATGCTACAGAACCTGTTACTAATGCAACAGAACCCACAACAGCAACGGCAGCACCAGCTCCTTCGCCTGGTTATTGTACCTGCGGAATGACAACTCCTACGTCACCTATGACCTCAACTGAAACTACCACAGTTCTAACTACAACTGAATCTACCACACCTATAACTACCACAGAGTCGACAACAATATCTACTACAGAGAACGTAACAACAACAGAAACTACAACAACAACACAAAGTACAACTTCACCTACAACAGTCACAACAAATGGCACGACACAAGGCCATTGGTGTACCTGTGGAATGACGTCACCCCCAACAACACAACCAACAACAAATTCAACAACAGAATCAACTACAAGTCCAACAACAGAATCAACTACAAGTCCAACAACAAACTCAACAACAGAATCGACTACAAGTCCAACAACAAACACAACAACAGAATCATCTACAAGTCCAACAACAAACTCAACAACAGAATCGACTACAAGTCCTACAACAAATTCAACCACAACAAATGCGACAACAACCACGATTTCCACTACAATAGAAAAGAAGAATTGTACAAGACCTTCAACACTAAGACCTGAAGATGGAGCAAATACAATCGATAGCATGGATCCAGATTGTGAGTCAACTACACTTAGTATTTCTACACCTTCTTGCAGCTATCCAGGTGATTGCAAAAGACCAGTTACTTGGGAAACTACATCTGAAGGGGAAACAAGAGACTTCTACCAAATACTAAGAGATAGATTTGGTGATGCCGTCAGATTACTTAAAGCTACCACTCACTGGCCCAAACGAAGAATGTACCAAAAGAAGTATAGAAATAAATTCATTTTCGGAAGGCATAGCGAGAGTAGACATTGATGGGAATCTTTAAAACTTTTGTTTATCACTAATTAGACTAATTACTTCTTTAATGATAGATTTTATTTTAGAAGCATTCACATTCGCAATTCTTTACAAAATTTACATGGTAACATGAAATATCTTGATACCCTTTAAACATTCTGTGACATTAAAACGATATTAATCAGTATTTTCTCAGAACTGCCTGAACTATAATTGAATAATCAAAATTGCTTAGTAAATACTGCTCATTGAATAATCACATGTCTTCTGATTCACATTTCATTGTAATCTCTTCTACAATAGAATTCGATCAGACAAGATCGAGACATTTTGTGTGAACCATTCGACCTTCGAACACGAGATACTCATTGCTTTGTGGAAGGTCAGGTCTTGAGTTACCATTGTTATTTTAATTAAACAGAACATTAAGGCATCATTATGTTGGTAAAATACTACTAGATGCTGTGTTTAAGGTTCTCTAAATTAATGATCACCGCCCCGCGGTATTACCAGCGTTGTGTCGGCAATTTTGGGATTAAAAAATAGCCTATAACCTTTCTGTTGAATGTGGCTATCTACTATAAAAATAATTATTCCAATCGGACGGGCAAATCCTGAGATTAGGCCGGACATACAAACAAACACAATTAAAAATTCTACTTTTCAAATTATTATTATATTGCTAATATATTCACCTGGGATCCAATAGAAGCGCTAGTGTGAACATTTTGTAGATCGATCTTACTTTATTTCTCTGAGTTTAGAGGTTATCTAATAACTCTATTACGAAATGTTGCACTATGAATTTCGATTATAAATTATGATTTAATCAAAGTTTAATGCGTATCATAATTCATAATAAACCGTCATATTGTATGAACTATTATATTATTATTCAGTTACCACTTCAGTCGGTCAATATAAAATTATTAAATAAATTATTCATTTTTTTAACAGCCCATCCAAATAATAGCAGGAGGAGAAAGGAATAAATCCGTCGAAAAGATTATTAGTGGTTTTATTCATAACTAGACCTGCATTCCATTTGAGGTCTATAATATTATTCTGCTGATTCAATCTTTTGATAACAAAACACTAAAATCTATGAATTTGTTAAGTAAAGTAGTCAGGAAGTCGATATTATGATAATGCCTCATAGAGATCCTCAAAGCCCGTTCTATGAAGCTATAATTTTCCCCACAAATAAATAATTCCTGGATTCGACAGCGGGCAAATAAAAGTTCAATAAAAATAAGTATTAGCCTGTAATGTCCCACTACTAGACGTCTCAACCCACCGAAGTTATCAGTATAGTACAGGACTAGGCGCAATCCCTGCTACAGGCTGGTGAGCTCATACCCGAGTCATGTTAGAAATGTACATATCGCTCAACCTGAGAATTGAACCTGGGACTCAGGCTTGGCCGGCCTTTGCACTCGATGCCACTAGACAACCGAGGCATTATTATGGTTAAATTCTTTCTTACCTACGAAATACAAAAAAACTAAGAAATACAAAAAAGAAAAATAAACATCTTTTTTAATGATACAATGTAGATGAACTTCTGAGCGAGCCAATCGAAGTATGACTAATGAATATACGTTCTAATGTCAAGGCAGGAATGCGAGATGCAGACGATAACCTAATGCACATTACTACGAGAATAATAAATAATAATTTCATTTACTTAATTCCATTCTGAGAAACGAATTGCTCAAAGGAAATTGAGCAAGTGTCCATTGTCAAAGAAATAATTTATTCTTCAGAAAATTTCATTTTACTTTTGTCATAATGAAACTACGACCGTAATATTTTATTCGTATTCCCAACGAGAAGGTAATTGAATGTTATTGAGCAAGTTTACAAGCTGGCGAGTTCATTGAAAAATAAGCATCAAAATTCACCGGCTGATACCTTCATGTATTTTACTACATATATTTCAATATGGACTAACTGCGGGGAAAACCGTGGGGCTCTGCTAGTCGGGATATGAAGAAGCCTATCTCCGTCACCAAAGATCTATATCTATGTCAAAATACGAGTATATCTATCAAAATTGATTCAGTAGTTTAGGCATGAAAGCGCACCAAACAGACACAGATAACAACTGCCTGAGCTACTTTTGAATTTAAGTCTAATTAAGTAAATTGGGATTAAAATCTTAGCAGACCATGATAAAGACTTCCGCAGATGTTATTATTAGCGCTCACAGCGTAGTTTGACTAAGCGATGTTATATCATTGCCATTGTTAAGCAACTTGCAGCTAGGATTCTACTCGGATGGGTGACCGACAGTGCCATTTCTAGCTGAGCTGCTGAGCATCGGAGGGCACGTTAAGCAGTCGGTTTCGGTAGTCTCAATCGTTAGACTACGTCGGAGGCCTTTAGACGGTCTAAAAATTCCGACACTAAGATAAGCCACTAATCTACGCGAATGAATAAATACGACGCTATAATAGCTTTAACATTTCACATAACAACTAACCATTGTGAAACCTTACTCGCTTTAACGAAGATGGTTAAGTCTGTAGCAATAATGCAATGATTGGTAACTGCAGAAATAACGGCCCTTTGCAATTTTCTATGTCGATTTTGAAATAGTGGCGAACGGAGCTTGACTCCAAGGTTATTGAAAGTTATACCATTAAAGGGGCTTAATACCTTAATAATATAATTTTTATGGAATTAATTATGTTATGGCTATCGGAGAGGACTTATTGGGAGACCCTTTAGCTGATGTTTGCGCTTTATGTTAATTAAACAAATTATTTTTATTAGTTTATGCGCTTGGCATTGTGTTTTTTTAAAAATAAATTCATATTGTTAAATAAATGTTTCTTAATGCTTCACTTAAATTTAGCTACTTGGCTAGCGGCGAGTTGGTAAATTCAATAGAACGCAAGCGAGCGAGTACTTTTGCCATGTGCAATTGAACTCTCCAACTCGCAGATTGTATAACTAGCTCAATTAAAGCGTCTGTTTCATCTTCTTTTTTAATTTTGTCTTGAGAGAAAAAAAACTGTGCATGTGTTGGTGTGACATATTCATGTGTATCCGTGTATGTCTGTGACATTGTTTTGACATTGCACCTCAAAACACGTGTGAAACTATTTGGATGTTTTTTGTTTGATAGGTTACTTCATTGAGAGTTTGTAAGACTCAAAAATAAAAATTAAAACCGAGATGTTTTCGTAAATTTAAAATCGTAAATATAATCTTATTCGTTCATGCTCTGCTCTTGTAACCAATATCTGATTACACCTCAAGTATTCTTCAAGACACAATCACGCCGCAAATCTCTAACTATTTTTGGAAAATATATTAAACTTCTATAGAACATTTTCGAATAAAAGGTTCGTGAAAAAAGCTGTGGAATATAGGCCAACGTTTCTCTCAGGCAATGCTTTTAATCTAGTAGACTTATTGAGTTTGATTTATATTATACTCGTAATAGTATTAATTTATTTTTCATAGAAAGATTTTCTTCTTACAAAGTGACATCAAAACACTTGTTTGGATTAGACTTAACCAACACATGGTTATAAATACTTGGATATAGGTATTGGTGATCTCAAACCCTTATAATTTTTAATCAAGTTTAGACACAACAAAAAACCGCCAAGTGCGAGTCGGACTCGCGCACGGACGGCTCTAAAATACGGCAAAAAAATCACGTTTGTTGTATGGGACCCCCTTGAATATTTGTTTTATTTTATTTTTAGTATTTGTTGTTAACGCGGCAATAGAAATACATCATCAGTGAAAATTTCATCCCTCTAGCTACCACCGTTCTTGAGATACAGCCTGGTGACGGACGGACGGACGGACAGCGAAGTCTCAGTAATAGGGTCCCGTTTTTACCCTCTGGGTACGGAACCCTAAAAAGTAACTTTAGGTTAACAGAAGGTGTATGCAATATGTGTTCATGTATGTATACCTACTATGTATGTACTTAAATTAAAAGTAATTAACGAAGTGTAAACTAAAGGTTATTGACTAAACTATTTCACGTACAAAACAACTCGACCGGTTAAACTATGACGGTTAGTTAAAATTCCATGAATAATAAAACGGTAGATATTCTAACCTCCATGGACTGGTGGCAATCGTTCCGCATTCTATTTAGTTGTCTATGATCAAAATGTAGAGAAATGTCACATGGACATGTCATATTCCCATTTTATAGAGGCTTCTATTTTTTACTTGTTGATAATTACTGTCAAACAACCTACTCCTTTTTTGAAGTTGGTTTAAAATTAGTGACGTTTTTGATTGATAGCACTCGATTAAGTCACCTATCAAAGAACAATATAGGTTCAAACTTTTGTAACCTAAAATAGGATACAGATACGTAAACTTAAATAATGCCTTAATTACTTTACTGAATAGCCTAAGGGTGAGGCCAGACGAGCGTAGGTAATGTTTTCAGTTTTTTTATTTTTATTTATTTGTCAGATAAACAATCTATTCGATGTTAGTGAATACCTATGTTAATAAATTTGGTAATAAATTTTTGGTCACGTAATTTATACTGCATGGTGTTGCTTACACAAGCCTAGTTTTGCCACATAGCGATGCAAAATGAGTTGTGAATTTATACTGAGCAGGAATAACGCGACGGAATTACGCGGCTCACAATACGCTCGTGTAGCTTCACCCTAATGCAGTCGCTTGCTGAATACTATCTTTACACTAGAGCATCACTTGAGTCTCCTCCGGCTGCATTCCCTTAATTCGATGACAGCTGCTGTCACTCGTCCAATGCGGTTGACTACCAAACTTCAAAGCATGTTGTATGCGATGATCGACGTAGGTATTATGATGTCGTTATATCACTTTCTTGTTGTAGAATATTAAATCACACTAAAACAAGCTTAAAGCGACAAACTCTTGTTTATCTATGTAAAAGGAAACTTTACGGAAACATCGTTAGATGTTCAATATAAGTTTATAAAACGATGGAACGTCAAAGAACAAAGGTTCTTGAAGTGGATATTAGCAAAGTTTGTGTTGTTATCTTGTTAGGAAAACTTGTGAAGAATGACTCTGTTTTAAATGTCTCGCGAACTATGTAGTGTTCTTTGGTAGTTATTACGACAATACAATTTAATTAACATTGTATCAACTACCATCGTACTTCATATCGTTATGTTACATTAAGTTGTAATGTACTAACGTACACATAGTGAATCAATGCATATTCATTACATTTCTGATTTCACCTAAAGGGTCAGTCGGTTTCCGAAAACGTTAAATTTTTCTTCAGCTACCGAACAGTCACCGCAATAAGCGATTACATAAAATTGTCATCTATATACCTACTTTAATTTGTTATCGTCGCATTCAGTAATTATGTCATTTTTTTTTCTCCTCACTTTACTAATATCAGTGAGATGACAGGCTTTTGCCCAGTAATGGGACATTACAGGCATTAATACATTACTTTACATGTCAAAATCACTCGTTAAACCTCTACTCAGCAAGCAATTGACGTCCCTTAGTACGGGCGTAAGCAACTATTATGTTAACACCAAGTTATGCACCCTGCAGTTGCGCATTACTTAGCATGGCCTGTCACAGACCATTGTGTACTTGCGGAACTGCCTGCAGGCATTTGACACACCATACACAACTCTATCGGTGGGCGTAGCATAGTGCAACTATTTATAACAAAAAGATTCTACAGTAACTATTAAGATTATCTTAACGTTCTGTCAGTATTCGTGGCCTAACTGTGATTGCGACCTTGATCCAGATTCTGTGGTAATGTGAATGCACTTTATCACATGACTCTGACGTAGTTATAAGTAATTATACAACTAACAGTAATATTCGAGTTATGCAAGGACGAGCTACATTGTCTTGTTTCATTTTAAGTATCTCAGAATGATAAACTTTGTATACCTAACGAATGGTGTAGGCCATTTAACTGAGTATTTTTGCTATATTAGTACATATTAATGAAAACCGCCCTTTAAGTAAAATATTAACTTAAACTGTATTATAATGACATCTATGTTTTGCGTAATGATACATTGAAAAGAATATTCAATGCCCAGCATTGCCCCGCGGTTTTACCCGCGTCGGGCCTTGTTGAATGTGGCTATCTATTACAAAGATCTATTCAAATCGGACTGGTGATTCCCGAGGTTGGCGCGAACAATTAATCAAACAAACAAACTAACAAATACCTCTTTATATAGCCTATTCATCTTTCATAAGAATTCCCAACAAAGTTCTTGCGTCTATTTTAGCCCGTTTCTTCATAAATTTGTTTTTAATAAAAGTTAAAAAGTACGATAGGTCTTCTTTCATAAAAATAGAAGTTTTCAAATTATTTTATTTATAGCATTCTTTCATATCGTCTAAACATCCTGAGGCATATTAATCAACGCATATTAAGAACAATTTAGCTATCAAATAGTTTGTCACTTTCTGACATACGCAATTTTCCGAAAAACAAAAGAGACAAAACACTTTGTTTTAATTACACAGCATTTATTCATAAGGTGGCCTGGCTATATGTTATCCATAGTGAGTTGAGAAGCCTTTGTCCTGCAGTTACAGGCTTGCATTACAGGCTAATAATTTATTTCTAGAACATCACCTTAAATTACTACACTATCTCGAACCTTAAGTAAAAGTTACACTAAATACGAACTCTCATCAACTCCATGGAATGTATAAATTAATTTAGCCGATAAACAACAACAGAACTCCTTTTAATTTAACCTTTAATCCGACGTAATTGAATTTGTATCAAAGTAACTAAACGTGACAAATATTGACAGTTAATTAAATACAAGAAGAACTTGAATTTGTATCAATGAAGATGGCGATTGACACGGTAAATATTGAATTTAATTTACTAAGTTAACTTAAATAGAAGTATGACTAAAAATAACTTTAACTCAGGAAGTCAAATGCTTCTTAAGTAGAGGATTAATGATTGATTTTCACATGTAATGTATAACAAATTATGTCAATTAGTTAGGTATCGATTTAATGGACGTTCCAGAGTACGGCAGTTAGTACCTAAGTTTGAGTTTGGCTGACCTCGGTGTCAGAGCTTTTAGACTGCCATGAAGCTTCCGACAGAGTCCAATGATTGAGACAATCGGGACCGATAATTTAACGTGCCGACTGGTCTCGCCTTCTTCTCACTGAACTGATTACTCCGGTGAGAGTGTAAGATTACAGAATAAGTGACTAAAGGGCCTTATTCATTAACGCTTATTAACGGCACTTGAGCTATCAAATGGTTTGTCTCTTTCCGACATACGCTATTTGCCAAAGAGCAAAAGAGACAAAATACTTTAAAACACTGTTTAAGTTAAATATCGTTTATAAGGTCCCGGGTTCAATTCCCAGGTCGAGCGAAAACATGTTGAAACCTCCTCACTGTACTGATATCTTCAGTGAGACGAGAGGCTTTTGCCCAACAGTGGGACATTACAGGCTAATACTTTATACTTTACTTTTATGAATTCGGTCATTCTCAAAATTTAATGTCCGATATTTCAGACAGTTTACTAAATACCGAAGTTGCGTAATTTTAACACTCTTGGATGTTACTATCAACAGAGTGAAGCGGTGAAAGTAAAGATATTTATATTAATATTATGCAAGTTATTAATTATATTTTTGCAACGATCATTTTATAAGGAAATACTTGCAACGGTAATGCCTTTTAAATTAGGTCACTGAGTATTCGTAGGTAATAAACATTTCTTTTAAACTGGACCCACTATAACCGCAACATTTATTTATTGTTTTCGCGAACAAAACTGTATAACGATAGTTGTTGTGTTAGAATTAATATTTAGTTTAATATAATAGTAACAGAAAGTCTAATAGACAAAACTACAGACCAAAAATCTCAAAAATCAAAAATCTGGCGTGCATTATTTCATATTATGTTTTCCATGATATTTTTATAGGGTATAGAGCAGAAGATTGTCTAACCAGCGGTGCAGCGAATAGGTTTCTATGTCCATGGTCTAACTAACCCATTGAACTGAGCGCAACAAAAATATTCCTATGTCTATGCTCTAACCCATCAACGAAGGGGTTACTATGTCTATGGTCTAGAGGTATCTATATCTATGGTCTAACCTTTGGGTCTTTGTTTCCTGGTCTGTGGTCTAACCCATCAACGAAGAGGTTACTATGTCTATGGTTTAACTCTAGTCTTCATCATAGAGTGCTCGGGTGCTTATCTGAAGTACTTGTAGGTATCTAAGGGCCGACACTGCGTTAAGCGTGCGCACGCCGCGGTTCCATACAAAAGTGACCAGCCGCGTGCGCCCGCCGCGTGTGGCTTCATACAAAAGTGAACAGCACGCGACGGGCGCACGCGTAACGCAGAGTTGACCCTAAAGGCTTCCTGACTAGTTTTACATGGGAAAGTAGCACTAATTGGACTAGCTGTTTGATTGAAACATCAAGGTATTTCCTATACAATAATAGTTCAAGAAGTTGAACCGAAGCCCTTGTGAAGTTGTGACTTAGTTGCATTTCCCTTTGGCCTCATTATTATAGTTACAAGTAGTGATGTAACGAATGTTGTATTTTTCACATTCGCGAATGCGAATGCGAATGCGAATATTTATCTTCAACATTCGCGAATGCGAATGCGAATGCGAATATTTTAAAATTTCAAAAAAGCGCGCGTAAAATGGTTGACAGGTTTGACGTTTCGTGTCGGCCATATATATTTTGAACATAGCCGAGCTGTACTTTGTAATACAAAGTACAGCTCGAGTAAACTAATATCCATTATTGGGTTCTCGGACTATTAATTCCTATTTTGTTTGTGATTTGAATAATTTACCAATACTCAAATTATAAAGAGGTATTCGTAATTTCGTTTGTTTGTATGTTCGGGCTAATGTCAGTAATTAGCAGGCGGATTCGATTTTTGTTAATGGATAGCCACATTTAACGGAAGGTTAATAGGCTATTTTTATCCTAAAAACAGCCTCCGTGGTCTATTAACAGCCTCCGTGGTCTAGTGGTTTGAGCGCTCGGCTCACGATCCGGAGGTTCCGGGTTCGATTCCCGGTGGGGATATCTCACAAAAATCACTTTGTGAGACTGTCCTCAGTTTGGTTAGGGCATTGCAGGCTGAATCACCTGATTGCCCGAAAAGTAAGATGATTCCGTGCTTCGGAGGGCACGTTAAGCCGTCGGTCCCGGTTACTTTCTACGGATAGTAGTCGTTACATGAGCCATGTCAGAGGCCTTTGGCGGCTCTATAACTTTGACACCAGGACTGGTCAAGTTGACCATCCACTCGATAAGAAGAAGAAGAAGATCCTAAAATTCCTACAGGAACGGGCACAAGGCTGGTAATATAGAAATAATAAGGTTTAAGTATAATTTTCTATTCACATTATTTTCTAAACTTAATACGAACCAGTGGTAAACCATAGACGAAATAATAAAAAAAAGATAACCACAATGAAAGTAAAACAAGAGATAAAATTATCGTTCTCTTTTGTTTAAAATATATTATTCCAGGACCTGTCGGAACTTGTTCACACCGCACCGTCATAACATCGCTAAATTATAATCCAATTCGCTCGCACCTCCAATCTCGTTGGCCCAATTTCGGTGAAATTCGTGTTTATTCCATTTTCTAAACTTGAAACAAAACCTAAGTGGATGTTTTTGTGAATTAACCATAACATAAATTCCAGTTTATTATATTATAAATTTATAATTTTCTGTGAAACACAGAAATACATTAAATAGTGTAATAGGTATTGCAGTACAAGAAACATACTTCTTCTTCTTCATCGAGTGGACGGCCAACCTGACCAATCCTGGTGTCAGAGTTATTGAGCCGCCAAAGGCCTCTGATATGGCTCATGTAACGACTACTGTCCGTAGAAAGTAGCCGGGACCGATGCGACGGCTTAACGTGCCCTCCGAAGCACGGAATCGTCTTACTTTTCGGGCAATCAGGCGATACAGCCTGTAATGCCATAAGCAAACTGAGGGCAGTCTCAGAAAGATTTTTTTTGTGAGATATTGTCCCCACCGGGAATCGAACCCGGCACCTCCGGATCGTGAGCCGAGCGCTCAAACCACAAGACCACGGAGGTTAAGAGACAAAATACCGCAATCAGAGGCGTCCATCGACACTTAACTAATTGAGATAATTTTTCATACATTACATGTCAATCATTCATTAAATCTCTAAGAATCATCTCTGAGTACGTGCGTGAGAGATGCAGAGATTTTTAAGTGTTCTATCTTATACTTTAACACCTTCGTGCCTCTAATTTGGAATCTAAATACAGGTATTCTAGATTTTAGTTGTTTAACATCTATACTAAACCCATCCAGTAACAAACATACAAACCTCTACAACATTGGTATGAAAACGGTTATTGCTCATTACCTGACAACGGAAGTGGGAGCTAGGAAATGAACCGCTTCGCCGCAAGGCGAACTACAGAGCAAATACTCGAGGATGACTGATTTATTGTTTCTGTACCTACCTGTACTCGTAATCAATGTAGGTTGGTGTATAGAACATTGTTCGTGTTCCACATTTTCATCATTTCGAATAGGTTAGTAGACCGTTTTTAGACCGCCTAAAGGCCTCCAAAATGGTCTAACGAAATCTATACACATCATATAACGCTTAATATACACAATTATAATGTTACGTTCAAACACGGTAATATTATGTCTACCCCAGACTTGACGCAAAAAGCTGTAGGTATCTAATAAATGAGAGAATATTTTTATAAACAGGTTTATCAAAAAAGTGGATTATCGGAACTCACTCAAGATTTAATTAAATTAGGTGGGCAGGTAGGTGGTGTAATGTCAAATAATAATATATTATGATCGCGTACAGTTTGATAATCTTATGTAATCGTAGTTTTATTTAAGTATCTCGTTAAACTATACTAATATCAAAGAAAAAACGAAATGAAAGCTCTTGTCTAAAACTAATCTATAGTACCTAATACTCTACCTGTGCCCCGCGGTTTCACCTGCAGCTCACAGTTCCCGTGGTTATTCTGGGATGTTTATTACTTATTATCCTATTCCTGATCAAGGTAAATAAAATAAAAAAAAAATCATAAAAATCGATCCAGCCGTTCTCGAGTTACAAATGGTGTAACTAACATGACTTTCTTTTACAAGTATGTATATAAAGAGATAAAAGAAGAGTAGATTATAAAGAGGAAAAATTTTGTTTGTATGTTCGAGATAATCTTCCAGTCGAGTCCGATTTGAATAATTCTTTTTGTGTTTCATAATTCGACCTGATGAATGAACCTACCTCTATATTCAAGAGGTAGGTTCATTCATCAGGCCGAATTCATTCATTCAGAAACGGGTACTATGTGGGAAAAACCGTGAGGCGTGGCTAGCTTTGGAGTAAAGCTATACGATGATAAAAAAACAACAAAAATAAAAGAATTTGTATAAAAATAACTCAAATACATTTATAATAAAGCTATTCATTCTGAAGCCATAGATTCACACCCCCGCATTGGATTTAAGCCATGTACAGTCGGTCAAATTAGAAGAAAACCTTTTGGAAATATTGACTTGAGAGACTACACATAACTCCCAAACTCCCAACCATAATAATAATAGCGTAATTATATAAACTGTTCGCATGTAAAATGCGGCGACTGCAACAATAAAATACTATACGAATAGTCGGCTGCATTCATCCAGTGATAGCAGCAGTCACCTAATTAGGTGTTAGGTAAAACGTTTCAACAGTGAATTCATCATAGTAAACGTACTTACACGGGTTTTTTCTCGTTAGAAAGTTAATAAAGAAAGATATAACCCGTGTGAGTACGTTTACTATGTGTTCAAATCGTGTAAGTTTAAAAAAGACGTGGATTCATCAGTTTAGGAGTTAGTTGTTACGATATGTTACATGCGAGATGTTATGGTACGTTCAAAAGAGCCTCTATGGGGCCAAAACTGAATAAAAATATTTGACTTTTTTGACTTTTATGGTTACATGTGATGTTACAAACACTTCTTCTTCATCGAGTGGATGGTCAACCTGACCAATCCTGGTGTCAGAGTTATTGAGCCGCCACGCCACTGAGATGGACAGATATATTACACACACACCCATACATATCAAACCTTATAGCACGGGGCACCTCTTTGCGGTGGGGGTAAAAAATGGTGTACCATCAACTTGAGTGATAGTTCACATTTACAAGAAATACCAAGTCTCGGCGCGTTGTTTACAATATGTCTGCATTTGGAAAGTAAAAGGTCATCCAAATTAACTTTGAAACGTATTTCGGTTATAGTTGACACCGAGTGTACTTGTGTAAACAGTGGAGTAAGAACACGGTGCAGAGTTGAGTAAGTTACGTACTTAACAAATCCACAAACATTAAATGTCGGTTAAGTTAACTTAAATTAAACAAATGAATACAAATATCTAGTGTTATTGGTTATATTAATGTAATGTTACCATAAAATATGTTATGTTAAAACGAGGAGTGCCCTCGGTTATGCCAGTGTTATGCCCTTTCCCGTGAGCATTTCGAGATGAAAAATATATACTTCTTATAACCTTGAATGGGGCTATTCATTAAAAAAAGAATTATTCAAATCGATTTAGTGGTTCCTAAGATTAACTCTGCTTTATAATAATTTCTGCTATATAAGTTTTATAATATCAGTACGAGTATATGTAGATATAGATTACTATATTAGTATTGATATATGTAGCTTAAAATGAAAACGAGTTTCGATATAACTGTATATGACGTTTACCGAACATACTTCCTTCCGTAAACCAACAAAGAACTCACAGTTATAAATAAAGCGACCCATAATAAAAACGGCTCCAATTTAAAATTTAATTGCGACAATTCGCACACATAATTGCCCTATTCATTAGGAAGTATAACATCTTAAGTTCAGTACAGGTCCCGGAAGAATAACAGAAGGTTACCGTACTCTTTCGCTGTGATATAAAACAGTGTGCGTCTATGCTTACGCGCAATCATACGTCAAACTTGTGAACGTGTTAACTAACGTAAGTTAAAGTGGTTTTATGTGGTGTGGTTTAAAAGTGTAAATTCGATCGAGATACGATGGTGTTAGCTGTCGATTTAAAAATCGAATCGATGGTGGATTTAAAAATCGAATCGATTGTGGATTTAAAAAAAGAATCGATTGTGGATTTAAAATCGATGCGTTAATTGATTTTGTGATTTCAGTTATTTGTGTGCAGTTTTTTGGTTGTGTGTTGATAATGTGTGAAAGCTCTGCAAGATATATATTGGTAGTTTTCGGGGTGAAAGAACAGTTGAAAGTATTTTTTGCATATTAAGTGCGCGTATTTTGTTTTTTCAAAATCAGTCTGTAGGTTTGTGTGCAATAATATAATAGGCTATTAAAATCTACTTATGATAAAATAACTTCTGCAAATATATAATCAATTCCTATAATCACGTCTCAATTATTATTAAAACATCTTCAATAATATTACAAAACAAAATACCCTCGCTCTAAGTCGGTCAAAGCTCACATACCAAACATAATTTTCATAAAACCTGTACCTATATAGGTATGTAGGTAATAAATATTATATTTATGTACTATTTCCTGTGTATATCTTACAAAATGTCATCATGTAATACCTAGTTCATTATTGCATACTAATGAGATACAGTAGATTAAATCGATTAGAATTCACCTACTTTGTGTTTGCGATTTGAATATTTAAATTAATCGATTCTTGTTATATCGATTATTTTGATTGAAGTCTATGGCAGTTATTAATAGTGATTATGTAAAGTTATAATTGTCGGTCACGGTTGTTTTAATCGTTAGACCACGTTGGAGGCCTTTAGGCGGTCTAAAAACTCTGATACCAGGATTGGCCACTAACCTCGAACTGACCTAGCATGTGCGCATCATGAAGTAAAGTTTTCGAATTCTATAGTAACTGTCATAAAATTTTAAAAATGGAACTAGGATTGGCAAAATTTCCTAAATAAGGTAGCCGATTATCGCAACAGCTTATTTTAAATCATACTTATTTATTATTAGCAGCGCCCCGCGGTTTTACCCGCATTTTGCTCGTTCCCGTGGGAATTTTGGGAATTTTTATACATATAAACCTTCCTCTTAAATCACTCTATCAATAAAAAAAACTGCGTCAAAATCCGTGCAGTAGTATTTGAGTTTATCGCGAACAGACAGACAGAGGCGGCCGGGGACTTTCTTTTATATTATGTAGTGATTAAAAGGTATACAAGATTGCAAGATCACAACAGTTATTCAATTTTGTTTCCTCTATTGACGCATATCACCACTTGATTAATGTTTCTTTTATATAACAAAACATTAAAAAGGGAGTTAAAGATATGTTAACAAGAATGAATAAGTAATCTCTATTTTGGTCACATTTACACAGACTTTAGAGACCTAAGTTTTGGACAATACTAATTTGGAGTGCTAAAATGTAATTAAATATAGCGGATTAATTAACAAAAGACAATTCATTATTTAGATAGGGTAAAAGGGTTTAGTGATGGGGTAATATTGAGTGAAATTAATAAACCTTTTTTACTTCTATAAAATAACTGTCAGGATCAAAAAATGCGACACATTAGTTTATGAGCTTATATGACAGAAATGGTTTCTTGTATGAATGGATGAATGTCATAAGGTTATTAGGCAATTACAGACTTACTATTATTATAAACACCATAAGATTTTCCATTTAAAATTCGTTTTGTAACTGTCCTCCTCACTGTACTGATATCGTCAGTGAGATGAGAGGCCTTTGCACAGCAGTGGGACATAACTTTACTTTTAACTGTCTCACAGTTGAGCAAAGATTTAACCCCGTCATCGCCAATTTGTCTCTTCTCTCCCATTAACCGCTATTGTTTTTTACAGAAAAAATGCGTTCCCTACTCATCTTCACCGCCTGTCTGGCGCTCACCCAGGCGAGACCCGGTCTGATCTTCCCTCATTCCTTCTCACCTCTTGGGATCCAATACGCTGATGCCACCCCAGTCATCCACCCGCATCCAGCGGTAGAACTGAACTCCGAAAGCGAAGCTCTCTTACCAAGACATCTCCTCAAATCATCTAGGTTTTACAATAACCCGTCGATCGCTGCAGGACTTGCTAAAGAATCTTGGTTTACGAATAAGGAAATGCAAGTGGTTGAAAGAGAAGCGGAGAAAATTCCGCGGGAAAATATTTACCATATTATTAAGAATGCCGGGTTTTTGGATCGCCATTAATTTGGTGGCGGTTGAAGGGTTAGTGTAGTTTTGTCTTCGAGAAGCCATATTTAAATTAACGTTACATTTTTTGTACATAGTTTCTTTCGGTAATTTTTAATGCATTTTAGTTTGCTAACATGGGTGTGGGTTTTTAAATTAATTTCTTACCGATTTTTCTTTAAATCCTATTCAGTTTTAAATTAGTATCTATTCTTTTTTTGTAAATAATAATTTGTAGTTAGTTAATTGAGGCCTCTTAACCTTGGAAAATATTTGAACATAAGAACCTATTAATATAATAATTGATATTTGCGAACGATTTAACTTTATATAAAAATAAGGTTATTTTTAATTTCCATCAAATTTTTTTTATTTAAACTCTAACTAAACTGTATTTTCTTACTTAATATTACTTTGTGTTTTGTAATTTTAATTTTTCGTTTGTTATATTTTATTTATTCTACCATCACCTGTCGTCACCTTTTCAACTATTTTATTTTATTGTAAATATTGTTTATGCTTTACTAAGTCACAATTTTAATTTATACATAAAACGTTTAATAATTCACTTAAGGTATAACATTGGGTCACACTGCATGTTCACACTTGACTCTTTTTATAGACAAAATGAATTCCATTTATGAATGTCATTATTACGGCCCAATGGGTATTCACCTTATTATACTACTAGCAGCGCCCCGCGGTTTTACCCGCGTTGAGCCCGTTCCCGTAGGAAATCCGGGATAAAATGTAGCCTATAGCCTTCCTCGATAAATAGACTATCTAACAGTGAAAGAATTATTCAAATCGGTTCAGTAGTTTCTGAGATTAGCGCGTTTAAACAAACAAACAAACAAACAAACAAAACAAACTCTTCAGCTTTATAATATTAGTATAGATTAATTTTAGTTATAATGTACTCTTAATAAATGTAATATTTTAAGCATTAGACCGGTTTAGTGCAAATATTATTTGATAAAGCTGTGATATCAAACAATAAGTACTGAGTAAGTTATTGTTTGTCTGTAAATTATATTTTTATTAAACACTTTGTGTTCGTTTACTTTTTGTTTGATTTTCAACCCTTAGTGGACAATGGATTAAATCTGTTTGATGAAATTGGGTATCAATTGAGTTATAATTGGATCTCGTGATAAATATTTTATGAGGTGTCGAGAGAAACAAGAGAAACTCAATTTAAAACTAATCCCCTAGTACAATTGCACCCACAGGTGTCGAAGCCTCTGGTATCGCATATTCGTTTCAAAATAGATTGTTTTGATTGAATTATTGTTTCGGTTAATAACTTCCTCAATATCTTAGGTGAGAAAATATTTTCATCCAGGTAATCAAATTATTTTTATCTGTTAAGTAAGTCCTACATCCATTCATATCCAGTAGGTCAGTGGCCAACCCTCGTGTTGTTTTAGACCGCCTAAAGGCCTTCGACATGGTCTGACGATTGAAACAACTGGGATTGACTGCTTAACGTGTCCTCCGGAGAACGGTTGCGCTCAGATAAAAAAAAACCCTATCGGCCACCCATCTTAGTATGAGTCGAGCTGCACGTTGCTTAACAATCGGAATGAACTAACATCGCTTAGTCAAACTAAGCCACGAGCATTACGAGTTGAGTAAGTAAAGATTAAACGCATATTTAACAAATTGAAAGTTAAAAGGTAGTATTTATAAATATCAATTACAAGGTTATCCAAGGTTCTTTACATCACAATCGCTGCGGAATTCAGGTTTCTTGAAACTTCTTCCTCTTTTGCACGTGACCCAACACTCGTGGACTGGTTTTTGGACGAAATCTGTAGTAAAGAGAATTAGATGTTAGTTAGATAAGTAGATATAGATAAAGTGGTCAATTTTGATTGGGTAACTTGCATCTCGAAAAATAACGACGCTTCATTAAAAAAAAATTTTACAATATCTTTAAGTATTATCTAATTTTTGTCACCTTTTCATAATAGATATTTTTTTCTAATAGAACACATAAAGCTTTACCTAATACTAGCAGCATCCGGCGTTATACCCGTTCCCGTAGGAATTTCGGGAAGAAAAATAGCATATAATCTTCCCATTGAATGTGGCTATCCAATACAAAAAGAATTATTCAAATCGGACTGGTAGCTCTTACGAACAAACATAATTAGAAACTGTACCTCTTCATAAAATTAGTATAGAAGTATAGATGAGCGTGTGTCAATATTTGTAAGAGACTTGCACACATGTAAAACCATAACCTTATTAATTGGAATACAAATTCAAAGTAATACTAGGAAGTACTTAGATGTCTTTAAATGTCAAAAACATTTCATCAAAAAGCTTTATTTATTTCAACACATTTTCTTAACCCACGCATTTTTCAACCTCCAATGAATACGCTCACAAAAAACATCTAGAAGCCATACAAACATTATTTCTAGAATAATTCAATGAACCGTAAGTTTAATAACAAATTGTGGGTTTTATAAACGTGGCCATTCCGTGGGTACCGGCCATTTAAACTAGACCTTTTACTGCGGCACAGTTTGTTAACAATCTCTTTATGTGAAGAGAGCTTTTTAAAATGGTTACGTCCGAAGGGAAGTTTTCATGGGGTTGGCTTCGCAAACACAGTTAGAATTCATTGTTTTGAGCAATGTCGATATTTTTTGTTTGTTTTTAATGTTTATATTGAGTGGGCCAGTTGATTTATATCTTGTTTTTGTATTGATTGACTAGTAACGGCCAACGGTTTCTCCCACGTTGAATAAGTATTCATGGAAGATCCAAAATTTACAATATCCGCCATTGAGTTATATGTACTACTAGCAGCGCCCCGCGGTTTTACCCGCGTTGTGCCCGTTCCCGTGGGAATTTCGGGATATTTTTTACATCAAAACCTTCCTCTTGAATCACTCTACCTATTACAAAAAACCGCATCAAAATCCGTTGCGTAATTTTAAAGATTTAAGCATACAGACAAACAGACAAACAAACATACAAAAATAGCGACTTATTTTTATACTATGTAGTGATACATATAACTCAATGATATCCGCCTTATTTTACAATAAATACCGCCTCGCCTAGTACTTGCAATGTTACGTTAAAGTTTAACATTAATTCAAAGCACGTAAGTGAAGTATCTATTGCATTATTTTAAGTAAGCTTACAAAACGCGTTGAGATGGACCATCTATGGGCGATTAAGGTCAGGGTCACGGTCAAATGTGTAATTGTTTGCAGTACACGTCAAACTAAATACTTAGAGAAAATATACATCGATTATAATGTAATAAGTTAAGTAGATGTTTACAAGTGTATGGAGAAACTTAGTGATGTAAATTGTGTTTGTTCTATACTAGCAACGCTCCGCGGTTTTATCCGCGTTGGGACAAGTCTTATGATCATTTTGGAGATGAAAAAATACCTATAACCTTCCCGTAAGTTATGTAATATAAGAACACTAGCCGCGCCACGCGGTTTCACCCGCGTTAGGCCCGTTCCCGTGGGACTTTCAGGATGAAAAATAGCCTATAACCTTCCCGTTGAACGTGGTTATTCATTACAAAAAGAATTACTCAAATCGGACTGGTAATTCCCAAGATTAGCTCGAACAAACAAAGAAACAAAAAAAAAAAGACGTGTGGCACTCGGAGACTGCCGCGGTAAAGCTATTGCATTTATATTGGCGAGTTGGCGCAATCGACAATCGCCAACTCGCCAGCTCGCCAGCTCACCAGCTCGCCAGCTCGCCAACTCGCCAGCTCGCCAGCTCACAAACTCGCCAGATCGCCAACTCGCCACTCGCCAATTCGCCAACTCGCCAGCTCGCCAACTCGCCAACTCGCCAACTCGCCAGCTGGCGAGCTCACTCACCCCCTCTCTCACCCCTCTCTCACCCCTCTCTCACCCCCTCTCTCACCCCTCTCTCACCCCCTCTCTCACCCCCTCTCTCACCACCCTCTCTCACCACCCTCTCTCACCCCCTCTCACTCACCCCCTCTCTCACCCCCCTCTCTCACCCCCTCTCTCACCACCCTCTCTCACCCCCCTCTCTCACCCCCCTCTCTCACCACCCTCTCTCACCACCCTCTCTCACCACCCTCTCTCACCCCCCTCTCTCAACCCCCTATCTCACCCCCCTATCTCACCCCCCTATCTCACCCCTACTCTCACCCCCTCTCTCACCCCCTCTCTCACCCCCCTCTCTCTCCCCTCTCTCTCACCACCCTCTCTCACCACCCTCTCTCACCACCCTCTCTCACCCCACTCTCTCACCACCCTCTCTCACCCCACTCTCTCACCACCCTCTCTCACCCCACTCTCTCACCCCCCTCTCTCACCCTCTCTCACCCCCCTCTCTCACCACCCTCTCTCACACCCTCTCTCACCCTCTCACCACCCTCTCTCATCACCCTCTCTCACCCCCCTTCTCACACCACCCTCTCTCACCCCCTCTCTCACCACCCTCTCTCACCTCCCTCTCTCACCCCCTCTCTCACCCCTCTCTCACCCCCTCTCTAACCCCCTCTCTCATCACCTCTCTCACCACCCTCTCTCACCACCCTCTCTCACCCCCTCTCTCACCACCCTCTCTCACCACCCTCTATCACCACACTCTCTCACCACCCTCTCTCACCACCCTCTCTCACCACCCTCTCTCACCACCCTCTCTCACCACCCTCTCACCACCCTCTCTCACCACCCTCTCTCACCCCCCTCTCTCACCACCCTCTCTCACCACCCTCTCTCACCATCCTCTCTCACCCCCCTCTCTCACCCCCTCTCTCACCACCCTCTCTCACCACCCTCTCTCACCCCTCTCTCACCACCCTCTCTCACCACCCTCTCTCACCACCCTCTCTCACCCCCTCTCTCACCACCCTCTCTCACCACCCTCTCTCACCACCCTCTCTCACCACCCTCTCTCACCCCCTCTCTCACCCCTCTCTCACCCCCTCTCTAACCCCCTCTCTCACCACCTCTCTCACCACCCTCTCTCACCACCCTCTCTCACCACCCTCTCTCACCCCCTCTCACCACCCTCTCTCACCACCCTCTATCACCACCCTCTCTCACCACCCTCTCTCACCACCCTCTCTCACCACCCTCTCTCACCCCTCTCTCACCCCTCTCTCACCCCCTCTCTCACCCCTCTCTCACCCCCTCTCTCACCACCCTCTCTCACCCCCTCTCTCACCACCCTCTCTCACCCCCTCTCTCACCACCCTCTCTCACCACCCTCTCTCACCACCCTCTCTCACCCCTCTCTCACCACCCTCTCACACCACCCTCTCTCACTACCCTCTCTCAAAGCCGTGTCGAAGACTGCCGAACTGAAACGACGTTAGACGATGCACGGCCTTCAAGCCACACCTCCTTCCCGTCGGATCGGGTAAGCGTCAGGTTTTTTCGTTACGGAAATTTTGGATTCGGTCCCCGCGCTCAAGGCCCGCGATAGAAGCTATGCAATAGCTTAAAAATTACCTCTTTATAATATTAGTATTAGATATAACTTACGAGTACTTTAATGTAACTCACTCATAATAATCACATAATGTTATTAGTGGTTTTAACTATTCACTAGTGCTTTGCGTATGTTCTTGTGCAGGCGTTTGTTCAACTTAATGCTTAAATAATATTCGTTAGTAAAGATTAATACTTTAACGGTTCGAGCTTAGTCTACCCGCCTACTCTAGCTTTGAACTATGACTCTAGAAAGTTCAAATTAACTAAGAATAAACCTTTAATAGATATCATTACTTGGAGCTGTTCTCAAGATCTGAGATACTCGTAGCAGATTGGCATTGTTTCTCTTTCAATGAGAAACTTATGGCGATTTAAGGCCGATTGCACAATAATTCTTAATTTTATTTTGCGCTAAATTATGTTTCATAAACAAATGACGTTCGTTTTAAATAATGTTCTCTTTTGTGCAATCTATACTAATATTAAAAAGCTGCAAAGTTTGTTTGTTTGAACGCGCTAATCTCATGAACTACTGGTCCGATTTGAAAAATTCTTTTTGTAATGGATAGCCACATTCAACGGGAAGATTATAGGCTACTTTTCATCCTAAAATTCCCACGGGAACGGGGCAACGCGGGTAAAACCGCGGAGCGCTAGTATAAAATACAATTTAACTGCACCTTTCTTGCTGTCACAGTTGAACTCATGCATGTCACAGGTGTCGATGAAGGTCCTCATTTCGCCGCAAGAGTCCATCCCACACATCGGCACCTGATCGTGTTTGCAAATGTCAGCTATGTTACACTCTTCTGTCAACTATAAATACGCATAATTTTCAATAAGATTCGATATAAAAGTTATTAATGTTATTATCTATAAGTTATATCTAGTTATTAATTACCGCCTTATTCTCAAACACTCTTTTAATAAAACACTGTGGTGTTTTGTCTCTTTTCCTCTTCTCGAGAGCATTTAAAAATGCAGCGTTTATTAGTTTAAATGCGATATGAATGAGAATTAAACTCCTCTTTTGTTTTTAACTCTTACCCAAGCGTTTAAAAAGCGCTCGAGAAAGCGTAAATAAAGCGCTTGTGTATGTGTTGTAGGCTTGTAATTTAGGAACTAATCAAACTATGTGCAATTTAACTTTAAATCACTACAAAACATATAAAATGTCCATTAGTATTCTCTCTACACAAACTATAATACTCTTTCTGATAAATATAATGTTATTAATATTTATTGCACTTCAACCCACGTACAAAATAAAAGCTATTTCTATTAATAGCTGACTAGTCATCTCCATTGATTTATTAATTTAAGCGGATTGGCGAAAGGTTGTTCAACTTTGCAAAGTTTATTTCAAGATATTGAGAATGGATACTATTGTATGAATAATTTACAAGTCTAGTACAATTTGAACAGACATACAACATTGTTATAGTGAAACTGTTATTTTTTATTGTACCTATCCACTCTCGCTTCACATGGTGTAATGAAATTATTTAGCATGAAAGCCCGGTAAAAGCCGATATACAAAGCCACTTTAAAAATCCATTTTCAAAAAATAGCCTTTAGGTCCTTGTAAACATTGTTTATCCCTTCACTTCACATTTGATAACAGTCTCTCGAAAACTGTAATCTAATGTGAACAGCGCTAACACGATAACATCATACTGACACTTCTCGTTTCATTAAACTGTAGCTCTGATCACGGAAGGCCGAATTACTTACTATAAAATATGTAATAATGAAAGTGTGTGCGATAGCCCTAACACCATCACATATTAACCTGTTGACTTCTCTATTTATTGGTCTGATTTAGGGTGCAATTACATTGTCAAAATCTTTTCCACTCAGCTCCACTGCGCTTTGATGATTGGATACGCAGGGTATCTGTTGAAACATTATGTGACACTCGTCACACTCGCTCGCTTGCGTTATATGAAATTCGCGGGTTATCATCTATCTTGTAAACTCGCCATCTACATGACGTCTTGCGCTCGTACTCAGAGACGTCAAATGCTTCCTTACTATATGAATTTTAATGATTTAATGAATGATTTTGACATGTAATGTATGAAAAACTACGTCAATTACCTACATTTCGATGAATGGACGTGCAAGAATGACTCTGAGTGCGGTTTAGGTAATTTTCCTTTGTTCAAAAGCCCTTCAGCCCTTGAAGGCCTTAAATAACATAAAGTAAGTACAAACCTTGGCACTATCAACGTGTCCATCACAGCTCCTCCATAAAACGGTAACAATCAAAACAAACGCACATCGCTTCATTTTGTTTTTAAAACCTTTCTCATTTTTACAGTTTTTTCCTTATCGTGTTTTTGTACGTTCTATGTTTCGTTTTCTACTTTACTTTAAGTTGCGGCAATAGCTTGCATGTTATTGGCTGTTACTAGTTTTTTTGTAGTTTATCTTGAATTATTTTCTGGTAGTAAAAATTGATTTTGAATTTATTATACTCATATACATAGTATGAACATTTTAGGCTTCACACAAGCGCTTTATGAACGCTTTTCCTAATGCTTTTAAACGCTCGAAATGAGTTCTTCTACCGTAAATAGTTATGAGATCCATGTAATACCATCTCGCTTAATTTATTCACTCCCTACATTATGAGTCCTTATGTCTTAAGTTATTACGTAATTACCTAACCTAACAACATCTTACAGTGACCATACCAATATTAAAAGTATTCTAAGTTATAAATAAATATACCTGCTTTTATATACTGTCTATGTTTCTCAAAACGAGACTGAATTCGTAAGGACCGAACTTGGTTGAAACTTATTTCATTAATAGTCACTCACATCCGGTATGGTGAACTTCATGAAACCTTCATAAGTCTCGTATCAAACCTTAGCTTCGACTTGGAATAATTTAAACATTAATGACGTTGTATCTTTGTAATGTCAAGAGCGTAACTTGAATTATAAGGTGCGTGCAGATTAGATGCGGAGGATTATTTTGTCAGTCATTGTATAGGGCCCTTATAAACAGTAGAGAGAGAAGAAGTAAGTGAAAAAGAGATGGACAAAGGTACCACCTCCAATATGAATGAGTTTTTATACCAAATAAAAGGTTTATTTTAATACATTCATGAGGTATAATTTTTACATTGACCTTTGGCGAAGTTTTGTTTTGTTTAAGAACGTGTGGGATGCAGAGGCGTTTAGATTGTGTTTTGTTTGTTTGAATAATTCGATTTTTGAATTTTTTGATAATAAAAGCATTTTTATATAATGGTGTTTCCTCACCGGGGGTATTCGCGTAGCAATAATGTAATAATAATGTAACATTTTAAATTTACATTTTAAGGAGTTCCTTGACTGACGAGCGTTCGCGTGTAATGTGACATGTGAATGAAACGTGAATATGTTAGTATTATAATCTATTTTTATTGCTGTTAATGTTACAATCGGTCCTGAACTCCGGTTTCTTGAAGGATCTCCCTCGCTTGCACGTCACCCAGCACTCGTGGATTGGGCGTTGTTTGAAGTCTGAAAATTAAGACTAGTTTTAAGGTACGAGTTGGATCAGCGACTGCAGCAGTCGACTGCAACTGCAGACACAGCTTCACTACTAGTTTCTATGAAATTTCGAGCGCACGGTGACACCTCTGCTGCGGTTGACAGTCGCTCTGCTGCCTGCTGTCTGCAGTCGATTGCAGCAGTCGCTGATCCAACTCGTACCTTTAGTCTAGTCTAGTGTTTAGTCAATAAAGGTTACCTTTTTAAACGATAATTATATTGGTAATGTCAAATTTAAAGTGAATATCTTGAGGCGTTTCCATTTGGGTTCAAACGTTCTTTACTAAAATATGTAGCATCTTATTTATAAACACTCTCCTACTAATACACTGTTTTATCTTTGTTGCTCTTTTGGAAACTAGGGCAGGTCGGAAAGGAACAAATCATTTGATAAATGCTGTTTATAAAGGGTCATAGTGCCCTAATGCCTTATTAAAAACGCGTACAAAAAACTACGCCTTGCTTAAATGCCTATTGATTCCTAAATATGATTCCTTGGCTCCTGTTGGAGGACCCTAGAAAATTATTAAATTAACCTGTAGTGGTGGACACCACAGTTTGTTTGTTTGAACGCGCTTATCTCAGAAACTACTAATCCGATTCGAATAATTCTTTTTGTAATGGATAGTCACGTTCAACGAGAAGGTTATAGGTTTTTCATCCCGAAATTCCCACGGGAACGGGCACAACGCAGGTAAAACCGGGGAGCTCCTAGTCTCTCATAATCCCTCATGATACCATTGCTCTCTTAGCACCTAATGGTAATAATGCTAAACTACACTAAAAAGTGTAAGTTACCACACCTTTCTTACTGTCACAGTTGAATTCATGCATGTCACAAGTGTCGATAAATGTTCTCATTTCACCGCAGGAATCGATGCCACACATCGGGACTTTATCATGGACGCACAGGTCAGCTATTTTGCATTCTTCTTCATTCTAGAATATCAGATGGTAGAAGAAATATAGTTGCATTGGTATACAGAAGTTTTATGCTAAACAATGTGTGCGTTGAGTGAAACGTAATATGATATGTCAGCCTCATAATGCAACAAGTCTCCGTGGGTGGTGGGCGGATGTAATTTTAAGGGCAGATTAGATAAGAAGTTTTAAATCTATTTACTACCTAAATATGTTTTAAAAACAAATGACGTTCGTTTTTAAGCATATTTTTTGATGCAAAATAAAGTACAATATGTAATGCTTTTGTTTAATTATAAGAGTCAACACTGCGTTAAGCGTACGCACGCGTCGGTTCACTTTTGTATGACACCGCACGCGACGGTTCACTTTTGTATGAAGCCACACGCAGCATGCGCACGCCGCGTGAGCACGCCGCGACGGTTCACTTTTGTATGGAACCGCGGCGTGCGCACGTTTAACGCAGAGTCGGCCCTAAGTGTCTTACCTTTAAAGATTCACTATGACAATGGACATAAGTTATATGCGATAACATGACTGGAAAATAAAAAAAGATAAATAGTTATAGTCGAAACGGTACTTAAAAACTCGTTACGTTATTTGTAATGTAACCTTTATTTACCTAATAATATTAACATAGCTGTATGTTCTTCATATTATTTCAATTTAAATTATTTTCACGCGTTGGATGTAAATAAAATAAAACTGGAATGTAATAACTTCATTTTATGTTTATTGTACTGTAAAGAAAATATAATTTATTATTCTCTAAAATAGTGTAGGTACAGGCAGTAAAGTTTGTCTTCGACCATTTTCGGATAGAATATAATTTAAGGTGAAAACCCTTTTCAATCGACGTCTGTCTCACTATACATGGCCTGTCTTTAACTTGTAATATGTACACTTTTAGGGTGAGACTAGACGGGCAAATTTGTGAGTTGTGAGACGCATAATTCAGTTACTACCTAACCTACTACTAACCCAACCTATTACTAACCTAACCTACTACTAACCTAACCTACTTACCCTAAATGTTTTCGAACGACAGTTGAAATATGGTAACGTGGTTAATTTCCAAGCTGAAGACGGAGTGAAAAGAGAAATGATTTAGGAATTTCAATCCATTCTTATCCTATCACACATTTTCTCAATGGAAGAAGTTGTCTTTATTTGAAAAATCAGTCAAAATTTGACAGAAACAGTCAAAGGTTTGAGTTTTATTCTCAATAACAAATAGAATATTGAAACATGTTTGGCGACTGCATCACGCAGACACAGTACTGTAACTGCATTAGGTTTAAAAGTGTTATTTTCCAATACAGCCTAGCCAATCAATGACAAGTGTAAAAATATGCAACACATACACATGTAGTTTAACAAGAGCTTATCGAAACTAAACTCAATCAACCCGTCTAATCACTATAAATCATATTCTGGAAAGATGTAGACTGTACGTTGTTTTGATACTTGAATGGATTATATCGATTTAATATGTAAACAATTGACTGGAATAGGGTTTTATTAACAAACTTTATATGGGGGTCCGCCACTGAGCTTCTTCTTCATCGAGTGGATGGTCAACCTGACCAATCCTGGTGTCAGAGTTATTCAGCCGCCAAAGGCCTCTGACATGGCTCATGTAACGACTACTATCAGTAGAGAGTAACCGGGACCAACGGCTTAACGTGCCCTCCGAAGCACGGAATCATCTTACTTTTCGGGCAATCAGGTGAGCTGAGCTAAGTCACAATAAATGAATAATAATAATAATATACCCGGACAAATTCACTCACGGTTAATTAGACCCAAAGTAAGCTCTAAGCTTGTGTTATGGAATCTAACTCACTGATGCTACTTCATAGATATACACAAATACTTTATACACAAATACGCCGTCGCCAACAACTATGTCTTGACTCCGGGCGGGAATCGAACCCGCATAGGGATGCGGGTTCGATTCCCGCCCGGTCGGCAGTTGCTGCCTGTTGTTGCGGTCGTTACCGAAAACACACCTTTAGGTCGGTGTTTAAATAAAACATTAGCACAATTTAGATCTAATTTGCACTAAATTAAACACTTTTATTCAGGTGATCCAATTTCTATTAATTGAGATAGCTTACTATCTACTTACACCAACGCTAAGAAGCAAGTCTAGTCGCCATCTGCCATATTACCAAAACTTACCAAGATAAGATGAAAAATAAGATGTAGCCGAGTATTTGATTACCTCTCTTATCTATGATACGTCGAGTCTAGACAGTTGAATGTCTCATGAGATGAATGGTTGAGTTATTTGCGTTCATTTTAGCTTCCAATAACGATCAAACTTAATGTTTACCGTTTTATTGCCATTTTCGTAGAAATATTTTGTTTAACATAGGTATAATATATATTGTATAATTTCAAATATAAATTATTGAGGTAGTCACCACAATTGAAGCGTATTAAAACTTTTTTTATCCTTTTTTAACATTAAATAAAGCTAAACAAATAAAATATTTTCTAAAAAAGATATTTAATTAAAATAAACCTTGAGTTATGGCATGTATTCGAATAGGATCAACTTAACACATAGGACAAACTGTTTAATACGATTAACATCGAATAAAAAAAGTGTATTACAGGATCAAATTACAAAAAACAAGTGACTGTCAAAATGTAATTTACCATACCCGTCAATATGTCGAGACTGTCAAATTGTTCAGTATAAAGTACCAAAACAGTGCGGGCGAGTTAGTCAATTATCCTTAGTATAAGTGGAACAGACTACACTGAGGCCCACTTGCAATCCCACTCGAGAACATGGGCCCTCCACTCGTAGGTAATTGCTTGTTACTTTATTGTTATCAAATCAAATCGAATCAAACTATTGATCTGTAATCTTTTCTAGAAGGGATATTAGGAGATATTCATATACATTTGTTTTACATTATACATTATACATTGTATTTTGAAATGTAACATGACTTTGAATTGTGATTTGAAGCTGAAAAAAACCTTGAGTTAGAGTTGTATTAATGAGGGAGTTTCCAAGCTGTAAGCTGATAAGAGTGCGTTTTTATACAAGCGAAGCGGAGTGGAGCCCGATTCACCAATCACAGCGCGATTGTCAAACTACGCATTGACATTGTCAAAATATTTTCATAACGCATTGTGATTGGTCAGATGAGTTCCGCTCCGCTTCTATGGAGACTCACCCTTAATCTAAAAACAAAGAGAACGATTAATTTTACATGTGTGATGCTCGCTTACTTTTGAACTTGTTGGCTCGCGGCTTGTAAATTCGCTTGGAGATTTTTCAATGTCACCCGTCTCTGAATGCTGGATTGGAAAATGATTGCAAATTGATTTGGTCATACATTTTTTGCAGTCACTCTTCTACTACTGTTTATACAATCAAGCCAGCCACTTGCACTGAGTTTAGACGACATTCTAGATCAGCATTTACCGTCCCACGTAAGTAAATTATCAAACAATAACTAATTAATAAAGAAATATGTATAAATAACTTCTTATACGGATACATTTTTAAACAAAACATACTCTCTTTGTTTTCTTCTTAGAACATACAAAAACGAGAAGCATTGTCAAGAAATGAACAACTGAACTACATACAGCAGAAGTTGATAGAACACTCCCAAGCGTTAGAACAACTAGTGGTCCTAGCAAAGAAGAATGAGAAGATGACAGAAAAGCTCATCGAGCAAATAAGCAGCAGAGATATCGAAGAACCAAAACTGCCGGAGAAAATCGAGGTATTAGAACATATCAATAATCGACGAAGTAATGACGTAGAGACTACACACGTTATAGAAGGGCCATTAGTAAGATTTGGTAATAACATGCGAAGATATGGTTCGTTGCTGAAAAATTTAATTGTGAAGGAAATTGATAACGCACCAGACCCATTACCGTTGGTAGAGAAAGATCCAGCCTCCAATAATTAAATAAAACATTTTTTTTTGTTATAAAATTTATATAGAAAATAATAAATATACATTTTATATCATGTGGTTGATATTTTATTCACTTAACTATCTAAATAAGCAAAAATATTTTGCATATTGTCTAATTGTTCATAAATTTGGAGCCTGTAGTAAGATAAATTATTTAAAAAAAAATGTAAACAAACGTTTTATATTTGGTGGGGAAAGGTGGTCATTAAATCATTTTTTTTTGGATATGCAAAGTTAAGAATATAATATCTACTGTACAATAATAGCAAAAGAGAAAAGTCTGTGCCGTCACTCAGAGACGTCCAACAATTCCTTTTGGATGCAAAATTCGCCAATAAGCTAATTGTAAATTCGATTGACAGTTAAAGTTACATAGTTTTTTAATTATTCAAAAGAATCTTCACCATCCAAGCGAATTTTCTTTCAGAGCTCGCGCAGGTCTTTGGGTAGTGATCTCTATAACAGTTCCGATGTTCAAACAAGAGATCAAAAAGCGAATAAAAACAGCACTTGGTGTGCTATCGCTGTAATGTGTACGAAGGATTCGAAGCCAGTCTGTGGATTTGAGGACAATTTTGGTTACGGGAAATTTGATGACATTTGCCATATGCTTAGAGTCAACTGCTATTGGAGACATGGTTAGTATTGTTTTTGTGTAATTCGATTTTTTTTAGAAACATCATGTTTCTTGTATTAAAATCTTTTGATGATTATATCACTTTTGTGCCGTTCTATCGAGTCAGCGTACTAAGCGAGTTTCATTTACCCCTATAATAGGATAGGCACCGTAGCCCGTAAGCGGATGGACCAATTTCGATGTGATTTTTTTCGTATGAAAGCCAGTTTAGTTATGTTTAGTAAAAATTCTTCATTAAAATTTGGTTAAGTTGCTGTTGCTTGCTGAAGGCAATTATGTTTATCTAGAAAAGTGATACCAGCTGTTTTCTCATGTGCTCTGTAATATATTCCTGTCTTTCTTTCGCTTCATTTGTTTGTGCTCAATTGTTTCTTAATATCTTCTATATAATATATATTGTATGTCTTTTATCAATTCATGTTTCAGATTTCACCTTGGCACCGAAATGTTAATCGTGATAACTAGATGATGACATTTTTAGAAAAATCTGATATTTTATTTTTGTTATTAGTAGACATTATTTATATATTCTGATACGTATGTATACCTATGATTTACGGTATATTTTTAACCGACGCCCATGCCCAACTCCTTAGCATCAGGGCAAACGCCTTCTTCTTCTTTAACGTGACGGAAAACTGAAAAATAATACGTAGATAAATGTTATATAGTTTTATATATTTGTAGTTTTTTATATTATTTTACTGTATATGAAATAATAATCATGAAAAAGTGAACTGCATTTTATTTTATTTGGATACGTGTTATTTGTTGTTTATCCTTTCCTTTTACAGTAAGAATATTAATTTCAGTTATCGTCAACTTTATATAATACAGATGATTCTTATGATTAATCATACAAATAAAGCTGAACGGCTGCTGGTTCTTTGTTTGTTTGAACGCACTAAACTCAGCCACTACCCATCCGATTTGAATAATTCTATTTGTATTGGATAGCCACATTTAAGAGAGACGGTATTAGTTTATTTTTATCTAGAAATTCAAACGAAAACCGGCATAACGCGGGTCAAACTGTAGAGCGTTGCCAGTAGAAATAGATTAGCAAAAATTAAAACTAGCTAGCAGGAATAGCTACCAGTAAGACTAGGCCTCGATTCGTATGTGCATTAGCTGTCAAGACTGGGATCCTCTCCAAACACGGCTCGGGTTGGAGTTCACCAACCTTCATTTTAGATTAGCGCGTTCAAACAAACAAAAAAATCTTTTCAGCTTAGTACAGATTTACATGAGCCATGTCAGAGGCCTTTGGCGGCTCAATAACTCTGACACCAGGATTGGTCAGGTTGGCCATCCACTCGATGAAGAAGAAGAAGTGCAGATTAAACAATCTACTTACCCATATTATGTTCACACGAGTATTCGTACAGATCGCACAGATCCAGGAAGGTTCTGGCTTCATTCACCGACTTGCCACAAATGATGACAGTGTCGTGGAAACACGTGTATGCGTGTTCACATATCTTCTTCAGGGCTGCCTTGAAAAGTGTAATTAGATATATTGTTAGTGCGGTTAGAGTATGTTACATGAGAGGTCGTTAGTGGCCAATCCTCATGTCGGATTTTTTAGACCGCCTAAAGGCCTTTGACATAGTCATGGTAGGTATCAGTGAAAGTTGTAGACATGATTCCTGGCGTAAACACAATAGTTATTTTCTTAACGCCAAGGCTACGGTGCGGCGATGGTGACAAGCGACGGAGACAAGCAACGAAAGTTGAGAAAGAAGACCAAATAAAAGATTATTATTCGAACTGCTCCCGGGAGCAATGCGCATGTTCAACTTCACTTACATGGTTCCACATATCCTTGGGTTTTCCAAAAGGGGAAAATAATTGGTGTATTGATGGGGTAATCATTAGTTAACAAGGTATGTTTATTGACCAATTAAGTCTCCTTTTGGTCCTTGTGTTGACGAATATCATGTCTTCCAACGGGTAAGTACTCGTATGCTCATAAAGACAAATTGATAAACTGTAGCGTTCGTCACGTTTAAGCGACGTGCTGCTTGACCACTACTTGGATGGGTGGCCGCTTATATTTTAAAGATGTAGATTCCTAGGCAACCTGATGCGTCTGCAACTAATATCTGGGGGCTCGGCAGTGCCCCCGTCAAGTCAAGTGAAAAAGAAGTACAGCTGTACCTTCCTGTTCACGAAAAAATCAGGCCATTTTCAACGCTCCTATAATTTCGTTGTTTATAAAATTAGAAGCCATACATTTTACACTTACCACATTAGTCTTATCTCCAACAATATGTCCATTTATTATTAAGAAAACATTACTTAAAACTATAATATTAATTAACCTGATCGCCCACATATCTGTCTATGTTCAACTGATAGACAAGACTGATCAAACTATAAGTACTATAATACGATACTTTTAGCCGTCACTAATTCTCGGTAGTAACTACAATGTTCAATACATCTAATGTTAGTTATTCTACCAATTAAATTCAGGGAAGCATCGATGTTATGTTTCAGATACAAATAGAACAAACAGGATTTTGTCGGAAAATTGGTGTTTGCGATGTTTAACGAGGTTTCCAAGTACAATAGTTTGTAGTAGTAGTTATTTTTATTAGTAAGAGTCTTATATGGTACTTATATAAAAGAGGTCCTTTACGAATAGTGTACATTTGACAGTATATGAACACATTCACAAGCTTAGAGCTTACTTTGGGTCTAACTAACCGTGTGTGAATTTGTCCGGATAATATATATTATATTAAAATACGGATACCTATGGAACAGCGAAATATTAATACAGTACCTATATTACAATCAATATAAAAAACACTGAACTGAGTGTTAAGTAATACTGAAAGCGGGACTGGTATGTTTTTAGAATTAAATCAAGGAAAATAAATTAATCCTCTAGATTATTTGCTCAATCTATTCATTATTATACAGTTATTGGCTGTCTATTCTTATACGTTTTATTTTTTTATTTATGTTAATGAAGGGTGAGTTGTTTGAAACGGTTGGTTATTGCAACCGGTATCCGTTAAGAAGTTACGACTAGTTACGCTGTTTAACGTCTCCAAAACACTACAAAACATTGCTTGTAAATTATACAATCTGCCAATAGGATTCCACAGTTTTTTATTTACTTACGTACGTTGAGACTGACATGACAATCACAGACGTCACGCTCAGGGATGTCAAATGCTTTCTTAGTCGAGGTTTAATGTGTGATTTTGACATGTAATGTATGGAAAATGACGTCAATTATTAAGTGTCGATTCAATAAAGATCTTTGAGTACGGTAGTTAGTTAATTGTCGATTTAATTGACGTCTCTGAGTACGGTCTTTAAAGCTCGCCGACTTTTAGCGTGTAAACCTGCTGATCTAACGATACTGGTGAAATTAAAACAATGAGATATTAAATACCATACTTTATTAAAATTGCAATGAAATTCGTAACCTAAACCAATACATTAAGAACTTGTTTACAAACAGAGATACATTTAAATCTAAACTAATGGAAACGTTGAATTATTCCCTATACTTTGATTAAATACTTAGGGCCTGCGCAGATCTTAGTCCAGGCAGTCTTTAGTCTGTCTTCTGGTTTATTATAATTATACGAACTGCGCTTTGCAAATATAATTAACTAGTCACACACGTGTATTCCTATAACATATTTTGACAAAATGATACAACAAGCAAAACAATGAACAGGTTTAGAATTGGTAAGGTTTACAGACTGTTTTACTGACTAAAGAATTGTACGTTGAACTGACTAAAGACAGACCGAACTGTGTAGAACAAATTAGGGTACAATTGGACAACCGCCGCGCGACATGTGAACTACTAATGTAGCTATAATTTTAATCTTTAGAGCCTGTCCAGATGAAGCGTTTTACGCGCGAGTCCACTCGCGCGTATACACTCGCGCGTACTCGAGATACTAGAGCTACATACATTCCGTCCAGATGCTCTCGCGCGTTACCTCACACGCGCGTAAAACGCGTGCAATAACCGCGACTCTCGACTCGCGCGTCGTACGCGCGAGCGGCGCGCGAGTCGAGATACTCGGGCGCCATTGCTGCGTCCAGTATTACGCGCGAGTGCGTGGCGTATGGACGTATTTATTGCGATGATGGAGCGTGACAACTTCAATACCTCCCAGAGTAGAACGCGCGTAAAACGCGGTATCTGGACGCAGTGTAAAATTGATACGCGCGAGTCCACTCGCGCGTAAAACGCTTCATCTGGACAGGCTCTTAATCTTTCATAATGTATCAAGTCGCAAGCGGCGGTCTGCCTAATCGCACCCTTAGTCTCAAAGACTGCTAGGACCATGGTCTGCGTCAGTCTTTACAATAGAATGGGGGTTAATCATCGTAATAGCTACTCGTCGGCCGGCGGGACACTGTCAGCATAGATTTGTCGTCAGGACAGCCAGCCTGCTTGTAGTCTGAAATGATAGTTGTATCTGTTAATAAATCATGATAAAATTTATTGAGAGTTACTTCCTATTTTGATAAAACTTAAGGTTGTGTGTTGTGTATGCTATGAATCTATTAATCATAAATGGGTTTTTGTGTAGTTTTACTCAAGAAATTAATGTTAGTGCAAAGAGGTAGGGCCATCGGGTATTTAAGGACTCGTATTTTACCTATACTCGTGGCAACTTGGGGATAAAAACCAGATTACTATTCCTCATTTAAGATAAACGTAGGACATAATATGTTAGTCCATGTCAGACTAAGTATACTCACTCCGTCTCCTGATACAGTTGTAGTCGAACATGTCACACAGGTCTCGGAAGCCCATGATATCACCAGCGTGGCTGACGCCGCAGATTGGCACACGGTCATGGTTGCACACCTTGGCCATGCTGCACCATTTAGCACCCATCTGGGGGAAACAGTAGACGCAGTAGGGAATAAGGTAAACAAATTATTAGCCTGTAATGTCCTGCTGGACAAAGGCCTCTCATCTCACTGAAAATATCAGTTGGTTTCGTATCTTAATGAAAGTCTAAGTATCTTAATCCCCTCTGCTAACTAAATACTGGACCGGAAAAATATAAGGCTATTGACACGAAAGCAGAACTACAGTGAGGAGGATGTAATCATCTCGCTTGTCTCATGCGGGTTGGTAATCGCAAATACGAGTTTGAAAAGTAGGTAACGTTTTCGCTCGACCGGGAAATTAACCCAGAGCCTCAGTCTTGTGTGATGATTGTATATACCACTAGTCTACCGAGGTAATGAAGAAAATACTAAAGTGGACTGGTATGACTTGACATGGCATTGGCATGGACCAAAGTGCATGAAAAGAGCAATCACACTTGTACGGTTGTATCTGCAAAGGATCTGAAGCACAGAGTGTAGTCGGCAAGGCTGATTTTCTGATCTCTGATGAGAATATTATTGGAAGATAGTCACAAGACACGTTTTGGAGTTAGCTGAGAAAACGTTAGTGGGATAACCTCGAATATCCATCGAGAGTGATTAATTGGTTAAAGGGTCAAAACTGATTGGTGTTTTGGGATTCTTTTTCCAATAATTTACTGAAGCACTTAGAGTCGCTAATACGACATTAAGAAAGGTTAATGAGATGTTTTTGACAGTTGACAGGTGTCAGTTAGTTAATTGACGATACGTTAATTAGAATATCAAAAATTGTACAATATTTACTTGCATACTCGTTTATCAATTACATAACTCTACATGATAATTAAGTAGCACTTTGTACAACACGCTTTACATGTTACATGTAGAGCACCTTTCATACACACAAAACACGCTCCAGGCGGCATTTATCTAAATAAATATGTTAGTATAATAACAGTAATTTGAACAAACTTAATAAAGACGTGTTCTAACCGTTTGGACATTATAATTGGGTGTTGTTATTGAACTTACAAGATAGTGCAAACTGACGCCTGAGGTCAATTCAAACACGAATTATTGATCTACGAAGATGTTAAACATATAGTGTAAATTATGAAAAAAATATTTAATGTTATCAGGGAGTTTTGGAGTGCTTCTAAATAAGTAATTATAAAGCGGTGATTTTTATGTTTATGATTCTCTAATCTAAATCATTGACTAGGTTAACACTAGTTTGTTGAGTAACAGATTATAAATGCGAATAATTAAAGCATAATACCGTGCTGTTCCTACTGTTGTTGCCGTTCCCGTAAAAGGAAGTCGGTGCCTCTTGTATTTTGTAGTCCCACAAGGGGAAACGGGCTCTTTTCTATGCTTAAGTTATTCACAATATATAGCATAGTTGAAAGGGTGAGAGTCAAGTCAGAGTTCGGAATTCAAATTCAGGTTACTTAGATAGTATGGATAGAAAAGACTTACTAAGTAAAATAAAATGAAAAGTAAGTTAATATTACTTTTTTTACCTTCCTCCCCATGGCGATGTCTTCGTTGTCCCGCTCGCGAGGCGGCCCGTGCGCCGTCGCTAGTAGCACGTACGAAAATATTACGACTACTGGGAACATAACAAAATACTACATAATACGGTTACTTTCTACGGATAGTAGTCGTTACATGAGCCATGTCAGAGGCCTTCGGCGGCTCAATAACTCTGACACCGGGATTGGTCAGGTTGACCATCCACTCGATGAAGAAGAAGACAACATAATGTCATACTAGACGCGCCTGCGGTCTTTCCCGCATTGTCCTTACAAACAGGTATTCCTTCACAAATAATACTTGACTGATACCATATGTACGTATTTCGTTTATACGGATTAAATTCGATATTTGACTAGATTCGGTTTTGTAAAGGTTGGAACTAATTTGACGTAAAGTTTCTGACTCGTTTGTTAGCAGTTGTGTCAGTATGTTCAACACCAAAACTATTCAAAATCCTTTTAGCAAAGAATTGTTATATTTTAAAATTCTAATTTCCATTTTCATCGTTTTGATTTCGTAGAATTTCAGGCTTTATTTAACAATCTAAAGATATTTGACTACAAAAATTTCATATTACTTAACATTCTCAACATATTCGCCTATAAATATGTCATGCATACATTTCAAAACTATTCAATTAAACATTTACCTGTTAGTTTGTACATGGTTGTATCCTGGCACCCTTCGTCGTTGTAAGTCCTATAACTGTCTAGATCTAGTCCCAAGACATCCATATTGTCTATGTTATATAAATACGTGGGCTCTAGGAACTATCGTGTTATGACAACAAGTTCATATTGGCGGAACATGTTTGCATTTTCTCTTTGAAACTTCGACGAATTCTGAGAATTGGACAATGGTTGTGTAAGTGTATGCTCGTCAGCTTCGAATATCTTTCGCTCCTAGTATATGGATATAAGTTTATTAACAACGTTGTTTACGTGAAAATGTAATTTTAAATTATAACGTCATAATCATTTTAAGTAAGTTGTTTAAGTAGTTTTTATTTTAAGTATTATTTGCTCATAAATAATGATAATTTTTTATAGTTTTTCCGTATTTTGTCAGTAATCTCTCAGTCTCTCAGTCAGTCTCTTATCTCACTGAAGATATCAGTACTGTGAGGAGGATAAGGCATAATCACCACGCTTGCCAATTGCGGGTTGGGGATTTCAAACCCGAGCTATGTTTGAAAAGTAGGAAACATGTTTTCGCTCGACCCGGGAATTGTAGCCGGGATCTCAGTCTTGGCAGGCGAGTGCACATACCACTAGACCACCGAGACGTTAGGTATATTATTATTACTTTTAGTTGATATTTACCAGTTTTGTATTCACAGTTAAATTCTAGTACATCACAGGCGTCGAGGAACCAACGGACCTGCTTGTCCGAAGCTCGGAAACCACATTTCCTGTTGCCATCGTGCTTACAACCGAAGGCGATCGTGCAGACTGTTGGCTGAAAAATAAATGAAGAATCATGAAAAATCATTACCGGAATTCAGGACCGAATTTGTTCAAGTTGGCGTTTTCATTTAAAGTTCTAAATGTGATAGCTACATTCAACTGGAAGGTTATATATAAGCTGTGTTTCATCCCGAAATTGCCAAGGTAACAAGCACGCGGGTAAAACCGCGGGGCACAGCTACTTTATATCATTAGTAGTACACTAGGAACGTCTTGTGCTGAATAAGATGAGATCTAATGCATGAATAGTATTAACTAACCTTATTTTTATTCTTTTGAGGAGGATGTTGAGCGTAAATCGTGACAACACAAAAAATGAAACCCAAGTATAATAGTTTGTACATAACTTAGTATACAATGAAACTACATAGCCTATATATGTGGATAAGTGTGCAAAATATTTTATTTCCGAGATAACAATAGTGTTGTTTATTACCATTAGGTACTTGAATGTAAAGGTATTTTTGTACTGGTAAATGGGCATTTTTATTTTAACAATAAAAAATCCCAAAATATGGGAAATACGACAAAAGCGTCCAAAAGCGTACTTTACTAAAAGACAAAAAAAAATACCGGCCGAATTGAGAACCTCCGCCTTCGGTGTTTGAAGTCGGTTCAAAAGACACTACTACATATTTACAAATCCGGCTGGTAGTATCAAAGATTGGCGCGTCCAAACAAATGCTTCAGTTTTATTGAATTCGTTTGGGTTATCCGGATCCATCCGGCATACCAATGTGACACAGAGAAAATAAACCAACAAATTACTTTAGAAATAACTCGAAACTATGACAGTATTTTTGTAAACAACATTCAAATGAAGAATTTTGTTTAAGTAATTGCATTTTTTGTTTTTGTTCTCACGAAAAAGTTGATATAACTCGAGTGTTTTGTTTATCTTGGAAAATATTGGTGTTTGATTCGAGCTGTATATTTGTGTTACGTTGGTTGGTGTTCTTGCCGTGAGTACGTTAATAATTGCGTTGTATTCGTACGGATTAAACTAGTGAATTGAGAAATTGTTTATACAATGTAGAGAGATTAGTTAGAAATTATACTAAGATTTATTATACGAATATATAAGATTTCATAGGTGTTATTTTTAAATATCGTTATTTAACTTTAATTATTTGAAGTAGAAATTACAAAAAAAATTGTTCTATTGTGTTGAATATCAAGTGTATCAACCTAAGTGTGAATAAGGTTTTATTTTATAAAGTTATAACACAACGAGAAATATTTATTTCTCTTGTTTAGTGGCTGAATGTAATTGTTTTTCATATCAAACATGAATTTGATATTGTTTTCATGTAAGTATTTTAATATATCTTAAAACGTTGTTCAATCTTATTTGGATGGTAATCAATAATCATTTAAGACTTTATTTTGGTTATAGTATAGTTTAATTTTGTCCCAAACAAGTGTCTTTAATATAATAAGTCTATTAGTGTCTATAAATAGGTCTTTAGGTATACTACTAATATATACATACATCTTCTTGATGAAACTTTACAGTAATATAGGTTATACATCCGAATAACACATGGGATACATTTTATCCCGAAATTCCCGCGGGAACGGGTACAATGCGGGTAACACCGCGGGGCGCGACTAGAACACTATCTAACATAAATCTTTATATTATGTACAATACTTTAAATTATGTTTAATTTACATAGTAATTACTCAGATTATATCATTTATCTAATATAATTTTCAGGTTTTATTATACTAATAATCTATATAAGCAGATCCGAAGAAAGCTCGCTGAGAAGAAATAAAGTAAGTTTACCTTTAAATCATGTTTTAAAACGAAATATTGTCCCTTTACATTTTCGCGGTGAGTTTTTCGGTTTTCAGTGAGTTCGGGCATCAATTATCAATTATGGATAAGTGAAGATTTTGTTTATTTTTATGCACCGTAGAGATCGCACATACATACTTTCATTGCAATGCACTTTCTTAGATAATATATAAAGATCTTTGTTTGGGCTTAGCATAAGCGATACAACTACACTGCTATTTAATGGCAAATCGCAATGATGCGCCAAGGGTACGCAGTTGAAGTTGCATTGCGTTTGTATGTTCTTTTGTATGTCTTAAGCGGTTACAGACCAACGTTTTCCATGTTTGTATACGAATGTCTTTTACCAACTATTACAAGCGTTGACACGCTCATAAACTCGCATAAATAGATGTCCGTCTAAGCTCTGGTACACGCGTCCGAATTTTCGAAGCACGGAATGCAGCGAGAGTTAGTAAATAATAACGTCTGTATACGAGAGGAAATAACGCTCGTCTGTAACCGCCCTTATTGTGGGACTTATTTAATGACCACAACTGAAAGTAATCTGCATGAAGGATTCTCCTACTACCACCTTATTTAAAATTATTTTAAAAAAATGCACCTTATCTATAAGTATTTTTTAAAATTTACAAATGTCTATGTCCATAACCACAGTGTAGAGTATATTTGTATGTTGGTAAATAGAGTTACCCTAATTTTTTACTTCTTTTTAGGCATGTTACCTAGCCAAGACCTGCATCCATACAGCCAAAGAAAGATGCGGGATAATGAGCGATGGAACAGTTCGAAGATTCCTCGATAATTGCGACATATTGGAGTTCAATTGCTTGAAAGGGACAGGTAGAAATATAATCTGACTATATCTCAAAATATAATACCTTTTAAATGTAACTGAATGGCTTTATATCGCCAACCACTGTAGGCAAGTGTAGTGATAACGCATAATCATCTTCGTAGTACAGTGGGTCATTACTAGTAATTACAAGTTTATATTTATTTAGCTTTTTAACTTCACTGCACCATAAGTGGTTATCCTAAATAGCAGTATTTTAATTATCAGAGATGTTTTTGGCAACGAGTTATTAATAAGTGCTGTAAGCGTTTACAGTTGTTGTCAAAAATGAAATTAACATGCGCAGAGCGCTCATCACTTTATTTAAAGTTTAATACGGCTATAGCATCAGCTCGAGTTATTTTCTACCTTCTCTATTACAGATTTTGTTAAAACATTAGTCAGCAAATGCCATAACCATCCCTCAATAGACGACCAAGTAGACAATTTCACCGTCAAAACTTTAGCAGAGGATAGTGCAGAACAAAACTTGAAAATGGAAACAGCAGAAGACGGCGGAAATGCAGATAGTGGAAATGTAGATAATAATACTGCTGCCAATTTAAGTGCGAATAATGCTGATAAGACTACTGTTTCTGGAGAAGCGGCGGATGATGGTGAAACTGAAAGTCCTGCTGCTAACGATGATACAATTGATGACGCAGATGAAGATGGTCCAACTGGCAGTGATAAGGAAGCCCCCGCGGACGGAAAAGAATCGGCTGCTGATAATAAAGGTGAAGTTCTAGCGCTGGAAAATGGTGAAGAGCCCGCGACCGGAGAAGTGGCAACAGGAAACAAAACTCAAGTTCTAGCGCTGGAAAATGGTGAAGACCCCGCGACCGGAGAAGGAGCATCTAAAAATAAAGCTCAAGTTCTAGCGCTAGAAAATGATAAAGAAGGTGTCGATAAAACTGAATTGTTAAGTGGAACACCTGCTCCCAGTGATGCGAATACTGATCCGACTGCTGGATCTATCAGAGCAATGCTGGACCTAGATATTGCCCCAAGATATTAAACTAGCGATTATTAGAACGTTGTTTTATTTTTACCTCACAATAAATCACTAATAAATATGTAGGAAAATAATTTGATAATAGAATATAGTATAGTCATGTATTATCTATCTATATAATATAAAAATGAAACCCGTTTTTTGTTGTCGTCGCATCACGCGTGAATGGCTGGACCGATTTCACTATATATTTTTTTGTTGTATTTGTTATTATTAGGAGAAGGTTCTTACGGAAAAAAATATTAAGAAAATCTATAATAGAAATATTGAAAATTATACATTTAATTTTGCATATTTAAAAAAACACGCGTAACGTAACGAATGTCAATGTCATTCACAGCCATAGACTATATTGAAAGAGCATTGTTTGTTCGGAAAGTATGATGCACTCATTGCTACGCTAAGGGCGGTACGAAGTTCGCCGGGTCAGCTAGTGGTTTATAATTTACCATTGCAATAGACCAGGTAACTCTATAGTTACCTAGTCTATGTATTGGATATAAGATAGATAATTCAATACTCGAATCAAAAGCTGTGGACTATTGTGGAGGAGAATACCCCTACGAGTATTGGTTCTAATATCTAGTGATGGGCTAACATCCTTAAGTCCGTACTCATAATACTCATAATAGTCCTTAGTAGATATGTTATGTATAAAAAGTTATTTCAATTAGTTAAGTGTCGATTTAATGGATGTTTCTGATTGCAGCAGTAAGTGATTTCAAAATATCTAATTCCAGAGCTCAGTAATAGAGTCTTTTCGGGAGAAGACCATTAACGAGTATTGGTGTTGGCGGTCACAGAACTGTCGGATGGAGAGGAGGCCTTTCTGTGCGAGAGACAGACGGCGGAAATTGAGGAAAGTCTTCCAGTATGACTGCACCATGTTCAGGGAAAACTGCCAGGGCCGTTTAAGTAAGAATTTATATACTGGTTTCTTAAGTTTCAGCGAACACTACTCGGTTTTATTCTACATTTTTATCTGATGGTGTCTTCTGTGACCACGGTTCCTGTAAAAGGGTCGAAACGTCGGATAAAAACGTAAAATAAAAGCGAAATGTATTCGTAAACGTAGGTTTCAATTCAAAAAGAATTTATATGTTATGAACATTGAGTTATATGTAGTACGTTAGTACATATTACTCAATGGTTATGAACTTATTCTTGGAGTAACATTTTGAGGTACAGCATTGTGTTTGTAAAATCTGTTACTGTGCTATTCGTCTTGAATTGAGTTGCACAGACATTACAAGGGGGTTGTCGGAGGAGAGCAGTGGGGAGGATTTTATTATTAACTCGCACATCTCCTTAGGCCACAGCCTTGCCTCCCCTAGACCACTAGCTGGCTGCCCTTAAAATATTCGAATTGAAATTTCAAATTCAGACATTCATGGTTAAGTTGTTCTCAAAGTACGCTTACGTACAAAAATATATGAAATTAGTTGTTCGATGTATAATTCGACCAATCTGTTTAGATTAGTCGAATTGAGGTCAAATTTCTAGGAGTATTTGCTAAAATAACATTTTCATTTCAGATTTCATGATGACTAGCAGTAAGGAATGTCTGCCAAGAGTAAATACTTCGGCTTATCGCCACTAACGATATAGGAGCCTGTAATCATAATTAACTTGTAACGTAAATCAAATTGTAATTTATAACTTGCACTTGAAATTGTTTTTATGATGCTCAAGATCTTGTGTAAGAATTCTGTAAATATATTTGAGAAAGTAGTAATTTCGTGTTTTCCACAATAATATTGGTTTTATTAAATTTTCAGTTTTGTTTTATGTTTTGTTACATATTAGTTATGGAATGGTAAGGAAAATATTTTTATTTTTACGTTTTCCAATGATGGTGCGAAGTCTTTTTACTCTATTTTTTTATTGTCACAAAATGAGGACCAATGTCGTCAAATTTTCCAGTGGAAGACGAAGGGAAGAGGAAAATGGTTTAGAGATAGGATAGGAATAAAATAAAATGACTAAACCTTTTTCCTCTTCAGGAGCAATCGTCTTCGACTAGAAAATTGACGACATTGGTCCTTAATTTTTGACGATAAAAAAAATAGAGTATACAACGTTTGCTTTTCCAGACAATCGATGATCCAGAATACATGCAGAAGTACTCCAAACGTTTTTGTATTAAAGAAAAGGAATGCACTCCCTCTACTGACAAAGTCTGCGCTTATGACGAGTGGGCATCCCGTCTCGACATTTTTGCTGACTTATGCACTATGTATAAAGCTAACTGCAAAAAGGGGGGAAGTTAGTATACCTAAGTTAAGATGCTCGCCAAAGATAATATCTTGTTTCTTTGTATAGAAAATGAGAGGGAAAAGAATCACGAAGAAAAAACTCTTGTCTTGGCGTGAATCTTTTTTAATTCGCCCCCATCGCCAAATTATAAGTTACTAAGTGCTTAGTACTTGATCAGTTTGGAAATAACTTAACTCTCTTTCACAGTGTACTCAGCAATCGATATGATAGTCTGTACTACTCAAAAAGAGTTCCTAGCTACCTTCAATGGTTCTATGGAATGGGTGCCGATATCCACTCGGTTTCCAATCGATGATAGAGGAAGACCCATCACCCAGGTACTGAGAGAAATACCAACTACAGACGAAAACTATCCTTTTGAAAATGATGAAGTTAATCCAGATGATGAGGAACCTAGTTTGGAAGTAAATAAAGGCTCGACGCCCAGTTGAACGATACTAATTATTGAGGATTCTCTAATTTTCTTAATAAAGCACTGATATTTGATATTTGTTTCTATATTAATGCATACTTACTTATTCTATTTACAAAAGTTCTTGAACAATTTTTGACAAGAGAGATTTGAAGATTTATGCCAATAAGGTTGTCGGCAACAAATGCAAAAAAAGCGGCCAAGTGCGAGTCGGACTCGCCCATGAAGGGTTCCGTAGCAGCGAGTAACATAATAAAGAAGTTCTTGAAATAAATGTTTTTTTATTTACATTTGAGTTATTGAATGAATAATCAGTACTTTTTTGCGGTTTACGATTTATGTCGTAAAAAAAAAACTACTAACTAGACCTCGTTCAAACCAATTTTCGGTGTTAGATTACATTGTTATGTACATCATATATTTTTTTTAGTTTTATCATTCTCTTATTTTAGAAGTTACAGGGGGGGGGACACACATTTTACCACTTTGGAAGAGTCTCTCGCGCAAACTATTCAGTTTAGAAAAAAATGATATTAGAAACCTCAATACCATTTTTGAAGACCTATCCATAGATACCCCACACGTATGGGTTTGATGAAAAAAAAAATATTTTTTTCATTTCTAAGTATGGGAGACCCCCCTAAAATTTTATTTTTTTTCTATTTTAGTGTGAAAATATTAATGCGGTTCACAGAATACATCTACACACTAAGTTTCAACAACATAGCTCTTATAGTTTCGGAGCAAAAAGGCTGTGACATACGGACAGACGGACGGACAGACAGACAGACATGACGAATCTATAAGGGTTCCGTTTTTGCCATTTGGCTACGGAACCCTAAAAAGGCGGGAACATATCCCATTTGACAATATAAGCACAGTGGTGCTGTGAAATAGATGGTTGATCAATAATGGCTTTGTCTTCTTTAAACATTGACAGTCGCACTCTATCTTAATGTCTATGAAGATTATTAGGATGCAACAAATCTACTACTCGTACATTAGTGTGTATCACTACATAGTATAAAACAAGTTCGGTTTCCGCTGGCTGTCTGTCTGTCTGTCCATATGTATGCTTAGATCTCTAAAACTACGCAACGGATTTTGATGCAGTTTTTTAAATAGATATAGTGATTCAAGAGGAAGGTTTATAAGTATAAAAAGTCTCGAAATTCCCACGGGAACGGGCACAACGCGGGTAAAACGCAGTTCGCTTTAATGGAAACGTACCCAAGTATGTAGTTTACTTCAGTCCAAAAACAATCCGATCCAAAATTCTTCTATTAGCACTCTAAGTTTAGCGCCATCTATGAGGGAAGTGAAGAAGCTTCCAGTAAACTACCTGCAAGAAGGTTTTATTTATACTCAAGCGTTTAGAAAGGAGGTTGTTAGGATAAGTTAACTTGATGTTTACTATAAACGCAACTAGATGGCGTTATGTGTATCATTTCTTTGCTAGTTTCAGATGTCGAAACGCAGGGTTTAAAAACATACAAGTGTATTTGTGTGTAATAAATTGGTAAAACTGACTGCAATATTTTTTAAATAAATTGCTACAAATGTTTATTACCTTTTTTGTTGCTTAAACTTAATTGGTACATTTTTCATTGAGTCTAATCTATACTAATATTATAAAGAGGTAAATTTTTTAAGTTTGTTTGTATGTTCGAGGTAATCTCAGGAAATATCAGTCCGATTTGAATAATTCTTTTTGTAATAGATAGTCACATTCAACGGGAAGGTTATAGGCTATTTTTCATCCTGAAATTTCCACAGGAACGGGTACAACGCGGGTAATATACGTACCACCTACAATATTGCAGAATTACAAAAAAAATATGGTGGGTCCCAATAATCGTTCTGAATCGTCAATCTAAGATAGAGAAAAATACACTTATCTGCATAGACATAAAGACAAAGCTTGGCATTATTCAAACACAATATAAAAGATAATATTTTTGCGAGATTCAGCCATATTAAGTGAAATTGTCACGTTATGTCAGTATTGATGTGCGATAAGATTGTGCGTCTGTCTGTATTCAAGAGTTCCCACGGTTGAATAAGCATATCTTAATTTTTAGTCAACTTGATGAAATTAATTTTCTCATCAGATTGTATGGATTTTTGGTGATTAATCTTGTTATAACATTGAGGTAAGTGATAGATAGAATACATTGAAGCACAAAGTTGCTTGAAGGATATACTTCAGTCATACAGTAAATACTTTGGACATCCGTTTTCATGGCAGTGACGTCCTTATGTAAACTCTATTATATCTTATGAGGGTTAAAATAAGGGATAATATGGTCCATTTTTTGCCTGAAGACGATTCCTTCTGAAGAGAAAAAGGTTGTGTACTCGTAATTTCATTCCATGCTCATCCCATCCCCGAACCCTTTTCCTTAATAAAAGAAGTTGTGTTTGAATAAAAAATCAGTCATGATAGTTTGAATTATAACTTATGTAAGAAAAATTAGAATATAATTACTACCATTTTTTTAATCTAACTATGCATGATATTAATTAATCATATTCCTTAACTACTACTTTAAATTAAGATAACCAAGTAAAGAATCTAAATAAAATAAACAAACAAACCAACTTCCTCAAATAGATATAAATCACAAACAAAACTTCATTCGGTCTCATTTCATGATCAAACCGTATAATAAATTCGAATCGATGTTATCGATACCCGTTATCGTAACATCCCTTTGTATTTTAATCGAAATCATACAAATTTTCATATGATTTAAATTCGGTAAAGGCAATAGGCACGCGAGGGGCCCGTGCTTCAAACAATTACTACTTGAAAGGGTTCAATCGTATAATAATAGTGTTAGTTTAAAATTCAGGGTGTTGGCTTGTGTCGTGTATTGCCGCTCACACGTGGCAAATGACATGAAAATCGTGCGTGTTTATCGTTAAATAGGGATGGGTTTGTGTCGAGAAAGTTCATTTCTCTATTAGATACCATCAAAGAAAATGTCAAATGAATAGCTATGTTACTACGTTATATTATAACTCAATGAGATAGATACATAACCTAACATAGCTTTGATAACATTTACTATGATAGGGGAAAATAAAATGTGTCATTTTTAAATACAAGTTATACATCGAAATTTATTAGAAAGGAATTAGTAAAATAGTCATCCTTTAAATTTTTCATCAAAATTTCAAACAGTCAAAAATAATAATTCGATCCAATTTTAAAATACTTTGATTTCGAAAGAAAGATTGATTTTAGAAATTTTTAATTAGGTATAGTATATCAAATGCATTTCGGCGTGTTTTGAGCGAGTTTGCAATTTAATAAGCTGCGATTTAATAAGTTCAATAGTAACTTGTCATATGTGACTTTTTGCGATTTATGTCACAAAGAGACTTTGAAATCAGGGGCCATCTTTATTTAAAAACAAACTTCCACATAAAATCACTTCATTTTACCATGGTTTTGGGCACATGGATTCAAAGTCACTTTGCCAAAATGGTATCTTTTTAATATATCTATAACGGACTAATACATATAAGCACATCACTAATTGACACCCAAGGAGTCGTGCACCACCCTGCGATTGTTTCAATATCGGCTCCGTCCGATTAACACGAATAAAGGAATAAACCAGCTTTGAAGTGAACCACTTAGTATGCAGTATTAATAATTATGTGGTCGCCACCGCTGCATTCGTGTGAGCTTATTATTATAATTAGGGTTTTTTTTGTTTAGATATTGATATAAGTTTGATTTTGTTGTAATTGTAGATGGATTAGGGAAATTGTATCTGTTGATGGGAGTCCTGCTCACTGTTCATTACTTAAAGTTATTTCCATGGTAAAACGTTATTGTCCGCTATTCCATAAAGTCATATGTATATTCAATTTTTTTGGATTGGCACAAAATGTGGACCAATGTCATAAATTTTTTCAGCCGAAGACGATTGCTCCTGAAGAGGAAAAAGGTTTAGTAATTTTATTTAATTCTTACCCTATCTCTAAACCTTTTTCCTCTTCAGAAGCAATCGTCTTCGGCTGGAAAATTGACGACATTTAACCACATTTTGTGCCAATATAAAAATAGATTATGTATGAATTTTGTAAAATTCTTAACAAACGTTTAAAACATTAGTCTAAAATAGTCAGCCGCAGAATTAAAAAAAAAATGATATTGAACGTAAGTTCTATTGGTTTAAAATTAAAAAAATATGCCATTCATCGTCGTCAACGCTGCACCGTGGCACACCTAATATAAGATTACATGACACAAATTACATCAACTGATAAATAACCAAAAGGAAAATGTTAAACCACGCGCCAAATAATAACTTAAAATAACACAATAGCATTGACTATGTCATAGAGCAACATATCAACAATAATATAGACTTTTCCTGCCCGGAAACCACAACAAATAGCCTCAACAAATCAATAATTCTCATAGTAAAATATAATACGGAAAAGTATTATGCAATGTCGGTACTATCTACAATTCATTGACGTTCAATCTATAAAACGTTTAGTATGAAAATAATCTGCAAGCGTTGTTATTTTCCTTTTTAAAGCGAATCCAGGATGCGTATTACCATGAATATTTATTACGTATATTGTCCGTTTTGCCTCAAACCGCATTTTAACCCTTTCACGACCAAGGGAAATGTTTTTCCCAACTTTTTTATTCGTTGTCTATGCTTCAATTATTAACTAATCCTCCATTTTTTTTAATGAATGGCCTAAAAGATTATATGCTTAGCCCGTAAATACGTTCCTAAGCGTTAAAAAAAAAAAGAACTGTCAAATATTCTTCGCGGTAATATCTAAGTTTTCGCGGGCGGGACATCGTATTATTATAAAGTTTTTTAGACTTACAACAATAATATTACTGAATTTCTTCGCGAGTTTTACGGTATTTGGTAAGTAAAATTTCATATTATTATGAAATAAATAGCAAACATTGTGAATAAAATAGCAAAATTGACCATTTATCGTAAGGGAAGTATTCTTCCCTGTGGTCCATAAAAGTAATTTCTGTTATAGTATTAGTGCATATTATAATATTGTTTTCTTGTCTTTTTACTACATTTATTTTCACATATTTTACAGAAATGGCTAGGAGAGGCTGTAGAGAATTTCATATTCGAGAAGAAGACATATTGCAGTTACTAGTGGCTGACAATAGTGATGAAGAAGACGACCTCCAGCTAGACGAAGAAGACCAGCAGTTCATTACCCAAGATGTAGAAAATGGGACCCCTGTTGTTGTTATTGAAGATACTGTTCCAGAACAACCGAATCCGGTTATTCAGCATGCGGTACCTTCCACTTCTAATACGTCAGAGGCTATCCCTTCTTTCAGTTGGAGAACGAACTCATATATGCCACACGTTCTCCATGAGACCTCATGGACCAGCGTAAAGTCTGTTATGAGGTTGATCGCAAAGCTAAAATCAAATATTACTTGCGCCTCTTTTTTGATATCCTGGATATAGCCATGAATAATGCGTACGTAGTATACACAAAGTTGCATGAAACACACCGCGTGGAAGGCCCACTTTTGAGCAGTCTAGAGTATCGGCAACACGTAGCACGAGGTCTTATAAATAATTTTACTTGTAGACAGCGATCAAGGCCAACCCTAGTCTCCTCTGATAAGCTGCGTATTGGTAACAGACGTAACTTGCCAGCTCACAACATGCAGAAAGCAGAGAAAATGAAGAGATGTGTGAATTGTGCTAAAAGGCGTGTAGAAAATAGGACATATAATATTTGTGCTATGTGCAATGTCCACTTATGCTTCACAAGTAAGCGGAATTGTTTTGCAGATTACCATAATTAACATTTTTTTATTCTTTTTATATTAATTTTATTTAATTTTTATGTTTGTCAGCAGTAAATAAAATAATTATAAAATAAACCTTACTTTTACTTTATTTACCCTTATGGCCCACAGGGAAAAATATTTCCCATAGAATATTACAAAAACTGTATGCTTTGTTTAGTTTTTTCGGTAATATTTCCTTATTTTACATGCAAAATAACTAAAAAATATAGTTGTATACTTATAATTAGTCTTGGATATCTTACGGTCCTGTAAGGGTTAATGGCATTTTTATCTGACACTTTTCAACTGAGAGCGATCCGCTTCGGAAGTGAAAGATTTATGCGCGCAATCGATAGCATTAATTGACGTATCGGACCGATTTAGACGTTCATTTGTCTATTCGGTTTTTGAATTGGGGAATTGCTGAATATATTTTGATTTATTGAAAGTGGGGTAACTATACTTTTGTTGGTTAGTGAATTTGGGTAGTATGTACTAGGAGTTAGGTAGGTATGAGTAACTATTCTATATGCCTGATTTGACTGTGCGAACTTTTCGTTTTATTACAATAACCGACATTCTTTGTCGTCCAATAATAAAGAGTCAAACGTGCGACCATAACATACAAAGTTTACGTCCTAATAATTTATTTATAAAGCTGTCTGCCCAAATTGCGATAGATTTATCGCGTTACTGACTGCGTATGAATAAAAAATGGCGTTGCAACTTCAAAAATAAAGGAGTGTTGTCATTTGTATTTACTGTGTACATGTTTGTGAGGTGTTTACGGCCTGTTTGAATAAATTAGTTTGAGATCCGACCTTTTCCCACGAAGTATGTGATTGGAAAGACTTAGAGAAGTATAATTTATTAATTTGTTTTCTGCTAACGAGGCGTTCTAATGCGAATCGCTGTTGCGTCATTGGTGATGCATATGTGATGCACTGGAGCTCTGCTTTGTTTACATTCGAATTGATTCTGTAGCGGTATCGATGGATTAGGTGCTGTCATACAATTCGTAGATCATTTAGATACAAACTTTTACATGCTGATTACTGTATAAACGAGGAATTGTAGGTTTTATTTTGGTTTATGTTTTTCTTGTTTGATTTTACTCAACTAGGTGAGATTTATAATATAAGACTATAATAATTTACGATTTTTTTTTTTTTTTATAAAGAATCAAAGTATGGAAATCTCACGAAATAGATAAGTTGCGAAGTTGCTCTTCCGTGGGTAACCTAGCTTGAGTAACTTCTAACGAACTTCATTTTATAGTATCGAAGTTTAGTAAGGTCTTTTAGTTGCATTCTAGTGTATTTACTTTCATTATTACTAATTTAATTTCCAAAAATATTTCTGTTTGGGTTTTTTAAACTAACTTGATTGAGAATAATTTTAGGAATCAGCCAACAAAATATTTTAGAGTCGAGATTACAAAATATTTCTCCGCAGAATAATACATTTATATTTTTATAAAACTTACTAGCTGTGCCCTGCGGTTTCATCCGCATTTATTCAGTGACTGCTTACCGTTTAAACCTTCGCTGGACTACGACAAACATTTCAAAACCAAAATCAGCTGAATCGGCCCAGCCGTTCTCGAGTTTTAAGCAGACTAACGAACAGCAATTCATTTTTATTTACATATATAGATAGACACATAACTAAATTTCAACCTTTTTATCTCCAAAGAGACGATTTTTAAAAGGACCGGGGAAGAGAGATAAGTCTATGGAAGTTGTTATAAAAATGATTTTCACTTCAAACAGATTGGGGACGTGCCTTATCTAAAAATACAGTTTTGTGCTGATGTGCTCAATCTTATAAAATAATACTTACTTACATACATTTAACGCCTCGTCTTCTTTATCGAGTGGATGGTCAACCTGCCCAATCCTGGTGTCAGAGTTATTGAGCCGCCAAAGGCCAACGCCTCGTATTTTATTGGGAATCTATAATAGCTTTCATGTTCTATATTGTTTTATACTTTGTGTTTTTTGCTGTTGATTCTGCTTGAATATTTAAAAAATATCCTACTTATTATTTTAGTCGTTATATCATCACCTAACTTACTTACCGACCTAACTTACTACGAATATATTCCTACGGAACAGTACTTTGTGAGAGCGCTTGCTGTGTCGGGGGTTGCGGGTGCGATTCCCATCTGGAGTCAACAATATGCAGACATAGTTCTTGACGACGAACGTCTTGATTGATACCCAATCATATTTATATTCATATAAGATATTTATGAATGTATATGCATTAGTATAGGTTAGGTTACTACGAGCTTTGAGTTAAGTTTGTGTCTTACTAACTTCGGGTACCTATATTTTATGTTTAGAATTTAAGTAAATGCGCGTATTTAAAATGTGCGTCCAATAATTGTGTCTGTTTTATTTTCTGTGTAAGATAGGGCAGAGTAGCACGTAAGGGCAGCCATCAATAATTCATCGAGCCTCGCTTGAGTAGACAACATTGAAATAACAATTGATTGAAGTTTTCTGCCGGGAAGCTTTTGTGGTGTAAGTTACAAACTTATGAGATATTAAGTTAGTTAGAGTAGCTTGGTGGCCAAGTTAGACTAGGAAAGTCGATACCATTGGTGTTGCAGTTTTTAGGCCGCATCAAGGCCTTTGAAATGGTCTAAAGATTGAAATAACCGGGATTGACAATTTGAATGCCTTTCGTTGTGCCAATGCCAATGCCAATGTTGATGGCTATGATTTTAGTTTATTTATTTCTTAAACGAACATTAGGACTGCCTATGTGGTACTGCCTAAGTACTCTTTAGGTCTATCAGCGTGTGTAAGATGTAATTTACTAACAAGGAATATTTGTTTCTTAATAATAAAGAAGAAAGAAAGTAAACTATGTAGTTAATATTTCATTTCGAAGTTAAATGCTAATTGCGAAATTCGTGAACGCGTCTTTATAAAACACAATTTCAGTGGAAAATCCTGCTTTGCTTTCAACTTACACCCTTACCGATCGGGTTAAGCTTTTGCCTGATTGACAGGCGCAACTCAACCACTCAAACAAGACCTATCATTCTCCATGCAGAAACCTTACATCAAGGGGTATGTCTTTGGACTCACATTCCTCAAGGCTCAACGTGAACTGGTCATTCGTAAGCGCATTTCATTTATTAAGAGGTTCAATAGCTGTTACCTAATGTAACTAGCACGCATTAGACATTTAAATATGATTCGTGAAACTTATGCAATTGTATTTGCGGTGTGTTAATGGCTATCATTAAAGGCATTCGCACATTAAAAGTTTAATTTTATGATTGAAATGTATCCCAGCGTGTTGCTTTAGTTTGCATAATATTGTGTGTTTATTTACATGTGGAGCTAGCTTTACTGTTATGTAACGTGTATTTAGATGAGGTATTTAATTGGAATACGTATTGGTAATAGTAAATTAGATTAGTGAAATAATTTAACTTGGTGAGGGTATATTTTAAGCGGCGGCGCTTCGGGCTTAAAATATATTCAACTTGTTTCTTCGCGAACAATTATGAAGTCATCATAAATATTTATCGGGGGTGCCATGGTGCAGCGACGACGACTACGACTAACAACTAGGTATGATACATGCCTTCCTGGTGAATTGGCAATTGTAAGGTAATGTCACGTGATTGCACATACATTTGACAGTAGACAATCAAATAGAATGAAAAATGTTTGTCATTTGTCTATAAGGATTGGGCTTTTTATATTATGACATTGAAGGAAGTAAAGACCACAGAAATAATGATCTTATCATCACCCATTTAGACCTATTCATTTAAATTGTAAGTATTAAAATGTCTTCTTACATTGTAAAGCGTTTTTCATTTTGTTTGCGTTGAAGTTTAGTTTCCAATGTATATTATATCCATATAATAAAAATCACATTATTTGTTTTCAAACTTTAATTAGAATGACACGAAAATGTATATTTACAACAAAGTATTTAAAAATAGTATTTACAAAATATAGACTATTCCTTTGGAATGATATGAACTTACATATATTTGGACGGAATATTTTCTATCTTATCACTAAATTGCATCTAGTTTTTTTAAAGTAAATACTGAAAATTCATTGAATTGAGCCCTTAAACTATTTATCTAGTTTAAGACTAGGTTAAACATATAAATGCATATAACAGGAAATAATTCACAAATAGGAAAATAGCATCTAACAAATTCAGAGAAAAAAATCGTATTGAAACATGAAACGACTTGTCAATCACTTAACTATACTTTAAAACTAATAATACTTAAAGAGATAACTTAGAATCACTTAAATATATTGCACATTTTTGCAAATGACAGGATCGTTTGCAAAAAGAATTAACGCTACATTACTTAAAAATATTCCGGCTTTTGTCCTACAGAGTTAAGATGCATGCCAAGTCAAATATACAATATGTTGTCGTAACGTTTCTATATGTGTATTATTTTATCTTTTTTCTTCATATAGTAAAAAAGAAAGAGAGAAAGCGATTTTTACAGCAGTGGGAAACTAAGACATTACTCTTATCTTGTAAGGTTTAGATGCACGCCAGCAAAAATATGTTTGTCTTGGAAATATAGACATATTTCCTTCTCTCTCTTTCTCGCTCTATTTATATGGGAAGAGAAGATATAGAAGATAGAAGAGATCTTGTCTTTGGCGAGATCTTATCTCAGTAGGATTTTATAAGCCGTTCCTTATCTACTTATACTAAGTGACCATAGCTCTATCTGAGGGTGGTATTGGGATCATGTTGTAGTTGAATTTTTGAGTGTAATCTGTCATTTTGAGGGTGGTATCTGACCAGGGCGGGCTCGGGTTCCATCGGTCGATGCCGTCCGTTTCTTCCATGGTCAGTGAAGGGGCGAGTCGCATGCGCTTCGCATTTGGGTAGTCTACTCCTGTGGGAAGAGTACGTATTAAGGAATGGGTAAAAATTTATGTGAATTTTTGAATATATTTAATGAAAAGGGGGCTTATTGGGTTTGGGTAATTTATTTAGGATAAATTATGAAGAGGACAATAGGCGGAATAACAATAAGCGACCAATAGGAATACCAATACTAACGGTTCCCACATTTAAAAGAGCTTCTTTACTATCAAACCTAAATAAAATATTTGACAAATCGACTCAGTCGATATCAGCGAGACTAACGAACAGTTACTCATTTTTATACCAGAAGAAGAAGAAAGAAGAAGAAGATAAGCTACTAAATCTCACCTTCTATACTCGTGCTAGGACAAGGCTCCTGTATGTAGTAGTTGACTCTGGGATACTGCTCATAGTACTCTCGCTTCCCGTTAGGATACATGTAGCTGTTGTTAATAACCTCCGTTGGAGTTTCGTAGTGGTGTGGGGATCTGTGGAGAATATAATCGGATTATAATACTATTTTCTTGATGGGTAGATTGGTTTGATTTAATGTATATTTTGAAGAAATTATCTTTTTCAAAGCTTTTTAGTCATCCTGGTACGTACGTTTTCTATCAAAGCAATAGAACGGTACGTTTTAAAGAGCCCTTATAGTATCAGACTTGCCCAAACTGACCAATTTAAAAAACACACTGTGTATGTATAGAATATAGATATGATACGAGATAAACGAGATACAAAAATAAATTAAAAAATAGAGTGTTGATACTCCCATACAAAAGACATCAACGCGCTCCTAGCGTTCAATAACTTTCGTAGCTTCAGTACGAGTTCTATTGCACTATCTTACTAGATGCATATACTAAAAACTACTATATAATTATATATACACTAACTGCCCCGGCAAACGTTGTTTTTCCATATAAAAATTAAGGGGTGGACTATCCTTAACATTTAGGGGGATGAAAAATAGATGTCCGATTCTCAGACCTAACCGATATGCACACAAAATTTCATGAGAATAGGTCAAACCGAGTTTAACTACAAACACTGCGACATGTGAATTTTATATATTAGATTGGAGTATACTGGACCTGATGTATTCATATGTTCTGAAGATAAGAGTACTGAAGCTAAAGGAAGCACTAAAAATAATTTAAAGTAACTTTACTTAAAGTATAAATTAATTTACCTTTCTTCACTAATCGTAGATTGTGGCGAATGCGTAGAATAATCAACAGGACCTCTTTCGTTGTAAACTCTTTCACAGCCATACTCATCCATCTTTACATACGTAGAGACATGGTAACCAGTGTAGTCGACCTCTGGGTTCTCTACATAGTACTCTTGGTAAGGGTCCTGGTAACACTGGTCGCGTCTGTAGAACTTCTGGCACCGAGGGTCAATCATACCACAAGGCTGGTTTTGGTAACCGTAGTACTGGTAGAGCCAGGAGTTGGCGAGCATTATTGATGCTTCTTCTTCGCTGTTGGTGAGATGATAGGGTTATAAAGATGTACGCTTTTAGTTAAACTTAAAGACAAGTGAAGACTAAATTCCAGGCACGGATCAAGGACATTCGATTGGTTTGGGGGCATATCAAATTTGGTGAAGAGGGTAACCTTCCCAACCTATTTTGTATTTGTATTTTCCTTGTAATTGTGGCAATCTCTACTAATATTATAAAGAGGTAAAATTTTAAGTTTGTTTGTTTTTTTCACATTCAACGGGAAGGTTATAGGCTACTTTCATCCCGAAATTCCCACGGGAACGGGTACAACGCGGTTAAACCGTGGGGCGCTGCTATAAATCATAATTTATTTAATTATTTATTTAAGATATTCACCTTAAAACCTGGTTCGTGGCCACTATGAACTGCCTGGGCGTGCCGGCTGCGTCTTTGACCTGCAGCACCATGTGCACCCACAGGAACTGGCCGCTGCGTTGCTGCAGCTTCACCAATAAAATGCAGCATTTGTCCTGCTCCGACTGAGTTACTGGAATATGAGGTATATTGTTAGTATGGGTGGGATTTGGTCGTTGTCCTTTAATTTAAGTCAACAATAAGTTTTTGGTGACAAAGTACAATAGTTTTTAAAAGATTACAGCTTCTTGGAAATAGCTCATTAGACCAGGGACTTGATGGTTGCTAGTCACGACACGACTTATTGTCATCTGAGAAGATTTTGAAATCTAAAAACATCTATAATTTTACCGACTATATTTTAACGTACTAAATATTTTTTTAGCGGACCAAATGTCCGAACTACCTACATATCATACCTACGTAACAAACGTATTTATCTATTTGAATAAGTACCTAAGTGTAATACTTACTTAACCTATGTTTAGTCTGCGCTTCCCGTAAGCTATCCCAATGTACTAACTGATACCAAGAGGCGTCAGCTAGCTCGGATTTCTTCCACCCCAAGTACCATTCACCACTGGAACAAGACAAAACAAGTTGAAACATTACGGCTTTATAAAATGAAAGATATGAATTATTATTGGCAAAGCGATCAAAACATCAAATAAGATCTAAACTAATATCATCTATATTAAAATCTGTAATTTTAACTATTAGTTGAATTTAAAATATCTTAATATTCAAGAACAGGATTATTGCTTTTTCTTTCCAAAACTCCTGAAACTGGTATATCGTTAAAATTACGGTATACTGCTCTAATACTGTATACTGTATGTGTATGGTAAAATGTGTAAAATAAAAGCAAAGTTTATAGCTAAACATAGTTTACTTTACATAGTTCACATAGTTCACTTTAAAACTTCAAAAGTTCACTTTTTGTTTTGTGACAGCTTTAAACATACACCATTATAAAGTGTATCTGCCCCTTTACTACTTTATTTAATACACATTTTAACTACGACTTTTTACATATTCTAAAGAAATCAATATGTCTGCCGGCTGTCAAACCTTCAGCTTTATAACGAGTCAATTTTAAAATGCGAGAGTAATTAAAATACCGTAATAGTATTGATTGAAATAGCTTTTTAGGAAGGTCGGGAAGTGTTAATATTAATTAAACTTGTAATAACATGCGTTTCAATGTACATTTGAAAGGGTTTAGAAATGTATCTTTGAGTGCTATCTGCAGTGAGATGAGAGGCCTTTACTTAGCTGTGGGACATACTTTGGCTAATACTTTACTTTGTACTGTGGGTAAGGCTTACTTAAACTTAGAGCTTGCGCAGATTTAGATTTACAGTCTTTTACATGTTCATGAAAATGTATGTGACGGAGACCGTCAAACAGACTTTTTCTCGCACGTGCACACCGCCAGGAACAAGTTCGCTCGTTGCACGGTGTAGTGTAGGACAGTAGTACACTTACTTGGCGTCAATGTGCAGTATCTTCATGTCCATGGCGTGGAGGGTGGTGAACACGTTGGTGGCGCCGTGCACGACGCACTCGCGCGTCTCGGGCATCGCGAGCGGCGTGCACACCGCCAGGAACACGGGCTCGTTGCGGCTGCACAGCGGCAGGTACGACACGTAGTGGCCCCGCACTAGCACCACCTATCAACAAACAAATGATCCATACATACATTGAGACGTATGTACTAAGTCGACTCTGACTGACCGTGTATTGACGTCTTATCTTTGATTTTGTTATACAAAGATTTTGGATAGAGCAACAAGTTGCACGTTAGAAAATTCTATTAAAACGTCTTTGTAATACTATTAGCTTTATCTAGCTTATACTTTTAGCTAGATTGTGAAGTAGCGTAACCCGTCGTCTGAGTTGAATGGTACTCACTTTTTGATCTCCAAATCTCATTTGTCTTCTGGCGTTTCTAGACACATTCATCCTACAGAAGAAATGTCTGTTCTTTGGTATATTCTCAGTCTCTCCGTTGCTTCCTCTGTTCAGCTCCATCTGAACTGTCTGGTGATCTTGTCTGTCTATGATATCGTAGACACTGTCGCCGTGTATTAATAAGTCTTCCTACATTAAGAAAAAAATAATAATTTAGTTTATTTCTTTGTGTTTTTTTATTAAGGTTTCGTAAGAGTCTGCGCCGACTATAGTTCAGATATTCTTTAGACTGTCTTGTCTTGTCTTTAGATAGACAGACTGCTTGAACTATAGTCTACGATGTTCTAAAGTGTATATAATATCATACAAACCATCGAATGTCCCAAATATTCAGCAGCATTTTCCGATATATACAATAGTTTTCCATTTTGTGTCATCATCATCATAAATCCGTTCATTGCCTGTAATACAAAGTATTATTACTACATTTTTATGTTTCTTCAAGCAAACGCTCATAAAAATGAAAAAATAACAATATTTACCTTTGAAAATCCGATATTAGGTGTGGGAGTGGGTTGTTCTTGATACTGATAGCTGAAGTCGTGACTTTTGAACACTAAAACGAAAGAAAGACGGAGTTATGGGTGAAGTAATAGCGCAAACAGATAAGATAGTGAACTATATGCATTTTAAACGTCTTAATATGCCTTTTCGTGACTGAACAGTTTACCACTGACAAAAAGTTTTCGAGATCTTTTTGTGTTCGAGACGGAAGATGCTTAGGATAAGGGTGCGTCTACGTGATGAGTTTAATCAAATATGTTAAAGTAGATCATGAGAAACGGAATAGAAAACTTACAAGGAAATGAAGATGGGTGAAATGTTTCATTCTTTTCGTGAGGAAGATTACATTTATGAGTTTCGTTTGCTTAGATTATACTTTCTTTGTGATTGTAATTACGTTTTCATGGAGTTTTTATCTAGAGTCATCCACCTGTATCTGTATCCGTTATTTTTAGGAATTTTGGGGTAAATAGTAGTCCACCTTCTCTTTTAATTACACGGTTTACTTTGTCTTTGGGTTCAATTCTAGTGAAGCTTATTTATACGTACCTAATAAGTCAACGTATGAAATATTAAAATAATAAAATACTTAAAAGAGAGGCATCTTGCTCTCAATTTAGAATAAAACAATGCTTAAGATATAGGGATACGAAACTATTTACTTTCACATCGTTTTATTAGAGTTGTTATTATGTAAAGTCAAATATGAAGTTCTTTAAAGTTTATCAAAAAGATAATAAAATATTAATAGTTGTGTGTTAGTGTTTCTACTTTGTTGTGTGAGTTAGGTTTAGGGCCAAGGATAAGGTACATTCAATGTTATGTAACACAACCACATAGCTAGTCTGTGCCTATGAGGTTAAATCACTACATAGTATAACACAAAGTCGCTTTACGCTATCTGTCTGTATGCTTAGATCTTTAAAACTACGCAACGGATTTTGACATGGTTTTTTAAATATCCAAAAATCATTTGTATATTAAAATTTTACATTTAAACAATTTGAATCAATCTTAACCTTGTAGGCGACATCTAAGTCTGAACATTTGGTTTAATCTACTCGGTAATCGAACTTGCAATATATAGGTACATTAAAATATTATCCGTAAAGCAAAAGAAAGCAGAAAATACTTATACGATGTAACAAATACATATTCAACTTAATTTAAGTTGATTACACACTCGACCCCTAGATTGGACTAAATATAATGTCTGTTTTAAGTCATCCGCTTTTAAGAGCCCATTCCGACACCAGGGTTGACCACCAACCTACTCGAACAACTACCTATACATTCACAAGCCGCGCGCCGCGGTGTTACCCGCGTTGTACCCGGTCCCGTAGGAATTTCAGGATAAAATGTATTCCATATGTTATTGAAATGTATAACCTATATAACTGTAAAGTTTCATACAAATCCGTTCAGTAGTTTTTGTGGGCAAGAGTAACAAACATACAGACATACATCCTACAAACTTTCGCACTTATAATGTCAGTAGGATACTACTATTAACTAACCTTGCTGGAAGTAGTTCATCTTCCTGACGTAGACGCAGACGAGGGCCATGAGCTGCAGCTGCGACAGCCGCTGTCGGGTGGACGGCGGCAGCGGCAGCAGGTCGCGCAAGTTCGAGATCTCCGCGTTGATGAGGTCCCGACGCATTTTACTCGCGCCCTTGGTTGACTTTGTTGGTTCAAATCTGGGGGAGAATAAGAGTTATAGAACTCTGTAATGTCCCGCTGCAGGACTATCGCCTGTACTCAGAGACGTCAAATGCTTCCTTAGTAGAGATTTTGACATGTTATGTATGAAACGTAATTACGTCAATCAGTTAAGTGTCGATTTAGCCTGCGTTCAGACATGCGGGAATCGTGCGGGAATCGTGCGGGAATCGCGCGGTTATGTCTGAACGATTACTTTATAACTCATACAAATAAGACCCGCGCGAATTCCATGCGATTCTGAAATCGCGCGGTTCCCGCCGTGTCTGAACTAGCGCTTAATGGACGTGTCCGAGTGTGGTAGTAAGAGGGTGCCATCGTGCAGTGCTGCTATGTAGTGATGGCGAACGATGACTAGCACTTTTTTAAAGAAAGAACACACGAGGTTTTGAATTGTTTGTCTGTAATTTTATGTTTGAGGTATTAACCTCCTTCTCTATGCTTGTGTGGTTCTTTTTTCAAAATATTTGTCATTGGCAGTTGCCGTCGCTGCACATGGCGCCATATTAGTCAAAGAAGGGCATCTCTTGCTAATTATTATTTTTAATCAATTGTATATTAATATTTAATGTAACACGTTAAAAACGTCAACGCAAGTCGGTAGATAGATAAAGTGCATAGATATTTATAATTACTAAGAAAATAACTAACTCCATTGCATAAATTAATTCTAAACATAATCAAAGAGTTTGCAATTCACACTTCCAACGAAGATTTCTTTAAAACCATTTAAATTATAATTATGTTAAGCGGAATTCACACAATGCGCGGATATAATGTTCCGGACAGGTGTGGCGGCGGCTTTACACCGTGTATTCATATATCATACTGTGAATCTTAATTGTTTTATTGATAAAATAAAGATTATTGGTTTTTATAACATTTGAAGAAAGGATTAAAAGTATGAGAGATTTTATGATATTGTGGTCTCTTCCTTACTTACGTTCAAGAAGCAAGAGATGCGGATCCTACTCATGATATAGATGCCGAAAAAAAGGAGATGTTTCCTTATGATCAGAATTTGAAAATTGATTTAAAAAAGTACTTCGATATATAAAAGGGTTGTTGGTTTCTATAATAACCGATTGCTAATCGAAAAAGCGGTTAGTTTTGTTAGAAACAAAATAAGAAGTAAATATTATACATCTTAAAAAGTTATTCTATCAAGCTATACAAATTAAGTAGGTATTTTCAGTGAATGAAATACAGTTTCATTACCAAATAAACATACAAAAACCAAATTGCAAAATACCGTAACAAAACCCAATAACCGCATTAAAAATCAATTCCAACGAAATGGAAAACAAACAAACAGTGAAAGGATCAATCAAATTAATAACAACGGCTGTTCCCACAATGAAGGTTAATGATCGTAAAAAATCTAATCGGTGAAACAAAAAGAGTGAGTGAAAAAGGTTGTGGAGATGAAAGGGACCGCATGCGCGTACGCATGTTAACATGCTCCCGACAGGAAGGGTGTTCTGTAGAACTTTAGTAAAGATCGTTTAGTTTAGGCTTCTATTTTATAAGTATTTGTTTAGGAATGATGAGAGGCCTTTGCCCAGCAGTGGGACATTATAGGCTAAAACATTTCTTTTTTTAGTAAATCTTCTATTATTTTTTACTAGCCGCGTTCCGCGGTTTTACCCGCTTTGTGCTCGTTCCCGTGGGAAATTCAGGATAAAAATAGTTTATTACCTTTCTGTTGAATGTGGCTATCCATTACAAAAATAATTGTGAAAATTGGATTGGTAGTTTCTGAGATAAGCGCGTTCAAACAAACAAAAAAACAAAAATGAAAGAAACAAACTCTTCAGCTTTATTATATTAGTAAGTATAGATAGATTAATTAGTATTTACCAAGTATATATATTTCATTAAAATAAAGTTTATTCAAATGTCTTTATAGGGTTTAATCTCGGCCATTGTAGGGCATGTGTAGGGCATGTCTCAATAACCGATGTCGATTGCCAATTTAACATACCAAATCAATATTTCGGTTTAAAGAACGTTATTTTATCATATTTGTATATCTAAACAAATTTCACATTTTTGCGGCAAGTATATATGGCTCCTTATTGACATTCAACAAAATAAATTTGGTTAATGCAGAAATAATTTAACAAGAGTTGCTATAAAAAGACTATCAGTTGACGAAAGTCAATCATCCAAACCAGATTGCATTTCAGTCTATTTTACATCAAACAATTGGTAACAAAAGCTTGCTTTTTATATCACAAATAAATCGAATCAAGAATGCATTCTACATTATAAGGTAGGTAATCATTGGGCTCATACAAAAACGGACATTCCGTACATATTTTACCGTAAAAGACGTGAACATTTCACGGTGATTCTATATTATCCAACCGTTAAAATTCTTCCGTCTAATATGTACCGGTAATGGAAGTGAGGATGTCATGTAATGGTGTTTTTTTATTTTCGAAACTGGAACACAGAATTGGAATAAAGTTATCATAGCGTCCTTTTTTTATGTTTCTGAGATTAAGGTTAAGAGGGAATTCGCATGAGTTTTTTTCATACAAACGTAATCTCCTGTTTTCTCTCTGGAAAATGAAAATAAGGCAATGATTTTTACACATGATATTCACATTTCTGGAATAAATGTCCCTATCTTTTTTAAATAACAGATTTGGGCGAATTGCACGTTCTTAATTTTTTTAGCGCCTAAATATGTTTACGAAACAAATGACGCTCATTTTTTATTGTTTTATTTTATTTTATTTTTAGATTCAAAAGTTGATGAGGTGAGGAGGTAGGGATGTTTGGATTGAACACTGTATTTTTTTGCAATTCAACGCGTTAAATTGCATCGTAATAGGTAAAAATCGGTTTGAAATACGGCGAAGACGCGAATGTTACCTAGATTTTTTTGATGAGTTCGATTTTTAAACAAATTATGAGCTAAATTACAACAAAGTGTTTTACTACATTTGTACTTATTTGCTTACACTGACTTAAACTTCAATCGTCAGACCATGTCGGAGGTCTTTAGGCGGTCTAAAACTCCGACACCAGGGTTGGCCACTGACCTACTCGAAATTAATGAACGAATTTTAAATGACAAGAGAAAAAATATTTTTTTATTTTTATTAACACCACTTAGCGTCACTGGAATAATATTAAACTTTGGCAGACTTTTGTCCGTCGCGTGCGTTATTCGATATAGTTTTGAAGTAAGTTTCCATAAAGAGATATGTTATGGAAGTTTTTGTTTGTTTGTACTTTTGAATATCACTAACATTATAGCCAGTCGGATTTAAATATTTATATAATTTACATTCAAGATTATAGGCGGATTTTCATCCTGCAACTCCGATGGGTGCTATGTAAGTAAAACCGCATAGTCTAGTATATTGTAACTTAAATTATTTAACTATGTCAAAATTTGATGGCTGAATGGCAATATAAGGAACCATTTTCTTTAAAGGAAGTGATCTTAAAGTGCTATTTAAGTGATCACGAAACTAAAAATAAAGTATTTCTTCTACGTCATATTACACGCTATTCCGTACAAGGTTAACTCATTTACTTGTCTCCTTACATAACTATATACTATACAAGGCAATAGATTCACACGCCTTATTGTAAAGGAATAAAGTTCATTATCGCATGGAATTGTCGGAAAATTGACAATTTATTGCGTGTTAGCTGCCGCTGAATTGATTAGCACTTTTGTCAGAAATATCTGGTTTCAGTGATGAGAGGTTTCGAGTTCTAAACAGTTTTCGTTAGCGTATTTTGTAATATACTTCATTGTTTCGTACCAATATATAAAAAGCTTATATTACCACTAGCTATTCCCCTCAGTTTCATCCATACCATTCCATTTCCCGTGGGAAATTTGGGATAAAAAGTGTCCTAAGTGTTATTCCAGACTATAATCCATCTTTATGCTAAATTCGATCTAAATATGTTAAGTAATTTTTGCGTAAAAGAGGAACAAATATCAATACACCCTCACAAACGTTCGCATTTATAATATAAGGTATGCGTCGGGTGTGAAAACGCTGATTACTGAAGTACAGTTTTAACTTCAGTTTCTTTCCGCCGCTCTCAGAGACGACAATTAAATGTAAAATAAAGTAATTAATGTCATTTAACATACAATACTAATTGAAAATCCCTCATTAACTTCTAAAGAAATTATTAGTAGGTGACATATGCTTAAGCTACCTAATATGTATAGGTATGAAGGAATTATCAAATGAAGAGTAGTTTAAATAGTGTAAGAGAATATTGGAGAACAGAGAGAAATGGAAAGAACTCCACCGACAAGAGCTAACCTTTTAAATATGAACAAGAATAATATAAGGAGAAGATACTAAAAGTTCTAGAAGAAACGCGCAGAATTACTGAAGTTTCACAATATGCTATAGCACGTGTCACTGACGTTACCATTAAAATTAATATTTGCCGAAAAAATATTATGATCCTTATTAGAAAAAAATCCTAATAAAATATCGTTTTATTATAAAAAACCTACTTGATATACTTAAGTCATAAGCATAGCAATTTGTATAAGAAATATGAATATGATAGAAATAACAGGATTTATGATATTAATATAGGGTGTATTAGTTAATGTTATAAAACAAAGTCCGTATAGAGTAGGTACTTCTATTAATTTTCATTGCTTTTCAGTTTTTACAATTGTAATTGGTGATAACTGATTTGTATTCAATCAGTTTATAGAAAATTATAAAAAGACGCAGGCGCATCTTTTAAGACGTTTTAAATTGTAAAATAATATTTAATGAAAAATGATTTTTTAACTTTGTGTTCAATCAAAAGCTTTCAGACTAAAATGTTTGGCTATTGCGCTAATAGGGATGATAAGAACTGTTAATGAGAGAATTATCAAAATTAGTAATAAAAAAATTATTATCACAAAATAATAAAATATATAAAATGAAAAAGAAAAATTAAAATATAACCACTCACCTCAGGAACATTTTGAAAAAATGAAAAAAAAACTTGTTTTTCAAATAACCACAATTAATATGTACTTGAACACAATTATCAGTCCATCGTAAACGAACAGTTTATAAACACGACCACACAGACGGAACGTCCAACTTTTAATGATAACTCAATAAAAGAAACAACCCTTGACTAAACTTTACAATATTAATGTCAAATAACCATAAAAATAACAATAAAATGCACGTGCCCGACATTATTCAACACCTACACCGCACACCGCGATTACAAGAAAAAAAGAATTCTCCATTCAAACATCGAAATATAATGACACCGCGTCAATATATGCGTAAGCTTTTTATTAGAATGAGATTAAGGCCCGATCCTGAAGCTCGATACTTCCGCGCGCCAGCGCATCGGGACACCGACTATAAAAAGCCACCACTAACTTCTCTTTCCCGCGAGCCTTATTTTCTTTTTGTTTGTAAAACGTGCGCAAGCGACGACCCAAACCCCTTCGTTGGAGGGGAACGCTCCAATTTTAAAAGGAGTGTTTAGTAACAATTTCGAATTGTCATTTTGAAAAAAGAACCTTTTACGTTCAATTTTATTTAATGAAAAACTACTTTATTTTGTTCGTAATGAGGTGCGTTAGAGCGGGACGGATAGATGTTTGTCGTTACTTTTTCCGTCCGAGTTATTTTGCGTGAAAGAAATGGAAAGATGTTGAGACCTTGCTCTGTGAGTAATGCATGAGGGAGATATAAGTAATAGCGGTGTAATTACGAGCTCTTCGCGTAAACGAGACGAAAGTATTATGATTGGAGGCAATGACAGTTATTGATATTGTCGTAATAAGCGTTGATTTGCGCGAGGTGTGCTGTGTTTTGTGCCATAGGAGGGGTCCGCGCGCTCACGCATGTAACTCACTCTTAATTAGATTTTAATGAGTTGCAATTGAGTTTAAATTCGCAGTTTTATTCAACGTAGTTTAACGGACAGGTGTATCGGACTGAGTAGATAGTATAATTGCTAATGTGAAGCACATGTCTTCGATCTTGTCCAGTAATTACGTTACTTGTTCTTATTTCTTTTGGTATTTAATAAGTGGTAGAATTTTATCATTTATAGCGTATTTTAGTCCAAGCTATTTATTGCTTGAGGCTTTTCTCTTGTAATTATTACGACAAATAATCTATGTTTTCACAACGTTTATCTTTTATCAAAATTAGTGCAACGTTTTTTTCTGGAAATTATGAATTTTACATTGTAGTATTAGCTCATAACGGGCATTTAAACTTTATGGAACAATTCTATAACATTGTACTCTGATATAGTCTTGTTTCAATTCAAACTTTTGCCGAACTTATTTCAATCAGTCAACCTTAATACACCTGTATAAGCATCTTAAGATTCATTATTTCGATTTCCTAACATTTTAATTCTTTCTATCTATACTAATATTATAAAGCTGAAGAGTTTGTTTTGTTTGTTTGTTTGTTTGTTTGTTTAAACGCGCTAATCTCAGAAACTACTGAACCGATTTGAATAATTCTTTCACTGTTAGATAGTCTATTTATCGAGGAAGGCTATAGGCTACATTTTATACCGAAATTCCCACGGGAACGGGCACAACGCGGGTAAAACCGCGGGGCGCTGCTAGTTTAACATAAAAGTTCTATTCAATCGAATTAACGAAAAGAGATTTGCTTTAAGTGTTAGCAAATATATCTGCATCGCCAAATTGTGTTTTTATTATAATGTGGTCATGGTTTCGGGGTAGCACGAGAGATGAATGTAAGATGTATGCGATCGCCCCCAGGCTCGCTTCCATGTTACGCAGATAACAACAGTAATCTAAGCATCGCGGCTAATGTGGGAATATTCAAACTTTTTTGTTATTTAGGAACGAATGCGATCAATAACCTTCGCGAAGTTTGTGTTGAATTGTTAAACACTTTTGATGAGGTTCGTTTTTCAAATATTTGTTTTGTGTTTGATGTTTCCTTCGGTACGTTACTACAAAACTAGCAGATTTTGTAGGTTATACCTACGTACACGTAGTATCTAAAGAATATACGATTCGGTATTGATTTAGGCACCCGCATCAAGTGTTGTGAACCATCATACTGATACGTCCGGACCTAAGCTTCTTAAGATGTGTTTAGACTAAATATCAAGGTATAGTTAGGGCACAAAGTAGTAATGCACCGCGCGATGTGTGAAAAACCAACAAAAGAAAACGAATTAACTTTCCGGCGCTGGATGACGATGCCGCACCGCATAAGAACGACTATGAACGTTTAAATTGAAGGAGCCCCTTAATTTCACAAAAATACAAAGTTTTTAAAATCTGAAGATTGGGCAAAGTTCTCTCTCTCCCTCTTTCAGCTAGGAGAAATAGGAACACCAGTTTTCACCAGACATCGTCAAAAATTCATCAATAAATCTACAATACCGGACGAAAGCACACGTTGTATATCAAAAGAATATCCGATGTATTAATTCGGGCACCTGGGCGACACGGGCGGTGTATCAAAAGTGTGGCGGGTCGCATGTCCGGCGCGGGTGAGTAATGATAATGTCCCACAGTTGGGCAAGGTCTCTCACAATGACGATGGCACTAAATTAGAATGACTTAAGATGCTTAAATTGAGATCTTAATCTTAATAAAATAGCAAATGTTTGTCATTTAATGTCCCAATGCTAGGCCAAATTATTAAATCTTATTAAGAATAGACGTCACAATGAGGGAAATTAGGCGTAATCCACTTCAACCTTATTAAACCATTCCTAAATGTCTTTCAGTTCAAATGTAATGACTGAAGTCCTGTTATCTCAATGGAGAGTGTGACTCTTGTCTTCTAAAAATCCATCAATAAATCTACAATACCGGACGAAAGCACACGTTGTTATATCAAAAGAATATCCGATGTATTAATTCGGCACCTGGGCGACACGGGCGGTGTATCAAAGTGTGGCGGGTCGCATGTCCGGCGCGGGCGACTACTGATGACGTCATTAGCGCGCAGCTCACGCGCCGCCTAAACTGCGACGCGTGCGCACCCCGGTGGGCACAGGGTGATGTTGAGTTTAGGTTTAGTAGAGGATTTTAAATGTTCCCTATTTATTAGTAAGTGGGTTTGATAGGTTTAATCCGTGCGTTAGATTCTTGGCAGGTAAAGTTTTTTAGGAATAAAGTTAGAAGAATTAAATGCTTGTTTAATATAAAGCAAGAAGTCGTGGCGTAGTTCGACTTACAACTTGTCATTTATATAATCCGTAGCTTGGAATAGTGGCTGATTTGATTGAGAGGAATTATCTCAGAGCAATCTTAAAACTCCAACCTTAGGCCTGGGGTATAAACAAATAGGTACGAGATGAAAATGGCTATTAAAAAATATGTTAACAATTAACATGTAATATTAACCACAATTGAAACTAATAAGTTATCGGTTACCTTGTTTCAATTAACGTATTAAACACGCTGTATCAAGCATTCGATACCAATGACGATGTATTAACAGAAACAGCAGGGAGGTCCTTCCAAAGGGACCGGCATGACTCCCCAAATCACGTCCCAACCCTAATGTAAACAATAGACAAAGAAACCGGCAGTTATTAGACTGATTATCATCTGATAGACGGTACTGTCGGGGAGTTTGTTAGTTAAACGAGTTTTTCGTACATGGTGTGACATTGGCAAGATGGAGGTTGGTTTGTGGTTATTTGGTGGTTGGTGTTAGTATTGACAAGTCGGTATGAGGTTAGAATAAGTTGATCTAAGTCTGAAATTGATGTGGTTTTAAGTAATTAAGTTTGTCAACTTGTTTATTTACAATCTATGATATGAACAGTAATTTTTTAAACCAATTCTCATGAAACTGGAGGTATATATATATATATATTTGTATACACTAGTGTAACATAAATGCAATATTTTTTTCAAATTCAATTCGTCGTTTATTAAAAGAATCTTTTACAAAAAATCTGTATCTTAAGATCTTTAGTATAAAATCCCATAAAACAGTGACATCCTATTTTCTAACCTAACAGTACATCAGTTAGCTTCTTAGTAATAATCTCTTTGCTGACAATATCACAAGGGTGCGCTCTCATTTTGTCAGCATTTTAGTCTAAACGGTCATAAAGATCATATCACAGTGAGTTTGTGTGTATTGTTTTATGTGTATCAACCTTCCTAACAAAACGGCAATCTAATGCGACATGATATTATGATAAATACTGCGCGTTGATTGGTGTTTCTATTTTTATTTTGACTAGTCTACCAATCACAATACCTTATTAGTGTCTTCAATAAGTACATTTACTGCCGCACTCAGAGACGTCTATTAAATCGATACTTAACTAATTGACAAAATTTTCATACGTTACATGTCAAAATCAGTCATAAAATCTCTACCTAGGAAGCATTTGACGTCTCTGAGCACGGGCGTCAGGCATTATTATTAAACTGGGGTTGTTGTTGTTGTTCATCGAGTGGATGGTCAACCTGACCAATTCTGGTGTCAGAGTTATTGAGCCGCCAAAGGCCTCTGACATGGCTCATGTAACTACTACTAGCCGTAGAAAGTAACCGGGACCGACGGCTTAACGTGCGCTCCGAAGCATGGAATCATCTTACTTTTCGGGCAATCAGGTGATTCAGCCTGCAATGCCCTAACTGGGGTAATTCCTATAGTTAAAGTTTTGGATAGGTCAATATTTCTCAATTGTTTTTCCATTGTTGGATAAAAATCTAATTAATCTACCTAGGTATATGGTCACAGTGTTTTCACTTATAAGATTCGCAGCTTTTTAGTAGTACCACAAGCTAAACTATCCTTAATGAACACCATTGCTAATACAATTTCTTAATATAATATCAAATCACAACCAATTTAACTGATTGGTTAAAACACACATATCAGCCCACAATCCTTTCCACACTATCAATTTGCTAATATATTAATGATTATAGAGCAAAAGTAACTGAATTAGAAGCTATAACCTCAATTCTACTTGATTGACGGATATGAAAACGTTTCTGCGAACAAACTCAGTATGAGTCATGATTTGATTAAAATAAGTATTCTTTTGTGAGGGATTAGCGGGTTCTGGGTAAAGAAGGCTTTATGGGAAAATGGAAAGTTGTAATTGTAACTTACTGCATCGAAAGTTAAGTAATGGTTCGGGGAAGGTTTAGACCAGCGCAGACTGTAGACTGACTTGTCTGTCAAGTTTTACTTTTGTCAGTCTTTCTCTAATTTTCGGTATAAAATATAAATATCAAGTCATAAAATATACTCTAGTCTAAAATACAAAAAGTCTGTTATCTTAAAAATTAGGGCTCTCTGTCTTTTGTTTTTATACACAATGCTGTCTTACCGTAGTTATACGAGTATAGTATTTTATTAATGTACTACTAAGGGTTTTTAGAGGCAAACAATAAAAACTGTTATAATTTAATACTGTATCCAATCACGACAGTTCAAAAAGACTAAAAGTTTGAAGTTTAACGTATGTGACGTTCGTTAAGGAAGTCATCGTTTCCAGTTTCACAGTTTCTAAACTAGCCTCATATAACGTTTTACTAATAGAATTACTGATACGTAGTTTAGTTACTATAAGATAGTTACTATTAAATTAAGCTGCTATTTGGAGATAAACATTTAGCAGTTGTATTTACCAAGTTAATGCTTAAGCTTGTAAATGAATTAATAATATCAAACTGTCCTTGACCCTGCAATTCCACCTGTTTAAATTTTGACCTCGGAGGTCCGGCGCGGATCAAATCAGTGCAATCTGCTGGGTGCTTCACCGTGATTTAATGCTACCCTCGCTAATTATGGCCTGTACAAACTGGGCCTTTCTCACGGCAACATACGAGCCGGTTTAACGTAACCTTTTGGGTTTAACCGATGGTTCAGTGGAAAAGTGGTGTGATTTGGAAGTATTTGGTGGGTGAGACAAGTTCTTTGTACATATTATGTGTCTTTTTGAAAAGTATGTTAGCTTATGTTGCATATTTTTGAGAATTGGTGTAGTGATTGGATAGACGTATTTTTTCATTTATTTATTTTATTTTGCTTTTTTAAATTGATAAGACTAAAGATACAATTAATGTTAATTTTAGTAACCATTTTGACATGACGTTTGATTACAAGTAAGTTTACAAGGAAGGTTACCTGCAAGTTGGCGAAATATAAAGCCAAAGTTTTGACGTGTGTGACGGTCGCCTTCTGTTGAACTCGCAGGCTCACAGCTTGCAAACTCGCTCAGTCTAAACGAACCTTAAACAGTACTTATGTTCAACCATAGATTAATGGTCGATTAACATTTCGTAGGTATTGTATCAAGATGCGCTTGCGCCGCTCCGGGTTCCTTCATTCGCTATACTTATTCTGTCTGCTACAACCTGTTACCCGGTCAACCTTCCAGTCTTGTGTCTCTTTTCCACACTCCTAACCTCCGATACAGCCATCTCTTTCCATCGATCCCAGGTCAGCTTGGCGCACATTACCGTAATGATACTTAAACACATATTTAAGTAAAGATTTTTTGCGTAAAAAGTTTTGCGTCTGAGTCTTACAAGATTCTTTACAAGATATTTATAGTGGGTTGTAATTTTTGATTTTGATATTTCATTTTTTGTGAAGCTTAGTTGAGTGTGAAAAGTAGGTTTACGATTTTGGTGGGGTAGGGCAGTCCTGTTGGTCATCAACGTGCGTGAAAACTGCAAAAAAGAAAACCGATAAGATAATACTGTGTTTGATACTGTACTGTAACTTGACGTATGTCAGCTATCACACCTATTCTAAAGGGATGAATGGTATAGGACGTAGCTTAGTATATAGTTGTACTTTGACAAAGTTAAAGATTAAAAATAGGAAAAGCAAAAGGGTAATGCCCAATTTCTTAGCCATTGGTAGTATAGTAGAATTTAGGCCATCGTCCTTTAAATATTCATCAAAAGATTGCAAGAGCACCACTGATAATACAAAACATTAAAGAAAGGATATGACGTTTATATTTGCTACTGTCACTTGACATGACAAAAAAAGAAGAAAAAATGACATTTACTTTGACTAGTGTCACATGCATACTCGAGTAGGTCACAGAGATCCATGAACGTTCTCTTCTCGTCTCCCATCATGCCACAGATTGGGATGGTGTCGTGAACACAAGCATCGGCTAATATACAGTATTGTTCGACTTTGTTCTGGAAATGTCAAATTATTTTTTATAAAGGTGTACCCTTATCTAACGCCCTGGCACCCGCAATATGCCCTTTTGCACCCCTAGCTTGGACCGGATTTAAGATATTTAATATTGGATCAGCGACTCTAGGTACTCGACAATATTGCACATTTGCATTCTCCCCTAGAAGCCTCTCCTCCTTCCATCCAGGGAAGCCTCTCCTCCCTGGACGCCTACATCTAGAGGGAAAAGGCTTCCTTAGGCTTTTTTGTCTAAGCATAAATTCGTGCCTGTGGTCTATGCGTGACATTGAAATGAATATGAATTTACCACAAAATGAAGGATAGAGATATGATGAGGATATGCAAGGCGATGCTGCTCGGGTGTCGGAGCGTTTAATGAGCGAGGACTTTAATAAGGGATACCATATTCTAGTTCATAAGGTCAAAATGCATTAATTATGACATAGTATAGGTATGAATAAACATTAGGGAAGTTGCTACTGCATAATTGGGTATCGTAATTGCAATCTAAAACCATAATATAAAGATTATTAGCCTGTAACATCCCACTGTTGGGCAAAGGCATCTTATCTCACTGAAGATATCAGTACAGTGAGGAAGATTAGGCACAATCACCACGGTTGTCGGATTGGTGATCACAAACCCGAGTCATGTTTTAAAAGTAGGAAACATCTTTTCGCTCGAACCGGGAATTGAACCCGGGACATAATATAAAGAAACATGTTCAAAATGTGCTTACCGATGGGGTGGAGACGTACATTGGTAAATGGGTGTCGACCATATTTATGTACCAACAATATAAAATTAGTATTACTGAAAAAAATTAAATAAAAATTAGTGATCCTTACTCTAAAAGTTACGAAATCAGCTCTTTATAAGATAATGATTGAACCACATTCACGTGGCATGGTCATTGGTCATTCATTCATTTCAAGTAGGTGACTGAATCTTCAGACCGCCTAAAGGCCTACAACTTAGTCTAACAATTGAAACAATCGGGACTATTTAACGTACCCTCCGAAGCACGGTAGCGCTCAGATTGAAATGCCATTATAGGCCACTCATCCAAGTAGGAGCCGATCTACACGTTACAGTAATAACCGAATTAGGTTACATTTCAAAATAAGGAAGAATTCAACAAAATTACCGACATTCCCTTGACTTATCATGTTATTTAAAATCATAAAAAACATCAATCACCAATATGTGAGTAAGTTATTAATATGTAAATAGTAATTGACTTACAATAAACATTGGCTGGGGCCGGCATGGTGACGTTACGTGTAAGTTTACACAATAACACCCGACATTCGTACTCGCCTGTTTGTGGTCGGGTGTTTGAACTAGACTAGAACAGGGGTGGACAACATTTGGAATTAAATGTGGTATAACCATTTGATATACTATACTAATACTATTTATATTGTTTTAATTTTGTTTGTATGTTCGGGTAATTTCGGAAATTTACCGTCTAACTTGAATAGTTATTTTATTTCTCGGAATTCCCACGGGAACGCCCACAACGCAGGTAAAACCGCGGGACGCTGCTAGCATGGAATAATAATATGTTTTTTTTGTAAAGATACATTTAGTTAAGTTATGTTTTGGTTGGTCTTTTAATTTTTGTTGCAATGGGATTTATAAACATAGATCCCTAATGTGATCCATATAATTAAGAAATCATGAGATTACGTTCAAGTTTGTCTATGATTGTCAAAAAACACAGAAGTTAGAGTTTCATTGTTTATTAAGTAAGATGGTAAATTAACAACCCACAAGTATAATGGCTTTGAACAACAAAAAACATGAAATCAAAGTGTCAATACTTAACTGTTTATGAACACATTTTGTTCCAATGTGTAAATATTATTGTTTTCCGAACTAAATGCGATTCCAAAGTAAGGTTACTGTGCATCATGTGAGCACCATTTTAATACATATTTTTTTTTGTCTTCAAAAACTGAAGATTCTCAATTTGACCCCTAAGTTCTCAATTTTTATTATAAATTCTTCAATTGACTGCATTTAGCATCAGAGTAATAAAAAAATGTCATCAATCAATGAATCTCATTTTGACATTGGCTCAACACTTTATAGAAAATCCAATAAAATCTTATCAAAGGATTTGTTATTAAAACTTCCTGCTTTCCAAAATAGTTCTTCTCCCCTGAATCTAGTTCAGTAGTAGTATTGAAGTTCAGGACAAAGGATTTGTTTATCACAATTTCCGGCTGACAGTTTATATTATTAGACAATAGATTATTGGCGAAACATACGCCATTAGTTTTGAACACCAAGCCGGGTGACTGTGCGAACAATGTTCTTTAAGAAAACATTTACAAGTAAGTTTCTAAAAATAACAATTGTTTTTTATTTGCTAATTTTTTCAATATAAAAATCTTTTGATTGCATTTTTCAATATTTTGTCCGAAATAAATAATATTTATTCAAATTCTCAGCTTTTATCAAAAGTCAGCTAAAAGCACCTATAAGGGCGCGTTCCATTGAAGCGGAGCGGATCTGTGTGAAGCCCAATCGACCAATAACAACGCATTGTAATTGTCAAAATATTTTCCTAATGCCCTGTGATTGGTCAATTGGCTCCACACAGCTTCACTCCGCTTCTAGGGACATGCAGCTTGAGAATATTAGTCCGAACGAAATCTATATCAGTCATGTATCTCCAATTCATTCCTTAAAACTGAGTGTAAACCGAGCTACTTTGCAAGCTACAATTAGTAGTTGAATGCAATAGAACGTTATGCAATGCATGTCAAAATATTGACTCACTGGCTTGTCAATTCTATAAATGGCCCTTATTTTCAGGTTTAATGATAATAAGTTTAGCGGCTGAAGTGTGGTCTCACGTTGAAATAGAAGCTGAAGATTATTTCTTCCCTCTAGAACCGGTAATTTGATTTATTAATAATAACCTATTGTATAATCTACTTTGATTTATCAATATTTATATATGTATGTATTTTATAATCTTCTATAAACAAATTTAGAGCATGCGCAGTCGTTTGCTCAATCTAGAGTTCTGAGATTTATCAAGTGGATATTTTTTCCTCAAATACAATTGGCGAAAAAAGGCGGATCATCAAAGAATGTTAAACTATTGCGTAAGGGTAGATATTTTGCCAATTTAATTTGTTACAATGAGTACATAAATTATTATTTTTTACCGACTTCAAACATGAGGAGTTTCTCAATTCAGTTGGTCAATTTTATGTTTTTAGGTGATCAATTTCTGCAAGATGGCGGATCAGTGTCAACACGATTTTGTCCCAATCTGCGGGCAGGACTCGCTCGGTATCACTCGCATGTTCAACGACAACTGTGACCTTTACGAATACAACTGCGACGAGAAGAAACGTAAGAACATCAATTTGATATAAGCTTTTAGCAATAAGTGTAATGAGAAAGTCATATAAACTTTTGGGAACAAAAGTAAATTTCTATATTTCTGCTCTAAAAAATTAAACCAATATGGCCGATTTTCCAACCAAAGACAATATATTCTGTAGAGGAAAAGTTTAAAGTTTGGTCTTTATTCTTACTTCATCGTATTATTTTAAGCCAAGCCAAGTTACTTAAGTTATCAACTCAAGTTGAAATCAAATACAATCAGCCTAATGTTTTTCACCCCTGGATAACACACGTTAAGTTAGATCACATTACAATTTTGTTAATTCAATATATTATAAAGGAACATATTACACAATATAGATCTGTAAACTGTAAAGCGTACAATATTTATTTATTTTATTTGTTACAGAATACCGTCACGTCAAAATGGACGTTTGTAAATATGAAGCGGCCGCTGCTGAACAACTGGGCGATTAATAGAAATAAGACTAACGTCTGTACTCAGAGACGTCAAATGCTTCCTTAGTAGAGATTTAATGACTGATATTGACATGTAATGTATGAAATATTACGTCAATTAGTTTAATGTACGTCTCTGAGCGCGGCAGTACATAATTGTTGCTTTTATAGAAAAAGTTAAATAAAAATACCCAATTTTCGTTTTATAGTAAAACAATTAATAACCCGTCGCCACCTTTTGGCTGTCAGGATGTTTGTTTTTCTTTAAAATCGGAATCCGACAAATAACAGTGTGCTTAGTGCGAGTTTTCCAATTATTTTACTTTAACTTCACGTTTGCGTTTAAATGGGTTCCCAACCAGTGGTCCGTGAACCACTGGTGGTCCGTGAACCACTGATGGTCCGCGGAAGACAAAATGTGACAAAACTTCGATCGCGTTCCGCGCTCGCTCAAATGTTTGATTGAATGAAGTCGAAAATACATTTTCTTTGAGGTCCAAGATAATAATAATTCATGCTCAAGTCGGACTCGCGCACGCTCCATGTGAAATACAAATAAATTAAACCGCTAATTAATGAAAAAAAATTGACTGGAGGTCCTTGATGACAACAATAATAATTAAAAAGTGGTCTCCGGTCTAAAAAAGGTTGGGAACCCATTCTAAACTCTGTACGTAGTGAGCATCGAATAACTGTGAGTGCGAGTTTCTTTGAGTATTCACATTTATTACGTTTTTTCACCGTAAACCGTGAGTATTTTTATTTCTAAGTTGGTAGCTCTGTGGCGTCCAAACAATAAACCGGCAAAATTGAATATACCATATCGACTGTGTTTTCATAAGGTATAAAGTACATATAACATTTATGCGGGTTATTTTATTAGACATCAACCATGGAATAAGTATGTACTAGTTGTATGTAGTACATACTAATTCCATGGTCGATGTCTAAAAAAATAACCTTCTAGTTGTACGTAGTACATACTAATTCCATGACATCGACATCGCGCACTTGACTGACATTGTTAGTTGTTTGTAGGTTGCCATAGCTCCTTACATAAGACATTTTTAACCGACTTTAAAGAAGGAGGAGGTTTCTCAATTCAACCGTATATATGATTTTTTGGTAAAGCGATATCTTTTTAAAAATTCGTTTTCCGTCAATTCCGTCAGAGGATCACTAGAAACTCGAACAGTAGAACGAACACTGGACATTATAACAAAGATCATCTTGAGCTCTTGCGGTCGTAAACATCTTCCAGGCGAAAAAATAATATGCTGACCATGACATCGTTTGTTTATAACACTACTAGAAGCACCCGAGGTTTATTTACCCGCGTTGTGCCCGTTTCTGTGGAAATTTCGGGAATCATTACACATATAAACCTTCCTCTTAAATCACTCTATCTATTTAAAAAAACCGCGTCAAAATCCGTTGCGTTGTTTTAAAGATCTAAGCAAACATAGGGACAGACAGACAGACAGACAGACAGCGGAAAGCGACTTTGATTTATACTACGTATTGATAAATCACTATAGTTACAAACAAACAATTACATTTTACGTCCGTTCGCCCGTCTCTCACCAATAAATTCAAAGTGAGAACTTTACTTTACGCACAGTGAGCGTAACTGTCAACTTGCAACTCACACTCGCGAAATGTACATTTACGCGCTTACTAAGTCGATGGCAGATTTTAGTTCGCATTGTGACCACTAGGGGCGCTTTTTAGCTACATATATTTCTGAGTTAGGCAGTGGTCCCACAGCCGGCGAGAAAACGAGTAACTCTCGGCGATTTTCTTTCTCAAGAAACGCACAATAAATGCATATTCCGTATAAACGAAAGAGGTGCAAATATTAAAAGTTTCTCGCTGACTGTTCACACTGCCGGCTTCGACTCGTTTTGCTACTTAGTTTTGTTGCTGAGCGAGGAGCTTCAAAAATAAACTCGCTCAGCGATACTTGTTCAACGATGCTAGCTCGAATTATCATTTCTTTACAGTGCGACAATGAAAGTAGATAGAAGTAGGTTTGCACAGGATTGAGCAACTGCAGGCGAGTTGCGCGAGTAATCGCTCGTCGCACTTGCACACTCGCTTATAGCCCAGCTACAATACTATCGAAACTACACACTGACTTCCTGTTGATCGCCAACTCGTTTATACATAGTTTCTAGTTCTACTCGTTTCTCGTTCATCGTCGGCGTCGGCCTTAATGTTGACGCTGTGAACGCGTAAAAATAACCATGGCAACTTAAAAACAACAGACTCACAGAGTTATTTCGCTTACGCGACTGTAAAGTTATTTGGAAAACTCCCACTAAGCACACAGTTTCGTATAAAATGTTCTGATAATGTAATGGGACGAATATATGAAATGTTCTGTTAATATAAAGAGACGAATAAAACACTACAGGACGGAATGTAAGCTTTAAATACAGCTCGAAAAACCTTTTTAATTGCTGGCCTATATTACCTTAGGGAAAAATGACAATGACACCGTAGACTTAGAAGTTTATCACTTAAATCCGCCAATCCGTGCTTTTGAGACCTAGTAAAGGTCAATAGTTCTAAAAACCCGTTTACAGTAAGAACAAATATCCGTTCAAACAGAAGCGCCCGCATAAATCACTTGCGCTTGCTTTCTTACGCAAATATAGCACTTCTGACTTGAGATGTCACATGTGACGTGTTCTGGGAAGTGTGAATGGACTATGTACTATGGCCTATTGTACCGTGCTTACTTTGAACGTACCGTATGTTGTATGTTCTTTGGGTTCAAGACCAATGTATGAATATACTAGCTATGTATATACTAGCAGCACCCCGCGGTTTTACCCATGGTGTGCCCGTTCCCGTGGAATCAGCCTATAACCTTCCCATTGAATGTGACTGTCCATTACAAAAAGAATTATTGAAATCGGATTGGTAGTTTCTGAGATAAGCCCTTACAGACAAACATAGTTAGAAACTTTACCTTTTTATTATATTAGTACCGATAACCCTGTATGAAGTTGATACTCAGTTAAATATACGAGTATATCAATCAGTCACATGGTATCACGAAATAAATATCTAAAATCTAGAATTTTATATAATCTCCGTAGCTGCTGACCGCGTAGTTCAAATAAATAAATATATTTAAATGTAAGTAAATGTCAAATCTTGGCAGCTAAACGACTTTTATTTACATCCAAACAATGTCAAAATTTGATCTACTATCTGAGATTGGAGGTACAGATAGATTAATGGGACTGGACGTTATATAATAGAGACAACCATAGAATTTTGGTAAGATAAATGTAGATAATGCGAGAATAAATGATGAATGTATGGTTGGTACAAATACATATGTATGTACAAACAAGAATGCGAATACGACGTGGATGAAACGGCCGTAACTAGTCTAGTACATAATACATTCAAAATCGCTAAACGGAATTTCTTTCAAAATCATTTCTACCTATCCCTAGTACATAATACATTCAAAATCGCTACACGGAATTTCTTTCAAATCTACTACTACATATGAGTGTTTTCAGTAACTCGTAGCAAATTCCAATTGCAATATTAAGCGCGATATTAATATGATACAGAGCATACAAATAAACAGATAGCAGAACCTGTGATTAACTGAATCGCTGGAACTAATCGGCTATCTTCGTATTAGTTCTGAAGTTATCATTTAAATAGCGAGTATTTGTTGCTATTGAATGCCTTGTGCTATTGTTATTGACTGAAAGTGCACAGTGATAAGATTGCACTGTATTAACGATCGCTATAATGATAATAGTGGGTGTTTATGTCAGGTTAATGTTTATAGTTTTGTTATGTTAACTTTGGTTTTGTATTTGGGTTTCGTATTTTCATATTTATCAGCATTTTAGGTTGTGCGTTATCAGGCAATCAGTACTTTTATAGTGGCATTTCTATCTTATTGCTGTCGTGCTTCAGAGGGCACGTTTAATTGTCGGTCCCGGTTGTTTCAAACGTTAGACCATGTGGAAGGTTTTTAGGCCGTCTGAAAACGCCGACACCAGGGTTGGCCGGTAACCTACTCGAACTTACGTTTATCCATCTCAATGTGCTAAGGATTTGTTGGTAATGAGCAAGTTAGCAATACCACTTGTCATCTGGCTTACATCTTCAACTCGCCCAAAGTCCACGACGATAAATTATACCAACTCCCGCCTTTAGAGATGTTCATTAAATCTCTCTTAATTATTTGACATTATTTTTCATACATTACATCTTAAATCTTTTTCTTTCAATCTATAATTAAAGCATTTGTTGTCTCAGTACTGTACGGTTACGTTATTAGAACTAAAATATTCAGTAATTAAAGACACATTTTCCTTTGGCTATTACTCCAAGCGTTTGAAGTTATTTCTAAAGCTTTTTCCGTTTTCGTTCAACACACCCAAATAACCAGAAGCGATGATTCTTCAAACAAAACATTGATACAATTTCTTGGTCCATACGTTTATTTGAACGGAGGCGCGCGCTCCACCAATTTAACATATAGGTGATAATGTAGCTTTAGGAAAACGCCGAATTTCAAACTCAAACCCGACTTTGGTGACAGTATTAGCTGCACAGTAACTCCAATTGATACTGTGGTAAATACTGAACAAATATCTTCATGTCTCTCTCTATTTGGATAAGTGAGAAAGAGACGGATTAATTTGAAGTAGCAAGTTGAAGTAGTGGTACAGTTTTGTAAATATTTACTGTCAAAATGGAAAGGTTATGACAAAAATTCAGAAGATAGTTCAAAGTCGCATCGGAAGTGCAGGCAAAGCATTGTTATTTGATATTTAATCATATTTCATATTTCTTTGTCCCTATATTTTTTATTTTTTCCTTGCTTCATTGCATTATTAGTCAAAGAGTCACAACTGTGATAAATAAATAAAAGTCCACAGCTAAGAATACAATATTGCTTGAGACGCCCACTTGTGGACTTCTAAATAACGTATAGGTATATCTGAAAGACCTCGGAGGAATGGCCCAAGAAACGGATATAGGCGGTTTTGGTAACTAGCACAATTTTCTGACGTTTCGATTATATATATAGAATCATACCATTTTCGGGAATAAATGCAATGTAGCATTGTAGGTGCCATCATGATCATGATACAGGAGCCACACTGACTAGCGAATTATTTGGAAGAAAAACGTTAGACATCAGCTCTTACTACCGCACTTATAGATTTTCATTAAAGCGATATTTAGCTAATTGACGTAATTTTTCATACATTGCATGGAAAAATCACTCATTAAATTTGCACTAATGAAGTTTTTGACGTCTACGGTACGGGCACTATAATTTTGTGTTCTTTTTTCAAAAATACGTCGGTAGCCGCTCTCGCCATCACCTGTTTAAACTATGTCATCCAAAGTTTTACAAAAATAATAACAAAACAACATTTTAATAACTTCTTCTTCATCCCGTATCTTAACCCTTGCCCGCTCGCTCCTTGCACCAGCGCCATCTCGTTAACTCTTTAGGTTAACAAGGATCGTCCAGCACTTAGCCAGCACCCGCTAACTCGGTGGACAAAGCTAGGAGTTGTTTGTCTTGTCTAGTTGTGGGTTAAGTAGCCTAATTGATCATAGAATGTGAGCAGCACCTGCGTTTGTTGGGTACAAGGTTTTGGGTGCAGTACTGTTATGGGGCACGTGTGTATGTACCTACAGGTAAACGTATCGTAGGTATACGGTATGATGATGGATGGATGTTTGAAATATACACCGATTTTATGTTACCTTACACTAGCCGTACTCAGATACGTTCGTTACATCGAAACATAATAAAGTGACGTAGTTTTTCATAAATTACATGTCAAAATCACTCATTAAATCTCTACTGAGGAAGCATTTGACGTCTCTGAGTACGGGCGTCATGTTCTTATTTTTTAAGGTAACTGACCACAATAGAGACTGGCAACATCAATCATATTGTAGCCTGGGACTCCTACAACACATATCAGAAGTCAGAATGCGGTTTGCATATTTTGCGAAAACCCCATAGGAGCTTACACTATATTCTTAAATTATTATATTAGCCTTGGGTGTCCCATTGTTGGGCAAAGGCCTCCCTCCATCGTTTCCACTTCTCTCTATTCAGAGCTTCACGACGCCAACCAGGCAAAAATCCGTCGAGTTCATCTCGCCATCTCCTTTTTGGTCTGCATTATTATACATTATTCTGCATTAATTTGAAATCATACAAGTTTAATAATTAAAAGATTCAATAAATACGATACAATCTCAAATGATTGCATACTAAAATTACAAATCAAACGCATTGTACATTAATTTTTAAATCTGAGTAATTAAAATATGGTTGATATAAATGAGTGCATTAGATTAGTAAGTTACGATGCCTCGAAGTACTTTGCTAATAAAATAAATGAAGAGTACCCTTTAGGCCGTTTGCGACCTCCGTGAAGCTTGCCCAGTGCGATGTGATGTAACTGAGAAATTTTAGTTTTTGAGATATCGATAACATAATATTATCGATAACCGTACGACATTTCAAGTCTTTGCAAATTTTAAAAGTCACGTGTCAGCTTTTGGAAACTTGAAAGAGTAGATAATTATAATAATATAACTTCATTAAAATTGTAAGAAACAACCGAGAACAATAACAAATTTACACCACAATATTAATACGTTTATAAGTACTTCATTGTCTTACTTTAATTTAAAATTTCTCATGTAACGTGACATTTACGTACTTAAATATACTTAACATATTCTACCACCCTGTAACCTTTAAACCCAGTTACAATTTAAATATGCTTACGCCAATCGCCTCAAAAATCATATATATCGGGTTACGTCATATTGAGACAGGGTCCGGCGCTAGAGTTCGGCGGGTCCGATCTAGAGGCAATTGATTAGTCGGCGTCCTTTGTGCGCCTGCGCCCGGCCGAACGCTCACAACAATTTGCTTGCGGCCCGACCGCCCTAATTTTAATGGCCTTATAAAATTTATATTAAATGTATTTATCATATGGTAGGATAGTGTGGATGTTACTTTTACTTTTGATATGATTTTTTTGTTTGCCATGGGATCTATATCAGTAGAAATACTCATAAACATAGATCCCACTGCACTGTCGGAGTCCTTTTCTTTACTAAGTGTATTGTTACAGCAGACAGGATTATGCTTTAATAAGATGTCAGAAGTATTTATAAATAGCTACTTAACTGGAGAAAAAATGTGGTTGACTGTTTGTGTTTAATTCTCAAGAAGAACTTTATCAAAAGAACACTTCAGCCTTCACACGCATAGTGCGGGTATGGGCCCGCAACGCGCTTGTGTGACACCCAGTCACCCATTCACACAAATACAAGGAATACAACACGCGACCCGCAACCGGCACGCACCCGCTCTAACCCGCGTTGTGCCTGTTCCCGTGGGAATTTTGGGATGAAAAATAGCCTATGACCTTCCCGTTGAACGTAGCTATCAATTGCAAAAAGAATTATTCAAATCGGACAGGTAATTCCCGAGATTAGTATATGTGTCTTGCGCTTAGCAACCGACTACCCTATAATATAACCGACTTTATTTAAACCACGTCCACATATTTCCATCATAAGTTAAAACAAAACGAGTGTTGTTTTATTTGTATGTTCACATGTAGAGCGGGCATTAAGCGCCCGTTCGTTGTTTACAAGCAACCTCGGTTAGGACAGACCTTTAGTGATGACTGTGTGAAAACATTGTGGTTCTACGAGATATGGTATAATAGCTGTTTCATATGGTTTTACATCCTTCCTACTAATATTATAAATGTGAAACTTGGTGAGGATGGATGTATGTTTGTTGCTCTTTCACGCAAAAAATACTGAACGGATTAGGATGAAACTTTTCAGCAATATGGGTTATACATAAGAATAACACATGGGATACATTTTATCCCGAAATTCCCGCGGGGACGGGTACAACCTGGGTGACACCGCGGGGCGTGGCTATTGTTTTTATAAAGTTATCAATGAGAGCATTCCACCTTTATGCAATTATAATTTTATAAATAAAAATATCAAATATATGTCGGAATGGCGTCCGCCATTATATTGAAAACACCAAATCAGTCAAAGTCAACTATCTTTATTCAGGTTTGAATTTACCACCCATTCGGAAGAGCATCAGCAGAGAAGAATGGGCAAGAAACTCTGCTGTCAGCTTAATCTTTTATACACGGGTTTATTTCATAACAATCATAACGTGTGCACCGGGCAACCGACGTCGAACGAGTGAGACGTGTTTCTGTTCACATCGCCTTATATAGGATCGAAGTGGTGGGGTTAATCGTTGCACGTGTTGTTTTCATCCGATGAGGTTAGGCGCCGTCAAAACGTCCATCTCCGACACGGCCATCCTGCTAGCACACGTCCTCGTGTGTTAATCTGCAACCAAAAATCACGAGAGAACAATTCCGCTCGGCCATACCTCTTATTCATGGCCAATCTTGGGGATCTAGCCTTCATTGGCTCTCAATTTATTAATTAAAGGACCTTACTCATGATTACTAACAACTCAAATTCAGATTAATAATATGATCAAATAGCGTAAGAAATCACAAAGTAAATTATGATAACGTCTCATCTACCAAAACCCTGAGGCCAGTAACAGTGACAGACTCTGGTTCATTATTCACACACAATTAACAATTTAATCACAATTGATTTACTACTGAGTCTTTGTTCGTGGTCACAACACAAGATTTAGCAAACGCATTTGCCCTTTATGCACTTCCATTTCGGAATGCCGAGTCGTCCCATGACTCTACGGTCTTCGCTACCAGGCAAGACCCGACCACACTACCCAGGGCTACCGCCTACTGCCTACCCACGGACTACTACAAGTAGTAGACACCGATTTCTAACGGGCTACAGCTACGGCACCCTGGTGCGGTCTCAGACTGACCCACCGACATAAAAACCCAGTAACAATCAACAGCTTAATCAACCTCACTGTCTCCACCTTCGTCTGAGTCAGCTGTTACCCGCCCCACAGGCATCTTCCTAACGCGATCATGTGCATACTTGTAAGTACGTTTAGAGTTCAAAGCTTTCTACTTTATCAAGTGGTACGAAGATTCACTACAAAACTCAATGTTAACTGACTCAAATATCACAAAATAGCTCACCGGATATTTCCCAACAAACCAATCATTACCGCAATACATCACCGATTTAACATCCAATGTGAATTTGTCGTGATAGATTCTTGAATAATTTGGAATACCGCAATCCCTCATATTCCTCAGGTAACAGGATTGAGAAGAGAACCACGTTCTTCCCTGGACGAGGTTCATCAATGCTCACAATAATTACCAGCATTGAACCAACATGAAAGTAAGAAAACATATTAGAACATATCACATTACATCACAAGATTACACTTGACTCATAATTACCTTCTTAACTCCACAATAGAATAGAGTACTAACTAACTATACTCACAGAACATTCCAAGTTTTATTACCAAATCATTGACCAATTCAAACATTCTCTACTGGTGGCTCAGTGGGCAAAATAGCGATCTTTATCATTCTCTGCTGGACGCTCGGTGGGCAATAGCGATCTTGATCATTCTCTGCTGGACGCTCGGTGGGCAATAGCGATCTTGATCATTCTCTGCTGGACGCTCGGTGGGCAATAGCGATCTTGATCCCACTTCTGATGTCGGAATGGCGTCCGCCATTATATTGAAAACACCACTTAAGTCAAAGTCAACTTTCTTTATTCAGGTTTGAATTTACCACCCATTCGGAAAAGCATCAGCAGAGAAGAATGGGCAAGAAACTCTGCTGTCAGCTTAATCTTTTATACACGGGTTTATTTCATAACAATCATAACGTGTGCACCGGGCAACCGACGTCGAACGAGTGAGACGTGTTTCTGTTCACATCGCCTTATATAGGATCGAAGTGGTGGGGTTAATCGTTGCACGTGTTGTTTTCATCCGATGAGGTTAGGCGCCGTCAAAACGTCCATCTCCGACATATACATAAGTAAGAAAGTAAGTATTACCATATAATGTTCCACTGCTGGGCAAAGGCCTCTCATCTCACTGAATATATCAGCACAGTGAGGAAGAAAGAATATGACACAGAAAAAAAAAATTGAAGTATCTCGCCAAACTGTTGCATAATTTGTTGGCAAGTAACGGACTAATCTAATTATCAATTTCTAAACGAATATAATCTTAGAACGTTCTTGCTATATCTTCAATCGGTTGTAGTGTAGGTTGGGGCTAAACGCACCTTTACATGTTACTGCGTGATATGAACGTAAAAATGACATACATATTAATTAAATAAGGCAACCTGCAGCTGAATGTACTTGGATGGATGGCTGATAGTGGCATTTCTATCTGAGCGCTACCGTGCTTCGGAGGGCACGTTAAATTGTCGGTCCCGGTTGTTTCAATCGTTGGACCATGTCAGAGGCCTTAAGGCGGTCTAAAAACTTCTACGCCAGGATTGGTCACGAACCTACTCGAACTTTCTTAATGAAGTATATCTATATTTTTTTATATATTATTAGGATTGTAATGTTTATTGAACAGGCCTCAAAGTGATATTTTATTATTATCTGAACACTAACAAATGGATTAATACATATGAAAATATAGTTGTAGTCTGTAACTTACAATAGCACGCACTAAAGTAATGATTTTGGAAAAGTTCCAAGATATTAATTCAAAGACGATAAAGCGCAGATTTTGTTCAAAAGTTACCATTTTCCAAGCTTATACAATATTTAACTTACCATTTAACAAACATGATTATATTTATCTAGACTCAAAACTGAAACTAGGTAAGTACAATAAGCCAAGTTGACAATGGACCACTTTTTTACATGCTCGTAGCTAGCTAGCTCCAAAATCGTTGCTAATTGTACCTTATGAATGCTTCTTACAAAAAGCAGGTAAAAGCCCTAAAAGTTAAATTTTATTAGGTTTCATTGAACTAGTGTTTTCACCGCAGTGCCCTAAATACCTACGTACTGCATTGCGACAGAAAAGTTCAATGGCCATTTTGAACATTTATTCGTCATTTGCAAGGAAAACTGTAGTACGAAATTATGGATTGAAAAGTTGAAGGATAAATACTAAAGTTTTGTAACTTGTTTAATAAACATTTCATTTTATTTCGGGAAAGTTTGTGAAATATTAGAGGTTTTAGTTGAAGCAAAACGTACTTGTTCAAAGTAAAACCAGAGAAAAAGGAAGTTGTCTTGACTGTCGATCCCTGCTAGTATTCGTTAAAAAAGCATTCCTCAGCCCCCAGTACTGTAGACTGTTTAGAAGCATTATCTAAATCCGCTACAACGTCATGTTTCACTTGATAAAACCTACACGTTCCGCCCACAATCAAGCCCACAAACAAAATCCTAAAAACTTCGCGGTAGACCAATAACTATGAGGTCTGATTTTGTCTTCATATATGTAGCCTGTCTAGTATGTATCCAGTCAGTCAGCCAGTCCATAAAAATATTGACCAAATTAATCCTTTGTCAGGCTACAACAATTCAAAATTCTCTTTGTCATGTTAATTTCATATTTTTTGTAACGACAGTTAAATTTCAAACTATCATGACTGATTTTTCAATCAACGACAAATTCTTCGATCAAGGAAAAGGCCAGTGATGGAGTAAGAATGGAATGACATCACTTTTTCCGTTTTAGAAAGAATCATCTTCGGCTGGATCGACTACATTAGTCTACATTTTAAATCTCATAAGAAGAAAAAAGTACATATTAAAGAAGCGATAAAACGACAAGTTTCCTGAAAGAAGTATTAAAACGACAAGGTTCTATGTATTTTCAAGATATATCTGGGACTGTACATTGATATAAACTACATTAATGGAAGGATCCATTGAAACTAGCGACGCTGCCCGGACCTACCTCACGGGCGGCAATCGATGGTGTGAATACACGCGCTATTACGCGCATGCGTGTTGCAGCTTTTTAGAAGGTACTGGCGGGTACAGAAATGATTTGGAATGTGGGAGAAATGGGCTTTAGAGTATTTATATTTTTTTGTCAGTTACTCCGTCTATCTGTTTGTTAATTGGAGGCTAAGTTTAAAAATACTTAACTGATTCTGACGATACTTTTAATGGCTGTTAAGAGGAGAAACTTGAGCTGTTTTAGTACTACTAAATTATTTATTTATGAAACGAAAAAGGAACAAAATTGCTAAACATAGATCTATACCTGTACACGCTTATATTTTACTAACACATTAATAACTTTAATTCATAATACGATTTACTACAATAAAAAATCTCATCAGTTTAATCAAATAAAAATAACACCAATCTTACCACCAGTTCCACCCGACTTTATCCGCAAAGCGTTGTGTTCGCGACTTCACTGCGGCCGGCGTCAGTTCAGCGTTGCGGCAGTGTCGGTCGCGTGAAAGCTTTCAAAAGCTCAGCCATCGCTTAAAATACAACAATTCACCTAAATATACACTTCATATCGAATCCGTGTTAGTGAAGAGGAAGATACAATGTAAGGACTTGGTTAATCAGATAATGTATGTTTTTGTTTGTTTGTTTGTACTGTTTGACGCAGTATTGCTGCACTGAAATTAATTGTTTTCTTTTGTTGCTTTTTAAAGGTCAATTATTTCGTTGTAATTGATATTGTTTTAAGTCTATATATAGAAGTATCATTAGTCGTATCGTTTGCAGTAAGACATGTAAGTACATATGTAATTATAATAAATCCACCCAACAATTTAGTGATGGAGTTACAGAGCTAAGTTCATCCTTACAAAAAAATCATTCGTGATTTATTTTCCCCCTTCAAAACACAAAAGATCCCGTATGGTCGAGAGCCTACATGAGACTAATTTGAACACCAAAACATGATATACCCTTCTCCATATCCTAAGTATTTATTCTAATTTACATACTGTACTGATATCTTCAGTGAAACGAGAGGCCTTTGCCCAGCAGTGAGACAGGCTACATAATAATTTTATAAAACACATTTCATCGTATCAAAAACATACTCGGAAATAATCACATTTTGATCAAGTTTGAAAGAATTTCATACAAAGCTTTACTTTGAAACCGGGTTGTTTAAATTAATTTTCAAATTATGGAACGTCTTCCGAGAAAGTTTTCTTTAGCTTATAAATCGTTTTATTTCTAAAGGATCTTACCTTTGATTATTAAACCTGCTGTAAACGCTTTTAAGGAACTCATTTCATCTTATTTGATTAAAACCTTGAGTTTAGAAATCTTAGGAATAATGTAATGTAATGTATCATTGTGTAATTCTAATTATTATGCACAAAAACTCTTAAAACAATTTGGTATCTAAATATGTTTAAGAAACAAAAGCTGTTCGTTCAAAATAGTGTTTTATTTGGCACTAAATAGAACGCAATTTAAAAGAAAAGTAATTTGTTTTTTAAGGCTAAGAAACGAACAGCTAATATATTCCCGTAACATGGTTAAAGTTTTTGCATTTTAATCTTGAATGTATTTTTTCGGGGAGGGACATAATATACTTCTTATCCCGTTCTTGGGAGGCATCGTGCAAGTGAAACCACGGGGAGCGGCTAGTCTTACATAAAATCACTACATAGTATAAAATAAAGTCGTCTCTTTTTCGTGTCTGTCTGTTTGTCTGTCTGTATGCTTAAATCTTTAAAATTACGCAACGGATTTGGATGCGGTTTTTTGTAATAGGTAGAGTGATTCAAGAGGAAGGTTTTTATGTAAAAAAAATCCCGAAATTCCCACAGGAACGGGCACAACGCGGGTAAAACCGCGGGGCACTGCTAGTGTTATATAAAATGTATTTTGACCTCGTTTCTTACATCTTCAGACGTATAGTTGACGCATTTTGGCACAATGCCATATTTGAATCGATTGATACAGCAATATTCAGCTGTTTGGTCGGACTTTAGTAATTGGGCTAGACTTATGGGGGTGCCGGGGCAGATGAGCGACGCCGACTAGAAATGATTTTATTAGGAAAACACACTAATAATTACCGTTTTGTTTTTGGGTTCCGTAGTCAACTGTCTAAAACAGAACCTTTATAGTTTTAGTTATGTTCGTAAGTCTGTCTGTACGTCATAGTACGTTCGTGCTTCGGTCCCGGTTACTTTCTACGGATCGTTACATGAGCCATGTCAGAGGCCTTTGGCGGCTCAATAACTCTGACACCAGGATTGGTCAGGTTGACCATCCACTCGATGAAGAAGAAGAAGTCATTTATCTCCTTTTACTTAGCTAGTTGCTTTAGCTGTCCGTAGTGAGGAAGGTATATAAAGAAGTTGTATTCATTTTTATTCCAATAATGCCTTAGGTTTCTCAAATCGACCGTGTATTTGCTTTTTTACATTGTTCGCGGTTACACTTCGCTTTTATTTTACATTTTTATCTGTCGTTTCGGCCCGTTTACAGGAACCGTGGTCACAGAAGACTCCTTAAGCCTCCTAAATGAGTATTGTCCGCTTAAACTTAAGAAACCTGTATATATATTACTAGCTGCTCCGGCAAACATAAAAATGGGGAAATATCCCGGGAAAGTATCGCAATAAAAAGGGATGGACTACCTTCAACATTCAGGGGGATGAAAAATAGATGTTGTCCAATTCTCAGACCTACGATATGCACACAAAACATGAGAATCGGTCAAGCCGTTTCGGAGGAGATAATTTTTACACGATATTTTTTTATATTATTAGATGTAGTTTACAATATGATATAATTCCTATGAGTATCGCAAACATATGACGCGTAGTTAATTAGCACCATTGCATCATTAAATACCATTTAAATGCAAATGATGTATTCTCACGACAGGCTGAAAGGTGAAGGTTTCTAGTAATACCTATTTATTGATTATTTAACTAGTTTAGTTCATAGTTGTTTATACCTGTATTTAATAGTGATAGGAAGAAGTCTTCGGTTTCGGTCACCTTTACCGAAATTTCGACCAATATTTAGTTTACTTGAGGAGTAAGAAGTGCTTTAAGGAACACTAAGTTATATTTGTTTTTTATGATGTTTAACTTATACACTAATAATAAGTCCCAACAAGACACAATTTAGTCGACAACTAATGCTCGTGTTTTTCATTAAGCTTTTGTATTTTATTCAATTTCGAATGAAATTCCTTCGGGTCGGTTTCAGTCCATAACCGGAGATTTTTTAAATCCGTTTATTCGGTTTCGGCTTCAAATTCGACCTTAAATCGACCTGAAGCCCAACACTACTATATATTGATTATCTAGTTTCGTTTTTACTGAACAACTATCTGGTCAACTTATTTTATTGAAATAGAAATGTTGCTTTAAAAATACTCAAGAGTTAAACTATTCTGATAAATATTTACTTTTCGTTGGGGCGTTGTTACCTCGTTGTATTATGTATCAACGTTACACTTTTTTGTAAGTACAAAATAGCTTTTCTGTAGCGTACTGTGTCGTAATGCCGGCGAAGATGGTGACGCGAAAGCAATTTTTTTCAAAGCTCACACTTACTTGTATTATAGTGTTTAGTTAATAATCAAAGATACTTTAAAAAAACGTTATACTTATTCGTCGTAAATTATACTGTAGTACTCCTATTTGTGCTGTTTTTATCGCCACTTTATCACGCACTAGCCGCGCCCCGAAGGTTCGCTTTGTACTTGCTTCCGTGGAAATTATGGAATTGAAATAACCTAACCTTCCTCTGAGTAGCTTCCTATAGCTGTCAAATACAACAATAACATTCGAACCAGACTGGTACGAACATTTCCGAGGTTAGCAAGATGAAACAAGCAATCTAACTCTTCGGCTTTTTGACATTTGTATCTATAGATAAAAGAGAGAGAGATAGAGGGAGAGAGAGAGAGTGATTGTGCCATAGTAGATATCAATTGTATGGACCAATTTTGATTTCAATGGTTTTTTACTCCACTACGACAAAATTCGTATAACCATTAATCTTTCCCCCAGGGCTGAAGAAGGAACTCCCGGAGGTCTGGCGCCAGAGCCTCAAACAGGGCCTGATGGAGAGGTCATCGGAGGCCCGCGCACCCCGCAGCAGATCGCGGCTCAGAGGCGACTGCAGCAGACGCAAGCTCAAGTCGATGAGGTCAGGGAAATTACTTCTTCTCAGTCGCCAAGTTTCAACGCTTATTTCGGAGAACCACTCATTCATACAAAAATGCTAAGTCGCGGGAACCCGCGCGGGCGTCCGTCGCACGGAGGCGGGCTCCGTTACGCGGTTGTAGGGCACATCCAGACGTAGCACTTTTGTATGAAACTGCGTGGGTGCCCGCTTAACGCAGTTCCAGACCTTATCCTTGTTGCTTAACGGGCGTATTTTAATATATCAATTAATGAGCTGTATTTTTTTCTAAATTTTAGGTGGTGGATATTATGAAAACCAATGTTGAGAAAGTGCTGATTCGTGATGAGAAGTTGTCGGAATTGGATGATAGAGCAGGTAAGCGCCGCCGAGCTAACTATATGACTTGACATCAAAATATCAAGAGATTAGATACAAGGCTCTATAAAGTAAAGTCTTGAATATCCTACAGCTGGGCAAAGGCCTCCCATCTCACCAAAAATATCAGTGAGAAGGATTAACCCCTCATATGCCGGATCGCGGATCCAAGCCAGACACAATTGATTTTCTATTGTGTTTCTAATGCCGGCAAACAAAAGGTTAAGCGTAATCGACACGCTTGCCTAATGCGGGTTGGTGATCTCAAAAACAAGCCATGATTGAAAATTAGGAAACATGTTTTTACTTGACCTGGGAATTGAACCCGGGACCTCAGTCTTTGCAGGAGAGTGCATATGCCATTTGACCAAAATCACTGAATTTAATCGTATCTATATACCTAAGTAGTAACCAATTGTAAGCTATCTAACGACAGATAAAAGACGTGTGCGATGCTCGCTTGTTTTTTTACTCGGTTTGTTACCTCGTTCGAAGCCAACGAGTCTTAAAACAGAAGAAGTGGTTCTTGACATTCATTATTTAGTCTTCATCTTAATTTTATCACATGGACTCTTTTCAACGATTTTCATTTCAATATTTTTCAGATGCTTTGCAGCAGGGAGCGTCACAATTTGAGCAGCAAGCGAAGAGTTTGAAAAACAAGTTTTGGTTACAGAATTTAAAGGTATGAAGATTATTTAATATTTAAACATTGCAATGTTTTTTTTAAAGGGTTATTGTACAATTTGCTTCAATTGAACTGGCACACAAAAGTGCGAATAGGCGGTTAATGTAGTTAAAAAAATGTTTTTCGCACGAAAAAATCTTTTTATCAGAGCAAGTATGAATTAACTCTAGATAGTAATGCTTCCTATAGTCTTAATATTATTATTTTACTTCCAGATGATGATAATAATGGGTGTGATCGGAATCGTGATAATAGGACTATTGTTCGGTAAGTAACACTTTGTAATGTTTGGACGAATTCGATGTTGTCAGTGATTGAGCTTAGAGTTGACTCCAAGCATAGTTGACATCGCTTGAGAGGTGAACCTTTCAAGTGTGGTTTGAACTGGATTTTAGTTGGTTTTTGGTATTTAAATAAAATATGAATAACATTAAATGATAATATAAGGCACGGGCTTTGGAGCTTGTTTGTCACCCATGTATGGGGTCGCAGCTACACTGTGAAGGTGTTAAAGATTGTCCTAAAGCTGTAATAAGTATATGCATAATTGAAAGACTTATTGAAAGAGTCTAATTGAAAGAATTCTAATTTATAGGTTGACGTTTTGCTGCAACTAAATATTCCCAAATAACCCCTCCGCCGTGGAAACTGCTTTTAAAGCCGAATTTAAAATTGTATGAATCTGTGGTCACTGCTTTAAAAGCATTAAATGACAACGTCATTACAACGTCACTTGTTTTACCGTATAAAACATAAATAACTGTATCTATTCTACTCTAACTTGCACAAAGTGTAGCGGAAAGAACAAGGACAACATACAATCACACATCAAGTCTTTAAAACAAGCCAGTGACCGTGTCTAGAGGTTTCAAATTTCGTTCCGTAGTGTGAATTAGTGTGCCTGTTGTGTTCATTCGTTTTTTATAAAGCTTCTGTGATAAAAAAAATGTATGGCATGGTGTGTATTTTTTTTTAGATTATTGTGAGTTAATGTTTATTTAAGGATAATAAATATATATTTTTTTATAAAATTGTATTTTTATTTGTATTTTAGCTAATGTTGTACAAAAAGCGGAAAAAAAAAGTTTATCCCGAATTCCAATTAGTTTTCTTAATGCATTACATTGCTAGACTTAATAAATCTATTTAATTATGTAAGCTTGTTTCGTAACGATTCTAACGACATACGTTATATATATAGCTTCCATACAAAACTTTAGAGATATTGTCATTTTATTCTCACGCTCAACGACTTTCTACTACTTGCTAGAAGTAGCTCCACAGATGCGCGTATTCGCGCAAAATGGCTGCCACGGTTGAGGGGATAAAACAATTCAGTCACGACTTAGTAATTGTCTTAATTCGATAATTTTGAAAAAAATCTCGGACCTATCTGAAGAAGCAGCAGTGATGCTGTGAAGTTACAAAAGTAAAAAAAAATCAACTAAAATACAGTTTAAGTTACCAATCAACTTTCGCTAACAACCAAAAACCTAATTGGCAATAGATGTATCTTCCAATGAATGTCTGTTAAAAATAGAATACTGATACGTCATCATTTAGTGACGCTCTCTGATTGGCTGGTGTATGTCTCCTTCCGTCTGTCCTATGCTTTGTTCTAGAGGAAACTGTGTAGTCTGTGTTAGTGTTGTGATGTCAATGGTTTTGCACTTGTTTTTTTTGTTGTTGGGGTGGGATGCTAAAAAGGGGATAGTTATGTTTGTTTTGTTGTGGGGTTGATACTCAGAGTATGAAAATATTTTTGTAAAATGTTCATCATTGCATACATAGAGGAATGTCTTAAAATAAAAACACCATACTCTTCATAAAGAAGTTTAATGTAATTTTGATACTTTTTTCAAAATTTAATACCAAGTAAATAAGGATATTTTTTACGTAAAAACTTGCAAAATGAAGCAGAAAGGGCTTCCACAATTCTTTACACTTAACCTTCCAAGTGCAGACACATTGCAATCACGGTCCCAATACTGCCTAAACAAACAAAATTAACATTAGTGAGGGTAGAGTAGACTAGACGCTTCGGGGCATATGTCTGCTTGGCTGTTTACAGGTGATAACATAAAACAAATGTTTGGTTAGTTCGGTACCGAGGCACTCCTACGCCGAGCGTCCCGGCGATAACTTCAGGCAATCACACATTGCCAACACTCACGCGTTGTAAGTGACAACACTATTTTCCTTCTTCTGGTTTTAGGCAGTCGAGTGGTTTGATTATTGTTGTTGATTTACATTACTGATATTTTCGGTGAGATATGAAGGTTGTTGTCCAGCAGTGAGGCTTTACAGGCCCATTATTTTATGTTTTACATTGCAATCATGAACTTTTTTATAGGACTCATTTATTATTATAATAAACAGAATTAGCTTGTTAATATTGCCCTCCCATTTATAATTTACGTCATGACTACCACGATACAGTATGCATTATATGCAATCCTAAAATATATCAGACAGATTTTTCTTGAGCATTTCGTCCAATTTGTTTCATACGCTCTGAGACGTCAAATGCTTCCTTTGTAGAGATTTAATGAGTGAATTAGACATATAATGTATGAAAAATTACTTCAATTATTTAGGTGTCGATTTAATAGTCGTCTCTAAGAGCGGTAGATAGTCTGTGTCCTGTCTAATCACTACCATTCGTAGCAAAGTTTACATAATAGTGTACATTGCTGCCTAACATAGTCTACCATTTTACTATGAGTATTTATGATAATTGAACCACTTGTCTGTCCTCTGGTCATGTTATTGCTTGTTCTGTCTCTTCTGTCACCTGCTTTGTAGATAATGTTTAGGATATTGTTCCCAAAGGAAGAATGGTAAGTACTAACACAAGTAGTTATATTTAAGTAAAACTTAAACGAGGAAATTACTATACAATACGCACTACATATCAATAAAATTACATTTTTTTAATATTTATATAATCATTTACAGTTTTGTACATTTTACACTGATATACTTTTTAGATAGGCTTACACAATGCTTATAAACATAACTTTTGACATCCATTTTACATACATGCTCAATTTATGCAAAATTTTATTAATTTGAAAAAATCACAGTATCACGTAAGTAACATTTCTATCACTCGTTTTTACACATTTTTACATTATAATAAAATAACAGATTAAAACAAACATCAATGACAAAACCATTTAAAAAGCAATGTTATTAATTGTACAACTCTGTTTCAGGAAAATACATGTAATTTTCATCATTCACCGACAGAAGAGGTGTTAACAATAATTCAATAATTATTATAATTCATTATAACGTGTTATATAACTGAAAATTTCCGACAACTTAGAACTGTATCTAAACATGAAATATGCGAAAAATAAATAGATTTTGGTTGTGTCAAAGACATAGAAATTATACCGTGTAATATAGACATAATGGTAACTAGTATAAATCATAGAATGTTATATAACCATTATTCATGTTATATAATCGTATATTCAATAATAATCTAACGTCTACTGAAATATACTCTCTCATTACTTCCCAATGAATGTGATATGGCCTAAATGTTTTATTCTAGCATTTGTATTTAAACGAAATTTATTTTATTATAAACAAATGACATCGTCATTTATAACATTTATGTTATATTATGTAAATAGAAGTATGACAAGCTGTGTCTACAATTTATTTGCGTGCCTTGGATTTACCATTAGACTTTTTTAATTATAAATACAATAATTTATATATTTGCCCCAAAATTGTCACAAAAATTGATTATTGCAATTTTTAATAATTATAAAAATATTATGGAGTTTATCTAAGCTTTAAGTAGCTGAAATTATTTATTATATTAAAGGTAGTTATATTAATTGTATTTATAAATAAATAATTGTAATCGATGGTGCAGTTTAGGGGAACTGTGACATTTTTGCTTTAATATTACTTCAAAATTAGCATTTGTCTTTAAAAATGTTATATTAAAATATATAACTGTAATGTCACCAAGTGTTATAACATCACAGAACGTTACAATATTCTGCTCATTTCTTTTTAAAATTGAATTAAAATTTAAGCTAATGGAATTGAACGATTAAAGAAAGTCAATTCTTGATAGAATCTTCTTATGTGGTAGTTATTTATACCTTCTTAGACTCTGATAGATTCCTTGTGGCGCTAAAAGATAATAATTATAATTACGCAATGTTATATAACCTTTACTTAGTGTTATTTTAAACTTGGCTAACTAAATTTATCGTATTTCAATTCAACGAAATTATAACACATAGACTTGCAACTAGTCCACTTCAATTATATTTATTTATTTATTTTTTAATAAAATCGTCAAATTATAGAATTATGTTAGAATATTATAAAAATTGTCTTGATTCTACTGTGAAATAAAATGTGAGTATGAAAAAATATGTATTCATTTATTTCTCTTAAATTTTTGTAATTTTTTCAGGATTTATCAAATTTTTGCTTCAAACATTGCTTAAAAGAGATGTTACCTCCTCTTATCTAAGTATTTATAAGCTGCAAGATCATCTAAGAGCATAACCATTAAACATGTAAGTTAAATTCCTAACCTACAAACACAACATGGCTCCCAACACCATATTTAAACATAGACGTACCCATCTAAGGTTCATTAAAGCCACTAGGACATCCAACAACGAACATCCCATGAAACCATCATAATTTAACGTTTAGCAACAATAGGAACACGAAGCTAACGTGTTAATACTCCTCTACATGGTACAATCTTCGCAAATTGATAAATTTAGAGCCGTCACACTGAAAATTCTTCGTTGACATATTGTAATCTTTATAGCGAGTGAAGTTAGGTATATTTTCGCGTGGTTTCACACTGTATAGAAGTTTTCGCAAGCACTTAATGCTATAGAGAATGATGTGAGAGCACAGTGCTTTCACTTTGATAGTCGCCCGCCGATTTGATGTAATGGTTTGTATGTGGTGAGTTATGCGATACTGTCATTTGGAGTTAACTAATGTTCCCCGTTACGGAGTAAATTAAAAGGTAAATGTAATGTTTATGAGTGTACACCTTCCTTTATTACGTGTTGATCAGTTTCATTGTTTGGATTTGTATTTATGGTGGTACGATGTTTGTGAGTGTCTAGACTAGTATATTTATTCTGCGATTAAATTAAGTTAGATTGCAAATTATATATTATTATAGTATCCATATTTACAGCCATGCAAAAGTCACCTAAGGTAAGAGTTTAACTAACTATATTTTCTTTTATATTATACAACTAGCAGTGCTTCGTGGTTTTGCCTGCTTTGTAACCGGCCTTGTGTGAATTTTGGCATTACAAGTCACCAACTTCCTTCTTAATTCACTCTGCATGTTAGTGGGACCTGCATGAAAATCTGTTTAGTGGTTTATTGAAAAAAACGATTACTTACAGACTTTTGGGCACTTGGTTACAGACCGCTTTTGGATTTTGGGCACTGTGTATAATATGCATAGATATTATAAGTACTTAAGTAGCCGACTAATTGATAGTCGGCCAGCAAGATATAGCACCCTCTAGTATAGGTAAATAGGACCTTACATTTTCCTACAATACAATACATAACAAGCATGGCAAGCGTGGTGATTATGCCTAATCCTCCTCAATGTACTGATAACTTCAGTGAGATGAGCGGCCTTTGCCCAGCAGTGGGACATTACTGGCTAATACTTACTTACTTACTTACAACACATAACATGTCAAAGCATAAGAATTTAAATAAAATCAACAAACTCAACTGCTATAAATCTCGTTAGTACTCAACAAGATAATTCTAAAGAAAACTTTGTTTTATTTGTATGTAACCGAACTGAATATAAACCGATGCAAAAATGTAGTGAGAATACTTTATTCTGTAACAGACACTCAATTAGTTTTCTGTGAGAACTGTCTGTGAAACAAAGCGTGTTCAGTTACATACTATACAAGTGATCTTGGATTGTGGTACTGTTGGTTTACGATTCGAATACGAATTGAATTGAATTGTGTAGTAGGATCTATTTTACGTAGTGTGGGTGTCTTAAAAATCTATTTTATAACGACTATTGAGATGGAATATTTAAAATGGTACTCCTTTAATTATGATATAGTAAAGTCAAGTCAAACAAGTTTTCATATATTTTTTGGCACGAGTATGTTATCAGCTATTCATATTGAAGGCATGCAATATTTCAGCTCATTCTGAAAGCAGGAAGTGGCTCAAAACGTTGCAAGTTGCAAGTCCAAGCTTTCAAGTCCCTTGCAAGTTTATTTGTACTGTAATCATGTTTACAGATAGACGCCAAGAAATGAGAAGCTTAAAGAAATTTATAAAAAAATATTATATAGTTACACGTGGAAACGTTTAAAACTCGATCGAAAACACATAGTAGTGGCTAAAATCATAAAGCTCGTAGATCTAAAAGAGTTTGCCCGAAGATATTGAATTTAGTGTGAACTCTCGCGCATTATTTAATTGCTTGTCAAGCGTTGAAGTGAAGCCACCACAACGAGAACTTGTTGATTTTCAACTGTTAAACGGTTTGTTTTTGCTTTTGTCTTATCATTGTTTTCAACTTGTGTTTATTCATAACGCCTCTCCTTATAACTCGTAGTCCTTATACAAAGAGGGCACATAGTGACATACTACTATGCTTATAAGAGATTGGGCACACATGTCTTTCAATCACTTTTAACTGACTTCTGAAACCAAAAGGAGTTATCAATAGGGCTGTATGTTGTTTTAGTCTTATGTTTTTAATTTAACGCTATTTGTTCACATAGTAAACACATTCACACAGGTTTTTTCGCGGTAGAAATAAAAATTAAGTAGTTTTTACTTGCTATATAAACTTTCTACCGCGAAAAAACCCATGTGAGTACGTTTTCTATGTGTACCTATGTTGTTTTTCCCATCATCAAACTTTCTTCTTCTATAGAAATATTATCTTCGGTTGAAGCATCCACCATATTAGTTTACACGTACCAGTTTATCAGCTTACACATATGAAGATAGTACAGATATCTACGGAAAATATTACTTATAAAGGAGAGGTGGATTATTTCTACCCACAAACCTATTATGAAGTTAAGTTAACCACTCTGGTACCACCGTGAAATTTCTCATGTTATTCGCCACGTAATAAAATAACGTATCGTATCTTTAGCCGGCGAAGGAGCCCTGATTAGAGACTCGAACCGAACACCTCGTTATGTACTAACGTAATAATCCCAATTGGTCTCTACCTCCGGCGAATATAAGTACAGTCGACGACACAAATAAGGTAATATGGTTAAGTGTTTTTTGCTTTGACTGTACTGGAAGGGTGAATAAAACTGTTAGTATTTTCGAAGGTAGTTTTTTCAGAATATAGATATATCCCAATTTCTAAACTCTCTCGAGCTTCCAGATATAACTAATAAGTGAGTGTACTAGAAAAAGGTCTTGCGTTACATAACAATTATTAGTGTCTAATAGACATGCTATCGGACACTACGCCCGTACTCAGAGATCTCAAATGCTTCCTTAGTAGAAATTTAATGAGTGATTTTGACATGTAATGCATAAAAAATACATCAATTAGTTAAGTGTATATTTAACGGACGTCTAAACTCACTGACACCAATCACACCACACAGTGACACATACAATTGTAACAATAATGTTCTATTGGAATTAAAAATAAACAAACTAAGGTTCAGGGAATGCTAAAAGTAAACTGTAGTAATGTCAAATACTTGACAACTTTACCGCGAACTATCATCGTATTGAGCGTACCATTCTGCATCAGGTTTTGTTTGAACAAACACTTTAACTGGGACGGAATGGGTGTAATGTGTTTGAGAGTGGGCAGTTAAAAGTAAGGACTTTTATAAGTAGTGGTCGTAATATGTCGTCAACATTAAGGGTGGTGACGTCAGCTGTTAACGTTGTTTTGACAAGCCCGTTGCCGCAGTGGCAGTGAGAGCGCTTATTGTGTCGGGGGTTGCGGGTTCGATTCCCGCCCGGAGTCAACAATATGTGCTGACATAATTGTTGGCGACGACATCTCTTAATATGACATAGTCTAATGGTTCTTGTTGTTTTCTTCTTTGACTTTCTAATATTTTGTTAAAAGCGTTTGAAGCCATTAAAATAATTTTAAGCGTTACGTTATTAACGTTTGTCTGTTAAAATATTCAAAGTTCATACAAGTTATGTTCAACCCGAATTTTCCTACCTGAATTATAATTTACTATATAATTATCAACACCCAAAATAGGCACAAATTGCATCCAAATCAGTTAAAGCCCAATTAATTAAATTAATTATTAACACAGATTTAATCGTTAAACAGTCGGCTACACTGGAAGTATCTGAACAATCTAACCTTTTATCAAATGAACCCAAACGGCCCACTATCTCAGTATTGTAGTCAATTAAATGAAACACGCAATAGGTGTGAGTTACTCTCTAGACAATGAATAAACTTTAGAATTTCAGTTAATTGTTATTTAGCTGGATTAGGAATTGTTTATCGGTTAGGGTTACAGTAGTTTGTGTGTAGGTGCTTCTTTTAACCATAAAAATCTACACTAATATTATAAAGCTATAGAGTTTGTTTGTTTGAACGCGCTAATCTCAGGAAATACTGGTCCGATTTGAAAATTCTTTCAGTGTTGGATAGTCCACTTATCAAGGAAGGCTATAGGCTATTTTTCATCTCGAAATTGTTACGGGAACGGACACAATGCGGGTAAATCCGCGGGGCGGTGCTAGTGTATTGATATTAGGCATACTAACGATGTATCTGTCGCACTCAGAATGATCATTGAACCCTTAGGAAGGGTTTTAAACGGTTGGCTATCGTAACATACGTTCGTTAAAAGTTACACGGTTTTATTTGGAACGTACAACAGCGTCAACGCGACGTTGACGTTGCGTTTAACCTTGCATTCCTTGAACAGGAGCAAGTTTAAAGAAGTAAGCGTCAAACAAAGACCAAATGTCAAACCGGCCAGATGGAGATTAAAATGTGCTCTATAATAAAAGTAATAAGTCCTAAAGTATTTTTTAAGTCATAATCCATTTCCGCTACATTTCAAAACACTTAGAAAGGATTAAATATAAACAGCATTACATATTCATTAAACATTTTAATAACCAACAAAGTACAAAACGTATTCGGAGTTTATGTAATGATACTACTATTTAGGGTTAAGTGGCTCTTACAGGACCCATCACCGTATAAGCGGGCGCGGAACCATAAAATTTTATGAGGCGGTCCTGTAGACCGTTTCAATGGTAATTGTTATAACTGAATTTAATACTATTTCAATGGGTATTTGTTTATTTTATTTAGAAGATTTTGAATTTTATTCTGTGTCTTTTTTCAATTGTTATAAAGATTGATAAGGTCAGTAAAGTTAATAGTGTTTAGAAAAAAGGTTTAAAAGTCAGAACAGAACAAGAAATCAAACTGAATTTAACTTTTTATAAGGGTTCGTTTCAGTAGAGGCGGATCGGATCAGTGCGGAGCCCGATTCACCAATCAACCAATAGCGCATTAGGATTGTTAAAATATTTCTGTAATGCATTGTGCACTATTAGTATTTTTTACAAAATCGCTAGACGCTTTTGTTCGTTGCTCTCACCCAAGTGATACCACCCTAACCTACCAAAATATGAATATGCATAACAACCAGAACAGTAACACCATTTCGCAGAAATACCTAGTTAACCTAGAATTTAGTAACAATGTGACTCATATCAATGTAACTAGACTAGACTAGACTTGTGGACTTGTGCTAAACCTATCAGAACTAAGTTATTCCTATAACCAATTTAACTAAATCAACAAATATTCAATTTTACGATCGAGCCTATTGAATTACATCACGGTTTAAGAAACTCAATTTTAGTATAGTTTAAACTGAATGAATTGTGTGTCTGTCTGCCTGAGCTGTGGGTTATTGGATCGATATTAATGTATTGGTTTAAGATTGTGATATAATGTTAGCTACTACCTAATGCAGAAGCTTGATAGCTGCATAAATACTACGCACATTCGAAAAATATTGTATCTACAGCTTTAGCTGTAAAGGTTCCTTTTTTGAATGTTGACAGACGTGACACACACAGATAGACGATTCCAACCTTTAAAAAATCCTCTTTTACAAGGATTGAAAAGAAGTTAAAACTACGACTCCTTTTTCACTAATAATTAGCTCACTTTGTAATAATATGCATTATTTTTGATCTGCTATCAAAATGTATCCGAATTTATTTTTAAAGTTTTCTTATTAATTATGTTTGTACTTAGACAAACAAATATATTGTGAAGCGATTGTCACTTGTCTACCAGAAACGATAACATTAGCTGACGGATTACTGTTTAATCAGGCTTGAAATTTAATGTTAATTTACGCTCAGTGGAAGCTAGGAGTATAATATTATCTAGCCGCTTTTATCGTAGCACAGCTTTCAAAACATTTGCAATTCTAAAGACAGTGATAAATCCACTTTAATTCACTTACAAGTGCGTATAATAGTCATGGAACCTTAGACCTTTGATCTGGAAACTGACCCTTACCCGCTGGGCAATATAAAGCTCTGCACAGACGAAGGAGGTTAGTCCGCGGAAGACATAAGTCAGAAGAGAGGATTTGTTCCCTTTGAACTTTATTAAGTTTCTTTCGAGGACTTAGGTTATTAGTGTGCTTGTATTGATACAGTTTATGAGTTCCAACAAACAAAATTATACTAGCAACAAACACAATACTGCCTTGACTATAAATAGGTCACTAGAAATAGGTCACTTAATAGTATAACTAGTGTGTTTTGCTGCTGTTATGTGTACAAATGCTAAATTGGCAGGGAAAATACATAAAATAATAAAAAGTTCTACACAAAAAAAAATATTTAAAAAAGGTATCTCATTATCCTTAAAGTGCTCTAGATAAAATAAACTGCTATTTGCTTCACTATAAAATTAAATTGAATATGGAAAAAGTCTCCACGGACAAGAGGACTGAAGTCTCTCGTCTGCGTCAGACTGCAAATGTATTCGTAAACCGAATAATCACCTACATTCCCCGACTTAGCCAAAGTTTCACAGTAACCATGTACCGGCTAATTAACCGCTCTTATTTATTGAAGTAGTACTAACCAATCTGTTGGTCGGTATGTTATAAATTGTATGTATGGTTGGCATAAAACACTGTTTCAAAATATAATATGATACTTACGCTACGCTACACTACTACGCTACGCTAGTCAAACAATAGAATGCTATTCTTCACAGCCAAAACGGGCTATTCAAATCTTTTTTTTATAATGCAATTACATAATTTCATCATGGCATCTTCTCATTCGCGATTTTTACTCATACAAAAGCATCTGTTTTTAACCGACTTCCAAATAGAGAGGATGTTTAATGAAATAGTAAAGATAGGTAGTGTTAATTACCAGTCAAACATAATGTTATATTAATTTAAATGGTTTACAATTATCATCATAGTAAAAGGAGGCTGTCATTTAGATCAAAACGTCATCTCACGCAATGAGGTGTTAACCTCATTTCACCATCAATTATCTATACTAATATTATAAAACTGCAGAGTTTGTTTGAACGCGCTAATCTCAGGAACTACTGGTCCGATTTGAATAAATCTTTATGTAATGGATAGCCACATTCAACAGGAAGGTTGTAGGCTACTTTTCATCCTGAAATTCCCACGGGAACGAGTACAATGCGGGTAAAACTACGGGGCGCTCCTAGTAGAATATATTCACCATCATAATATTAAGGTTTGCTGCGATCCTTGAAATAAAATAATTGTTTTTGCTAATGTTACCTATTACGAGATGTTTATTTATTTACTTGCTTAAGTACAACGTATTAGTTAATTAACAATTTCAACAGTGTCAAAATACTACTTGTATCTAATCATTTTACTAGTGATTTCAAAGAGTATTGTCAAACTGTAGTATAATAGCTTTAGTACTAATCAAAAGCCTCTCATCTCACTGAAAATATCAGTATAGTTTGAATGATTAATTATAACAATTGAAACCAGCTGCTTTTTGAAAATATGTTTGTATGTGATAGTCGCATTAAAAAAGGCTACTTAAGGCCTTATTCATAAGTTCATGTACTAAATATATTGTATACTCGAAATACGGTACAGATTTGTAGTTTACCCATAGATAATAAACTACAAAATCTATATACTTTAAAACCCTTTTAACCCAAAGTTGTGAGTGAGCATAATATTATATGTATTTAATGTTAGATAATATACTGCAGTATCTATGGTACTTATATACTCACTTTTTATTTTTATTATAAGGCGAGGCAGTGCTGGCCGGGTATCATGTGGCTGTAATGAGCTGTGACCCTAAAACTAGAATACACTATAACAGGTAATAACTATAACAGATACGAGTACAACTAAAATCCTTATAATATTGTTATAACCGTGATAACGTCAAAATATTAGCGGTGTACTGTAATAAAATACGATTAGCCCAGGTGTGGTTTAATTAACAGCTGTTTAAGTTTGTCTCTGCGATTTGCGTTCTTGAAACGGATTGAAACATATATTTTAGTAACCTTATCTTTACAATTAACCGGTGGTTGTTGAGTAATGTTTTACATTGTATGCGGTGTCATTGGAATGAGATTGAATGGATAAATTGGACGGGTGGGGAGATAGAAAGCAGATTTATCTGTTTCAGTGTGATCGTAGTGAAAATAGACGTTTGTTCTTCTTCAAAATATGATTTACTAGCCGCGCCCCGTGGTGTTACTTGTGTTGCACCCGTTCCTGCAGGAATTTCAGGATAAAATGTATCCTATGTATTATTCTGATGTATAACCTATATAACTGTAAAGTTTCATCCAAAAACGTCCAATAGTTTTTTCGTGAAAGAGTAACAAACATACATCTATATATATAAAATTCAAAGTCCTGACTGACTGATAATCAACGCACAGCCTCAACCGCTCCACCTAGAAACATGAAATTTGGCAGGAAGGTTCTTCAAGTGACGTAAGTGCACACTAAGAAAGGATTTTCGAAAATTCCTACGGGAACGGGCTCCACGCGGGCAAAGCCGCGGGGCGCTGCTAGTACTTAATAAAACTTCTTTATTCAATTATCTACATTAACCTATACTACCTACGTGTTGTAAAATTAATCTTTAAACCTAGAAACCACTAATCTATGAACACTAGTCAATACTAAAGCTGAACTCAAACTTCATAATAAAGTTTGCATACGACACATCTCGTTACTTTTTATATAGTTCACATAAATAACATGGTAAGTAAGTCGTTGGAACAACACCATTTTATGTTGTCCTAGAGCTCAGTTTATGGAGTGTAGACCTCTTGTAAATTTTGCTTTGCTTGTGTTAAAGAAAATACTGCAAGTTTTGTTTTGTTAATATAATTCGCTGTTGCCAGACTATGTGCAGTTTTACGTGTATTTTTATTTTAAATTTAGAAGAGAAGAACTAAGTTAATTCCTATATCTGTTATTTTACAAATCTAGTAGGTACAATTAATCTAGTTTTAATAGATGTCACTATAATATGCCACACAAATGTATAGTTAAAAGAGTTTTATTTTCATAGCTGTCACTAACACCTTTTCATTGAAGAGTCTAATTCGTCCATACCTCAATGAAAGCCGAACCAAATCAATAAAACCTAATCCTAACCCATCCGTTGCCACAAAGTTATTTGCGTTCCATTCAAACAAATTATGACATCGTGGTAGACGCGGCCCCACAGCGAACGAGAAATTAACCCAACGTTTAAGATCAACCTTTCAGCGTCCGAACATCAATTATTACACCTGCTTAACTTTAAATTTATCGAGTCGTTTTGTTGTTCATTATAAAGTTCCAAGTTGTTTTTTGCGTTGTTCGATATTCAGTGTTTATGCTGTTATAATTTATTACTCGAGGCGGTATTTTTATGTTACCTTTAAAAGCACGTGGGGATTTACGAAGGAACGTTTCAATCTGCGATCTTCGGTTCTGCGGTTTTGTTTTTGTTATAACAATTTTCTATTTGTTTATGTCTGGGGCATATAATTTCATGGTGCGTTTTGTGTGGCGAAATTTTTGACTGCATTTTTGAGATTCATATCGTTTAGGTAAAGTCCAGTTTTAGCGGTTTAACGGTTTGTGAAATTTCCTTTGATGGATACAATTTAATTTGTTTTTTATTAAGTACCATGTGTTTCAACTGTTTTATGTTTTACATAAGTTACATACAAGTGTATGTATTTATTGACATTGATATTCCAATCAAACTTTAGAAAAGAAAGTTGTCAGCTAACTTTCACCGCACTCAGAAACGTTCATTAAACCGACACTTAACTAATTGAATACGGACATAAGAGTTTATTCTTTGAAATTTTAGATGGCTTTTCAAAATAGAGGATTATTTTGTAACTAGGAAAAATTGAAGATAAAGGTGAAATATTCAAACTTGGTTTTTTCCAGCATCATTTTATTTACAAGAACACTGATATGCAAAGTGTGTCACAATTAATACAATTATTTACGGTTTCCTTGTTACATCTACTTCCTGAGGGCAATTATAAGTAAACATACTTTACCCTGTGGTTTCACTTACGTCACTTTAGGTAGGTAGGTTATATTTAATTTCTTCTTTCTTCTTCTTTCAGCTATTTTCTTTCTTGCTAGAATAGTTACAAAATAAGAATCAATTTATAAAGTTTTTTTTTGTATATTTCAAAAGCGCTTTACTGCCGCACTCATATAAGTCATTTAAATCGACAAATGACTCATAGACGAACGTTAACTAATGTATCTTTTTCCTAACCTATATTATTCCACTGCTAGGTCTTCCCAAAACATCAGCCAAGTTTACCTCTCCTTTGCCAAGGCTCGCCAACGCTTCTCCTTAAACCTCTTTTAAAAAATCATTGGCAAGTAACTCTGAGAGCGGCAGTATATGTGTAAAATCCACTTATTCATTATATTCTAAAAAGATAACAGAAGTACTAGATTATTACGACTATTTTCCTTTACATTTTTGCTCATAAAAATCCACGATAAGTCGATATAATTGATCTACGTAATCCATTGTTGAAGTAATTGGAATTACGATGAATCGATGATTATAAAGAATTTATATATGTCGGAGATGGACGTTTGACGGCGCCTAACCTCATCGGATGAAAACAACACGTGCAACGGTCATCCCCACCACTTCGATCCTATATAAGGCGATGCGAACAGAAACACGTCTGACTCGTTCGACGTCGGTTGCCCGGTGCACACGTTATGATTGTTATGAAATAAACCCGTGTATAAAAGACTAAGCTGACAGCAGAGTTTCTTGCCCATTCTTCTCTGCTGATGCTTTTCCGAATGGGTGGTAAATTCAAACCTGAATAAAGAAAGTTGACTTTGACTTAAGTGGTGTTTTCAATGTAATGGCGGACGCCATTCCGACATCAGAAGTGGGATCAAGATCGCTATTGCCCACCGAGCGTCCAGCAGAGAATGATCAAGATCGCTATTGCCCACCGAGCGTCCAGCAGAGAATGATCAAGATCGCTATTGCCCACCGAGCGTCCAGCAGAGAATGATCAAGATCGCTATTGCCCACCGAGCGTCCAGCAGAGAATGATAAAGATCGCTATTTTGCCCACTGAGCCACCAGTAGAGAATGTTTGAATTGGTCAATGATTTGGTAATAAAACTTGGAATGTTCTGTGAGTATAGTTAGTTAGTACTCTATTCTATTGTGGAGTTAAGAAGGTTGGTTCAATGCTGGTAATTATTGTGAGTATTGATGAACCTCGTCCAGGGAAGAACGTGGTTCTCTTCTCAATCCTGTTACCTGAGGAATATGAGGGATTGCGGTATTTCAAATTATTCAAGAATCTATCACGACAAATTCACATTGGATGTTAAATCGGTGATGTATTGCGGTAATGATTGGTTTGTTGGGAAATATCCGGTGAGCTATTTTGTGATATTTGAGTCAGTTAACATTGAGTTTTGTAGTGAATCTTCGTACCACTTGATAAAGTAGAAAGCTTATTGAAAGTATTTTGGATGTTTATCCCGTTGTAAAATATGAGAGTATGAGTAAGGGTTTCATGTGACTATGTGACTTATTGAGTTCAATGTTCGAACTCGGCGATGGTCGTGGTCTGGATTGACCGTACTGTGGAGTGGTCTGCTGAGACCGCGTGTTGTTGAGCAATGTGATTGCTGGTCGGCTGGTTGCCGTGACTAGACAAGCTTAATGTTACTTACTCATGGCTCATATTGTAATGTGCATTTGAGATTAATAGTCTATTGAAGTTAAAGTTGAAAATGACGTGGTACCTAGTATTCATGTGTTACATAGCATTGAAGATTCCCGATTGATAATAATTGAAATTAACTTTTGATTGAAATCAAGAATTTAAGGAAGAACAAACTTCTTAATAGTCAGGTTGACCGAGCGAGTGCAAATTACTGTGGCCGCGAGGTTTAGAGGAGAACGAGTACACAATATAGTGTCATTGACTGGTATAGGAAAATGCCTGAAGGGCAAGTACCCATTGTTAGTAATTCTGAGCCTTGTGATGATGAACTGTAGTCACTTTTGACTGTGTGGTATAGTTGTGCGTGTCCTCTTGAGTCTGGGATGATCACGGGAGTGACTGATCACAGGGATGATCAGGGTTATGGGTGATCACTGGGATGATCACGGGAGTGACTGATCACAGGGATGATCAGGTTTATGGGTGATCACTGGGATGATCACAGCTAGTCACAGGGATGACTGCGTATTAGGGCTACGGGGATAGCCGGACAATGGAGACACACACACTTTACTTTTACTTTGATTTGAGATTAATTTGATTTTTAATGGGTACTTGTGCCTGACGATGTTCTAGTATTATGTTGAGATAAGCAATGTGATTATGAATATTGAGATAGTTAAAATTGTTGATTGGAAAAGAATAATAGTTTGAGCTTTACTAAGTCTTTTGTTGAAGTAGAGTTATTTAGGTCAGGAGTGAGCGAACGATGGTGATCGTTACACGTTGAAAAGCTTTGAACTCTAAACGTACTTACAAGTATGCACATGATCGCGTTAGGAAGATGCCTGTGGGGCGGGTAACAGCTGACTCAGACGAAGGTGGAGACAGTGAGGTTGATTAAGCTGTTGATTGTTACTGGGTTTTTATGTCGGTGGGTCAGTCTGAGACCGCACCAGGGTGCCGTAGCTGTAGCCCGTTAGAAATCGGTGTCTACTACTTGTAGTAGTCCGTGGGTAGGCAGTAGGCGGTAGCCCTGGGTAGTGTGGTCGGGTCTTGCCTGGTAGCGAAGACCGTAGAGTCATGGGACGACTCGGCATTCCGAAATGGAAGTGCATAAAGGGCAAATGCGTTTGCTAAATCTTGTGTTGTGACCACGAACAAAGACTCAGTAGCAAATCAATTGTGATTAAATTGTTAATTGTGTGTGAATAATGAACCAGAGTCTGTCACTGTTACTGGCCTCAGGGTTTTGGTAGATGAAACGTTATCATAATTTACTTTGTGATTTCTTACGCTATTTGATCATATTATTAATCTGATGATTATTGATCTGAACACGATAGATTACGAAAGATGCCAGTAGGTCATGTACCAGTCGAAGTTGATGTTAATAGTGATTCTGATGAGGATGAGTAAACTTGTTTTGGTGGAAACTCGAGTAAGGACTCTATCGGCCGTATTGTGTTGGACCGTACCAGAGGTTGTCGTGTAGCCGTAGCTCAGTAGAAATCGGTGTCTACATTGTAGTCCGTGAGTACGCGGTAGCAGGCAACTCTGGCGGAGGTCGGGTTCTGGAGGAACCATAGAGTCCAGGAGTAGACTCGGCAGTCACAGGGTGATGCACATGGGCGATCCACTTGATGGATATGCATAGTGAGAGAGCAATTGCGATTGCTGGTCGGCTAGAGAGCCGTGGCGATAGAGGGCTTACTAGTGTGAAGTTTCGATTTGTGTGGTTAATTAAAGTGTGTTAATTTGTTGTTACAAGCGACAGTGGTACATGGCTCTGGTTGATATTTTCTTATGGCTCTTTTATGGTTTTATTAGAGTAATTTAAAAGAAAAACTATACAGTTACGAAGTTTCTTTATTTGAGTTGTTTGTAGAAATATGATTGGTCAGAAGTGGCCGAGGCGAACAAATACTCTCGTTGGTTATTTCTTTGCAGATTAACACACGAGGACGTGTGCTAGCAGGATGGCCGTGTCGGAGATGGACGTTTGACGGCGCCTAACCTCATCGGATGAAAACAACACGTGCAACGGTCATCCCCACCACTTCGATCCTATATAAGGCGATGCGAACAGAAACACGTCTGACTCGTTCGACGTCGGTTGCCCGGTGCACACGTTATGATTGTTATGAAATAAACCCGTGTATAAAAGACTAAGCTGACAGCAGAGTTTCTTGCCCATTCTTCTCTGCTGATGCTTTTCCGAATGGGTGGTAAATTCAAACCTGAATAAAGAAAGTTGACTTTGACTTAAGTGGTGTTTTCAATGTAATGGCGGACGCCATTCCGACATATATTTAACAAGAAATCTGATTTGAATCAATGTGTAATTATTGTGGTTTTAGTCTGAATATTTGCAATAGATATTTTTAATTTGAGGAAAACTAGCTTAGCAATTTGCATGCGGTTCGCACAGATATATGAAGATGTAATAGAACTTGGACGATAAAAGGCATCGGTTTTTTACTTCGGGGAATAGTGTTCGGTAAAATGAGCTTCGGTCAAAAGTATTTCGGTTAAATGAATGTTACCCTACTAAACTAGGATTGCAATTGGATTACGTATTAGTAATTGTGGCTTGAACTACAGTCTTAAATACTTGCTATTTACATTAAAAATACAACACTTGATCTATATTTGAAAAATAATAAAGTAAAGTCTTAGCCTGTAATGTCCCACTGCTGGGCAAAGGCCTCTCATCCCACTGAAGATATCAGTACAGTGAGGGAATTAGGCATAATCACCACGCACGCATGCCAAATGCGGGTTGGTGATTATTATTAATCCGTTATTAAACCCGGTAATAATTTGTATTATTGTTGATATTAATAAAAACATACTTTACTTGACCAATGATCAAGTAATACTAAGTAATCAAGTACATACTAACTTATCTATTAATTATAGTTTTCATAAAACAGAAAATATTTACAAACGATTTACGTTAGATATTACTAATCACGACGCACCATTAATTACTATAGTTATACTAGTTTCATTGCATGTATTGATCATTCAATGATTGTAATCTAACTGGCAATATCTATTGTTCAGTCGTTAAATTATGGAATGCTATAAATGAATATTCTTGAGTAAAGGTTGAATTCCACTGACAGATGAGTGTACAGATACAGTATTCTGGAATTTACTGCAAAAATATATATATACATATAATAAAGCTAAGAGTTTGTTTTTTTGTTTGTTTGAACGCGCTAATCTCAGAAACTACCAATCCGATTTGAATAATTATTTTTGTAATTGATAGCCACTTTCAACGGAAAGGTTATTTTTCATGCCAAAATAATGGGTAAATACACGTAAAACAGCGGGGCGCTGGTAGTTAAAAATAAGTTAATTTATATGTTTTATAAACACCCCTATCAAAAGTAAAACAAGACAGTTCAATCTCTTGGTGAATTTGTTAAAGTAACTGGTAATTTCGAGGAGGTTAGTGGTTAATTCTTCTTAATGTCTTCGACATGGTCTAACAAAAGTATCAAGGGGTACTGGCAATGTTATGAGCCCCTGAAGAACGTCAATAACAAGTTAAGATCCCAACCAATGAGCAGCCGTGGTTTAATTGTGGTACCGAAAAAGTAGTACTTGACTGTGGTAATACAACTGCAGACATTCAAATACCGATCACTTGCAACTGTGGTCGAAGTTATCATTACTACGAGCTTTTCACAAAAGCTTTGATATAAATGCCACTTTCGCTCACCCATCCAATAAGTGGCTAAACATATGGCTTAACACCTTTTGAAATAATACATTGTGGTTTCTTACGTTATTATTAACATTATCTATGGTTACTTATGACGCTATGATACAGTACTAAATAACCTATGGTAATAATTAATGATATTCCTAACATTATTAAATAAATCCCTGATTAAATTGTAAGCTAACCATTGAGTTATGCGTGTACTTAATTGATTTATTGTGTAGAAGCCTTCACTTCTAGTTTATTTATTAGTATTTGTTTGTCATCGGCCATGTTTTATTTAATGAACAATATGGTATATGACGTCATTTGCTCGTTTATCTTATTACGGGATCAGGAATTAATTAATAGTATTCTATTTTATATGAGTTTTAGAATACTACTAGGTTGCTTATGGTTTTGTGTGTTTTTTAATTCGTATGAAATTGAAGTAATAACTAAGTACTTAAGGAATGACAATAATATAATAGCAAGCCCGTTGAAAGTGGTATGTTAGAGCGCTTACTGTGTCGGGGTGGCGGGTTCGATTCCTGTCTGGAGCCAACAATATATGCAGACATAGTTGTTGACAACGACGTCTGGGTGTCAATTATATAATCGTATAAATAATCTTGGCATTTCGACAAAGATTATTATTATGTTTGTAACTGGCACCAGCTGCTAGCATGTGCTTAAATACTGGCATGCCATATTTGACAAGTGTGAATGGTCGTCTGTTAAGTTGCAGTTTACTAGCATGCTTCTACATACGTATTTAATTTTGCTACCAATTGATTTTCAGTTAGAGTTCGTAGCTTTCAATTCTGTATTAGATTGGAATAATTAATTGCAATTACTTTTGTGATTCAAAAGGACAGACAGAACCCTGTCAAATTCAATGTAGTATCACAATTATCTCGAATACTAAGTAGGAGTATTAGTTCTTGTAACTGTGTGAGATATATTAAAGGATATGTAATATATTATCGTTCCATAAGGTCAAATTGATGATTAAGATATGTCGATATATTCTAAATGAGTAAGCTTTGCATCGATTTATTGTAAAGAGGCGGATACACCGTAATTAATATTAACCGATACGCCCTTACTCAGAGACGTCAAATGATTCCTTAGTAGAGATTTAATGAGTGATTTTGACATGTAATGGATGAAATATTACGTCAATTAGTTAAGTGTCGATTTAATGGGCGTCTGAAAGTGCGGCGTATAAGTACAAATAGAATACAAACAAATGCTTGCTGCTAATTTTTTTCAAACCAAAAGGTTAGCTACGAATATTTTTTACTACAATAAGATTTTCTTTGAAATAAAAGTATAAATCAATTTTTTAATAAGAAATTCTTCTTCTAAGAATAAGAGATTTGAAGCAGTAAACCAAAGACGAACCCATTTTCGTGATCAAGTGCTAAGTATCACATGACAGTTGTTGGTGGTGTATGTGCAGTTGTGCAGTGAAGTGTAGGGTTCCTGCCTGCCTATGAATTACGATGAGTTTCTTGAATGATAACACCAACTTTCCAATTATAACAATGACTTCTTTATTCAGTTTCTGCATAGGTACGTTTCCAATTCTATGTTGATTGTTGAGCAAGCTGCGGGCACCGTAGAATTTCTTCTCAATGATCGTCTTCCAAGATGTGATCGACAAAGACTGGCGAAATGCGCCACAATATATATCAAATTTGTGCCCGCAACTTGCTATACATATAATGATAAAATTCACGCCGCGAGTAAGCGGGACAGCGCTATATACACAAGTGAGAGAAAAACTAAGCTAAAAGGACTACGGGATATTTATTTACAATTTTATAATATTTACAAAGAGGAGGATTCGTCGTCCGCAACAGTCTCCCCCCGGCGCAGGTCCCCGCAGCCTTCTTCCACCGGCAGGACGACTAGACGCCTGACAGGGCGTCTAAAAATGCCACCCTTTGTCCACACATCCACGCTTCGCACAACACCGTCCGGGCCCGGATACGTTTCCATGACTTTTCCCAATGGCCATACGTTCCTGGGCAGCGTTCCATCTACAATGAGGACGATTGTTCCCGGCGTGATGTTCCCGGTGTCTCGATGTAACTCTCCTCGCGCTGTCAATGTCGGCAAGTACTCCCGTGTCCATCGCCTCCAATACTCGTCGGCCAACCCCTGGGCGGCTTTCCACACCTGCCTGTTCGCCGAGTCATATGTTCCAATGTGAGGCATTCCGTTTGCAGTACCCAACAAGAAATGGTTGGGGGTCAGTGCCTCGGGATCGTCGGGACTCACTGACACGTGAGTCAATGGTCGCGCGTTCATCGTGTATTCGATCTCGGCGGCCAATGTTGACAGTACTTCCTCCCGTACAGTTTTTCTGTTGAGAATAGTGTTCAGAGATGATTTGAATGTCCGTATCAATCTCTCCCACGCGCCTCCTTGATTAGGCGCCCCCGGGTCAATGAACTTCCAATCTATCCTCTTTCTGAGATAAAAATCTCTAATTGTAGGCTTCCAAGCCTCCAGTGCTTTTCTAAGTTCCTCGTCAGCACCGTGAAAGTTAGTTCCGTTATCCGATACGATCGTTTCGGGCCATCCTCGTCGCGCTGCCATTCGCCGTATCGCCATGATTGCTGAATCCGTACTTAAGCTGGGTATCAACTCGATATGTACCGCTCGCGTGACTAAACAGGTAAAAATCATCCCCCAGCGCTTTTCCTTACGCCGTCCAACTGTCACCCACATAGGGCCGAAACAATCAACTCCGCTTCTCGTGAATGGGCGTGTGTAGGCGTCCAGTCTTACGCGGGGTAGATCGCCGGTGACGGGGGTGCGGGGGGTGCCTTTTCTTCGCTTGCAGGTAACGCAGTTGTTTACTATCGAGCGAACCGTAGTACGTAATCGCAGTATCCAGTACTTTTGACGTAGATTGTTAACCAAATGCTCTCTTCCAATGTGATGTTGCGATTCGTGTTCGCGGCGTATTAACAATCTCGTCCAGTGGTGGCGGGCGTCCAGTATAGGCGGACTTTTCATCTCCTCGGGCACGTTTGCGGCGTTTATTCTACCGTGTAAACGTATGACGTCATCCTCTCCTAATACTGGGTCCAATTTGTACAGCTTGCTTTGACCGTCTACAGGTTTTCCTTTCCTTAATCGTTGTAACTCGGGTGCGAAACTATCTTTTTGCGCGAGTTTCACCAATATGAGTTCAGCTTTCTTTAAGTATTGAAGCTTGTCACTCGCATCGCGCTTTCTACATTTTCCCACGAACTCCAAGCACAGGGCGACGATTCTCACCGCCTTTTCACAGCTTGAAAAGCGGCTCACGTCTATACACGGTATTTCCATCACGACGGCGTGCGTTATCTCGTCGTCGCTTTCCTTCGTGTCGGCTTCTACGGGCCAATATTGTTGGGGTTCGTATAGGAATGCCGGGCCGGTGAACCAACGATCCTTATTATTCAATCGAGTGTGCTCCGTTCGTGTCGCGTCGTCGGCGACATTCAGCGCAGTGGGCACCCATCTCCATTGGTCGGCTCGCGTAATCTCCGTTATCTCCGTGAGACGGTGTGCGACATACGGTGTGTACTTAGCGCAGTCATTACGTATCCACTGTAGGGCTGTCTTGGAGTCGCTCCATAAGGTTAATTCACCGTTGTATTTGTGTTCCGTGATAATATCTCTCGCTAATCGGGCGCCGATCAAACTCGCTTGTAACTCCATACGCGGTATACTTTGAGCTTTCATTGGTGCCACCTTTGCTTTTGCCGCAATCAGGGACACCTCGATTGTGCCGTCACGCTTTTTGAAGCGCCAATACGCGACGGCGGCGTAAGCTAGCTCGCTGGCGTCACAGAATACGTGTAGTTGTCTCTGCTGCGCTCTCCCAGTTTGATAACAGCGCGGTATACGTAGACGTTCGATGTACTCGCGGTCGGCTTGCCATTGGTTGAAAACTTCACATACTTCAGGGGGCAGTTTTTCATCCCACCCAATTTTCAGGCGCCATAAACCTTGAAGTATAATCTTCGCCGTAATCGTATACGGGCTTATCAATCCCAGCGGGTCGAATAGAGACATGACGGTACTGAGAGCCTCGCGTTTGGTGGGCTCTCGTCTTCCAGTTTTGACGTCATCAGGTACTCTATGCAAAGCAGTGTTGAAACTCAACTCGTCGGTATCTGGTAGCCACAGTATTCCCAGAGTTTTCCCATATGGGTGCGCGTTCGCTCCCAGCTCCTTCGGAGTTCGTGCTCGGCTATCTAGTGAGATATCACACATTAAATTAGGTCGGTTTGAGTCCCAGCCGGCTAACTCGAAACCTCCTCTATGATGTACTTCGATTACTTCGGCCATTGTTCGCGCTGCGGTCTTCTCGTCGTCAAAACTTTCAACCCAGTCGTCCATGTAGTGGCTTGACGTGATTGACGTGTAGGCGAGGGGGTGACTTTCCTTGTTGTCCTCCGCGTTTTTGTTGCGCACGCTGTGTGCTAAAAACGGCGAACTTCTCGCTCCGAATATCATCGAGTTCATCTCATATTTGCGTGGCGGGTTCCGGCGGTCTTCTCCGCGCCACAGAAAACGCTGCGCCACGCGATCTTCCTTTCTGATTTTCACTCTCAGAAACATCTCCCTTATGTCGGCTGTCACGGCTACGGGCCCCTCGCGGAATCTGAACAGTATCCCGTGCAACGTTTGAAGCAGGTCCGGTCCGTCTAACAGCATATCGTTCAAACAAACTCCATTCGCTTTCGCCGCCGCGTCGAACACCATACGCACTTTACCCGGCTTGTTCGGGTTTGTTACTGCGAAGTGAGGTAAATACCAATTCCGTGCATTTTCTTCCTCGGGTTTATCGCATAGCGAGGCGTAACCTTTTTCCAGTAAACTCTCAACCTGTGCGGTGTATGCGGTCTTGAATGCTTCTGAACGATCCATTTTTCTCTCAATACCTTTCAAGCGAGTCCACGCCATATTATAACTCGGTGGTAGTATGACGTCATCGCTCTTCCAGGGTAAACCAACCTCGTACCGCTCCCCGGTGTGGCGTACGGTGGTTTCAAATATCGTCAGCGCGCGCTTATCATTTGCAGACGGTCTCGATTGCAATGTTATCCCTATTGAATCGATGTCGAAGTGCGCCTTTACAAGTTCGTGTAAATCCACTTTTGGCTCGCTGACGTGATTAATCTGCTCGTTCTTGACTACTTGGCGGGGCGCCGCCCCGTGTATCGTCCACCCCAGTTCTGTGAGCGATGCAGCGGGTTCGTTCCTCGGCCCGGCCACTAACTTGCGCGTGACTATGAGATGCCAGTTGTCTGCTCCAATCAGAATCTGTGGCTTGACATTCTCGTAACAGATGTCCTCGATAGGCAGTCCTCGCAAGTGCGGTCTGTTGAGCGATTCCTTATTAATGGACTGACTTCCCAAAACGAGATTACCGACGGTCCGCGCAGTCATGCGGTGGTAGGTATCTTGTTGTCGTCCTTTAATATCCAATTGTACTACGCGGCTCGCCGGCTCCTTTTGTTGTGAGGTAACGCTACATATATTTAGGCATCTCTGCGGCCCGCTGGCTCCCAAGCTTTGCGCCAGCTTCTCATTTATGAGCGTAATTGTCGATCCCTCATCCAACAACGCGTAGGTTTCCAATTCAACGGTATCTGTCTTCAGAGTTACCGGACAAATTTTCAACAGAGCTCTCCCAAACGTATTCGAACTCTGTGAATTAACGGCGGACACGGTGACTCGCTCACTAGCCTCCTTGTTGTTATCGCTATGCAACAATGTGTGATGAGTTTTCTTACACCCGTTGATTCCGCATTTTCGTGCATTCGTGCACTTATCGCGCCGATGTTTACTTCGAAGGCACTGATAACACATGCGCGCTTCCTTTGCCCACTCCCAACGTTCACTCGTGGGCATCGCTATCAGCTTGTGGCACTTCGTCGTAACGTGTTTCTCGCCGCAGCAGTAACAAACTTCGTCCCTAATCGCTTCGCTATCCATAGTGACGAATACTGCGGCTGGCTTCCTGTTAACTTTGACTCCCCTGTCCAATGTTGACCGCTCCATATATGCAGGCTGCGTGTCCGGTTCATGCAGGAATCGTAATCCTCTGTCTCCCTCCCGCATGAGAAAGCGGGCCAAAGTTATCATTTGCGGCTCCCGTGCGCGTCCTCGTTCCGCTGCAAAGTCGCACCAGCGTCGGCGGGTGCTATAATCCAGTTTTTCTAATGTGTGGCGAATCAAGTACTCGTTCGTTAACATTGATTCATTACCCAAACATTCCAATGCGGTAACGATGTTCTGTATTTTCAACGCGAAACGGTTCATTTCTTTAGCCGTGTTGCCCACGCGTGGCATTTTCTTCAAACTGTTGATAGTTTGATCCATAATGACCTCTGGACGCCCAAAACATTGCTCCAGAGTTGACATTATCTGGTCTGGGTTCGCGGCTACGTGTAATAGTTGAGCAACGGCGTGATGCGCCTCCCCCCGTAGACTATTCCTCAGCCGACACAAGTTCTCAGTAGGCGTGAAGTTATAGATGGCGGTGCTCTCCTCCATTGCAGCTTTGAACGGCAACCATTCATTCAGGGCTCCCGAAAATGATGGTAGATCTTGCGCTTGTCGTGACGGCCGATTGTTGCGCGTCATACGCTCCAAACGATCGGCTAATCGATCAATCCCGTCCCGGCTGTGCGATCGCCCGCGACGCCGCGGTTCCCTTTCTCGGCTCGGAGTCCGGTTACGCGTAGTTCGATGGTCGATAACCCCTTCACAGCTAGGTGATCTGTCTTGACGTGTGCGCTCCTGTCTTCCATCCGTGTATCTCCTCCTCGGAGGAAAATACTCCTTATTGCGCTCCCCCCGTGCAACAAAATGTTCCCTGCGGGCACGGGGTGCGCTACGGTGCATCCATTCATCGACGCGCTGTTGTGTATCGCTGTCTCTGTCTGACCCGGCGCGGCTATCTCTGTCTGTCTCATCTCGAATTATCGCAACTTCAGCTGCCAGCCTTTTGCGTACGAGTGATGCCTCGACTTCCATTTGCTGCCTCCGTATCCTCGCTAGTCTCTCCTCAGCTTCGTACTCCGCTTGTCGAATGCGCGCCGTTGCACTTGTGTTTGATCTCACAGTTTGGATTGAGGGCGCTCGCCGCCTCTCGGTGACCTCTTGTTGCGGCTGGTCCTCTTCATGCTGTGCTCGATCTGTGGTGAACGGCCTCGACGTACCAGGCCCGGTTGGCATGGTGGTCGGCGGTGGACGGTGCTGTTCCGTGGACGTGGATGGTGGTGGCTGTGTGGTGGATGGCGTAGATGATGCCGCAGTCCGCAGCCTCGTTCGTGGTGGGCTCCTCGTTGTGGGCATAATTGGCACTTGACGCCCCTAACAGTCCCTAACGTTCCCTAACAGTCCCTATTCCCTAACAGTCCGTCAGGAGGGCCCGGGGTGAGCCGGGATATGCTCCTTCAGGGATGGAATGCGGGGGGATGAGGTAGGGGGGGTTCTGCCCAGCAGTGGTCTATACAAGGATCGAGGTGCTAAATGTCCGGCTGGAATGTCCGGACACAGTCAGCAGTGCCTACAGTCCGGCCCTCGACCCAGGCTATAAACGTACTGGCGTCAGGTGCTGTTCAACCTGTTCAGGTTGGTGGCGCCGCACAACACCACACCGTCTGGGTAGACGTTAACCCAAAGTACCACCCCGTTTGACACCGTTAGGCGGAGTAGTACTCGGGCCGCGTAACACGCGTTATTGAAGCGACGTCTTGTCCTCGTTGACTCAGTCAGCTTCCCGATGATGCTTCAATCGCCCAGCTGCTCTCAATCCTCCTTGGAATATCTTCGTACAACAACCCAGCGCCTCCTGTTCGAAGATATTTCTTCTTATAACGCCCGGCTGCGCCTCTTCACAGGAACTCGACCCGTATAGCGGGGCCGTGACGTCACACGCCAGTGGAGTGACAATTACGTTCACTAGGGTACGACGAAACCACTAGTGACGTAATGCTGGAGCTGTTCTGCAGATCTTGAAGTCTTCACGGATTCTTTTCTTCTATCCGGCTCGAAGGACCATAAACTGTTGGTGGTGTATGTGCAGTTGTGCAGTGAAGTGTAGGGTTCCTGCCTGCCTATGAATTACGATGAGTTTCTTGAATGATAACACCAACTTTCCAATTATAACAATGACTTCTTTATTCAGTTTCTGCATAGGTACGTTTCCAATTCTATGTTGATTGTTGAGCAAGCTGCGGGCACCGTAGAATTTCTTCTCAATGATCGTCTTCCAAGATGTGATCGACAAAGACTGGCGAAATGCGCCACAATATATATCAAATTTGTGCCCGCAACTTGCTATACATATAATGATAAAATTCACGCCGCGAGTAAGCGGGACAGCGCTATATACACAAGTGAGAGAAAAACTAAGCTAAAAGGACTACGGGATATTTATTTACAATTTTATAATATTTACAAAGAGGAGGATTCGTCGTCCGCAACAACAGTCTTATAAGTACATTTTGGGGGCAGGAAAGCAAAGCGAATGGTAAACGATTGCATACTGTCTAAAACCAGCATCTGTGGTTTTGGGGATAGATAGTATTAGTTTTACTAGACTAGTTCTAATAACAATCTCATAAGTACATTTTGATATGTAGTAGGAAAGAAAATCGAATTGTCCATCGATTTGAAACGATTGCACACAGTCCAAAGACAACTCCTGTAGACTATACTTCTAGGCAAAGTAAACCGCGGAACGCAGCTAGTCATTAATGTAATCAGCGAGCTCTAGGCATTGTATAAGTTAGTGCGTATTTATTATTCGTAGCCGTACCAATAGATTAGATTAGTCCGGTTGCATATCGCACATAGCCCTTTAGGGCATTCTACCTTCATGTAAATAAATATAGGCTCTAGGTTGTTTATTACAATTAATTTGGTGCAGCCAGTTTGAGGAGGTTAGTGACTAACCCTGATGTCTAGGCTTTTAGACCCTTTAGACAGCCTAAATATCTAGGACATGGTCTGACGCTTGAAACGACCGGGACCGACAATTTAACGTACCTTTCGTGATACATAAGTTTATCTCAATTACGAAATGAATTAGATAAGAAAATAAAGATACAAAAAAATCCAAAGTTTTCAACTAACCAAATAATTCATAATTTTAAGCTTTTTCGAACAAAATGCCAATAAAAGTATGAAGCTTTTTATATAAGCTTAAAGTTTAACCTTTGATCTGTGCTTCTGGATGTGAAAGTTATGTGACTCGTAAAAAAAGCTTTACATTGCAGCTTTGGGATCGCGAAGTTCGTATTGATGCACTTGTTACTGTGACCCCAGGTAGTCGCACATCCAAGGATAAAATTGTCTGGGTATTGCTTCCTTTCTTTGAAAACGATTCCTGTATATTAATATAGGTATAAAAAGAATGGAACTATAAAGAAGATGTTTTATGTCTATGGTTAAAGTAGAGATTACAGTGTATTATTTAGAAAAATACAGTTTGTTTATAAAAATTAGGTAAGATACCATAGGTACCTACATAAATATTTACTTACTTTCTTTAAAAACAATTGAATCTGAACAGTTTACCAAGCGTTTTACTTTCGAACTTTGGTTCTATATATTCTTATTAATAACAAGTTTTATGATAGATGTATTTCCCTTATAAAGTTTAATTATTTTCAATTTATTTTTTATTTAAAACAGACAACCACAGCTTCCCCTTTAAGATAAGACTAAAGTTTCTTCTTATTAATCAATTTTTTTCATATTATTTCCCAAGGCATTCTGAAGTTGTTGCAAACTTGTGTAACTTAGTACTCATCAATTGTATCCCTCGGATGCGTGACTAACTGTCATAAGACCACCGGCACCGACACGGTAGCCAAAGGTTGCTGGTTCGATCCCGGTCCAGATTCGCATAAATATCCCGTCGTCTACAATAATACCGATGCCTGGACTCATTGTTTAAGTATTTATTGAATGCATCTACCATTGTTGATACGTTTTGGTTTTTTTTCTGTACGTTATGTTATGTTGGTATATTAATTTAGTCATGAAAATTTTCAATATTTATTTTGTTTGCTACTGTGATTTTGTTTAGATTTCTGACTCTGCTAATAAGGAAAGAAATGTTTGAACGCGCTAATCTCGGATACTGCAATTTTCAACAGGAAGATTATAGGTTATTTTTTATCCCGAAGTTCCCAGAAAAACACACACAACGCGGATAAAACCGCCGGGCGCTGCTAGTTCAAATATAAATGGAATAGAAGGAACTGTACAAAGTAAACAACAACCGCATTTTTTCACTTCTTCAATAAAACTTTGCACTTTTTTCCGATTCGAATCCGTTACGGCTCACACTTGATTTTATTGACATGTGAAAACAATAATAAACTGCTATCCTCTGATACAAAAATCGACTTTACACCCTTTGAAACACGATTAAAATTCCAACACAGCAGTTTGTTAACTGCAAATTAAGAGTTGTTTTCCTGCAACTTTACATCTGCTTTTATTTATACAATTATCGCCTTTTTTCGTTGGTGTTAAGGTTGAGATTGTGTTGTGTGGATTGTATTATGTTTTGGTGGGATAAGTTTGTGATATTTTACGCGTATGGAGTGACGAGGTGACAGGTTGGAAGGCGGTGTCCTGTGTCGCGGCCAATCAATTTGTTGAGTCACAATACGCAATACATCGTCGACAAACGAACTCGCTCACACCGTGCGGGGGTGATTCTCAAGAAAAAATATCCACAATTTTTATATTTCACTTAGAAATATTTTTGTGTTGGAATTTTTTTTATGCAGAGATATAGATCAGAGAGCAACCGTGATTAGGATGACAAAGGTAGTGTGTGCCTTCGCAGTCTTCGATTTTATTGGGTGTCACAGCGCGAACATACGTTAACTCTCACAAAGCTAATATTATGTTGTTGAGAAAATTATAGCCACTGTCATTTGCACCGTAGCTTAGTTGCAATTAACCGTTTTTATCATCGCATCGTGTTTTGATATGATCTAAAAACTTGGACAACAGAGGTAGTTGCTGTCACAAAGATAACAAATTATATTTGATGGTAATCCGTATTTTTAGGTCCACAAGCCACTTTAAATTATGATACAGTAAGTTAATTTGGGGTTAAATTAAAGTCAAGGCCAACCTTGGTGTCAGAGGTTTTAGACCCCTTTAAAGCCTTCCAACATGCGACTTTCATTGGAAGATCATGAGGCATTGTTTTGCCTTAAATAAAAAATATATTTAAACTAAAAAATAAGATTCAGCAGAATAGCCCCGCTCGCCGGGTGTCTCATACAAGATGCATAGGTGCGCAGGAGTCGCCTCCGCGCTGTTTTTGCACACCTAATGAAGTGGCCTGGTCACTCATTACACTCGTAACAAGGACACACTTACTTACTTACTCTTTATTATTCTGTGGTAAACATACTTTTAAACTTGTATACTGTGTATGACGCCCATATAATCTATCTAAGAATTATACTTACTATATGGTAATCTGTGATATTGCCATATTAATATTATATTGTAAAAAGTTTGTAAGGATGGATGGATTTTTGAAGCTTCCTGCTGCTTTATAGACATTATATACTTGAGAAGAATTACTGAAAGTCAGTGTGGATATTCTCTGCTCCAGTTAGGGGATGTAGAGCCATAAGTCAAGTCAAGTTATCTAAAATTAATAAACAGGCTAAATGATCAAGTAAAACCGCGGAGGCTATTACTAATAAACAATGAAAGAATGACTGCCGTACACACTTGTCACTAATCTATTCTAGACCCATACTTACTAAATGATAATCTGTGATATCGCCATGCTTTGAGTTGTCGCAAGTTGACGATTCTGTCAATGAGTTTGACTGTGTTTTATTTTACTAATAATAATTAATGACCGTAAAAATAAAAATAAAAATCAATTAGGTATGCAATAATAAACAGGAAAATGTGTTGACTTTTTAACCGTCAGAATACCATTGCTAAAAGAGTTAGTTCAAATCATAATAAACCATTATTACTCGTAATACAAACACCTAATCTTTCAAACGCTTAAAGCCTGAACAAGTAAAAATGTAAAGGTTTTTGTTGTAGAACTAATATTCACTTAAAGTCCGAGCCCTCTGAAATTGCTCCATAGTTCCAGACATGCTATTTTGGGGTTAACTACCATAGTTTGAAGTTGACGCCTCTTGCCCTTTGCTGACACATGGTCGTATTGGATAGACAATATACATATTTTCAAACACAGCTTATACAGCTATTACAGCTTTTGATATATTTTTCCTTAATTTATTTTACCATACTGTGGTATCTTCGGTGAGATGAGAGGTCTTTGCCCAGCAGTGGGACATACTTTACTTTATGACAGTAGACTCGTGTAGTTTAAAAAATCTTTACAGACTACACAACACAATTTTAACAAGAATAGAAAACATTTTAGATTTCGTTTTTGAGGTCATAATGAAATTAAACTTAACAGCAATTAGACACTCAATTACAGACAGCATGATAGATATTCTATCAAATTTAATGTTCCCCAATGGTAGATTGTGATGATAAATTTTAAAAACTAAAAACACTTAACATATAAAATCTCGAAGGATGTACAACTTCTAAGCCCGTATGTCCTATCTGAGGTGGACTGGGCATCGTAGTAAGTTGCTTATCAGGTTCTTATGTCAGTATGAGAGCAATTTCATGTTGCTCTGGACCAAACAAAATATATATTCATATCGCACCTTTGATAGCCGTGTAGCTCTGTATTAAATTAGATGTTCAATTGTTTTCTTAGCCAGAGTTATGTTTACATGAATGTGATTAAGTAGGTATATATCACTGATTGATTAATAAGATAACTGTTTACTGACCCATTCAGTATCGTTCATTAAATCGACACTTAACTAATTGATGTTTTTTTTACAGATTATATGTCAGACTCATTACATCTCTACTAATTCAAAGCAAAGCATTCGGCGTCTCTGAGTCTCTTAACTCGATTTTTTAGATGCTCCAAAGCATATATAAAGGTACGTTAAGCTATTGAGGTGTTTAGATGGTCTAAACCTACGACTACCACTCCCAGGTAGGCAACTAACTTAATCGAGGTGAATGTCAACTCTACTTTATTCTTAAGAATACCGTTATACTGCGATACGTAAAAATATGACTCCATAAAAAAGTTAGAGAGTGATTTTTGACATGTAATGTATGAAATATTATTTCAATTAGTTAGTTGTAGATTTAATTGTTAACTCTGAGTGCGGTAGCTAGTTATAAATTAAAGACAATTGTCAATTATTATATAAGTTTTAATTAGGAACTTACATGTCGACATAAGAAATATGTAAACTTTGTGAAAGAAATTGTATTTGCAAAAGAATCTCTTAATTTGATAAATTACCAAAATACGCTCGTAAATCAGGGCAACAAAATAAAACCAAGAAAGAAACGCTTTTTTTGTAAATGATAAAATTCCCTCAGGTGCGCCGGCGCAGGGCGCGCACATTGTTTTCAATCGAATGAGTGTTGCTATAAAAAGTATGGGTTCATATAAAAAGGTATTGTAGTAATGTTGCCAGGAAATGGAAAGTGGGATAGTCTGCGTAACGCGAGATGCGTACGCGCCGCTATGCGATGCGATCCGACGCGCTAGGGGTGGGAGTAGTGTTATCGATTCAATAATCAATTATTGTTAATGTTATCGATATCCAGCTTTATTAATAATACCTTTGTTGTTATAGCTTTACTAATAAACTGGAAGTTCTATTTTCAGTATACAATTCAACTTAAATTGATCATTTCAAAATTATACCTAAGTAAGTTGTGCTCTAATATAAGCATCTGGATTTTTTGATTGAGCGATGGTTAATGTTAAACAACGCTTCGTATGGATACTAAAGTAAAAACAGAGACTTTCTAAAACGCTACTGTGCTTCAGACAACGTACATTTAACCAACGTTAAGTTCACCATCACAAAACTACAGTGAATATCGATAATCGAATCATCGACCAGTGCATGTCCCATCACTATTAATATCTCATATGTTTTATTGGTCCGCCGTTGATTGTGCATTGAATACCTTTGTGCGAGATAAAACAATTCAGTATGCACGTGCCTTTAGCCACTGCCGCGTAATGTTGCCAGCACAGATATTACCCGATTACTTTGCTATATTGGATTGTATTAGGTACATTATTTATGATTATAGCAACCCTTTTTGTTCGGAATTGACATGATTGTTCGTATTACTGTTTTGTATTATGATTGTTACTCAAATTGTTTGAATAAGTGGTGTTTTGACAGAAGTGGGACTGGCAGTTAGTTCCGAGATAGTAACTTTATTAAAATGTTGTATGTTATACAAAAAGAACTTTTGCTAAGTCTACCAGAGCGGGGGGCGTCTGAAAACCAGCGCAGTACCGAGACTTCGGCCTCGGTACAGCATTCGCTGAGACGCCTCCATTTGCTACATCTTTTTAAATTTTTATTTTAATTTTGTTCTTTGTCTTTTTGTATTCTTGTAGCAATAAATGATTATTTTATTTATTTTTAAAAAGTTCTCGTGTCACTATGTTAGTTGTCATACTCCTCGGAAACGTCTTGTCCGATTTACATGAAGTTTTGTGTCGATATGCACACATAAGTAGGTCTGAGAATCGGTCATCATCTATTTATCATACCCTTAAATGTTAAGGGTGGTCCACCCCTTAATTTAACTTTGACAAAACAACGTTTGTCGGGTCAGTCAGTTGTTGTATAAAATCAACGTAGCATCTGTACATTAATTTCATATTGTTCCCAATTTAATTCGATCGTATTGCATCTCGATCTCAAAACGATACGCATTTTATACAAAACTAGCAGTGGCTTGCGGTTTTATACGCATTGTTGTGCGGTTTTCGTGGGAATTTCAGGATAAAAAATAGCCAAAAACAAAAATATTAATTAGTTCAAACAGACATAAAATAAAATAAAAACTTAAAATTAGAATCAGCTCAAACTCAGTAGCTAGTGTTGTTTTTAAATGCTAATTTTGACACTAAGTTGATCTAATTTCGATTTAGGTTAGTTACTCGGCAGATTATAATATAAAAAATAAATTAAAACGTTTCTCCCATAAACGCAAAACTCTAGTCAAAAGTCATCCAAAGATCATAGAAACATTTAATTTACAGCAACTTAACAATTATTTCAAACTGTATTTTTCGTAGGAATATTAAGTACAAAAAGTATTGGTTCAAAGGATCTCTTGAATAAAGAAAAATCCTTCTAGCAAGAGGTCAAATAACACTGGTTTTGAAAAGGAATGTTTGAATCCAGTCGATTTACTTAAGAACGAGAAAGAATGAATGGAATTTCGGCAGTTGAAGTTTTGTATCGTTTAATGTTACCGTAATAGTAAAAGACTTTTTATAGAGTCGTTCAGTTCTTTGGTAATTGTGACATTGTCATTCTTTTATCTAACTTCTTGTTTAGATGATTTAATCCATTATTTCATTACACCTCTTTCCTTTATAGAAGGAATTTTCTTAGGTTGGAATAATAGTTGTTACGTCCGTACTCCGAAACGTCAAATTAGCAGATCAGTGATTAATGTATGAAAAACCATGTGTTATGTATAAAAATCATGTGTTATGTATGACAAATCACGTCACGTGTCGATTTAATGGACGTCTATAAGTGAGCCAGTGGGTCATATTAGTTAAGTTTCGGCTTTAATTTAATAAATTTATATTTATTTATATTAATTGTTTATTGTATGTTTTGCTAATCATACATTTTTCGGTTTATAAAATTCTACTTGTATACATTTTGCGTCTTGTACATTATGCAATCGAAGAAATTCTCAGTCATTTTAAATACTCTTTTCACACTCTTTCCCTTCCAAATTTAAAAACATCAAAGTCACATAATATTGACTCATTGTCACAAAAACTCGTAGCTTTTTCACGGGTAATTTGTCTTGTATCCGAGGAATCCGAAGACTCCAGTCGGTCACAGCCCAATGAGGCCCAGAAATGTGTTCTGCGGGTAATTAATTACATGGACACGCGTTCAATGACGTTTTTACATTGGTCTTGTGTTTAATTGAGATAATTCTGGAACTTTTTTGGGACTGAAATGTCTAAGAAATGAGGCGATTATTTAGTATAGTTTGAACAAAAAATATGTCTTAATGGTATTGAGTTACAAAAACGATAAGTTTTTAAGAAATGTAATGATGTATTAATTTTTTTATAAAAAAGCCTTAACACGGAAATAGATAATACGGATGGTACTACGGTTGAATGAGAGAGTTTAAATTGAGCGTACCGATGAATTAAGAACAAATGAGAAACGCACCCACTGCGTACGCAAACGCAAAAACTGTCTTTAATTTTTTACAATCGGTTACAGATCAATGGGCAAATAAATTGTAGTTTTCGGCTTGTGGCTTATAAATTCACACAATGGTCATTGAGACAAGAAAATTTTATCTTCAAATCCAACTAATGACTTCAGAGGAAAGAAAGTTAAAAATAGTAAAGTATTAGCCTGTAATCTCCCACTGCTGGGCAATCATCAAAGGCATCTCATCTCACCGAAAAAAATTAAACAAAAAAAAACTAATACCTATCAGACAAACACTACATATTAAGTTTTAACACCACTATTCTACTGGTTTATTAAGTAGGTGCCTTCCGTGACCACGGTTCCTGTAAAGGGGCCGAAACGCCAGATAAAAATATAAAATAAAAGCGAAGTGTATTCGTAAACGTAGTTTCAATTCTAAACCACTATTCTACCCACCATTCCACGTATTTCACAAATACCACAAATATAAAAACTCCACAAACCTATATCTTGAGTACAATCGATTGCATTATCCTCACTTCCCTAGCATTACCTAGGTATCCTAGGTATCTGCAGAGCACTAAATCAGCCCTGTACACGATGCTACAAATTACGCTCAATATCAGTGAGACAGGGTATGGTTGCTATGGCAACGTGGGAACTTGCAGGTCACAGCCTGTGGTGGTCACTTGGAATTTAACCGACGTTAGCTAAGGAGATTCAACTTTATGGATTTCTTACTGGTTTCAAAGATTTTGTTAAATGAGATTTAGTTTTACAGATTTTTTACACAAACGTTATAGTAATAACGATTTGAATTTCCATGTTTGTGTCTAACGGATATGTAGATTCGGATTTGGTATCGATTTGTTTAAATATTCTTCTCCCTAAAATTAAAGTTTGACATTACTAAATGATAGCTGTTTACGTTTCCCAAGGTCAAACTTTAGGGTTATAAAAAGTTAATGTAAATTAAATTCTATTCTGAAAACATGTTATTTTCAAAAACGTGTTATTATCTGAAAACGTGTCACTTATCGTGGAAACGTATGAAAATTCTACTTCACGTGTCTCTTAGGTAATGCTAATAACATTTTCAAATATAGAATTTATATTAAACTTCAAAAAAGATTTTGCAAAACATTTTGTAAACACGAAAAACGAAAAAGTCTTGATGTTTATCATGTTTTTCACGTTTCTGCAAATTGGTCACAATTTACCGGAGCACAGGTCAACGACACATTATTTTAAAGTTGCTCTATATTTCACAAAAAAATCTTTAACAATTCCATCAAAAAAGAATATTTTCCGTCTCTTTCTTTTGTGATGCTGTACGTAGTTTCGGTAGGTGCGAGTGGGATAGGTATATTGTCGCGATGTGTCTCGATTGTGGGCCGAGCTAACCGGCGGCCCATGACGCCTGTTCTATTCGAAGTAGAAGCGAGTGGTTGTTTTAAATAAAGAACTACGGTCGTCTCCCTCTAATGCATTTTTTTAACCAATTGTGCGTTGACAAGATGTTACGTAATATTTGTAAATTACATAATTTATAGTAAAGATGTGACTAATGGCGGTGGTAGTAGATTTTATTTTTTATTTCTTATTAATGACATTGATTTGAAGATTTCAGTTAATAATTAATCACCATTTTAATACCATTATGTTAAAGTTAGACTTATTATAAACACTGTGACAAATATTACCGAGCGCGTTGATGTCTTTTGTTCTAAGTGTTCTAAGTGTTTAAATAAATGAATACAATTTTAGTATTAGTGCATTGTTTAAGCTCTTGAGGTAATAGTAAAAAAAAGAATTATAGATTGTTTGAAATATAATATTGCTTAAGGTCGAAGATACGAGAGAAAAAAAAATCAACTAATATTTTCTTTACACAAAAGTGGATAATGAAAGTGATTTAGATGCAAGTCATTTATTGTGTCAATTATGCATGAATATGACATACATAAGTTTGTCACTATATTTTATTAGATTACGTCACCTGAAAGCGACATACTAGGTCAATTAAAAGGGTCACAGATCAAGTCACTAGATTTATGATAATAATAAACGCCCTCACAGATCGAGACACTTTCGATTTCTATTACAAAGTAAAACACCTACAGGCAACAATAAATTATAATAGACATGTTAAAAAACGATCCGGTTAGAAAGAAACACCTAACAATTAACCACATTTAAGCCGAACATTTATTAAAAATAATCCTACTTAAAACCAACTAGCCGTCAAATTGAGAAGGCGTGAGACGTCACCGAACCGTTCCGTTACGTTGACAGAACGATATACATATCGAGTCCTTTCCGTGAGAAAATCTTTTAGAATAATCGCTTCTAATACATGTATAGTAATGGTACAGAGGTACGGAGGCTGAGGTTTCATAGGTCGAAAAGCGCGCGAACGCAGTGTGGCGCCGATGCCCGCGCGCACAGCACGCCACACGGTGCGCACGCGACCTGTCAAAATACGTTGACATTCGAAACGACCAATCGCAGTACGTAAAAAATGGCATCCGATGACATTCCATATTCAAATTCAAGTATTACGAATTAGCATAGCTTTTTCAGTGGATGTTTTTGTTTGAATGTGACAGAGTTACGTACACTACCAGTGTTCTGAAATCAGTGCTAAGCGATTCTCTAGGTCTAGTTAATATCGTTTCATGTTTACAAGGGCGTGATTTTTGACTCGTTAGAAGTGTGAACTGAAGAGGTGTGAACTATATTGGATTTGAGTATAATTGTAGTGGTTTTTGTTTGTTTTATTATATTTATAGACATTATTGTTTTATGAGGATTATCAAGTGTTTTCTTTATAGGTAAGACGGTTTTATTTTTAGCAGTAATTTCATATATTGCACATTTTATGGTCATTATTATTACATATTGACTTTAACTGTTTAAACTTTTTCAAGTTACTTAATGACCTTTGTGTGACTTTTGTTTTCAGTCAACGCTTAACTTATTTTCAGTGCTTTGGCAAGATGTTCTTTATAAGGGTTGGTCTGAGTAAAACTGATCGGCAATCTAATACTGTTACTTCTTTGTACCTAAGTAACCGTCAAATTTCAAGGGCAGGGGAAAATACAATTTGACATTTTTTTAAAGGAAAATTTGCCAAAACTTGGTCTGTCATCTTAGATTGCTCATCAAAATCGGTTATTGTGATTTCTGCCGTACGTTAAACGCGGTTATTTCTGTTGTCAATCCTTCCTGTGCGTGGTTCATAAACTTCGACCTAAGGGTGAAATAGTGGAGATTTGGTGTGATAATCATTTTCACTTGAGTTTATGAAATGAATTCAAATATCAGGTACTTAAAGAAGTCAGTAAAAGTAGTTAGTATAAAGTTATTATTTTGAAGTATTAAGTAAGTAAGTAAGGTTGTAAATAAAACAATTGAACATACATTTTTGAAAAACTAAAGTAGACTAAGGTACTAAAGGGTATATAATATGTGCTGAATCACACGCTACACTTAAAAATCACCCGCCAAATATAAGCATCGTCCAAAATATGAAAAAATGAAAATCATTCAACTCAACATCTGTTTTGAACAAAAAAACATTTCAAGAAAATCAACAACTAATACTTCAAAATAAAAACGCAACATTAAGAGCAATTCAAACCTTTTTTAACAAGAAACTTGTATAATAGTTAATGTGTCTTCCTAATTGACGTAAAAAACATTAAGTACAAAACTTTAATCCGATGTGGAGTGGGTATTACAATACAAAAATGCTCTAACGTATATTCCATTCTATAGTTTTTTTGCTTACATTTAATAGGTCAGATGACGCATCCACTTAAATTTTTTGTTACTTCCATGGTTTTGTTCGGATTTAGTTCCTGTTTCAACCCTCGTTTACTAATGGTGCTTTTACTTAAACTTTATACTTTATGGTACTTTTAAAAATATGTCGTCGACAGGTTTTTAAAGCTTTAACTATTTAGTAGGCCTTGCTTAGATTGAGGGAGTTTAAGCTGCTGTCAGGGAGTTTACAGTCCCACCATCTTATCTGTTCAGTTGACAGCGTCGCTAGTGGAGAATTTGGTATACATAATATAGGAAATTCACCAAGAAACAAAGGTAATTAAAACATGTCTTGCAAGTCAGTCTATAGATATCATTAAAATTTAAGAAACTACAATATCAATCATATAAAGCCTAACTAACATAGTATAGATTCAATATGACGCGGCTGTAGTTCCCATTTTGCCCACCTGAACAGTTAAGTTGGTGGCACTGTAATAAAACGCAAAATAGTCTTTTTTAAACTTACACGATTTGAACACATAGTTTTAACGTACTCACACGGGTTTTTTCGTGTTAGAAAACTTAATAAAGCAAGTAATAAAAAGTAAGTTATTACTTGCTTTATTAAGTTTTCTAACACGAAAAAACCCGTGTGAGTACGTTAAAACTATAAAACGCAAAATGTCAAATTACTCGCTTGCTCGCTTTCTAATAAACTCGCCTGTTCATAGTTTGGAACTTGCTAAATCTAAAAGACCCTTCACGGTTTTGCAAATGTATGTATACTTCAATTGTTTTATGCAGAACTAATTGATGAATTCTTATGACCTACGAGTATTCATTTCATTAAGAATTAATTCGAAACAAATACAAAAAATTGCAACATATTTCGCAAAAAATCTTATTAATTTGCAATACATGCATCTCTATTAAGCTTAAAGAACAAACTATTTAATAGACTGTTACAGTAATTTCAATAGTTACCGATAGCTGTCAAACGTAAACCTGTTACAAGAATACTTGTACGTGTATTTGGACTAAAGAAAGAACCCCGGACCAAAAGTATGGAAAATGTGGTTTCAGTTAAATATTCTGAGATTTTGATATATTATAGATATTAACGTCCTGAAAAAAAGTCTCTATGGGGGCTTCCACTGTTTCCGAGTCCCTTTCAGAGTTACGACTGATTTTGTACCGTCAGGGAAATCGACTCTTAGTACTATTTCGCACCTAGTCACAGTGACAATATATGACACCTCTAGCGTCTTTTTCAAGTGCAACAATAGGTATCTAATAAATCTGTATTACGAAGTTCTTAATTAGGTACATCGACATTGGAACATATTTTTGAGCATTTTAATGCACCCATATTTTTAGACTAGCTAATCTGAAGCATGTTTAATATATGTTTTTTTTTAATATCGCAATAAAGGTTCAATCTCACGTCACTTGTCGAAATAAACACTTGGTAGTTGCGTCTAATTAATTATTTCTTATCTGATACAAAATCAGTCGTAACTCTGAAAGGGACTCGGAAACAGTGGTAGCCCCCATAGAGGCTTTTGTTCAGGATGTTAATATCTATAATATATCAAAATCTCAGAATATTTAACTGAAACCACATTTTCCATACTTTTGGTCCGGGGTTCTTTAATTGCGTTCTCGGGGGTCAGAGGTCCGATCCGATATTTATTTGTAACCGTTCCAAACGGCGGCCATGACTAGTTTTTTTTAATTGAACCCGACAGTCCACGGAAAATGCAGAACGTCGAATTAAATGAATGGAACGGTCTGAAGATAAAGAAAGGTAAAAGAATGGTATTTAGAGTAAATTAAAATGAGATACATTTAGTTTTACTTTGACTTGTAGTTCGACATTGTCACAGAAATATATAAAACAATAGCAGCGCCCCGCGGTTTTACCCGCGTTGTGCCCGTTCCCGTAAGAATTTCGGGAATTTTTATACACATAAACCTTCCTCTTGAATCACTCTATCTATTTTAAAAAACCACGTCAAAATCCATGCAGTAGTATTTGAGTTTATCGCGAACAGACAGACAGACAGACGCGGCGGCTGGGGACTTTGTTTTGCGATTATTGTACACCATCATACCATATTCACCATATTTTAGTTATGCCATTTTGTAGTCATATGATTGACAAAACGTCATTAACATGAGCTTACAAGATGCAAGCAAATTCTAAACATAACATTTAATTAAAACAAATTCTATTGAACTTGACGGCGTGCAGCTTGCAAACTAACTCAATATCAGCCACGCTTATACTCTTAACTCATAACCTCATAAACCTCACAATACCAAAATCACTATCCATCAAACTCCAAATACCTACTATTAACTAACTCAGCAATCATATATTCTAACTATATTTTAAACTATATAGCTCAGCTATCATATATATTCAAACCCAATTCAATTTATCCGACCTAAACTGTAAGCGTCAAAACATAAATTCTTAACAATACCAAAAGTAGTGCAGGAGATAACATCGCATTTCATTATATTACACCGAGTTCTAATGTAATACTGATAGGCGTGACCTTTACGTTGCCGTGTCACATCTAGTTGTTCTATATCAGTAAATCACAGAGTATTTGGTTCGATAGATAGAGGAATTAGAGCGCCCGCATACGGAGCTTACGCTATCTGACGCACGCCGCGAAATATATACGGTACAACTTTTTATTTCACATTAACATACATAGCTTACAGTTTTTTAACTATGAAACCATGTAACAAGAGTAGATACAATTTTAAAGCAATAACTTTCTTGCTATAAAATTGTATCAACTATTGCCTATTGGTCGACTGTTAATGTTGTTGACAACTTTGTTCAATACACAATTTTGCCGGATAATAAGGAATCCGAACGAAATCAATTGAGTTCTTCGATTACATTTTCATTTCTTCTACATAGCGGTGATAATCCAAGCTAATATATTTACACGATAGTCTAGCTTAAAACATACTAATACGGAATACAAAACTTATTCAAGGTAGTGTCAAAAAATCATCGCGCAGCGTCGAACAAAACACTGCGCTGACTACACCACGTGCCTGCGCCGCCGTATGCGCTCAAATTAAAATCGACTGAGCGTATTTTTTCTAGGCCTGTCAGTTCGGTTACGCTACATTTATTGCAATTTGACATTTTACTTGGGATACGCAACCTTGACGGTTTGGAGAAAGGCTATTGTACGCAGAGGAGATAAACATTGATGGTTTGAAGAACAGAGTATTGTGTAGTAAAGATGTACTATGTATAAAGTTATAAGTATGATGATAAGCAAACTTGGAACCTTGTAGTAATCCAACTTCTCTAATACCTAGTTGTTTGTAAATGATAATTTGCTAATTTCATATTGTGACAAAGTTCTAAAGGGATTATTTTTTCAAGAGTAAACCTAACCATTAGTTTATAAAGGTTGAGGTTCAATTATGATTAATTTACTAAACTAACAACGTCCACAATTCTTATTGAGAAGAAATTGTACATAGATTACATACACCAACACTACATTACTTTATATTATAACTAAAATCCCTCATACAAACAAAAGTTCATAACCGAAGCTAAAACAAAAGCTAGTTATTTTCTCGTCATGTTTCCCTCTAATAATACTAACTCTTGGAAAGACACGCGCCGTATATTGAAGGAGGTTATAATGCGTGTAGAGCGCAGACCTTTTTTGGAAGTAGTTTAATATTATCGAATGAGTACGGCTGAGCCTAGAGCTTAGAGCTTCGCCTGGTTTGAGCACTGACTAATAAATAAACGGGATACTTTACAGGTATGATTGATACTCATTGAAGTTTAAATAGATTGGCTATTAAATAAATAAAATAGAGTATTAAATAATGGTACAGATAAATATATGATTACGTGTGAACTATTTCTTACAAGGTTGTTGAATCTAAACTTGGCTCGTTGCTTTTAAAGTGATAAGTGTGAGTCCACTTTCGCAATTTCTCGTCAAGTAAGTTGATTTTGTCCATGGAATATGATATTTTCTATATAGTTACGTAGGACTCGTTGTAAGTTCGACAAGCGTCCAGAAATTGCAAATCGATCTCATGGACGTTAAAACTACTGGTGGCCAGTAGTTCTATTTGAACGCTACCGTGGTTTGAAGGACTATCGTTAAACTATCAGAGGCTTCTAATGCATTCTAAAATCTTCAAAACCAGGGCTAACCTACCTACTTGAGTTAACGTACCAAGTTTTTTTGTAAACTTTTAAATATAAAATTGAGTACAAATGTTTAAATTAATATTAAACGTACGGAACACTGTGCACAAACCAAACACACTAAAACTATTTGTTTATGATAAATGATATTCATTTGTTACAATCAAATGTTGTTTTTATTGAAAGAGTGACGAAAGACTAACAAAGAGTTTGAATAAAGAGTGTGATACAACTTGACACCTGAAGGACGGTGGAATTAAAGTAATACCCGCCATTGAATCAGTTTACATTGCAAAAAGGTGTTTGATTTAGTAATCTGTGAGGAACATGTTTTTGACGTCTTTGAAATATACCTATACTGTACTTTTAAAGTTAAGTTTCTAGATAACATTGCCAATACTATCAAATAGTTACTGCCTAAAAGTGTTCATAAGGTATACTTAACCTCAAATTTCTCAGTTTAAATCTCGGGTGTGAAGTAAATGTAACAAAGCAAAATACTTTATTTAATTCTGTACCACAATATCACGAAGAAAACTTTAGGTATTTCAAAAATACATAAAACAAAATGTGTATATCAGTTAAACAATATAAAATTGTAAAGATGAAAAACACAGATGCATTTAAAAACAAAATACCGAATACCATAAACTGAAACCCGTCGAATATCCACGAGCAAATATTTAAATTTCAATTCGAACGTCGCATATCAATGGAGAGCCATAAGCCACCGGACTTTTTGTATCCGCAACCGCACAGAGACAATAAAGAAAAAGTTGAGAAGAAAAAAAATATTTCGAAAACAGAATCTAGATTCAAACCTGGCTGATTCGAAGTTGGAAACAAAAGAAATCGGCTCCCGGCTGACCGAGATCTCAGCGTACGCGAGCGCATCTCGTTTGCTTTTTTTTCTTTTATTTTTTCATCGAATCCATGTGATTTCTTTTCTCTGATGCATCACAATGAGACATTCTATCGTCAGCGCTTTAACTGAACTCTTTGAACTTTAAGTAGTTTGAATTTCGAATCGAAAATCGAATATTGGTTTTAAATATGTATTGTCTAATATAGATTGGTAATTGTCATGATTTACCTCATCATTTAGTACAGTTTTCACTTGAATCTATCGACATTTATAATCAAATTAAATTGCCTACAGACAGACGTAACATTTTGTACCAAAATTAATATATTTAATATCGATAACAAGCCGCCAATTCACACTTAAACCTACCATAATAACCAGCTATTAATCGTCCAGTAATTATCAGTTACATCAATGTTTTATATTATTAATCAGAGATTACATCATCGCCTTGTATAAATATTGGTGCATGGGAATCTCTATAAACAGGATCCTGAACTAGGATGTTTACTCATTCGATATTGGCTGTGACTAATAATAAGTAGTTTTATAACCTTTATTAAACGTAACCTGATACTTATTACTTTAATTGAAGTCATTTTATCACGTCACGTGACGTATTCGTTGTATTTGGGTTTCACGAATACAAGGAATTCACCGTCACGTGATCCGCAACCGGCCCGCAGCCGCACATATCGACGGGGATGTTCGAACAACTCCTAACTTACAAAAACCAAATTTTACAGGAGGCGAAAAAAACTGTTTTTTATTTTTCCCAGATGTTTAAGAAAAAATGTGTAAATGACAATTTTATACTTGAATGGACCCGCATGTAAGGTAATAATAAAAATTTGTTTGGAATAAGTATTTGGCGAGATAATGTAAGATAGGAGGTATCACCAAGCTCGTGTGGCTGAAATTTTGAAGATAGGAGTATTTTCCATACTTCAAAAAAGTAACAGAAATCATTTAAAATTATCATTTCTCGTTGAAGTTTTCAATCATATTAGGTAATAATATAACAAAGGAATCTAAAAATTACTAAAAATAGACCAAATATTCAAACTAGGCGATTTTTTTGAAGTTAGGAGTTATTGGCTTTCTTATATCAACATCATCGTCACTATATCGGTTAAGATAGGAGGTATTTTCAAAAGGAAACACTGTTATAACTCTGAAAAATCAATGTTTATCCTTTGCAATTTTTATTGTAGAGTTTGAAACTATAATCCTATAATTACTGTAACATTTATTGATAAAACATCCTTCAAAAAATCAAAGATAAGTTTAAATAAACAGTCCCACTTCTAAAACTAAATCAACGAGAACAAAATGAGAAAGCGGCATAAAAAAATAAAAATCTCTTTAATGACTCTAATGATAACTAAGGACTCTTGAGACTCTATATAAATAATAATAATTATGCATAATCTACGAGTATTTCAGTCTCTCCGTTTACGTACTTAAATTATGTACTTAAAAAAATTAACAGTTAAGTACTATTTTAACTCACTACTTAATAAACTTTCTGATAAAATACAAAAATGAAGGGACGTCTTCCAATGTCGCTTTAGCGAAAACTAATGGACATGTGTATACTTCCTGTGCTCACATACGGTGCACAAACTTGGTCATTGACAGATTCGCAGAAGTCCAGTCTCAAGGTTTGCCAACGGGCGATGGAGCGCAGCATCTTGGGTGTCAAACTGACGGACAGAGTCCGAAACACCGAAAAAAGTCGCCGATGTAGGTCGCAAGTCTGCTTAGCTAAAATGGAACTGGGCTGGACATGTCTATCGCAGGCCTGATGAGTCTTGGGCAAAAATGGCCACTTTATGGGACCCAGACCCAAAGAGGCGATGTCGCGGCAGACCAAAAAGGAGATGGCGAGATGAACTAAACGGATTTTTGGTTGGTTGGCGTCGTGAAGCTCTAAATAGAGAGAAGCGAAAAATATGGGGGGAGGCCATTGCCCAACAATGGGAGACCCAAGGCTAATATAATAATAATAATAATAGACAACGCCTGGAAAAGCTACTGGTCCATGAAAACTCTAATGAAGGGAGATTTGCCAATCTCTCTGAAGCGCAAATTCATTGACATTGTGCATCTTGCCCATCCTCACCTACGGTGCGCAAACATGGTCACTTACCAAAGCACAGATTCAAGGTTAGTCAAAGAGCAATGGAACGCAGCATTGAAGGTATCAAGAGACAAGACCGCGTCAGAAACACCATGCTGCGTTCCATGACAGGCGTTGCAGACACGGGAATTACAGCTGCCAACCTCCATTCCATTTGGAATTGAGCTGGTCACGTAAGCAGGATACACCCGGACAGATGGGCAAAGATTGCAACGGAATGGGAATTCCAGGATGCCCCCAGGCCCCCAGGTTGGCCTCCGACTCGATGGCGGAAAGAGCTAGGCGATTTTAATAAGGATTGGAAGGAGTTGGCTATGGAAAGAGATAAATGGAAAGAATTGGGGGAGACCTTTGCCCAGCAGGGGTACAGCGAGGTTACGTAAAAAAAACCTTTATGAGGCAGGCTAGTAAAATATTTGTCGTCCAGCACAATTTACATAGTAATTGACTATTATTTACTCAAAAACAATCAAAAACGCTGCAAATAGATTAAAAACACAGCACTTAGTGACGAGACGTCGCGCACGTAAGCCGGTGTCCCTTTCACACTGCGAGAGACGCACCGTTTTTGTCTCGCTCTAGAGCGGGAACACTGTACTTGCGTATGAAGATAGGAGATATTAGCTCAAAGTTTTATTTGAAATGAAGTTACGAGATGTTTCCATTTGTAAGTTAGAATATATTTCCTGCCAAAATAAATCAGGTTATGTTGGACCTTAACTTAAGAGATGTTTCTTCGATGCCTAGCTACGTCAATTTTGCGAATTTCAACTTAATTTATATATCAGTAGACGCGCAAATTCATTCTCTATCGAACTGCATTTAAAAGTCGTTTTCGTAAAATATGTAAGTTAGGAGTTGTTCGAACATCCCCGTCGATATGTGACTTTTGCATCAGTTAAATATTAAATTTAAATATATTTCTGTATTCATTTTTAATATTGCTTAGACATCTTCTGAAACCGTTGACATTGAGAGTATGTATTCGAACTTTATAATTTGGCAGCTTGTTGACTCGACGACTTAATGTCAATGATGCTTTACAAGTCGCTGTACTTTATTTTGCTTTTTAATTAAACTTAAATAGAAATAATTATAAGTTATTTTAAAAATATATTTTAACGTCAGTTTTGCTGAAACAATAGTTTCAATTAATTAGATGCCTGTAATAATTTTAAAACTAGGTACAAACACAAAATTCCACCTATCTGGTTTACTAAGGATGATTCAACAAGGACACAAAACACAGTCCGTCCCGTTCTCCCAAAACCCTTTTAATTAACGATATTTCGGTATACTTACAAATATTTACCCCGAATTTTTAACACATACATTAGCACGTTTATACAGGGTGCCTTTTTGATACTGTCCACATAACAATGCTTAAAAGTTTGGACGTAAAATGAACCTTAAATTGTAAGGGTTAAGGGTGAATATTGAAAGTGGTTAAAGTTGAGAAATTAACACCAGTGGTTAGCGGTTACTTACCACAGGGCGCAGGTGGTCTTTGTTTAAACGTAAAATCATTTGTTTTTAAAATTTTTCTCTTATTGTTAAGGAAAATTTATGAAGTTTATGTACTTTGGTAAATAGGGAAGTATGAGTATGAAGTATGTTCATATGTATAGTACCTTTTTGGGTTTGTAATGCAAACAAATTTGACATGTTTTAATATACATAGAAGGAAAGAACAGATTTTTAATAACACTGTTGAACTGTTGAACAAAACTACTGGACGAATTTAAATGAAACTTTACAGTAATATAGGTTATACATCAGAATAACACATGCGATATATTTTATCCCGAAATTCCCGTGGGATCCAGTAAAACGCGGGGAACACCGCGGGGCGTGGCTAGTGAACTATAAAGTACATACTTATTAGTTGATAATGTGTAAACAAGATAAATACTTAATTGCTAAAATCATACCCTTAATGATTTTTTTCATAAAAGAGTGATCCATAATATTAATAATAATACCTAGTTAATTAGTAATAGTACTTATAAATAAGTACTAGGTAGTAAAGTCTTGTCACTAATGCTGTTCCAACCATAGAACTTAAAGATTAATAACGCTTTCATATCTGTACCGGTAATGTATTTAAAATAAAATTTAGAAGTAAATTGTCATTGTTTTGTTCTAGTTACGGCGTAGCTTATCAGAATGGCTCGATTTGTGAGCCTCATCTGAGTTATACCGCATCATTCATCGACCTTATACAAACATTGAGCTAGTAAGATGATACATATTTATGGATATGGTATTCTGTGTAGAGCTCGTTCACCTGAACGGCAGTCTATAAACAGCCTAACTAGACTGCTGTTTTTAACTGTTTTGAAAAGACGATAGTGATGTAGTTTTTATCTATACAAGTATATTATTTTAAATATAATAATAGTTAACCAACTTCAAATTTGACCGTTCGTTCTTTTTGTTTTGACCTTTGATATTTTTGGTTGTTTTTTTAATAATATTATTAATTTATTTTCATCCCTGCGTATCAATTAGTGACTAAGAATAATGAAATAGGTGCTTACTCATCATAAACCAGGATATCATTATTAATAAGGAAAATTTATTGAATCATCACGGTCAAGATATTATCTTTTAGTTAGAATTGGTTACCGCGATGATGCAGTGCATTTAGTTTTTAATATTAAATGAAAAAATATCAGGTACCTATCCTTGTTAGGTATTTTTTATTACTTTTAATTACAACTACCATTCAACAGATGTCTAGAAAAAAACAATAATATACTTCGATATTATATAAAGAAATCCTGTTTATTTTAATAAAATTTGAGTCTTTCATACATTTCAAACTATTGAGTTCCTCTTTAACTCGTTTTTCATCAGGCAATGAAATTATTAAATAGAGAAATAAAGCAAACCATAACACTTTGAATCTGGAATGATATGCCTAGCTTATACAATGTTTCATTTCAGCAACAAAAAGAATGAATGGCCTACAAAATGAAAATGACGTATATTAGATCTACACAGTGTTATCGCGCACTAGCGCCATCTGTGATAATGTGGATGAAAACGCTTATAGTCCTAGCTCCTAGCTTATAATACAGTAAGGCTTAAATTTAAAGTATCGAATCACACTTCCGAAGATTACGAAGTTATATAAAGTAAGGATGTGGAAGCTAAGTTTTTCAAACCGCAAGATGCCGCATCCAAGAGCTTTACCGTATTCTCAATTCCGTGTCTCACAAAGCCTAATCGCATGCCATTATGTTCTACCAGAACTAATTCACTCGGCCTTATCATAATTTCAATCGGCATTCTGGATGAGTTTTGTATGACAAACCAGCGTTTCCTTACGGTTATTAATTTCTACTGTGCCAGCTGAACTTTGAATATACTTGTTCTCATTTAACTAGTATTATAGGCGATTTTATTAAAGTTCAGTGTTCCTCGTTAGGTATAACGTACTATGAGACGTCAAATACTTCCTTAGTAGAGGTTTAATGAGTAATTATGACATGTCATGTATGAGAATTATGTCAATTAGTTAAGTGTCAATTTAATGGATGTCTCTGAGTGCGGTAAGACATTGTTAAGAAAATATTTAGTATAATTGTGTTTTACGAAGTAAAAGCATTGTTGTATAAACACAGTGATGTGAAATACCTATTTAAAAACGCTCCAATTTAAAGTTGTCTTATATGATTATAATTAATCATTATTTTTTTACAAAGAATCATTGTTTTAAGAAACATTGTATTAAAAACGTCCAATTTTTTCACGTTCACATTTTCCCTCCAAACCCTTTTCTTTCATCTTGTCTCCGTGTCAGTCCAACCCTAACAATTAATAAATCCACTCGCATTTTCCAGTTATCAAACGTATTGAACACGTATTTACTTTAAATCGTAACCTATTGTTAGTTACTACTAGTCACGGCTGCTACCTTATTGGCATATTGCAAGCCTTGCTCAGCAAGGACCTAATGACCTTTGACTTTTCAACCGATATCATCGTCTCTGTCTTTTGAACGAAGTCAGAAAGAGACAGTCGATCCCCATAATAGAATATCTTTGTTTGTTTTGTTTGATTTCGTAGTGGTCAGGGTATCGGCGGTTCATATTGTTTCTTTAGTGCTCTTGTCGATGTAACCAATGCTCTTTTTATTTATTTGGTCTTTGAATAGATTCCCATAGGATTCTTGAAATGTATTACTTGCATGTTTTTGCGGGAAATTGTTGGATTGTGTTCTTGTGTTGCTTTTTGTTGGGGGCTGAAAATCATGAGTCATTCCTTTGTTTTTAAAGCTGCTGAAAGAAATATGATAGAGTTTATTAGAAGCGTATCACCATACATTTTATCAACTACTAGCAGCGCCCCGCGGTTTTACCCGCGTTGTACCCGTTCCCGTAGGAATTTCGGGATGAAAAATAGCCTATAACCTTCCCGTTGAATGTGGCTATCTATTACAAAAAGAATTATTCAAATCGGTTCAGTAGTTTCTGAGATTAGCGCGTTTAAACAAACAAACAAACAAACAAACAAACAAACAAAACAAACTCTTCAGCTTTATAATATTAGTATAGATACTAATTTTATAAAGAGGAAGCTTTTTCCTGACGAAATGTGATATTAAATCTGGTAAAATAAGTTAAGGGCGATCTACAAAATGTTGACACTAGCGCCATCTATTGGAACACGGATATAACCACCACGTGGAACCTCTAGTACCTTTACATTATAGTTTTTAGTTTGCTTTAACATAAGCACCATCATCACATCACATACGAATTCCAACCAAAATTGAAGCCAATCAATAAACATCAAAAACATCTTAACAAGCCTTTCACATATTTACTTAAACCAATTACACAGCTTTTACAAATAATGGCATAAAAATGATACACTAAGTGATGTCCAATCATTGGCCGGAGTGAAGGTAATCATTTTAATATGTATCTTCGTACAAGCCAAGTCAATATAAATGGTAGATTAAAAACAGTAATTTTGTGACTTAAAAAAAATTGAAGTATGGTCATTATGTATGAAGAATGTCTAAAATATAGCTTTGTATGATCGATGAACAATACTTGTGCGTCATTCCGAAATAAGGTTACCTGTGTTATTTTAATTTTTAGAAGTGAAATTTTTTGACGTAACCTGAGAATATAAAGTCGAAACTGAACAGCTTAGAATACAGTAATGTAAGTAACTTTATTTCTGGAGGATTTGGGCTTAATGAATGAGACTGAGGTTACAAATAGAATGCAAAATCTTTCTAAAACATACATATGGTTTTAATAATAAAATAAATAAATAAAAATAATTTATTAACATAAAGTACATTATCATCAAGTTGTGAAACATCTCTTTTAAGTAGTTTTGCAACACTTGTGTTAGAGTTGTTTCGCTCTATACCTTTACAGTTTTATTATGTTAAGTTTAAGTTTTAATACCATACTATGATTTATTTTAATCAATGATTTTGACATGTAACGAATGAAAAAATACGTCAATTAGTTAAGTATTTCGATCGACACTTTGGTTACATGTCAAAATCATTCATTAAATCTCTACTAAGGAAGCATTTGACGTCTGAGTACAGACGTTAGAGTACACAAGGGACGACCAAAATGGTGTTTAGACATATATTATTGTACTTAATCTGAGTATAATTGTATATATGTTGTATCTAACAGTTAATAAATCTCAAGTTCTTTAAAAGGTACATCCGTATAATCTTATCATAAAACCTGCCACAAACATAAATATTAAAAACTATGTAAATTATGTTTCTCGCATCCAAAAATGGCGTACTATAATAAATTCACAACGACATACAAATACCTACTCGTTTACCATTCGTTGAGACAAAAAAGGCAACTTATTATCGGGTTATGATCGATCCACCTCAGTCCATATTTGACATTCCATATAAAGAAAGTGCCAATGAGTATAAAAATAGTTACAGAGTCTCTAACCCGTGCGATGCTAATGAAGGCCCCTCCCATGCCTATAATAGGCATTTTTTCCCAACAAACACTCGCTCATTGGTGTAGCCTCGATTACAAATGCTAATTATGAAGCGTTTAGCATACCATTTGTGTTTAAATACGTATACTTTGAATTTTTAGATGGTTTGATAATTGGATATTGTCTTTTTGGCCAATAGGAAGTGGGTCGGTTATTTGGGAAAGTGTTTTGCTCATTGTTTGAAGACCGAATCTTGTGTTAAAGTTCTTGGATAGGTAAATAGGGTATTAGTATTTTTAAGATTGTTCATCATAGACTATAATTTTGTTCAGTTCTGAAAATAACTAATGATAAATGAAATAATTTAATAGTGTGTAAATTTCCCAGGTGGTGAGTGCAGGTGTGTGTGAAGTAGGCAGTGCTAATGATGAGAACGGTCGGGGCGCGTCGGGACGCCTGTCTGAGCGTGCCTCTGTCTAAACTCTGCCATCATGTTTACCAGGTAAAATAGCATAATTTGTTTTAATTGATCCTACTTTACTCTCTTGATGTGGGTGCCACGGTGTTAGTGACGGCAATAACTATCCAAAATAATTTCCAAAAAAGGATATTGACTAAGAAGCTGTATAATTTTGTCACTCGCAAGCATCGTGGTAACCCCTGAAATAAAGACCTGATCCAGTTTTAGATCGATGGAGCTATTCATGAAAACGGTATAACAGGCCTCATAAGTTAAAAGCCCAAACATTCATCAAAAACAAAACACAACCAATAAAGGAGACAGTCAACTTAAACTGTCACAGTCATTCAATTAGTCTGAAAATCGATCAATTTGTTGGTAAAATACTATGTCTACTACATATTACGGGTAATATCGGACTCGTGACTCGTCGATATTGCGGACCGCGTCACTGTGACTCGATCGTGACTTTATCACGTGTCATACCGTTACGATTTTTGAAACAATTCGACGACGTTTATAATTTAATTTTCAGTTATCATTCTTTCGGCACGTGGTGTACGTAGAATGCCAATTGCGTAGTCAATTAGTACGTAGTGCGACAATGCTTAGATGTGTAAGGAAAATTAGTTGGAATTTTCCTATGTGTTGTAGGATAATAGGTACAAGGTACATAGGTCATAGAGTTCATTTTTCTGGAAACATAGTAGCCTAGTCTACACATCTAACCTAAGAGTCTGAGCCCATTAAAGTGAGAGCAATCTTTAGACTTATTAGCAAACTATTTATAGTTAGTCCAATACCAGTTATCAGTGCAAATTCTTTAGTCTTTAGTGTCTTCATATGTTTTCACATTAACGAAAGTACAATGAAAATCTATACTAATATTATAAAGCTGAAGAGTTTGTTTTGTTTGTTTGTTTGTTTGTTTGTTTGTTTGTTTGTTTGTTTGTTTGTTTGTTTGTTTAAACGCGCTAATCTCAGAAACTACTGAACCGATTTGAATAATTCTTTTTGTAATGGATAACTACATTCAACGGGAAGGTTATAGGCTATTTTTTTATCCCGAAATTCCCACGGGAACGGGCACAGCGCGGGTAAAACCGCGGGGCGCCCGCTAGTATTATGTATGCGTCAAGAGATTTTCAGTTACCTTAAAACTGAAATACTATAACTCCAAAAGAATTTCATCAAACTAGAAAGTACAGACAGTAAAACTCAAAACATCCAAATAGACCAAATGTATTTTACAAACACAGCTATCAAAATTTCACACCTGTGACGTTTGCTGCTAACCAAAACCCTACACATGGTATCACTATGTACATTAACATCAAAGAACATTTACTTGACTCTTATTTTCTAATCAATAAGATCTATTATTGCAAATAGTACGAATAACGTAACATTTCAGTGTAAACTTGTGACGTTAAATAAATTTCGCAATATTTAATTTTATCATATATTTGCGTTAAATAATGACAACTCTTGTCAGCGTCGGCGCCATCATGCTTTGACGTAGTTGTCAAAATTTGTGTTACTAATGAACGAGTCAATGTGAAAATTAGTGAGAATTATATTAGTTAGTTTATTAACTAGTTGACGAAAGATGTGACGTGCCGATCTTGATAATTGTTGGGAGAATTGGCCTAGTTTGGTTCAAGGCTAGAGTTTGACTAAGGTAATTTTACTTTTGTACTTATATTATTTATCATCAATCCTACTTATGATGGAATTGAGACTTTCAAAATGTCACATGCCGAGGAAAAATGCCATGAAAGCACCTTTCTAACAAAAAAATAAATAAAATGTGTTTATTGGACCAGGAGCTAAGATACGACAGACAGACACAAACATACAATGTCAACCTTACATCGTCAAACTTTTTGCTGTAATCGCTTAAAATAACTTAGAAAAAAATAAATCGACACATTAGCAATCACACCAACATTACAAAAATATCTCGTTCGAATGTTGAAATATCAAAATAGTAACATCTTGAGTCCGTTATGTTGCATCAGTGCATCATCATTAATCATAGAGCGGTGTAACAAATAAGTACACAATCAGATGTCACTTGGTACTGTCGGAGTACAATGTTGTTGATGTTAATGACAGATGGTCAAATAAACTGCTGAAATTTTGGTTGGGTTGAAAAGTGAAGTGTGAGTTTTATAAAAAAAAAATCGTCCCCCGGTTCTAGGAACCACTATTATGTAGAGGAGTATTGTTCAAGTCATTACAATATATTAAATACGAAATATTACATATTTCGTTTACGGACATGAAAACTACACTAAGTCATAATATTTATCTGGGTTAAGGACTTTTTTAAAACTACACATTTTATACCAATCCAACCACAATGAACAATTTTTCAACAAAATTCTTTAAACCACACGAAGCAATGCCTTCAATAGTTTCGAAAGTAATTTCATAAATTTATTTGCCAGCACTGGTTTTGTAGTTTTTAAATAGCCTTCTACTGTAAATGTGTATGTGTAATGAAATGAAAAATTAATTTTGAATTAAAATTTTAAAAGTGAAATATTCCCTGACAGTACGTGGTCATAATCTGGCACGTGGATTGTCGCGCTGTTTAGGCGGTCATAGAACGACGTAAGCCGATCAGAGAGCGCAGGTTTGTTGTCCACAAGTGTACACCGAGGGATATTATATTGAGGAATTTGATTTTGTACTATTGGGTAGAAAATTGGTTTCTTCTTTACGTCAAATACATACGTAATGTATGTCCCATTAAATTTTTTATTGAGTAATGTAGAAAACATAACTTATAACTCTGGAATTATTAACCATGGAATTTTGTAAAAATTGGGGTTAAAAAAATGAACAAAATCATTGCTTTTTGAAACTGAGGGTTGGCTACTAAACTACTTTAACTTCTTATAGTATATAGAAATGACAAAAAATACAAACTTATTTTCATTATTATTTATTCGATCGTTATTTCAGAAGAACAGTGTGCTTAGTGGGAGTTTTCCAAATAACTTTACAGTCGCGTAAGCGAAAAAACTCTGTGAGTCTGTTGTTTTTAAGTTGCCATGGTTATTTTTACGCGTTCACAGCGTCAACATTAAGGCCGACGCCGACGATGAACGAGAAACGAGTAGAACTAGAAACTATGTATAAACGAGTTGGCGATCAACAGGAAGTCAGTGTGTAGTTTCGATAGTATTGTAGCTGAATTATATAAAAGAGAGTGCGCAAGTGCGACGAGCGATTACTCGCGCAACTCGTCCGCAGTTGCTCAATCCTGTGCAAACCTACTTCTATCTACTTTCATTGTCGCACTGTAAAGAAATGATAATTCGAGCTAGCATCGTTGAACGAGTATCGCTGAGCGAGTTTATTTTTGAAGCTCCTCGCTCAGCGACAAAACTAAGTAGTAAAACGAGTCGATGCCGGCAGTGTGAACAGTCAGCGAGAAACTTTTAATATCTGCACCTCTTTCGTTTATACGGAATATGCATTTATTGTGCGTTTCTTGAGAGAGAAAATCGCCGAGAGTTACTCGTTTTCTCGCCGGCTGTGGGACCACTGCCTAACTCAGAAATATATGTAGCTAAAAAGCGCCCCTAGTGGTCACAATGCGAACTAAAATCTGCCATCGACTTAGTAAGCGCGTAAATGTACATTTCGCGAGTGTGAGTTGCAAGTTGACAGTTACGCTCACTGTGCGTAAAGTAAAGTTCTCACTTTGAATTTATTGGTGAGAGACGGGCGAACGGACGTAAAATGTAATTGTTTGTTTGTAACTATAGTGATTTATCAATACGTAGTATAAATCAAAGTCGCTTTCCGCTGTCTGTCTGTCTGTCTGTCTGTCTCTATGTTTGCTTAGATCTTTAAAACAACGCAACGGATTTTGACGCTGTTTTTTTAAATAGATAGAGTGATTTAAGAGGAAGGTTTATATGTATAATGATTCCCGAAATTTCCACAGAAACGGGCACAACGCGGGTAAATAAACCTCGGGGTGCTTCTAGTAGTGTTATAAACAAACGATGTCATGGTCAGCATATTATTTTTTCGCTTGGAAGATGTTTACGACCGCAAGAGCTCAAGATGATCTTTGTTATAATGTCCAGTGTTCGTTCTACTGCTCGAGTTCCTAGTGAACCTCTGACGGAATTTACGGAAAACGATTTTTAAAAAAGATATCGCTTTACCAAAAATTCATAATATACGGTTGAATTGAGAAACCTCCTCCTTCTTTGAAGTCGGTTAAAAATGTCATAAGTAAGGAGCTATGGCAACCTACAAACAACAAACAATGTCAGTCAAGTGCGCGATGTCGATGTCATGGAATTAGTATGTACTACGTACAACTAGAAGGTAATTTTTTTAGACATCGACCATGGAATTAGTATGTACTACGTACAACTAGTACATACTAATTCCATGGTCGATGTCTAATAAAATAACCCGCATAAATGTTATATGTACTTTATACCTTATGAAAACACAGTCGATATGGTATATTCAATTTTGCCGGTTTATTGTTTGGACGCCACAGAGCTACCAACTTAGAAATAAAAATACTCACGGTTTACGGTGAAAAAACGTAATAAATGAGTATACTCGTACTCACAGTTATTCGATGCTCACTACGTACAGAGTTAAGAATGGGTTCCCAACCTTTTTTAGACCGGAGACCACTTTTTAATTATTGTTGTCATCAAGGACCTCCAGTCAATTTTTTTTCATTAATTAGCGATTTAATTTATTTGTATTTCACATTGAATGTGCGCGAGTCCGACTTGAGCATTAATTATTATTATCTTGGACATCAAAGAAAATGTATTTTCGACTTCATTCAATCAAACATTTGAGCGAGCGCGGAACGCGATCGAAGTTTGTGCATGTTTTACTTGGCCCTTAAAGCCATTTTAAATCCGACTTTACCTTTTTATACTTACAGAATGATAATTGAGTGACCAAATAATATTTTTTTTCTTAGAAATAAGAATAGAAAAGTTTTCTATTCGATCGAATTTGTGAAATATTATTTCGTTCAGTATTTTATCAACGACTTTCCTTAAATTTTCATAAATTAATTTGATAATGTTCGCGAATTATATTTCGACTTTTGGTGCGTCTGTGGACCACATTTTGTCTTCCGCGGACCATCAGTGGTTCACGGACCACCAGTGGTTCACGGACCACTGGTTGGGAACCCATTTAAACGCAAACGTGAAGTTAAAGTAAAATAATTGGAAAACTCGCACTAAGCACACAGTAAGTAATTATAAATAAAAAACAATAGTACTACAGCAATAAAACCAACACTTTTGACCACACCAGTCCATTACACAACTGTTCAATGCCAATGACATATCAAGACATCTTTGACATTTAAATGACAGCCGAACATCCGGACCCGATGTTTTGACACAATCGAACTATAATACAGCGATCTAATTAATCCTTTGTACTTAGAATAAACTCATTAGATTTTATATTGAGCATTAATTAGTTTGGTGTTGGTTGAATAATCCTATTAATTTGAACCGAAGTGTAATATTGCTGCTTTGTTTGTACGCTTACGAAATAATTTCGAACTTTTCAGAAGAATTTTTGGTTGTTTCTATTGAGCGAGTTTACATGCTGTCAAATCGCTTTGCTCGCCGTTTAAATTAGTTTAATTAACCTACTTCAAAAAAGGAGGAGTATATATTTTTTTACCACAAACTTACAAGATCTCAAACTACAAAGACCAGTCATTATAACAAAATTCCGTCAACATTCAACCCAAGTCACATCCCAAACAATAAATAAACTAAGTAAAAATGTTAAGGTTTAAACGTCAAAAACATTAGATACAAAAACCTCGAAGAGAAACAGATACTTAAAGATCGGCCCGTTTCAACCATCCATTTCATCTATTAAGGCTCCATTCCATCGCAAGCCATCACTGCCGTTTGACAGCCGTAGAAATACACAATTAACAGGCATATAGTCTTAATGGATTTATGCGCGTATTGATGGATCAATCAATTGGCCAGACGCAGTTTTAATTGAATGATCCACTTCTAGGAAAGTCTTTTTATTTTTGTGTTCGCGTCTCGAGGTAGCTGGTTTTGGTTTGTTTTTACCAGTCTTTATAATAGGTAGTCATTCAGGTGTAGTCTATGTAATTATAATCATACTAGCAGTGCTCCGCGGTTTTATCCGCATCGTGCCCGTTCCCGTGGGAATTAAGGGATGAAAAATATTATCCAATCTTTCCGTTAAAAGTAGCTATCTAATACAAAAATAATTATTCGAATCGGACTAGTAGTTTCTGAGATTAGTGCGTTCAAACAAACGTCTCTGAGTACGGGAGATAAAATTTAATAAAAACTTAACTTTTTTCACTTAACAAACAATTAAGGGAGCTATAAGAACAACACAATTAATTAAAAGACTAAACAGTAATAAAATATTAAACCTTTATTGTACCTGATCCTTAACCAACCTTCTTAATACAAAACTTTGATTTAATTCCCTCCAAGTGCGATATCGAACACGATCCCACAGATTACGAACTAGTTACTACGCCACCCGGCACAGATTTAATACATTCAACGATATTGAATCTCTATAATTTATTTCAATTTGTTGTTTAGTGCCGTGAGAATATCTAGTTTTGAATAGTGTTCTATATTTGAAATATTATCTCTCTTTATCTTTGCTTTAGCTGTATTTGTCAGTAAATAAAACTAAGTTAATGTACTTTTTCTTCATTTAAAAAGGGCATTAACATATTGTTTCTCATCCACTGCTGGACAGAAGCAACCTTATCTTCGACGTCGCGTCGTTTAAATTACACAAAATCTTGCTGACTCTGAGCCGATTAGTTCAGTTGATCACTGTTATTTTTCATACAATTACTTGTCAAAATCAGTCATTAAATATCTACTAAGGAAAAATTGACGGCTCTGAGTACTGGCATTAGTCAATAATATTGTACACTTGTGGATACTATGTCTTAGTTTGATACTATGGTCTGAAGAAACAAAACACTTGTTAATTGATATCGGAGCAAAATCCTCTTTAATGTAAAGATATCATAATGTGACCCGACTTTCGCTTTTTCTTGACCTCTCAAGTTTTTTAATGTTTAATTCTCGCTCTACTTAAACAAGTACATTAAAAATAAAACACTTTAATGCATTGTCAATCAACTTGAAATGTATGACTTGTGATTTTTTTTAAAAACGGCCAAGTGCGAGTCGGACTAGGCACGGAGGGTTCCGTACTTTAAAAAACGGCACAAAATCATGTTTGTTGTATGGCCCCTCTTGACTATTTTTTTTATTTTATTTGTTGTTATAGCGGCAATAGAAATACATCATATTCTGTGAAAATTTCAACTGTCTAGCTATAATCGTTCTTGAGATACAGCCTGGTGACGGACGGACGGACAGCGAAGTCTCAGTAATAGGGTCCCGTATTTACCCTTTGGGTACGGAACCCTAAAAATGTTTGCGTAATATATACTACGTGTTTGGGTGATGTAATTAATGTGTCTTGGTGTTAATTAGTTACGGTTTTTCGACTCATTACCTTTCATTGGTTTGTAGCTTCACTGTGAGATTCTATAACGTAATATTGAAGGCTGAACCCATTTAAATGTCATAAAATCTGTATGAACCAAGAAAGCATTATTTCTTTAAACATGCAGAATAATATCTAGGAGATAAGGCTGATCGCAGAATATAGTAAAGTCCATTATAAAACAGACCTTTTAGAAAGACTATAATATTATTTTTACAAGAGCATACTATGATACGTATAATATAAATACCAATTGTGCAGTTATTGAAGGATATCAAACATAGCACATAATTGTAAGTGAAACGACTTGTCTATAGCGTGCCTACTTTTCGATACCTTTGTTTACACATGATATCAAAAGAGATTAAAAACCTAGGTTTACTTGCGCCCGTACTCAGAGACGTCAGATGCTTCCTTGGTTGACATTTAATGAAGTCAGTTAAGTGAATATGTAATGAACGTCTCTGAGTGCTGCGGATAGAGTCATTCATAGCCGACTAATCTGCAATTACCTTATATTAGACGGTCAAATATATAAAACCAAGCATACACATACAGACAAATCTTTATTCCCAAATTTATCACTACAAAAAACACATCACAAAAGCGACTGCCTTCCGTCATCCGAAGAGACATTAAAATCATCAATTTAAAGGTTTTACGTTTTTTGCGTCAATTACTGCGTTATGTCAAACATATGAACAAGTCAGCGTGTATAATGGTTGACAAATTACTCTTTAGTGGTGTAATGAATTGAACAACACTCTGTATAGCTAAGGGATAAACATTTAATTTGGATGAAGGTTATTTAATAAGCAAACTAGCAGCACCTCGCGCTTTTACCCGCATTGTGCCCGTTACTTTAGGAATTTTGGGATAAAAATAACCTGTATCCTTTATCTTGAATGTAGCTATCTAATACAAAAAGAATTATTCGAATCAGACTGATAGTTCCAGAGATTAGCGCGTTCAAATAAAAATGTTTGATACAAAAACGAGCTTATACGTGCGTAATAACCACTAGTATGGGACTCTCTTAAGATTCTTGCTGCCTATCAGTATGCATTTTTTACATATTCAATACTGTAAAGCAGTAAATAAGGGGTCATTAAATCCTAATCATTTCCCGATTGTCACAAAGTCCTAGTCTCAAGGTTCCATGATGGCAATTACATTCTATTCATAAATCTCACTCAGACATATGGTATGTATTTTACAGTCAACACTAACTCACTTGACGGGTTAGGACCTTGTCAAATTACAACAACCTTCATGATAGACTGCTTGCAGTTATCAAGTAGCCGCACCTTAGTGTGACATAGTTCTTTATCCACATGATATTGCAGACGGTACGTTTGACATCGTAAATGGTAAGCGATCGTTTCTTATGAATGATTTTCTAGTCATAAATCAACTATTAAATAAGAATTATGTTGAATAAATGCTGGAGATTATACGGCAGTTAACGGATGTTTAACTTTAATTGTTGGGTAAAGGTTTTTGTTAAAAATAAACTCAGATTTGTAGAAAAGATGTAGGTAACTGTGTTGGAGAACACATACTGTAATTTAAAGTTGTAATGAAAATGTGAGTAAAGTTAAGGAACCTATAAAGGAAACAACATTCAAACATTTTTTATTTATATATTACTTTACTCATTACTGAACAATCTATTGGCTACTATTATCTGCAAAGCATTATAAATCAGAGTCTGAAGTTTGTCGCCAATATAAAATAACCGATAAACCAAATTAGCTCCATCATCATAAAAAGCTATCATTTCAGAAATACTTTTTTGACATTCATTTGATTAACACAGTACGTTAACATGACAGTTGTCATGATAATACAGTAATGGTATAAAATAACAGCATCTGTAGAATGACAAAGTTACATTCTTTACAAAACTGAACCTAACTCGCTACTCTCAAAAGGAGAATAAAAATTGTATTGTAGTTTTAATGAAATGCCTTTGAACAAAAGAAAGATTTTATTAATCATAAAAAACTCAACAATAATTAATTCAATTCTCATTCCCGCCGGCATTGATTAAACATTAACTGTTCCTTGCAAATTATAATAAACAATGCACTAATGATTTATGATTACACTTTGAATGAGCGTGAAAAATAATTATAAGACGATATTACTGGTACCGTACCACTGTAGGAGATAGGTTGGAGATAGGTAGTAGATACACGGTAAGGTAGCTTTTAGAATACATATGAATATTGGCTATCTATCTAGATTCATGCTCTAATATATCTATACTAATATTATAAAGCTGAAGAGTTTGTTTTGTTTGTTTGTTTGTTTGTTTGTTTGTTTAAACGCGCTAATCTCAGAAACTACTGAACCGATTTGAATAATTCTTTTTGTAATAGATAGCCACATTCAACGGGAAGGTTATAGGCTATTTTTCATCCCGAAATTCCCACGGGAACGGGTACAACGCGGGTAAAACCGCGGGGCGCTGCTAGTGATAGATAAAACGCACTACTTCTTCCATGATGTAACTAGGTAACCCAATGTCGGAGGCCTTTAGGCGGTCTAAAAACTACGATACCAGGGTTGGCCGTCAACCTACACGAATTTACTTACTTACCCATTTTTTTAACATTGGTAGTATATTATCAAAAGATCTTGCTATTTACCGAACGTTAATCAGTCGTAATTAACTCATTTATTTGAGAGTTGAATATAAAATGGATCGTTTTTCAGCTATAAGAAGAAGCTTTGAGGATAAAAAGAAATTATTTTACATTAATCCAAGAAAATAACTTAAATTAATAAAAAAATGGTAAATTTCTAAAGCGTTTTAAAGATGCAACCCAACCATTACCTACAAAGCTTTTTTTACAAACGAACAGGAAACACAACCAAGCGCGTAGTGTTCATTACTTGACAGTTAATTTTAATCTACGATTAAATACTAGTCATCTGTCAGAGCAGTAGAATAATGAGGTGGTATACTTTATTGTGGACGGGTGCGGTTAACGGACGGTTGAGATTTATACTCGCTGGTTAATATACTGTTCGAGTATTTGTTTTAGATGTTAAAATGTATGATGTTAAGAGTACTTTATCTTAGATATTCGGTTTACATTAACATTGGATAATTCAAACATATTTTACGGTTATTTTTGGGAAATATGTATACAAATTTTATAAAGAGGTAAAATTTGTAATTTTGTTTGTTTGTATGTTCGGACTTATCTTGGAAATAATCGGTCCGATGTGAGTATATTTTTGTAATGGATAGCAAAATTCAGCGGTTAGGTTACAGGCTATTTTTCATCCTGAAATTTTCATGGAAACGGGCACAAAGCGGGTAAAACCGCAGGACATGATTATATTGTTGCTCGCTGCATGATATTCTTCCGATTCAGCAAGTGACAGCAACTGTTAACTAATATATTGTTTGCGGTCGGAAAGTCTAGTGTGAATACAGCGGCGTTCGGTGACCGAAGTACATTGAAACAAGTTAGCGATCGCATTCGAGGAATGAGTTAACACTCTAAAATGGAAAATGTATTTAAAAATATTAGCCACAGGTCTCACCTAATGGTGTGACCCACTGGTGGCACCCAAGCTTGTCATCCAAGGGTGTCAGCCACAGGTGTCAGCCGCGGGAACATACGAATCCTATAATCCATTCTCAGCTTAACATTTCCTTTGTCCTAACCAGGTGAATGCGCCGCCGTTCACAATGCTGCACTAATTACTAACCACTTCGCATGCTAATTGTTGAGTTCACTTGACATCTGTGACACTCGCCTTATACGGACTGAATGCTTAACTTTATTTTAGTGTTCTTCGGTCATCGAACCTTATCTTACAACTGATTTACGTCGACTGCGAACACTTAATTAGGTGACAGGTGTTGTCGGTCACCGAATGCTGTCAGATTAAAAATCAAGTCTCTATATATTAATAAAACCACTTCATTGATGAAACACACACCCACACATACACACATCGAACATAACAAACACCCTACTTTATAATATTTATGACACGGGTAAGAAACCACCATTGAAAACGTTCACAATTCGACGACTGATTATTTACAAGTTCCTACGTAAACAATTCTACGTCATAACATCGGACAACTTACGTCAAGTAATCCCTAGAAGGCAAATCTCATTTTGCCTTCCCGTAATGTGGTTTACTGCAACCCGTTGACTAAGATAAACGTTGTGCTATTAGTAGAACAATTGAGGGGTTGATGTTAGCCGTAGGCTCTTAGACTATTTCACCTCATATCGCGCGTTAGAATTCCCACTTTGTAATGTCATTTTAAATGCATCTCTCGTCTTGTTAATTCGTCTTTCATGTTTTAAAACTATAAAACTAAACTGATGTATACTTAAAATTGCTTCTAATGCTAAAAACGTTTAAGGAAATAAGATAAACCTATAACAAGCAGCAATCTACTACTACTATAATTGTCTACTATCACAATGTATACAAATGTCACGTTAGTCTCCTCCAAATATTTTGATAATAGCAGAAGGAGGCGAATGCAAAGCGACTGGTACCAATCTCTTGGGGTCATCTGATATTATATAGAATTATGAGACCTAGACTTCAGATTGTAGGTAGAATTTATTAAGTACTTATTTATTTCAATAAATCTACCTCAACTCGCCAATATAATGCTATTTACCTTTATTAACAACTTTACAATTACCATGATACATTTATCATATTTTATCAACGCCAATTAAACCAACCTATTTCATAAATAATCGGTATAATCTGTAATATTTACATAAAACTTAATATTAAACAACTTTCGTGTAGTTTTCGGTATCGCTTTGTAGTCAGTAGCTTTGGACTTAAAGCTTTTATCTTGTCAGAACAGTTCCAATATTGTGACAGAATTATCATGACACATAGAATGGTAGAATTTAGTGGATATTTATTCAGTTTAATGTGTTACTGGTAGAAACAATTTTAACATTATTTTAAGTAAAGCAGAGGTTTATAAATGTCTTTTTTGTTGGTCTCTGGAGAGAGATAGTCGGCTAGTTTCGGTTTCATAGAGCGATGACTCTTGGTCAAATTCCACACTTATATGTCAGAGGTTGTATCAGTACACTAAGTTTTAATTATGTAGTGTGTATCAGCATTAAGTGTTTATATCGCACAACACCTCACAATATACACAAACAGAAAATCCTTATATTATTGTAAATGCGAAAGTTTGTGAGGATATTTGCTACTAGTTCACGTAAAAACTACTGAACAGATTCGAGTAAAACTTCACAGTAATATAGGTTATACATCAGAATATCACATGACATATATTTCATCCCGAAATTCCCGCAAGAACAGGTACAGCGTGGGTAACTTGCTGGTAGTAACCCGCTACTATTAAGTAATAATTATTTCCCCATAACTCAAAGTTTAAACCCCAAAGTACCAGGCGAACATAAACATGTAGTAGTTAGAACACACCTAAACGCAGTAGGAATGGATCATACGATATAATGCGGCCCATGTATCGCCTGCGCCAGAGCAGTGTTGCGGTTTCTAACTTAACCTCTAAATCGCGCCTTCATTTTATAAGCGTATCGTAATTATACACGTATGTTGTAGTTATGTAGATTTCTCTACCATAAAATTATTTTATATGTATCCAATAATGATGGGTAGATGTTGTTGCGTGAGGGATTATGGTGGGTTTTGGTTTGCCGTTATTTTTGCAGTTAAGGAATGTATATTTAATTTCTTTCTTATGCAATTAGAGATACGATTTTAATTTGTTTGCCAAAAGTGTATCAGCATTTACATGTAGAAAGTAGGCACTATAGAGTATTAAACTAAGTACCTAACAATAACTTTACTTCCGGTTAAATATTGCTGTAAAACTTCAAAGACTTTCTAAGTTAACCGCTATCGCTTAAGCACTTGGACTAGACGTAAAGTGATATTGGAAAATTGGCTAAATTATTATTCGTCTTTGTAACGGCTCTAACCGTGGGAATACACTCAGTTTTCACCATTAGACAATAACTGAACACTGAATCATTACACATTTACATGTTCACTATGAATTTAATAGTAAAGTAAACTAGCACCACCCTACGGTTTCCCCTTCATTGTTCCTGTTTCCGCGGGAATTTCGGGATAAAATGTATCTCATGTGTTATTGTGATGTGTAACCTACATTACTGTAAACTTTCATCCAAATCCGTTAAGTAGTTTTTGCGTGAAAAGAGTAACAAACATACATACATACATCCTCACAAACTTTCTCATGTATAATGATTAGTAGGATATAAATACTAGCGATACGCCCTCGCTTCGCTTCAGGAGTAAGGCCCACCACTTGTTAGGGATCGAATTTCCCTTCTTAGTGAGAACATACGTCATAAAAGAAAACTCCATACAACATTTCTACATACTGGTTTCTTATGTTTAAGCGAACGCTAGTCGGGCTTCTGTGACTACGGTTCCTGTACCTAAAGGGGCCGAAACGGCAGAAAAAAATGTAAAATAAAAGCGAAGTGTATCCGTAAACGTACTTAGTTTCAATTCAAAACAATTTTACACTTCACTTATTGCTCCTGAGACTTCATGCTGTCAGTGACCTTTCACTTTTATATATAGATTTTATCGTATTTGTCATTAGGTATCGTTCATATTGAGTGAGCTTTTAGTTTAATAGAACACAAGTGAGGGCGTATTTTGACATTGCGTGACTATCTCGGTCAATCTAAACGATGTCTAAGGGTGCGTTTTCATTGAAGCTTAACGATAGCTCCGCTACGCTCAATCGACTAAACCCAACGCATGGAATTGTCAAACAAGGCATTAATATTGTCAGAATCTTTTCTTAATGCGTTGTGGAAACGCACTATTATATAACCCAATTACATAATTACTAGCTTAATACATAAAAACACACACCCAGGATCAGACAACCAAGACTGTCTGTCTTTATTAGTACCCACTACTGTTATAATACATTAAAATGCCCACAGCTGGTCATAAACAAAAGTCATGTATACCAAACTTTTACTCTTCCCTAACCTTTAACCGAGTAACTACCAACACCTCGACTATTCTAACGTAACCAAGTCAATTTTAAATTGGTCTTTGTTCTCTCACTAGTAACACTGCAGCTTGGCAACGAAACGTGAAGACTCCCTTATATAAAGTAGATTAGCCTCCGTTCAGACGTAATGCATATATTTCCCACGCTCCTTTCAAAAAGTGATCCGCCTTTTGTATTTTACACTAGCAACGCCCCGCGGCTTAACCCGCGTTGTGTCCGTTCCCGGGAGAATCTTGGGGATGACAAATAAAACAAAAATAAATAAATAAAATCTTTATTTCTTACAAATTGGTACAAACTATTACAAAACAAAGTAAAATAAATGCAAGGTAAGGGGAACATAAATTAGGTTTGGGCTGTCAATACTTGTACTAGTTTTTCAACTGTATCACAAGCACAGAACACATTTATGTGTTCTGTGATCACAAGCATTGACGCTCTTCCGAAAGTAAACTGAGACTTATGCATTCCAGCTATAAATAACACATAAAACTTTTCGTACAGCTTAATATCTTAGTAAATAAAGCAAACAACACAAGAATTACATTTTAATAAGATAAAAAGGCTTCTGAGAAATGGTGTGAGTATGAGAGTGAGGGTGTAGTGTGCTGTGTAGTGTATGTGTGTAGTGTGTGTGTGTGTGTGTGTGTGTGTGTGTGAGTAAGGTGTGTGTGAATTGCCAGTTAAAGTCCAACATACCTCAGAAAGATCAAACAACACACATCAATTTTCCGCGAGTTTTTATAGTGTTCTGCGTCAAACGGTAGAGATTTATGTTTGTTCAAAATCATACTCATAACGTAGAGTTGTCGCACTGACAATATTTCAATATCCTTATAAAGTTGGGTGGTAGGGTAAAGGTAGGGTTTTTTAAAAGTTACCTTAAGTAGTGCTCTTTGCGCACGTTCCAGTGGTAACATTATGGTAGTACCTGCTCCACCCCACGTTATGTTACAGTACGTCAAATATAACCTATAGCCTTTAAATGTGGCTACAACAAGTACTATTCAAATCCCATTGCTAGTTTCTAACAGTAGTGCAAACAGTGTTTTCTTCAATCAAACAAAAAAACAAACTCTTTGGCTTTATTGTGTTAAAAATAAAAGCCGTTTGTCCACAATTGTTTTTTATTTAGTACCAACTAGAAAACCGTCATTTGTTTTTTAACATATTTAGGCACTAAATAGATTTAAGAGGTCTTGTATAATCCCCCTAATAGTATCTCTATTCATACTTGTACTAATATTCCATCTATAAGTCACTACTATATTATACCCGTTTCAACTACAAAATCTCTACAACCACACTACCCATATTCTGTTCAAATCATAACCCTCACATCGCCTGCCAGTTGCACAGTAAGTGACATTGCATTACCATACAGGTTCCACAGAGGTTAGAGGTCATTTGTACCCATCATACGGTATAACAAGCCCGTAGATGGACAGCGTACGTAAGGGTTGAATGTGAAGTATTGCTAATAATAAATATGGAAGTTGAGACGTTGATTAAATGCTGTGGATTAGTTTGTCAGATAGAGTTTAATTTATATAGTATTTTTAGAGGATAAAAAATGTGAGATTTTCTAATAGTTTTTATTTTGAAAAAGTCTACCGAGTATGAGATGCTCTACTGAATAAAACATGTATATAGAATTATATGGAATTTATTTATAACACAACCCCCCTTTTGGACTTTGCCGCAGTCGGGTAAAAGTACTCATTAAGTATAATTATTTCAACTTAGTTTCTTGTCGATTTCCGTATTCCAATTATCCCACGCCACTAAACTAAACATGTATTCTTATCAATCAATCAAAAACTAACAAATAATTTAAATGCAACTTTTTGCAAATGGCAGCCATTGCCCAACCGAGATCGCATCAAACCAACAATAATTCTGACATTTAACATAATTTATCGATTATTAATTGGCATGTTGATTGCTGATTTATAGATCGTAAACAAAATTGATTGATTCGTCCATAGATCCTGATGCACTTTGGTATATTATCATATTTATTTAGTCAGTAACGAATGGCGCTTCCTCGATCTTTTAAAGATACAACATTTTAAGATTTTATCATCAAAGAAAACCAAATATCGTATTATTTAATGGCCAAATTTGAAGATGGTGTAGTCATTCATTTATTTCGAGTAGTTTAGAGGCCAATCCTGGAGTTTTAGACCGCCTAAAGACCTCCGACACGGTCTAACGAGTGACTTATAAATAACTAGCAGCGCCCCGCGGTTTTATCCGCGTTGTGCCCGTTCCCGTGGGAATTTCGGGATAAAATGTAGCCTATAGCCTTCCTCGATAAATAGACTATCTAACAGTGAAAGAATTATTCAAATCGGTTCAGTAGTTTCTGAGATTAGCGCGTTTAAACAAACAAACAAACAAACAAAACAAACAAAACAAACTCTTCAGCTTTATAATATTAGTATAGATAAATAATTTCCAGTGTTTTAAAAAACTTAATTAATTATTTACATAGCTAATCTGGAGAGCTAAGGTAGAAGTATCAAATCAAAAATTGAATCGAATGTCGGTTGGTCACCAACCCACTCGAACTTACTTATGGCTTATATCACTCACGTGAATGACATCGTTTTGTTGATCGCAAAGTTATCGCGAACTCGAATTAACAACTGAGATTCCTATTTACTATCACCGATATAGGCATCTATTAAACTATAAGGTACACTTAAAATACACTAACTAAACTTAATTTATTATCAAGACGAAATTAAATTATTATTTTTATAAATAAAATGACTGTAATTATGATATAAATAACATAACTTTGAACCAAAAATCGCTTATATTGACCTTTCATTCTTCAAACTCTAAAATACCAAGGTGATCGAACATTTAGGAAATGAATATTCCGCATTTACGAAAAATGTTTATTACAATTATTATTTATTGATATTTTTATGAAAACATAGTTTTATACAGATCGTTAAATAACTAGGATGTAGAATGTGGAACCAATTCTTATTCGAACGTTATAAAATTATTTAATTAAATATGAGTTGTTAATTGACGCATTTTTTTACGTAAATTGGTTAACAAGAATGGTTCTTTTGTTTACCAATTAAATATTGAACTTGGGTACCCTTAAGTACCCATAACAAAGCTACATGTACAGTAGTCAGGAACATAAATTACTCTTCGGTCTTTGAAGGGAGATAGCCTTCGATTTTAGCTTCTAGCGTTATCTCTGTCACACGCTATCTATGATTCATTTGACGTGTTGAAACCTCCACAGGCAGACTAGCAACAAGAGCGACTAACGCTACTAACACCCGTACTCAGTCAATGAGTTATGGGTCAATTTAACGTCAATTTTAACCCTTGTGTCTTGTGAGAGACATCGTAACTGACTCTAGTAATGCCCGGAAATGTATGTCATTGTACTACCAAAACTGAAACTACTATCTCCAATGGGCGACAAACAAGACATGTCATCTTAAACTTGATTCACAATATCAATCTCATATGTACGTGCAGCTCGGCCCCTACTTCGATGGGTGGCCGATAGTGGCATCTCTATCTGAGCGCTACTGTGCTTAATGGCACGTTAAATTGTCGATCCCGGTTGTTTTAATCGTTATAGATCACGTTGGGAACTTTGAGGCGCTCTAAAATCTCCGACACCAAGGTAAACACCTACGCGTACTTAGGTACTTATTTATCATTTGTTTCCCAGATTCGACCAAGGAAAGTCGACGAAAGGCGCGAGCAAGTTGCGTCGGGACCTCATCAACGCGGAGATTGCCAACCTCCGCGACCTGCTGCCGCTGCCGCCGTCCACCCGACAGCGGCTCTCGCAGCTGCAGCTCATGGCTCTCGTCTGCGTCTACGTCAGGAAGTCCAACTATTTTCAACAAGGTACGTTAGTTAAATATCATAGGTGGCATCTTGACTGCAAATCTGACTTAGTAATAATTGTTGGTCTCGGCTGTTTTAATCTTCAGACTGCATCAGGTAGACAGGTCTAAAAACTTCCAGGCACCAGGGTTGGCCACTTACCTACTCGAACTTACCTACTTGTACCACAAACGGACTAGATAGCACAATACCATTAACCATGCGTAATACATAAAATATCACAAACATTCCTTTAAAAATGCCGAGAACATTTATGCAAAGTATTGTTCCTGAATCAAGTCTTTATGCTCTGGAATCGGTGGGAAAGTTTGCTAACGGACGGTTTACATGACGCTGCAGGGTATTATTGCAATATCGGACTGTCAGTCAATCACGTCATGATGGTATTATTATGTCAGAAAATTAGTACGGTTTTTGCGGAAATAACCGTAAAAATTAAGGTATAAGAAGAAACTTGGCTTAATTGATCAGTAGTGGCTATAGATATAACAATAATTATAAAATATATTTTTATAACTACTTAATCAAAGTTAGTAACATCCAAAATCATGCAAAGCACATTCATTAAAAGCTGAATATGCAAAAATTGCAAAACACATAACAGTTCATTAGTATCACTAATGAAACAAATGCACAACATAGGAACTATTAAAGCGATTAATAAAACGCATAAACATTTTCAAATTCGAATCGAATCGATTATAAAATAAAAATGCTCGATTACGTCGGCATGTGAACGGAGCAAGCGTGACGCGGGGTTGTACCCTCGGGGCACCATTTAGGCCAATAACCGTCGGACGGTAGCAAACCTCAGGACTGCTAATTTTCTCTAATTTTCCTATCAAAATCGATACACCATTGTTTTTTTCCGAATCAGTAGCCGGATAACTGTTGAGATCGTGAGAACAACGATTTTGTTACGTAATTATTGGTTTTTTATACTTTTTTCGTCCAAGGTTGAGTTTTGATATTTGCGTGCATGTGATTCGGCCTTGCCTTAATGTGGTAAATTGAGCTTGAAGGATTCACAAGCTATGTTATGCATTAGTGCGGTTTTGGGGAATAGTTACAAGGTCGTAGTGATGTTTGTATGTCAACGGTTACATCAAATTTCTCACACCCAGTATATTATCGAATAGTTTTGATTTTATAAACTCAATATTAATACATGAAATATTACTCAAAATAATTTTTAATTTAATTAATTGCGATTTGCTTTTTAGGATGACATAGTGCACGAGACCGATGACGACAATTAATTTTCAATCATAACCGAGTGTAGAGTGTACGCTTACTTGTAGTATTTACGAGTGTATATGAGTGCACGCTTTTTTACCTTTTTTTCAAATTTGCTTATCGCGCTCGCCGTCGCTTGCACCGTAAGTAACACCTCATTTACGAGCACTACTAATGCCCTCTAAATGAAACGCTTCGTATCTCAAACGGCCGCCGACAGTGCAGTATTCTGACGGGCATCATCCACGGATTTTATATTAATTTATACACGGTCCGAGTGCCACTGACAAGTGGTGTATTATAAGTATATGTTAAAAAGCCCCGTGGCTTTGATTGTGTTGAAGTGAGTTAGCTGGTGAATGAATGGTTTTTCTATGAACTTCGTTCCTTAAAAAAATTGACAAATAGTCGTCAAAAAGATTTGAATTAATAGATGCTTAAGTTTAATTATATTTGAGTATTCTGTCTGAATTGACTTCAATAAAATGTCCTGCATATAAGTCTAGCATTAAAATGGTATTCGAAATTTCATCTGATCTGAAATTAAATAAGTGAAGCTTTTTCAAACATCGTCGCTTGTTTACATGGAACATGTCAAATTTTATACTCATTTAAGTTTCAGTATTCGCCGACTCGCAGGTTGTAGGTAAACTCGCTCAATTTAAGCGACGCTTTAGGGTGCCTTTTCTTTAAAGCGGAGTGGTGCAGATCGGAGCCAAATTTACCAATCACAGCGCATTTAGATTGTCAAACAACGCAGTGACATTGTCAAAATCTTTTCGTAATGCAGCTCCACTCGCTTCAATAGAAACGCATCCTTATCGTAGGCATAACGTGGGTGTAACCAAGTGGTGCGACTAGCATTTAATAAATTAAATCATTTATAGCTAAATGGACATAAATTAAGCTTAATATTCAAATAACACACATTAAGAATCGATCAAATTACAATTCAAACTCGGCAAAGTGCATTAAAGCATTAGTTTAAATAAATATTTTATTTATATTATTATCTTAAGTGGTTTTAATCTGTGAATACATTTAGTTTAGATAATATTTTAAAATGAAGTGTGAGCTTGACTAACAATGTATAGTAGAAACTATGTAGAAATAGTTGATTACATTAAGTAAAATTTCAATACTAACATTAATTTATTAGGCTGGCTTTGGCAGTGCAGTTTCTATATTCTATAGCATCGATCGTCATCGACTCGCTTATCCGAACGACCGTAAAAACGGTAGCAAATCGCATCGCTTACTAATTTATAACAACAACATGACATGATAGAAAAACATAGGTAAGCAATAAAGTCGTTTGACGTTTGAAGCATTAAATCTCAATATTGCGTCTAGTTAGTCTAGTATAGTGCTTAAAATAGCAAAAAATTAAAAAATAACCAGATGCAGGGATAAATACCGGAGTATTCTGAACTCGATAAACGCTCGATTGCGGTCCGTGGGAATATCGACTACTTGCAATACTCAACTCGTAATAAGCTATTCTTTGGCTTATTTTTGCAACATTTTAGTCTTTTCAACTCGATTCTTTATTAAACGAAATACTTACCTATTGTTGTAACGTTACTTTGGAATCAGAATTTACATTACTTGTTAAGTTTAAAAGGCTTTTGAAAAGAAGTTAAAGTAAGGTACTAACTTACAAAATTATATCAAAATTAACTTGTATCACGTTGCTTTTGCTGGTTTGCAGCGCCACGCTGAGTGTAAACGATGCCGTAAATATTATTGGAGAATAGGTTATTTCTTTATAAATATTATAATTTGAAATTCATTTTTTTTTTAATTGCAATTAGTCGCATATGCGACACCCCGCTATTTATTTATAATGATTGTTATTTTTCTTTGACTGCAAGTTTCTGTGTCAAACACGAAAAAAATATATCATGTGTGTGGTACAGTTCGAAGAGAAAATAATAAATTAAAAACATATCCACCACACAAATTACTTAAATTAGGTACTCATGCATATAACACGGCAAAATTAAAAAAACTCTCTTGATCTACAATAAATGACATAAATCACAGACATTCTTCAGTTGGGCGTATTACGCTTCGAAACGCTCATTACAGGGCTTCGGTTAAACGCTGAAATTACAGGCTTACGCATTTATCAACCACGCATGCTTCATAAAGGAATTTTCTCAACAATTTTTGCATACCTTTGTATGGGAACCTCAAGTTTTGTATACGTCTTACATAATTAAGTCGTAAGTGCAATGCAGATTATATGCGAAGTGTTATTGTTCGGGTTAATAGACGGTTTGGGATAGCGTGTTGGTTCTGTAGGTATTGGCGCATGCGATGTACGAGTAACTTAGTTTAGTACTATATTTAAGTGAGCGGACTTTTTTTTTGCGTAGTTTGACTAAGCGATGTTAGTTTATTGCGATTGTTAAGCAACGTGCAGCTCGACCCCTACTTGGATGGGTGGCCGATAGTGGCATTTCTATGTGAGCGCTACCGTGCTTCGGAGGGCACGTTAAATTGTCGGTCCCGGTTGTTTCAATCGTTAGACCATGTCGGAGGCCTTTAGGCGGTCTAAAAACGCCCACACCAGGGTTGGCCACTTTAAAACACATAGATGTGTGTTATTTTAGGTCTGAAGTGTGATATATTTCACAACCCAATTTTATCACCATAATAGGTTTAACAATGTTAATAGGGAAGTTATATTGGCCATGATGGAAGATGCGGTGACTGCATTTTTAGTATGGCCAATAGAATACATCTGCTGCATTCGGTTAGTCTGCTGCTCGCTCGCTCACCGAATGCAGCTATCACCTAATTAAGTGGCAATGTATGGGCAACCTAGAGCGACCACCCATCCAAGTATACTCTATTTCTTTTGGATTGGCACAAAATGTGGACCAATGTAGTCAATTTCCCAGCCGAGGACGATTGCTCCTGAAGAGGAAAAAGTTTTAGTGATTTTATTTCATTCTTACCCTATCTCTAAACCATTTTCCTCTTCAGAAGCAATCGTCTTCGGCTGGAAAATTAACGACATTGGTCAACATTTTGTGCCAATAGAAAAGAAATAGATGGGGATGAGCTGCACGTATCCTAACAATCGCAATCAGTTAACTAAGTCAAACTACGCGATGAGCGCTAAGATGTCGCTGCCGATCTCTTTAGAATTTTTTTTTCTTCTTATTCGCTGCCAACTTCTCCGTATTGTACAGTGTGTGGTAAGACTACACTTAGCGAGCCATTATCGACATCTTGCAATTGTTTGTTTGTTCGTTCCTACCATAATTAGAAATAATTATAACTCGGTCTATTATTTGTAACAGAAACCATGGAAATTATATGTGTTGTGTTTATATGTATCCTCCCCACCACCGTACTGATATCTTCAGTGAGATTAGAGGCCTTTGCTCAGTAGGACATTACAAGCTAATAGCACGGAGTTAAATGTACTAACGTACTAGAAGGGCTATTCAGAACAAATATCTTGACGTTAATAAGATTAGAGAAATTAAGAAACAGCTTAAACTATAGATATATCTTCATATCTTCTCATAGATCAAATGACAGTCTTAATACTTGTCTAAAGTAAGCTCAAATTCAAACGTTTTAATGCTCGTACGAAGAAACAGATAGTACATAATGTATCAGCTACTACGCTATGTATTATCTCATCTAGTGCGTACAGTCGCGTCCAATTAGCCGACTCACTATGTCACATTAACATTCATTTGAAATTTAAATGAGACAGAAATTACCTGAAGCTAAGAGACAGGTAGGCTGTAGATACTAGAGTGGTCGAGTAATACTAGCAGATAGGAATATCGATTGATTAAAGTGATCGTTTGTTGATATTACAGGTTCATATAGCGTTATTTAGTAAAAGATACGAACAATTGGTAGGAAGCTGCAATGTAAATTGTCAAGTATTTATTCGTAAACAGTTTTCATTTTACTATTAACTAGCAGCGCCTCGCGGTTTTACCCGCGTTGTGCCCTTTTCCGTGGGAATTTTGGGATGAAAAATAGCCTATAACCTTCCCGTTGAATATGTCTATTCGTTACAAAAACAACTATTTAAATCGGTCAGGTAAGTTCAAGTAAGCGCTGGTTTTCAGACACCCCCGCTCTGGTTGAAACTCACGTTAATGTCATTATTATTTGTTGAAACGGTAGGTATACAATATACACAGTTTCCACAGGATACATTAAATGAGGTATTAAATTGAAGAATAGAAAGGAAAGAATGAGGAAATATTTTATTATTAAAAACAAGTACTAGTAAGTATTTACATAAGCGTTTTACCAAAGTAAAGTCATCTGTAAAGGAAGTGGGTAATATTTGCCCAAATCTATATTTAGGTAAAAACATGCTAAAAATAAATGGCAAGTTGTATAAATAACTCGAGAGGTATGTATTAGGTATCGGATTACAAGTCAGACCCGCTATGGGTCAAGGCTCCTCGCAAGCTCAGCGGCGAGCTTTAGGCTTTCGTCCACTGAAGATACTATACTATATACAATGAAGATATATTTATTATACGCACTATACTTACCGCCGTACTCGGAGACGTCGAATGCTTCCTTAGGAGAGATTTAATGAGTGATTTTGACATAATATAATGTATGAAGAATTAAGTGAAATAGCTAATTGCCAATTTAATAGAAGTATCTGAATGCGACAATAATAGCGGAATATAATTTGCAGAAGAACAGGCTTCATTAAATGTTGAGCATACCTAGAACTTTGTCATACTAAACATAAATCTAACATAGTGCTAACACGTCAACGTATTAGGTATGTAAATTAATAACAAATTACGATTCTCTTAATAATTTTGCCCTTTGATGCCCCTAATAACCCATAAACAAATGACAATCGATTCGCATTCCATTTTTGACTGTCTGCTGTCAATGCTGTCATTATATTGGAACTTGTCATATTTAAAAGACATTTCTATATTTTTGTTTTACTATTTGTCTAAAATATATCGAAATTAGCTTTACTTAAACTAAATTCACTGCAAGAAATAACAACACTTATACTCATACATATTAATACTAGTAAAAACACTTACACAATATTACATCAATATCTTCAAGTACAGCCCAAACCTAACACATATACAACAAAAAGATTTATAGCATTAGTTTGTTCACTATCATTACACGTAATGTTTTACAATTGAATATTATTTTAATAAACACTTCATACTGTACGTCTGTGTTAGACCTTGAGGTTTCTATGATTTACTCACAAAGTATTTTAGAAAGATACATTATAGTTGAAGGTTCCAGTATATGGGGTTGTTAATATGCGTGAGTAATAGTTTTATGTGAATAGGTGTGTAATTTAAATAATTGGTGTGCGATTGATTGATCATACGCAAAACCGAAGGAATAATACAGCTTGAGAAACTGAATAGGAAACTAAGTAAAGCACAAGGCACATATAGTGCGAGTGCAGGCCGGGTGCAGGTCGCGTGACGTTGTATTCTTTAGGCCTTACTCATAAAAGCTTACCAGCAGCATTTTAGCTATCAAATGGTTTGTCCCTTTCTGACATACGCTATTTTCCAAAGAGGAAAAGAGACAAAACACTCACTAACAGTGTTTTATTTAGAGAGCATTATTGAATAAGGCAGTTTGTATGATACACACTATTCGTTGCGGGCTCGCTACGAACGATGTTATGTGTACCTTGCGCTTTACTTTTGTCAGATATGGTTCTAGATGCTTTTTATCGTTGCCTACCCCTAGTATGAAATACGATGATACATTTATTTCATTCTTTGATTGCAGTACTACTAATTAAAAAAAGGAATGTTGTCTTTTCTTTGAGCTACGAAAATTCCCGGATAAGTTTTGTTAATATGATGGTTCATAGTAGAACATTTTGTAGAGACAGTTGGTATTAGTTAACATATAGGTAGTAAGATAATAATTAAACTATGGTTATATAGAATAATGATTGCATCCTTAACACGGAAGAGATAATGATTATGAAGGATGTCTCATAATCCTGTCATTTTTTTGTAATAGGTTGAATTAAGTTTTAAAATATGTTAATGATTAATAACTACAAACTTGGACCTTGACTAGAGCGTTTAAATAAACATAATTTTATTTAATGGCCTATTAATTTAATGTGCAAGTAATTACAAATTAATAACAGTGACGACAATGGGTATACTTACTGCTATAAAATAGTAATCATTTTATAAGCACGTTAAAGCATTTGTCAAGACAGTAAGTTCGTAAAATAACGTAACGTAACGATAATTACTAAATAATTGACGCACCGTAATGGTGATATAATGGTAACTATATCACTAGGCCCAATTATTCATTTCTTCCCGAGGACTATCACACACTAGTTCCAGTCATCGGCCCACCCTGTATAGCAAAACAAACGTCACAGAAAACGAATAAACATGACATGTTATAATATTGTGTTTATTGGTGACAATTCGACGGTAATTCGAATTTTAAAATTCCACCAATCCTGTTATTATACGTATATTGAATCAAGGCGTTGAACCACGAAGGTTGAACACAGTGCGAGACCATAGAGTACACATAGATTGCGGGGCGTAACGCATTCGGTGGCGGAGAGGAGAAGTCCTGAAGAAGGTCACTGTATGTGCACAAAACTGTGAACTACATCAATATACATACATACATACATTAATAAGTAATTATTCCACCAAAAAAACTCCCTCCTATGACATTCGTTGTACTAGCCAAGCTACTTCGTTCTTCACTGTAGATTTCACCGCATGTAGCATACGGCGAACGACTTACTATAATCGTGCCTTAACCCAGTAGTCTCAAAGTTTACAAGCAAATAACTTTTTTACAACACAAACAATTAAATTCATTGTCAGTAAGCCATTGTAACAATTAACAGTGCGTAAGGTCGGATATTCGAATACTATAAATCGATAATACAATCGATTAATGCTTTTACGATTCATTCGAATGACCGAATCGAATTGTTGAAAGATGTTTGACGCTAATTGTTTGCGTGTGGTTTTATGACGATTGGTTATTGTTTTGGGGACCTTTGAGGTCAGTTCAGCGGTGCTATGATATTGTTACAATGATATAGTTTATCACTACATAGTATAAAACAAAGTCGCGTCTGTTTGTCTGTTTGTCTGTATGCTTAAATCTTTAAAATTACGCAACGGATTTTGATGTGGTTTTTTGTAATAGGTAGAGTGATTCAAGAGGAAGGTTTTTATGTAAAACATTCCCGAAATTCCCACGGGAACGGGCACAACGCGGGTAAAACCGCGGGGCGCTGCTAGTTATCAATATATTATTACGGGCTTTTTTGCGGCAGAATGTTGTTTTAGTAAGTAAAAACTCTTTCTTTGATTTCTTGACGTTTCGAGTGGGTTGCACCACCTGTATTCGCGGGCGAACTGAAGGTATAGAGATATAGTTCATTTAATAAAGGCAGGTAATCGTTTGTGGCGTAGTTTGACTAAGCAATGTTAGGTCATGGCGATGTAAAGCAACGTGGAACTCGGGATGGGCGGCTGGTGGCATTTCTATCTGAGCGCTATCGTGCTTCGAAGGACGCGTATGATGTTGGTCCCGGTTGTTTCATCAGATATACTAAGTCGGAGGCCTATAGGCGGTCTAAAAACTCAAACACCAGGGTTAGCCAGTAACCTACACGAACTTACTTACTGATCGGATTTTGGAGTTGTAAAAAATAAAATTGGAATGTAGACATATCCGATTTAGAATAATTAATCAATAACAGACATTTCCTACTGATCGGCTGTCGGACCAGATTTTTATTAAAAACTAGCAGCGCCCCGCGGTTTTACCCGCGTTGTGCCCGTTCCCGTGGGAATTTCGGGATAAAATGTAGCCTATAGCCTTCCTCGATAAATAGACTATCTAACAGTGAAAGAATTATTCAAATCGGTTCAGTAGTTTCTGAGATTAGCGCGTTTAAACAAACAAACAAACAAAACAAACTCTTCAGCTTTATAATATTAGTATAGATGTTCATTTAATGTAATAATAAATTTACACTTGTTAATAAACGCGTATTAAGAACATTTTAGCTATCACATGGTTTGTTACTTTCTGACGTACGCAATTTTCCGAAGAGCGACAGAGACATGACATAGTGTAACTTTGTTTTAGTTACATAGCGTTTATTTATAAGGCGGTTAAAGTCTGATTAAAAAATGGAACTTGCTAAGCGAGTAGGCGATTTCCAAATTAAAACCAGCACAAAACTATTTATAAAACCTTTTTTATCTTTACGTTACGCCATAACGTAATCCTATATACCTACCTTAATATTTAAATACAATTCTAATTCTAAAATTAAAAACTTAGCACTTCCATTCACCAATCAATCCATGTTCAAACGTAAATAATTATACGAGAAGTGACCTTAACCAAGTACTTGATCTCACTTTCAATTGTTTTTAATAAAAAAAAGGTTTAATAATTTACGGAATTAAAGGTCACTGGAACCGGTAGATGATTTCATCGACACCTTCCATTTGAATAGGATATGGTGTGAATAATACTATCAGATTATTATATGACTAAGTGTTTATAAGTTTACTAATATATATACTTACCGTTAGCACTACGTTATAGTATGTAGCCCCCCAAAAAGTTGCCAGAAAGAGATCTCTCCTAGGGATAAGGTCGCATCTTGACAAGCCTGTTGACACACTAACAAGTGACAGCACTTACGAGTACTATGTCGAGGCATGTCGGGGGTTGCGAGTTCGATTCTCACTCGGAGTCAATAATATGTGCAGTCATAGTTGTTGACAACGACGTCTGGGTGTCAATTATATGTTCGTAGAAAGTATTTGTGTATATGTAATAGTATCAGTTATTTAGATTCCATAGTACATGCTTAGAGCTTAGTTTGGGTCTAAATAACAGTGTGTGAAAATTCGGGTATATGGATCGTTTTGTATTTTTTATGTTTGGTATTTGTTTCCTTTTACGTAGTGTATTGTGGTAATGCTTTCCTGATGAGGTGAGACTGTAACAACTGCCGGCCCCTACCGGATCCACGCCTTTATATCAATAACTTTGACACTAACCCGTTTTTAACTGACTTCAAAGGAGAAGCTTCTCAAATCGACTGTAAGTTTCTATATTTGAGTGAGAGTGCATTACACGACTTGGGTCCATTAAAAACAAACTCATACATAACAGGCACATTGTACATACATACTATTACACACGACTATACGCGCCTAATTAAAATTGATGGTTCAATCAATGATTAACTTTATAGCCACTGACAGTTAGATTAATGGTAATATATGAAAGAGCTATCGTCTTTTATTTCGCAAATAATTTGGTAATTTTGACAAGTTGTGTTGTGTGTATAAGATTGATTTGTTATGGCTTGTTATTGCTTTCGATTGCTCCACAAATAACATCAAGTTCGTCAGTTAATTGCTCTAGATTTATTCGTTGTTAGACAAGATTTAAATGGCTAGCGATACAAATGAATATTAATGTGTGAAATATGTTTTAGTATGTTTAAAACTGTTCCTGTTCTGTTCCACCGCCTAGCAAACGCCTCTCATTTCACCGAAGATATCAGCACTGTGATGATATAAGACGTAATCACCACACTTGCCTCCTGCAGATTGGAGATCTCAAACCCAAGCCATGTTTGAAAAGTAGGAAAAATATTTTCAATCGACCTGGGAATTGAACCTGGGGGACCTCAGTCTTGGAAGGCGAAATATAATATTGCGTATATATATTTTTTGTATGCATAATATAAATATTCTAATGATATTGTATGTTCCGATTATCAGAAACGGCAATACCAGTATTGTAGCGTGTCTCCACGAACGACGCTGATTTCCTGAAACACTTTCAGGACCAGTTATCACTTTTCGGGTGTATACCTCCTTTAGAATCAATCGAATAAGATCACTATCGTTTCCATCCTGTGTATTATTATACCTAACTAGCTATGCCCCGCGGTTTCACCCGCAGCGCCTCCGTTCCCGTGGGAATTTTGAGATTTTTATTCCCTATAAACCTCACGGAGCCCGAGACCTTTCCAACGAATGCAAAACCATGGAAATCGGTCCAGCCATTCACGCGTGATGCCTTGACCAAGGAAAACGCGGGTTTCATTTATATATATATAGATTAAATGAACTCTTTACATAAAATAAATACAGTTCTTCAAATTAAATCTCCCAATTCAAATACAAATAATTCGAACAAAAATACAACAACTAACCAGGTGTTTCGAATGAAGCCACAAAAACTAGTCTTCATACATTTTATATGAAACATGATTAAAATAACATGTGAACAAACGTATAATTAAAACATGAATAATTTCTTTATGGTGTCGACTTGTACGGTTCACACCTCTTGTTTAGATCAATGCAATACTCAGTTCCAAGTTATAGGTAAAGGTGTGTGTACACTTGACGAAGAGACTTGAATATTTTTCGAGACTGAAATAATAGAAAGCTTATTTGACTCTGCTTTTAAGCACGTACGGGACTTACAATATAAGCAAGAGTTTTCTAATTACATTTTGTTGTTTTGTATTGATCGAAGACTTTTTAAGTAAAGGTTAAACTATTAAAACTTTGTAAAATATATAAAAAATTCTTACGAAAGTGAATATGAATGTTATTAAACCTACAAAACATGAATTTTATTAAAATTGATGACTTAAATACAAATTATTATGTAAATTTACATTTACATTACCTATGAGAGTGCTAGCTATACAAGTCTCTATTATATTACTTACTTCATTATATTAACATCATATAATTTTTTTCAAGTTTGTATCCAATGTAAACGCACCCTAACCAGCCGGTGATCCCATACGTTAGAACTATCGTACGCCCAACGGTAACTCTATCTAATTTCCAATCTAACAACAACTTAATTAATAGCCACTTGTTGAAATCGATTTCCAACTTGATTTATAAACCGAGTGACCCGTATTTATAGGGACAATCGAGTCCAATAAAATATCGACACTACATATAAGACGAAGAATTATGTGATAAGGATAATAAAGGTTACCTTTCTGAAGAAACAAACAGTTCACAATACTTACCTAGATTAGGTTACCTACATATCTAGATCTAGATACATATTACGATGGCGCCACGGTGCCAAGGCATTTTTTAAAGAACAAAAAAATTCAATGTCTTAGTATAGTACCTCTATAATATTGTATTTTTTATTAACCACCTTCAAAAAAAAGGAGACAGTTCTCAGTTCGACTGTTTTTTTTTTAACTCGATAGTCGCCAATGCTCGCCTGAACTATGGCTGTGGCACCCACGACAATACTCCTTACACTATTTGTTAAGAATATTGTTTCTATTATGCTTATAAATAATTGTTCATGATTCGCAAGAGCTTCTTGAAATATCGTCTTTGTAATACAAAACTTTGCTTAATCTTGATATTAGTTGCGTTTATCGTAATTACAACACTATCGTAATTAAGAGAGGGACTCACTTGATATAAAATCAAAAATTAACAAGATGTTACGCAAAAGCATTTAAGGTCATGCGCACATCACCGATTAACTATTCACACGGGTCATCCAAATTAGCTTGTCACGCTAACGTCAAGTGCGTGTGAAACAGCCTTACATTAGTCACTAGTCACTGCACCCCGCCCCGATTGACGGCTGTCAAAGAAAATACTCATAAAGATACATTGCTTTACTTCTATACCCCTACTACTGTTGGTATCGAAAAGTTCTATAAAATAGATTATTTAGAAACTGTGCTCGCTTTGGTTACTTACATACTCCTATATGCCAGCGTAGACCAATGTTGGTCCTGCCACATAAACTCTAAGGTAGATATTTTTTTATATAAATTATAGAAAATATTCCGCTGTACGTATTATAGGGAAAATAAAAACATTCATATAGTAAATAAATAGTATTTTTAGTAAGTTACTGACGTAAAAAGAACGCAATAATATCCAAGATCAAAAACGTTATCAAGTTAAATTACTTGATATTGAAATCGCCAGCTGTATTCTCTATTCAAACGATTTCTCAGTTTTTTTTAACCATAACTACACTATAACGAAAGCGACCCGTAGTAAGGGCCCTGATGAGCTTAATGAATATTATAGTGATATACGATTGAAATAAAATATGAGATAACATTAGGAGCTGTTAGCTAAGTGATTGTTGATTGTAGTCGGCCGTTTTGATCTCGTTTTTGTTTTGTATAAGGAAAAATATGAGCCGTAACTAGAAATGGAATTAGTAATATTTAAAAGCTTTTTGGCGGGTCAATGGTACTGAAATATTGAAGCATTTTTATGCAACTATCAATCAAAAATATTCGTACATTAATATCGTATTGTTATTCATAAGTTTTAAGGTCTCGCTGTCAAGGAATTGTATTCACTTCTATGGTAATAACAAGTTATAATATAGATCGTTTTCACACGATGAATAAGAAGTTGTACCGAGCTACTAAAAATTACGTTTTACCTTTCTATAATGTGTTCTTATTTAAAACTAGCAGCGCCCCGTGGTTTTACCCGCGTTGTGCCCGTTCCTGTGGGAATTTCGGGAATTTTTATACACATAAACCTTTTGAATCACTCTATCTATTAAAAATCCCCATTAAAATCCGTCGAGTAGTTTTAAAGATCTGTTGCATACATTGGGACAGACAGCGGAAAGCGACTTTGTTTTATACTATGTAGTGATAATTGGCTAGTAGCACCTTTGAACTATAACAAACTTAAGTCCAAGCAAACTCCAAAGTCCAGACTATGCAAATGTGAACTCATCCTTAACAGTTAAGTACTTTTTACACTTCATTGTTCGACCATTTAAAGTATCCGTGAAACCTACACCTCATTTATGCAAATAGGCAATTTACTAAAAGAAAATAGATTTCAACCCAAGTCTTAGTTCGCTCAGAATGGTCGTGCGAATCCTTTTGTGGACGCGACATTGTCCGTCTGTTTGTTTGTAATTGCTGTATTTGTACTGTTATATTTTTAAGGGGATAGTTGCAATTTTATTTAGAATTTTTTATAATTGGTGCGAGGTATTAGTTAAGACTTTTTGTTTTTACTGACATGTTGCACTCGTCTTAGATATGGTTTCCTAACTTGTAAGCTTTCCATTTGGCTTGCTAATTATGAATTTATTTAGACACTAGCAGAGTCCCACGGTTTTACCCAAATTGTACCTCTTTCCGTGGAAATACAAAAATATTGTACAAATCGGATTGGCAGTTTCTGAGATACAAAAAAAGCTTAGGTTTAATACCACCAATTAGGGCGTGTTTATTAAGCCTAATTCATGTTTAAACTGTTTGTCAGTCACTGTGGATACTTTTATCCTAACGGATTGATCATACAAGATGTCACTTTACTGTCTTTACGAATAAATTAACAGCACACTTTTGTGCTTCATTATACATAATTTGTAAGAAATTTATGCAAATAATCATTAAGTTATAATACAATATAACAAAGCACAGAATCAATTTAAGCTTTAGAATTCTAGTTACAAAACTCTCTATCACCAAAAACGAATCGCAATCATAAAAATTCCAAACAATAACAGTACAAAAGTACAATCGCGAGCAAAACGTCCAAATGGTATATATTAAAAGGAGTTGAAATGAACGTCGCAGTCTGTCGGTGGTCAGATTGACGCGATACATACATTAGGAGCTAACGAACATCTCAATTTAGCTCGCCACCTGCCTCGCCTGTGTGCCCGTCTGTACTCCACATTGTTAAATGGCTCAAGCTTTATGTGTGAAATGTACAACGTTTAATGAAGGTAAATCATAAGTGATCGGGTTTGCGATACAGTTTATCGAGTTTGTTTTTACTGGTTTCTTAACTTTAAGCGAACACTACTCATTTTGAATTTAAACTAGTACATTTACAGATACACTTCGCTTTTATTTTACATTCTGTAAAGAGGCCGAAAAGACCGATAAAAATGTAAAATAAAAGCGAAGTATATCCGTAAACGTAGTTTCAATTCAAAATGAGTTTGTTTTTATTTGGATTTTTTCAATATTTGATATCATTATTTGTTTACAATAATTTTGAAAATTTCATAATGTTTGAATTGATATTACTTTTATGGTTACACTTCACTTATATTTTACACTTTTTTCTGATTTCGGTCACTTTTCAACCGTGGTTTCAGATATGTGGTATTAATTTGTTAAGTTTAATTTCAAGGAAACTGTAAAATACCTACATATCCATAGCTACTACCGCTTGCCAAGATTCTATACGTTAACAGCTTACTGATCAGTACCACTCCTGTAACATCCCCGAAAATCGTCAATTTTCTACATTTTCAACAAACATATTATCTCGACCACACCATCACATACCATGGTAATGCTAAATAACTGCGCGGCGTATTAAAATTGATTAGCTCGAGAGCTAGAGCCTCGAAATACTACTAATTAATTGAGCCAACCATTATGGGATGAAGCCGCGGGCAGCGCTCACGTGCTGTGTACAATTATTATCAGTCTCATATTGATTTCTTCGCCTTTATTTAATAATATTGTCCAGCATTCTTGGTTGCTTTTATTTTTATTATGTACTAGCAGCGCCCCGCGGGTTTACCCGCGTTGTACAGGTCCCGAGGGAATTATGGGATAAAATGTATCCTATGAATTATTCTGACGAATAACCTATATTACTGTAAAGTTTTATCCAAATCCGTCGAGTGGATTTTTCGTGAAGGAGTAACAAAAATACATACATAGGTACATGGATACTTTCGTCAAATATAATATCTATGAACACGACAACCATATTTAATACACGAACATTAAATAAAATGTACAAAGTTGACCTAACAAATGACGTAAAGTTTATATTAATTACGAACACGTACATTTTCTGTGTTAACGTTTAGTCGAAATATTTAGTGAAACTGTGAGACGTTGGCTAGACAAATGGACGCCACGTTTTAAAGGCGATGTCCTACTTGATCTGGAAATATACTTTAATATAATATCCTTTATGGATATTGTAGTATAATATGCTATGCATAGTTTCCTAAAAATGTATTTGCCTTTGGAATAAGATAGTTTACAGGTTAAGATTAAGAGTTTACACGCTGCAAGTATGCCAGTTTAATAGAAAGCGAACGATATACGTATCAAATTACTCGCTCGTGTTCTATTGAACTCACGGCAGTTAGTAAATTCGCTTAATAAGCGAGCGCCCACCAACTGGTGATAAGAAGGTGAACACATTAGGTTTCTTAGGTAAAAGAATACTATTAATAAAAAACGAACACATTTCTTAGATTTTCCACAACACATTAAAATAAAATGACTTCAAATTCCCATATGCCACACTTATATCATAGCTTAGCTCTCCGAAGCAATGGTAACAAATGCAACGCATTAGAATCAGTTAGTTCGACCGCGCGGCTATTTATTCTGACTCGTACTAATGCCTGAGGCAACTCCGCTATTATATCGATATTAGTGGGAATCGAGGCTCTTTTCAAGATATATTTTACTTTTGTAGAATACTGTGTGAATGTGGGAGTAAAAAGTTGAGTGTTATGAGTAGTGTGCGATATTAAAGAAAGTAATCAATTATCTACTTTAATAAATAATGAGTTGGATCTGTATCCCCTCGCATGCCTCTCAAAAAGACCGGGCTTGTCCCGTGACTCCAAGGAGAAACACTTTATAATAATAATAATGGCAATTGGTGGCCTAAAATCGAGAAGAGTGGCGGGAATGGGGGGAAGACTTTGCCCAGCAGTGGGACATTACGGGCTAACAGTAACAGTAACAGTAATAATAAATTATAATAAATTTGTTTATTTTAATTAAATATGTTTACTTTGTAAACGGGTTGCTCTTATCTTACCGAAATATGAATGACCGAAGTTCACTTTAGCCAACATGATTCACCGAAGTATCAAATGCCGTTTCGCCAATGTTCCACATGCCTGTCTGTAGTCTGCAGTCGGAGCTGAGCTGCGCGGAACTCAATCGACTTATCACAACGCATTGAAACTGTCAAACAACGCATTGACATTGTCAAAATCTTTGCGTACCAGCATTGCGATTGGTCAGTTGTGCTCTACACTAGTCAGCTCCGGTATTGAAGCGGAGTGAGGCTGTGAAAAGTTGTGAAACGCACCTTAATAACGTTGCTTCACCAAACTAATAAAGGATAGAACTAATACATGTATTAGCAAATGTATTTCCTTGAAAATTCTCCTTCCTTTCTTATATTTCAAGTTGTAAACAATTATGAAACATTTTGTCAAATCGCTGATAAACTAAAGTCAACTATCGATTAGTCTATAAACATCGATACGCAGTCGATAGGTCCTCCCGCCCATAACTAATCATTATTCAGATCCATCCCCGATATAACCTATTTTGATATAATTTAGAAAGTGTAAATCCTATCGAGCGCGGCGGTCCATTAGAGTCGGGAATTATTCGATATCTTATCGACTCGCCCGCTCATGGTTATTGTTTATCGTCGAGAAAGTATCGATAGATAGAATCGATTAATTACGAACTATGTTTGTCCCGAAAGTGCGCAATGACATCGATTATAATAATGGCTGTACGCCCGTGGGCGGAATTTAGTGATGTGTCACAACAATTTAAAGTTGAGATAAACCTTATCGATGGTTTTGATCGATCTATGTTTTGACTTTCGGTGTATTTAATAGGCTTATATTAAGTGGCTCGGTTCGGTAGCGCACGTAGGTACGTACTTTGTAGTAATTTACAATCATTCATTTTGTATATAATACTAAGCCTTTTTGTAATAAAAATGTTATTCATAAAGAAAAATAAAAAATATAATATACTAGCAGCACCCCGCGGTTTTACCCGCGTTGTGCCCTTTCCCGTGGGAATTTCAAAGTAGCCTATAAAGCAATTTTAAAAGTAGCCTATAACCTTCCCGTTGAATGTGGCTATCCATTACAAAAAGATTTATTCAAATCGGATTGGCAGTTTCTGAAAATAACCCTTACAAACAAACAGACATACAAAATTTGAAAATTTATTACTTTATAATTATAGGTATAATAATGTATAGGTCTGTTCTTTCACATTCTTTACTAATATTAATAACTAAAATTCTTTGTTACAGTTTTCAAACGCTTTGACATTAACCAGCAACAGACATCAGCACCAAATTTCGGATTTTCTAAGGCAAGTACTAATTATTTCTTCTATTACCGTATAACATAATAACTATAATATTCTTTACTAATCAATAACCTTTGGTAAGTTTAAAGTCATCACTCAGGGTCAACACTGCGTTAAGCGTGCGCCTGGCGGTTCACTTTTGTATGACACCTCACGCGGCGGTCGCCCGCGAACGGTTCACTTTTGTATGAAGCCACAGGCGACGGGCGCCCGCGACGGTTCACTTTTGTATGAAACCGCGGCGTGCGCACGCTTAACGCAGTGTCGGCCCTAACAATACAAATGACATGGATTTTGGTGTATTCTAAATTTAAATAAACTACTAATACCCACTGGTTTATAAACACTAAGAAAACTCCCTTATTGTTTAATTATAACCTTTATTAAACCGCCTCTTTCATTGTTTAGCATTTGTTTCCCACGGCACCCTCCACTAACAAAACTTACAACAAAAAATCAACGTTCTATCTCTTTCAGTCATAATAGATCTAGGTCTGTTAGACAGGGACACAAATGATTTTATTGGTTGCTTTACTTCTAACGGGGTGTGGTTGTGGTTAGTAACTACTAATTAACTTAATTCAAAGGATTTTAATCATAAGCTTTGCGTTGGAAGCAATTTTTCTTATAAGCTTTTGTTTTGGAATGACTGTTTTTTCAAAATATTTTGGTAAATAATTACAGTGGTATGGTAATCAAAGTTTTGTGGAGGCGGAGTAGAAGGCAAAAGCTAGTTCTAATAGTTTATAATCATATACGATTATATTAAGATACACGTAGAAAAGTTCAAACCTTTTTAGCTGATATTCGATCACACGTTGTAAATATAATATTTAACTTTGATTCAGTACTCTTCTATCTGAAGAACTCCTGAAAAGTAAATGGTAACAATTGCTAAGTCGTTCAAATTGAGCGAGTTTCTTACCTGCGAGTTAACGAGTTTGATAGAACACAGGTGTCAAACTACTTGATCATTCGCTCTCGTTCTTTTGGACTATCTAGCAGCTTGGACTTGCTCTATTCAAGTGTAACCCTTTCCGCCTACATCATCTACCACTACCACCAGGACATTATACGGTCCAATTCTAACGTAAGCCTTCCAAAACTAATTCAATTAACGCTAACTAAGCGTACTCAATCCAAGCCCACACTCAGTTATGACTTTATGAATCCCGCCATATCTCACTCCAACCGTTGATCTAATTCAGTACAAAAGCTCAAGTTTATACGACAAATATTCGATTGTGTCGCAACTTACAGACGATTGTGTTGCGATCCACAAGCGATTGTGTTGCAATTTAATTTATTCAGATCATAACTCAGACGTATAGCGGTCTTGGTTTGTGGAAAGGGGAAAGCATAGCACAATGGTCTTGGAATTAAATGTAGGTATTGTGTGGAGCCTCTAAGTAGGTTAAAACATCTATGCAAGTTTGTAAATTACTGCGTTTCTAGTGTTTGTGGAATAGTTACCAAAGACTGCCTTATATTAGGCGAGAATTGAGATAGAAGGCTTAGAACCGACAGTGGGACATACCTTTCATATCTACCTCTTCGCCTCGGTGGTCAAGTGGTATGTGCTCTCGCCTGCCAAGACTGAGGTCTCGTGTTCAATTCCCGGGTCTAACGAAAACATCCCCTTATAAGGGAAACGTGCCAAATCCTCCTAACTATACTGATTTCTTCTCTTCAGTGAATTAATTCTGCTTCCTGTACACCCTCAGTGAAATGAGAGGCCTTTCTGCTGTATTAGATATCATAGGCTAATACTATTTTTGTCCGCAGGCACTCAACGGATTTCTAATGATGATGACACAAAACGGAAAACTTTTATACATATCTGACAACGCGGCGGAATATCTTGGACATTCTATGGTAAGTACCGATTTTAGAGTTCCGAAACTTGAAACCGATGGTCACAAAAGAAAAACTTAACGGGGTAAGCAGCAAAAGCATACAAAATCCTCACGCGCTTAGCCAACGGCCAGCCACATGTGTGGATGCGCCATTACAAGCCAAAAATCATTCATTAGCCATATTTGTCTCTATACCACAACAACTGAAAAAAACATATGTATATACAGTTGAATTTAGAAACCTCCCTCCTTTTTTGAAGTCGGTTAAAAACAACTTACTTTAATACAAATAAAAGTTTCAAAAGTTACAATTTTCCGGACATAGTGTTACAAACTCGGTGGTCCCATCTCCGGGCACAAATAATACCGTCTGACCCCGAATAGACGCTCGTTAGTCTGCGCTTGCGCCGATAAATTAATCACTGCGTTTTATTGTAAGCCGCGCCCGCCGCCCGCCCGCTTATATACGGGATGACTTGGAAATTGTCGGCAAAAAGACACTGTGTCACTTATTGACAAAAAGACATTACAAGTGTATATCAATTGTCAATCTAGTGAGTCACTACACTAGTCGTATATTTTTTTGATCTAAAAAGAATTGATTTTGAATTTAACTATATAATTAAGCTACTTTCGTAGTTTTAATTAATTTAAATGTTTAAGTACAATCAAATAAATATTAAATTTTCTTTCATGTTTATCGAATAAAGCAAAAGTTGCATTGGAATACGTATAAGTTCCTAATATTATTATCGTAATATCAAATAGATTTCCGACAAACAAATGATTCGTAACTATATTTGTTAGTTCCCACAACTCTCGATACACCCTGTATACTAAACAGCGGTACCGATATTTATATCGAGACGAGCTGTATATCAATTTTGGCGGCTTCTCCGTGTGAAACATCAATACTCAGAGTAGTGCCGGGTAATGATAGACAGTCAATAACTTCAAATTATTATTAATAACTACGTATGAGTACAATGCAGAGACTGGCAGAGTTATGTGACGTGTCTAGGAATTGTTAAGTCTGTTTTTTTATTATGCGATTCGCGATAACTATAAATAGATTTCCGGGATGACTGCAGTTTTAAAATAACGTATTTAAAAGGAGGTAATTAGAGTGCGTTTTAATTGAAGCTGAGCGGAGCTGTACGGACCTCAACTGACCAATCACAATGCATTACGAAAAGATTTTGACAATGTTAATCTGTTGTTTGACAATCTTAATTCGCTGTGATTGGTGAATGGAGCATCGCTCCGATATCTGCTTTAATGAAAACATACCTAAAGCTTGAGGAAAGTTTCGGGTAGGCTAACTTTGATGATGGAGTTTCTAGACCGCTAAAAAGCCTGCATACTCTAATGGTTGATTAACTCTACTACTGGATAACTCTACAAATTCCACTAATGGCCACCCTTCTAAGGAGTGCCTGTGCTGCACTCCGAAAAACATAACAGGAAAGCTTAACACGTGCTGAGAAGTTGAAGTGATCGAGATAGTTCATAGCTATTATGTATCGTGGTCACTTATTAAATAGTAATACTTATTATTCTTCCGCTAATATTCACACACAAATACATACTGGAAATACCAGACTACAATTGTAATTGAAGCTCGCATTAAGCCGTTCATCTTGTATTGATTAGTGCCTATATCCGGCACCGAATCATCACCAATCGATACCAGTCCAACTATAACTCAACCACACCAGAATTCCCACGATACCTTTCTTATGAGTCCAATATAATGATCTATACCGACTATTATTATCTCCAAAATAATCTATACTGTAGCTTAATAACTAATAAATAGGGTCCATAATATAATGCCGGTAAATCGACCTCCCATCCAATATTTTATTGTATTCCGCAATTAAGATTAATGATAAGAGAAGGCAGTAAGTACTTAATCCAAATACCTTGTTAAAAACAATGCCGATATAGTTTATGTACAGTTTACGATCAAATTGGGCGATGGGTGTGTTTAACTGTACTCTACTTGGTTTGGAAATTTATTAGGAAATGTTTATAAACGAGATAATTACCACCTTTTCACACCCGGATAACATAATTCTGTGTTTGCCCTTTGGGTGTAGCGAGATAAAGAAACTTATGTCTGTATTACTGTTTTGTATTGTTGAGTAACGTTTGAACTGCGGTTAAGTTGCATACAAATTGTAATGTTAACTGATTCGTTTTGCATTTATTTGTTAAGTTTAGTGCCGCGAGTCTCGCGCTTAGTCTTGTCTGTCGAAATATGGATAGAACTTCGTAGAACAATATTTAAGTATAGTGACAATCCCACCAATGTTTTACTCAGTATAAAATCCTATTAACAACGTTAAGTCAAACGGAATGTATGTATGGCGAAAAATTACAAATTACTTACTTACTATATATCAATTAGTCTTGTAAATATTAAAAATGCTTATTTATTTATAACTTAAATAGCATCAAGTCAAAAAATCAAATTTTTTAACTTGTTTTCTGAAAAATTACGTTATTTCGTTGTATAATGAGGACTTTATAGAAGTCTCTGTAGACGGCAATAAGATCCACTACACCTAAACCATTTCATCCCGACAGCTAAATCTTAATAAATGCTAATTATATTAACCACACACGTAGCCCCGTACAATAGACGTACAATTCAATTTCACTGAACAATGTAATATTACTTCTCATAGACAATGCCTTTTCGTCGCACTAACCACCTTGCCAATTTATTGAAGCTCTCAAATACCATTATAACATGACCTCTGCGTTTTAATTTGGTTCACTATAGGTATTAAGGAAAGTACCTATCGTGAGTTTACTTTTCCTTAATACCTTATGTTAACTACTTAACTACTATAACTACTTATATTATAAGAAGAGGGTATTTTGCTGATGGCACGCTATAAGGTAAAATTTGTAAGTTTGTTTGTTTGTTTGTATGATCGAGGTAATCTTAGGAATTATCAGTCCGATTTGAATAATTCTTTTTGTAATATATAGCCACATTCAACGGGAAGGTTATAGGCTATATTTCATCCCGAAATTCCCTCGGGAACGGGTACTACGCGGGTAAAACCGCGGCGTGCTGCTAGTCGTTGATATAACAATGTCTATGGCAAACTTGTCTTAAGTATTTTTTACATTGGTGATATTACCGCCAAGTTACCATTAATATTTAAAATTAACTTTTCTAACAAGAGCTTCATATAAAATGCTCTGCCACTGACTACCACCCTTAGAGACGTCTATTAAATTTACACTTAATAAAAGACGCCATTTTTCGTACTTTATGTCAAAATCACACATCAAATCTCTACTAAGAAAGCATTTGACGTCTCTAGTACGGGCGTGAGAAGTACAAATAGGTACGATCAAGCTATGATTAACGTGTAATGTCCATACAGGAAAAAAAAGGAAACAAACCCACCCCATAATATAATTTCTACTACAAAAACACAAACATATTATACACACACAAACATTAATATTTTGTGTGTGTGTCTATAATTCTCCAGACCAAAAGACCATCTTAATATGGTGGTTTCAAAAGCAACGGTCGGTACCGCGCCTATGCCCTGGGCAACACTCGGTTAGTTTCTATACAACAGACAGAATCGATATTGTACCAATGCTCTTTTGATTCGATTATTGAATTGACTTGCAATCGATGATGTGTCGTTATTGTTGTGAATCGATTGTTCGGTTTCAATGGAGGTTGAATATCTATATGTTGTTTAAGTATATTATATGTATGAAATTATTTTCTTCTGTACTGTACTGACTTGGTTTGTGAAATGAGGACTTTGTCCAGCAATGGGACATTATAGACTAATTATACCACCTGTCCTTTTTGTCAATCATCTTTGCTAAGCATTTATTTCGCAACATCAACTATGCAACATATATGTTGCCAAGCAACATATGAAAGACGCAAGGAACATCACCGTGTTGTGTTTATAAAAATATTGTAAGGCTCAAGTTAATTTAGATTAGGAATCGATAGGTCACCTAAATTGATCGATTTTAATAAAGTCTCTGCCTATAAAACGAGTTACATACTTACATTTTTTGCAACTTTTATCGGTCTCAACTCTTAATGCATAACCGTTCATACAATGTTTTTTCAATTAAATATGGTGTATAGATTGTCATACGTGTTGTAACATAGCGTATTGATTACGCCTATTCCTCCTCACTGTACTGATATAGGTACCTATTCAGTGAGATAAGAGGTATTTACCCAATAGTGGGACAATACAGTGTGCAACTTTTGGTTTTACTTTTTGTACGAGTATAGTACTGATATCTTCAGTGAGATGAAAAGCCTTTGTTCAGTAGTGATACATTAAAGGCGTATACTTACTAACTAACTTACGTCGAGTATAGTAACATTATCTAAACTAGGAACCTGCTTAATGAACCACAAAACAAAACCGACGACAAAGAAAAAGAAAAATCACGCTCGTCATCTCCAGACCTCACAACAAAGACAAGGCGTTTACAATATCGATGTTTTATATCAAAATACAATCAATCAAAGAAACCAGATCATTTGTAACGCAATTATAAAGAGCGGTGTATGTTTTGAGTTATTAATCTATACACCCAGAGGCCTGTTTGTTTGTCTAACATGAGTTTACAACTAGTCTGTTTGTCTGTAATTGACGTTGAGTGTAAATATGTTAATAGTTTCAAGTGTGGAGAGTTTGATTTATTATAGTTATTACAACACTAGGTACCTACTTGTTGAGTTAAGAAAGAGCGTGTTAATTTGTATGGTGTTTAATTATTGGGTAGTTTTGTATTTTGACACAGATATCGGAAGATCTTGTTGTCATGGTAAGACATAGATAAATAAATGCACCCATACAAATTCAGACACAGTTGATTAGACCCAAACTAAGATCTAAGCTTGTGTTGAATTTTACTAACTGATACTAATAATACATAATTATACACAAATACTTAATATGAATACCTATGTAATTGACACCCAGACGTTTTCGCCAACTAGTAGGTATTTTTATGAATATACTAGCTGTGCCCCGCGGTTTCACCCGGAATTTCGATATTTTTATTCCTTATTTTTCTTATATAAAAACCTTGTCCTGATAATAAGGAACACATTATAAAAAGAATCATCCAATTTGGTGCAGTCGTTCTGAAGTTATGCGCTTAGCAACAGATTCAGCGATTCATTTTTATATTATAGATTATGTAATGAAAAGTAAAAATTTTATTAGCCTATAATTCTGAGGAAATGTCATTAAAGATTTGTCTTGCAGTACAACGAGCAAGATGATACGTAATCTATACTAATATTATAGAGCTGAAGAATTTGTTTTGTTTGTTTGTTTGTTTGTTTGTTTAAACGCGCTAATCTCAGAAACTACTGAACCGATTTGAATAATTCTTTCACTGTTAGATAGTCTATTTATCGAGGAAGGCTATAGGCTACATTTTATCCCGAAATTCCCACGGGAATGGGCACAACGCGGGTAAAACCGCGGGGCGCTGCTAGTACTCACTTATTTCTCACCGCTTGTAAAAATCCTTACTACAAAAAAGATTATAAAAACATGCTCTCATAAAATCAATCTCTCGAAACCAAATCTCATAATATCGATATTACCAATCGATTCAATAACGGTACGATACAACAATAGTCTATAGAATTAAATGAAAATAACAATTTGTAACTATAAGTCTGTGAATGAGGCCACCTTGAAGGCGTTGCACTAATGTTGAAAATAAACAGTAGGTAGGACTCTATCTATGTATACTACAATATTTTTGAGTCAATTTAGTTGTTACTAAGTATTCGGAACTCCAGCGAGTCCAAAAATGCTTAACTATTTTGTACATATTTGCCATCATTCTATTACTGTGTATGTAGCATTGCTCAACATTAATTTGAATTCAAAGTAAATATAAATCCCATAATACGTCATATACTATGTGGGAAACACAAAAACATTTTTTTCAGGAGGTCGGTTAAAGGTACAACGCAAAGCCGTGTCACTGAGTGCTCTAAAGCTGTCTACAGACCAAAGCCCCCATTTAGGTTTCTTTCACTTAAAGCGTTTTCAATCGTCCTGCTACGCACTACAGGGTTGCGCCTTCGCCCGCGCTGCTCGCATGGATGTTCTTTTGTTTTACGCACAATACAGGACAATTTAAACCACTTAAATTGTAAGAGTCTTATCACCACAGACTAAACAATAGTCATAGAGAATTACACTAAAAACAATAATTAAGTCCAAGAATAATTAACCTACTTAAATGTAATTAAAACAAACCCGATCGATTATCAAAAGCGATAGTTAACCTACAATTATCTTACACCTGAACACGCTAATACACCGAATAGTGTATTAGGAACATTATTCAATTATCTCGCTAGTAACTATTAAATGAGAAATTCCTGAGTTGGTAATTGAGAAATTCAATTCGTTGGTTACTTGATGATTACTATAGAGTTTGGAAATAAGGGACAATTGATGAAATATTGTTTTATAAGGTGTGCCACGCGGTTTTACGCGTCGTGTGCTCGTTCCTGTAGATTTCTGTTTAAAAACAGCCTAAACAACCTTCCCCATGAATGCATACCTATCCATCACAAAAATAATTATTCCAATCGCATTAGCGCGTTCAAACAAACAACACACTCTTCAGCTTTACTATTTATTAACTACAGTGTGTACAATACGATAGCAGTATTCGCGGTCTGATGCTGGCGCCACAAGGCAAAGTTCGATAACATATGGTTTGTTGTCAAAAATAATGTCTTTTATAAAGGGAAAAAGTACTAAAGGACTTAACATTATAATAGGCTTACTTTGCCTATAGAATAAAAGGAACTATACTTCTATACTATACTATAGAATTGCCAACAAGATTCAGTATTGTAGATCATCTACACCTACAAACTAACTTATCATAGCGAACCTAAGAGTTGCGATGAATTATTGAGAGGTTAAGTAAGACTTAACCTCTTAATAATTCACTTCTACCAAACAAAATTATAGCCAATTAATTGAACTAACTTCCTTCAATATTTCCCGTATATTTCCTTAATTAATTAAAGCAACTTCTCTTAATATTTCCCGTACATTTCCTAACCCCCCACGGGGTGGTCACGTGGGCGGTAGACCGGCGCGCGCGCATTATGTCTTAACGGAGACCGCGCGACAGGTGGGCGGGGCCAAAAGAGTGACGTCATCGCTAGGGATGCCACAAGGAATGTGCATATTAATTAATAGTGGTGTAGTTATGACCAGTATGTATATGAAGGATTATAGATTGGAGATAGGTTTAAAGAATGTATACTTGTATGATTAATAGATAGAGACTGACAAGTAAAAACTGACTTTTATGGACTAGTATTTGCATATATTTATAATTATTATCTCTCCTTATTTCCTTATATAGATTGGAGGTAGGTCTCAAGAGCTTAGACTCTTATTATTACTTATGTAGGTAGAGTCAGAGACTCATTTACAGATTAGTGTTTGCAAATCATTATTGTCCATTCCCATTTGTCAAAAGCGTTATGCTTACCTAGAATCAGGTTGTATCTAGTTACTATGTCCCAAGAGTGTCAAAAGATCTAATTGTACTCATAATTTGATCAATGAATTTCTTCAAGTCGTCACATATAGTTAAACTCATAATTTATTTAGTATAATAAAATTATCCTAATATATTAAAATCTGCTAACAGCCAACCCTAAAACCCCAGACATTGCTTTCAACTAAAATGAAATTTTCTTCAGTTTACCCTAGTACTATGATTTAATTAAAGTTATTACGGCGCAGGTTAATTGAAATTTCTTTGTGCATGGTCTAAAGAAAAGGAAACAACTATATTATTGATCCTGTCGACGAGAGGTCAGCAGTGGAAGGGTTAGGACAATATAAAATCATAATTATTGGTTATAAATTCAATGTTATTCGGACGAGGTAATCCCATAAATTATGGTCTGCAGGTTATTCTCCAAGCATCGCCTATTTGCTTGTTAAACCGAGTTGGTAACAGTTAATGTGCCGGTTAAGATCTTTATTAAACTCGTTTGGATATCGTTGGTTATGGATAAACGTTTGCATTGATTTCGATTTGTTTCGAATTTGTTTACAGCCAACGAGTTTGGAACAAAATATTATTCGATTTTTAAATAATGTATTCCAAATATGAATTGTAGTATTACTGATGGATTGATAAGTTAATTGATTGCTTTTGTTCAGTTTTGACAACCTAATGCCTGTACTCAGACGTCAAATGTTTCCTTAGTAAAGATTTAATGAGTGATATTGACGAAAATTACGTCAACTACTTAAATTTCGATTAGATAAACGTCTCTTAGTACGGCAGTTAAAGTAACATAACCAAATTTTAATCGGTTATTTTGAGAAAGCTCTATTTTATCTATCACATTATGATAATCAGCACTTTAAGAAATTCAATCCTACAATACCAGCAACGATAATTATTCTTCCATAAGATGACACAATACGTTCTCAGTGTTAAAACTCAAAAGGCAGGTCTGCAACAAAATTATAAAACCTTAAACAAAAGAAAGGCAGTGTTGTGTTGCGGGAATGCTAATTACTTAGTACCGGGTAGCTTCGTCACCCATGAAGCCGCAGAGTTAGGCCTTTTATTTTTAAACAGACGTATACTTTGCAAGATTGCATAGACGTTTTCATCAGTTTGCTAACCGCAAAACGTATTATTTTAATAGTGGTCGCGGCACCTTTACTCGCTGTTTCCTACATTTATACTTTGTTTGAATTATGAATGGGCACAAGGGTTTTGTTTTGTGTTCTCTGGTTCCGAAAAGGTTAATTTTAGAACCGTTTTCTTGATTTATCGTTAATAAGTGATAACCAACGTGCAGTAGGGCCAGTAGGCAACTGTGGATATTACAGTTATTCCTCCTCACTGTACTGAAACAGCTTTCTAGATCAACTAGGTATAACGAAATGACAGTATTTTTTTTTACAATTAGATTAAAACTGTAGTGAAATGCCAGCTGCCTCGAATAAATCTATACCTAACAAGGCCACTTCGGAAGTCGATTATCATTAGATTTTATTTAAGTGACACCTGCCATTTTCGTGATAGCACAGTAACTTTAGAATATGTTTTTAACCAAAATGAAGTACTCTTTTTTCCTCAATCAAAAGCTAAAACTCTTGTCCATTCCCCAGGAGGACCTCCTCATCCACGGAGACAGTGTCTACGACGTGATAGACAAGCAGGATCAGCAGGCGGTGAGGACTGAGCTGTCTCGGGCGCCGGCGGATGGAGAGGACCGCGTCTTCCTGTGTAGGATGAATGTAGCCAGGAACGCTCGGCGGCAGATGCGGTTCGGAGACCAGAAGGTAGGATTACTATAGATATAGTGGAATCATCACATTAATACTGATGACAAATCCTACTAATATTATAAATGCCATAGTTTGTGAGCATGGATGTACGAGTATGTATGGATGTATGTTTGTTACTCTTTCACGAAAAAGCTACTGGACGGATTTGGACGAACCTTTACAGTAACAAAGGTTATACATCAGAATAACACATGAATGATAAATCCATGTATTACGATAGTTCAGGATACACTGCAATAAAACACTCAATTACTTACATTATTTACTCACATGGATTCACCCATGTGTTATTTTGATAGATCTACTCAATATGTTTTGTACCTTAACATGTCAAAACAACTGCTCCAAGAGTTAAAAGTACATAGTAGTTGCCGTTAACTCTTCAACAACTACTTAACTATCAAAGTTTACATTAATCACTTTCATCCTATATAAAACATATGAAAGTTAAATTAACTTACATTCAATTAACATTCAAAACAGTTTTAACATGTTTTTTAAAAGGCTGTCAATCAAAACTTTGAATTTACCAAATATGCTATGAGAAATATAAAGTAATCTTTAATTAACCGTAGCGCTGAGATATTGAGTTGTAACTACACTGAATATACTTGAAACTCGTTTCAAATAATGTTTAATATTTAACAAACGTAATATTAAGTTATAATTTATTGCCAAAGCAATAAAACTAATCAGATTGCTAATCGTAATTATCAGATGACTAAGTTAGATTAATTATTAAATATGGATTCGAACTCTTGTCGTGAGAATATAGACTTTAACCGGAAAATGATTTAACTTTCAATGATTTCTTTAATGAAGACATTAGAACGTTGATTAATCATTTATAAAATTAATTGCTTAATTTACGATTTTGTTTTAGCTGATGATTAATTGTAGTCTGAGAGATGACCGCCTATTCGGAATACTTTAAAATTAACTCATAATATTTTTCAAAGATTATACACCAATTATATGTTCTTGTAATGGTCATTTTTTTCCAACTTAGCACTTAGCCTCACGTAATCATTCAAAATATAATCCCAATTTCTGTCAAAAAATGGATATTCTTTATATATTCTCATGAATTTTAGAAAAACAATATCGACTCCAACCACATGCAAAACATTAATATACATAAATTATCAACAACATTTATTTCACACTAAAACCAAACTAACTAATATACCAAGCTAGTACCGAATCCATTTCTCGGCGGCCATAAAATATGCGTTATTATTCAAACTGTAACACCCACTGGCAAGGCGATGGATAAAACCGAGTGGCGTTAAAACACTTGAAAATAACTAATGTCTGCAATTACAGTAGTCGCTGTAGACGATTAATAATGAGCGCGCACGTGCGTTAAGTCAGCGCTTGGAAAATGTCGCAAGCTCTTGGACTATCCCAGTTGCTTAGCTAAAGTGCTGATTAAAACTTAAATATGATATAAGTTATAGTTGGACTATATTTGCTTTTATAATTAACTGGCTTTTGACGGTTGCTTTGGTCTACATTGCACAATATCTTTCAAGTATTTTTTTTTCCAAAATCCTTAGTAATGGGAACATGTCGTAACTAACAGTGCCCCGCGATTATGCCCATGTTGTGTCCATTTACTATGGGATTATCTGTATAAAAATCAATAATAAAGTAATAGCTGTCCTCTTGGCTGTCCAATACAAAAAAAAACATTTGAATATTAGTTAGTTTAGTGGTCGTCTCAAAGAATAACATTTCACACAAAAATCAAACTCTAGCTTTATTATATTAGTAAAAATAGAAGACTAATTTTACAAAATCTGACCCGATTCTTCGAAAGTATACACACAAACAAATATTTCCCACAATTTGTCCATCTATAAATCTATACTAATATTATAAAGCTGAAGAGTTTGTTTTGTTTGTTTGTTTGTTTGTTTAAACGCGCTAATCTCAGAAACTACTGAACCGATTTGAATAATTCTTTTTGTAATGGATAACTACATTCAACGGGAAGGTTATAGGCTATTTTTTTATCCCGAAATTCCCACGGGAACGGGCACAGCGCGGGTAAAACCGCGGGGCGCCGCTAGTAACACATAAACATAATAAATTACATATTCCTTCAGCGCTATCGGAAAACTACTACACAGAACATACGTAGACATATGAAAATTATCAACGCATTATAGAAAATGTATAGTTATTTGCCTATTATATTGTTTCTCGTAATTTATGTACGTTTGTATGTACAATGTATTATTAAGCGCCGAGTGCGTCATTAGTAAGTGTATTAACTGTTTTCCTTATTATTGATAGGTTATTTGTATAGGATTTTGTTGCAAGATACATTTTCATATGGTACATGAAAGCAAATAGATGTTAGTACCTCCCCATTCTAAAGAGAACGAGTTAGTTAGATACATTTATTTAAAGATGTTTTATGAATGGAAACTACCTTTGAAGTAAGTTTACATTCCCGAATATCACTACATAGTATAAAACAAAGTCGCTATTTTTGTCTGTTTGTTTGTCTGTTTGTCTGTATGCTTAAATCTTTAAAATTACGCAACGGATTTTGATGCGGTTTTTTGTAATAGAGAGAGTGATTCAAGAGGAAGGTTTTTATGTAAAAAAATTCCCACGGGAACGGGCAAAACCGCGGGGCGCTGCTAGTTTAAAATAAGCTACACAAATATTCAAATATTACAGCGCATTGACACGATCCATTCTTTAAAAAAATCACAATCCCCTAAGCCCTAGGCATACCTAAGCCAACCTAACTATATAAAAGCCTACCAAGCTCAAATAAGTTCAAATTAATTGTCAAACTATTTGTAGTGTAACTGGCACCAATCAGATGAAGGAGTCCCTTAATGAGGCTTATCGGGGCCCTACAGATGACACCGCTGATGTCTATGCGTAGCACCTTGTTAGCGTCCCCGATTTGACTTGATTTGCACACAAATGTAATTAACTCCAGCTTCCAACTATCTTTAAAGTATAGTAAAAGTATCGGCCTATGAGATCCCTAGGGCAAAGGCCTCTCGTAGAAGATTAGTAGAGGTTTACTCAGTGCTATTTGTTTGTTGGAATTGAGTTTGGTTTTGTATGTTTTTTGTGAAGGATATGTGACCAATGCCAATACTTACAACGTAAATGAATATTTCATATCTTATTGTTTGAAATTGGAACTAAATATTGTATCACAAAACAACAAATTGTCTTAACGTAAAGAAAAACTAGGTATCGGCAATTATTAATTTTATTAATAATGAATAACATAATGTTAATTAAGGTAAATTAATTGACATCTTTCTTATGTATAAAAAAAGGAACTTTCTGTCTGCTTTTGAAGTTATCAAGACTTATCGAATGATCAAAGACAGTTTTCAACACATTCAACGGCGACAAAGCCGCTGGACAACACTAGTTTATTTATACATTTACCGTCTTATTCATAACGCTCTATAACTAAAACACTGTTATAAAGTGTTCTGTCTCTTTTCCTCTTGGGAAAATAGCGTGTGTCGGAAAGGGAAAACTATTGTATAGCTTAAATGCAGTTCATAAGCGTTTATGATACATCCGGGGACTCGTTACCTGTCACTCCTTTTCCTAATAGCACACTCATACAGCGTCTCCTGATCACTATCCAAAGAGTCTTTCGCCAACAGCCTCATAACCGCTTCATCACTCATTTCTTTCGGCTTCTTCTTACACAACATCTTTATTATGTGAAATATTATATACAGTATTATTACTACAGCTCCCATACCCGACAACATCATCCAAACGACGAAATTATAAATACTCTCATTAGATTTCAAAACCTCAATTTCAGTTTTGGATGAAATAGTGTCGTTAACGAACTTGGTGGCTATAGATTGATTTACATTACCAGCTAAGTTGTTGAACACTGCATTGCTTAACCAGTCGGCTAGATCATCTCTTCTCATGAGTCTTAGTCTTCGTTCTATATTAACATAAGTTTTGCCAAGTCCACCCCAAGTAAAGTTGCTTTTATCCCACTTGAGTAAGAGATTTAAACATGGAATATCTTTTGGGATATGTTTCACTATTTTGGAGAGATCCGATAGGCTAAATGAATCGAAGTTTAGAGATGCAAAGAGAAGACGACATTCATCAGGAGTCAAGTTACTGGATATATATTCGTACTCGTTCAAACTTACGTCTATTGTACATAGTATATGTTGGATGTATGATATTATTAGTATATACTTTAGATCGTTCATCACTACGAGTATACCACGCAGCTTCTGTAGTTGAAAATATTTCCGAATTATTTGCCATAGCACTGAAAGTAAACATTATTATTTTTCTTAAAATGACGTTGGGTATGTCATATGTCATTTTTGATGAGAAAAAGTTTATTGTAAATTTCATTAATACTTACCTCTTTTAGAATAGTTTTATTGGCGTTTCTATCTGAGCTACCATGATAATATAAGCAGTTGGTCTCGGATGTTTCAATCGGTAGACGATGTCAGTGGCCTTTAGATAGTCTTAAAACTCAGGGGGTCTTCCACTAATCTACTCAAAATGAATGAATTAATGAATAGTTTTATCTATACTTTAACTAGGTATACTAATATTATAAAGCTGCAGATTTTGTTTGTTTGTTTGAACGCGCTAATCTCAGGAACTACTGGTCCGATTTGAAAAAATATTTTTGTAAGTATAGCCACATTCAACGGAAAGGTTATAGACTATTTTTCATCCCGAAATTCCTACGGAAACGGGCATAACGCGGGTAAAACCGGGGGCCCTGCTAGTTTTATTATATATCTAAGTTTCTTTCTCAACCTGTTTTTAATACCATGAAACCACCGCACTCTTCAATTCTCTTTAATTCCTTGAAAAACTCGATTACCGTAAGAAGTCCTGAACTACTTCATCTATTTAACACGGTAAATTGTTTCACGATTAACTAAAATCCGTAAGTTTTATATTTTCTTAGAAAACCCAACACCCATACGAAAGCCCAAAGCCACATTTCTTGTAACTATTGAGCTTAACCGTTTTGCAAGGGCCGGTAATGGCTGGAGAGTCACGAATCCGACATATAGCCCGCTTGATATCGTTCTAATAGACGTATTATTTCATAAATACCTACAATTTTCTAATAAACTGACTATTTAGTGTTATGTTGTAACATTATTGTCTGTCTCAATGTACATTGTAGTTTGTTAGTAATTGTATTACAAATAGTCATGCTTTTACGATCTTTACTTGTAGAGTAGTTTTATTTCACGCCTCTGGGCCGTACTCGTACAGTCCCACCATCTTATCTGTTCAGTTGACAGCGTCGCTAGTGGAGAATTTGGTATAAATAATATAAGAAATTCACCAAGAAACAAAGGTAATTAAAACATATCTTGCAAGTCAGTCTATAGATATCATTAAAATTTAAGAAACTACAATATCAATCATATAAAGCCTAACTAACATAGTATAGATTACGTAGTAACTATTAAGTAATCTGTGGTATAGATTCAATATGACGCGGCTGTAGTTCCCATTTTGCCCACCTGAACAGTTAAGTTGGTGGCACTGTACTTGTAGTTGTAATGTTTTTGATATGCGTCTTTGTGTGTATTAATATCAATGGTGTTACTATCGGTTGTCAAGATCATTGTTAAGGCGCATTTGACATAACTCAGTATGAATGAGTTTTCTCCGTGTAGTTTTCTGCGTTTAAGATTTTTTGAAAGTTATTGTTTTGTGATCTTTAGATCTGTTTAGAATTAACAAAACTCACTACATAAAAGCCTTTAATTACAAAAACTACTTCTAAATTAATTTATATGCGAATGACCACGGAAGGTACTAGTTAATGCGGGCCTTACACGATCAAGTTCATCTTCAAGTTTGCAGCGGACTTGATGCTGTGTCCAGTAAACTTGTCATGTACACCCATAACTATACACCGTCAAGTGTCTGTACTGGTGTACTGGACGCCGTATCAAGTCTATGGCCAGCTTTGTGAACTTGATCGTGTATGGCTAGCTTTACTTGTACCTTCCATGTTATCATCCGCACATATTTATTAATTTAGAAGTTTTTAAAAATAAACTGTACTGAAGATCAGTGAGATGAGAGCTTTGCCCAGCTGTGGGACATTACAGGCTAATACGTTACTTCTTTTTTAAATAACGGCTTTTGTGTAATGACTTTAGTTAATTCTAAACAGATCTAAGTTCACAAAACTATAACTTTCAAAAAGCTCTTCCTAATTACAGCTCTCGCTAAAACTACTGATTGATGCTCCACAGTGTTAATTAGACTTTGAATTACTCAACATGCCTTCAATCCAAATATTGCCTTTTTGACTTCCAGCAATTAATCAAATTTTTACTTTCTCCTCATCAATTATTGTGAACCAAAAAACTATGAACGTCACCAAAGCCATCGATCACATTATTTGGAAATAACGTTGCTCAATGCTTCGATTGTAACTTGGAACATAATTAGAATCATTCTTAAGAATAACTTTTATTTGCTGAGGCACATTTGTAATGAACACTATGTTCATGGAATTAATGAATCTTAGTTGTAGCAGTCTTCTTCTTCTTCATCGAGTGGATGGTCAACCTGACCAATCCTGGTGTCAGAGTTATTGAGCCGCCAAAGGCCTCTGACATGGCTCATGTAACGACTACTATCCGTAGAAAGTAACCGGGACCGATGGCTTAACGTGCCCTCCGAAGCACGGATCAAATCTCAATTGAAGTAATATTCATAAAGTCGGATAAAAATTAACAATTCATTGAGTTTAATGTCACATGTTCTTACATTATGGAATTAAATGGTTGTATTTATTTTCTTTGAGGATTATCCTATATCTTATATCTGCTATGCATGTTAAAGATATTTTATTTTCTTCAAATAGTGAATTAGAGGACTAATAATATTATCCTTTAAGTGAATCATAGGATTAATGTATAGTAGTTTGGTTAGGACATCGTCACTTCGGTTAAATCAGAACAGTGTGCAAAAGACTTAAGCCTTTTCTATCTCAAGTCTTCAATCAAGATTTTCTAATACCTCTAATATATGTGGATCGAAATTGAAACGTATTACACTACAGTTAATGTCGGTTATATAACGGCACAGTTAAACATAATGTACCAGTAATCTAGCGGCAGATACTCTCTAATCGAAGCACATTCCGATTCACAAAACATCGGAAACGTTGAGCATCATTAGGTATACAATGACAAAAGAAGCTTGTGCAACTACTTCAAATATGTGTGCTGTACTGGTCGCAGAAACGACGCGGATTTTTGCGTATTTTAGTTGCACTATGATACGAGTATTTATCTTACGTATACATATGTAAGTGAGGCCAAAGAAATGGCAAAGTGCAGAACATAGTTATTGCTGAAGTTTCTTTAAAGTTGCTGACGGTTATAATAAAGATAGGTTTCACTAATTTACCAGCAGGCGGAGTTTTGACCGCGTGTTACCCGGTGCCTTGGATTTTTTTCGGAATGAAAAATGTTATAACCTATGCAGTCGTATACGGCTTAAAATATAAATATAATTTTAAAATCGGAATGGTACCAGAGAAAGACGCACTTTTCCACCCCAATATATAGTATAGCTATCAATATTACCTTTAAGTACTTACTACAATTATTATTTTACTGCTCAGTGCCCTATATTTCTCTGCTGTCTGTACATATCAGTTACACCGCGTACGTACCCCGTTCATCTGAATACGAGTAATGGCTCACATAGTTCCGACTAACATGCCTTGTAATATGTCAGCTGTCAAAGAAGTTCATAATTTCGTATATAAATGACCTTGTACTTGAATATAGAAAGGTAAGTAGCACTCGAATATGTAAAGAAAATAATAGATGGCAAAAAGTGCCAACGGAACCCTAATTCGGGTACGGATTTACGGATCTCCAAATATCGGCATTTTCAAGGAAAAATAAAAGGCAAAATGTATTTATTATTTACTAGCAGCGCCCCGCGGTTTTACCCGCGTTGTGCCCTTTCCCGTAGGAATTTTGGGATGAAAATAGCCTATAACCTTCTCGTTGAACGTGGCTATCCATTCCAAAAAGAAATATTCAAATCGGATTGGTAGTTTATAATATATTTTATCTACACTAATGTTGTAACATTCTACTTATGTTTCCAATACTTGACTTATAATTACTACTGTTATAGCGCAGACAACTAATACACTCAATTTAAGCAATTGCACATGATGTTATAATATCCACATCGATATCGTAAAACCTCATTATAACATCGCGCCCTGCGCGGCGCGCGCCCTGCGGCCCTGCGCGCGCAGCTGCGCTCTCATTGGTTAGATTTTAATGGCGCCAAGTTCACTGTGACAATACACGTACGCGTGAATTTAATGTTTCGCAATGTGGTTTGTTTTTAAAATTTTGTTTGATTAATTGCATTAGTGAAGATAAAGTAGTGTATGCAACTGCATATAACACGGGTATTAAAACACTCGTTACTATTATGAAACTCGCTGCGCTCGTTTCATAAACTCACACTCGTGTTTTAATACATTCATTATATGACAGTTGCATAAACTACTATAATTTACAATAATATTTTATTGTTTGTATTATCACATTGTAAACTTCAGAAGTAAAGTTAAAGTAAACAGCCGTACTCAGAGATGTTTTTTACATCGGCATTTAACAATTTGACGTAATTTTTCATACATTTACATGTCGAAATCACAGATTACATTTATACCAAGGAAGAATTTGACGTCTCTGAGTAGCGAGAGAAAGAGAGAGAGAGAAAATACCCAACCCACATGCCAATCACTACATAGTATAAAATAAAGTCGTCTCTGTTTCGTGTCTGTTTGTCTGTATGCTTAAATCTTTAAAATTACGCAACGGATTTTGATGCGGTTTTTTGTGAAAGAGTGATTAAAGAGGAAGGTTTTTATGTAAAGAAATTCCCGAAATTCCCACGGGAATGGGCACAACGCGGGTAAAACCGCGGGGCGCTGCTAGTATTCTATAAATTTCGCAATAATATTGCAATAAATAGCTTTCTGCCTGTTTATAAGCAATTAATTTCATATTGATGGGCCCAAATTAAATTTCATATCAAATTACATTTAGAAAAATATAGTTTTATAAAACCTTTAAATACGTTACATTCTATAACAATCATTCATGGCTATATCAAATCAATAGAGGTACGGATAACATAAAAGATTATATTAATATTGCCCTTGGGCCTTCAAAATAACTATCGATTTCAAAACATGCAACAATAATGTCAATTTACAAAATATTCAATGGGCCTATTATTATTTACAAAGACCGATGACGAACCAAAGAATATGCGGTTAATACTAACATCTATTTTATTTATTTTGATCTTCACTCCATATAGCGTTAAAATTTTACAATTTCAGACCTTACCAGCCGAAGATTTGAGTCCAATTTTGAGTAAAGAATAGTGATAAAAGTTTTACATGGAAATTGTTTGTTAAGGCTTGCACGAACTAGGGACTTTAGTCAGGACAGATTGTAGGGATCTTTTTCTCTTCGAAATAGAGGGTTTATAACCTGTATCGCATAGCGTAGACGATAACCAGATAGAGTAGTACTTTCCTACCTAAATTAAGTAAGCTTTTGTTGCTTAGGACTGAGGTATCTAAGTTTTTAGATGGCTTAATAAGGCCTAAGACATTACATAATTAGAACCGACAAATGAAAGTGTGTTTCCAAATTCCAAAGTACGGTGTGTTCCTGCTCAGTGCTCAGATATAAATGAAACTCATTACTGTTGTGGCTGAGCTACACATAGCTTAATAATCGCGATAAGTAGTTCTGTAAAAAATAAATATTTTTCAGTCAGCTTTGTCCGCGGACTAAAGTCCGTCGTCTGCGCAACCCTTTGAGGTAAGAAGAATACAATGATAAGTTCTCAATGAGATAATCAGAATGGATGTGGCATTCACGTGAAGTGAGGTATGGAGTGTCTTTATTAATATTCTTACCTTAATGTTATTTGTACTTTTTGTCAAGCGATGTGATGCTTATTGTGTTTTGCATACTTCACTCGAAGTGTGGTTTTAAGTGTATTTGTGTTTGTGTATGTATAAGTTACAACTAAGCAAGTAACAAGTCACTGGCTTGCACCTTGTAAACTCGCTCAATATAAACGACATCAAATTTTTAAGCAGCGTAATGTAACATACTTACTGTGCTTTGGGGAGCAGGTTAAGTATCCCGGTTGTTTTAGTCGTTAGACCATATAGGAGGCTTTTAGACGGTCTAAAAACTCACGACAGCAAGGTATGCCACTAACCTACTTAGGGTGCTTTCAAATTATGCATTTCGTGTCGGACCGCTGCGGTGCCAAAGCGGTGCGTTTGTCGTATTGTGAACGTACGACGTGTTTTCATACAAATCGAGCAGCTCGGCAATAGTGCGGCGTTGTCGTGCGTTCGCGGTACCGACGCCGCACTGTTGCCGGACTGCTCGATTTGTATGAAAACACACGATCGTACGTTCACAATACGACAAACGCACCGCTCCGGCACCGCAGCGGTCCGACACGAAACGCATAATTTGAAAGCACCCTTAAAATAAATGAATGTACAAGCGAGCAACGAGCGATATTACCACAGCAAAGATCCGTTCTTTGCTCGCTGCGAGCACCGTGTTTTCCCGTAGCAACTATACGGATATTGCGTTACTCGTTACACACGCATTGTCGGTCAGTTTAGTTGCTATTGGGCAAAAAATTGCACATTACTCGCTGTGAATATTACATTACTCCAAACGCCTGTCGATAATCACCTTATCACCTAATCTTCCTCTGAATCATTCTAATTTGAATGGCAAGAAGCACTAACAACCGTTTTATCTAACAATCTACACTTGAACCGTGACACGAACCTAACACCTATCAAAATACATCAAAATAAATCCGATTACCTTCAAGCATTTCCCAAGCAAGGCTACAATATCGGCCTTCATAATTAAAGAATATACAGTACCTAAAATTACCGTAGTTTAAAGATCTCTCTAATTATATGTATTTGAGGTTTCTATAGTGTGTGACGAAAGAACACCGATTCTTAGAGTCATTACTTGTATTAATATACCTACGTGGCAGATCGAAAGGTTTCGACTAATGATAGGTAGTATTTTTTTATTATATCCGTGAGAAAACATTGTGTTTCCTATTTTTTTGTGGTTGGGTGTGGATTACTGTTACCTAACGAAAAGTTAACTATTAAAATTATATTCAATGTATGTGACCAAAGTAGCTGTTATTTTATTGATTGTATTCCTACCTTGTACACTTATGTATATATTCATATTTGACTAAGTTTTTCTCTTTTTATTTACTTCTTTCACTCTTTCATCTTTCCATCAAATCTTAATGACCTATGTCCTGCAACCCAGTCTTAAACGACGATACTTTTCTTAAACCTACTTGTATTAACAATATTAATATTGTGAGATTTCTCACACAGCAGTTTTCAAAACATACGTCATTCAAAACCCATGATAAATCGCCTTCAATTAACTTAAAGATTAATTTCTTCAAACACATTTACGTAATTTAATAAGTATTTCATAACAAAAACACAAAACAATTTACAACGCCTTTTCGACATTGAGCAGCACTTACTACATGTGTGCCACATGTCAGTGAAATATTGATAAACCAATCGATCATAGAAACACGTTACTACTACAAAATTATGCCCATCAATTTGAGTACGACCGGCCAATTAAAAAAACGGCTTTAAAAATTGCATAACCAATGAACTATGAACCGAAGGCAAGCAAATCTGAGGCGATTATAACATGTATTAATTTTTAAAATTATAGGGTTCGCACACTCAATCAAATCAGAAAGTTGATTCGTTGAAGATGCCACTACTATCGTCTTATCGGTACTGTCTATGTGTGGTCTTTAATTAATACTTGTTTCAGTTCTAGAACAATTTGCTACTTAATTTATTAATAAAACGTGCGATGTACACCTGTCATTACTGGCTGGGTTTCGTAATTTAATTATCAATTTGAGAGCATGTGAGAACTATCGAATTGATATCGAGTTAGAAAGTCTAGATCGGAAATTAAGTGTGAGTGAAATAGTACGACTATAGACGGTATTGCACGAAATACGAAATAACTATTGGCTATTATGTAGCTCTGTATAAGCAAAAGCATTTTTCCTGAGCTTTGTAATCAAAGGATTTTCAATTATCAATATCCTACTTGGATACATACATACATAGATGTTCGCATTATCAATACATGGCGTCTATGTAATAAAATAATTTAACCGTCAACGAACCTTAAATATCTTCTTTACTTAAGGAATCATATTACAATTACTAAAAGGTACTTGGAAAAGAAGCTACATTGTAAATAAGTTCACAACGATCACAAAATGTCATTGAAATGCGCTAACGCAAACTGTTATATTGAACAGATATTTCAATATTTGTTTAAAGCTCTCTTACTTCTGCCCCTGAACTAAAGTAACATTTGCATTTAAATAGCACTTGTTACAAACTTATTCACTTACTAGCAGCGCCCTGCGGTTTTACCCGCGTTGTGCCTGTTCCTGTTAGAATTTCGGGATGAAAAATAGCCTATTACCTTCCCGTTGAATTTAGCTTTACATAACAAAAAGAATTATTCAAACCGGATAAATAGTTTCTGAGATTAGCGCGTTCAAAGAAACAAAAAAACAATGTTATATTATGTAGTATAGTGTCACGCTTCAGTTACCGAGAATAAGCGAGTTTTCTTACAAACCGTAGCCAAGTAATAATTGCATTTGGTACTGACAAAATCTATATAATAAATATCACATGATAGTCACGTGTTTATGATACGAGTATACCTTCTGATAGTAGGTATGCGATACAAATACGAATTAGTAAAAGATCGCCCTTACCAAAGAAAATCGTATTAAATGAAAATCGAAACATTTCCTTTGTTAACGTTATCACGTCTAAACCACTAAATCGATTTTGATAATATTCAAAAAATATAGGTTAGCCTGAAACCTCCTCACTGTACTGATATCTTCAGTGAGACGAGAGGCCTTTGCCCAACAGTGGGACATTACAGGCTAATACTTTTTTTTTTTATAGGTTAGTCTAAAAGTATTAGCCGATGATGTCCCACTGTTGGTCAAAGGCTGAATATATCAGTACAGCGAGGAAGATTAGGTTAGAATAAAACTTCATAAAAGACATAGGGTACATTATCCCCAATCCCGTTAACGGGAACACTTCAGGTAAAACCACAGGCCACAGCTAGTCTCAACTAACTTTCGCACCAAACGCTTCGCCTTAAAGTCCACACAGGAATCTTATTTAAATTAACTCCACAGTTTATTTGCTGCAAAAACATTCAGGAGAGCGTCGTTAGAGGAACGGCAATGCATTTATTTATGAAATGTAAATATATCTGATTGTAATAACAAAACTGTGCTGCCCTCTATATTAAGATGTAGGTATTTGCATTCGCATTGTGCGAGTGAGTGTGCGTTGACTGTGGCGCGCTTTTGAAAAATGTTAAGTATTTCAGAAGTGTTTTTCAATGGATATGGCATAGGTAATGTGTACGTTTTGAAGAATTCTGTTTCTTCAGACGATTTCTCTTCATTTTCCTTGTCTTTTCGTACTTTCTAAGAACTTCCACGTATTCTCTACATATTGATACATTTAAGTAAGTAAGTTATAGAGTAGGTTAGTGGCCAACCCTTGTGTCCGAGTTTTTATTTACTGACTTAAAAAGTTCATTTTTATTCACTCACTGCCAAGCAGTCTATTATACCCCATATTATCAAAAAAACCTCCCAAATAATCGAAAACAAACATCCAATAATTAGCATTCATAAACGCCACCGTTTAGTAAAAAAAGGAACTGACCAAACACCTGTACTTTGATTAAAATATAAAACCACTAAATTAGTATAAAAACCAAAACAAAAGCCCACAAATCAATGGACGTGTCGTAAACGAATCGTGATTGAAGCACGTGTCTAACCGTTAAAGGATAATGTGAGAAAAAAAACGGTCAAGTGCGAGCTCGACGCAGCGCAAGAGGGTTCAGTAGATATGAAATACTTTTTGCCTTACTACGTGCTAGTTTTTTTTTTGTTCAATAGGTATTACGTTTTTTGACAGTTTTCTTATTTGTGATGTGATGTTTACTTCGTTTAACTACGTGCTTCGTCCTTGCGTTTAACAACAACCGCTACTTTAAAAATGAAGAGTTGCAGTTTACTTCTTAATTATTATTTGAACCTAATGATACTTACCAAGATATAAGTATCAACTGGAAATAGCCATACTTAATTTTTTTTTAATAATTTCTGTCATTCAATATCTTTCGGTACGTTCTTGAATAGAACTCACAATCTAAGCAATCCTACAGAAGCGTTCTTCATCACAATGTAGAGAACCCTAAAAACGGGTGTGTTCTATAACAGAAGTTCAAAAACGGGTGTTAAGACGGGTGTATTCTGTGACGTCATAGCTCGTGACTGAAAGAGAAGCGTGACTTCTGTGCCCGGCTGGAGATGTTCGTAAAACTGTTAAGTGTGCTAGTACAGTTATAAATGAACTCGAATCTGTTAGGAATATGTTGATTCACTAGTACTGGCCAGCGGTTTTATTTGGTGACTTTTTACTGCGTGGGAATTTGGGGTTTAAAATATTAGTGAGTAGTAGCGTAGACCCAAATCGGTATAGTTTTTAGACTGTCATCTGTTCTATGAATACCTATGTAGTAGCAAACTTTATTTATACATTTATATCGAGTAGGTTATTGGCCAATGGCCATCCCTTGGGTCGGAGTTTTTAGATGGCCTATAATCAAACTATGTCTGACAAACTTTTTATGTAAGACAGAAATAAATATCGCCAGCTGTTATTAGACTGACTAAGAGCCTGTCCAGATGAAGCGTTTTACGCGCGAGTGGACTCGCGCGTATCAATTTTAACACTGCGTCCAGATACCGCGTTTTACGCGCGTTCTACTCTGGGAGGTATTGAAGTTGTCACGCTCCATCATCGCAATAAATACGTCCATACGCCACGCACTCGCGCGTAATACTGGACGCAGCAATGGCGCCCGAGTATCTCGACTCGCGCGCCGCTCGCGCGTACGACGCGCGAGTCGAGAGTCGCGGTTATTGTCGCGGTTAAAGTCGCGGTTTATTATTCGCCGTCCAGATGCTCTCGCGCGTGTCATCACTCGCGCGTAGTACGCGCGAGCAGCGCGCGAGTCGAGATACTCCGGCGCCATTGCTGCGTCCAGTATTACGCGCGAGTGCGTGGCGTATGGACGTATTTATTGCGATGATGGAGCGTGACAACTTCAATACCTCCCAGAGTAGAACGCGCGTAAAACGCGGTATCTGGACGCAGTGTAAAATTGATACGCGCGAGTCCACTCGCGCGTAAAACGCTTCATCTGGACAGGCTCTTAGAGTGCGTTTCCATTGGAGCAGCTGTGCTGAGCTCAATCTGCCAATCACATCGCATTAAAATTGTCAAACTAACGCATTAACATAGTCAAAATATTTGCGTATTGCGTTGTAATTGGTTGAATTTTTCACGCACCCTTAAATTTGAGTTGACTACGTAAAACAAGTCAGTTTGGTCTATCTATTACCGTGTGATGAACCTTAACGTAGATTATAAACTAACTTTCTGCTTTAAATATGACTCTAAATAAGGAAATATTAATATCAAAGTTACTCAACCCAAATTCACGAGCAAAATACTCTTCATACCAATCCCGTTAACAATGTAGTTTCGTAAATAATCCACTTAACAAATGCATTGAAGTTTAAATGAGTCTGTAGGTCAGATTGTATCAGAAAGTATAAATAGAGCGAACCCATGACATCATGCGATTTTTAATATTAATATTGAATGTCATTATGCAAAATATTAGTAGGAATATAGCAGTGTAAAATTGTTCTATGAAATTGGCTGTTACTCATAGGTCAGTGGATGTTTTTTCTTAAAAGAGTGACTAATTCAAAATGTGTGTCAGCTTACATATTTTATTGTTAACTAGCAGCGCCCCGCAGTTTTACCCGCGTTGTACCCGTTCCCGTAGGAATTTCGGGATGAAAAATAGCCTATATAACCTTCCCGTTGAATGTGGCTATCTATTACAAAAAGAATTATTCAAATCGGTTCAGTAGTTTCTGAGATTAGCGCGTTTAAACAAACAAACAAACAAACAAACAAAACAAACTCTTCAGCTTTATAATATTAGTATAGATTTCATTTATAAATTATTTTTCTATTATTTCTTAAATCATGTGAAATTCCGTTAAAAGTAGCAACCATAGACAACGATTCTAATTGTTTAGAACTTCACTGATACACTCGTACTGAGTAAGCCTATATGAGTGAGTAAAGCCTTTGCCCTGCAACGAGATTTACAGGAAAGTTCAGTAAAGATTCAACGGTAACAGATTTAATGCATTCACTGGGCTCTAAAATCATTTTGGAAGTTGGTGTACATTTTATTAACACTGGTTTGACAATGATAAAAAAATATATACAATCATTAATTGTAACGATTAACCAGTTTTTCAAAATGAAAGTAAGTGCAAATCTATAATCATTTCTTCGAATTTCTCACGAAGATCAAAAATCGAAGTGGGAACGTCATGGACGTCCACCCACGAATACTCGGAGCCAGTAATGACGATAGATTAACCGGATATATCCGTAGATTACCGTACTCGGCGAATAACTGATACGCCCAAACATATGCCACAGTTAGACGGTGCCGCAAGTTACGAGAGACAGCGATAGCGATCCGCCCTCGCTTGGTAGTGCAAAAATAGAACGCTATCGTCTAAATTTCGAAAAGTACCTAATGCGCAATTAAATAACATAGCATGTAAAGGGGAAAATAATTTCCTTTAAGTTCATTTTGTCCACATTATTCAAACAAGTTTTGTATACAAGGTGGGTAACTAGCATACATACCTACGATTATACTACAATCATACCAGGAGGTATAGATGTAGTATGTTTGAACGTAATACGAGTATTTGTTTGATATTTGTTTGTCTTAAATTTATAGTGGACTTACAAAGGAAAATTAATTACTGCCGAAATGTTTCCGGCAGCAAAAATAACTCTAGCAATATAAAAGCTCTAGATTATGTAGTACTCATTATAGCGCTAAGCTATTTTGTGAGATGCTCAAGCTCACCTTGCTCCCACTTTCTTTCACTCAAGCTTTCGTGCATTTTTACTGATAAACCCCGTTTGTACTAACTACGTATTATATCTTCTTCCTACATCTAACTTTAATTCCGCAAATTAACCACCCACCCGCCAACCATTCACAACTCGCCCCACCCCCAATTCAAAGGCGATCAATCGTGACTTTATTATCTATTACGTACAGAACTGGAACTCACAAACGTATACATGAGGGGAACAATGAGCCACTTTCTAAGATATCAGTCGTGACCTGGTCTGTCCACTGCCGACAGACGGGTTATAATTACGCTGATTTAACTGCTAAATTGACACCTTTTAATATGATGAAGTGCTTGATTGATAGTATTTTACTTTTGCTTAAGCTGAGTACTGACTAACGTTACGAGGTGTAATGTAACAGTAAGCAACGAGCAATTTTTTTCGTTGCTCGCTGCGAGCGGCGTGTTTTCTCGTACTGACTGCAGGAATGCTCGTTCTCACACGTTACATTACGTCTTGAAACGTCGGTCAGTACTCGCCTTTAGGAGTCGTTTGTCGTCGTCGTTAAGCGATTTTACGAGCTGCTAGCCCACTAACTCGAAGTTTGTAAAATATGATCGTAAAGTTTCAAATGTCGTGTGCTCGCTTTCTATCGATCTCATTGAACCTAATGTCGAAATCTATTTTGTCAATAAAGCATATACATAGACTCCTTGAGCGAAAAAGTGTCTCATATTTTACCTCAATTATCAATAAACAAGCTACCTAAACGTGTTAAACAGTGTACATGATGCAAACAATTTCAAGTATCCGTGAGGAGAAAACCACTCGAAGAATATTATAATCAACACCTCTGCACCGACAATACCATAAAGCAGATAAATTGGAATAAAACACACTTAACCTCAAACTTCAGTGTGAACTAGATCAATTTATGTACCAAACACAAAAGCTTACAATAAAATAAGTTTCGCATTTCAGTATACAGTAGGAACAGAATAATTTAGCATTCATTATTCAAGTCTAGCCTACGACTACATATATAGTATTGAAATATGGTCCAAGGTTAATAAGATCCGGATCGAAGATCTTGGTGACTGGTGAACTGTGAACTATATCGATAAGTGTTGAAGTCTCGACTCACTAGTACAGCACTAGTAACGTCAATTCAATACGCCTTGAGGTACTATTGTGATTGATATTAGGTTAAAGGTTCTATGTTGTAATACCTGTAGCGTTTTGTAATAAAAGCATGGTGCGAAATGGAAAATGAGCAAATCCTTTTGCAATTACCACTCTTTACTATATGGTTACATTATAAAATTGGAAAATTCTCATTGATTTGTTACTTACATAGTAGAAGCCGATAGTAGTAGCCGACGGAAAATTCAAAGCATATATTTAATGGGACTCTCAATAAAAGCACAAAGCGCTCAAAAGTAATTTTGTTTAAATTAATACGTATTGATACAATATTGTCATGGAGTTATAATGTAATGTACATTAGAACTCAATGTGTTTTGTTTGTTTATAGGTGGTGCTAGTGCGGGGCCACTACGTGTCGTACTTGCCGCTGTGCAGCCGCAACGAGCCCGTGTTCCTGGCGGTGTGCACGCCGCTCGCGATGCCCGAGACGCGCGAGTGCGTCGTGCACGGCGCCACCAACGTGTTCACCACCCTCCACGCCATGGACATGAAGATACTGCACATTGACGCCAAGTAAGGACCATCGCAAACTATAGTTCAGACAAAATATATTTGAATATCACGTGATGATACTGACCATTTTGATAGTTGACAACCTAATCGAATTTGAAGCGATTGTTTGTCCAACAGGACTTACTATACGATAGCCATGCATGAGATGTATGAAACAACGTCATACATGTGGTATAGATACTTGTACATACACAACGTATATAATATCCATACAAAATCAAATTGAAAAACAAACATAGGTGTGCATATTCTCACTTTTCCGTGTACATAAACATGTTATTATAATATTAGCTACAGGTCCACAATAAACAATAGTTTATTGATGCGTAACTGTCGCAGTAGAGTATCTTTCGTCAAGCGAGGCAGCGAGGCATATGTATGACAACAGCTCTATTGAAATCATTTCATATTCATGGACGTCACTGGCCAGCCTACAGATAACGCCAAGAGAAAATAATATGCAATTGTAAACAGATCTCAGATGAGTTTGTCACTTGTGTTTCGAATAAACTTACAATCAGAAATTTTATTCAGTTGCCAACTGAATTTATTGAATACCTACTTGAATAAATGGAGCAGAATGATGTTTTATTTATGCTTTTTAAAAGTATATAAATCTTTTAATGCACATATTCTTTATTTGTAGAAATTATTCTGACGTGAAAAAATAAGGTTATTATTTATGATGTTCCTTAAAAGCCGGTTTAAATGTTATTTTCGGCTAAAAGGCTTGTTGTTTCGTATCATTATCGATAGCTTTTGGAACCCTCAAAACAACCACAGTATATCACTCTTTTAAACTATCAACAAAACTCAAAGTCGCCAAGTCATGTAAAAAAGAGGCACCATCCTCTCTTGATGCAATTCAGGCATTATCGACCCCCCCCCCCTGTAACTTCGTTGCAGATAAAAATAGAAGCCTGAATCTTCTGCAACCGAGCAAGCATTCTATAAACACGGTATAAGTACTCCAAATCAATTTTACTGTGTATCTAACAACAACAACCGACGAAATGAGAACTTCCTCTTTTTAAGTTATGTTAAAAACAAAACACAACAACACATTGTCAAGAACGAACAAGGAAATAAAACCCTCATTATAGAACCAAGTTGCATTACAGTTTCCAAACGGTTACATTAAGTATCGACGCTATCCATCGCAATATTAATACTCGTATAATTTTCCGGGTCTGCCTGTTTAATGTAAACTCGTCACCTGCTCTCGTACCCACATTTTGCATACAATGATAATAACATAGGCTACTGTTTGAGCTTTTATTATTGTTAGGCTTAGTCTACATTGCTGGATTTAATATCATTTTTATTGTTTACCTTTTTCTTCGATGCGCTGAAAGAAGTTATTAGAACTTATTAATATTGTCACATCATTTGTTAAAAGGCAGTTTAACTGAGATTAGGGCTAAATTACGAACGAAAACCCTAAAAAGGAAATACATAACTGCCTACTGCCTTATGTTTTGCCCGATCCCTCGAGCTATGTATGTTTTTGATTTTATTCTCCTATTCTTATTCTTGATCCAGTATAACTAACTAATATTTTAAAATTAATTGATCATGAATCTTGATAAACAGTTATCTCTCATTAATGAAACAAAACCTTCTAAATCTTTACATGTGGCTAGTCCTTTACAATATACAATTGTCACATTGATATGCTAATTTAACGACCTAAAAGACAACGTGTACACCGAGCCTAATATTATAATTGACTCATGATTTGTATCCTAAACTGGGCACGATCACGTACGTCATAATGTCACCAATATTATATTAGATAGTACTGTCGTAAACATTGGTATTGTCTATTAACTTGATATAATGTGAGAGCGTTGTTTGAATTCATTATAATAATGTCATCAATATATGCTATTGTAATGTAGGTACAGATATAAAGTTGCTTGTGCCCTTCGGTTTTACCCGCGCTGTTCCCGTTCTGGTGGGAATTTGGGACAAAATGTAACCCATAATCTTTTTCTTGAATGAAGCTATCCAATACAATTATTCGAATTGGTACCTAGTTCCTGAATAACTCTTTTGTTTCATTTAATTAGAATAGATGTAACAAAGGTTCTTTAAAAGTTCTTATTGTAGGATAAAGTTTTTTCAACTTTTTCAACACATTTTGGGATGCATTTGCTAAACTCCATTTGATTTTATTGGTGCGAAACCATTATTGCTATCTTCTTCTTCTTCTTCTTAATGGACCACATCACATGTAGCATTTGTATAACTCAGTCATAAAAACCTAATACATTTTTTCCTGAGTTATACAAATGCTTAAATTCGTCAAAATATGCTCGAATAGCATTTAAACAGAAGTAGTAGTTTGAGAAATAATACAGCAATATCTGTCATGTTTTTTAAATACGAAGTTCGTTTAGGATAAGTTGGGCACTAAGGTGTAAACATCCCATTATATCGATATTGCCGTATTCTTATGAAGGAAACCTTAACCTATTCTTCAATGTTACTAAACAACGTAAGCCCGTACTCAGATACGTCAAATGCTTCCTCAAGATTTAGACATATTGTAATGTATGAAAAAATACGTCAATTTGTTAAGTGATGATTTAATGGACGTCTCTGAGTGCAGTTAGGGCTAAAAACAAAACAAAACCTTTAATTTAAATACGTTATCTGATATTCAACAATCAATTAACTTTGACATTTGTTATATTCTTCAAGTGCCGAAAAAAAAAACGTTTAAAAATACAATAACATTGTACTCAACTACTTGACAACTATGCTTAGACAGACGTACCTTATTATCAAGGGCACAAGTCTTATAATCGAAAAATATTTATTCATTTAAATATAAAAATGTTTGTTAGGTAACATGATGCTATTTGCATTTGTCTTCAGACTATGATGTGCTTGAATAAAGAGTTTTATTAGCAATTTGGGTCACGGCTAGTTCATTGTTTGTTTGGGGAACTGCAGTTGCAAATATTCAAGCTAGTGTCGCAATTTGATAATATTTTAGTTTAAAAGAGCCTTGTTTTTATTAAATCTTTTTTAAATTTGAATTTAATCCAATTCGAATAAAATCTATGTCCAAAAAGTATAAATTAAGCTTTGTAACCCTGGTTGTAAATGTAAGGGTGTCAGGGTGCAGTGAATAAATAGCTATAATAATTATTTGTACAGTGTATTGCAAAGACGAAGGAGCTAGTCGCATAGAGCCACCCCAGATAAACTCACTTAATGGTACCTGTATTTGTATGAAAACTATTCCTCTTGCTAGTATATTGCCTAAATATTAATACAACATTAACTCAAGATATCTTTAAAATCTGCCTTTAAAAATATGTAAGTATGTATGTCAGACAAATTCACTTCATTCATACGTTACAATAGACATTCATTAAACCGACGTACACTCTAAAACAAATATTAGTGAGGGGTCAAACGGACTATCAATCATAAAATGGCCTTGTCCAAATAAATAAGTATCAATACTAAACCGAATTACTTCTGATTTCTTTTTAATTTTTCATTTTGAGCCGTCAAGTTTAACGGTGTAATGATATTAATAGCTAACTTTGATTATATTGCTTATTAGACCCGTCGCTTATATTTTGTAATTATGTTCAGAATAGTACGTAATTATGCTTTGATTTTATGGTGTTTTGCGCAGCTTTCACTTGCTTCCTACAGATATTACATTAGAGTTTTAGATCCAAAGTGCTATTTTAGCTTGAATTGCCTAATTTGGACTGCGCTGCTTTTGCTTTTTTTTTAATATCTCTTTTTTAACCCTATACTAAAAATTTTAATTAGATTCCAGATTTGACAATTTCAGTGTTGCAACATTATGACAAATACTAAATAGTGACGTTGCGAAATTATTCGATATGGAAATGGAATATTTCCGGATCGATTCTTCTCATATTCATTCATATGTTTATAATTTTACTCTCGTAAACTAAGGAAAACTAAATATCAGGAAATTAAATATTTCTGAACCGATAATTTAGTTTTGACGATTAATTAACGATCTGAGACTTTTCTTTTATAATTGTGTGTGAAATAAATAAAAAAATGTGATCATGAAGGAACATGACAAATAAAACAGAAAAAAAACGTTGTTTGTTTTGGTTAATGTGCTAGACTGTTAATTCCAAGTAATTATATATTGGTGTCAAAAAAAAAGCTTATATAATCTAGTTTAATAATAAGTAAAAAACAATGAGAAAATACATCGGATACATCTCGGATACAAAATATCGATTCGCAATGAAATAAGATATTCGTATCACTACACTACACTATTATATGTGGTATCATTATTTCACAAAATGACAGTAGCTAATGTCAAATCTGGAATCTAATAAAAATTCCGAGTATAGACAGTCTATTAGCTGTGGCATCGTAGCACTGAAACAGGTGGACCGATTTCGATGTGGTTTTCTTTATTTCAAAGCCAGGTTCTTTGCGATGGTTCTAAGCTTTATTTGGTAAACTCGGTCCTCCTTCGTGCAAGGACTTCATGCTAGAATTAAAACATGTATACAGTAAACTACGAACATAATGTTCAGTGTGAGTTCTCAAAAGAACAAACCCTCGGAACTATATTTCACAATGTTTATCTAATCTTTCTGTTTGTCTATCCAGTAGCGAGTGGCACCTCGGGTGGGAGCGGAGTTCACTGCACGGAGTCAGCTGGTACCATCTGCTACATCCAGACTGCTGCAAGGAGGCGCAGACGAAGCATAGGTTAAGTAAGTAGATATCTAATAGTTTGTAGTCTAATCTAATACATCTAGTTAATTCCATACTCGACATTTTATCCCCTTTGAAAGTTTACGATTTATGTTTTATAAATGGTTTGCCATCGACACGTGGAAGGAGGATTGTTAGACTCAAACTTACAGAGCACATTTTGAATTAAATCTTCGCTAATAAGCTTCAATTTTATTCAGAAATATTTTATGGCCATTTTTCCTTTAATTACCATCTAAAGGAACTTTATAAACCATGTTGGATAGATTACAGCATTCGTTGACACATTTTCAAGCCATTTGGTCTTATTTACCCAATAATTGACTATTAGTAAAATCGTCGCAGTGATTAAATGGATTCCTGAACGCACAAACCGTCGCATTGTTTTGATTAACGATGTCTGGGCTGGGGCCTGCCCTACTAACTGTGGGAACAGATATATTGAGTACGGTTAACAATAACATTCAATTTTATATGGTTTCATAGTTTTCTAAATTTGTTATTTACAAATAACAAATTGTTGTTATTTACAAATAACAAATTTGGAGAAAGTCCTCTTTTCTTTTAGAGCTCACAGCGCTCACAGCTCTAGAAGAAAGTCCTCTTTTCTTTAAGAGCTCGCAACGCCCCGCAGTTTTACCCGTGTTGTACCCGTTGTAGTTTGACTTAAGGAATCAAGCCTTGCTCATGAATATTGGTATCATTCACCAAAAAAAAATCTCAGGGGAATATAGTAAAATAACTCTTCGGGTTTATTATATTACGTAAATAGATGAGTAATAGTTTAGGCAATATCTAGTCTAGTAAACTTTTAAATAAGCAGAGTGGCCATCTAATGGTTTCCAATTTGTTACACAATTTATTTTATTTTCAGTCTATTCAGTAAGATGTAACTTAGGAAACTCAATAATTTCGTCTGAAAATCAAGACATTAATTATGAAATCATAATTAACATTAATTATGAAATCATAATTAATGTCTTGATTTTCAGACGACGCTTCCAACCCTACTTACAGAAATCTCGGTCGTATTTTCAAATATAGCTCTATTAAAGTTAAGTTACTATAAGCGATAGAAAGATTACATTATCATTATGGTTTATTATACAATTTAGAGTCTCAAATGACTTGGTATTTATGTTTTTAGGTCAACTAGATATTGAACATGGTAAGTGTATAAGTAATGGTCAGTTAAATACTCCCATTAGAAGATCGGTTGACTTTGAAGAGCTGTTGTACCTATGTTTCTAGTATTTATTGCGTTGCATCGTTTACATGGCATTGAAATGTGTGTGCTAGCTAAGAAAAAGGTAATATACTAAGACAAATTCACACACGGTAATTTAGACCCAAAGTAAGCTCTATGCTTGTAAAACTCACTGATACTATTACATACTCGTATACATACACAAATACTTTTATAAGAATAGATAATTGTCACCCAGACGTCGTCGTCAACAATGATGTTTTCATAATATGAAGTTATAATATATTATATTGTTGACTCCGAGTGGAAATTGAACCCACAACCCCCGAGACAGTAAGCGCTCTCACTGGCACTGTGCTTACGGGTTTGTCAAATACTATTATTTTAACTAGGTATACAAAGATATCTATGAAGGATTCCATCATTTTGAATAGATTATAAGAAACATTGATACATTTTCAAGCCATCCATTTAGTCGGACTATTAATGAAAATTATTCCGTACATTTTAACTTATATGTATTTAAGTTAATTGTAAGTGCAAAGTGGCAATATATTTTTAGTATACAAACACAGACTACTTGTATGCACCCATGAATAACATAATTTAAAATTGAATAGAGATAGTGGAAAACCTTCACTCAAACATAACAACATTAAATCGTGAGCATATAACATAAGAGCCCGTTTATAATGACATCGAAAGTAACGTCGTTTTAAAATCACATAACGGTAGAATTGAGAAACCTCCTCCTTTTTGTAGTCGGTTAAAATAAATAATATTTGTCTGCTTTTGTTTTGTTATTGGCACTCCACTACATATTATAAAACAAATTCCCCCGGTCGCGTCTGTCTGTCTGTTTGTCCGAGATAAACTCAAATACTACTGCACGGATTTTGAGGCGGTTTTTTAAAATAGAGTGATTCAAAAGGAAGGTTTATATTCCCACGGGAACGGGCACAACTCTGGTAAAACCGCGGGGTGCTGCTAATAATAAGATAAAACAACAAATGAACTTTAAATGCATCATGCATTTTTGCAAAAACCAAAACTGTACCAAACCCAGCGATACTCCGATAACCTATGACAATTTGACAGTTAATCTTAAAGCTATCTGTCAACTCGACACGTCAGAGAAAGTCTAGAGACGTGACGACCGTGTGTGAACACAAAATACGTGTGCGATTATATCGGAGTAAATCGACACTTGAGACGAATTATTCTTAGTTTGTCTTTAGGAAATTGAGTCACTGACGCCTACGAGGTCACTGACGACTATATTCTGACGAGAGTTAAAGTTTCAACCAATATGGTTGATTTTCCAACCAAAAACCTATTAGGTATATCCACTGCTGGGCTAAGCTCTCTTGTCTCATCGAAGATCAGTACGGTGAGTAGGATTAAGCATAGTCACCACGCTTGCCTACTGCGGGTTGGTGATCTCAAACCTTTTTATACTCATTTTTTTATTAAAATTTGTATAAAAAACTGTAGCTAAAGACAAACTTACCTGTGTCGATGAAGGCATTGTTAAAACTGTCTGTATATCCACCAAATCGCTCGTGTAACCTAAACCACATTCTATTTCAAACCATATCGTGCCTTTAGTGGTTACTACAAACTAAGTTTATGACAAATCCTCAGATATCACAATGTACATAATATCAAACATTAATTTCAAATAAAAGCCTGATTGAAGTAAATAAAAACTACTAGAAAGCAAGCTACATTCCTACCGATAAAGAGTTACTTACAAACCTATAAATAAAAAAGACAAGCATATTTTTTACGCCGCAGATAACTTAGTATTTCAACGCTCTACGCTACTCTACATTCGTCTTTCAGAAAGTGAATTAATTACCTCTATTACCATTATATCACTTTATATCACTATATCATTCGTTAAACCCCGCGAAGGACGAAAGACTCTCGCACATTCGCAAATCAAACCACACACTTTACTTAAACACGCAAACCACTCAGATAACCACATAAGTTACAAGACCACAATCACATCCAGTCAATCTCTTCTCGATTCTAAAACCAACAGTATGGATTGCACAAAATAACAGTCTAGCATTAACCCTTATTACTCTTAGACAACAATTTTAAACAAATATAATCTTTACTTAGCTTTAAATAAGATGTAATATCGATTGTAGGATGGTATGGATAATTTGTGGGATTCAAATCGTACTCGACATTGCATTCGAATCATCATTCGAATGATTCGATAATCGATAATGACAAGGAGGGCTCTATTACGTTCGTGTGCGGTGACCTTTAAAATATGATATGACTGTTTTTTTGTACCTTCAGAACGAATATTGTATATAAGTACCTATGTATTATAATTATTATCATTTGTACGCTTATAATTCCTGTACTTATTCTTGACGAAAATAGTTTGCAAAGGTTTACATTTACATAGTTACCTACTTAGGTAATTACTAATTACCCACACCTACCTAAATTATGGGTTCTCAGAATACTGATATCTACTGATACTTTAATAAGTGACACATAGCACATCACTTCACGATTACCAGTTTTACTTTATGGTGCCACGGAGCAGGCGAGCAGCTATGCCGACTAATTACTTTTAAACAGATATATTATTTTACAATCAAAATTATACTTAGTTTAAGATCCGGTGCACATTTTATTAAATTAGTCAGTAGATGATCATGACTGGCATATTCGGAGATAATTTTTACAAAAACTGCCTTTCTAGGTTACTTTAGTCTCGGAAGCAGAAGGCCAAGTTTTTATTTACCTAAAGGTAAATCCAGGTCTACTCTAAGCGCGAGTTGCATCAGCTGACGCTCACGCACCAGTAAACGTTAACATACCAGTAAATGTCAGTCTTAACAGACGTAAGTAAAAGAAAAATCGTGGCGCCACCTCTCAAATAACTTTAACAGACTGACATCTAAGTTATCAAACAACGGTTTGTATTTAGTATACTTTTATCAGCGTACGTAATTGTAAACTTTTTAACGGACGTATGTTACGATTTCCAACCGGGCTACCGTCTGATAGAACCCACTTAAAGTATTACTTCATGAAGATCTAATGACTAAAGGCCTAATTCATAAACACTTAGTAACAGTATTTTAGCTGATGGTTTGTCCCTTTCCGACATCAGCTATTTTACTAAGAGCAAAAGAGACAGAGCACTTTATAACAATGTTTAACTTAAAAGCGTTATATCTAAAAATATCTAAATCTTAATGAAATATATTTATGTATCAGTAGGTAGGTAGTCTAGGTACTGATGTTTACGTCTAGTATTATTCTTAGGGCTATCATTACACATAAACACTTAGTAACAGTATTTTAGCTGATGGTTTATCCCTTTCCGACATTAACTATTTTACTAAGAGCAAAAGAGACAGAGCACTTTAAAACAATGCTTAACTTAAATAGCGTTATTATCTAAAAAGATCTAAATCTTCATGAAATACCTATGTATCAGTAGGTAGGCATTCTAGGTAATGATATTTACGTCTAGTACTATTCTTAGGGCTATCATTATAACAAAAGATCCCTGTAATTTATGTAGCCCTAAGAGCTGCTCATTGGAGCGAAACGAAATATCAGCTAATATGCAATACCCATTTACATAACGTTGATTATTTAATGGAATTGTAATGGTAAATACTTTCGTAGAACTGTTTCATTTTAGTTATGGTAATTTGAATTGGTATCTAAAGACATTTATTGTTATGTTAGGTCAATTTCTGGTTTATTTGGTCTGAACATATCTAATAATATTTACCTGATTGCATGTTAATGGTAAAATGTAATAGTGCGAGGTGTACAATCAAGATTATTCGTAAAACTATATTTAGTGTTCTAATTGAATCCTCTATAGAATAAATTGTCTGTGGTAGGAAAACTGACCCTCTTAGTTTTGAATTTAACTCTTAAAAATAAATTAAACGAAAAATCCAGAAACTAGCGCCATTGGAAATTATATGACCAATACTTTATGTGTAGATATATTACCCAAGTGATGTATCTACTTATTTAAGATATTTCGATAGTTCCATAATGTTTATTTTCTGTTAATGTGTTGTACTTTCAACTGCCACACGCAACGTCCATTAATCGACACTAAACTAACTAACGTAATTTTTCATACATTACTTATCAAAATCGTTCATTTTTCTACATGACTTCCACTAAGGAAGCATTTGAAGTCTTCGAGTACTGGCAAAAGTGTTTTTATTCATGTATCTATCTATTTATCTATAATCGATTTTACACTCACAATTCTACCTTCATTTGTTTCCTGTCTCACACAAATAAGAATTTGAAAGGAATCAATGTTTATTCTAATTCAAATGTTTGTATTTAATTCTAAGTTCATTACGATGCAAATGTAACCGACGTACCTATTGCAATACCATTTAGTATTCATACTTAATTATACACGTCTTAACAGAGTTCATTTTACATGACATTGGCATGAAAATAACTTCTGTAGTTAGGTTCCAAGCTATTATTTATTTGCATGAAATAATATTGCAAGTTGAACGATAAACGAACCAGGCAAGTATATCAAACAAATCAAATTCCTATGTGGTTCCAAAATAGTAGATCATATTTCTTCCAGATATAGAACTCACTACACTTAGTTAAAAGAATAGGCTATAATGTCCCACTGCTGGGAAAAGGTATTTCTTCTAAGGACTAAGTGTGCGGCCACAGTGAATGCGCGGTGGCTTACGCGGTGACTTACGCGGTGGCTTACGCGGCGGCGGCGGCGGAGGTGGCCACACTGAGGCGCGAGCTCTAGTAGCGATCAGACGTATATCAGGGGTTGCAAACAATTTTCGATCAACAATACACAACTAGATTTCGGGTCACGTACAAAATCAAAGCTAAAAAATGTCCTCGTGAATTACGTGTGACAGCTTATTTTGTTTACTACCGAACTGACCAAATAGTTTTAAAACAGTTCGAAGTTCAACCTAATTACAACCATGACACCTAGCAAATCTTCAAATATTTAAAATTACTACTGTCACTTAGAAACGAAAAGACAACATTTAGTGTGAAATCAACCTTAACGACCTACAAATAAAGTATTTTATTCCCGTGTTTACCTTCCTTTCGTTTCGTTTCTTTTAGAAGAACTACAGATGGAATGGAGTCGTGAACACTTAAATAATTTGTAATATGCACGTAAAAGTTTACTTAAAATTATTTATGTTTTGGGCTATCTAGATTTGATAGTATACATACTTGTTTTCATTACGATTTTTTTGATAAACTTGATAGTATAACTCTGCAAATATAGATCCTAGCGTATATATTAAATAATAATGATCAAACTTACTGTCATTTTTGCTCTAGAGTTGAAAATTAACGAGTTATTTCAGAAAAACTAAAAAAAAATGAACTTAAAACAAGATGGCGGCGAATACTCTACCGGGATTAGTTACAAAATCGAAATTTATAAGTCCAACCACCCCCCCACGACATAAAAAAAAATCGCCCCCCGGATAAATAAATGATTACTACAAAACAAATCTACTCCATGTTTCTGCTGTTCTGTTTCACAAAATTTGCACCAACGTTGGCCAAACATTTGTAGCGGTGACTTCAAATCAGTATTTTTTTTTCAAAATTTGATATTATTTTGTTTAAAAGCTTAAAATATAACTTATTCTACATGTACTCACAGAAAGTAAGACACTCCGGCCGTTAAATTGTTTTTCCGGCCATTATTTTTGCAACTTTTTTGGCTGTGGTTCGAGGGAACTAAATAAAAGAGTGGCTCACTTTTCAAATGAGACCCTAAGCACCCAGACGTATTATTTGCGCTGACCCGAAATCTAGTGTGTATTGTTGATCAAAGCCATTTTACGTCAAAACGCCGAGCGGTAAGACCACTGGTTTGATACACCTGCCACCCGCTTGTTAAGTCGCTCGCCGCCTAGGCCCGCACTGTGGACACAACGCGCGGATCGGTGCGTTTGAAATCACCGCGCGCGGAGTCGCTCGGTCTTGTCGCGCTAGGCTTCCGCCTAGTCACTTCAGTATGGACACTTACACGCGTTTCATACGTTTGATATTTCGCGCCCGCCGTCGCCACCGCGCTAGGCCCGCAGTATGGACGCACACTTAGTGTTATTCTCTAAAGAACAAAGTAAGTAATTTGATATCACTAGTTATGAACGTAGGTGGGCAAAACTCCTAAAAATAAGAATTCTTTTAAAAGATAATGTGCAGACAACGCATGTTTGTTAGTTAGTTCAAAGAAAACCTCAAGTGTCGTTAGTCTATTGAAATTTCAATAAATAATAGATACAAAATGGCGGCTAAATTGCAAAGACCTTTTCTGTCACACCTCACACTGTAAATAAATATCCTTTTCTAATTTATGTATGGGATATTTTAATTAACTACGTTATGTACTGATTTGTTTGGAATAAATTGTCCATTCGCTTATTTAATTAAGTGAACAAATGTTTTTACATCGTTTTATTATGATTGTGAAGTAAAACATGAATGATTTATTGATAATGGTTATTTTCTAGTATTATGACTGAAGTGGTTTGTTAACAGTTAACATTCAAACGGAGTTTAGATCTCAAATAATTCATAGACCCATAAAATGATAAATCTTCAAATAACAACTGCTGTTGTATAATTATTTCATCGTACTTACAGCTGTTCTTCAATTTAATCACTTAATTAACCTTAGTACAAATGAACATTATATCCGGAATGCTATTCGCAGCAGAGCGAAGCGGCAGAGCATAGAAAACAGACATTAAAATAGAAAATAAAATGTACTGAGAGAAATCGTCTATTTTGCAAAATAATTGCATAACATCACCTCTTTTACAACTTATTTTATTTTTTAACTCGTTATTCAGATTTTTTAATATCTTTAGGTACCAATATCTGGTCATTGGTTTAATAAGATCCAAAACATTCATCCAATTATTTCTAGTAGGTTAATGGCCATCTCTGGTGTCCGAGTTTTTAGCCATTGAAAACACTAAACCAATCTTTGTATATTCTTCAACACACACGACAGTAAACAGGTCAAAACTCTAGCCAACCTCTTTTCCTCCCAACAGTAACTCAATCAGAACAGGAGAGGTCGTGCATCGCCCTGCTGAGGCTCCAGCGGCGATCTGGCCAGTTCGTGTGGGTCCACACGGTGATGCAACTCAAAGACAACCTCGAGAACTCGCAGCGGCCAGTCATCGTGTGTACTAACCAGGTGTTGAGGTAAGGAGTCATAGACACTCTACTAAGATTATTTCTTAAACAATTTTTAAAAGACTTCTTTAAATATTTTTTAATTTTAGCCCGCTTAAAATTGACTTATTAATGAAAAAAATACAATCTGATAAATGTGCAAAAATCAATTTCGAAATCTAGGTTATATTCTACCCGAACTTAAACATTAAAATATAGAAACATCAGAATTAACAACTTCCTCCTTTTCAGAAGTCAGTTAAAAGCTACCACAATCCAATAAACTTTTACTTATTAGAAACAGGTGGTCATTTCAAAGTCTTTAAACGGTTACCCACATAATCACTGCGTATAAACCAATTCCATCGAATCACCACAATATTTACGGGGCTTTCTAAAACTCAATCTATTTCCAACAATTAGATAAACTAATACATTTTTATAACCGTACCTAATCGAATGTTAGTTTGATTAATAACCGTGATTGCATCTACGTAAATTAAACTATTCATAGAATTTACAAAACATACTTCTAATCAATAAATATGTCCAATTTGATATCTACAAATATATTATTGATTAAGAATTATGACTCTCAGCGAATATTTTGAATTGGCTTGTTTATTGATATCACATTAGATTGAATTATACGATGAACGTTTAAGTAATTAGAAGTTTAACCTTTGGTCTTTTAATTGGGTTACTGTTTATTTTAATATTTTATTGAAACATTTTATATTGCATCACATCTTGACTAGGGATTATGGATATGGCCAGCCAGGTAGAGAGCAGATTGAAGTTAGTTTTTATTTTTTCCTACGAAAACTTAAAAAGGTGCGTTCAGTAGACAAAACATCCTTAAACTATTCTTTTCCACAGGATTTCAAAGCAGTCCAATTTGATTATCTATAATCTACACTAGATGCAATTAGAATAAGAAATCAACGAAATATACAAGAAAGGAGCAAAAGCACAATCTGTTTCCTAAACTGCTAAATACTGAAGCAATAATGTTCATTTTGTACATATTTATTCAAATCCCTTTTTCGGTTACACGTCTCTATATCTTCACATATTATAAACACTAGTATTTCGACTCTATCGAAGCATACCTACAGCTCCAAAGAAAAGCATTTATTAAAGACAATAAACAATACCGTTTACCAACAACATAATCCTTAAAGGCTGAACGCAAACTGACTAAACGATCGCATTGCTCGCAACTAATTGGCTTTAAGGCAGCGCTATTAAACCGACCGATAATGCTTCGGACCCACGGCGAGGCGGACTTTGAAAAATTAGCGGCCATAACTTAGCCCGGTCACTTACAGACTTCCCTATTGAGATATCAATGGTAGATGACGACCGGAGACGTGTACCTCGCGTAAACACAGCCCTTACTATGAACTAGTTTATTGGTTATTGCACGCTTTTGTTTTGGATTTCTTGGTGCAAAGCTTCAGTTACTGTGCTTTCATTTTGCCACTTGTTGCTATATTGTTAAAAGTAGTAGGTAAATATGCATCTAATTAGAATCTCCGGTTTTTTAGAAGTCAGTTAAAAGTACAATTATTTGTCGCGATTTGTGTAAGAAGAAGTATAAATCTTGAAATACTGACACTGTTGTAGTTACAAAAATAGACGTAGATAAAACCAAGCAATAAATCGCTCATTTCCTCCAAGTCTTTTAGCAAATTTCCGCTCCAACTAAGGACAATCTGCGGATAGATCTCGCAGGTCAACAGTCAACATATTTTGTACGAAGTGTGAACTCGAACGGCGAGCGAAACTCGATCGCGTAACACCTTAGTTCCGTAGTGATTCTCCAGAGAATAAATATTGTAAAGGGTGATTTATTGACTCCGGCCGAGGCCCGAACCGATCTCCTGGCCGATGTTGCTATCGGGACCGCTTGAAATATGCCTGCAAACAGCTATTGTTGTTATGTGGGAAACGGTGTTTAACAAGCGCTGGTGTTGATCGATGGTACACCAACACCCTAACCATATTTTATAAGAAATACACGAAAAATGACTAATGCTGAAGTGGTTCCGTGAAATAAGTCTGGGAAATAAATTGGTAAGGTTAGGTTTAATGTTGCTTTTAGTAAGTTTCGTTGGAATCGATCGTCTAAAGAGTGCTTTTATGTGAGTAGTTTGTCAAAGAGATTGGTGAGCGACTATTAGGTGAAATTCGAGGGCATTTCGGTAAGCGAATGAGTAAAATTGGTACATGTTCAATCAGTCAACGTACATAATGTGGAGTTTGGGAAATAACCTCTAATAACCTACCGTTATGTATCTGACAATTTCGGCCCCAATCTCAGTCCAAGATTTTACATTTCAACATGACACACCCTTTAGTAAAACCTACACCTACGTCTATTCAACTTCAAATTTTATTTCACCATTTGACCCTAGATTTCTAATTTACATATTCTCCGCTTGCAACGAACAAATGGTCCATATTGCGCACCCAGCTTAGCTGGCCGTTCCCTGGCTTTCTATTGTTTGAGACATTAAATTGTATGCGGCATTCAACGGCAGATTAGGGGCAGATACTAATCGGCGCTAACAAAATCATTATACCTTGCCGTCCAGTGCAAACGCGTAGGCAGTTTGTTGGAAATTTGCTGCTACAATAACGTCGTTGGACATTTATTGATGAGGACCTAAATTGTTACACATTGTTCGGGTTAAACATGTCTTATTTAGGTTGAATATCTTAACTAGGAGCTGTTTCGAGTGACTCGATTGACTTTTAGTAGATATGTTTGGAAGCTACTTGCAGGTTAGGTTTCTAAAATCTACCACGTGTCCTTTACATAAGTTTTTCATCTTTGCGTGCTTAAACCAGCCAGTCAAAAATCACCTTAAGGGATGTTATTAAACCTTATAAATGCTTACTTTGGCCTGTAAAGCGGAGCGTAGAAATAGTGTCCGTTTCTATAGAAGCGGAACGGACCGTTGCAGTGACCAATAGAAAAATCACAACACATTGAAATTGTCAAAATTTCTTCTTTGTGCATTGTGATTAGTCAAATGAGCTCCGAACCTTTCCACTCCGCTTCTATGAAAGCACCCTAATCCTACGCTACGCCTTACAGTCCAAAATAAGTATGTATAAGATTTAATACCAAGCAATCTGCCAAGCTATTTCATAAAGAGGTCATTCAAATCTGCAAAATTACGTACTTACTTTACTAGTGTCGTTTTGTATATTGCAATCAATTGATGAAAGTACATCGATACCTACTGAATCGACTAACTACCGCCTACACCAGCTTAGATTTTCAGATAAAACCAATTAACACGTTAGTGACGGTAACATAACCAAACGGAACTTGATTTAAGAGTAAATAACTTTATTAGGAATAGATTTGCATCTAAATGAATTTGAATGTGTGGGTGACGATTGACGAAGACTTGAACTAATAATTATTGTAAAAGGTGACGGATGTTTATGGGGCCAGGCTAGGCCTACAATTTATGGATACAACTTAGTTGGTATACAGTGATACATAAGTATTTTAATTCAAAGGTTATACCTAATCCCACCTGGCATTGGTCTCTTCAGTGTAAGTACAGGCCTTTGTCTCATATAGGAACTCATATACCGTACTTAGGGACTTCATACCTACCTACTGTAAGGTCTTCTTCCTTTAGTAAGGCTCGTTTTCTATTGAAACTGGTAACTTATAAACTCGCTCAATCTTAACGACCGAGGTTGCTTAACAACCACCACAAAAATGATTCTACCATTATCCTGCATTTAGTCAAAAACCTTGTTCCTTGCAACTCATTAACTAAACTTCGTACATCAGAGGGCACATCAAATTATCAGCCCTGGTTGTTTCTATCGATAGACCATGTCCTTTAGGCGGTCTTAAACCTCGACACCAGGGTTGGCCAATAACCTGCTCGAACGTACTCACTTACTTAACTAAACTTAGATATAAGTACATATACTAGTGCCCTTCCTTTTAATAAACTTTTAAAGTACCTACTTCTTTTATTTTGGTTCTTGATTCATCTCAACCTTGTCAAGCCCAAACAATCATCACAGAGTTCAAATCTTATTGTTCGCCAAATTACGTCATTTGTCATGTACAGTGATGATGAGTTTGCACAACTTTATATTTGAGTTTCATAATTTGTCGTTATGAATACGAACTTGGTTATGGCAGATAGGTGTATAACCTACTTATAAAATTGTGGATAAAATACATACGTACATACTAACCGTACCCATTGTGAAATCTGAATAACTAGATGTGATGTCATTTTTTTTACGGCTAGACTGGAAACTAAGTTCTTTTTTTTATTGGGTGAATCATAAAATAGATTAAGCTTTGATTGGGAACCCAACCCCCAGAAATTACAGGAAGGATATTGAACATTATCGTATCTGTTTCTATTGCTACGCTGTTTAACATTACACTTACCAAAACAAAATGTGTTGTACTAAGTAAGAAAATAAACAATTTATTTACCGAGATATCTATAGAAGTTAAAACCGTAATATAAATTAATTTACAAACTTACTACCTACTAAAGCCAGACGGAACACGTACCCAGCGACTTATTATATTGTTATTCATGTAGTCGTATCCTAGATGTAGATAATGTCCAAGGCTTCATAGCGTTCTACAAAGTTTTTTGTTCCTTAATCCTTGGCTTGTTATGCATAACCGAGTTAATGGAAATATCGTATCCGTACGCTCTCGCGTTTCCCACCAAGACGCCAATTTGTGCGTCCGCGCAGCTTTAATATAGGGTTGTTACATTGTACTTATTTGTCAATTAAATTAAATAACTAGTTGTTAAACACGTGCTTGTTATCGTATTATTTTGCTAGGTAAATTACTGCTCTATATTGCTATGCATTTGTGTCGTAACACAATTTTATCATAATTCTAATACTTAGGTATTGTTTTTAACCACGTGAGCCTTTATTAAATGGCCTTTAAATTAACAATTCTAGCTACTTGGAAATAATGAACTTATTTGTTTTATTTCCTATAAAACCATTGTCTTAAGCAATTACAATTCAAAACTTAACAAAATTATTTCATTTATCTAACAAGGCGTAGCTACAACAACATACATAGTAACTAAGTAAAATGGTCACACGTAAAGTTTATGTGTGAGTCGGGTATATGAATGATTTTATAAAAGTGTGAGAAATTACCGAGAATACTTAATCATTATTTTAAAACGGTGACAACCCTGCGCTGAACGCATATATCTCAGAGACATGATGTAGGCGGGAGACACGTTGACAATTTGTTGTCGTTCACTGTATCATGTATGTGTTATATTAAAATACTTAACAAGATACTACAAATATACTATTTCAGTACCTATATATAAATACATACCTTTATAGAGGCAGGAATTTTAATTAGGTGTAGCTAAAACGACTAGATATTAATACTTAAGATAGTCGTCGTTAAACTTAATTTAGCAAATGCGTTTAAAAGAAATTTCTTACATAAGTATATAGAGTTAAACATTGCCTAGTAACTTTTTAAAAAATTAAATAGTACCGAACCTAACGACCTAAACTTACTAATTAATTATCAACAATTAGTACATACATACAACCTTTCAAGAAGGTAAAAGAAATGGTTAAGTCACAGCCATTAAAGATGGTGTATCTACAAGAAGGTAAAACAAATGGTTAATTCACAGTACCAATAATGATGGTCTACACAGAGCTAGTCAAACCTTTGACACAACACATTCCGTTTGAAACCCCTTTAAACATGACACAAAACCTGCCTAGATAACATCGAAGCAATAAATCACACAAACAACCCAAGTTCACCACTATCTGGGTGTGTTAAGGCGACACAGTTTATCCTTTCGCCCTTTGATTTGCCACCAGTTATCGCGGTTTCCTAATGCGAATGCTCACCGATTTGTCGACGTCCAACACATATCTAAACTTTGATGTACACTTGGATGAACAAGTGCTTACAATATTTTTATCATGCAAATAGGTACGTAGATAATGTAGGTACGTAGACATACCTTGAGATGATAAGTGAAAGTACATAAGAGTTTTTAAACTTTTTCATATCTGGGAGCTTTTTTGGGAGTACCTAGGTCTACTGACATACAACTCAAATAGAAAAAACCTAGTTACCAAGTACCTGCCCACAGTGCAATACAATTAAGTAGGAATCATTCGTTTTTCTAAATTGAATATAATTTGTCAAAAATATGATTTGGAAGGTATCTTGATCTCCGACCCGTTATTTAATTAATAACCACACCTCGAAAATTTACCCGGGTCTACGTAGGCCCTCTAGCTTGATGTTTTTTATTATTTTCTGCTTTTGTCGACGTCTGTACATATGTAGGTCCAGGGCCTAGTCCAACTATGTGACATTTCCCCGCATCCACTATCTAAAGGTAACGTTAGTCGACTCGCGGAAAGGTTAACAGACAACAAATTCAATAGGCACTAGGCGTTGCACTCTGCGCCTTGCATCCACAATCGTTTATTTCAATGTACCCCTTTGTTCATTGGCACATAGTTATTAACGTAATCGTTAAATAAATGTTAGTCCTAACATTTAATTTATTTTATATTCTAATCGGTAATTTAGTAGATAAGGTTGCCGGTAAAGGTTTGTAAAATCCTTCTACTGAGCACATTCTGACTCGAAAAGGTAATAATTGTAAATTACAAAGGCAGTAAATAGACAAAAGAAAGTGAATTAATAGACGCTAAGCGCAGCTAACCTTTTAGAATCATAGACATAAATAAGATCTTGAATTAACAAAACTTAACGGCTCTACTGCCTATTAAGTTACTTAGCCATATCCCAAGTACCTACTTTAAGTATTTTTAAACGCATATTAACATTAAAGTTTAGTGATGCCATTTTCTGTGTCCTGTACCTAATGGGCAAACCGTGTAACAATGTCGCGTATTCTTTGCAATATGCTATTAACAATTAAAAGTTATTTTAATTGTGTACTGCTGTCTGATGTAATAATAATTAAATACATTAATAGTTAAGTACGTACCTTAGTCGCAACAGGGGATTCGATGGGTATTCATTTCAGTTTATAGGATGCATACGTAGGGACACTAACTGTGACACACACTACTTGACTTATAGTATATCTTAGAAACTTACGAACTGTATAAAAAAAACAACTTCTTTGTCTACAGTGAGCAAGAAGCAACAGTAATGAAGGCTAACCCGTGGCTCTATCATTACTACGCAGTGCAGTCGAAGCTTCACTACGGTTTAGCTTACGAAGCTGCAACGAGAATGTACGGTCCTCCACCGCCGGACATCCAAGTGTACCCAGCTCCCATGCAATACGCTCCAACGCCCCCTGTCTGCGTCAATGGAAACCAGCCAGTCATGATGAACACAGGGTTGCAGCCACACATACCCCACGTGCCCCCACATTTGGCACCAATGCACTACGCATACGAAAGAACAGACAATGGACCCGTAGATTATTCTGTATCACTACAAGAAAACAGGTATGTACTCGTAACACCATAGGCCTTAATCACAGAAGCCTCATCAAGGAAGTGCCGGCATACCAAATTGAAATGCTAACATCAAATTATTAAAATGTAATTGATAAGCTGCGAAGATATAATGCCATTTAATTACGGAACCTTGTAATGTCGATCATTGTAGCTATCTGTGTAATAGATGGAAATAGGAATGCGGACACAATCGAAGTCTTTTGTCCACTTTTTGTATTGATCATCATTATTGATGGTATGGTGTTTATTCCGCATGTTTAACTTCAGGTTCCTCTTTCAGATACCAAACTATTCGGATAGAAGACACGAGGATACAGCCTAATGCTAAGCGGAAAGCGAAAACCTCAGATGATAAGCCTAACACACCAGCTAGCATATCTCCTAGATGTACTCCATCCACAGTCACATCAGGGGATACTCTGGTGGCGGTATCATCTGTTTCAATAGCTAGTAGACGGCCTGGCTCAAAAAACTTTAGTATAACAGAAACAGAGATGGACCAATGGAATCCAAGCCCAACGTGGTCGGAATCAGCATTACAAAAAGTTCCTGACGTATGCCAACAGGATCTTAGTCCTTACGTAACTACAACGCCGCCTACGCCTTCAGGGACACCCACGGCTTATACTCACAACTACAATAGTCATACATTTGTGTTCGACTGGTCACCAGAGCAATATGTTCCTCATACTAACAATAGATGTAACACAGTAACCACGGAAAGTTCCTATCAGCAGACCCAGTCTTGGAACAGGAGTCAGCGGACTTTTACAAATATGATGGAGAATTCGGATGAGAATTGCAATCCTAATAGATTAAGTTTATCAATGAGGGTCAGTAATCCACCGCCGGCGTATAACGCGAGAGAAGGGGAAGGACTTAGAAGACAAATTGGTAAGGCAACAAGATCGTTAATAATGTCTTAGTTTTTTAATCGTAAGGCAATTATCTCATCCTTTTCCGACCATTCTTTACCAAAGGGAAGATCCGACTAGCATCTGAACTTACGTACCTACTCTAACTACATAGACATGTGCAAACATTTTATTGGTATTCTTCATTGTGTTTGAATATACATTTTATTTTTCTAGATCATCCACACCCCGAATCACCAGACGCCAAAAAGCCAGCATTATAACAACACGGACTAAGTTAATTAGATATTATACATTTTTGTTACCCTGTCTTTTCATTACAATATAATTTTGAGGTTAATTTTATAGAAGTGTCCGCATTATTTTTAATGATATGTATAGTTACAATATAATACAAGCTCTGGAACTCTCCTGTGATCTTCGTGTTTTGTAAGATTTTTGTAAATGTTAGTTTGAGATCAAGAATAAAACTGTTGTACAAAATGTTTGCTATTAAATGTATTTATGTAGATTAAGAATTCCTAGAGTATTATTGTCACATGTAATGTGATTAGTTTGTATACGATACGATGAATTATTATTGTATGATTTTAAAGTGATTGTAAATAAATTAGTTAAGTCTAGGTTCCGTCCATTTTGCCCACCATAAAAGTGGCTGAAATTTTCATCCGTCCAATTTGTTATGCTTCCTACAAATTATTGTAAATATACAAAATAAATGTAAAATGCAAGAATTTGGCAGCAACCTGCTATGCTAGATTTAATTTGTTAGTACATAGGTACCTATTTGTTGTTTGAATTTCTAAAAGTAAAATATGGCATAAATATTATGTTTTATTTTCTAGCACCTTACATATATAAGAAATTCGATTTAAATAACTATAAGGTAAGTAAAATGCAAACAACAATTCCATTAACATATTTTATTGATTTCCCTTCATATATCTCTACAAAATTTTTAGTAACTTACATTTAATATTAATCAGGTCTAAGCCTCATGTTTCGCAAAAGGCATAAGTCTCTAGCAGTATCTTTTCTCCCGTAAGATGTAGACAAATCATACAATCTCAAAATCAAACTGATGTTAAAACTATCAGGGAGAGCCTTTATCAAGGTGGGCACCAATTCACTAGGCATTTTTTGCAAAACTAATTGCGTCCTATCCTGTCCACACTGGACGATATAAACTAAGAACTCTAGAATGAATTGAGTCTGTGGCGTCACATCGCCGTTCTTTCCAGCCAGCTGCGAAAACGAGGTAAATAACGTTTCTAGTGCAGATTGAAGCGGCTCTTTGAGAACAACACCGCCTGGCGCGGTTCCTTGAGAATAATACATGCTGCCATCAGACGTGTTGTCATTCAGTCTCCTCATTTTATTGTTCGGACACATATCGTCATCGGCTTCCTCATGACGACGCTTTCTAGAGATATGAGATTTATTTGAATTGCTATATTCAAGAGCAGCGAAAATACAATACACCGACAACTTGGCCAACACTGCACATTGTGGTTCTACTAGCTCGTCGCTTAACTTCGCATTATACAAATACTGAGGCAAAACGTGCTGTATTAAAGCTTCAGTACATTTCTCAATATCCAAATGGAAAATAGCCAGAACAATGTCCACTGACCGATCAAGATCTTCTTGATATCGAAACTTCAGGGTTTCTTTGACCAAATTCGTTACGAACCAAACAGGCCCGGTCGTATTCAACAGACTTTCTATCATGTTAGTAGCATCTATGTGGAGGTACCCTCTTGTTTTAATATCATCCCAAATACTTTGTAACTGTTCCAAAATTGGCTGTCTTGAGATAATGTTGCGAGAAATTGAGTTAGTTTTTGATTTCGGTGCTGAAGGTGGGTGAATTTCATATTGCATTTTTCTGATAATTTGACACATAAGAATAGTTCGCTCTTGGAAACTATCAACTTGAATTTCACCTTCAGTGGAAGTTGTTAGAAACTGCTGAACCATGTTAATAGGTTTGAGGAAAGCATCTTGGTGTACCACATTCATGTAGGAGCATAACCATACTGACGCACACACAGAGAGCGACGCCATTTTCTGCCGCATCGAATCTAACATTCGTTTCACATCAGCCGCCGAAAGTGAGCCTTGTTCCCAGGCAAATAAAATCTCTTTTACAACACCACTAACATTCATGCAAAGATCATGAGGTTTCATATTCGTATTCTTGAAATCAAAGTCAGGTGCAATAAGATGGTGAAGGAAAAAGTCTATTATTTGAGGGTCACATTTCTGAAGTATTTGGTCCGGTGACTTATAAAACCCTCTATGAGGCATACAATCTTTAACCCACTTTTCAAAGAAGGAATCGCCATTATCTTCAAGTACCGCATTGGGCCCATAACTTTGCACTATTGAACACAAAATCAAGAATGATATATCGAATATGTAAATTTTGTTTTGTGGTGCACCCTTCTCACTGGCAGCTATTAGGGCAAATTCATTGAATTTAATTAGCCTGGATACAAATAATTTGAGCTTCCCTTCTACTGTGGCGACTGCCAGTATAGTATCTAAAGTTGTTCCCCCAACTATTTGACATAGCATAGCGTACAATGATTCTTGAGTTTTGTGGAAATCACCTCCCATTGTTTTGAGAATTCCTGCAAGAGTGGGTTCAGCACGAGTTATGAATGAAGGAACAGATCCTTGCAATCCAGTTGGCTCCAGTTTTTGCAACTTAACATCTTTGTTCTCTCTTTTCTGTCTAAAGTAAGCCAAATGGCTCTCAGACACAACATTCAGTTTGACGAGCGGCTCTAATAGTGACACAACACTGTTACAGGAATTCTTAGTATCCACAACATCTAATAATGGAGTGGCTTGCAGTAGTTTTTCAAAAGCTTCAACAATCTCAACTGAATACTCAGTTTCTTTATTATTTGTACCACAATTAATGTGCAAGTATTGTAAAAATTGTGGGATTTTTAGGAAAGTAAATGCAGCCCATAGTGCTTGTTTTAAAGCATCTTTGCTTGAGTCATTGAAACAGACAAAGCAGGCCCGTATAAGTTCGGAGTAAAGTCTTGATAGAGAGTAACCTTTTATTCTTTGTATCATAAGTAACTGGCCGGAAAGTTGTTGCATATCGGCACTAGGATTGGCCAGTACATCAACAGCAATCAAGGCTTGCAAAACATGTGTTATTGTCTCAGGTTTATTATTCATTGATGCAATCTTATCAATATCCATATTGCATATCTTTTGCAAAGTCTCATGTATAGTAACAGGGGCCTTAAACTGAGTGTTCATCATCATAAATGCCTGGATATCCTTACATTTCTTAATAACTTCGTTATACTCTTCTGGATCGTTCTGTTTAGCTAAATAGAACATAGCTAGTAGAAAATCAGTGTTGACAATTGAATTGAGTAATAATGTAGACTTCTCTAAAAGCTCTTGACTTTGAATAGGATTAGAGGAAGGGTACTTACTTAGGGAGTAGTGGTACACTTGTAGGAGCCATAGTATAATAGATGACACAGCTGATGCGAGAACCTCTTCCTCTAACTTTCCTCGGCACGTTATACTGTCTAGGAAACTCTCTAGAAACTCCAATAGACTCACAACACAATGTGGTTTGTGGAACGCGTCGAACTTGGCTATTCTTTGAAGAACTGCAGCGTATGAGACGAGATGTGATGCAAGTGAATGCTTCAAATACGAGATCACTAGCTGGTTAGCACCGCATCCAACCATGGCTTGTTGAAGTATACAATCCGCGAGGTTATATAGATCTCCACTCACTCCTCTAGGTAGGATGGTCTTGATATTGATTCCCCACTGAATATCTGTCCATCTTTCTCTCCAAGCCCTCAGAATTAGGGCTTTCAATGAGCTGGTCTTACTCGTCATTTTAGACGCGTCCATGTCGGCGTACTTTTGTGACTGACACACCTTTTTGCTGGTTATTTCGATTACATTTCAGACATGTTAAGATTTGGATTAGTTTTGGTATTACTTTAGTATGGATTTATGTCAGAATTAGGTCACAAAATAGTATTATTTACAGGCAAAAGGCCAACATTGCAAGCCGCCCAATGACAAAAATTACTAAGTTAGATCTTAGAGTCAATTTAAAATGACAAAACATTTAGGTATGGGCAAATACTGAATTTCCATTGGTTAGTTTCTATGTCAACGAAAACATACTTAACTACAGTCCAAGTAACGCAGATTGACAATGTTGTACTGAATTCAAGTTTTTGTCTAGATGTTAATAAATGATTTGATCTAATTTAAAACAAACAAACAAAAATTAGATTATAATTTACTTATTCTAATAAGAATAAAATCACCAAACATAAATAAGCTTTATCGATTCACAAATAAACTATCTACGTAGAGTGGAACGTGTTTCAAATTTTGACAGCGACAGTGATCACATCAAATCACATGTGTATGTGAGTGTGTGTGTGAATTGTTTACATACAAACTTTTCAAATTGAAAATAAAAATAAAAACATGAGTTTTAAAAATTATAAACAGAAAATTGACGAAGGGGATACAGTGATATTGTATATGAGTAACAATTTGTACGCTATAGATGTCTGTACAGAGATAAAGAACAAAAAAGGTGATATGGTTGAGAATGTTTTTCAAACACCTTATGGTGCTTTAAAGGTCAGAACATTAATTGGCGCTGAATATGGAAGCCGGGTGAGTAAATAAAAGTACTGGCAGTATACACAACCATTCAAAATTACAATGATATTATCAAAATAAAAATATAACCTATAACAACCTAAATCTTCACACTTATGATGGCCCATAACCGCCTCATAGTTCCTGGGATAAAGCCTGGATAAAATAGCCTTTAAGTTCTTCCAGACTATAGTCTGGATCTGTGTCAATTTTCATCTTAATCTGTTAAGTACTTTCTGTGTGAAAACACTCAACCAATGTCACAAAATTTTGTAAATATTATCGTAGAAAGTATATAAGAATTATAGTATAATACTTTTGTGTTTATTATTTTAGGTGGAACTCTCAAAAGGTTGGGGTCATGTCATACAGCCGACCCCCGAGCTGTGGTCGTTGACATTACCACATAGAACACAAATCATCTACACTCCGGACATTAGTATGATAATGTTACAACTTGATCTGGTGCCGGGAAGCGTTGTGATTGAAGCAGGTTAAATATGAACTGACGAATTTACTAGTTATCGTATAAAATACTTTATGCTTCTAACAATTTATCTAACTTAAATTTTTAAGAATACCAGCTGTTAACCACGGTTTCACCCTCAGAATACCCGTTCAATTCAGAAATTAAGTATGAAAAGTACTGGTCTAATTTTATTTTTCAATTAATCAAAATTGGTTCTGCCACATTTACATAATTATGAAGACAGAACATACATACTGTACTTACCTTCACCCATGCTTTTTAATTTCTTTTATAAATGAAAAAAAAAAAAAAAAACATTAATAATTTCATAAATTTTCAATACAAACTAATCTACTTATTCAGTCATTTGTTTATTATCAGAAGACAAATAAACATATCATTTCTCTCATTCTCCTATAGGAACAGGCAGCGGCTCACTCACACATTCTCTAATCCGTCGAGTGAGGCCTCACGGACATGTGTACACATTTGACTTCCACAAGCATAGAGCCACTGTTGCCAGAGAGGAGTTTAAAGACCATGGCCTAGCTGATTTTGTTACTGTAAGTACTAATTATATTTTATTATTTATGATATCCCTTAAGCCGAAAAACCTTTTAATCAATATGTAGATAAATTAGGTCTATGATATCAGACCATGCCTAATTAATTTCATTAATTTCATTTTTATTGTTATTTGTACTTGTTTTTTTTTGTCTCTTTTTACTTTTATGTCTTAATAAGTTAATTTTTCTTTTTAGTTTATAAGTATTCTTAATAAGTTAAGCACGCTGTGGCACCTAAAAAAAGTGCATTTATATTTTAATTTTATGTTATGTGTAGTATTGTATGTGTATAGTGTAACTTTTACTGAGTGTCCTAAATAAATAAATAAATAAATTATGTAAAACAAAAAATAGCATATATATTTTATTGGTACAGGCTCAACACAGAGATGTTCTAGCCTCTGGGTTTGGCGAGGACTTGGCTGGTAAAGCAGATGCCGTATTCTTGGATCTGCCGAGCCCTTGGATTGGAGTACCTCATGCAGTCGCCAGCATTAAGGATCAAGGTAAGTTCTATTTTTATTTTGAATGTGATTGTATCTGACCAATATATTTTGTGATAATATCATCATAGTATGCATTGTATGTAAGTTACGATCTACGAAATATTTTTGTATGGATTATTAACATCATACGCTCTGGGACATCCCTTGTGGAAGGAAATTGAAATGAAAAACACGAGTCGCAAAATTCACCCCCAAACTTCGCTTAAGAGGAAAGCAACTTTCGAAAAATATAAATGGCTCATATCCGATATTGATATGAAGGAAAAGTCTCTTACTTATCCCCCCGAGAAAATTTAGTTTGAAAGAAAGTCGAAACTAACTTTTGTCACATGACGTCGCAAGGGACACTAACTTTGACACAAACGATAATTTCTGATCAATATAGCCAAATTGTATAAGCGAAAAGAACCGACTCCAAACTAATTAGATTTTGATAATGTAGAGGTATTTAACATCTATACTAATATTATAAAGCTGAAGAGTTTGTTTTGTTTGTTTGTTTGTTTAAACGCGCTAATCTCAGAAACTACTGAACCGATTTGAATAATTCTTTCACTGTTAGATAGTCTATTTATCGAGGAAGGCTATAGGCTACATTTTATCCCGAAATTGCCACGGGAACGGGCACAACGCGGGTAAAACCGCGGGGCGCTGCTAGTTTTATATAAAGAGGTAACTTATCTATACCAATATTATAAAGCTGCAGAGTTTGTTTGTTTGAACGCGCTAATCTCAAGAACTACTGGTCCGATTGGAAAAAATATTTTTGTAATGGATAGCCACATTCAACGGGATGGTTATAGGCTTTTTATCCCGGAATCCCTACGAGGACGGGCACAACGCGGGTAAAATCGCAGGGCGTTACTATTTTTTGCATAAAATCGGTCCAGAAACGCCTTAACCCGGCGAGGATGTTGTAGGGTCATTTTGACCCTGACAATTTTTAAGCGTCTGTGGTATTTTTTCCCGCGACCGTAGGGTATTGGGCGTCTTAGTAGCTGTTGCTAAGGAACCGGCGAGTGCGCCACGTACCGATATTCAGTCGGCTGGCGCCTGCGACGGGATTATCACGTGCGTGAAGTCGAGAAGGGTAAATATGACCCCGCCACAACCGCGGCGTGACATTTTTTGTGAAGCTTCGAAAATGTTTTTTACCGAATATTATTATATTTTCAGGTGTTTCTTATACAAAATGAATAACCCGGAGCTTGAGCAAATGTTTGTGACGAATGCCATAAATATATTTGTCCCGAACACACTATTTCGTTCTGCCAGAATTGTGCTGCAACCACAGACAATAATGACATGTAGTTTATAAGCAATTATAAGACTGTAGGGGAAACTGATTGATCTCTACAAGTTGTAGGTACCTAATTAGGAGCTAATTGATAAAAAAGAAGTTATCTATTTTTTGTTATTTTAGTGTTACTTAAGTAGTTCTATGAAAAAGTTTAATTGTGTAGTACTTTGCCAAAACTGATTTAATTATAATATTTTGTATCATTATATGCCTGTTGTATTTATCAATTCATAAAAATAATATGTAATTTACATAATACCTATTAAAGCTTTAGTTTAAAATTAAAAATCTAGCTATTTTGAACCCAATAACATACAGGGTCAAATAGACCCTCGACAACCTCCACGTAACTATTTTCACCACATCCTCGCCGGGTTAAAGGCAACAAACGTTAAAAAATATACGAAAAATCTACCTCATAATTTTAACGGCGGTTAAAATTGACTAACGTTTAATTCTTCAAATCCCACTCCTACCATGTATAAACCATTTAAACATTTGTTGCTACGATTTATTGTATTATAGTTAACGCATTCAAGAGTCGAATGTTCAGTCCGATTGAGTCGAAGTTATAGCCCCGTCCGATCCAATACTTTGTGTTGTGCCTAATAAACTGACTGCGACTGCATTCAACTCGAAACGGTAACAGATTTATTCATCTAACTAATCTAGATAAATTAAAGTTGAACGTTAATTACTGTGTTTTAATTGTGTGTGATGGAAAATGTTCGTGAGAACCGGAACTGTTTGTTTGTGTGGAATCCGCCTTACCCTAGCTTATTTTCGATAATAGATTTATCACATGAAAAAATCGGGTATTGGAAAGTAGGAAAATCTTTTTCTTCGAGTTTGTTTTAAATATAGGTAAATTAAATTACAGTTAACACAACCAACATGGCTGATACTCAACCATAGGCAACTTAGGTATTTCATTGAAGAAACGGGTTCAATTATGGGGTATCGTCATCGGCTAGAAAGTCGACATTTTAACTCTCGTTACAAAAAATAGATTATACTAGCCGCGCCCCGCGGTTTCACCCGCGTTGTACCCGTTCCCGCTGGAATTTCGGGATAAAATGTACCCCATGTGGTATTCTGATGTATAATCTATATTACTGTAGAGTTTCATCCAAATCCATCCAGTAGTTTTTTTGTGAAAGTGTACCAAACATACATCCATCTTCACAAACTTTCGCATTTATAATGTTAGTAGGATAGTAGGATATCCGAACGCAACGATAGTTAACTATAACAGAACTATTAAATCGCTATTATACTGCCATCAATACCAATCTAAATACTTTATTTAACACGTTATATTATTGGTTAAGATATCTCAATAATTTATTTTAACTTATTCTGTTCATGAATAAACTAAATTAAAGTGCTATTAACTCTATTGATTGCGAATTTATTATGTTTATTTTTTCTTGACTTATTCATTTACTTAAGTGTCTAGTGTTAGTATCAAGTTAGTGTTAACTAATACATACTTAAAGCTAAAGAAATTGATTGTAAGATTGTTTGAACGGGCTTATCTCAATAACTACCCTTTGAATAAAACTACCGATTTATCTCAATAACTACCCTTTGAATAAAACGACCGATTTATCTCAATAACTACCCTTTGAATAAAACTACCGATTTATCTCAATAACTACCCTTTGAATAAAACTACCGATTTGATTAACATTGTTTGCCATCGATAGCTACAATCAAAGGTAAGTATTACCCCTCAGTATTATTGCCAGGTTCTCAATTTCGGGTTATTATGTTTTTTGTACAAGATTCATTCATTTCGAGGCCTAAAAAGGCCTGTAGAAGATAAAATGTTGGTATAAAAATATTTATTTGTGATATAGTAATTTATTAATTATCACTAATAATTTCACTTGTTTGACCTCAACCGCATTGCGTCTCATTATTTCCTTTAATAGTTATATACTTTGCTACACAGATTACCTTAGAGAATTCAAACCTTAACACAGCTCCAAGGATGCTAAACAGACTAACGGACAATCTATAAATCGATGACTATCTGATTACTCGGTGTCGATTATTTAGATCTACGCTGTTAGTTTTACGATTGTATTCGTTCATCGATTGTTTGTTACTCGATAACGAATTGTGAATCGATTTGTTGGTTTAACTGACTATTGTTATAATATATCGATGTTAATTATAATTTATAAATCGTCTATTGGTATTTAGTGTTGCTATAATAAATGTGTATAGTTATTTGATTGTACGTAATCGACATAACTAATTGTATGATTTAACTTTTTTCATATTTTCTCTTAAAAACTTATGATGCAAATATACATTCAGCTTTCAGATTATGTATATTATAATAATGGTATTGTTGATAACATCTTAACTACTTGGATAGGTAACCAATAGTGGTATTTCTATTTGAGCCCTACCGTGCATCGTAAAATAACAGTCCGGTTATTTCAATCGTTACACTATGTTGGGGGTTTTAGGCTGTCTAATCTAACAACTCTAGACACCAGTTAGCCACTTACCTACTCGAACTAATTCGAATATTAACCTTAATAAAGAACACCCAAGGTAGGTATTATTTTAAATTTATGCTTATGAGCAAATATTATAAAATACACGTAAAAATCTCTTAATAAAAAATATTATAAAGTTGAAGAGTTTGTTTTGTTTGTTTGTTTGTTTGTTTGTTTAAACGCGCTAATCTCAGAAACTACTGAACCGATTTGAAAAATTCTTTTTGTAATGGATAGCCACATTCAACGGGAAGGTTATAGGCTACTTTTCATTCCGAAATTCCCACGGGAACGGGAACAACGCGGGTAATACCGCGGGGCGCTGCTAGTCTCTTAATAAAAACCAGCTAGCAATTAGTCTTAGTGACTCATAAATTAAAATATCTACACTCAGTACCAAAATTCAATTGAATATCAATGCAAATTATCTCTCTACTTTCCCAACAATATTGGTAAACATAGGTCCATTAAAATAATATGTTCATAATATAATTTCCCTTTCCCCGTTCGTGGTATAAGGCCTTTTGAGACTCCATGACCTGCTAGATCACAGTAACAACGTCATTATGTGGTCAATAGATAATGTACGTAATCGGTTTATTGCCGACATATTACATACAACTCATGCTATACCAGGATAATGTACTGTCAGGTCACAAAATATGTGTGCAGTAAGGATTTCTATTCAATGTTACCCTTTTAGGTAAGATGTCGTAGTCATTAAATTATTTATTGTTGTTAATAGGTTTTGTGTAAATATTTATTGCTCTTATTGTACGGTTGACTAGGTTATGGTATCACAGAATATAGTTACCGTGTTTAGTGATCGTGGATATACTCTACTACTTACAAAACTATTTATTTCCAAATCAAAAATGTACAATTTACGAAATAGGGTAACAAAACAATATATGATGCAAAGACTCAGTGTCCGCTGTTCCGCGTTATATTACACTAGCAGCGCTCGCGGGTTTCCCCGGGTTTTGCCCATTCCCGTAGGAATTTCGGGATGAAAAATAGTCTATAACCTTCCAGGTGAATTTGGCTATCCATTACAAAAATAATTATTCAAATCGGATTGGTAGTTTTGTTATATTAGTATGGATACTCTTATTACTATACGAGTAAAAGTTACACGTATATGTGACGTAGATACGTCCTACAAGACGTCGAGTCCCAAAGCCTCCACAAACCTCTCACTCATCAATACAACTACTCCATGAAATGCCTCCGCTATCTAACCGTAGCTAACGTGCTTTTACGTACCGATTCAAAGTTATTTCCGACAATATATCTCGGTCGGCCCTTCTCCAAATACGTCTTATTAATAAATGGACGGTGGACGAACTGTTACTGTGTGGATGTATGGAATTATGGACGCACTGTACAATAGGGCTTTGGTAATAGTTGTGTATAGTGGAGTATATTTATTATATATGTAGTTTAGTTAGACTATTCAAAGGATTATTAACTAACCATAGAATCTATGTATACTAATATGATAGCACTGGAAAGTTTGATTGTCTGTTCTTTTTTTGATCTTCTGTTTCTGGTCGTTTTTTGAACACTCTAATCTCTAAAACTACTAATAATTCCAATATATTGGATAGCCCCGTTCAAGAGAAAGATTATGAGCTTCTTTTTATCCCGTAATTCTTATTATAAAATATACTAGCAGCGCCCCGCGGATTTACACGCGTTGTGCCCGTTCCCGTGGGAATTTCGAGAATTTTAATACACATAAACCTTCCTCTTGAATTACTCTATCTAATTTTAAAAAACTGCGTCAAAATCCGTGCAGTAGTATTTGAGTTTATCGCGAACAGACAGACAGACACGGCCAGGGACTTTATTTTATAATTTACTAGCGACCCGCCCTCGCTTCGCTTCGGGTAATCAAGATTTCGTGTAGGAAAATCGGGATAAAACATTGCGTGTCTCCCGCAGGAATATACACAATCAAAATTTCAAGTGGGAAATTGGGGATAAAATATTACATGTCTCGCGCGAGTATAGGTATACACAATCAAGATTTCATGTGAAGAAGAATTCGGGATAATACCTACATAGCGCGTCTTCGTCGTTCGTAGTTCGTAGGTAGGTATATCCCCGCGCGCTTTGACCGCACGAAACAGTAAGTAGCCATAAGAGACCCGCCATCGAGCATTATTATTTTGTAAGCAGCGCCCCGCGGTTTTACCCGCGTTGTGCCCGTTCCCGTGGGAATTTCGGGATTTTTTTTACATAAAAACCTTCCTCTTGAATCACTCTACCTATTACAAAAAACCGCATCAAAATCCGTTGCGTAATTTTAAAGATTTAAGCATACAGACAAACAGACACGAAACAGAGACGACTTTATTTTATACTATGTAGTGATAAATCACGATATGCTAGTATTTAATATGTATCGTATAGTAAATCATAAAATCGACAAGCAATTAATTGCTTCGCCTTATACGACCAACAAAATCTACTCCATATCTACACTCAAATAACTTATCCTTATCAATTCTACTTTTATAGTAAAGCACGGACTGCAGATATCACCCGTTTCGTCATACATATTTCACTAATATTATTGTGGCAATTGTGAAATTTTCTCACCAATTCTACAATCGGCTAAGTGCTCGCAATCTGTGCAGTAACAAATGTCTTGGCGGTTGTCTTGACGTGTTTTTGTAAGGGATCCCTCTCCCATGGTGGTCCTTACATGGACATAGATTAAACAACAGTTAGTGCATAAGTGAAGCTCTATTAGGACAGCTCTTTAGCTCAGCTGTCTAGTTTTGGACGTTATCTTCAAGTGAAAAATTGTACCCTTTGTATTTAGTTAAAGCAACGTAAAACTACTTACAAAAGTGGTTATTAAAAGGATGGTTGTAAGTTTAGTTTGAGCTGGACTGGGTTTTGTTTTGATTCGTCTTACCTCAAGCTTGAACGTTGACTATTATCTAAAAATGTTTCTGTTTTAGAATAAGACTTAATTTTTATTATTTGGTATATGAACTCGATTCTTCCAGCCTCAACGCTTTTTGATAAGGTACTGATATCTTCAGTGAGTGGTGAAGTTTTGTCTTTCAATGGTAGTTGTTACATTACAGTTTAATGCTAGTCCAGCAGGCCTTTGTTGCATTATTATAAAGCCCGAGGTGATGATCCCCATAATAGGGTGTTTGTGCCGGCGTTTCGGTTGTTTCCCTAAACAACAAGGGATTCGCAAAAACATTCCACGTCTATAAAACAGAGGCCCAAAATGCACATCAAGACATGACAAGTATCTTCTGAAGGCATCTCTCTCTCTTTGTATATAAACAAAAGAGATAAAAGATAACAAGACTGATGCTGTCTTTGACATCCATACTAGCCTTAAAGCTCTACAACACCCACCCCCCTTTCCGTAAGCTCGAGCTAATTATGTATAATAATTTATTTCCCACCTCTTAACACTTCATCCAATTACACAAAATATTTGCTATCTACAATCTAACAGATTAACATCAGAATACTGCCCAATAAAGTTTACAATTTATTAATTTGAAACGATTTACATTGACTAATATTTGAACTAGATTATCTCAGAATTGAATAGGTTCCAGATAATTATGTTAGGTACTAAGTGCCAAGAGCAATATAATGCTGAATGTTAAACGAAAACGTTTGTTTTGTGGCTTTTACTGAGTAACTTAAATAGTTGAGAAACTGTGTTTTAATCCTTTGGAAGCGTAACTTTATGACCAGTAACATATTTAATTTTGTTTATTCCTTTGCACAGACTTAAAAAAAAGAGGTTCTTAATTCACCGAAATCTTTTTCTTATTGTAACCAAATGGTGAAAGAAAACAAATTTCATTGATCCTAGTTTTACCGATTTTCGTGTAATATCTAGAATTATTACTTTGATTGAAAGTGTTAAACTATGGCGGCGAAAGAAAAGTAAAGTTTTGTCATTCGTCATATTTAAAACTGCAAGCAGCCTAGTCTTCTGTGACCACGGTCCCTGTAAAGGAGCCGAATCGTCAGATAAAAATGTAAAATAACCGAAGTGTAACCGTTAACGTAGTTTCAATTCAAAAAGAAGTCAAAGTTATCATTATCACAGAAAGTTACAAGTCTGTTCAACTTTAAGCTATCTAAGTTAAGCTTGCTAAAACACACACAAACATTTCTTACTTATTTTATCATTGTACAGACTTGTGGCCGAACGCATAAAATGTGTAACAGAATTATTCTTACCGCGAACCGTTTACTAATCTTATGTTACGAGTCTTGTTTTGACAGTAAATGGTTAGTTTATATCCTAGATATACATAATCCGAGTTGAATACAATTGTTTATATACATTTAGTTTTACGAGTATGTACGAATATTTTGCCAAGCCTTGTACTCTTACTCTGTAGTTGTGTGTCAGCTACAGGATGTAACTATTTTCTGTTCTATCGTAGTTGTGAAGCTTAGTTCACTTGAAGTAATTAGCTTTTAGCTCCCGCTGTAGGGAAAAGGCCTCTACGCTCACTGAAGATATCAGTACAGTAGTCGGCATAATCACCACGTTGAACTACTGTGGGCTGATGATAAATGAGTTTTGTGTTAATTTGCATTATTTGAAAAGTGGAGACATCGTTGGCACGACCCGGGAATCGAATCTGGATTATTGATCTTGGCAGGTGAGTGCATACGGGGTGTATTTGACATATGCACTCGCCTAGATGAAAAGGGCTTTAGTAAAAACAAAGTTGCCGTCATTTGTCTGTTCGTCTGTAATACAAAAATAAAATTCCCTTGAGAACTGATACAACGTATGCAATACCGCGGGCCGCTGCTAGTAACACAACCTGTCTTTTGTGTGAGCTTAAAAAACTAGTAGCAATATTGAACACATCTGCTAATACCACTCTAATGTGAAATCTATCCTCTATGATTACATCAATTCACACATAATCATAAACAAACATACTCATTTCTGATTACCGCAGTCAATACACTGTGATTAATGATCTAACATTTATGTGCTATGACGATAAACATCTAAGTTAAATGTGTTTAACTTTAACCTTAACTTAGCTACGACATTATAAGTTCTAATAACGTTGAGCGGTTAAGTCAAGTATACTTATTATTGGTACATTTATGTTGGGCAAACAACATTAATACACGTATATCAGCTCCTCATGATTATATAAGTCATATTAATAAATAGCTGTGCCCTGTTCCTTTATCTTTTAAATCGTTCATAGATTTCTACGAAAACCAAAATTAGCCAAAACGGCCCAATCTTTTTCGCGTTTTACCGAGAGCTGCGGCGCCCTTTAGTTTTACCTTTTACCCTTTCTACGCATTACCGTCAATTTCAGTCATAGTCAACTCAACTATTTGGAAATAGTTAAAGGTATTTTCCATTTTTTACGAGAGTTATAATTTAAATCATCATGACTGATTATCGAATAAAGACAATTTCTTCCATTGAAGAAAAGAGTTCACTGAGGGCATGAATAGAATAAATACTGTTACTAGCTGTTAGCCTACTGTTAGCCTGTCTCATCCCATTGTTGGGCAAAGGCTCCCCATTCCCGCCACTTTTCCCGATTTAAAGCCACCAGTTGCCAGAATTTACGCTAAAACTTTTTCATCTTCAGAAGGAGTTGTCTTCGACTGGAAAATTAACTACATTAATTCACTCTAAACCCCCCCGAACCCCCGAACTATACGAGTATAGAATCAAGTAACTTTCACAGATAAAGCGATCGCTTCAACAGCACTACTAATACACTTAAAGACAAGTCCACTCCATATGGTGCATTAACAATCAATTTGCAAAGGGCCATCAATCAACCGGCGAGTTATGCCCGCTCCACACCATATCTCACTCAGACCTAATGTCGACACATCCAAATGATTCATCAAAGACTGGAGCCTAATTTATATTCACAAATAAGTAATGTACTGTTTACATTGGTAGAGCAACCGTATAGTATTAATTTCTCGTTTTTATTAGTCGTTTAGTTAGACCGAATTCGTTTGTAGGCCGTAGTCGGTAATCGATATTCTACAGTGGGTTTACCAATGTAAACTGTACATTAGTATTTGTATTTCTTTTGACTGAATTTGTTTGTAGCTGACCTAAACTCGACGTGGCATAAGTTGATGTGGCGACTGACTCAATGTTGTAACGATAGGAATTAGGAAATGATGTTATTTTAGGGAAGAAGAATCTGTCTATTTCTGTATGAAGAGGAGCGATAAAAGATAGAATAGATTAACTTTGGCTCAAGTAACTTAGCTCTACTAGTGTCACAAACACGCCTAATGTAAACTAAGCCTTATTATGCGTCAAATAGCCAGCCACTGAAACAAGGATACAAATCTTATCAAATCAATGCTAATAAATTTATCCGCTGACAAGTTTCATTTACAAACCAACTATGTCATGATAAACATCATGGAAATTAACCGGCCTGCATGTTTATTATTATAATTGACTAGCTCACCGGTGTGGATTCACCCGCGTTATTATTCGCTGCGCTACTATATGGATGCGCTTTTATGGCCGTCAAACGGAGCTATGCGGAGCTCAACCGAAACAACGCTTTACGAAAAGATTTTGACAATGACAGTACCTTGTTTGATAATTAAAATGAGTTGTGATTGGTCGTTAGACCTCCGCTCCGCTTCAATAGAATCACACCCTAAGATAATGTCACGTGACGACCACGGGTCGTGACACTTTTTATACATTTACGAGTATATTGAAAGGTAAGTCACTGGACTGTTAAGGGTAGTACGAAATTAGGAAGAACAACTAAGTACTTACATTGTATTATGTTAATTAAGCTTAGCAAAATATGCAAATACCATATAAACGTTTCAACAACTTTGTGACATTATAGTTCAGTATATTAAAATCCTTTCCAAATATACTAATATTTTTATAATTTTTTTGAAGTTCAACAATTTTATCCATAAAAGATGACTGATATATTTATTTACCTTTGCCGTGCAGTGAAACATTAAATGTCACACTGCAAAGACCTTTCAGCTTACTGATTACTTTTATATTTCTGTATAGTTATATTGAGTAGTTCATTATAATATTAAAGCGAAGTGTATCTACTACTTTAATTCAATATAAGTTCAGCGTTTCAATCAAATTCCATATGGTCAGATAATGATCTTGTATCCTTGTTACTTTCCTACTGGCTACGAAATACTTGTATGACATAACACGTCCCCTCAGGCGTCGCTCACACAATACTTTACTAACCAACTTATCTATAACACAACACTATAACGCTAATCACTTCTAACCCATTGCAATAAGAGCTGAATTTGAATAAACTCAACGTCCAAAATTACTTTGTCATTTGGGCACGTGCTGATCAAAACAAAAATATAAGTGCTGCGCTCAAAACTTGTTTCGTACGCATATGTTGAAGAGCTTATTCTTTTTAGATGGTAAATTTAAGTTGGTTGACTAAGTTGCGCCACTAAATCAAATTGCACTCAATTAAGATAAAGCGCCGAGAATGACAGCAATGGACAATGGTGCGTGTGACTAATACAGGCGTTTTGTTTGGCTAACCGAATTACAACTGGGCTGGTCGAGAATTGAATTCCTATCGGATCTATGTATTGGTTACGTAAAGTTCGATGATACAGGTTGTTCCTAGGTTTTGTTGTATTTTGCAGGGAAATTTATTATTCCACTCTACACCACATTGGCCCCACTGATGGTGAAAAATGAAAATGTAAAAGAATAAATCTTCTCTTTTATTCCATCAACTGTCTTTAACCCAACATTAAGGATGATTTCAGCTTAATGAAATAACATCAATGAATTAGTTAAACAAATCCCACTAGCCCATCCAACACGCTTAGTGGGACGTCGATATTGGAAGTAGGTATTGCTGGACCTACAATTTTGATAGGAGAGAGATTTTAAGAGATTACCATTCGAACTAACTAATGCCTAACGGAATCTATTTAAGATTTCCAATCCCCTTAACCCATATTGACCACTAACCTAATCGAAATGAATGAATGAATCCATAAGGATTTATCAATGAGTGCGCGCGCTCAACACTTTTAATCCGTTCCATAACTAAACATAACATAATGACATAATGTTCACAATGATAAGCGACATATTTACGACACTACAATAAATCCGCATCCACACTAACCGCGACTTGTTGCATTAATTACTTGAATACCACTCCCGCATGCATTTACAAATAGGCAAGTGTCGGACACATAACTGCGAATAATTACATGACAATAATTACGTAATGCCATTGTATTTAAATAACAATTTATATTAATTATTGTTATTTTACAATTATATTTGTATTGTTAATATTTATTATTGATTGTTGTTAATTAATGTATGCGATGCATTTTTATTATATACATACTCGTACGTAGACTGCACACTAGTGCAGTCTGTCCAGATAGAGCTTTGTAAAATTATGCATTATGAAAATAATGCAAATATTAACGTTAATAATTTTCTTTTATGTATAGTATTGCCGTTTTTATTTTATTTTTGGCCTTCAGGTGGTATCACAAATTAAAAGTACAACTATATTTAGCTTGTTCGATAGACCATGTCGGAGGCCTTTAGGCGGTCTAAAAACTCTGATACCAGGGTTTGCCACTAACCTATCCACGAACTTACTTAATTCAGCTTGTTCATTCAAAATAACCTACTTGTTTACTTAAAATTTACCTAATTTCCGTTATAAAAACTGATAATCGTTCAGTAACACATTGAATAATCTATCTACAAATATTACCCTATCAGATTCAATACAGCATTTTGAATGTTGTAACAATGTTAATTTCTCTAACAATACTCCCAATCAGTGTTAGGTTCGATATCCATTCCGCTATTGTTGATTGTAATATTGAGATCAATAAGTGGTTATAAATCAACCTTCGCCGTTCAAAATACATATACATATTTATAAATTACTAGCTGTCCCAACATACTTTGTTTCGCCATATAAATAATTTGCAAAAAAAAATAAGGAACACCCTTAACAATTCGAGATGAAAAATTCCTCGATAAGTGGACTATCCAACACTGATAGAATTTTTCATCTCGAAATTCCTACGGGAACGGGCACAACGCGGGTAAAACCACGGGGCGCTGCTAGTAGTAATATAAAAACGGGTCATAAAAATGGGTCGTAAGGTTCTAAAACCATTGAAATAAAGTGAACTTTCAACCCTTTCAATGAAATATTTGGTACCACGGTCCACGGTCACCTTGCTAATTGTTATAATTAATATTAAAATGATCGTAGGCCTGCCTTTCTCTATGACCCCCAGCCTTGACTCGGCGCGCCTTGCATTCCTCGCACGCGCCTCAACCGGACGTTACGGCCATTTGTTTTAATATTTCACTCCAAGGTGACACTGAAATGTAGATGACATGTTGCCAATCGTTTCTTAAGTTGATTTTTAAATGACTTTAAGAATGCAAAAGCCATTGAACAAAAAATTTATTTAATTTGGCTTCGAAAATAGTTCATAGTTCGCCTATACTAGTATAACGAAATGTAAGTAAGCTCTAGTAGGTTAGTGTCCAATCCTGATTAAAAAGTTTTCAGACAAACCTCCGATATGGTCTAACTATTGAAACAACTGGTACCAGATGGTATTAAGCTACAAACAGTCATGAAATTGTACCAAGCGATAGTCCTGTCTAATATCCTAGTCCAATACAGAATATACTTCTTTAAAGTCGGTTAAAAGGTTTATAACCCGTATCAATATTAAGTTAAAACATAACTGCTATGTAACATGATACGCCTCTTCACATAAATCCCCAAACAACTGAATATACTCCCACATATGATCAGCCATAAAAATGTTTATACATAAACATTACACAGTTAAATTATCATACTTTTATCATAATTATAAGTGTTATATGATTAGAAACTTGAAAATTGTACAACTTCATAATATAAGTGCATTAACACCTTTATAAATTAACTTTCAATTAAAAATATAACGAGGCGGCTGATATGAGATCTCAACCAAAATCTTACATAACATAATTGATACCATAATCGAATTACTATTGAAACTTATTCATGATTAACTAGATATTATTCAATCGCTAATGGAATTTAATTATCAAAACTAGTACAGTAATTGCTTTTGTCACACAATAAAGTTGCCATTCAACCGCTTCATCGGTAGAAAACAGTTAAATAATTATCAGTAACGAGATCTGATAATTTAACGTGATAACAGAATCGTAACACAATTAACGAACGTTCCAGTTATTTAAATTATAATAAATCATTTTTTCGAATCAGGTTTGGTTAAGTGAACTATTTGTATTGTGGGTACTAAAGCTCCGGTGATTTAAGTTTCAATTCTGTGTTCTGTTCGAGCTTGTCTCGTGTAGTTATTTACAACCGCCCCTTGTTCAAAACCCGGTAAATTTGAAAGCAATCTATTCCGCTGTTTATTTTGCTCAAATGTATGACAATTTTTGATATATTTATGAAATTTTGCTACATATTTGTTGCTTGCAATCTTGTTTTACGATTCCAGTTGTATATTTGGACTAGGTATTTTAATTGATTCCGAAACTAGACACAGGAATGTGAACTAATGCATCGCATTTAATATTCACGTTTGCAATTAATAAAATACAATGTTTTTAGACAATCCCGTGCGAGCCTGCGGCTGCGTTGCCTCACCACAAATGTTCCTAGACACGCTAATACTCGCATGTTATGAATAACATATACTTTGTGTGGGAACGTTGTACTTTGTACAGAAACTTAAAGGTCCAACACGTTGCTAAACCGAGGAGCTTATGGTATCTATCGCCGATCGGCATTTGTGGCATATCCTTGATTCCATTTTCTTGCAATATGATAAAGTATAATCCAGTCTTATATCTTTGGGACATTTCAATCCTGTAATTTCGACATACGCTATCATATAATAGCTACCAAAACAAAATACTCGTATAAGGTGTTCTCAGTTTGACGTAGGGGTATATCTATCTATGTGTATGTCTATGACACTTTAAGGTCTTATATTTAAGAGCTTATTTACTTTCAGGGTCGGGATTGATAGTATCCCTGCAATGAATAACAACGTAGTTAATGGCATAATAAACGTTAATAATTTTCCGTCAGCGTACTTTTACAAAATATATGCATTATTCGAGCACAAATGAAAACATTAACATTTAATTAAGTTAATCAATCGTTCAACTCAATTCACGGCTTCCCTTAAGGTATAATTATTAGATTAACTATCCCGTTTAATCCACGCTTAGAATGGCTATAGTACTACAAGCTTTAATGCGTGCCTCGGAACATTAGCGCTCTTAATTGGAGAAATAACTAACCATTCAGCCGATTTGGCTTGTTAATACAGCCAACTTAAGATCCAGATGAAAGTTTATTGGCTTTTGTGATTGGAAAATCAGTTCGTGTTCATGAGTAAGGGAAGAGTTGATTTGTGTAACTTGGGACTCTTTTAAATCAATGGGATTCCATTTGATGCCTGTTCATTAGAGGCATTAATAGTTTTGCCCCAATTCAAAACTTTTCAAATACCATAAGTGCTAATTAAAGTTACTGTAGTTTCATATGAAGTTATCGCATCATAAATTATACAACTTGAGTTCTACAGTGTGCTATAATTCACATTGAAAAACAATCTCGTGAATGAAATGCAAATATTCACACTTGCCCGATTAATACCATTACCGCGTGTCTAATGTCGCATAATAATACGTCCGCACAGTTTGCCGGCCGCCGCGCGACTAATCAATTGGCTCGGTCGCGTGATGTCTTCATCAGCCGCCTGAAGGGGTTACGCCCCTGCGCTTGCGCACCCATCGTGTATGCCTTGACTATTTTGTTGTGGTTTTTATAGATTTATATAATTATGTATGGTGAACTCTGTAAGTGTGCAGTATCGAGTTCAAGTTTATACCGTAAAATTTTCAAAAAAAATAGAAGTAAGTCGTGGTAGTTAAAAGAGATAAATTGAGATAACCAGGATAATAGGAATTATGGCGTAATTGTAACAATCTAACTTAGTACAATGGTACTTCCGATCACTCCAGCTACAAAAGTTAGGATAACACACATTTAATTGCAACACGCTTAAAAAACCTCCAGAGAGAATAGAGTCCCGGTCTAAGCACGCATGCGATTTATTTAGCAATTGAAAGTGGCCACTTAAAGGAATCACAGTGCGGGGAAGGCAACAAATTGAACAGGATCGGCAATTACCGAAGACAATGCGTGCGTGAGAGGCGCCTCGGAACGCGGCCGCGAATTAGTATCGTTATCCGACTGGGTGTAATTAGGGGAACATTCCCACGGGTACACAGGTGCTTCACAACACGCTATTGACACTTACTTCTAATGCGAATCCAAGTATGTCTTATAAAAATCTTAATTCGCCATATTTGAAAATTATTATTGGTATATTTGAACAGGTTAGTGGCCAATCCAACTGTCGGATTTTCTACCGCCCAATGGCATCACTATAACGCTTCAGAAGTTTGTCTAATAATTAGGTTACTTCAAAAGGTTCACCCCGTGAATCTTCATTCAATTTGAAGACGTATTTAATTAACTTGACCTATTAAGTATGCGCGAAGAAGTTAGTTTCTTGAAACAAATTTAAGCATCGGTTAATCTTGAATATCCTAGAAAGCCATTTATTGTGTGTAAAAGCGTAACATGTGCATCGTAAAATACGTCATGTGAATGCACTCTAATAGGTACTTAGAGGATAGAACCAGCATTGATATAAACGTAACCAACTTTTATATCAATGCTGCCTCTATTAATATCTATATAATAAATAATAATAATAATAATAAATAACCTTGACAAATTCACACACGGTTAATTAGACCCAAAGTAAGCTCTAAGCTTGTGTTATGGAATCTAATTCACAGATACTACTACTTATACATACACAAATACTTTTATAAGAATATATAATTGACATCCAACGTAAATGAAAAATAATTATTTCTTACTTAAATCTTTAAAGTTTAAATTACAAGCTAAAACATATTACATTACTCAAAAGTATTTAACCTATTATCTACCAATGAAGGGCCGAAGCCCTCATCTCTTTGAAGATATTATCAGTACATTAATTTAATTGAAGTTAATTATATAATAACATCCCTTTTACTTACCTTAAACACTAATTATCGAACTGAAAAGTAAATCCTCTCTAGTTATTTCACAATAGCGTTCCCTCGTTAGTTTACAACTGTAGCGAACATAATTAGATGAAAAAATTTTGCGTTCTTCCTAGTTGAAACACATACTCTATTTGAAGCATAATTACAGTTCCCACGGATAGGGCGTTTGTATGTTTGTATGTACAAGGGTCTGAGGTACTTAAGTTTAAAATATTGTATGTAAGTAGGAGAGCCATTTTACTTGGCTGTTTAGGACTAAGTTTAATGTATCTTTAACAGATTTGTGTATTTTTTTGTTTTCCGGCATTTAAAGGAAGTTTTTAGAATTGAGAATGTGTATTGATATTATTCACTAGCAGTACCCCGCGGATTTACCAGCGTCTGTGTTCGTACCCGAGGGAATTTCGGGATGGAAAATAGCGTAAAACAATTCCGTTGAATGTGGCTATCAATTACAAAAATAATTATTCGAATCGGACTGGTAATTCCCGAGATTAGCGCGAACATACAAACAAACCAATTTAACCTCTTTATAAAATTAGTATAGATTAAATTATCGAGTACTTACTTACTCGTATCTTACTTACGTTATAGGTTGAAGATCACTAAGGTGCTGTTTCGGTGAAGCGTAATAAATAGGCATACACAATACGCCGGGTTAGATTCAACCTAACATTAAGCAAGTGCAGTAATGCTATGAGCCTGATGCCTTAACATCTTCTATTTATTGACTCAAAAGCCTACTATTTATCGCCTACTGATATATTTTCTTCACTACATATGTAGTATAAAACAAAGTCGCTATTTTTGTCTGTTTGTTTGTCTGTATGCTAAAATCTTTAAAATTACGCAACGGATTTTGATGCGGTTTTTTGTAATAGGTAGAGTGATTCAAGAGGAAGGTTTTTATGTAAAAAAATTCCCGAAATTCCCACGGGAACGGGCACAACGCGGGTAAAACCGCGGGGCGCTGCTAGTTTAGTAATATATGACTACTTGTTTAAGTGTAGTACTGTTGTTGTAAACTTTATATGCCCCTTCGCGAACGTTTTAATTGAGTTTTGATTACTGAACTTCGTTTTTACAAGTGTTATAACTTAAGTAAACTAAGGTAACTAATGGCCTGTCGTGTAAATTAAACGGAATTTGTAAATAAAACGAGAACCGAAGGAATTTTATATAAACATGTAAACGTCGGAATAAATCTATTAATAATCAATTAAAAGTCCGCGGGGAAGGTATAAATCATACCCTTACTGAAGTCTAACATAAGAAATAATTCACAAATAAATGGGACACGAATAAATTTCAATATTATTAACAATTGTACCGAAATCCACCACCTGTTCGGCGCGTACGCAACTGTCAATATTTAATTCGAATTCGGAACATCGGGCGGTAAATCGATTCAATCGATCGATTCAAGTATCCGGAGCGTTTTTAATAAGGCATCCGTTCATTTGACGAACGTGTGAATGAGTTTTATTGCCTTATCTGTTTTGTGGTTAAAATAGGAAGGCATTGGCGTGTCCCTTAATGATTTACCGGTGGTTGTGTTAGTCGAGAGTCGCCGGTCATTTTAATCGATTATTAATGACAATATTACGATCGGATATTTATTAGTGTTTGTTCGTTGCGGTTGCGCGTTGATGTCTTTTGTATGCACGAAAACGTGCTCTATGCAGACTTCCCGCATCGGGGCGCTTACTCTCCTATAATTGTTCTAGATTATAACTCCATTAACGGATTGGTCAATATTGAAATATGTGGGTGTATTTAGTGAAGTTATTCCTAGATGACTAGCCGTTCGGGATTTATCGGCGAACTATTAAAATAATGTCCTATTAAATACTTTGGTAATTTATTGCATTGCGTTTGTAGCATGAAATAGCTTACGTGGGTTTTGTTTGCAATATTAATGAATATATTTTGTGTATGGTTTTACTTGCTTGGTTGCGATACATTCCTGGTATCGACCATTGATTTTTCTTCAACTATTTAAAAGCAAATTGTATTTGTTTATTTAGACATAAAATTTGTTCTTAATTTCTATATTTTCATACAAAACTTACCTTCTCCATTATATTTGAACTGCGCTCGAAATTTCTAAGTGAAATCTAATTAATTTCGGTTCTAGTTATATGTAAGGTTTATTTTATTTAAATTGGCACGCTTAATGCGTATATGGAAGTGGCGACATGTCGCGAGACAAGCGACAACCAACGCGGTGTGGGCCGGCTACTGTGCGAGTTGCGACTTTAAATGGAATGGATTTTTACTTAGTGTTTCATATAATTAACGTACTCTGACTATTTTAGGTCATATACGAGTATATTGGTTTTTTAAGTTTAAGCGAACATTAGACATTTTCCGCCTTATTCATAAACGATATTTAACTTAAACGGTGTTTTGTCTCTTTCGCTCTTTGGCAAATAGCGTATGTCGGAAAGGGACAAACCATTTGATAGCTGTTAATAAGCGATTATGAATAAGGCCCTTTGATACTCGATTCTATTTTTAACTTGTAACGTTCTTAAACTTAAACGCGAAAGTACTTTGATTGTCAGAATCACGCCTATTTAAACCAAATTTGGTATAGCGATAGTCTAGTGTCTGAAAGCCTACTTTTTTCCTAAAATCCCATACTTGTGAAACCGCAGGGATCAGCTAGTATTTAATCTTCTTCTTCTTGATCGAGTGGATGGTCAACCTGACCAATCCTGGTGACAGAGTTATTGAGCCGCCAAAGGCCTCTGACATGGCTCTCTGTATTTAATATACTATAACGTTGGCAGTTTATCTATCTGAGCGCTACCGATAAAGTCCTGATTGTGATTCTCTCGACCGTTAGTTTGTATTAGAGATGAGTCTAATAACTTAGTCTAGCTCACTTATTATTAAATATAATTAAATTGAATTCCAATTAATACCCCGTCGTATGCATAATGTTATCAACGATTAAATAACTGTACCCGTTACATTTTTAACATCCAAAAACCCATTTCGATTATTTTTGAAAAGAGATACCTAGAGAGCCTACTTTAATAACCTAGGTAGTGCACAAAGGCTATTTTTTATCTAAGTTGCGGGTAAAACTGATTAGATTTGCTAGACTCAAGTCTTCGCATATTAATTGATCTGGTAGCGATGACCTAAGATTAGGATAATGTTCTCTTATTAGACACTACGGGTCTACGAGTATATCTCGATGTTGTGAATCGGAAACCACATCGATCCGAGTGTTTCGATTCCCAGAAATAAATAGCTTTGTATTTATAAAGTTTAAAGCAAGCAAGTCGATCGGCGGGCAGATTGCGCAACATTCTTGTATCACTTGTAAAATACTTTATTGGTTTGTACGGCGTTCTACGTGTATTGGTGCTTTTGATATTGTGATGTAGATAATGTTTTTTGTTCAAACAAAAAAAAATATCTACATCACTGGCAAAAAAATGGCCACTGAAGACGTTCAAGTCGTTTAATAGACTAAAATAACATTATTTATTACCTTCCTCTTTGTTTCTAAGCTTAATTAACTGATAATTGCTTGAACTTATGTCAAACAGGACATCTTCTCATAATATTAGTAAAAAAGTGAGGTTCAATACACGCATTAGTGCGTATTAAACTAAACCCAAGTATACCAATGAAAGGGACACCAATATTATTGGTGTTATTTTTCCTTAACCAGAAAGGGACAGCGTTAAGTTTTATTTTGGATTTATAGGTGCGCCTCCCCGTTACCTTTATCTATATCAAGCAAGTGCGGTATGGAGCTATCTCGCGAGCGCTCCTCCATCTGGTGCGGTGTTAGGAACGGATGCTGGGGACACACCGAGAGGAATCGAAATTTACCTTACTGGTACTAGTTGAGAAGTATAGATACTTTCCTGTTTCCTACTACTGTTATGGACGGGATAGCCTGTGAGAATGAGGGTTTTTGTAAATACTTTATGTAAAAACTTTAGCACAGAATAAAATTATTTAATCTAAAATTCCAAAGGGTCTATTCGAACTATAAAATCTGAAATGTTAGATGTGGTCAATTTTGTAGTGACACCTTAATATTAATAATTAAAAGTAGTATCATGTGTTGTCCCACGCCTGGACAAAGGCCCCTTAACTCACTTAGAATATTAGGCGTAATCCCCACACTTGCCCACTGGGTGTTGGCAATACATATGCATAATATATTAAAGAAAATTATTCCAATAAAATCGTTTTGGCATTGTGTGCATCGAGCCCAGAGCTAATGATACACTGATTAACAATATTCGGGCCGATAGCAGTGAGTTACTCGCGGGCGGGCAGCGGGGCGGGTAGCGGGGCGGCAGCGGGGAGCGCCGATGTTAGATTGCGCCTCGCCGATTTATGCCAACCTCTACACATTAAACCTTATCGAACACTAAATATGCCATTATTATATGCGAAACAAATAACGTTCAGAGATTTTATATTATATGATTTATTTCAATGAGAATTGTATTTAGTTGTGCCTATCGGTTGTTCATCGGATTTATGGGTTGTTTTCAACCTTTTATGTTTGGATCTCATTAATTGACTAAAGGAGGATACATATTTTTGATTATGAGAGTAGTTCACCTTTCAAGATCCCGTTTTATAAGGGCATTATGACCTGCTGGGGATTGTAAAAATACGTTAAAACTTAGACTTAAGTAAACATTTTATTTTCATGGAAATGTAACTTGGAATGTAGTACTTTATCTGAAAGAAACATTTTACAAGCTAGCGCACAGAGTTAAGTACAAATGTAGAAGCTAATCTCGTTTCTAAACGAGCGCAGGTGCCTCGAATATCGCACACATTCCCATAATTACTTTGCGTTTGCGCAGATACGGTATCGCTAGTATCAAGCGTGTCCCGAGTTTGTTAAAACGGAATAAAAGCCAATTTATAAATTCGTCTGCAACACGGCCATCATTAATTATGTTGCTGACTGGGTGGCTGAGAAAAACTTACTCCACTCATTTTGCTATCGTCCTGATCGTTCGCTGTCTTTTTCTCTCTACCTACCAAGTCTTGCGACCTTCCTATGAACTGCCACCGTATATGCGTTTAAAGGACACTGCTAATTAAATCTTATTCTTTGTGTGGTAAAGTTTATTCTACTTTATTAGGTGATGGTGGTTGGTGTGTTTCGGACCCCGGAAGGTGTCACCGTCTGTCTCTGTTGTTCGGCTGACCAGCCCGGCGTTAATGGTGTTATCTGGAGCCTCGAACGCAGCCACCTCTTCGTATATTTCTTTATCTTGTCCCCTCTGTTGGCGGTTCATTTTCTTTTTTATCCATTTGATAATTTTGAAAATGAGAAGGCTCGAGATGGCATCTACCAGCGATGGTAGATTTAGGCTCCGTCGCATTAATAAAATTAACGAATGCAGTTTAAATTAATTGATGCCTGTGGTACTGGGAACTGTTATCCTGGATCGCGGAGTTCTAGTACTCTTGTTTTTGCACAGTAGCTTTTGTATAGTAAATTATTTGGTTTCTATCTACGGCCTGGGATAGAAAAAATTAAAAAGATAGCACAGACTTGAACAATTTTTAACTGATATCTTCAGTGAGTGAAAGACCTTTGCTGTATGTGGTGGTATATTTCAATACCTGTATATTTATTTTTGAAGTCGCAATAATGTATGTTGTTGAAATTACACTTTGGTAAAGGGATAACTATTTGATTATCATTGCTAGAATTTAGTTCTGGTCAGTTTATGGCCGATACGGATTCTCAATAAACATGCCAAGTCATTAATTTCGTGACTTTTATGGTTAACTTAACAGTGTTAACCGCTGTTGATTTATTCAAACCTCAAATTGAAGTAGTAATGAAACAAACCTACATTATCTTGTACCTTATGGAATTTATCGTCTATTTCACTTTGTATAATGCAATTATTTTATTGCAAATAACATTAATGGTAATTTCTGTTTGTTTGTTTCTGCACATGACAGCACAATCCACGCCATTTCCCAGGATTGTTTACATTAAATTACAACATTCGGTTTATTGGTGTATTCATAATAATATCAGGGGTGGCCGTATTCAGTTTAATCTATCGTGTTGGTACGAGTACTATAAATTTCAAGTTTTCTATGAATCATCATTTAATATTAAAGTTTTAAGCAGTTTGCTGTAGCTCGTGGCGTTGTTTGACTAAGCGTAGATTGACTATGTTACGCCTTCCCTCTCCCTCCCTGAAGACGTGCTTGCCTCCGAGGTTCATTACGATTGTTGGCAACATGCAGCTCTACCCTATTTGGTTGGCAGATATAGTGGCATGTCATCTGAGCGCCACCGTGCTATTGCTTACTTCCTTTTAACAGTTTGGTGCTAGTTATATATAAATGCATACAAATGCCAAAACTGAACTTGTTTTCAAGCACTACATATGAATTCACATTTCCATATTGCACAAAGACCAACAAAACACAACCCCAGACTTGAACTACTCTGCCCATTCGAATAATTCTTTTTATATTGGATAGCTACGTTCAAGAGAAATTATAGGTAGGCCATTTTTCCTGAAAGTCCCACGGGAACGAACGTAAAACGGGTAAAACCGTGAAGTGCGGCTAATGAACTACTACATTACTGCGTTCACGGATACACTTCGCTCTCATTTAAAAGCGAAATGTATCCGTAAACGTAGTTTTAAGTCAAATATTTTTATTCAGGTTTGGCCCCAAAGAGGCTCTTTTGAACCTACCATAATTCAAGAAAAAATATTGTTAGTTAGATATCTGTGTTAACCCTACAGTGGGGACTAGTGAGGTTGAGTTCTTGGCCCGCGGGCGGGGCGGGGCAACGCAGCGCAGGCCACCCCGGCGACGACGCCCCACACGCGCTCCGACGAACACAACATGTCACACTTGAACACTATCCCATATTAATATTGGTTCATTTTCCTCTTCTACATTACCTAATCTAAGAACAATACATTGTACTTCTATTTTTCGCTACCAAATCCGGTTAAGTCTTACCATTGAAACAATCTTGACCGATATAGATGGAGGATGGAAGAGGGCTTTCAGCGGTCTTGAAACTCTGTCGACAGAGTTTAACCTACTTGAAGTTACTTTGTTACGAATTACCTCGTCCCTAGATTGAACCTTAAGACCCCTTTAATTGCGGTTTAAAATTGATAGGTTGTTTTTTTATATCACCGGGAATAAAAAGCGCTTTCTTGGCATTCCTGGCAGGCTACGTCTGTGTTAAATTTTAAAGACAAAAGGCATACACTACTTTTTATTACGATAATTATGGACTGGAAAGTTAGAATTACATTTTTTTATAAAAGTATAATTTTTGTTTCTTCAACAAGCATTGTAGTTGTCAAACAGAACCATTTTTAAAGAAAAGCACTTTGATCCTGAGTTCCAGAATACAACGCCAATAAATCCAGCCAACCAGACGATACGAAACCGTAATTAACAAAATCTCAATACAAATCTATTCCGGGCCAGTGAAGTGCAATCATAATTCAATTCTATCGACAATCGAAAGCCCTACGATAAGTGATCTATATTACGAGTACCGGAGGTATTGGCAATCATTCGGAAATAATTAATCGTTTAATCAAAAGAACAATACCGTATTGGTTGAGGCGGAGTGAGTGCCGACCTCATTTCGTTAGGGCTCACATGTGATTTCACCGCGTTATCTACGCTAATACATCAATAGCTTGTCCAGTATTGTTAGTGACGCGTCTCGGAACTATTGTCGTACCTCCCAATGTTATAGAGATGGGACGTTACAACTCGTTTAATAGTATCGGTATAACAATGTTTTTTACACTCCTGACTGTACTGATAGCTTCGGTGAAATGAGATGCCTTTATCCAGCTATAGGACATTATAGGCTTATACTTCTTTACTTTTTATAAAGTTCTTAGTTTGGCGACTTCAAAAATATTGAACGGTAGGAAGAGTTTAGCAAGCATAAAGCGCTTGTTAACATTAAACAATATTTTCGGAAATTGTTACCGAGTACGGTAAACCGTGTTTTTACTCATGTTTATTAATTAATTTATAAGGACCTTATAAGTATTTTTGCGGGCAGGTTATATACATGTCGCGGTCATATCGTAGAATTGCCCATTGCATGAAATGCTCGAGAATTTCATAAGTGGTGGCATTTCATGATTTACAATATGGCCACGAAATATACATTAAATACTAAGAAATTAGATGATTATACAGCTAATATAGTCATCGATACCATGTTAACATCCCAACCCTACTTATTGTGATAGTTCAAAGTGATTGAATGGAAGTATTTACAACACAAAGACGTTGTTACGTAACCTCCAGATATATTATAACGTTACAAAATGTAATCTAGTTTAGGTCAAATGTTTATAACACCTCAGCGTTATAGATCGCCTATTCTTTGATTAGTACAATGAGAGTTTGTGCAAGATGCTTACGTTGAACTGTATGTGACCTATGTCAACATGGGACTCGGTTATTGTGTCGTCATACAGTACAATATTGGCGTCCTACATAATATTTTATATTTATAATTTATACTAGCAGCGCCCCGTGGTTTTACCCGTGCTGTGCCCTTGTACTATACTTGTACTGCCTTGTAGCTTCCCGGTGAATGTGGCTATTCATTACAAACAGTATAACTCAAATCGGATTTTAAGTTTCTGAGATTAGCGCGTTCAAATAAACAAAAAACAAACACTCCAGCTTCATTAGTATAGATTTAAAAATTAACCTTTTATATGATTACTAATAATAATAATACCATGCTTATGTCTGTTGGGCCATTCTTTACAAGCATCATACATGCTCATTCTATTTAATTCCTACCTAGTTTTTCTTTGTCTTTATTCTTACGTACGATTCAGACACGCCAAAGGCATTGCCGTTGGCTTTGTTTACGGCAAGCATCTATGATTCGACATTGCGGTGGTCTCCCGTCTACATCCTCCGTAAATATATTCAGCAACATAAAGTATTATTTCTACTCACTTAAGCTTTTAATGCGAAATACATTCAGTTCAGATCACACCACGTTAACCCAAGAAATAATTTGCTAAAGGCGGGCTTTTTTGAACGATAAACTTTGAAGCCCAACGATTCGCTGACCTAAATAACCAAAATGAAGTAGTTAATGTAACGTTAACAATGAGCCATAGAGTAGCGTAGGCTAACTCGTCTTGACATGCGTCAACTGAAGTCCCCCAACACTGTCAATTAGGCGACATTCCAGTGCCCTGACCCATGGGCTGGCGCAACACGACCTCCTGATGACTAACCTTATTGTTTTCCGATTTTGGTGAAGGATATCCCTTCGAAAATAAGCCCTATGTAGGTCAAAGTTTAGACAGTTATTAAACTGTTGAGTTGGCGTAAATATTAGGTTAGAGTGCCAATAACTATAATATCGGTAACTAGTAATGTAGCTTGATAATACAATTGTCGATTTCATTGTTTCGCTTTGAGTGGCTTATTAAATTAGACAAGGTTAAGAGTAATGGAACGTGTTAATAGGTAGCTGGTATATTGTTATGAATGGAAGCCTAAAAATGACGATTAGAGAGCGCGTCGATGTCTTTTATATGAGAACATGTGTTTGTAGTCCACACCGCGTAACCATAGATTCCATAAACAAATTAAAAAAATAACAAACCCATAGCTCCGAAATAACTGTAATCTGTAACGGTTCAATCAGGATATGCGCATCGGAAACTAAAGATACGTCTGTCAAAAGTACCGAGGCCGATCGAACATCTCACAGCGTATTGTGCTCTGTATCACAATGGTAGGAGTCGATAATGTCCGAAAGGGATCCGATCACCGCATCAGGACAGGACCCGCCCGACCGAATAACAATGTTTGAACCAGCCGGGGGCGATCGACCTCGTTACACAATAAAAATAAAACAATAACTTCATGACACGCGTCAAAAAAAGAATAAAAAATACAACAGATGTTTTAACCAATGTGAGATATTTGAACATAGAACAAAATTTTTACAAGTCAAATAGTTTAGGGAAAGATGCGACCTCTTTCATGTGCGCCGGCGGCTGTTATCTGTCACATCTTATCGACCAATAAGGACAGGCCACGTCACTCATTCTGCCAATCTAAGGAGCGGGCGCTTCGCAGCGGGGGTCGAATTTTAAAACGTTCTAGTTTTAAAAATGTGTATCGCGTGCCAGTATGATGTAAGTGGACTACGGGAGTTTTAATCAATGTTCTAAGCCATATAATAAATGCCCAAATAAAATTCAGTCTGAAATGGCATATCTATATCAATATACTTATGTAGTAACTTTTTGCAATTATTAGGCTGATGAGATATTAATACATATATTCAAGAAACTTAATCATATAATAATGCCCAAATAAACACAGAACAGTTTAAATAATGAAAATAATCCCACTGTATCGAAAATAGCAAGTCTCCTACTCACTGAAAATGTCAGTACAGTCAAGAAAATAAGCATTATTGTCGCAATATATAGTGTGTTCTTAAATTAAACATATTTCAATATCCTAAAGGACACGATAATTATCTTCATCATATAACATTATACAAAGGTCATATACGTCGAATATTATGTAAAACACTATCTTTCTAATCAGGAGTCACGCATAATGTCCCTGGGACCTTGTTGATCCGAGATGGACATATAGATTTACATCAATTTATCTCCTCCCCACTGCCCTTTAGTGTGTAATTAGAATTAATTACTTATTTACTCAAAGTTTAATTAATAAGTACCTATAAAGATAGCAATTTACATTTAGAAGTGTTTCGTAGATGTAACATACGAGAGACGTAACGTAAATCTTACTCGAAACATAGAACTTTAGTGGAATTAACATTTTGTGTGTAACGTCTTTGCACGTTAGGTTAGAAGAAGTGAGAAAATACAACTAATATATCTAATCTTTCTGTTCATTACAAATTGTTCTCATTACAAAAATACAGTTTTGGCATATCTGTACTAGTAGTCGCGTGCGCAGGCGGCGGTTCACTTTGTATGACACCGCACGCGACGGGCGCACGCGGCGGTTCACTTTTTTATGAAACCGCGGCTTGCGCACGCTTACGGCAGTGTCGGCCCTAATACCACCCCGCGTTTTAACCTGCCTATGCGCTATCTCTGTGAGAATTTAGGCATGAGCCTATTACCTTCCCCTTGATATAGTTATAAAATACAATAATAACTATTTCTAAGTGGTAGTTCCACAGATTAACTCGTTCAAACAAACAAAATTCACTTTACTAGTATCTGAGTATAGTAGCATAAGCCTGTAATATCTTCCGTGAGATGAGAGGCCTTTGCCCAGCAGTGGGACATTATAGGCTTATATACTTTTACCATTTTTTATATTGGTATAGATTTAAAAAAACCCACAATTTGATTGTTAATCACTTTAAACACATTTTATGTTGACACGATGATCATACCTAGTTCATTGATACGTTTTCTCTTCATCATCAGGTGGTAGATTCTGCTCGTTCTCTCCTTGCATCGAACAAGTCCAGCGAACTTGTCTGGTGCTGCAGGAGTCCGGGTTCACTGACGTCACCACTATGGAGGTGTTGCAGACTGAACTCAAGGTGATGAAGCGGACGGTGCCCGTGAGGGATCTCTCGTTTTTGAAGCAGAAGGTAAGTCAAGTCTTAAGTCTTTTTTTGGTTTCGTTTTTTATTTGTTTTATATGTTTATCAAAAATGATTCGGGTTTGAAATCACCAATCTGCATTTGGCAAGCGTGGTGATTATGCCTAATCGTCCTCACTGTACTGATATCTTCAGTGGGATGAGAGGCATTTGCGCAGCTGTGGGAGATTACAGGGTCATAATTAACTTAACTAATATGTTGGTCGACGGTTTAACTAAGAGTAAATTAGAGAGAGCTCTATCGAGAATAGCCCCGCTCATATGATTAAGAATCTATGTAGCTAAAATTTGCTAAACTGATTTCAATGATAGGAAAGCGTTTAATTGGGATTTAAACAAAGAATATTGACAAAAAAAACTTAAGATGTTAATTATAGTCATCATTTTGAAATGTGACTCTCTTCCTTGCTATGTATCCACACGGTGGCGAGGTCAGATCATCAAATAGAGAACTGTTACTTCGCTCCTCCTTGGGTCAGCCTACAACACTACAGGTTAATTGAACCAAATTACAAATACGTTTCTAATGAACACACACTCTAGAAACCCAGCTAATAAATTACATATACATAACTAATTTCAGCCGCTACAAGTAGACTCATTACTTACGCAACTTGTATGAGACCAATACATTTTATACAAAGATAGATGGTAGCTAACGAGCTGATATGCAATTGACAGAATCGAGGCACATACGGCTGTGTACATATGTGGTGAGTAACAGAGTAGAATGGTTCTGATTTTGGAATAGTTTACCTTACATATTGGTTGCGGATTTGGATATTAAACTCCTTTATGACTTTACGTCCTTGTTAGACTATAGGTCATTAGACAGTATAAAACACTGAATCACCAGAATCTGCTACATACATACTCGAAGTTACTTGCCCTAATTTTTCTTTAACATATTAAACTTATATGTAGTATCCTTGATAGCTAGATATTATAATAGATCAAACATCTATTGCCTCGTTAAAAAAAAATCTCATAAAAAGAATACCTAGTTCACGGAATCGTCCGTATTATAAGTTACTAGCAGCGCCCTGAGGTGGTACTGACGCTGGCTGGTATAATAAGTAGACTATACCTGCCTTTTGAGAGTTGCTATAAAATACAAAACGAATTCATTTGAATTGGGCTGATTGTTTTAGAGACCAGCACGTTGAAACAAAAAAAGACGTGTGGCACTCGGGGACTGCCGCGGTAAAGCTATTGCATAGTTATTTTTTCTATCACTAGATGGCGTTAGTGTGGTGAATGTCTGCATCGCGCTAACGTTGTGTTCTGGGCATATACGTAGGCAATGTTTGAGGAGCGTGAGGTTTTTTCGTTACGGAATTTCTGGATTCGGTCCCCGCGCTCAAGGCCCGCGATAGAAGCTATGCAATAGCTTAAAAAAACAAACTCGTGAATATGGTGATTAATTGAATTGAATTTAAAGTTTTGTACAACATCCCGTGATAACATTTATGCAGCAAAAGATTTCTGAAACTAATCTAACACCAGTTGTAAATATCAAGACAAATTCATTAGCAAATACTAAAATGTGGGAAATAATTACGATTCATATAAATCACTTAACATTTAATAAGTATTATCAGCACTAAATACTTGGTAAATAACTTGCAGCCTGCGAAAGGTTATCCATATGTTTTCTAACGACAATTTGCTATCTCGCTAAGTACCTTGATGATTAATTGTTAACGCATTTGAAGATGAAACTAATAAATTATGCGTTTAGGACGTTCGCATAAATAACGGCTAAATATTTTGCGAAGCTATAAATTATGCGTTGAGTCGCTTTGTATAATTATAATGAACTGTGAACTTTGTGATTTAATGTGTCTATTTCCTCTCTAAAAGTTGAACTCTATAATTATGTCCGTCTTAGGTTATCTGTTAACTTAATAAGTTAATTACTGTCCAGATATTTTTCTTATAATTATGTAGACTTATTTCATAGTTCCAACATTATTCATTTTGATAAATAAGGCATTGTTTACATACAGTATTAGAAACGTTGGTATCGTATTCGTCAATATTATGCAATGTATGCAATATTCCTTCTATATTGTATTTAAATATTCTGATATAGACAATTTATTTCAAAGAAATAAAAATACAACACACCATAACTTCAATATGAAAATTAAATTAAAATAAAAGTTTATTTACATTAGTACCGTTTACAACAAATTGCATACGATGAAGTAAGTGAATATAAAATAATATTTATGAAATATATTTCAATACTAAGATATTTATTACTCTTTACTGAAAGGGCAAGTCTGAATGTCATACAGTTTTAAATGAAAGTAGTCGATACGCAATCATTTATCGATACATCACACACAAATATTCGTCAAGAGGGTTATATATTGAAAAAAAATTTCTTACAATAACAAAGTACATAAATAGTAAAGTGTTATTTGTGAAATAGATAGTTAAACTATACTGTTTTCAAAGGAAAAAGTTTGCAAATTACAGCTATTATTTCCATACCATTTGGGATGGCATCTGCCATGACGAGCGTTTTAGAATAATACTACAATGCTTTCAGCTACTGCATATGAAGCCCTTAGACTCCTTAAAAGGTTCAAGTCGTATACAACCAACAAAACAAACATCCATCTAACCAACATAAACCACAAAATCCAAATACATCACAAACGTGACAAACTGACTAATTCAATTCATTGTTTCGATATAAACAACCGTGAAACATTCTATAATACCTATTCTACGCGAAACGTAATTATAATTGGGTGTTCTTCGTCTCACGAAGATTTCACGTTTATACCTTCGTATTGAAGGAGGTCATACATCTAATTGTGATGTGAGTAAGTCGGAAGGATCGCTGACGGCATTCAACGTGTTTCCACTTAAATTAGATGAAAGGAAGAACGGCAGGCAACGATTGATTGATGTAAATTGATCGGCGATTGCATTACTTAGTGTTCGATGGATTTGTGAATGTTTATATCGTGAAAGGTTTTTTGTGGTGTGTTTTTTGAAGATTTGCTTTTAAGTACTAGTTTGAAGTTTGGTGTTAGGTATTATTCTTTACAATATCTTAAAAGTAAAAAATCTACACATTACCTATACAATTACGTTATACATTGTGTCTATATTTCGTTTGAGCGTTTCGATAAGATAGTTTCAATAATGTTTTATTCCTCTCACCTTTGACTTCGGTATGTTTCTTTGTAGAATCCAACACTTATTATATTCCCTGGGAACCTCAAAACAGTTGTTATGAAAATGAAGTTGCTATCCTAATGATAATGTGAAATATTTAAATGTATAAATCAAGGATTTGCCAAACCAATACCCACCTTCTCTCGTTACAAACAAAGATTAAATTAATTTTGTAAACCTGTGAGGTATCGTACTGAAAAATTGAAACTGTGTTTTAATGTTTTGAGCTGTATGTAGGTTAGAAAAGGGTGTGTTTTTGTCTGAACAGTGTTGTTTCGTATCGGTGAGGTATCGGGTTGCGTTGGTAAACGTCACGCGAACAGTTTGTCGCGAACAGTCACGTTCTGAACAGTAGCCGAGTGCGGTGACTGTTGCCTACCGCTCGACGCATCGATATCGATATTTTATAAACTTTGACATCCGTCAACTGTAAATTGTAAATTAATAACATTGTCAATGGTTGTGGTAACGGATTGTAATACGAGTAATGTATACATTAGTAAATGGATGTGGCATCGTTTTCATGTATTGGTATTCTTATAAAGGCTTTTTCTTGAAGTACCCATTTACTGAGCATAGGTTGACCACCTCTACATAATTTATGCCTTCTCCAAAACTGAGTTCAGTTGTTCCTGTTTCGAGATTAAAACGGTGAAATAAGGGCTAAAATAACAGATAATGTTTGTACATTAATTCTATGTTAATAAATAATCATTCAATCGGCTTTATGTAAGTTGCGACCGTAGTCTCATTCACATAACAATCTGAACAACTATAAATACATATATAAATTATCGCCTAGCTATTTCTGCATCTATATCTATCGATATATCCAAACCCGTCCCGCGCATGACTACTAACAAAGAGTTTCGGAATCCGTGGGAAAATCCCGAGAGCTTTTTAAAAGCAAGCTAAAACTAAGGTTCACTATGACCATATTGCAGTACTCATATATTTCATCGGAATTACACAGAGTTCAGGTTAATTGAAAAATGTAGACTAATCAATTTCTTAGTCGATTTAAAAAAATACTTAGGTATATATACGGTATATAGGTATATAGGTATATAACGACATATAACTCAATGGATAAGTAATGCATAGCTATTGAGGTTTTAAATAATTATGGTTTAGGATAAGTAGTGCATGTTACCTTATCACTCAACTTTATTTTAATCAGTGATACATTAATAAAACCTTTTTATGGCCAGCTGAATCTATACTAATATTATAAAGCTGAAGAGTTTGTTTTGTTTGTTTGTTTGTTTAAACGCGTTAATCTCAGAAACTACTGAACCGATTTGAAAAATTCTTTTTGTAATGGATAGCCACATTCAACGGGAAGGTTATAGGCTACTTTTCATTCCGAAATTCCCACGGGAACGGGAACAACGCGGGTAATACCGCGGGGCGGTGCTAGTGAAAAATATATTAGCTCGAGCCGAAGTCAATCAGACCAATCTTATCAATCATAGAAAATTATTAGACTATTTTACTATTTTTTTTTCCTTAGCCTACGAGTATATCGTCCCACTGCTGGGCAAAGGTCTTTCCCTCACAAATAACCTAGTTGCTAGTTTTGAATGTTTCGTCTTTTCTTTTACCCGTCTTCTGTTGAAATCTAATCTCGATTACCTCCGCGGATGTTCAGCGGCCATTTTTATATGGAGGTTCACCCGATTTGGATAGACAGGGAAATGTACTCGATAACTTTACAAATAATGAATATGTGTGTTAGGTGTAATACATGAAAATATTTGATGTTATGTTATAAATATTGTTTCCATAAGTTAGTCCGTGTAGGTTAGTGGCCAACCTTGGTGTTGGGAGCTTTTAGACCGCCTCAAGGCGTTCAACATGGTTTGATATTGAACAAAATCTGTTCATTCATAATCGTATTTTATATGCACCAAATAGAACACAATTTGAAATAAACTTTATTCGTCACTAAATACAATGAAGATTTGTTATTCAAGCCGTCCTTAGCGCCTAGTTTACCGCTTCAAGTTACAAAAACCGTTTCTAGTTAAAACAGTAACTGCACCAGTAGTTGACACCTATCTCTCTAACCCCATATAAAGCCAACCTTTCTTTACATCTTATCGCACATGTACTACTTACGAATACAAGCAAACTACCATATAAGTTAAAAATAACAACGTCTATAAACAAAACACCTCTTTCGATCAATGTCAGCGACTGGTACACATTAGGTAAATTTCAATCGATAGGTACCAGTAATCGACATCTGGTGATAATCGATTACAATCGTATCGATCTACGTTTAACAAAATATTGTTGGAGATAACGTTTGCTGGTGTCTAGACATAGATGAATGGTCTGAGTTTATCTAGATCGTATATAAATAATCGGTAACTGTATGTTTTGTACTGTAATGGTTGGAATTGTGGCGGATCTTAAATTGACCATTATTCTAATAGTAGTATGGAAACGTGACGTTTGTGAGATTGTATGGATGTTTGTTCAAGTTAGAAAGATTAAGACGAAATATTATGGTTACTTATATGGAACATATATCAGTAATTGGTATTACTCACAATATTACCTATAGAGAACTTTACATTTCGGTACAATACAAATAGGTACACCAAAACTTTGGAATTTCAGTATCAATTTAGTGTTCTCATTATAATTTATATCCAGTTTTCGAAATCCAGTCCCTTAGTGAGCACAACATAAAGTTATACTACACTAGACCATACTTACATATCATATACTGTTCCTCGGGATATAGTTAGCCCGTTAACATAAGTATAGTTTCTTAAATTAAAAATAGCGTTTATTTAACCTCAGTTCCTTAATATATCTTCGTACCAAATAACACAAACTTTCATACATATACTAGCAGCGCCCCGCGGTTTTACCCGCGTTGTGCCCGTTCCCATGGGAATTTCGGGAATTTTTTTACATAAAAACCTTCCTCTTGAATCACTCTACCTATTACAAAAAACCGCATCAAAATCCGTTGCGTAATTTTAAAGATTTAAGCATACAGACAAACAGACAATAATAGCGACTTTGTTTTATACTATGTAGTGATAAAATACATGTGTTTAATACGGAACTTCCTTTTTCAAATCAGTTAAAAATCACTGCTCCGATTTTAAGCTATGACAGTACAACAGACAAACATTACGCGTTCACAATACATATTGGTCCGAATAACTGTACCCAATGTTGTCATACAGAACTTAAACCTTTCATCAACATCGGTCAAGCACTTTACCTTACCATTCCCTACGTTTTCGGTAACTGATTACCAAATATGGGAACCATTGGACTATTTAACGGACCAATGCGAACATGCATAGTAGCAAATCATAGAGCAAATGCTGTTACCTATTAAGGCTGCGACTGAATGATATTAATGAAGGTTTTGTATGAAAACTTTATGATTGGTTGGTATTTGTTTGGTTAGATTTGTTGTTTATTAGGCTGGTTGAAATGAGGTTTTAGTTACCTACGTATAAACAAAACTAGTAGGCGATATTGTCATATAAAAATTGTAGTAATCGTCTTTTTAACGGAAATGGTTTCAGTATGATGTACGAGTAAAGTAACATCTAAGCTTTCGACCTCTAGTTGTAAATTGGTTACATAAGAACATTACATAGAGCATGATCTGTATTCAATCAGGTGACTTATTATTATTATTGGTAATATAAAGAATAATTATATACAGAAGAGATGGAGTATAAACAATGACGAATAATCTCGAAGCCACACTTACTATCTTCACAAACAATATCTCAACCTCACATTCCAACACCTTCCGAACAATACTAAATCCTTTTAATTACAATCTAAATGAGCGTCCATCCTAATTTAGATAAGCTATTATTATATATGGTAATGATTTATATGTGCGCTAACACAGCTGCGAGCTCCTCAACAAAGGCAAGCTCTCTCATTCCCACATTACTTATAGAAATGAGTGATCGATCCGTAAACGCTGTTATTATGCCGAGTTCAATATGTCGTCCGCCTCAGATATTGTTCGAGATTAACAAATGAATCTTTGAAGACAATTTACTTTCATATTGATTATTATCGGTGATTGTAAAGTAAAGCAGTGCATAAGTGATAAATGTGTTATTCTGCTAGTCAATGTGCGTTACAAATGATACATTTTACAGTCTATAATTATCTTTAGTTCCTCTGCTAGTTGATATACCCACCACAAGTAAGTGTACTTAGGTAAAGTACACTTGCTTATCTATAAAGTATAAGTACAGTAGAACCTCGATAAGTTAAAGTCCAAGGGAAACACAAAATAGTTTAAGTTATCGAGGTTTTAAGTTATCAAGGGTCTATGTTAGGGATAGGTTAATATAGAGGTAGGTATAGTACATATGTATGTATGTACCCTTGTTCCTAATTTTACTCGAATGCGTCAGAATTGGTCCAATAAAATACAGAAATTTAAATAATTTTTCATTTTTTTTAAAGTTCGGTGGTCATCCATGCTTTTTTATTAGCTTCATAATCCATGGGCAGTAACTTTAGACCTGCGAAGCACCGAGGTTTTTTTGACTTGCCTATAATTAAAGGTTTCAGTTTTTGTGTGCCCGTAGAATTAGCACAAAGCAGAATCGTAAGTCGTTCTTTGCTGTGCTTTCCTCCATGACATTTTTCATTTTTCAATGTTAACGTTTTGTCAGGAAGATATTTGAAAAATTATTCAAGTAAGCCGTTGTCTTAAGGCTCCGCCGCCGCAAAATTTTAAAGAATTTCGAAGAAGCAAACAATAGGTGACGTTATGTATTGTTTACGTTAATAATTTAACTATGTAGTGAACACGTGCAAGCAATGAATACCGAAACCTTTTGTTTTGCACACTCGTTCAAAATGACTCATTGACAAACAATTTTATGTTATAGAGGCTGTGGAAACATTTCTTTAAGTTACTGAGGGCCAATACAGAGATTACTTATTTAAGTTATAGAGGTTTCGTATTTTAAGTTGTAGAGGTTTTGGGCTCTGATGGGAAGGGAACATATTATTTTTTGAAGTTATAGAGGTTTTTAAGTTACCGAGGTTTGAGTTATCGAGGTTCTACTGTACATAAAATAGAGCAGACTGTCATTAAACATTTAAATCACTCGATTCGCTAGCCAATCGAACACAATCTAGAGACATTCGACTTTCTAAAACAAAATCACAATCGAACTCATCATTTACAGACGTCATTACACAAATTCTCGACTACAAAAATCGAGTATCATAATCGATATGTCACTCGATAAACGAAGTCGAGTATCGAACGAATGTCAAAGTCGAAGTTAGACATAATGAAATGGTATCACAGTGTCATTTTTGTGCCACAACAAAAAATCAAGTCGAATCTATTGCCGCCTGTTATATATCTCTGATGTCAGATTTATCTGCTCCTATTGTGAAGCGGAACGTTGGATTTAATTATTATGTTTTAGAAGATATTCCATCTTGGCTGTTAGAAATTAATGCTGGTGATTATTTATGTAGGTTAGTGTTAGTTAATAAGTTATAGTTCTAGCCTGATATTTTGATTTACAATTCCAATGATTACTTCTTTTGCTTGTAAATCATGTTTTCAAATAATAAAAGCTAGGTATTGAAGTTCTCTTGATTATCGATCATATTTTTGAATGTGTTAGCCACATTCTTGTTTCTCAATAGATTTAATTGGGAATATCAACCATTAGGGTGCGTTTCCATTGAAGGTGCGGAGCGGTGCGGAACTCAATGACTAATCTCATCGCATTGAAATTGTATAAATCTCTCTCTAATGCGCCCCGCGCCACTCCGCTCCGTTATAATGGAAATACTCCTTTACACTGTAGAAAACAAATGAGCATCGAAAGTCAAACTTCACTCTATTCTACAAAAATAAGATCTTTAAAAAACAATGTTTTTGTCGGAGTATAATAGTATTTTTAGCATACAAAATATGGGTATTACCAAGCGGTAATCAGTACTCACACATACCTAAACTCTTTCTGTGATAATCTTAATGTAACTTAGGGTATGATGAAAGGCTATTTAGCTAAAATTGAGAAACCTCCTCCTCTTTGAAGTCGGTTAAAAACTGTAGAAACTTTCATCTAAACCATTCCATTTATTCCGATCCAATTAAACCAGATCCGACCAAGAGTAATGTAATTAGAGTTCCCAAATCAATTAATCAGTGTTTTCATTGGTATAAATCGCGTTAATTTCACGGCGGTGTTCAATGCGCGTGCGCCGGCGATACGATCTAATCGGCCGATCGCTACGAGACTCATTGTCGCGGACTTGTCCAAACATACTGGAGTGCTGACCGCTAAATTATGTATTGTGGTGGCTGATTGCATTCAAAGGAAGGAACTTTAACATAAGCATAGTACAAAAGATTTATTTGATTAGAAAGACGTCATATACTCGTAACAGGCAATATGTTTCCTTACCTACTTTTCAAATATGGCTCGGGTTTAAAATCACCAACCCGCATTAGGCGAGTGTGGTGATTACGCCTAATCCTCATCACTACAGGGATATCTGCAGTGACATCTGCCTTTGCCCAGCAGTGCGACATCACAGGCTTATACTTTTTTTTAGAAAGCGGTCAAATTCGAACTTCGAATCAATTTCAATTTTTGACATTATCCAATATATACCTATAACAGACTGCCATGTTTTATATGTATATCCATTGACGGTATCGGTTATTTTAATCGTTATGCCATGTAGGTAGGGCCTTTAGACGATTTAAAACCTCTCGACGCCAGGGAAGATTACAAACCTACTCGAACTTATTTATAGTTTCATCATCGAATACGAAGTGAGAAGCGCCATTAAGTCTTAGCTAAAGAAGATAGTAGTGGACAGGGAAAATAGAAAAAACTTTATTGACAATAACCCAATCTTCAGTTCTAGAAGAATATTTTCACCTACAGGGCTACAGATAATTAATAAACTGCACATTCACTACACCAGTACTATCTCCCACTTATTCTGCTAACTTACCAAACCACTAGAAACTAGACAATCTAATTAACCCGTCCCAATAAATCGCCAACCAAACACACACGTAAATCCTTACATTCAGTACAGTACAGACAGACAGACAGACAAATCAAAGAACAATGAGATTTAGGGCAGTGTAACACGATCCGTGGTATTGTCGCCGTGTGATGCAACAAATCTGTCGTATGCAAGAGTCGGGGCAATACACCACGGATAGGGATGGGACGCGTGTGGAGTATCGATGTTTTTTTATCGATAGAATGGTTCCTGAAATCTACTACGTTACTGACCTATATAACACAGACGCTAACAATAGTCAATATTCGATAACGTTTTCGAAAAATACTTAATCGTCTTGAAACCCCATGATCTAACCTAAATAAATAGATTTAAAAAATCTGTTAAGTAACTTCTTCATATAAGTTGCAGTACAGTACTTTCATTATAATTTACATATATAAAGATGAGTGGTATTCTTCTTGTACTTTACTTCTTGACGATCCGATCGATCGATGTAATTCAAGTTAGACGAACAACTAGTAAAGCAAGGTAACTGTCATATACCTGTCATCGTGCATAACCCCTAGAAGAATATAAAGAGATCTTGGAGTTCTCCTGCTTGGTACCCATTACAATAGAAATGTTTGCATAAAAAGTATACTGGTGTCTTTGGTTTAATCGAACACTACTCATTTTGCATTGAAACTAGGTTTACCAATACACTTCGCTTTTATTTTACATTTTATCTGACGTTTCGGCTCCTTTACAAAAACCGAGGTTACAGAACACAAAAGGTTATAGTTTTCGACCTAAAGTGTATTGAGAATATTAGTTCGTCTCATACCATCGACAAGTGTGTCCCATCCCTAAACAATTGATCGAGAGCCGCGCGACAGGCATGGCGAAAGGATGCGCTCGCGTGAAATCGCTCGTTACGTGCTCTTGTGGACGAGTTATCGGCTGCGGTCTCTCAGACTATTTCACTGTTTGATTAACTCTCTAATTGGGGCGGTTGCGCAAATGATCTTACAAACACAAATAAATATATACACGATTAAATAATTCATACACCGTTTTAGACAAACTAACTTTATATATCCTCCTTCTTCGTCATAGTCGGGTAAAGCCTTTCAAAGTAAACATCCTGTAATATCACATTGCAATATATATTCAATAGCTACATATTTAAATATATAGTTAAGTATACATTCATACACCTATAGCTAAGAGTGAAGCATTTGGTTCTGTAAGTTGCCATTTTTCTTTTTAAGTTCTCATATATTCAATTATTCAACTCACTAACATTTGAAGATATATCAAACAATTTTCTTTCTTCTAAAGTTTTCTATTCAATTTATTAAACCAACAAGACGGAATCGTACCACAGTACTGTCACTTTAAAATATATCTCAAATTGTTCGTGCCGACAATCCCGGGTACAATGGAACAACAGTACCTTTAAATCACGGGACCATCCTTTAATTGTAAACCCCGGGTATACATCACTACCATTAAATTGTTTTGTCTACACGGATAACCTTTCGTTAGTAACTGTTTTATCGTATTATCTAAAGCTGAACACGCAATAGCGCGCACATGTGTATTGTCAATTGTCAACCCATGAAATAAAAAGCATAGGGATTTGGAATATGTATAAACTTCTATGAAAATGGTGTCAATGAGAATTTTCAAATGAAATAATTACATACATATAAGACCCTAAAGTTGGGATAGATGAATTTACAGACCTGCATTACATAGATCTTAAAACTTTGTTGGGTAGAAGAACGGAGTTGCTTTGCAAGACATGTTTTTTTACAAGTTATATTATTGATGACATTAGTCATTTTGTTTTATTTATGTTAAGAAAGAATATACTCGTACGTACATACTTCATGGGTATTAAGTTAGGTATTGAATAGTAAGCCTTAGTCATTGGTGAGAGAACAAGCGCTCCCACTTCCCATGCTGGAACTTGGAACTTACAATTAACCCGGTTTATAATGTCACCGGCGTATGGTAGATACTGCCATATTATTAGGAAACGCAATGACATATACGGAAGTAAGTTTAAATTACACTTTCAGTTTTTTCCGCACTCTACAAAATCTTATTTATCTTGTAGGTATATAGTTATGTCTTATACTCGAATCAGTCTTTACTATAGAGATTTCGACATAAAAATAAACCTATAATCTTTCCCTTGAATATAGCTATTAATTACAAAAACCATTCTCTAATCTGTTGAATTCTATTAACTTACCGAAACAAACTCTTAAGTTAAGTATATTAGTACAGAAAACTCCGTTCTAAATCACGTTAAAACAAAGGTTTATTAGGTACAGATAGATAAATAATACAAAGCACCGAAGAGAGGAGAGAGGAGGAGAGAGAGGGCCCGAGGAGAGGTACGAAACACAAAACAAATTTAATTCTAAACAACTTAAGTTCCTTTGGAAATCGGCGTATTCTACAATATAACACCAACTCGTATGCCTGTGACATTATTCCTAATGGAAATGGCATATTGGTTTAGCAAACGAGCTTCTACTCGCAGATACTATTGATTTTGAATCTAGATTGTTTAACTGATTTCACATTTAACGGTCGGTATGTAAGATTGGTACTTAGATTTGCAAGTAGTTTTAGTACCAGAAACTACAACCTGAATTTTACTTATGATTATTGTAATGATGTAAAGGTTAGTTATGGCTAGTAGGGTGAATATATAAAAGTATATATACGGCTGAATCTAGAAACCATCTCCTTTTTTGAAGTCGGTTAAAAGAAAGAGATACGATGGTCTAATTTAAACGTTTTATTAATATTTGCCCAGGTATTTACTTAGTTAAATGTTTTTGGTTTAATATTTTTGTGGTAGCTACAAATAATATATGTAAGTACTAAAGAGTATTTTGTTCGCGCTCAAAGTAGAATAAATCGTATACAATGTACAATATACATTATATAAGCTGATGTTATAATACAAAGCACTAACCATCTTATTAGTAAATAACTAATACCTATTTTTGAACTTGATCCAAATGTATAGCTGGTTGAAATTTTAACTCTACGTGATATATTTACTATTTGCCTTTCAATATTACTAAAATATTAAAGACTAGCAGCGTCCCGCGGCTTTACCCGCGATTAGAATTAAGGATTATTCAAATCGGACTGGTGACTCCCGAGATTAGCTCGAACATACAAACAACAAACAAACAAATTTACAAATTTTACCTCTATAACATTAGTATAGATATCAACACACGACTCAATAGCATAGCATTCACATGATAAATCATAGAACATACCGAATCCACTGGAGGGCTTGTAGTTACCGTTACGGAAACGATCTATAAATTCGCTACTTGACAAAATAATAGGGTGCCCGATACTGCTAAGCTATTAACGCCCAAAGAGATATATAGGGCCCAACTCGTCTCCATCAGATACCTTAATATAGCCTGTGAAGTAATACTTGCGTAATCGAGTATTTTGCTGTTAAATACTATGGTGTATTTAAGTATTAATACTAGGTACTAAGCAATACTATTTTATGTAGTGACGAGTTATATATTGTACGTGATATGACATTTTCTTAGTTATAATGTAAGCAAATGTCTACAGAAAATACTAATTAGTCTAGAATTTAGTAATATTAATTAGCCTCTTGAGTTTTGTGTACAGGTACTGCATTAGGATATTATGATGCAGTAACCAATATAATTTTACACACCAAGAAATGTTATACGTAAAGTATTTTATGTTTCATGAAAGATTGATATTCGAAAGCTTTTAATGAACTTGTTAGAAGAGATTGGCCACCGATGGGTTCATACTCGTAAATCATCTTATATACGTTATATTGCCCGTGTCGGAGTTTCTAGACCGCCTAAAGGCCTCTGACATGATCTCTAGATTGACCAATGCTACAGAGAGCAGGTGATCCTAATCGCAGGCAATAATTAGTACACAACGAAACTAGAACACAACAGATCAAAGAGGTAATATTTCACAAATTATTGAAATAATAACTTACTGTTTACTATCTCATACGAAGTAAATCAATGTCGGGAACGCAACGCACCTATAATTTCAGCAAAAATAAATTATAAATAATAATAATGTATGATTGAATAATACACGACATATTTCATACAAACGAAACAGTTAGACATTTACACTGAACGTATTTATTTACGAACACTATAATAATGTGAAATATAGACCTGAGATTGTGTTTGTCAGTTTGTATTAGCATCGATTAAAACCATATCGAAACGGTTTCACAGACGTCAGATTATATGATATTATATTTTTATGTGACGTTTGTAGAATATATGATTTAGATAATAATGAAATAATAAATGTATGTGTAAATAAAGTAATATATTATTTTGTTACGATTGCGTTTTCGTTCCGATCGTGTCGTGTTTGCGTTAATGTTGTGACATTATAAAGGCGTAACTCATTAAGGTATTGAATTTAGTTAATTTATTGAAGTGTGTGTATTGGTGTTAGAGAAATCGTGTACATGTATGGAACTTCCGGACAAGCGTTATACATAGTATAAAATCAAGTACATATTGAGCTACTTTATTAGTAAGTAGGTTCGTGTAGGTTAGTGGGAAACCCTGGATTTTGAGTTTTTAAACCGCCTAAAGGCCTAGGACAAGGCTATTTTACAATACACTCCTTTTAATCTGTATTTAAATAAAAACGAGATTGAACTCTGAACTGAAGTACTTAACCCTTAAGAAAGCCAATCAACTGACGAGTTGAAGTTACAAACATAAAAAAATCCTTGCTAGCTTGTAACCATACATACTACTCAAAACAACATAATCAACAAGTCACACAGTCCTCAACAGCATACTTAACCGCGTTGCGAAGCCGTGCCGCGCCGCAGAAATCTACGGTACAAAATGCGGTGCTAGACGCGCCGTACATTTCAACGTCAAGACCCTGCAACGTGATTATGTGTGCCGGCCCTAAACAAACCAATAAAATCGCACGAAATTCGGCAATAAACTGTAGTGTCTCAATCCTAGCAATACTTACAAAACCAGCTCGTTAGTGCAAAACATACTATACGTAAGTTTAGTTCAGGCGATCCATGATGAAACTCAACCCAGAGCATCCTACGGCATTGTGTAAATGATTAACGTGCACTTCGTGTATCATTTACCACGTTCCTTATTTATTTATGTCAGTAGTTAGTGAACGGTTATAGTCAATTTACCGCTTAATCTGATTTACTATCCCCGAAGATGTACCGCGGAGAATACGGTTTTAATGTTGCGCAAGTAGGGCTAGGATGCTGTTTAATATGATCCAATGTAAACCAAATACAAATCGGATCAATAGAGTGTGAAAACTAGTATTAAATAGAGTGACTATAGCACTGAAGAAAGGGTCTATACTAAGTATAGTACGTTAAAAAGAGGTCTTATAATTTTAGGATCGTACAATCGATTTAGGGTCGTTCTAAATTCATAATCAAGACCCGATCTTCTACAGATAGTAATCCCGATGATTGTAATTCAACTGTACTTATCGAAGGACAGATTGGAATTGTTCTGTGTATATCACAAAGGTATTCTAAGATTTGTGTCTAGATATTACTAAATATTATATTATATTATTATATTATCTTTGTTCTCAATGATGCATTAATAACTAGTTCTATATAAATCTCTAAGTTCAGTATTAGTTTGAATCCATCCCGTGATAGTTTAATATACTCATGAGTTCCTAACTTCATGTCTTTATTCCCCAACAAATCCAATTCTCAATTATTAAACAATAAATACACCACTAAAAGTTGAATCCAATTGGAATAGTAAATCGTAAGTCGCGTGCTTACCTGACAACAACGAGTAAACTATTGTTGATTTTTGCTTTCTCATTCGCCATTTGAATTTACGATAGAACAGGGGACTCTATAGAGTCGTCACTCGCATGTAGTTCAATTCACGGCTATAAATTAGGTGCGGTGTGTTCCCACGGACAGGAACGGAACGTAATCAAGATGGTGCCTGAGTGGAACAACTGCAGCGTCTTGCCGGCCTAGAAATGGCGCGAAATGCTTTATATTCCCGCTCAATTTATTGTGACGTTTAGTTAGCTGTCACTGTCACATGTAGTTTACAATGTAGGTTTTGTCCTATGTCGTATAGTGGTGGTTGTTAGTACATGATCTAGACTTGTATGAACTAGATCTAGATAAGTACAGTTGGATAAGTTTGCGGATGATTTCTTTTCAGTGTAAATCTCTGGAAGTTCATATTGTCTTACTTGCAACGCGTATACCTTTTATCTGCATGCTTGATATCTTAGCATATAGGTGGTCTATTGCTAACTACTCTGATTGTTCTAGATAGAGAAAGGAAGTTTTCTAGTTTGTCTTTGGATACCTAAGTAAAGTATCAGTTTTTAAAATATGATTACTGAGGAAATCCATTTACTGAAACTTTATTAAAAATACAAATGAAGAAGATAACGTTTATCGCAAATATGTATTATCATTACTTTGTACATTACGTTATTCAACAAAATGAGACTGTAAGTACAGCGATTACCCGAACCTTATGATTTCTCTAATCCAACCTCATAAATACTTATCCAATATGACATAACTAGCAACTTTGTTGCTTACAACTATCAAAGTTAACAACTTTGCGGCAATTACGCTCAAATACCTGAGAAATTGCTTAATGAACGGAGAACATTATTTAATATATTAAGAAGTAAACATGAGGCTCATATATGTATGGCAATTTATTTACTGAGCAATATTGTGAAGAGAAAATTTTTCAGTGAATACATTCAATATGGTTGATGATATTGATTTGATCTACGTACCTACCTACTTAGTTACATGATTTGAAAAATAAAACTTTGAGCTGTCTAAAACACCAACACCAGAGCCACTTACCTACTCGAAGTAACATAATATTTGTATGTTTTTTATACTAATATTATAAAAAGGCTTTTTAAGCTATTGCATAGCTTCTATCGCGGGCCTTGAGCGCGGGGACCGAATCCAGAAATTCCGTAACGAAAAAACCTCACGCTCCCCACTAACGCCATCTAGTGATATAAAAAATAACTATGCAATAGCTTTACCGCGGCAGTCCCCGAGTGCCACACGTCTTTTTATTTTATTTCTTTGTATGTTTGGGCTTATCTCAGAAATTACCAATCCTATTTGAATAATTATTTTTATAATGGATTCGATAGCCACTTTCAACGGGAAGGTTATACGCTATTTTTCATCCCAAAACTCCAACGGGAACGGGCACAACGCGAGTAAAGCCGCGGGGCGCTGCTGGTACATTAATATACGGGTTACTCAGGTATCACGATAGATTACCTAGGTTCACTTAAGTTTAGACGCTTTCGCATACAGCTGTGAGTCTCAACCTTGATCATATTACAATTAATTTAACCAATAAATAGCATTCAGCTATATATCCGTAAATTGTGATTGATTGTGTGTCTGCATTATGTGCGTTGAATGGAACGTACTCAGGGCTTTTGGGGGCCCAGACAAGCTATCATTGATGGTTGATATGTATAAGCTGTCTTAGTAATGTTATTAAAAGAGTTCCTAATAAGAAAGTTTTTCAGCGAAATTTAAGGGCTAAAAAAAGGATAAATGCTTAGAAATTTTGTTCAAGTCCGAATAGGCGGCTAAAAATGGTCGTCAATTCGCACAAATCATAATAAAAAACGATATTTTGAACATAAGTTCAACTTATTTTGTTAGTCTGTTATATCTCAAAACTATTACCAATTACAAAAGTTTTTTGCCCTTTCTTAACAGTGATATCACTGTCCATACTCTTCTACTAACCTTAATCCATATCTGTAAAAGTTTGACACCACCGGTCACCAACCGGATAGAAATTTTATAGTAGCCAAATATCCTTGAATCACGACCCGAAAGTGGTCTTAAATGAAATAAAACAGGCCTTTGTTTCGCCGACTATAATCTAATCGCTTTTAAATAACACCGATGATATATTACACTACAAATTGTCCCAGCGACAATGGTTTGGGGCTAAACGTATGTCTCAATGAGGAATTGATTCGGTGCAATTATTCAATTCTCTTGGGTAATAAGAAATAAAGAATTGTAGTTTAATTGCATCAGGTTTTATATGTTTTTTGTGGTTGACAGGTACGATTGTTATTTTCTCTAATTGCTGTCATATATTACTTTAGGTTCGCAGAGTACTAGTCGCTGTACTCGCTTACCAATTTCTAGAACAATCTTTACTGCTCGACTTGTTATGTCTCATCTAATAGTTTTAAACACTAACAACACGCAACGGCTTTGCCCGTATAGTACCATCATATTCAAAAATACTTTTTCAAAACTGACTAGTAGTTCCACTATTAGCGCGTTCAAAAGTCTTCAGTTTTCATATCAGTATTTATGTACTAGAGTGAAGTCTAAACTTATTTTGCTCCACTCAACATTTCATTTTGGTTTGTTCTTTAATCCATGCTAAACTTCCAACATTCTTTAAAAAATTTCATTATTCGGTACTTCTTAAAAAGCTACTTAATGAGAGATTTACAAAGCGTTATGGAAATCAAAAGTTTGACTTTGATTTTAATATAATTGCAAATACTATGGGTTTACTTATGTGGTAATATGTATGGCGTTATTTATTAAGTCACTCAATCGTATCAGTATCTAGTTATTAGAAATTTCGCACACGAAACCTTCGGTTCGGTAAGATCGTAAGCAATGTTGAGTGGTGACCTCAAAAGTCGGGCACGGTTCGTGACCTGGCCCGACCCCGTTATACTAACAGCTTCTACCTATTGTCTCCGAGTTATTGGGGGTGCAAGATGTAAGCTTTAGCCAGTGAAACAGTGAAAAAATTTTATTGAAAAACTGAGAGAAGTGTTGCATCTTTACGGACTTGGTAGCTTTGAAATGCAAGAATGAAGATCAGTGTCAGTCACATTTTAAATATAATTCAAAGACTAACTCTTTTAACCGATACAAGTATAAGGAATCGCTACACTATTTGAAAACTAATTTAAAATAATTATTTAATGAGAAGCTTTTTTAAAAACTACTACAGTTATTTCCAATGCACCACTATTGCATCACCACTTAGCATAATCATTGTATCTCTGCCTAATGCCTATAGCAACGCTAATCTCCGCAATCTCCTAACTTGATTCATTGTCCGCTGATAACTGCTATCTACTGGGCCCCTATCTAATTGAAATGTGTTGCTTTGACAGACCAATCACGTGTGCGAGCTTACATAATAGTAAATTGTATTGTTGTTTAATTTAAGGTGCTAGGAAGGAGTGCTATAATATACGCTAAAGAATATCTCTTCTATTATTTTGTCCCTTTCCTACATATAAAAGAGGTATGTCTTTGCATAAGAGAAAATAAGGCAAAATCTCTCTTTTAACATTAATCTTAGCACTTCTGCTCTTGGGTTCTCTTCTCTGGTATATGAGATCACCAACCCGCAGAAGGCAAGCGTGGTAAATACACCGAAGTTAAATAAACTATATAAATAACCGGTGTCCTTGGCATAAATAAAAATAATAAATATAAAATGCACATCCAAGAATGTAAAACAAAAGTTTATCTACACAAATACCTGTATCGACTCTGAACTTATATCGGTTTAAACGGAAATACCACATGGATTTAGTAATCACACAGCATTTGCCTTCGTATGGTATATTTAATGAAAGTTTTCTAGGAACAGGTCATTTTTTATTTAAATTGATTGATCAATTATTTATTACCATAATATTTTATTCAAGGTAGAAATATATTATTGGCACTATCCTATTCCTACTAATATTATAAATGCGAAAGTTTGTGAGGATGTATGTATGGATGTATGTTCGTTGCTCGTTCACGCTAAAACTACAGAACGGATTTGAATGAAACTTTACAGTAATATAGGTTAAAATCAGAATAAAACATGGGATACATTTTATCCCGAAATTCCCGCGGAAACCGATACAACGCCGGTAACACCGCGGGGGTCGGCTAGTAATTAATAATTACAATATAACAATAGATAATCAGTTTATAAATAACTATCAGTTTCACCCGCTCTCAATAGATGGCGCTAGGGTGCAAGTTAGAACAAGCTATCGATATTTCTCCAGTTTTTGGTATGGTCGCGAACCCACAGCCATACATTTTAATGGCGCTAGGATAAGAAAACATCTGCAAATAAAAGCGACGTGGACCCGTGCAAATAACGAATATATTTAAAAAAATTCAGTGTGTTGTGATTTGTCAGTTTAGGACCGTTCCGTTCTAATACTTTGCACCCTTATACTTCTTGAAAGTATTATAATACTTCTATTAATAGTAATTACTACGACAGGTTGAGACATACCTACCGAAAATCAGAAGAACTTGTGTCTTAAATACCACTTGATAAACTATTCCCACATTACATTTTACGTATTTATCAAGTCGTGGGCAGGAAGTAATGTGACGTAACCATTGCTGAAACGTATTTCATTCTACAAGAACTTTCTTTAATGTAACGTCTCCTTGTTACAAAGCAATATCTAATTTGGTTTCAGGTTAATTGTCGTTTCCTTTACTAATAAACGTTCATTCTTGATGAAATGAGAGTTGTATAAAAACTGTAATTATCAACCATTATTGGTAAAATAAAAACTTAAAATCGAACTTGTTAAAAAGGTAAAAATAAAATATGTACCTCAGTTAACGGATTATGAATATTTCATTTGTATTAGATACTAAACTTGGGCGTTATCGCTATATTTTCATATTGCATTATCCGTTATATTATATTTTTCTAACTGTTGTGTTAAACTGTTGTAATATTTATTATCTGTTGTAAGATTAGTTGTATGTTGAATTGCGATTATTTCTAATGAATGAATATACACCAATAAAACAACAGCGAAGACATGAATCTATCTTCATACGAATAAAAAATCAAAATTATATTAAACTGTTGTATTTTAATGAAAGTAAAATTTGCTCTTGTACTTAGTAATTTAAAGTTCATATTCGTCTAACGCTCTACGATGTGAAGTTCGCTATCATTATTTTTTAACCTTGACCTTGAACCTTGAATAGTTGAATTTGAGTCGACATCGGCTTCGGTTCGGTCCGTTCGGAAATCATCGGAGATACTCGGTACCGGTAGTTTCTAGTTCTACTAGTTACCGAGTATCTCCGATGATTGCCGAATCGAGGCGCACGATTATAGGTACGTAATAAATATTACAACAGTCTTTGTCGAAAATAAATAATGGTTGTTGTTGCTATAAAATTATAATGAAATATATTATTTGTTGTATGTTATAACGCCCAAGTGTATTAGATACTAGCTGTGCCCCGCGGTTTCACTCGCAGCGCCCCCGTTCCCGTGGGAATTTTGAGATTTTTATTCCTTATTTTTCTTATATAAAAACCTTGTCCTGAGAATAAGGAACAATTAAAAAAAGAATCATCCAATTTGGTGCAGTCGTTCTGAAGTTATGCGCTTAGCAACACATTTTGCTATTCATTTTTATATTATAGATAGATAACATGCGCAAGTAACTTAAATTAAATGTACAGGAAAAAAATTAAATATACATATAAACATGTCATGGCCGCCTTACATACTTAGATGGTCTCTTCCAGGGAAGATCTTATCCACTATAAAATAATTAACCGATGGCGCAATAATAATGCAAAAAGATAAACTATTCATTCAAAAGATAAACTCAATCAAATTCTTATCTCTTGTCCAAACACATAAAATAATTAATACAACTTATTCAAACTCAATTAAACAGTTTCGTCATCTCATATGCTACTTACGATTTCATTATCATTTAATCATACATTAGGCCGTGAAACATCATACAGTTGCATTAGTATACACTTGACCTTACATACATAGAAATCAGTTCTTAGAACATAATTTGTAGAACTTTGTCATACTTAAAAGTTTAAATAAATCTTTTAAATACTCAGGTTTTATAGTCAATGTTAATTAGAAAAAGTTCCATGACGGTACGTACTTTTAATTGACATAGAACCTTGGCGTTGCAGGAATTGAGACAATGAGATGTTTCGACAGACGCTTAAGCTCAACATCAAGTACCTTTATCAATGGTTTCTCTCGATAAAGTAACGTCAGTCCTACTTAAGCATAATACAGGTACATATGTTTTTAAGTAAATAAGTTTGTGTTTTTTTGATAACGCCTGAAACCTCCTCACTGTACTGATATCTTCAGTGAGACGAGAGGCCGTGGGACATTACAGGCTAATACTTTATTTTTATTTTAAGTTTGTGTAGACAAATCTACACAAACTTATGTAATTAAAAACTATGTGTGGCCATCCCTAGTGTCGAGATTTTAGACCGCCTAAACGCCTCCGACTTGGTCTATAGATTGAAACAAACGGGACCGACAATTTAACGTGCCCTCCAAAGTACTAGGCAAGCATGAATCATCAAGAGATTATTTAAAAATATATTTTTAGATAATAATCTCGAATTCCATAACAGAATACTGTCCGTAATATCCGTGTTTGTACTTTACTGTAACGATATTAACTCGTATTAGAGGTTAAGTAAAAGTAATTGCTTAAAGTTTAAAATGAACTCATTTGATACCATTGTCTTTGTACAGTCAAGAGATTAATAGTATTGTGGCTTGTAGAGATTACAATAGCACAACTTGATTGGGCGATATTGAGTGTTACATCAATATCATTGGTTGATATTGCGTATTATGTCGAGTTGATTGGTTGTCATTGATTTTTATTGCGTTGATGTTATTCTTTGTGAAGAAAAGATGTGAAGTATGTTGTGTATAAAATCAAAGAAAAATTAGCACATACAGATAATAAACAGTAATTGTAAGGACGATAACGGAATTAATACACTTGTTATACAATCCTTAATTAGTCCATACTACGTGTTGGTATTATGTCGATTGATAATAGCTTCTTATTTTCGTACTTACTCAAATCACAAAAGCGTTCACCCGCGTTGTGCCCTTCCCGTTGAATGTGGCTATCTATTACAAAAAGAATTATTCGAATCGGATTTGTACTTTCTGATATTAGCTCGTGCAAACAAATGAACTCGTCAGTTTTATTAAATTAGTCTATTAAGTATTCACACGTAAGACTTATATGAGTCATATAAGTTTTACTTTAACTCTCTGTATTATTAAGGAATAATAATATAACTACGCGCCCCGGTGACAATCTATTCCTCCGATATCGAAATCGATTAAAAACAATTTCGTCATAAACTAATTGTTATACTCCAACTCGTGATGATACGGTTAACAATAAATTTACTTAAAAGTAAGAAATGTCTTTATTTTCACGGTTTTCCTCCAATTTTGTAGTAAATGAAAGAGTTGAGATCCATTGAGGAGTGTTTGGATGACATCGTGATCTGTTCTCGATCGGGTCACGATTGGGTCGCTGGTTCACCGGACAGCGGGGTGTTTCCATTGGTGTACGGTATTTGACGTTCTCCTATAACGTCAAATATGTGATAGGTATCTACTAATATAATGGGTAGTCGCGTTAAAAAATCTAATGGGTATCTGTGTTTCATCGGGCGCTGCGCAAGGATGCCAAGAACATAAAAAATGGAACTAGGAAAATCCAAAGTACCAAATGAGGAAGTTATTTTTTTAATTGCTTTAACATTAAGTACATAATTATGGCATGTTAAACAGGATATTACTTAGTGTCTAGAACAAATGTTTTTGATAACGATTAGTTATGAATAATCTACATTGTAGATAAATCCGACAATACTAATTCCGAGTCTATGGGGAAATTCTCAATCAAATAAATATTTTCTAAAAGGTATTCTTTAAAGTAATTGGTAATGGGTGACCAATGGAAACAACATGTTGATGAAATATTTTTTGATAACAAATAATTATGTAGATAAATCAGACAATACTAATTCCGAGTCCATGTCGAAAATGCCTAATCAAATATTTTTTTAAAGGTATTCTTCAAAGTCACCCATTACCAATGGAAACAAACACCCCAACACCGACCTCCGACACGGAAGGCAAAATGTTCCACAAAAAATCACTAACAATAACATTCGTGACCCGGGCGAGTCCATTCACGGGAGCCCAGAACTAACTACTACGTGAAAACATTTTCGAATTTCGCTACCCATTCGATCTGCATCGGTACTCCAAAAATAACATTATTTTTTGTTTAACAAAACTTTTTTTTCTGTTGGTACTTTTTGAACATTTTTTCCGTTCGTAGTTACCGAACAAAACTTTTTTCTGTTGTACTTTTTAATCTATGGGGCAGTTTTGGGTTGTTAGTTGGGTTTTTTAAGTGAATTGATAATGGGTTTTTCGGTTTCTTTTTAAATTGTCTACAGAGTTCATGATCAATCCAAAAAGTGGGTGAATAATTCATTTAAAAGAAAAAAACTGTTAAAAAAATATTTACAGTGAAAAATAATCACACACCATTTATTTGGAGTCCAAATTGAATACAAGTTTTGGTTTAGTTTAAAAAAGTTAAATTTGCTTTAAGTCTCATCCAAAAAACTCGTTGCTTTCGTTAGAAAAAATCTAAGGTTACTGTTTAAAGTAATAAGAAAATAATATAAAATCAATTCTTCGTCAGCATTCTTAACCTTCCACCCTACGAAGATATCGACCTCCTTTCTCAAAAAGCTATTAACCGACCAGACGGAACGATCTAACAAGACAACGATTAGCAATAATAATTGAGCAATAAAATTCACTAAGATTGAGACGTTTATTAAAAACAATTTATTCCTACTCTTAATTTACGACACTATTTAATTATTTTATAGACCTTATTTCAATTATAACAACGCTGTAAAAGCTTTGAATATTGTGTCATCGCCTTAATAAAAAAAAGTTCAAGTACTTACATTAGTTCCATTGATAGTTCACTAGATGGCGTTACTGTGCAAAAATCCTGAATCGCGCTAACGTTGTGTTCTGACGTTTCGTGGGGTTCTTTCGGAGAGACAGTTTTAGTTAACTTTGCGCAGAGGCAATATCGTAACCAATGAGGTTAATCCGAGGTGCGATTATTGCTAGTTGAAAACTTTACCAATACCCCGCCTTGTGGACGTGAAATACCGTCCGCGATGGCAATTTTTGTACGGCCGTTGAGGCCTCATAAATTTATACATTCTCCCTTCTGATCAGGACACGAACGAACTTAAAATTAAATATTTGCTTGACATAGGTTAATGGCATGGCGTTAGTATAATATTGACGTTTTAGTTTCATTTTAGCCAGTATTGATATTAACCGACTTCAAAAAAGGAGTATATTATTCAATATTAATTTTATGTGTTAAAATACGAATCTTCGTGTTTAGGCGTCGGAGAAGGTTCTCAAATGTTAAACTTATCAGTTAGATGGTCAATACATTAGTAAGACAGCCCATTGTATAGTTTAATTTAAAACTATTGTTTCGTAATATTTTTCTTAAAGCTTAGCCCTTTAATACATAACTGATAACAGCTTATTAACGTCACAACAACTCGAGTTCAAATGACCGTAACTAAAAGGATTTCAACTCGATAGTCGATACGAACAGCCGATTATCCAAATTGAATACAAGTTTAATAATGTCACGTAGATATCGATATTAACACTTGGTGAAAGTGCTTATTCGGATCTTTCAATTTAAACTTATTTAGTCGTCCGGCGACGCACGAATTGTGAGCTGACTTCCGCACAGATATTCTTTTGTTTTCGATGCATTGTTTTTGCACTCGGCGTAGTTTGACAAAGCGGTGGTAGCTCATTGTGAGTTATGTTATAAGTGACGTGCAGTTCAGCCCCTACTTGGAGGGGTGGCCGATAGTAGCATTTCTATCTGAGCGCTACTGTGCTTCGGAGAGCACGGTAAATTGTCGGCTCCGGTCGTTTCAATCAAAAGACCATATCGGAGACCTTTAGGTGATCTAAGAACAGACACCATGTTTAACCACTTACCTACACGAACTTTCCAATTTACATAAGCGCGTAACAGGACGTCTGGAAATGCTTAATTTGAAAGAGCTTTCATTGTCAATCGAGTGATAATCGATTTTTAATACGATTATTAGTTCGATGGTGGTCCAAAGGATTATATGGCTACAGTGATCAAATACTTAAAAGTTGTGTAAGAGTTTTGTGACAAGCTTTTATAGTTAATGTACCACATAAATTGCCTTTGGTACTTATTTTGTTTTAATGCACTTATAAACATGAGTAATTATTAAGTATGTTTGTTATATTATAAGATCAAATTGTTGACTTTTAAATATTATTATCATTTCATCAATTTATGATGTTATTGCGAAATATCTTGTTACATGTATTATATTTTAACGTTTGCAAATGTATTATTTAATTTGAGTACAGTATTTAATAATATCTTTTAAGGTCTTAGTCCAATAAACCGGTTTGAATTAACCCTCTATGACAGTGTGTATACGGAGGGGTGAGAATACAAATATAAATATTTCTATAACCCCTCGACCTCACTATATCTCACCTTACAACATTATTATTATTTTTAAAAATCTTGATTCATGATTCTCTTACTTCGTATTTAAATACATCCTCTTAAATGTGGTGATTCCATCCGCGATAGATGGCGTTAGTGTGTAACATTTCTAGAACGCGCTTACGTTATTTTCCCAGATTTAGTAGCGCGCACCCAAACATTTTGATAAGCAGGCAGTGTCTCCATACGTTAATAATTTAGTATAGAAATAGATTAGTCGATCCAAAGACTCCCTTAGTAAGGTACCCTACACAAATGAACTTCGTAATGAAATACATTCATATTAATATTTTATAGTTCAAAAGGTAGCAGTAATACTGGTAAGTCTTTATACAAATGTATTTATAGTCCATCGAAAAGTTACATTTGGGGTTGCGTTTTTTAGAGGACGCAATTTTATTTTTTTGATGTGTAGGGGGGGTCAGTGTAAAGCTAAAAAAAAGTTTGTGGGGTCGCCACCCTTGTCCCACGGCCGCAATCTTGAAAATAGGGGTTGAAATGGTTTTTACGATATATCTCTTAAACTATTGCTTTTATTTTTTTAAAAATTTAACACTTTTGTTGCAAATTAAATTCTCTACAACTTTGGTCCACCAACTTTTTGTCGTAGAGCTATAAATAAAAAGTTATAAGCGAAAATGTTCAGAAATTCGAGAAAAAAAATTATATTTTTCGATGTAACTTTTTTTTTAAGCATTTTACGAAAAAATTATATCAGACTATTTTTGTAGATCGTTTTTTGAGGAACAACTTTTATAAACAACATTTTTTCATTAAGTCAATAGCTAAGATTTTACAGCGCTCCGAAGTGAGTACTATTTTTCAGTACTCTTAACTATACCTACATTATATTATACGTGTGTACTAATAATGTGTCATCAGTTATTGTTTTTTGTTATTTATTTTGTTGTTTAAATTGTTTTAATTATAAATTTTGCAATATTATTAATAATTAATTATAATATACTCTTTTCCCCACCACCCACGAGGAAGAGTCTGGAGGCGCGTTTATTTTACGTGGTATCCCCAATAGGCATAATCCACGGTGATTTTTATATTAGAACTACTCCGTCCTCAGTCTTTTCGATGGACCAGGCTGCGGCTCAGCATCTGATCGACTTTCTGAATTAAATATCAGTGGGAGAACTGGAGAAGGAAGAGGTGTTAATGTCGGCGGTTCATCATCAAAGTCATTTTCATTTATTAATTCTGAGACTTCCATTACGTTGCTGCAAGTCTCTCCAGAACAATTTTTTCCAGCCCCAGTCTTCAGGATCATTATAATTACCAAGCCACGACTGGACCTGATGGTAAACTCGGAAAGTATGGATCCAGGAATGGATCTATTACTTTCGACTCCAATTAAAAGTCAAGCATTTATATTACTAGTCTGAGTTAATAGTTTTTTTATATACACAGCTCGCTTTCATACTTTCCGAGTGTACCATCAGGTCCAGTCGTGGCTTGGTAATTATAATGATCCTGAAGACTGGGGCTGGAAAAAATGTGGAAAATTATTAATGCCAGTGCAGAACTCTAAACCTCCAGCACCCCCTGAGCTTCTAAAATTGATCTTTTGCAAATGCAAAGGAAACTGTGGAGCGATGTGTGAATGTCAAAAAGCAGGGCTGAAATGTTCTGCAGTGTTCTTCCATTGTTCTGGAGAGACTTGCAGCAACGTAATGGAAGTCTCAGAATTAATAAATGAAAATGACTTTGATGATGAACCGCCGACATTAACACCTCTTCCTTCTCCAGTTCTCCCACTGATATTTAATTCAGAAAGCCGATCAGATGCTGAGCCGCAGCCTGGTCCATCGAAAAGACTGAGGACGGAGTAGTTCTAATATAAAAATCACCGTGGATTATGCCTATTGGGGATACCACGTAAAATAAACGCGCCTCCAGACTCTCCCTCGTGGGTGGTGGGGAAAAGAGTATATTATAATTAATTATTAATAATATTGCAAAATTTATAATTAAAACAATTTAAACAACAAAATAAATAACAAAAAACAATAACTGATGACACATTATTAGTACACACGTATAATATATGTAGGTATAGTTAAGAGTACTGAAAAATAGTACTCACTTCGGAGCGCTGTAAAATCTTAGCTATTGACTTAATGAAAAAATGTTGTTTATAAAAGTTGTTCCTCAAAAAACGATCTACAAAAATAGTCTGATATCATTTTTTCGTAAAATGCTTAAAAAAAAGTTACATCGAAAAATATAATTTTTTTTCTCGAATTTCTGAACATTTTCGCTTATAACTTTTTATTTATAGTTCTACGACAAAAAGTTGGTGGACAAAAGTTGTAGAGAATTTAATTTGCAACAAAAGTGTTAAATTTTTAAAAAAATAAAAGTAATAGTTTAAGAGATATATCGTAAAAACCATTTCAACCCCTATTTTCAAGATTGCGGCCGTGGGACAAGGGTGGCGACCCCACAAACTTTTTTTTAGCTTTACACTGACCCCCCCTACACATCAAAAAAATAAAATTGCGTCCTCTAAAAAACGCAAGGTTAGGCCTAAAAAATGTAACATTTCGATGGACTATTACATGTAACATTTACGCAATGTAATTAGCAGCCAAGGCCCTGTTAGATATGACATGTGATTATTAACTAATTGAAATTATAACAATTCTCTTTGATTAATGTTTGTCTATGATAAAAAACTGATTAGATATATCCGTAAATATTTTAATAGATATTTTTGAGTATGTTATAAACAACTTAGTACATGTGTATATACAAGTATTTGTGTAGGTATCTGTAATGAAGATTGAATTGTCTAATTATTATATTAGTAGCAGCGCCCCGCAATTTTACCCGTGGGAATTTTGGGATAAAAATAGTCTATCTATTACGAAAATAATTATTCAAATCGGATTGGTAGTTCCTGAGATTAGCGCGTTCAAACAAACACACTCTTCAGCTTTATTATATTAGTGTGTTGGATAACTAGCAGCGTCCCGCGGTTTTACTCGTGTTAGCCACTTTCACGTAAGAATTTCGTGATAAAAATAACCTATCTTTTTCATTTGACTCTGACCTCATCAATGCATTCGTTTATATTTTTTGTATAGTGTAAATTCCAGAATAGAGAGAGAACGCTCAAACAAAAACATATCTTCATTTTTTTAACATTACTATGGATATTATTACTTACAATAAAACTATGTAAATTACTAATTATACACTTCATGTTTTCTGCTTCACATGTATTTATTTACGTTAGCCTTTTTGACCATTAGTTGGCGTGGAATTGTGAAAGGCAGATAAATTAGATCTGCTAGGTTTAATCTATATGAATATAATAATAACTGAAAGGATTTATATGTTATCGCTAATCGGCACTACCAATCCGGTTAGTATATTATTTTTGTAATAGCCATATTAAATGGGAAGTCTTTTTTTATTTCTTTCCAATATTTATCATCCCGAAATTTCCGCGGGATCGGCCACAAGGCGGGTAAAACTAGTCATACGTCTTTTGATCGATGAAATTCTAGTGTTCTATCGACCTTCAGCCATACACACACTTATCTATCTCCACATGATATTAATCCTATCTATTGAATATTCATGAAGGTGTAATTAAAATCTGGATACTTGTTACACATGTCTCAATTAATGTGAGCGTTTAGGCGACGTTTAATTCAACCCGTTTGAGATATTATGTTGATTGATTAGTTAATTATAGATAGATTCATTGGTGATACGTTGTACTGGTTTGATTTGCATAGAGACGGCTTTTTAATGGTGTTTTTGTATGAGGATATCGGATTATGCATCCGTGTATTGGATATCTATACAAAATATTTTCGTTCTTTTTTAAGGTAAAACACAACTACTACTATCTTTTTGGAATCGGGTTTTTTTCAGTTAAGGCGCTACATATATACTAAACTAGCAGCGCCCCGCGGTTTTACCCGCGTTGTGCCCGTTCCCGTGGGAATATCGGGAATTTTTATACATAAAAACATTCCTCTTGAATCACTCTGCCTATTACCAAAAACCGCATCAAAATCCGTTGCGTAATTTTAAAGATTTAAGCATACAGACAAACAGACAAAAATAGCGACTTTGTTTTATACTACGAGTATGTAGTGATTTTGGAATTTATACCTTTTAACTAAATCTAGCATGGCCCCGCGGTTATACCCGCGTTGTGCCTGGCGTGGCGCTGCTTTTGTTATTCGTAAACGACGAAGAATTAGACTCATTCTACTGATTTACAAGGTGATTATAAAGTTCCTCACTTCCTTTCAATAACCTCTTTTTCAAATACTCGTACAACGTTTTTATAACTCAGTTCCCGTGTCTTCTTCTAATTTTTAACCAGGCTTCGAGGTTGGTAATGTCAGCCTCATGGTTACTTGACTAAAGCCTACCCATACAACGCTTTAAATTAGTACAAAAAAAATACCTTTTTAACCTTTCCAGTTGAAATAAACAAAATAAAAGTCGTTGACGTTAAACATTAACAGTGATTAAAGCGGTAAATCAAAAACTGATTAGTGGACCCTTTAACATATTGACAGTGTAATATTTATACCGCCATTACGCGGTCGGGTGAGCGATGCGATGGATCCCCGATAAATTGCCGCGTAACATGTTTCGGAAGCTCGTTGAAATGTCGGGGACGCTTCGAATGTGAGATGTTTTGATAAAGACGCGTTTTGTTTTACTGTAAGAACGTTTGCTCGACCGAAGTTTTCAAATTACTAAATCCAAATTAAAATGCATAGTATATAGTCTTGGATGTTTTATTATTATACCATGTTGGAGGCCTATAGGCGGTCTAAAAACTCCGACGTCGAATATCGAATATCGTCGAATATACTTACTAAATGAAAATGAGCCATTAAGCTTCAATTCATATAGTGGTGGGAACAAAAAAAAAATATTTTAGCTAGTTTGCCGATGTCAGTCAGTTTCAGACAAAAACAGGTGTATTCATACAAAGAGAAAATGGACATTATTAAACGAGCATGTTCGCTTGCTTTGATGTTTTCAGCATTAACTGCAAGATCAAACTTGTTCTGAACTAAGTGAAAACGCGGTTTGAGTAGTTAACTATTCAATCTTTACATTCGTTCGAGGATGCACTTATTTAAATTTTGAAATGTTTATTATATAAAATGTAATATAAACCATTTTTATCTATTTAAAGTGTTAAATGTTAATTTAATCTATCAAGACACTCCCACACTAACACCGTCCAACTTATTTGCATACACCAATTTAAATGAACGCAATAAATTAGATTAATATAGAAATTACTATCACTTTGTACATTAAAATATACCAAAAATGTATTTCAGATTACAAATTGAACGTAATTTAAATAAAATATGATGGTTGTTGGTAATAAACCCATTTGTCGAGTGTTGGGTCGCGTGAGCACTATCTCGTGCGTTGTATGTCCATTGCTACCGAGCCTCTCTCGATTATCTACACAACATTCGAGAGAGCTTTTATTTTATTTATAAATAAACGTCTAAATCGTCTCAACGGTTTATTTATCAAGCTCGGACAGTTACGGCGACATCGAACATGGATCCGCGATAACGAACACCTTGTAACACCCGCTCGCGTCCTTTTTGTACAGATATGAAGTTGCGTTTTGAACTCTTAAATGATTCCCGTATCGAAGGAATAAATAAGGGGAAACGCAAATGTAGTCATTTATTATGGATCGGAAAGCGACGCGTATTTATACGTTGTGGTAAATGAATCACAGTGATTTTACATTTATTTCTTGATTTTATTGATGATATATGTTAAATTGTGTTCTCTTTATTCGTTTGAAAACTCACTCATTCACCCTTAATGGATTATTAGTAAATTAGTAACTATGAGCAGACAGTGTTTTATAATCGTATTAAGTACTCGTATACAGTATTTGCTAGTAACTCTAAAATAAGTACAACTAAATTTGTGTAACTAAATTTTCTTCAACAAAAAAAACATAATAAAAGTTAACAAGGTATCAATTAATTTACACTGAATTACCTCGATCACCTAACTCAACAAAAGGTAATATTTTTTGTACTCGTAAGTAATGTCAATTCATCGTTGTTACCAAATGGTAGTTCCGCGAAGACAATCTATTTAAAGCATCGATTTGGTCGAGGTCCTCGACTCTAGCCGGCCCCGGCGGCGCGCGCGCCGCTGTCGGCCGCATTTCGGCACGGGCCAACCAGACGATAATTATTTTAAGTGTCAATAAATAATAAAGTTGGGCCCGCGCTGAGTGCTCGTCCATCTCTCTTATCTCAATTCTTAATGCGCCTCTTTGGTCGTTGTTCTTTTTTCAAAACTTTTATTTCCTTTTTTGTTTATGTCCTCAGCCACAGAGGTTACATTTTGTGTTGACAGCATGGAGGTTTTATGTTTTAATCTGGGCTTTATGGTCGTTTAATCGTCATTAGAAAACGTTCGGCCGATATTATGTGGTGTTATAAAACGTTTTTATCTGGTTTAATGTCTTTTCAGGGAGGTAGAGTTGGTCGAGTTTGTTTTTAATAGTTTCGATTACATTAAATTAATGAAATGGAAGCTATTAAATGTGATATTAATAGAGTGTTGTAAATAAAGTTGATGTAATAAATCAAAGGTGTAACAAGTGGGTCCATGTTGCGGTGCATCGCGGCGCGCGTCCATCGATCACGGGCACTCCGTGGATTTATGTTACGTAATTGCGGACTGCAGCGCCCATGCGCGCGCGCACCGCAATGCATTCGACATTACGTTTTTCATGTTAATGCCTTGATATCTCTGTTAATGCACCGAGAAATTGTATGTTTATTATTGCACACCATTGCGGCAAATTGAACAATTATTTTGACATGATTTACGTAACGTATTTGCTTTGATGGGAAAAATATGCTTTTTAGTTTTGTTGTGATTAACCAATCACTTGGAGAATGACTATATTGTTTCTTATTTCACTTAAGTTTAAATCGACTGGCGATAAGTAAAACAAACTTTGCTCTTAAATAAAACGGATTACGGATGTTTGGTCCTCTTTACAATAAACCTGAGGAATTTGGGTTTGTGTTTGAATACGCCTCTCTAGAACTACCAGTGGTATCGGAAAATATCAATGTGCATGATATCCAAATTCAAGAGAAAGGACTACTTTAATCCCGACATTTCTACGGGAATAGTTGAAACAACGTGGATCAAATGAGGCGCTATTCATTCGTTTCGAGTAGGTTAGTGGCCAGCCCTGATATCTGAGTTTTAGACCGCCTAAAGACCTCCTTCATGGTCTAACAATTAATACAATCGGGATCGACTGCTTGACGTGCCCGCCCAAGCACGGTAGCGCTCTCATAGAAAGGGCACATGAAATCCTTTGTTTTTTTTGTAAGATTGTCAATAAAATGCTATTCGACTATATTTCCCTATATGTTCGCCACGTAACCACCGTTTTGTTCAGGAGTCCTCTGATCAATGTCTATTTTCCATTAACTCGCATGATAGATTGTACATTATACTATATGAACCGTCACTGCATCGCGTCTTCTGTGACCACGGTAAGAGCCGTTCGATAAAAAAACGTCAGATAAAAATGTAAAATAAAGTGTATTCGTAAACGTAGTTTCAATTCAACACCGACGTTTTCAGAGGATTACACCACTCGTGGTCACGGGATCACTGATACCGACTGATATTCATAAGTTTTTTTCTCGAACTTTTTTCTAAACCCCGAGCCTCAAGGTCCTGCCTCAAGTTCAAGCTGCGGTTACCTCCGACTGTACTAATGTTAGGGTTAAATCGTCATCCCACCGCAACTCTGTCAAGGTTTATAATTACCAAGCTCACGTGCTCATTACCCTAATAGAGTTTGGAATATAGTGTATTTGAAGGCACAGAGAGATTAAATAAATATAATGGTATAGTATAAATGTACTCCTTTGTTGATGTCGTTAGAAATGTATTTACATATATGTAAAGGTATAGCAACCAGAAGGTTATAACCACGATAACTTATAATGTTTGACAAGCATATTTGTCTATTTATAATAAGTACAAACGTACTAAAGTTAAATCGTTAAATAAACCGTATATCCTAAAATGTATACACATGTATTGTACAGTGTAGAGATATATGTTTTTTGTACATGTACAGTGAAGATAAATGTATGTATATTAAAAGTTAAGTATAGCTTATACACTAGACACTTTAATTAAAATAGTACTTTAAAATAAAAAAGATGTGTTTATTTCAATATCCTACCCAGAAGCGTAGGCGTTACCTATTGCATAAATAAACCCATTTCCCTGTTGATTCTACACCTCCAAACACTGCGTTTAGCAATATCAGTAAATAGAGAGGACATCTCGCGCCGACGACAGTCTGTTATTACGCCGACACCGACGGCGCTAAGCCACTGTAAGCCCTGTCATTTGAACTGAACAAACCGACGCTCACTCCATATAGATAGTAGATATTAATAGTACACTGTTGTTGGTGGAGTAACGTTTCGGTTTGTCATGATTTCAGTTGAGATCCAAGACTAATTGGTTTGATCTATTACATTTGAAAGGCTTGAGTATTTATTTGGCATATTGGTGGTGTGTCTAAACTTTATATTAATATGAGACAAAGAGATACCTAAATGCTGTAATGGCTGGTATGAGCATATATTTGACAGATGTTAATGAATTTCCGACTATTATATTTTTTGACCTGAAATAGCCATTAATCTTTCTTAACAGTGTTATATGAAAGACCTGCTTATACTTTACTTTTTACTTCTGTCCTGCCCAATTATTATCTGAAATGTTTTCTCAAAACCACCTTAGTACGTACCATCCTTTTTGAAAATTTGCGCCCCGGGGTCTTAAAGAGTAAACTTTATCAGAAAAACACCAATAATGAATAATCATCAAACATTCATCATCAAACATCCCAAACACAGTTCAATCGTCTCTATCCAACGTGTCAACACGCCTCCGTAACGGTTGTTAATATCACGTAATTTAATATTGCGGAACGCGGCATTACCCGCATGAAATAACCAATATAATATTGAATTGTTTGTGATTATGTTTGTTGAAGGACGCTGGAGCCGTGACATCGCTAATTGCGATTCACGCCCTGACCTGCCCTGGGTATGCTCGCGCGCAGTCATGTTCAAACTATATGCTATGTATTTACTAACAGCGCGCTTCGAAGTTTTACCGAAAAAGTTGAGAAAACAAAGTAACAAAAGAATTGAAACACCGATATAATTGTATTTTTTTATGAAGAAGAATTGGATTCTATCTATATTAATTTATTTTTTTTAATTAGTAAGTTTGTTTGTATGTATGTTCGAGGTAATCTCGGGAAAAATAAATCCGATTTGTATAATTCTTTTTGTAATAGATAGCCACATTCCACGGGAAGGTTAGGCTATGTTTCATCCCGAAATTCCCACGGGAACAGGCACAACGCGGGTAAAACCGCAGGGCGCTGCTATAATATTCTATATTTATACCACAAAATATAGAACTATAATACTTTGAACATCGTTTTCGAAACAACCTCTTCATTTATTTCACTCGGTCCATATATCTCGACAAACTCCTTACGAATGCGAATGCTCTCCATCCGCCGCTGCCATCATTTGTCAATACAACTTCATCCAGTATACAGTGCACACGACTCAATTTATAATATTTCAAATGTTTCAGAGTTCCATTTATAAAACTTAACAGCACTATCAATTACCAATCTATTCGTTTATGCTTTAAAATCCTTACTATTATATTGAAAATGCGAAAGTACCTCTGTTTGTCTGTTACGCTTATACGTCTAAACATGAATTCAGTGGATTTTGATGAACAATATAACAGACTAGCAGCGCCCCGCGGTTTCATCCACGTTGTGCCCCTTGCCGGATAAAAAATAGACGAAAAACTTCCTCTTAAATGTGCTATGCAATACAAAAAATAATATTCACAAAAAAACCGAAATCAAACTCTTCAGCTTTATATATGAATATACATGCAAGGCCTTATTTGAATGGAGACCTTAATAAAACACATAGGCTACTGTGCTAAATTTCCTACGGAAATGCGTACGCTGCGGTTAAAACCGCAGGGAAATGTAAGTGTTAGTTTGAATAGTTTGTGTTCGGGAGTGTACTTTACATCAAGCACGTATAGCAGGTGTCTTCACTGAGGCAGCGTTAGGATGTGTTTACAATATATTGAGGAAGCTAAGATGACCTGGACGAGAAATAAAACTAGAAGGTTTAATTATAAAACTATAGTTGAGGACAACACAACAATATTTTTACAGGGACATACTGACTGAATAATTATGAAGTTCATTATGATAAGACCTTTAAAATTCGTTTTCAATGAGACTTTCGTGCGTATACCTATAGGTATAGATTTATTTTATATTTATTAGATTTTTTTTTTTTTTTTTTATCGATTTATAAACCAGCGAAATACTAGTAATTTTTATTAACCGACCTCCAAAAGAAGGAGGAGGTTTAAGAACCTCGAAATTCATCTCAAAATCACATTGTCTTAAGCTTCCATTGCATCGTTAATTATATTCAGTTGGTCCAACATAAACGATCTAACAACGAATTTCCTTAACATTTCTTCACCAATCCTAATCACAACACATCTCCAATGAAAACGCATCCTATTCCGACTGTTTATCTTGTAGTTTCGACTCAGAGTGACGTCACACTGCTAACTTTAAACGAACTCAATGGACCGTCGATTACACTTAATGAGTTGGTAATTACTGTGTTTGATGAGATTCGGATTGTGTGTTACATGTGGTAATTGTACGTACATATATACGCCGATTAAAATAATTGTTTGTAGTTACAGTGCTTAGTACTTATTGATAATACTTATAGTTAGGTAAAGCCTAGGTGATGCAAGAGCTCAATCTGTTCTTAATTTTGTATCATCGTTGGACAAGAATGAAAAAAGGAGGGGTTCTCAATTCGTCGGAATCTTTTTTTTTAGTTACTAGTAATGAAATCGGTTACTATCGGTATTTACCTTAAATTCTATGTAGATAGATGGATTAGAGACCAATTCACATGGCCAATTTCTTGTCCTACCCTCTGTGCCCTACCTGCCTGCACTAAAGAGGCACTGAACGTATTAGACGCTGCCCATTAGCAAGTGAATGACTGGTCCGGGAAAAAATAGGTACAATAATTATTTGGCGCCATTGACTTGAAAGAAGACTAATATGTTTTTTTGTTCCAGAGTTCCGAAAGTCCAGTGGAAGAGAAGCCATCGAGTGAGACGAGCTTCGTGGTGGGGTCCTGGCCGACCTCCAACACAGGACACACGGGGTACCTCACCGTCGCTACACTGCCGCCACTCTACGTTCGAAGTAAGAAACCTTCAAAAATAATGTTTCTCAATTCGACCGTATATAAACCTTTTGAAGTGAAAACTTCTTTAGCGGCGTTGTGCACTTTTTTGTGAAACAATTTAAACTCGCGTCAGGACACGTGACCTGATCGAAAATTCGTAAGACGTGTTGACGTTAATATTCAAGTTTTCACTTCTGCCGGCACTCCCGGAGTGCAACCCGTGGTGTTGTTTGTTTTTAAAGTTTATTGATTGACTGAGTATTGTTTTTTTCTTTTACAGGGAAAGTAAAGAAAAACACCGAAGATAGTGACGAAATATTGACTTCAGAAAAAGGTGAATCTAAAATGGATATTTGAATTCAATAGATGATGTTTAAGTAAATTGTTTTATTTTATCATTGATAGAGTAAGTAAAATAGTATATTCCTAACTAATATTTTCTACGATGTTATTAAATGAAACAAAATAAATGTTAGATAAAACTTTATTATTCAAGAAATACATTGACTGGAAGCTTACAACTAAACACATAAATAATTTAAAACTAACATTAAATTTATACGTAAAATATTGCTAATTATATATTAATTAAAATAAAGTAAATATTTGTAAACATAGTATTGACAAAAGAAAAAAATAGTCTTGTAAATGGAAGAAAAAAGAAATGCACCATTTGAAATATTAATGTTACTTGATTATATTGTAAAATTCATAAATTTTAATGATATATTTTAACAGAAATACCGTATAAAAAGCCTTATTTCATAATGTAACAATATAAATTATTCCCATAAAATGCGACAAACATACCTCTTCACTTTAGGAGGTCAGTTAAAAATTAATTTTGGCAATTGGAGACAATCATACGAATTCTATCACAGAAATTATTCGATATACCATATTGAAGTACAATTGTAGCCTGTAGAAGAGTGATATGTACAGGCCAAAGGCCTCACTCACTGAAGATATCAGAACAGGACAACACTATTTTATTTTCGATATACCTACACTATATTTATTTTGAACATGGCTAAAATATCAACAATTATGGTCGCTTTTTATGACTAATTCATAATAAATCCAGTGTTTTGCACTTAGAAATGTTATCCAGTGTGTTTAAGATGTTCCACACTTTTCTAAATATGTGTCAATAATTTATATAATGCATTACGTGCGGTTTGTTGCAATATTAGTCACTTAAAAAATAAATTGACTTTATATAATTCCTCTACATTTCAAAGCATATCACAATCTATCCACTGGGATTCTTTAACAAATTAAATTTTTTAAATGTGTAATATAATACTATGATTGCTACGCAATATTTTCTTCTAAATATATTTTATTAGGTATACATATAGTTAGGTTAGTATCTGATTAGGAACATATACTGATTTAATTACATTTTTAGATTGACAAAGCATTACTAATTTTGTATTAGAGATTAGTTTCTAGTTACCCACCCAGTCGACTAATCTCAACATTTTGAATCTAAAATTTGCCCTAATATACGTAAAAATGTATGATTTTAATGACCGATTAGCATTTAATCTTAGATTAGAATATTCGTTTGTGTAATGGGGTGTTAGTGAGTTGTGCTGAGAAGTAAAAGCTCTTATTAACTAAATATCTTAAATATTAATATCAGAATAAATAGTTTCTTATTGATTCATATTTGCCATTGTCATGGCAAGAATTAAAGTGCGTTTTCACTGAGAGCGGTGCCTAATTGACAATAGCTTTAAAATATCTTTCCAATAAGTAGGTCAGTTCGAGTAGGTCAGTTGCCAACCCTGGGGTCGGAGTTGTTAGATCGCCCACGGGCACATAGGTCAGAGACATGTTTTATATAATTCCAATGCATTTTGATTGGTCTATTCGGCTCTGCTCTGCCAGAGTGAAAACGCAGCTTTATTTCAGTGGATCCACGAATCAATAGGAAACAAAACCTTTCTTTAATTTAGTCAATTCCTTAATAGTATTTTAACGTAGATTTATAAATAGTTTGATTTTCATAACATTTCTTGGTTTGGTAGGGTATATAGTAATATTTTCCAGATGATGTAGAAACGTAATGGCAGTATATGTTGTTTTTTTATATAAATGTCTTATGATAAAAACAGACTTCTAAGTAGATTTTATAAAATAATGGAAGCCTCGAAATAAAAACCATGTCTTTTTGAAGTTGGTCAAAAATTAACTTGATCTCAAATAACAGCGGAAAGTTAAATAAATTAAACTAAAACTAAGGTTATAGATATGTGTAAGATTAACATTTAAATACAATCAATCCATACTAATATAATAAATACGAAAATCTGTTTGGAACCGTTTCACGGCGATCTGTATACCATTTTGATGTTTGCTATAGGGACAGATTAAGCTCCAAGGACAAATATGGATTACTTTTTACCCTGAAATGCGTACAGGTACGGAACGGGTACAAAAACGGGGCGCCCCCAAAGCACTTTACTATTTGTCTTTATCACATAAGAATATTACTGTCTCACTCGCACAATGCGTTGACGGCGTGAAACGACAGTATTATTGTGTACGAGTGACAGAGACAAATAGATGAAGGTAAATGAACGAAATTCTTACAGCTTCAGGCTTTAGTAGTCAATATATACAACTTCGTGTCACAGTTATGGGCCCATCATATAAAGTAGCCGTAAGTAACGTTTGCAATTAGTTATGTTATAACTTACAAGTATTACATTACTTATTTGACATCTCTGTATTCCGTGCATTAACTTTGAACTAAAACTACGTTTACGGATACATTTCGCTTTTATTTTACATTTTTATCTGACATTTCGACCCCTTTACTGGAACCGTGTTCACAGAAGTCATGTCAGATAAAAATGTAAAATAATGTTCGCTTTAAAAACCAGTTCGTGCAATAAGTTACGTTATTCCTTACCTGAAATCACTGTATTACATGTAATAACTTAAGATATTGCTTCTCTTATCCTGTTTATCTGAAATCGCTGAAGTCGGTCTTGAGTTGTATGGTGGGCTTGGCGGCCTGTTGTTGGAACACGGGCCGCTGGCTCGCCTGGCGGCCGCGCGCGCTCGCCTGGCTCGCCTTCACGGCGCTCTCGAGTTTGCTGCGAAGCTCCGACGATTGTTGCATCATCGTTTTGAATTCCTGAAACAAAATAAATGGAATTATTATAAGTATTACCTGTACTAATAAAAGTATTAGCCTGAAATGTCCCACAGCTGGACAAATCCTCTCATCTCACTGAAGATATAAGTACAGTGAGGAGGATTAGGCGTAATCACCACGCTTGCCTTATTAAGCTATCATGTAAATTTTAGTAGAGTGATTTTTTGACAAGATGTGCATTGCCGAATCTGAGTAGTGAAAATGCTTTATATTCATATAAAGTATTCGTCTGAGTGAGTACATATATGGAATAGTATAAGTTAGTTAGATTCCATAATACAAGCTTAAAGCTTAGTTTGGTTCTAATTAACCGTGTGTGAATTTGTCCGGATGTATTATTTAATTTGTTTATTTAGTTGTCAATATTTACCTGCGGATACTTAGGCCCAATCTTCGTCAACCACTGCAGCGCGAAGTCATGTAACGCTCGCACGTGCGGCGGCGCGCGGCTCAGCTCGGGGCCTTCGCGCAGGTACGATATCACTATGGGAACCAGCAGCCACAGCATTTGGATACCTGCAATGTGGTTAGATGGGGGTGTGAGGATTGGAAAAGGTGAGATATTTGTTGAAAATCGAAAATGTAAAGCAAAAAGGAGGGGAAGTATAGCTTTATCGTAGATAGGTGTATTGCTTGTTGGATCATAAATCAATAGGGAGATTTTTCTCTGTTTAATTCTTCATCATCTGTTTAATTAAATGTATGAGAGTGACCCTACTAAATTTGGGCATATAACTTGAGCGTGAGGTTAAAAAATCACACAAGCGGTATCTATTGAATCGCGGGAGGAGCCACAATAGATAGTTTGTAATAAATCTCGTTTGATGTCATAAACTATTTCCTTACCTTTTGCGTTGTCGTCTATATAAAAGCAGCATGTAAAGAAATAATACATTTTGAAAACTTGTTAATACTTGTGTTTATTATCGATCCCGGTTGCTTCAATCGATAAAGCAAGGCCGAGGTTTTTGGCGGTATAAAATCTCCGACATCGCGATTGGCCACTAACCTACTCGAACTTACTCGACCGACCAAGTTCGTACAGTTGCAGTTAAAATTCTTAACCGGTCAAAGTACTTTTGGAACCGGTTAAGAGTTTTGAGTGCAACATAATATATATATGATAGTACTGACGCGTGTCGTCGGGCGTGGCGGCGACCAGCTTGTCGAGCGCGGCGAGCGCGGCGAGCGCGGCGCGCGCGTCCCCCGCGCGGGCGGCGGGGCGGCCGGCCCGCGCCGCGCGCGCCGCCAGCCGCGCCGCCAGCCCGCGCGCCCAGCCGCCCGCCCGCGTCCCACACGACCACACCGACCCGATCACGTTGCAGCACGCCGCGAACATCTACGGAAATAATGACAATTAACTAGCGATACCCAGTGGTTCTACCCGCGTTTAACTCGTTCCTGTAGGAACTAGCGAAGCCAAATCTTCAATTTGAGATATGTACATGTTTGTGTACATTTAAATTGTAGTATTCTCTACAGAAGACATCCTGTTAAACCACAATTCTTTTGCCAACACACTTATTTAGCTCTTAGCGGAACTTAACTCTAATTTCCCATATTTTGAATGGAGTAGTATACCTCGTCGTCGTCGGTGTCGAGGCACAGCCGGAAGTGGTTGAGGCAGGGGTAGTGCAGCGGCGGCGCGGGCGGCACGCGCTGCAGCAGCGCCGCCATGCCGCGCGCGCCGTTGATGTTGCCCATGCGCGACGGCCCGGAGTCTGAAACACGACATTCATTTAATACAAACTATTGGCTACAGTTTTACGCGTGTTATATTTGATCGTGCAAGTATTATGATATGTAAACAAGACACCGCTTTTCAATTAAATGTGACTGTCAAATACCCGCCTTTAGAATAATTATACTGTGTTCAAAGATTAAAAAATACTACATCTTACCGCTCTTAACCCTTTCCACAAGGCTAGCCAGGGTACTCTGCAACAACTCCTCGTGTGCCTTATTCGTCTGTTCAGACACCTTCACAGCTTTACAATCGGCCGCCCGTTCCAACAGCAACACGGCAGCGTCCGACACAACCGAGCAATCGGGCGACACGCGCAGTATCTCGATGGCGAGGTAGAGAATGGTGGGTAATATAGAGAGGGCGCCTGTGGGGTTAAAATGGACAGTGCGATTTTTGTATATTGATACGAAAGCTTTTGATTTAAAAATTTTAATGTTTTAAACAATTTAACCAAACGAGGTTAAATTGTTTAAAACATTTGACTTGAAATGAGGGTTGATGTATGTGAAAGCCTCTTTTGGCTCAAGAGGTATTATGTTTAACGTTGTATATTGCATTATTTTCCTAGGCAGATGATCTGATACTGATGTAATGATACCCATTAAACAGATAAAATGTTTCTACCCGCGATATTTAATGAAAACAACTTGACACAAATATTGACCTTGCGGACTGGTCAAGGACGGCAACTCCGACATGGCCGCCAAGCTCTTGAGCAGCAGCGTGTCCCCGTGCAGGCCGAGGCCGCGCGGCACGCCGATGACCCCCACGGAGCCGGCGGCGCGGCGCGGGCTGAGCGCGGGCAGGCGCCGCACCACCAGGCACACGCAGCCCTCCAGGCACGAGAACACCAGCGAGCGGCCCGGCGGCAGCTCGCCCGTGGGCCCGCCCTCGCCCAGCGTGTGCACCGCCTCCACCGCCGGGCCCGCCGCGCCCCCGCCCCCGCCCCCGCCCCCCTCGCCCTCGCACTCGGGCTCGTCGGGGGCCAGCTCTACCACACACATACGGGAACATGTTGTTACATCATTCAGATTATGCTTGGCAGTACGAATTTGATATGTGCTGAATTTTTCTATAAAACTGTTATGTAAAAGGTTTCATGTTGATTAACACAATATGAAAAATAGTGTAAAAAACCGGCCAAGTGCGAGTCGGACTCGCGCACGGAGGGTTCCGTACTTTAAATAACATAATAAAGAAGTTCTTGAAATAAATGTTTTTTTATTTACATTTGAGTTATTGAATGAATAATCAGTATTTTTTTGCGGTTTACGATTTATGTCGTAAAAAAAAACTACTAACTAGACCTCGTTCAAACCAATTTTCGGTGTTAGATTACATTGTTATGTACATCATATATTTTTTTTAGTTTTATCATTCTCTTATTTTAGAAGTTACAGGGGGGGGGACACACATTTTACCACTTTGGAAGAGTCTCTCGCGCAAACTATTCAGTTTAGAAAAAAATGATATTAGAAACCTCAATACCATTTTTGAAGACCTACCCATAGATACCCCACACGTATGGGTTTGATGAAAAAAAAAATATTTTTTTCATTTCTATGTATGGGAGACCCCCCTAAAATTTTATTTTTTTTCTATTTTAGTGTGAAAATATTAATGCGGTTCACAGAATACATCTACACACTAAGTTTCAACAACATAGCTCTTATAGTTTCGGAGAAAAAAGGCTGTGACATACGGACAGACAGACGGACAGACGGACGGACAGACAGACAGACATGACGAATCTATAAGGGTTCCGTTTTTGCCATTTGGCTACGGAACCCTAAAAAGAAGCTAAAGTGTTGGAAATTATATTGAATATCGCATTTGGTTTCAAACTACCGTGCATCAAACACGCTATACAATGTGATAGGTATGTATTATCAAGTATCATTCAATAATGCAATCCATATCTAATAAAATTACGTAAACATCATCCAGAATACATCTCATTGCAATAACCAACACCGACTCTGTAAAACAAACCTCACCTTTAATCTTAGCCTGCATATTGGCATGTAACTGTTCTCTGGCCGCGTCTATAATCAGTTTGAGTACATCAGCTGTGAGAAGGAGCGCTTCAGTGCTCTCCTGAGTCAATCCAGTGCGATGGATCATTTGGCACAACTCTATGGCAAGCGATCTGAAATAAAACAATATGTAAGTTATTATTAAGATACAAATTATCGTCCCACTGTAGGGAATGGTCTTCCTTGCGTAAAATACTTAATATTTTTTATTAAAATTAGATAAAAATTGTATTAAAATGTATTTTATTAAGTTAAATAAGGAACGGTAAAGCATGCGAATTAGTAATCTCAGTCCAGCCAAAACATCTTTACAAAATTATTTCCTCAACTATTAGGATAAGTCAAGTTTATTTTTTAAATTGATGATCATAGCAAATATTGGTGTCCTCAAAAAACTGTAACTTTTGATGACGATGGTTAGAGTGCGGCGTAGATAAGTTAGTCAAAAACTGCCGTCTCAATATACTGCGAAAATAGATAACTTACCTGTCTTTCATTAATCGAGCTCTGTTTTCAGGCGCATCCAGGAGAGTAACCAATGATTGTAGCACAGATATTGTGTTCTCTACTTTCATGTCACGTTGCGCGCATAAAGCTTCCATACATATACCTAGTGTGGGGAAAAACAAGTAACATATTTATCAAATTAGTATTAAAAAGACTTATGTATAGAATTAAAGTTAATGATGTTGAATGTTACGGATCTTTGAGATATTAGTGTTGAATGAATGATCTTTAACATTTATCTAGGGTATGATTCTCTATATTCGTTTTAGATTTTACAGCAATATAAATGTGTGATTCATGTCTCTCTCAGTTTCGAGTCTCGTTTTCAAGTCTCAGTTTTGAGTCTCGTTTTCAAGTCTCAGTTTCGAGTCTCGTTTTCAAGTCTCTGTTTCGAGTCTCGTTTTCAAGTCTCAGTTTTGAGTCTCGTTTTCAAGTCTCAGTTTCGAGTCTCGTTTTCAAGTCTCAGTTTTGAGTCTCGTTTTCAAGTCTCTGTTTCGAGTCTCGTTTTCAAGTCTCAGTTCTGAGTCTCGTTTTCAAGTCTCAGTTTTGAGTCTCGTTTTCAAGTCTCAGTTCTGAGTCTCGTTTTCAAGTCTCAGTTTTGAGTCTCGTTTTCAAGTCTCAGTTCTGAGTCTCGTTTTCAAGTCTCAGTTTCGAGTCTCGTTTTCAAGTCTCAGTTTTGAGTCTCGTTTTCAAGTCTCTGTTTCGAGTCTCGTTTTCAAGTCTCAGTTCTGAGTCTCGTTTTCAAGTCTCAGTTTTGAGTCTCGTTTGCAAGTCTCAGTTCTGAGTCTCGTTTTCAAGTCTCAGTTTTGAGTCTCGTTTTCAAGTCTCAGTTCTGAGTCTCGTTTTCAAGACTCAGTTTTCAAGTCTTAGTTTTGAGTCTCGTTTTCAAGTTTTGTCTTGAATAACAATCTCGAGTTGTCAATGTCTTTTTGATTTGTATTAATTAATACTTACCAAACAACAAATGGAATCTTTCGTCGACCGGCTCAAAGAACTCAAAGTTCCCATTTTCAGTCTTCGCTGATCGGTTGTCCAAATTGTTTTCTGATTTATCTACAAAATACGCAATAAATATTATTATAAATACACAAACACTAGCTAATGAATGGACTTTACTGACTATTGCTTATAGATATATTTTTCTCCAATTTACAACCAGCAAGGGCGCTTTTACCTAACGCCTTTAAGCGGTGTAAAACTCTGGCACCTCTATCTGAGCACTACCGTGAAACGTACACTTTAAATTGTCGGTCGCGGTTGTTTCAACCGTTAGACCATGAGGCTTTTAACCGGTCGAAGACTCTGATACCAGGGTAGGCCAGTGACCCACTAGATGTCACTCAGTACCAGCGGATCAGTGGCCTACCCCGGCCCGGTAGTGGTGGTTACCATCAGTGGGCGCGGCGGGCGCGGGCGCGGGCGTGGCGTTGTATCGCAGCGAGGCCGCCAGCAGCAGCGCGGGCCACGCCAGCGCGTAGTGCGCGCGCGACGCCTCCGCCGTCTCCGCAGAGTAGAACGCGCCGCCGCCGTGCGGCAGCTGCGACGCGAACTCTGGGGGATAAAGAATACTTGTTAAAAACAATGACGACAAAAGAGAAAATATTAGTTTTGTGAGAGCGAAAAAGAATGAGACACGCCAGTTTAGAATAAAAAAAGTAAATAAGCTTATAAAATACATCCGTGCGCAATATTAAAAAAAAACACGGAATGGGGGAAAAATTGCGCTACTATATACGGTTATTAGGACAATGCTAGACTTCAAACAAAAATATTAAAAAGTAATTCCCAGAACAGAATCTTTAAAATACGATATTCACTAATAGAATACAATACTGCTCCTCACTGTTCTATAGTAAGTAAGTAGGATACTGTACTGATATTTATAGTGAGATAAGATAGTATAAGATCCCGCTATACAACGACCTTCACCGAGATGCTTATTTAATGAAACGTATTTTATATTCAATTTAATATGTCAATAAATATAATGCATATGGGTTGACTAGCAAATTTCAGTCCAGAGTATGTTTAATTAATAATTTTAAAAAAAAAATTTTAAACATTTCACCGGTATGATTAAGTATTAGATAAATTCTATACCAATCGAAAGTATGAAGCCCATAGAACATGCAAACGTTAGGTAGACTATTCTTTTCCGGTCACAACTATCGGGTTGGCAGGTATAAACAGGTAAATCTGTACTAGCATTTTGCTAAAATAATTTTAAATTTTACAAAAATTTTAGGGCTTCATACTTTCGATTGGTATAGAATTTATCTAATAATCATACCGGTGAAATGTTAAATTTTTTTTTTTTTAATTATTAATTAAAACATACTCTGGACTGAAATTTGCTAGTCAACCCATATGCATTATATTTATTGACATATTAAATTGAATATAAAATACGTTTCATTAAATAAGCATCTCGGTGAAGGTCGTTGTATAGCGGGATCTTAGACGAAGAGGCCTTTGCCAAGAGTCGGAAATTACTTTAGTAGGTACTTTACTTTACTATATTAAAATCAGGGTTCAACAGAAGAGGAAGACCAAATTTCGAGAATAAATTTAACTCACCAGGAGGCAAACTCAACAGCGCATGATCTTTCAACGCGGCGATCCAATTCTCCCCTAAATTCTCCAACTCCGGTTCGACCAGTTTCAACAAACTCTCCCCTTTGCTCTCAAACTCGCCATAATCGTCATCTTCCTGGTCAACATTAGCATTATCTATTTGGTTGTTGTTTTGCATGAATTGGTTCCGCCATTTTGCTATTTCTGCGCGATTGTTGAACGGTTTCGTGTCGAGTTGTTTGACGTAACTGCCAGGGGCGCTGCCGTTGCTCACCATGGCTACTATGTATACCTCAGCCCAAGCCTTCAAAATGCTTAACTTCTCCAAAGTGGCCATGCTCTCGTTGTATATCAGGGTGGTGTTTCCCTTTGTGTTCAGTTTGTCCAGACTAGACACTAACAGCTGATGCACTCGTCTCAAGTCGTTGATATCCCGTGCGACGCCGCACCCGATCCACGCAGAGCAAACGTCACACGCCGCCGCCGTCACGTGGGATGCCGTGTCGCCCGCAAACGCCGGGCGGACTGCCGCGCCCACCTGCGCCTGATACTGCTCCAACAACAAATGTCCCGGGAAGTCCGGCTCGGGCGCGCGCGCGAACAGCGTTATGAGCGACGTGAGCGTGCGTAAGCCGCGTAAACGCAGCGCGTCGCACTCGCACGTCGCGCACACGAATGACATGCGGACGAGTTCCGACACGCTCAGAGACAACCATTCCGAGTTAGGATCAGTGAGTTGTCTCTCTTTAGCCTTGACTAAGTCGAAGTGTGCCGGGTCGCCTGTCGCTTCGCATGCGCTCATTATCTTCTGAATACACTCCATAGCGAATACCCTAGTAGGCCATCTAGACTGCACAACGGGATGCGTGGACTGTTCGCTGTCGGCGTGGAACTCCGCCTGGTCATCGTCGCCTTCGCCGTCGAAATCGGTGTCCGGATTGTTGGTGTCCTCCACCCGCACGGTGAGCACCCTCTTGGCGAGCTGCAGCCAGTCGCGCAGCTGCTGCGCGTGCGCGGCGGCCAGCACGCAGCACGTGAGCGCGTCGCGCGCGTCGCGCAGCGCCGCGCCGCGCTCCATGTCCAGCAGAGAGAACAGCGCGCCGCCCAGCCCCGTCTCGCCCACCACCACGCCTGCCATTCAATAACCATTACACAACTCAGGACACGCTCTAGGATCTACACAAGAAAACGCTGCAGTGCAATATTTAGGCCAGGGCAGTACTGACTTAGCCTGCTACCCGCGAAGCGAAAGTCGCACGAGCCAACCCCGCCTACATTCCACGCAAATACAGCGCGAGTAATGCCATAATACGCGCAATTTTACCATCGACTACGCGCCAAAACCGCAAGAGCCAATCCCATCGGTAATAGACAAATTTCCTGCGCGTTCCATATTCAAAATTACCCCATTCTCGAAGCTCACGCGATGATGTGCTGAGTGTTTCGCGGATTCCAAATTTAAAATTTTCATATTCTCAAAGGTCAATAAATCTTGAATGGGGCGATAGTATATATAAAACAGACATTATTAAAGAAAAACCGCGGAAACTACTAGTTTATATAATTTCAATACTTTCAATAACATACCACAGTAAGGTTTGGTCGGCACATGGTCCTTGGCCAATAGCGCGTATTTGCAAACATCGGCGGCGTCTTTCTGCGTCAATTGTCTCAAACAACATAACGCCGCGCGACGCACTGCTAGTTCAGGACTTGATAGGTCTCGCTGGAAAAAATGAATATACATAAATATTATTTCCATTTATCACTGGAAACGGTACTTATTAAAGTACTTTAAAAAAGTATTAGCCTGTAATGTCCCACTGCTGGGCAAAGGCCTCTCATCTCACCGATGATATCAGTACAGTGAGGAGAATTAGAGACGATTATTAAGCATAAAGTGAGATACATAGTTAGAAAGGAGGAAGTGTTTGGCTGTACTCTCAAATACATGCAACGTCACATCCTTAAATCACTTGTCATTAAGTTTGTCGGTTTAATAGGGTTGAAGCCGGACTTTTACTACCTTTATTGTTCAACCCTTTCATATCTAAAGAGATTAACCTAATACTTACACAAAGCGAAGGCACCAGTGTCTGCAAGTTGATATGTTGCGGTGCGAACATCTGCAGTTGTTGTAGACAACCGATCGCCTCGGCCCGCGCGCCGCCGCCGCCATTTTCTGTCAAAGCTTGTACAGCACAAAGGAATCTGCCTACGCCTACGCCTGTGTATTGAAAAGGAAAAATATTAAATATATTGTTACCGAAGAAATCAAATCGTGTGATGATAGTTACGAAACTTTCAAACAAGTAAAATTTAAAAAAGCGGCCAAGTGCGAGTCGGACTCGCCCATGAAGGGTTCCGTAGCAGCGAGTAACATAATAAAGAAGTTCTTGAAATAAATGTTTTTTTATTTACATTTGAGTTATTGAATGAATAATCAGTATTTTTTTGCGGTTTACGATTTATGTCGTAAAAAAAAAACTACTAACTAGACCTCGTTCAAACCAATTTTCGGTGTTAGATTACATTGTTATGTACATCATATATTTTTTTTAGTTTTATCATTCTCTTATTTTAGAAGTTACAGGGGGGGGGACACACATTTTACCACTTTGGAAGAGTCTCTCGCGCAAACTATTCAGTTTAGAAAAAAATGATATTAGAAACCTCAATACCATTTTTGAAGACCTACCCATAGATACCCCACACGTATGGGTTTGATGAAAAAAAAAAAAATTTTTTTCATTTCTATGTATGGGAGACCCCCCTAAAATTTTATTTTTTTTCTATTTTAGTGTGAAAATATTAATGCGGTTCACAGAATACATCTACACACTAAGTTTCAACAACATAGCTCTTATAGTTTCGGAGAAAAAAGGCTGTGACATACGGACAGACAGACGGACAGACGGACAGACGGACAGACGGACAGACAGACAGACATGACGAATCTATAAGGGTTCCGTTTTTGCCATTTGGCTACGGAACCCTAAAAACAACCTGCGTAAAAACGGTCGGGCCGATTTTTACCGAGTATGTTTGTTACTCTTTATCAAAAAAACTACTGGACGGATTTGGATGAAAGTTAACAGTAATATAGGTTATACATCAGAATGAACATGGAATACATTATATCCCGAAATGCCCGCGGGAACGGGTACAACGCGGGTAACACCGCAGGCCACAACTAAACGAAATTATGTTACCTTGCAACTCAGGCCCGACCACAGTGATCAACGCTGACAGCAACCTTCCTATACTTCGGTGCAAGTTCTCCAAGTATGGCGGCGACGTGAAGAGCAGTTTGAGCGCGAGGTTGAGGGTGGACTCCACGTGGCTCTTGAACATAGGACCTGATGCGTCTGCGAGCACAGACAGCGCGTGCAGCGACCACACCTGGGGGAGGAGAGGAAGTTTGTTTAAGGTTAAGTGGTGAGCTGAGAGAACTAAGGTGCACGGCAAAGACAATTTTTTTCCTCTTTATTCTTGTACAAAAAGTTCCAGTAGGACAGTCAGTAATTGATAAAACTAAGGTGCACGGCAAAGGCTATGTCTCTTTTTTCTGTATTCCTACATAATAACTTTGAGTAATATGATAAAATATGTGAATGTGTCCTTTAAATATTTTAAAGGAAAAATTTACACACGGTTAATAAAAACTGAAATAAGCTCTAAGCCTGCATTCATTATGGAATGTAACTAACAGATACTAATGATACTAATGATGAATGTAACTAGCTGATACTATTACATTATGCGTAGATAATGATATCACAAAAATATTGGTCTTTGGTTGAAAAATTACCTTTATTAGTTTACATTTTACCCTATGCAGTCTATAAAAAATACATACTTGCAAATCAACACACGCCGTATCCTGCGCCAACGCCCTCAACACCGGCAGTGCGGCAGCTGCAGAGGCGCCTCTAGCCCGCTGCACACACGCCGTAGCCACGGCTGCAGCCGCCCGCGTATTCCTCGCACCACTCGTCCGAGCCAGCGATAACACCCGCTCGGCTAGAGTCGCCGCTTCACCCTCGGTAATGCAGCCGCAAAGCCGACCGGCGCAGGATGCGGCAGCTGCACGGACTGATATGCTGTTGGCGGAGAAACCGCTCTGGAATTTTGATGGTGCTATGAATAAGTTGAGTTTTTAATGTTATAAGAATGGATGTATAATTTATCAGTATAAGTTTATTGCTCGGTTTGCATCAGATTCGGACGAAAACATTACATTATTTTTAATTAATTGAAAAAGTATTTGGGTAACATATCAAGTAGGTTAACGACCCGATTTAAATAATAAAATCGGGTCACAAATTGTAGTAAGACGCGGTGCGGTTACAGTCATGTCATAGTTACACTCATTTTTAATTTTCCCATAAAAAAAAAACATCACTGTATTGTTGGTCCATAGTAAAAACTTACAATAATAAGTTCGGTGGCGATATTTTTCACAGGTTCTTGCCCGAGCGAGCTCTTCTGTTCGGCCAAAGTCTTCAAAGCCAACAATAAAGCGGTGTACACATTCACTTGTATGGCTTCCTGACGCGCGCCTTTGGACATCTTGATGCATTCCGCAAAGTGTTCTAGCATTTGTTGTCTGAGGAATAATAGAATATTTGAAGTACATACTCAATATGTAATAACATTTCTTTAGTGGGTTTTCGACGTATTTATGATTATTTCGATGATTTGTGTAATAGAAAATGTTAATCTAAAGTTCAAAAAATGCGCGTACTTGGGTTCCATTATGATGACGTGTTTCCGTTTTTTTGACGTTGCATCGCTTCGCGTTCTTCATTTCCATAGTACAATAGGTAAGGATGGCATACCTATGTTTATTAGCGGCCCGTGAGAAGACGTGCGGGAACAGCGCGACGGCCGCGTCGACGACGGCCACGCCGAGCGGCACGGCGCCCGCGCCGGCGCGGTACACGCCGCACGGGTCGTGCTCCAGCGCCTCCGACCCGCGCGCGCTCAGCGCCCACACTAGCTGCGGACGACACCTTCATATTATACGATGTTTGTAAGGACGGCTGGACCGTCGATCGAGATGTAGGAACAAATTCAGCCCGAACAATCCAGCGCTGAACGCAACTCAGCGCATTTGACACTACTATTAATGTGTATGCAAAAAAAGGCAATGCAAACGCGATTTATATGAGAGCGGTTAGTTAGTGTCGACACTAACTGGATTGTAGAAACAAATTAGTGATAAATGAGAAGGCAATGCAAAAGATGTTAACAAGAGAGAAATAAATAATCTCTAGTCGCGATATAGATTGAGAGATTGTCCCGATGAGTAAGCATTTAATTGGATTGTAGAACTAAATCAAACTTTATTATCAAGGGACTGGTTTTGAAAACTTACTTGCTCCTCAATATCGGCGTGGTCAGTCTCATAGATCCATCCCTCTTCACCGAGTAATATGGTGTCGCGAGGGTGCATAGCAGTTCTGAGTAGACCTGTCGATCAAATATCGAATTTATACAAGGAATTTTATATTCATATAATCTAAAGAACTTTCTATCGATTTATTTTCATTGGTACTTGGGTCTCTATCGTCGTCAATATATCGTTTGTATCATCGCGGTACCAGTGCGGCACCGGCGCTGCACTGGTACCGCGCACTTCACTAGTAGTATGTATACTAGGTGTCTGTATGTTACCCGTGGGGTGGTTCCCGTGCGCCGGGTCGCAGGCTGCCAGCTCGGCGGCCAGCAGGCGCAGCAGCGGCGCGGGCGGGGCGGGCGGCGCGGCGCCGGCGCTGCACTGGTACCGCGCACTTCACTAGTAGTATGTATACTAGGTGTCTGTATGTTACCCGTGGGGTGGTTCCCGTGCGCCGGGTCGCAGGCTGCCAGCTCGGCGGCCAGCAGGCGCAGCAGCGGCGCGGGCGGGGCGGGCGGCGCGGCGCCGGCGCTGCACTGGTACCGCGCACTTCACTAGTAGTATGTATACTAGGTGTCTGTATGTTACCCGTGGGGTGGTTCCCGTGCGCCGGGTCGCAGGCTGCCAGCTCGGCGGCCAGCAGGCGCAGCAGCGGCGCGGGCGGGGCGGGCGGCGCGGCGCCGGCGCTGCACTGGTACCGCGCACTTCACTAGTAGTATGTATACTAGGTGTCTGTATGTTACCCGTGGGGTGGTTCCCGTGCGCCGGGTCGCAGGCTGCCAGCTCGGCGGCCAGCAGGCGCAGCAGCGGCGCGGGCGGGGCGGGCGGCGCGGCGCCGGCGCTGCACTGGTACCGCGCACTTCACTAGTAGTATGTATACTAGGTGTCTGTATGTTACCCGTGGGGTGTTTCCCGTGCGCCGGGTCGCAGGCTGCCAGCTCGGCGGCCAGCAGGCGCAGCAGCGGCGCGGGCGGGGCGGGCGGCGCGGCGCCGGCGCTGCACTGGTACCGCGCACTTCACTAGTAGTATGTATACTAGGTGTCTGTATGTTACCCGTGGGGTGGTTCCCGTGCGCCGGGTCGCAGGCTGCCAGCTCGGCGGCCAGCAGGCGCAGCAGCGGCGCGGGCGGGGCGGGCGGCGCGGCGCCGGCGCTGCACTGGTACCGCGCACTTCACTAGTAGTATGTATACTAGGTGTCTGTATGTTACCCGTGGGGTGTTTCCCGTGCGCCGGGTCGCAGGCTGCCAGCTCGGCGGCCAGCAGGCGCAGCAGCGGCGCGGGCGGGGCGGGCGGCGCGGCGCCGGCGCTGCACTGGTACCGCGCACTTCACTAGTAGTATGTATACTAGGTGTCTGTATGTTACCCGTGGGGTGGTTCCCGTGCGCCGGGTCGCAGGCTGCCAGCTCGGCGGCCAGCAGGCGCAGCAGCGGCGCGGGCGGGGCGGGCGGCGCGGCGCCGGCGCTGCACTGGTACCGCGCACTTCACTAGTAGTATGTATACTAGGTGTCTGTATGTTACCCGTGGGGTGGTTCCCGTGCGCCGGGTCGCAGGCTGCCAGCTCGGCGGCCAGCAGGCGCAGCAGCGGCGCGGGCGGGGCGGGCGGCGCGGCGCCGGCGCTGCACTGGTACCGCGCACTTCACTAGTAGTATGTATACTAGGTGTCTGTATGTTACCCGTGGGGTGGTTCCCGTGCGCCGGGTCGCAGGCTGCCAGCTCGGCGGCCAGCAGGCGCAGCAGCGGCGCGGGCGGGGCGGGCGGCGCGGCGCCGGCGCTGCACTGGTACCGCGCACTTCACTAGTAGTATGTATACTAGGTGTCTGTATGTTACCCGTGGGGTGGTTCCCGTGCGCCGGGTCGCAGGCTGCCAGCTCGGCGGCCAGCAGGCGCAGCAGCGGCGCGGGCGGGGCGGGCGGCGCGGCGCCGGCGCTGCACTGGTACCGCGCACTTCACTAGTAGTATGTATACTAGGTGTCTGTATGTTACCCGTGGGGTGGTTCCCGTGCGCCGGGTCGCAGGCTGCCAGCTCGGCGGCCAGCAGGCGCAGCAGCGGCGCGGGCGGGGCGGGCGGCGCGGCGCCGGCGCTGCACTGGTACCGCGCACTTCACTAGTAGTATGTATACTAGGTGTCTGTATGTTACCCGTGGGGTGGTTCCCGTGCGCCGGGTCGCAGGCTGCCAGCTCGGCGGCCAGCAGGCGCAGCAGCGGCGCGGGCGGGGCGGGCGGCGCGGCGCCGGCGCTGCACTGGTACACGCGCAGCCGCACGAGCGCCGCCGGCGCCTTCAGCGACCCGCCGTACGCGCCCACCACGCTGCTCATACTGACACCCGCACGGACAAGGTGTTACTTATAGTGGTCAGGGGACTTGGTTGTCAGGGGGACGTGGAGGTCACAAGGACATTATGTTCAAAAGGGCATGGTGAACATGATGAGAATAAAATAATGGGAGATATTGAGGTCAGTCACGGGAGTATGAAAGTCAATCTACGATACTACGTTTGACATCCTGAGATTAATTTTAGTTCACTATAGATTTCAGACAAAGTAGTGATTTATTTGGAATATCTACTCTTTACCCTCAAGAATAGATACAAATCAGATTAAAATCTTAGTATAGAGTAGTATAGCTTAATTTAAAATAGCTATCGTGTCTTTTAGTACGAACTTTAACAGATAAACTTACTTGGAAAGCACAGCTATAGCGCCATCTATCGGCTGCGCTAGACGTTTAGCGGTGTCTTCGTTATTGACTAACGAAGGGCAGTGGATCAACAAGCTGTGGAGGGCCGAGAGGGCGCCGGCGCGACCTTCTAATGTCACCTGAAGATAAATTCACATTTCAGCTTATACTAGCAACGATTTCATCCGCGTTGTGTCCGTTCCCGTGAGAATTTGGGGATATAAAGTAACCTATGTATCATTCCAGACTTTAGCCCATCTATGTCAATTTTTATTTAGATCCGATCTGTAAATTTTGCGTGAAAATATATTATCCATGACCGTGACCGAATGTATGGATGTTTTACCTTCTTCACGCAAAAGATAAGCTTAAGATGCACATCAATACCCTTTAGCTCTTCTCTTCATATAGAAATAGACGTTGAGAGAACAGAAAAACGAAGAAAAAACATTTGTCTAGTATAATATCTTGGTCCGGCTGGAATTTGTTTTGGCCTTACTCTGGGGGAGAGTTGGGAAACTAAAGGGAAATAAACCATACGAAAAAAAATTAAAAATATTTGGAATTCAAACTGACCTGCCAAGTAAAAGCGTCTCCTCTAGACTTCTCCGACTCCAATTCCTTAGCTGATCTCGGGAAGCTATTGCGCCACAAGAGTAACATTCTCGGCAACAGACCTCTCACTACGGGGACACCTAAAGCAGAATAAAGTAATATTTTTCAGTTAAATTTTGTTCTTAGTTGTGATTGAGATGGGCCAGTAACGCTAACCTTAGATGTACGGCTAGACAATATATTTTTAACCTTTTATCATTAAACAAAATCACGAGATGTTCTAAGAGAAAAGTTTTGTCTTCGCGTTCGTAGCTCTGCTGTTTTGTAAACTACACAGTTCATAGAAAAAGTTCTTCGAAACAAATCTCTACTGACATGAATTTGAACCCTTTTTAAACTCATGTAGCGAATATCTATGCCTATATAGTTCGTAATTAGCCTTCTGAAACGATTTTGTACTACAGTATGTACCAGCCCATTCAGATGGCGCAGGTTAGTTAGTGGTAATAAAGTATAGGAGGTAGTGTTACCCATGGTGCAGACGGCGCCGACGAGCAGCCAGCCGGCGGCCGTGCGCGCCGCCGTGAGCCGCGAGCTCTGCCCCGCGCAGCGCAGCAGCTGCTCGCCCACGTTGAACACCACCTGCCCCAACACTCACCAACTCAGCTCATGCAGGTTACTGCCCCCACATGCCTGGTGACATGTTTACACCGCCTAAAGGCCTCCGACGTAGTCTGACGATTGAAACGACCGGGCTCATTTCCGGGACATTTCTTTGTTAACCATTTGAAACATGGTTGTTGTTTCGTGTCGTGTGTTTCTTTGTTAATCAATTACTACCGTGTATTTTTAACTAGCTAACTAGTCAAAACGAGTATTTACAGGTATGAAACTTAGCTTGATCCATTCTTCATCCCCAAAATCTTCTATATGACAAATGTCATCGACATAGTTACAGCCGTTTCGGAGAAAAAACAGTTTAGGCCCATCTCGTAGCCAGATTTGGTAGCAAGCTTCCAAATGGGAGAAATAATCCCGATTCGAAGCTGGCTACGAAATAGGAATTCGAAAGTCCAAGATTTAGGATTTTAACTAGTAAAAAAAAATAACCCTAACCTACCGAATAGATCGTTCCCATTTAGTAGCTAGCTACAAGATGGGAAAACACTTCTCTCATTTCGTAGCTAGCTACCAAATCTGGCTACGGGATGGGCCTAAACCGAAAAAACAAATACATACAAATATACAAAAGTTTTTCGTTTAAATTATAGGATATAGTGACTACAATATAATCGCGCTGACCTTCCCGCGGCCGTGCGGCGCGCCCAGCGGAGACAGTCGCACGGCTCCACACACACCCGCCAATGCACCGCAGTAACCTGGTTACAACAATAATATTATAAACTAATAGCATACTAATAGCATGCTTAATATCTTAGTAACAAATTCCTAATCATTTTATTAGTGAAATATGTGAGGAGAACACAAAAATATAAAATATATAAAGTTGTCCCTAACTTGCCCCGTCCAGTTTGACAAGCGCCCTGATTAAAGTAGTATAAAGCTTGTAAAGTAATGCCGCCGAGCCGGAGTATAAAAAATTTGAAATACAAATCAGTCTTTTAATTTCTTTGTAGCTTTCAACCTAAACGACATCACGGCACTGCGAAACTCATACCTGATATATGATGGGGCGAAGGCCTGGCCGTCTCAAGCGCGTCCACACACTTGTCTAACAGCGGCGTGATCTGCGACGGTAACGCCACGCATACGCAGCGGATACACCACGCCGCCGCCAGCCGCGCCGCCACGCACGGGTGCTCCAGCACCTTGGGAACGAGGTATATTAAGTAAGAGGTAGTATACTTGAAGGGTTAATGTGTACCTTGAGGTATAAGGGTAGGAATTTAATTTGGTGTGCTTGGTAAATAGATAGACAATGTGGATGGTGATTTTTATTTTAAAACTAACCGGCATCGCCTGCGATTTGAAGTTTAAAGTAGTCTTACACAAAAGAAAATCAATTTGTTAATGTTATGCCATATTTTTCTCTGCCCTTAACTAAACTATCTACTATTTTCAAAGTAAATATTTACTTACCGTACAAATAGCGTCGATCATATTCAAAGATGTATCGGACACAAGATTCTGTACTGAAGTTCCGAGTTGTAGCGACAATTCACCGGCTTCCGTCAAAGCGCATACCAGCAAGTGTTGGCTGAATAGTGTCTCCTGAAAATTGACAGAATGTTAGAACTGCCACTTTCAGTCACTTATTAAAGTAGCGATCGAGCTGCACATTGCTTGACAATCGCGATAAGATAACATCGCTTAGTTAAACTACGCCACGAACGCTACGATACTGTGTTTTTTTTTGTGACAAATTATTGGCTCCTTTCCACAATCGCTGATCATATGCCAATACATTCATAAGGGCTATTTAAGGGCCCATCCTCGAATACAATTATTTTTATTGAAAATTAAGATTGAGTCACTTTTGTGAGTTGAAGAGGATAGATAGGAAGACAGACAGAAATGGAAATAACTCCACCGACAAGAGCCTAGCTAAAAGATCTCGGCTAAGCTTAAGTTAAACAGAAATACTTTAGCATATCGAAGTGAAAATACGTTAACGGATACAATTCGCTTTTACATATTTATCTGACGTTTCAGATCCTTTACAGGAACCGTGGTCACAGGAGACTGAAGTAGACACAAAGAAACGTGGTTTCAATTCACTATGAGTAGTGTTTGCTTAACCCTAAGAAACCAGTATACTTTAGCATAGTTACCTGGTTGCAGTCCTTAGCATTCTCCGGGTTGAAGTCGATGCTGTTCATCTGTTTGATGACGATCTGTATGATCTCGCGGCACGCGGACGCCTGCGCTTTTTCACCCAGCATCTTACCCAGGGTGTTACGCAGTATGTAGTTTATACATTTTCTGCGAAAATATATTAAGTAATCCTTAATGAAGACCTTACTGCCTTACTTTATGGAAGCCTTACTTCCGATTCTCAAACGCTTCTCAAATTAGGAAGTACCTATTAATCTATACTAATATTATAAAGCTGAAGAGTTTGTTTTGTTTGTTTGTTTGTTTGTTTGTTTGTTTGTTTGTTTGTTTGTTTAAACGCGCTAATCTCAGAAACTACTGAACCGATTTGAATAATTCTTTCACTGTTAGATAGTCTATTTATCGAGGAAGGCTATAGGCTACATTTTATCCCGAAATTCCCACGGGAACGGGCACAACGCGGGTAAAACCGCGGGGCGCTGCTAGTTTAATATACTTTTGGCAACAATTGTGTGTAGAAACTTGTGTCTCATGTCGCCATTCCTACCACATAATTCTAATGTGGTGTTTACTTTAAAATTGGGAAGAGTACTCTTATTTTTCTTATTCTTTTGAAATGTTTCCTTTACTGAACATTTTTCCGGTCAACGTTTTGTTTTGGTCGGTGGTGCAGTTTTTTATTTACGACCTTCCCTTTTCATTCTCCTAATCTTTCCATTACTCCATGATAAGTAACACATTCAATACCTCAATGTATTAAGGACAAGCAGCGCCCCGCGGTTTTACCCGCGTTGTGCCCGTTCCCGTAGGAATTTCGGGATGAAAATCTATAATGCCGTTGAATGTGGCTATCTATTACAAAAAATATTATCGAAATAGATTGGTACTTTCAGAGTTTACCCCTAACAAACAAAGCTAGAAACTTATACTTTATATTAGTATAGACTAGCAGCGCCCCGCGGTATTACCCACGTTGTGCCCGTTCCCGTGGGAATTTCGGGATAAAATGTAGCCTATAGCCTTCCTCGATAAATAGACTATCTAACAGTGAAAGAATTATTCAAATCGGTTCAGTAGTTTCTGAGATTAGCGCGTTTAAACAAACAAACAAACAAACAAACAAAACAAACTCTTCAGCTTTATAATATTAGTATAGATAACTCAATAACTCTGACACCAGGATTGGTTAGGTTGGCCATCCACCACACTCGATGAAGAAGAAGAAGAAATATAGATTTACCTCGAATAGACCGCGTCGACATGCGAACTGGCGGCCTTCGGGTTGGCTACCAAATCCAACACATGGTTGAGAAACGTGGTCATATGCCGCTCCAGCCACGCGCCGCCCATGTGCTGCACGAACACTACATACGCCTGGAACGGAGTTTGGTAGTAAGATATATATATTATAGATATTGTTTTTTATGGATATTGATGATTTTTTTCTTGTACGATTAACGCTTGTACTCAGAGACGTCAAATAAGGAAACTTAAGGAAGCATCTACTGTTAAGGAACATAGATTAAATGGGTGATATTGACATGTAATGTATGAAAAATTCAATCATAGTTTTAAGTGTCGGTGTAATAGAGAGATGTAATCGTTACATGAGCCATGTCAGAGGCCTTTGGCGGCTCAATAACTCTGACACCAGGTTTGGTCAGGTTGACCATCCACTCGATGTAAAAGAAGGTGTAATAGACGTCTCTGAGGGCTAATCAAAACGTTGGAAAAAAAATCGATAGTAAAATTCAGCTATATTTTTTTATTTAGCTGTAAAAATTTATAAAAACCGGACTCCTGCCAACTTCAACTTAATTAATTTTACAGTGACATAAATGATTTTATCTACACGAATGTTGTAACATTCTACTTATGTTTCCAATACTTGACTTATAATTACTACTGTTATAGCGCAGACAACTAAAACACTCAATTTAAGCAATTACACATGATGTTATAATATCCACATCGATATCGTAAAATCTCATTATAACATCGCGCCCTGCGGCCCTGCGCGCGCAGCTGCGCTTTCATTGGTTAGATTTTAATGGCGGCAAGTTCACTGTGACAATACACGTACGCGTGAATTTAATGTTTCGCAATGTGTTTTGTTTTTAAAATTTTGCTTGATTAATTGCATTAGTGAAGATAAAGTAGTGTATGCAACTGCATATAACACGGGTATTAAAACACTCGTTACTATTATGAAACTCGCTGCGCTCGTTTCATAAACTCACACTCGTGTTTTAATACCCTTCTTTATATGACAGTTGCATAAACTACTATTATGATTTTGGCAAATAATTCTAGAACTTAACAAACAAACAGACTCCACTTACATTAGTAACACACACTCTGACTTCCCTATTGACTCCGGACCCTGACTTGATGATCTCCCCTTTAAGAAACGACGTTCCTCCTCTAAGAAAAGCGCCCATCAACAAGTTGAGCGCCTCGTCGAGAGAGACCACGTTCTTGGGCGGGTCCTTCTTGTTCGTCTGCACTTGACCTAACTTGGACTTAGTGGTCATGTTGTTCAGTTCGCCGGCTTGCGATGTCGCTATTAGGGTGCCGAGGAGATCTGCTATCGCGCATCTGGTGTTCAAATGTTGATTTGTTATACTTATTGTTATTCGAAATTAAATTATGATCATTATAATATACGTTTAGTTACATAACAATTATCTCTATATATAAGTAGGTAATCAAATTTATTTTTTTAATTCGAAGGTGAGACTAGATTAAGCGGATTTAGCTATGTCTTATTCCGATATATTGGTCAATAATAACTATAACATAGGCCCAAAAATGGTGAGCATCTTCCATAAGGATAATAAAATATGAATCTGTGACTGGATTAATAAATAGTATAACCATCTTTCAAAATGACAACTATTGGAACATGTCACCTAAGCGGCAAGTCGCTGGGATGCGCGGCCCTGAGGCAGGCGGCGGCGATGGCGTCGAGGTCGGGCGGCGTCAGGCGCAGCAGCGGCAGCAGCCGCCGCAGCGTCCGCGCGGCCCCCGCGCGCACCGCCAGCGACCGCTCCGCCGCCAACGAGCCGCGCGCCGCGCGCGACACCTCGCGCACCGCGCCGCCGCACGCCGTGCCCATGCCCATGCATATCTGATTTAAAAAGTATTAGCCTGTAATGTCCCACTGCTGGGCAAAGGCCTCTCATCTCACTGAAAATATCAGTACAGTGAGAGGGTTCAGGCAAAATTACCACATATCCGATAATAATAACAATATACCCGAACAAATTCACACGCGCTTAATTAGACCCAAAGTAAGCTCGTAAGCTTGTATTATGGAATCTAACTCACTGATACTACTGCATATACATTTACAAATACTTTATAATAATACCTAAAAAAGATTATCCAAATCGATAACAATCCAGAATTATTTAATGAGCATTAACAATAACCTAACAAAAAACGAGGTCAATTCTAACAAAAAATCATTTATACTATACTTCATAGATATAGATAGTTCTTAAACATTTTCAGGCCAAGGTTAGCATAAAAAAGCTTTTATTTCTACTTATTTCTCGGTTTTTATACCTACCAGCAGACTCGTTAACTAGTTATAAAAAAATTAGTTCTTAAAGATTTGTGGCCAACCCTAGTGTCGGAGTTTTAAAGGCGTCGGACATGGCCTAACGATTGAAACTACTTAACGTGGCCTCCGTAGCACCGTAGCGTTCAAATGCCACTATCGGCCACCCATTCAAGTAGTAAGTAAATTAGAGTAGAGCCTAAGCCCTCCGACATGATTTGAGTATTGAAACAACCGGGAGTGACAATTTTGTAGTGGACGAGCTGCACATCGCTTCACTACGAGCGCTAGTCATAAAATAGCCATACCTTTTCAAGAGTATTCATAATCTCGAGCCTGGTTTGTGACTCTGCATTCTTCATAGACCTAATAAGATTGGTCACCGTATCCTCGTACGACCTGCCCATCATCCTGCCCAGTTTCTCGTACATACCGCCCAGACAGCATATCGCCGCCCTGAAATAAATTGAAAGTATTTAATAAGAGAAAAGATATTGTCTTCGCAAGTATTTAAATCAATCTTCCTCCCCAATCTACCCTTTCCGTTTAAATCGCAGAGATCTTAGGAGACTATAATTCTTAAGCAGAATGAAATCTATAATATAAAATGAATCGCGGAATGTGTTGCTAAGCGTAAATTTCAGAAACAATCCGATTCGAATAATTATTTTTGCAATGGATAGCCACATGCAACGGGAAGATTATAGGCTATTTTTCATCCCGAAATTCTTACGGGAACGGGCACAACGCGGGTAAAACGGCGGGGTGCTGCTAGAAGTATATAATTTTTCACAGCAGACCAGTAGGGGTGAGATGCACACCAAGAGATTGTTTTGTTTTTGTTTCTCTCTACTCTAAAGAATGTCTTTAGAATAGTCCTTAGAATGTCTCTCTTGCTCTTTATTTCTTTTTTAAGGGACCAGACCTAGAAAGTCTATGTCATTGAGGTTTACGAAATGCTAATATCACATTAAACTTAATCCGAGTCTTATGCATAACCTACACAATAACATATTTAAAAAACACTTACAATCTCGTAGGCAGGTACGACGGCGAATCATCCTTAACCTTGATGATATCATTGCACTTATTAACGGTATCGAATAGCAGGAAGGTATCGCCCACTGAGAAGAGGGTCGCGAGGCACCGTGCGAGTAGCCTCCTCGCGGGCGCGCCGAGGTTCTCGCGGAGAAGGTTCACCAGCTGAGCCACCAGCTTCTGTTGGCAGCTCTTGATGTCCGACTGAAATGGAGGAAAATTAATTGGTATAACTAGTCCTATTTTAATTGAAAGATTTTTGATACAGAATTTTCGGTTAAGTGTAAGAATTATCTATACTAACTAGCAGCGCCCCGCGGTTTTACCCGCGTTGTGCCCGTTCCCGTGGGAATTTCGGGATAAAATGTAGCCTATAGCCTTCCTCGATAAATAGACTATCTAACAGTGAAAGAGTTATTCAAATCGGTTCAGTAGTTTCTGAGATTAGCGCGTTTAAACAAACAAACAAACAAACAAACAAACAAAACAAACTCTTCAGCTTTATAATGTTAGTATAGATATAATAAAGCTAAAGAGTTTGTTTCAATGTACTAATATCAGAAACTACCAATCCAATTCCAAATTTTTTTCCACATTCATCAGGAAGGTTATACGCATTTTTCAACCTGAAATTCCCACGGGAACGGGCACAGCGCGAGTAAGACTGCGGGGTTCTGCTAGTAATGTTTTTTAGTTGATAAGTTAATATTATGAATGAAACTTGTAATTCTAGATATTATCACTAAAAATCAACAAATAGATTGGTTATGAAAGACTCGGGAACATGTTTTTTTTTGATAATAATAAACTTATTTTTGGTGAACCAATTGGTTAAAAGGAGATGGCGAGATGAACTCGACGGATTTTTGCCTGGTTGGCGTCATGAGGGTCTAAATAGAGAGAAGTGGAAACGATGGGGGGAGGCCTTTGCCCAATGATGGGACACACAGGGCTAATATAATAATAATATAATAATTGGTTATTAAACTGGAGCATGAATATAACACTGAACAATACCTGCCTGTGAGATTCGCACAATCAAAAACGTAGTGTTATTACTAATGTATTTGTTTGCAGTGTAGGTGTAGCTGAAGGTGAACAGTGAGTGTAAGCACATTTTTGATGTCCTAGATTCGAGATGTTAAGAAAAAACTAAAGTTGGTTGTATGTTGGAAGAATAGTAGTAGATATTTGCCTTTACTTTTATTATTTCATTGCGAAACTAACATAACTATGGGTTGTATTGCTTAGTCAAATATATTTCTATTGAAATACCACCCTGTGATGAGTGAACTTTAACATATGTTTTTCTTTAGAGTATCCCTTTATATTTACTGCTATATTCATAAACACTCTCTAACTAAAACACTGTTAGTGAGTGTTTTGTCTCTTTTGCTCTTTGGAAAATAGCGTATGTCAGAAAGGGACAAACCATTTGCTAGCTAAAATGCTGCTGGTAAGCGCTTATGACTAAGGCCCTTAGAGTATAGAGATATGGAAAGTTGAATTTCAGCCCCCCAGACTGCAACATTACAATGGGTTTGTTAACTTTGGTGGTACAGGATGCTAATGCAGACAAATGTTTTAGAACTGCATGAGGCATCAATCTGGCACCTGAATGAAACAAATATTATCAAAACTCACCTTGTGTGCAGCCACCAGAACTTTGTCAAGGAACCGAAGCCACTCAAATATGAAGTGCGGCTTCTTGTCGTCCGGGAGCTGCTGCAGAGCCGACTCGTTTAGGGTCAGTGTGTGAGACACCTCCATGTTTCTAGTGGTAGACCGAAAAAAGCATTAATAACAGGTTTTCTAGTGTATTTAGGAGTGAGTGAAGATTGTGACTTGTCTAGTAGGACCTATTGACATTGTAATGTCATTTATTATAGTAGGTAAATGATTATTTATTTATTTATTTATTTATTTTAGGAGAATCAACAGCTATACATAACATAATATACATACAGAATAGAAAACAGTCAGCTAATTACAGATTCCCACGAATAGACTAGAATAGAATATTAAGTATTCATGTAAAACTATGTAGGTATTTGACAAATTATACTGAATACTATTAAAGTGCGGTGCAAGTTATAATCTCTTTGATTCTATAGTTACTTAGTTAGTTAACAACTCATTTAGGTCTCTTCCTATATAAACTGCATGTTCTATACTAAAGTTAGAGGATAAAACATGAGTAATGATGTTAGTACATCATAAAAACAGGGTTCCCGATACCGGAGTTTGTTTATTAGAATTAATTGCAGACTCAAATGGCGTCAGAGAGATGATTCAGACTGAAGTTTGCGAGAAAAACAGGACAAGGCTATTAAATTTATATAAAGACTGTAGAAACTATAAACTACAATTGTTACAGATCAGAATTACACCTATTACTTACGTTTATTTACTGTATCAGAAACGAAAATCCGACGCGATAGAAACTTTTACATTACAATAACTTGATATTTCTACACTACTTCCCAACCGACATTGTTTATTTATTATAATATAACTACATACACCGACATACACTGAACTGAACTAAAGACACTGATTTAAAAGTTTTTTTTTTAAGTACCTATATGCTTATCATAGGTAAATATTAATTAATTTAACACGATTAATAACAGCAGAAAATAGGTGGCACAAAAATTTGCCAGGGAGGGAGCAATTGTTGAAGCACAGCAAACAAGCACTAAGCAGTTTTTTTGACATTGACAGAAGGGAAAACTTAGGATTTGGTGACACAGAGACCACAGATCATGGCCAATTAATGAACCCATACTTTATTTTTTTTTGGCACGTTTGAAATTCGAGGCACAGAGCTTAGATCGAGGTGATTTGATTTCAAATGTTAAAAACTCCGATCAACAATACACAACTATTAGATGTCGGGTCACCACTGACCTGTAGTATACATATAGGTCAGTGCGGGTCACGTACAAAATCAAAGCTAAAAACTGTCCGGTTTGACAGCTTATTTTGTTTACTACCAACAACCTGACAAAAAAGTTTTAAAACAGTTCGTTCTTTTTGAAGAAATACAGATGGAATGGAGTCGTGTTGAATACTTAAATAATCTATACTAATATTATATAGCTGAAGAGTTTGTTTTGTTTGTTTGTTTGTTTGTTTGTTTAAACGCGCTAATCTCAGAAACTACTGAACTGATTTGAATAATTCTTTCACTGTTAGATAGTCTATTTATCGAGGAAGGCTATAGGCTACATTTTATCCCGAAATTCCCACGGGAACGGACACAACGCGGGTAAAACCGCGGGGCGCTGCTAGTTTGTAATATGCACGTAAAAGTTTACTTAAAATTATTTATGTTTTGGGCTATCTAAGTTTGATAGTATACATACTTGTATTTTTGCTAGTGTTCTGTTGTGTTTGTGTATGTTTTTGGCCAAGGTGTCTATCGCTGGATGTCAAAAATAAAAATATACTTAAATTCCACATCTTTATATTCATGATTATAATCTTAATAATAAAAGTACAGTTCGGATTTCGCTCCCCGGAATTTTTGGTAACAAATAAATTATTACTACAATTTAAATAATTCTATAATAAATTAATTATTTAAAATAAATTATTACTACAAATCTACTCCATGGATTTGCTGTTCTGTTTCACAAAATTTTGCGTTGGCCAAACATTTGTATCGGTAACTTCAAAACATTTTTTTTTTCTTCAAAATTTGATATTATTTATTAATTCTACATGTACTTACCAAAAGAAAGACACTCCGGCCGTTGAATTGTTTTTCCGGCCATTATTTTCGCAACTTTTAAATAAACATTGCGGCATTGTGACACGTGCTTACATTGGCTGTGGTTACTTTCTACGGATAGTAGTCGTTACATGAGCCATGTCAGAGGCCTTTGGCGGCTCAATAACTCTGACACCAGGATTGGTCAGATTGACCATCCACTTGATAAGAAGAAGATTGGCTGGCTGTGGTTCGAGGGCACCACAGGAGGGCACTAAATATAAGATCGGCTCACTTTTGATTGACGTATGATTTGCGCCGTAGTGTGGCCGTAGCACAGACCAAGAAAATAAAGGCCGTAGTAGTAGTACAGGTCAGTGCGCCGACCCGAAATCTAGTTCTCTATTGTTGATCGAAGGTTAAAAATTATAAAAATTATAACACAGTGCCTCTACAACGCCTTGCATACAAGTGAGTGAACTCGGTGTGCAACTGTGCATGGCGGGCGCCTCTGCGGTGCCATCCGCAATTCCGCACTGAATCGGTTAATACTCTTATCCATGTAGTACCATTTGTGACCGATTTTTCAAATTTGTCACACTGTCAATCAATCTGTCAAACTGTCAATGTCATTTTATTATCAAATTTCTTGCGACGCTTCGTCCGATTGTTTCATTCGTGTGATTTTTGCAAAATCTTAAATTGAAAGCATATTTTGTTTATTACTTGCATAAAATTGCAGATAATTCAGTGTACCTACCAAGAAAATATATTCATAATGTTGAACTACATGTAATTACTGGGTATATATAGTGCGAAAGTTCACGTACATCTACTCCACTCCACTACCAAAGTTAAATCATAAAGTAGATCAATGATTAACATGAGTGCACAGCAAAGCCCGGCGAATATGCAAGCCGCGGTTGACAGAGAAAAGATTTATACATGGATATTGGAGCTGTGTAATCCAGAGACACGAGAAAATGCACTGTTGGAGTTGAGTAAGAAGCGCGAAGTTGTCCCAGATCTGGCGCCGATGCTATGGCACAGCTTCGGCACCATAGCTGCGCTTTTACAAGAAATAACTAATATTTATGTGGCCATGATTCCACCCACGCTGACTGCGCACCAAAGCAACCGTGTCTGCAACGCCCTGGCGCTCATGCAATGCGTTGCATCCCACCCAGAGACGAGATCAGCATTCCTACAAGCTCACGTGCCCTTATTCTTGTACCCGTTCTTACACACTGTGTCTAAAACCCGCCCATTCGAATACCTGCGCCTAACAAGCTTGGGAGTAATAGGAGCTCTAGTTAAAACTGATGAACAAGAGGTGATAACATTCCTTCTGACTACTGAAATAATACCCCTCTGTCTGCGCATTATGGAAAATGGATCTGAGCTCTCCAAGACAGTTGCTACATTCATATTGCAGAAAATATTACTTGATGATAGTGGCCTTTGTTATATTTGCCAAACTTATGATAGATTTTCACATGTGGCCATGATATTAGGTAAAATGGTGTTGTCACTTGCCAAAGACCCATCAGCAAGGTTATTGAAGCATGTTGTTCGGTGCTATCTGCGATTATCGGATAACCCAAGGGCTCGGGAGGCATTGAGGCAGTGCCTTCCAGATCAACTCAGAGATGCGACATTCACTGCATGCTTACAGGAAGACAACTCCACCAAGCACTGGCTGGCGCAGCTCATCAAGAACCTAGAGGCTCAGCCGCCGCCCGCCAGTCCTGCCCAACAGAATTTGTGAGCCTTATTAAACAGGCACAATGAGCCCACCAATGACTTTCACCAATTAGTGCAAAAACTACTATCCAATGATTACAATGAAAATAAATATGGTCACTCAAGTCATTATAACCATAGTTGACAATATTTGTAAACTATCAAGTACATTTATGATATGTGGTCATAAGTAGCAAATTCATTGTAATAAAATTATTTGTATGAAAGTTTTGTACTGCATGTTAACAGTAGTGGTGGGCGAATGGGCCTTGTTTGTAACAGAGTATTGTTACTCATGCATTGATGTTATGAAAGTTGCAATTGTATTATGCTCACAATTTTTTTGTAACTAAATAATGTGTATGTAGTAAAAAGTAATGTATCAGTTGTAAAACTAAAAATATTCTTGGCTGTTAACCATTTTGGCTTGTATAACTTCTATAATTGAATAAGTCTGCAAATTTTTATATATAATTTAATGTTTAGACATAAAAACCCTGTATATGAAATAAGCAAAGTTAATGCATCAATATACTGTATAATTCACATTTCAGATACAAATTGTTGCATTATTTTTTGCAGCAAGAAAATTGAACTAGGAAAATAAAGACTATCACTTGTATGTTTGTAGTTTTATTTTTAGTTAATTTATGTATTCCAATGTGATAATTAAAAGTCAGGTCCACGAGTTGGGTACTGCGATAAGGCCCATCGGCGAATGCCTGCTGTGTAGGGTGCACCAAGCTCCCTCTGACTCAGAAGGCTTGTTTGCCTCGGTAGTTCCTCTATGATTCGACATTCATTCCCTACACTAACACCCCGCACACTTTGAATGTTACTCACATAATTATGGTTTCTATTCACAACTCCTTTATTCTTAGCTATATCAGAAAATGAATTGAACCGCTGGAATATTGTATATAACTGTTGGTGATCAGATACTTGGGTATCGCAATTTGTTGCAGCTACTTCCATTAGCGGGGCGATAATGTCGCATGATTTATCTATGGATGCGTATTTTATAACTTCTACAGTCTGTATCTGTTTGCTATTTGATTTGCGCAAACGCTTAGAACCGTTGCATTTACAAACTGATTTTAAATCTCGGTAAGAATGTCGACAGGTTTCCCGCTTCCGGACGTAAGTCATGCAATCGATGTTACTACGCAGGGGGCCTGTTATATCTGTGTTCACTGACTCTTCCTTTTTTTGCTCATCTACTGTTTTAACGAAACTCTCGTCGCTTACCCTGGCTTGGCTCGATTTACTACATGGAATAAACGGTCGTGCTGGGACTGCTCGGACTGCTGGGTGTGGACTGGACGATAATCGGATAAAGGGTCTCTTTTTCTCAACAATGATACTCCTTACTGGCGCGTTTGAAGTAGGAGGCCTCAGGGAAGTGTTACCCCTGGACGTTTTCCATAGTGGCTCCACGATTTGCTCTAAGAATTTTATTTTAGACGTTTGAGTTACAGACGGTCCAGTTGAGATGTTATGTAGACCAAAGCATGCAAAGGTGTCGTCCAAGGGAATCATTCTATTTTATGTTTTATTCATTGATAATTCATGATTAAGGTTTGGCCCTCTTTTAAGGTAGAGCCAAAACAAACACTACGTTATTTCGAAACAACCCAACATTTTTAAATGTCGTGCCAAAAATTAGTGATGTCAACTCAAGTTAATTCGAGTTGGGCTTAACTCGAATCAACTCGAGTTGAATTCTCAATTCAATTGAAATTCTCTTTGACACGACATTCAAAACCGAATGAAACCGCGACGTGCGAGCGAAGTTTGACAATCATTTGAGACTGTTTCATTCATAACAAAAAAGTGTCATATTATTTATGTCGACATTAAGGTTAACTTTCAAAAGTTGGTTATGTTATTGCTGTAAACTTTCGTGTTTTAAATTTTGTTGTTGAAAATGGCTGGTCCTAAAAGAAAATCTTTGGTTTGGGACGTGTTTGAATCGTCAGTTACATGTAGACAATGTTCCGATTCATTCAAATATTTAATGATAATACACCTACAGTATTAAAACATATTAAATAAAAATAAATATACCCAAGTGTTACCGTCGAAGAAAGAAACACAAGACCGACTACATTAGCTTAAGTATAATTTGACTTCGACTGATTCGTTTAAATTGTCATGCATACGTACATCATAACAATAGTTTGATTTTATTTTGAAAAGACTGTTGTAATTACATAGTTAATAAATAAATATTATTAATAATTTAAGCCAAAATCAATTAATGATTCGCTTTCGAACAATTATTTCATTCTTTTACTTTAGTTAGTATAACAAATAATATAAAAAGACGTGTGGCATTCGGGGACTGCCGCGGTAAAGCTATTGCATATTTATTTTTTCTTAAACATAAAAAGCTTTAAAGCAAAGTATAAAAATGCACTACTGAAAAGGCAGATTGCTGCTGAAAATCTGAAACACACATACCAAAATAACTTAAACCTAAATCAATACTTCACATAAACCCTAATTAGCTTGCTTATTCAAGATTATAACACACACACACACACACACACACACACACACACACACACACACACACACACACACACACACACACACACACACACACACACACACACACACACACACACACACACACACACACACACACACACATATACACACACACACGTCGTCCCTCTTTCTTTATTTCCCAACCCGCTTAACATCTTTGGGTTCTGGTGGCGGCTGAAAAACAGCGCGCTGTACGAAATCCTTCGACCAGCACAAGCTGAGCCTCCCACCATTTGCCTTTTTATTTAGTATTACTTTTTTATTTTTTATTATTATCATTGTGTTTTTAAAGTTTATGCAAATTTAGTTTTTAAGTAATATTAGATTTAGTTTTGTTTTGATTTAATTATGTTTTCTGTAACATTTTGAAAAGGCAATAAACATGTTTTTTATTTTATTTTATTTTTTTTTCTATCACTAGATGGCGTTAGTGGGGAGCGTTAGGTTTTTTGCGTGAGGTTTTTTCATTACGGAATTTCTGGATTCGGTCCCCGCGCTTAAGGCCCGCGATAGAAGCTATGCAATAGCTTAAAAAATGAAAGAATTGAAACAAAAATATGTCATCGGTTACGTTTTTTACTATTAATGAAGAGAGAGCTAAAAATACTAGGTAGCTATTTTAAAAAGAAACATTAAATCCTCTATCTAGTTAACCCGAGTTCCGTGAATTTTAACTCGAGTTAAATCGAGATATGTTTTTTCCGAGTTGGCACATCACTACCAAAAATAACAAAGTGTAAATTGGACACATGGACTTAATAGGTACTCAATCATTGGACAAATGTGATTGGAATCCAACCACAGACATAGTTAATATCCATGGACTTATTATTATAATATAATAATAAGTCCATGTTATTATCCGAATATACCACATAGGTAATATAATATACTCTTTGCTGCTCTTTGCCACAGACTACCAACCAAACGTTCGTTGGTGTTGGTCACAGAGTGTACAGTCCCACCATCATAGCTGTTCAGTTGACGGCGTCGCTAGTGGAGAATTTGGTATTGCCATATAAGAAATTCACCAAGAAACAAAGGTAATTAAAACATGTCTTGGAAGTCAGTCTATAGATATCATTAAAATTTAAGAAACTACAATATCAATCATATAGAGCGTAAGCGTAACTAACATAGTATAGTATAGATTCAATATGGCTTAATTATAATAAAAATATATAATAAATTATAATATTAACATGCATATTCCAGGTTTACTGTGTTTAGTGTTTACCAGCTTCGATCACATCGTCACTTACCATCAGGTGAGATAGTGATCAAACAGGTCAAAATTTGTGACAGGCTCACAATTCAATAATTATAACATATAGCTATGAACCTTAGTAACTACATAAATAAAACAATAATGCAGCACAATAGGATTTTATTTATATTTTATAAAAATAATTGTGGTCATGGTTTCTGAGCTCAAGCGGTCGCACTCCAGGAATTCCGGTCGATGTTCCTGAACCATCTGCTGATTATATAACCACCAGCTGTAATATATTTTTTTTGTAATAATGAGTGATTTAAAATTTCCATATCTGGCTACATTGACCTGTCGCGGCAGCAACGCGTTCATTCAGCTTTTCAAATGGTATTAATGGAGCTTGTAGGCGTTTCTCTTCTTTCATGAAAGATATAACTTTTAAAATAATTAGCCGTGCATCACTTTTGAGGGGTTTCGGCATTTTATTTGCTTTTTTCACAATGAAATCAATAAATAAACACGGGAACACTCGCACTAGACATCAACTGACAGCGGAATGACGTTTAGGAAAAAACGGCTGACGCGGCTGTAGTTCCCATTTTGCCCACCTGAACAGATAAGTTGGTGGCACTGTAGTTGGTGTGATCACCACAGACCACAAAACAAGGTGATCCTGATCACAGACCGGTCTGTCTGTGTTTCTACCATGGAATTAGTAAGTACTACGTTGTACTTATTTTATTAATTCCATGGTTTCTACATAAAGACACAGAAGACAGTCAGTCAGTAGTCTTTAGTTTCTTGGTCTGTGGTCAGTAGGGCATTAGGGTCATTATGGTAGGCAGGCAGAGAGTATTATATTCCTTGGTAGGCAGGCAGCAGTAGGCAGGTAGCATAGAGTAACTTATAGCAGGTAGGTAATGTTAAGCTCTCGGCAGAGAGTATTATATTCCTTGATGTTAAGTAAGTGAAGTAATAGGTAGGTACACAGACACAGACCAAGAGGTAGGTATGGATATACCTATATGGTACTGATTATTTGTTATTGTTAATTATTTCGATAATATAATATATAATAACAAGAAATAATTACTTACAGCATTTTTTATCAAAATGTGGGTCTTTGGGTATGGATCCTTAGTCTGGAAAGTTGATTTTAGCTATGAGAAAAAAGTTGTAGGTTATATAAAAGGTTATTTAAGGAGGTTTTACCAACACAGTATTGATCATAGAGGCATACCTGGGAAAGTAAGTTGTCGAATTTATGTACCTACATATAACATATTATAAGTTACTCTATGCATATAACTTATTTACTTGTATGTTCTTCTGGAATTATAGGGTTGGGTGACTGCCTTTAAAAATATAGGCTTAAGATAGATAGGAATAGGAATAATAAATAAATAGGAATAGCTTCTGGAATCACTGGGACAGTTAATTTTCCCATATAAAAGTCAATAAAAACAAGCTCTAATTTAATGTTTTTTTAAGTAACATATATTTGTGCGGTCTCAGAAACAAATCATTAAAGAATAATTATTCAGTTTCTAATGGTTTCTAATACCACTACTGTTTGGGGGAACCCAACATAGCTAAAGAATAAAAACCTATTATTACCTACATCTTTAAATAATCCTTATAAATACTTTCCAGCCAGGAAGAGTAGTAACTCTAGTACCAAACATTGATCCCACCAGTGAAGTGTGGGGCGTGGCATACAAAATAAGAACCGAGGACATTGACCAAGTCACAAAACATTTGGACTTTAGAGAAAAGAATGGTTACTCCAAGCAGATAGTCACATTCCATCCAAAAGATAGTAGCTTGGCACCTTTTGAACTTACACTGTATGTTGCTACTGAGGAAAATGAATCTTATGCAGGTGGGATAAGATTTAAGTAAAAAGTTTCTATTGCTCTATTTATTGAGATTGTCTAAAACCTAAATCTAAAATCTTCTGATTCCCCTGATGACACCTTTAGACCCCTTAGAGAAAGACTATTGCTTGAGACTTTCACTTACCCTCATGACAGAACATTATTAATTACATGATTCTTTAATGTACTGTATAGGCCTCTTTGCCTCTTTGGAGCACATTACAAGCTAATACCTACTTTACATCAATTCCTGATTAGGAAATATTAATCTATACTAATATTATAAAGAGGTAAAATTTGTAAGTTTGTATGTTTATTTGTATATTTGAGCTAATCTTGGGAATTATCCATCCGATTACAATATTTATTTTTGTAATAGATAGCCACATTCAACAGGAAGGTTCAATTTCAATTCAATTCATTTCATTTTTATAGGTTATAGGCTATTTGCAATCCCGAAATTCCCATGGGAAAGGGCACAATGCGAGTAAAACCTCTGGGAGCTACTTGTATCAAATAAATATATATTTTACTTATATTTCAGGTCCAGCTCCAATAACAGACATAGCCAAACAAGTGATAAGCTGTAAAGGACCCAGCGGGGCCAATAAAGAGTATGTGTACAATTTAGCAGCTGCTATGCGGGATCTTGCACCAAGCATTGTAGATGATCACCTGTTCCAGTTAGAAGCAGCTGTCAGAAAGTTAGATAATGAAGAAAACAGTGATGTGTAGGTACTTTAATTGAGGCCAATTGTGGGACTGTTAACCCCCTATTGGACATAATGTATCCTATTTCCCTTTTTGTTTAAGATGAGTTCCTGATAGGTATTGAAATTATTCCTTTAATTACTACCACAATGTAATATACTACTTAAATACACACATTTTGTGTGATATTATATAAATATTGACGAATGATTATTTTTAGAGTGAAACTTTTATTACATCGGCTGAAAGTTTTTCGTCTGTGTGTTGCATGTCGCGTGACAGTCGGCCGCGGAGTAGCGATAATATCTATATTGTGAAAAAGGGTTTGACTTTTACCACGGTTTCATAAAACCTCACAATACTATCCTTTAACTTTTAACTCATAAATCAATTTTAAGTAGGTACATAGTTATATACCTACTATTTATTGTACATAGTTAAATTATTTGATATTACACTATTATCTCAGAGTTACTTCAGGATCTTTATTGATACTGACTGGCAATAATAAATAACTTGGATTTTAGTAGGTAGTTTCAAAAAAATATCAATATCCCGATTCCCACTGATCGGGCACAAAATTCCAGCGCGTCGCGTCGCAACGGAGACGCGAGCAAGAGCCCGTAGCTGACCATGTGTGTGAGGAGTTCAGAGGTTCCAAGCAGCGTAATTTTTTTGCGAACATAAACCTTAACATTTGTATATAAGTTTGAATTTACTTTATCATATTGTGAAATACGCTACGGCGCGCTCCGTTCGCTCCGACCCGCCCTGTTGCTGGGCATCGTAAACTAAGCTAAGGCCTTTTTGCTTATTATGTACGCTATCTATGCGGAGTACATTTCGCGTTCGATTTAATACCGCCGCTTGCCGGTAGATGGAACTAGCTGTGATGTGGCTGTGTGGCTGTGATTTAGTAGCAAAATACATTATTTTACCCAACTATGGCGAAGCCAAAACTAGGAGGGTGTGTGTTTTATATTAATGAAGATAAACTAAATAAGTAAATGATTTTGCTAGGCCTTGTTCATATACGTAGAGTTTTGTGAACTAAATAATAAAGTTACTCTACCGTGTATTGATTGAAAGTAATTTGAACCAGAGTTATGTTAGTCATTTGTTTTTTAAACATATTTAGCCACTAAATAAAATTAAGAATGCTTGTGCAATCCGCCCTCAGTAACATATAAGCTTATTTATTTTTGTTTTGAGTTGAAAAGTTTATCTATATACTTATTGATGTTATTGTACAGCAGTTTCGCTCTCGTTTTCCTGTGGGAATTTCGGGATATAAAGTACCTCACAATGTTATCCTAGGTGCTAAGTAACTATGTTTTAAATATGGTACAAATCTTCCAACTGTTTGTGTGAAAAAACCAAAAATTACATTATCATCACTTTCAACAAATAGTTTTTAGGGATGTTATGGAATAATTTAATTTTGTTTGTATTTAATAGAAAAAATATATTTATATTGTGATTTACTAGTAATAATTAAAATATTTATAAAATTAGCCAAATATGAAATCATATTTCAATATATTGTAGTTTTAATTATCAACTTCTGTACTTGGTAAGACATTTAAATAAAGGTCCTTTTTGAAATGGAAGCAATTAGCATTTACTTCAATACTACCTTTGTACTTACAATTATTATTCTGTTAACATATAATTAACGCCGTTTTACCATTTATTTTCAAGGAAACAACCTTGTACTGTTAAGGAAAAATTCGGCAATAATACGACACTAGTGTTATTAACAAACTTTATATTTCAATATAAATAATGTAAAATCACAATTGTTTTATTAAGTATTTGTTAATTATGGAATTTTATGTAAAGTATAAAAAGTATAAACATATACTTACGTTTATAATTATTATCTTACTTTCACTCATAGAAGATATTAGTAAGTACAATCAGAGAAGTTCAAATGATGTCGACTTTCCCCCTTTAAATTATTGAACTGTTCGGAAATTATAGTAAAAGTACTCACACGGGTTTTTTCGCGTTAGAAAGTTAATAAAGCAAGTAAACTCCCATTGTTCGGAAATTACTAAATTCACATTGTATATTAAACTTACCTGAGAGTTAAGGGTATTTAAATTTATTCCACAAAAACTGAAAATTATAGATGCCTAGTTGAAATTAAAACTTGTTACAAGTGGTTAAACGTGAAAGCATTTAAAGTTGACTTTCGATTAATTTTATATTATTATACCAACATTACGTACATTAAGGTTTCTAACGTGCAAGCGATTTTCGCCTCAATGTCATGCACTGCTAACTTCTCTGACTGTACAACGAGGAAGTAATAAGTGTCCTATATAAATACCTAGCGACCCGCCCTTGTTTTGTTTCGGGTTATTATCAGTTCTATAATTAGAACGTAGAAATGTACATTCAGCAAAGATGTATGTTTAACAAGTGATAGTTAGTACCATAGATCAATTATTCTATGCTTGTACTTAAATGCTCGATCTTAAAATCTCTAAATATATTTAATTTTTGAATATAGAACATTCTTTACTTATTTTAAAAGGCAATAGTCAACTTTGCTAAATGTATTTCCTGAATTTTATGTAAAAAATACCTAAATTACAATAAAATTATATCAAAAACTGCTTAGTTTATAAGAAAAGCGCACAATTAGACGAATCCTTAATATAACTAGTGATAAAAATAATGATTTTAAGTTTGAAATTGTATTGAAATAATCAGACTTGTTGTAACAATATAAATTATCTGGTTCATAAGAAACGTTATATATCTGGTGTTGACTTCACATTTAGGATTTAGCGATAGGGAGTGTCACATGGCACTTATTCTTATCACCAACTGATAACCCAACCAATGCATTATGATAAAAAATATATTACAAAAAGAACTGGCCTTATTAATTAGTAAGTAAATATAAATAGAGCTAACAAAATAGTTTTCTTTTTCATATAAAAAGGAAATACTTTTATAAAAATTTCGTATCTTTTTATCGAATACATTAAATGACGTCATCAAACAACCTTGATTATATCTTTGGCAGGTTTGCAGCAATGCATCGTTATCAATATTAATTTACGATTTACTTATTTTTATTACGTCCTAGTAGTTTGTCTATGAAACTTCGCTTTCTTTTCACCTTTTTGTTATCGTTTTTGTGGTTCTCTAGGTCCTCTGCGTCGTCGGTCATCTTCTGTAACAACGCCGGGATAGTAAGGTCCACCACTTCGATGTGCGGTTTCTTTTGGGACTCCTTGCTCAGTTGTCTTTGGAAACTAAGCTCGGGGACTTTGTCGTTCTTCTCTTCCAACTCGGAGAGAGAGGTTTTCGAATCTCTCTCTTTAGCATTGTTCGCACTGTCTGGTCCATTAGTCGCTTGTCTGTCAGATTTCTTCGCGTCCTGTTTGTCGAACACATCGTCGTCTCCCTGTTTCTTAGCCTCACCGTCGATACTATCGGCCACACTCGATTTCGGGACGGACGAGATAACCCTGGGCTTGGTCGGCGGCAATTTCCAATCGATAGGCTTGCGTTGCGGCGAATATCGCTTCACCAACTCCTCAAACAGTTTTTGTTGGTCTATTTTAGTCGTGTTATTATTGTCCGGGACGCTTTGATGCCGTTTTCTTTCGGGATCCTCGTTCTCTTTGCCGTCCACCTCGGTGGAATCGTCGAGTTTAACGAACACTTTTCTTCCCGGCGTCGGCGTAGTGTAGGGCTCGGCGAACGGGAACTTGTATAGATTGGGGCTCTCGATTTTGTATGACATGATGGGTGAGTTCGGGGAGTAGGCCTTGGCGGGCAACGAGGCGCGGGTGCCGGCGCGCTTGAAGGGGCTGTCGGCGCTGTCGGCCGGGTCGTGCAGGGCCGAGTTCATGAAGTCCCGCCGCAGCTTGGAGAGCCTCCGAGTCCGCTCGGTCATGGTGTGTCGGTAGTCGACGCCATCGGTCTGATTCACCTCGGAAGTGTAATTGTCCGAGTACTTCCGGGGGCGGAAGTCGTAGATCCGCTCGTCGGTGCGTGGCTCGCGCATGCTGGAGTAGCTGGGCCCGTTGCGCTTGAAGTAGGCGGTGGTCTTGCCGTGGTTAGAGGTGAGGATGGGGTCCGGGTCGGGCGCGGGCGCGAGCGCGGGCGGCGGCGAGGGCAGGAACACCGTGGCGTGCTTGTCGAACACCTCGCGCCGCTGACTGAACTGCTCGCCGCCGATCATCTCCCGCACCTTCACGCCCATCGTAGGCGACTTGGTACTCGTCATATCCGCTCGATAACAACACCACAACACAATGTTATTGATACTATTTTCCTGTAAACACTGTATTTCTATTTTAGTCGACACACATTATGAGTTCACCGGTAGCATCGCGCCTATGCCACACGTCTGCACAGTAAATTGGACAATAAAGGTCCGGTCGTCCGTATAAGGCGAGCCGTTCGCGATATGTGACTGATCAATAGAGTGGAGGCGATAAGATACGGCCGCGGCCGAGTCCCCGTCGCGATACTTCACCAGCTATTTCTTTATCTTTCAGCAATCGAACACAGTTGAGTAAATATAACTAAGTGAACACAATCGGACACGTAATTAATAGCGCACCGAGTGAAAGCCGCGGCGGGCGGCTATCGGCGGACGCCTCATTATATAATGAATATTAAAACAAATGTCCCAAATACACTCGCCGTTCCATTGTTAATCCACACTGAATGCTAATTCCTACACCACACCACTCCGCGCCACTGAACACTGTCAATATTTACTCAAACTCGACCTTTTTAACTAATTTACGGTGATTTGTTAATTATCTATTGGAAGAGTTGTATTATACATTTTCTAACAAACAAGCGAGATATCGTGGAAACGTGTTAGCGGCGATGAGACGAGATATCGACTGGTCGCGGTATGTTGCTATTATAAATAGTATTCCGTAGAAATAGAGATCAAAACTGTGTGCATTTGATACGTTTCCCAGTTTATTTTGTGCCCAATGAACCGTTAGAATGAAAATTGTTCGAGTTATTATCATTGGATCTGATGCGAGGAATGCTTGGTTACATAGTTGGTACCTTGGTACCTTCTTACCTAATTACTTACGTACATGAATCATTGTTTCCTCACACTACATAACATGTGTAAACCTATCTACACCTCCGCGCTATTATAGTGGAATGATTCTGTTTTTATTGCTGATATAAAACAGATTAATTATTTCAGCTTCTGTTAATTGTAATTACTTTGCACGGTCTAAATATTTTTATCATTTTGAAACGAGTCGAGTAGCTAGTGGTAGCTAAGAGGAAAAGAAGATTAGGCACGTTTTTTTATAGATAAGTAGTACATTTTAATATATAGGAACTTAGGTAGCGTAAATAATAGGTTTAATAAAAATACTATTAGCCTAGGTAGGTATCCAGCAAAACAGCCTTAGCATAGAGATATATGTTCAGGTTACTACATAATTTTGAATAAAGATTTTGCAGTGGGTGCGTACTTAGGTACCCTACCCATCTCTAGATATTAATAATTTATTAGCGAAGGGTTCTAGATAGGGTATTTACATCCCTTTCAAACCTCAAAAGGGCTTAAAGGGAAAACCCATGACAGACAGGCTTAGAATATATATTATATGTATATAGTGTAGCAAATAAATAATACCTAATGTTCAACAATAGATATACCTATTTACGTATTTGTTTAATGAATTAAATCCTCGGTCATCCATCAGTCATCGGGTATTTACCAGAATAATTCGGTTAGTTAAATTAGGTATGGTAAGTACCTACATATTTTAATTTCAACTTTATAAAAATTAGGTAGGTACAAATTAATACCTTATAATTACAGTTATACATACTTACATCAATAGGTATTAAGTATGTCTAATTAAGTAGGTACTTATTCGTGCTTACCTACATCCTAAAAGTAATAAGTAGGTAGGTATATCAATCAATTCATAATCCACAACAAGCGTTAGGTAACCATCTTTGAACCAAACTTACGTTAGTAACTATTTATTAATCTGTGACCAAACCTAAGGATAGGTACAATGCAATAACTGTAGACTGTTCCTACTGGTAGAGATACATTGCTGCAAATATTAACTACCTACCAACAATTGATAAATAAACAGTAGGTAGGTAGGTAGGTATTATACGTGCCTGTTTTTACCAATTCGACAAGGTTTTTAGAAACGGATTCTGTGAAAAAATCCTTTCATATGCTAAGTTAAGGAATTTTTATGGCCGCGTGAACATGTTGTTATTTTTGAAGATATATTTACTAAGTACATTATATTCAGGAGCTAAAGTAGCGGCAATAAGAAGATATAGATTTTAGGTCTACCTGGGCACATCTAGACTTTCCCTACCTAATTATAACTATTACTATAACTGTTGTTATACCTACTATAGTAACAGTATACTAACTGCTTTATTCTTAAACGTTCTTTAATTAAAACACTGTAAGAAAGTGTTTCGTCTCTTTTGCTCTTTGGAAAATAGCGTGTGTTGGAAAGGGACAATTTGATAGCTAATTCTGCTATTACATTTAATATTCCTACTATTCACCATCAAATTATTTTAATTTAAAGATTTTTATGTTTATTGTCTAAAATCGCAATTAATGACCAGTGGGGAAGTTTAGAAGTATACTATAAGTAGGTACTTACACCTACTTTAAAATAAGCATCTAAAGTAAAGTAGTACGTAAATGTAATAAATACTTTGACTTTTGCTAAAGTAAGTATTTCCTGTTGTTTAAGTATAAAGTAAACACCAAATTATTCTAATGGAAAGTGATTATTAATCACAGTGTAAATAATAAAACAAACAATTCGTCATTGATAATAATAGAACGTGAATGGATACGTTACGTAGGTATCTAATGAGTTTAAAAATAGAACGAAGCAGGAGATCGTTTATAAATAGACAAAGATTATAAATTACTTTATATTGTAACTAGCAGCGCCCTGCTGGCTTACCCGCGTCGTATCCTTTCCCGTGGGAACTTCGGAATGTATAACAATGCTTCCTTTTAATTGTGGCTATCAACTACTAAGTACCTACAACGTTAGACTGATATTTTCAGATTTGAGCGCGATATAACAAACACAGTTGGTAAATAAACTGTTCAGCTTTAGGTACCTACCTACTTTTGCCCAACAGTGGGACAATTGACATGACAGACTTAATATTTTACTTTTTATATCTACTTAGCTGTTAGGTATATTAGTACTTAAGTGCGTAAGTACCTACCTATCTAAAGTTTTGTTTTTATAGGAAATTGTTGAGAAACTTTTAGTATACATTTAAAAGTAGGTTTCTACTCAAACCTTCCTCATTAGGTAAACATTTCTATACGTATTGACTCTACATTTACATAATGTCTGCAAACCAACATAGTATAAAAGTATAAATGAATAAATTGCACTTGGAATTGACCTATCACCCCTCAGCGGTACACTGTTTAACATATAAATGGCATAGCCAAACCAGTCTGGTAGCTAGCAACATGTGAAACGCCGAAAGTTGTTGATTGAAGTCCAAATGAGGTTTCAATTAAGAGTTATGGGGCCAGGTACTGGTAGTTTTATTGGCGGCAATCATTTAATCGGAAGACGCTATAGGAAAGGTGAATATTTCAATTAACAGTCTAGTATTTCACCTATTTAACATAGTAAGGCAGATAAATTATAGAAACTAGTTAACATACTAGTAGCGCCCCGCGGTTTTACCTGCATTGTGCCCGTTTCTAGGAGAGTTTTGGAATGAAAAAAATAGCTTATGACATTCCCGTTGAATGTGGCTATACATTACAAAAAATATATACAAGTCTGAATGATAGTTCTTGAGCTCATCTCGTTCAAAAAACCACTTAATATCAAACTCTTCTGCTTCTTCTCTATCTAAGTAGGTTTAGTTAAGTACCGAATGCAATGCGCTTTGCAAAGGCTTATTATATTTTTTCGCTAAACCACTTGGCATTAACAGAAACGTGGGCGGAAGTTAGGCAGTTAAAATACTGATGATTTAACACATTATATCGACAACGATTGTGATCTCATTCTTGTCAATTTGCATTCATATTTGGGGTTTGGCCTTTCTGACCACGGACGTTCACAGTTCACACCCACTCACTATGAAGCTATGAACCTCAAAATGAATAGTCCATTATATTTCCTTCATGGTTAGTTGTTGCATTTTTTGCGGCGTATTGCGTGATTCTTTGTATGATTGTGTATGACTAACTGGTCAATGTACTGCCACTAAAATAGTAACTTGTATAGTTTGACATTAGATAAGGTTTTTAACCGATTATTGTGCAATTGAAAGAGGTTTTTGTGAGTTATTTGTGAGTCTTTTCATACTATTTTAATGGTTTCCTAATACTTAAAAGTATGTACTTACTTATTTATGTTTATAAGTTTTATGTTTTGTTAACCCGGAGAAGTGGGCATCACGTCTCAATTGGAGGCCTCTCATTCGGTGGACTCGCTTTTGATAGCAATAGCGCTTTCTCCCAGCCTAGATAGCGAAAGGCGCTTTCTCCCAGCCTAGATAGCGAAAGATAGGGAAGGTTGGCAATGTTTGTGGGAAACCTTTGTCCAGCAGTCAGACAGCATAGGTTAGGCATCTTATAATCTTATAATCTTATAATCTTATAGTCAGCCAAAAGATACCTATGTTATAAACCTAGAGAGATAAAAATAAAGAAGATATATTATTCGAATTCGATATAATACAAAGAGCCCTACTTTAGACTGTAGATTTAACTAGTTCTGTGAACAAGTGAATTGGTTCGACTGTGTCATCCAATTACGTTGCATTTTGTAACGATAACTGACAAGGCTTGGGTGCAAGTGTAACACATGTTATCGACGCTGTACCTAGAATATCCACTTGGAATAGGTAGATACTAGTTGTATGAAGGAACAAAGTTTATATACTTTCCGCCTAATGTATAACCGCTTTATAACCAAAACACTGTTACAATACAAAGTGTTTTGTCTATTTTACTCTTCGAAACTAATGTATTACGAATAGTGTAGGAATGTCGGAAAGGGACAAAGTATTTGATAGCTACAATGCTGTTAATAAGCGTATATGGGAGTCATGTTAGAGCACATGCAAGACGAGGAAGCTAGGAGTAGAAGCGGTCGCCGTGGCCGAAATCGGCTGGAAGACTATTATTATTATAAATAAGGCACTTTATCATTAAAAAATATATATAACAATGTTAAGTACAAATAGGTAAGACTGTCCGAAAAATGCGTAAGTTAATTTTATCAATAAATGCAAAATTGTTCCGACTCGAATGATTCAAAGACCTAAGTACCTAACCGTACCAAAAAAGATGGTTAGGTAGGTAGTCTCACAACAGATCCGATGGCCATGAAATGTATAATGATTTACTAAAGTTTTCGCACAGGAAATAATGCTTGAGTAATACTAATTGTGGGCCGCTGGTTTAGGCGCATGGGTCATATTTTTTAGTATGCGATAGAGAGCCGAAGTCTAGTATATTATATATATGTATAATATTATTATAATGTTTTATCTTATCGGACCATCAGTCAGACTTTGCCAAATATACATACTAGGTTTGTATTGTAGGTGGATATCTATCAGTGCATTCGAACCAAATGTGAGTCACCCACTTAACGTTTCCTAATAAGACTAAAACCAATTTAATTCTTGATGACTTCAAAGACAATACTAGAAAAAACTGTTGTGGTTTTAAAGCAAGGTCTCAAGAGTAATTAAATAAGATTTACTTAATTGTCATAGTTAATAAACATAAATTATATTAACCACCAAAAACAATTTTTTGGATATTCCCTTAAAAGGCAATTGATTACCTAAAAGTAAAGTATGTATGAGCTTGTAATTTCCCAATGCTGAGCAAAGGTATCATAAAATAACAATTCATAATAATTACCTTCTGATAAAAATGACACAAAACCATGTTTTTGTCACACACAAGAACTCAATGTCCACTAGTTTAGAAATAGAGTACATGACAAAATGGACCTTAATAACTCTACAATTAAGTCGTTATCTCTCCATATTATTTGTAGCGTGATAGCTGATTTTGATCTAGACCACGCAGATGGTCGGTGGACAACATGACTTGCCCTTTGACGTCATATATTGACACAGTTAACTGCAACAAAGGTCGTCTACTTTTCAGAGTGGAAATGGAACATTACTTTAAGGTCATAGTGCTAATAATCAGTTAAAATAATAAGTACATATTAAGTATGTACTTTGAGTACTTAGTCATTACATTTTATAAGTAGTAACTTTAATGTTACAGCAAGTGGGGATCTCTTTCGAAAAACTTCAATACCATATCCAAACCTAACTCACTCCTTTTTCGAATCCGAACACAAAGCTTTAAGGTGTGTCAGGTCTATGATATCATCTGTGGGTATCATAGCATAGAGTCCAAATTGACTTGTTTGTTTCATAAACAGGTAGGTATTTATTACGAGTTCTTAACTTTGATTTTATCTATCTAATTCATATCAAATTCAAATTCTTTACGGGCTGCCAAGTAAACCATAAAGTTTCCATAATCCATAGGAAAATGCGTATTGATATAATGTACTCTTTCTTACGAGACTTAAAATGGACTAAAGTGGCCGATTTTAAAGCCGAAGAGGATTCCTTCTAAAGAGGAAAAAGATTTAGCAATTTCATTCCACTCCTACCCTATCAACTCTTTTCCTAAATAAAAGAAGTTGTGGCAAGGTTCGAAAATCAGCCATGTTGGTTTGATTATTTTAACTATTGTAACAAAAAATGCAATCCAAAGCATCAAAGATTAAGAACTTCAAGTACCTAAAAGCAACTGAATTTATAAATGCCAACTCCGTTTCTCTCCTCTTTTGAGTTGTCTATACATTGTTTGTAATAGTATTTTCTTTTGAGTACAACAACGGGAAACTTGTAATCAGTAAAAGATAAACATAAGTATTATCAGATACGATATTGTGTTATAAAGAAGTTAAGATAAATTGATATGAAGGTGTTCTAATTATGCAATTAGTGTACACTTCAGAGTCATATTACAAATAAAACATTCATTATAGCTAATATTACAAAAGAACTTAGTTTTAAACGTTGGATTTGAACGCAAATAATATTTACAGTGACATTTTGTTAAAACATACGTTTGTGACATATTCATATTCAAAAACTTTATAATCGATTTAGCCATTTTGTCATTAAAACGGTTCATACATACTTTCGCATTCATATGGGTATATATGAAAGGAGATATATTAAGAAGGGAAGTACGAATTACACCTATAGAGCCTAATAAACGCGGTGTAACTAAAACACTGTGTTGTCTCTTTTGCTCTTCGAAAAATTGCGTATGTCAGAAAGTGACAAACCATTTAATAGCTAAAATGTTCATAATACCTACGCATTTATTAATATACCCTAGGGTAATCTTTATCCTGTTTCCTGATTTCCGACAGAAACGCCGAGCGTTGCTAGTCAATATGCAGAAGTAGTTTAATTCCAGCAAGTTGGCATTTAAACAATGATTTCACGTTTCAAGGTTTCCTTTGATGTACAAGTCTCACGGAAACTGTTTATTTAGCTTCATCGATTTTAACGAATTAAAAATTAGAGCAATTACGCACGAAGGTCTAACACGCATTCCTTATGAAGTACTGTCAGAGGAATAATAAGCGAATTCTTGGAAGACGCTAGATTTTTTCACACAAAATTTGTAAGTAGCAAAGTTTGTGTTGAATGAAGGATGGATACATATTAATTATTATTCCATGTACGCTATACAGTCTAAATCGAGATACTAAAAGTTTCAAACATTTATACTGTTACTCTTCTTCTTATCGTGTCAATGGCCGTTAAACTAGTCTGGTCCAGTATTTAGCTATCAGAAGGGAGGGCAGCATCTTAGACTTTGCTAGTTTGTATCATCCCAATTTTGGGCAAAGGTCACCCATTCTCGCGATTCGTCTCGATTTGAAGCCACTAGTTGCCAGTACCTTTAATTATTTATACTTGACAAGTAATATTGGTCCAAAGTAATATTGGTGGCACCTCAGAAGGAATTAAGAAAATCATAGTGGCAGTGAATGTGTTAAATAATGATTTTATACAATTGTCATCAATCGAATATGTAACTGGCATCTTAGTTTAGGAATAGGTTCAAAGGTACTCCCTTTCTACCATAGCTAAACTACTCTACATTTGGTATTATTGGCAGATTTAATATAGAAGGACAACCCTAATGGGGGTGAAATAGGCTTAGTAATAATAGAAAGAAAAGTAAAAATAGAAGGAAATTATTGTATGACTATATTTTCAATATTTTATTTCATGTTTTCAGTTATTTAATATAATTATTCGAGTTAATTTAGTTACGACATTGAATTATCTGCTCTAAAATAAAACATTAAAGTTCATTATAGTATGCAGTAATTAATCATTATTTATTACACTTAGGTGGGAATATATTTTTTATTTTTTCTAGAAAGTTTTAATTACAAATATTATGTATGACTTGCTTATGTAAAAGATTATACATTAATAGATTCATTATTTTAGTACGTAAAGAGTACAAATTACAAACATGATTAGATTTCTATATATCTTTATAAATTATTTTTTCATACACAAACATCGATACTCCATTTTGTTTTAATCATATTTCATTACTTCAACTACACATTATATTATTATTATAAACAACATTAATATTTCCTATAGAACGAATATCTATCTAGCTATAGACACAATAAATATTATTTTTTTCTAAATAATGTAACTTCATTTTATTCTTCAAATTTTACTTAAAGGCTTTTGCTAGCTTGTTTGCTATTCCGCCAGTGAACTTCATTTTCTTGCAACTACTAGTCAAAATATGACACTTCGTTGACAGCTGTCAATTTTTTCAAATGACATCAAATCTACAATGTAGTTTTGAATTAATCAGTTCAATAAAGAATTCGAACTATAGTTTAGATAACAAATCTAAAGAGTTCATTATTAGTGAAGTATCTACTAAATCTCATTTAGCATTTCATCTGATCTGGCGTATTATAACATTATCTTTAGCGAAAGCTACATCGACTATGCCATAGACAATTTGTCACATTATGCCTGAAGTTATGTTTAAAGTCCATTAAATCAATCTATTTCAGATAGTTTTTTTATTCAGACACAGCAATTGAAATTATCTAATTTCTCGTACCCTACATCTACCTATTCAATTGTCGACTTTACTTACCTTTTCATAAGGTCTATAACCTAGTGTCAGAGATTTTTCAAATTGCCCAATCATAGATATTATACATAATATCTAAGGGTCTAACACGAGTCATTTAGACATGATCTCCTTCATGGCGAGTTCAATCTTCAGTTGTATACAAGCTACTCTCTCTTGGAATATCTGGTTAATAAGATTCAGTCTTTTCTGTTCAAGCATGGCGTTTTCTTTAATCAGTCTTTGCTTTAATTCATTATCCTCCGGTGTAATCACTTCTTTACTTTCCTTTAATTGTAGTTCTTTACTTTTCAACGCCATGTGACTTCTGAGTTTGACGATTTCAAACTGTTCCGAGTTTATTTTCGCTTGTAGAAGAGACTTCAGTTGTAAATATTCGGCGTTTTCGAGTTCTAGTTTCAGTATTTTGAGTTCCTCTTCAGTGAATTTTGGTTTTTGAACGGGTTCTGAAGGGGGTGGCAGTTCTTGTTCTGGAGTCTCTTTTTCAGGTTTGAATTCGAAATCGGCGTCGGGACTGAACTCGAAGTTAGATTCCGGTATAAATTCAAAGTTCGCGTCGGATTCAAATTCGAATTTCGATTCCGGTTGGAAGTCAAAGTCACTGTCGGGTTTAAAATCGAAATTAGGGTCTGGCTTGAATTCGAAATCGGTTTCTGGTTTAAATTCAAAATTAGATTCCGGTTTAAATTCGAAATTAGCTTCGGGTTTAAATTCGAAATTAGCTTCCGGCTTAAATTCGAAATTTGTGTCCGGTTTAAATTCGAAGTTATTTTCAAAATTGTCTTCGAATTCTGCTTCAAACGTAGGGTCGGGTAGTTTAGGCGACTCTTTTTCTTGAAAAGCGTCTATCGGTGTCTGTGTTTTAGTTTCACCGTCTGTTTGCGTCGTCTCTTGTTGGGAGTTCCTTCTAACCACTTCATCATCTGGTTTCTCTTCGAAAGAAGGTTGTTGGGTGGACGTTGAAGGTTCGCAAGACTTTTGTACCGCACGAAGTTTTCTCTGAAAAATAATATGTAGTAAGTAACAGCTTATGACAGATCCGCCCGATTATGTAACCAGCTTCTGCTGTACTCAAAGGCACGAATTTTGTGATGATAACTAGCCTTTCATTCGAGAATAAGTAGCCAATAACGGTTTATCGTCAACATGAGTACATACATATAAACGTGTAGGACTTTGTTTTGTGTAGCTATGAGAGCAAATGCGACGAATTGATGAAATTAGGCAAATGATATGTTCAAAACCAGATATAATAAATATTTCTACAGTGGGACGAGTATTATTAAAATATGAAATATAAACAATAAGGAAAATAATGTCACGAATCACGTGTCCCCAAAACGTGACCAATGAGATATAAATACAATTAAACCGCAATGTCCTGTAAATGACAATAGCAACTAATTACAAACAGTAATGTTACTTGATGAGATTTTTAATGGGTGAATTCCGTCCATTTATTGAATTGTCCATTAAATAGATTTCCTGTACAACATGCGTTGTTTGTTTATTCGAATTAAAATTTGAATCTGTTACTTTTAGTGGAAGATTTGAATGTTGCCTTTTATATTTAAACAAGCAGTAACTCTTGGAAAACCTAATACCTAATAACCTAATACTTGTTACTCAAATGAGATGTTTGGTTAAAAATATGAATGTGAGACCGTGTATGGTAAAAAAAAGGTGTATTTTTTGCATGCTTTATGGTATTACTAGTAGCGCCCTGAGGTTTTACCCGCGTTCCCGTTGAATGAGGTTATCCATTTCAACAATAATTAATCAAATCGGATTGATAGTTTTTGAGATTAGCGCGTTCGAACATACAAAAAGCTCTTCAGCTTTTTATATCATTAGCATTAGTATAGACTAGCGGCGCCCCGCGGTTTTACCCGCGCTGTGCCCGTTCCCGTGGGAATTTCGGGATAAAAAAAATAGCCTATAACCTTCCCGTTGAATGTAGTTATCCATTACAAAAAGAATTATTCAAATCGGTTCAGTAGTTTCTGAGATTAGCGCGTTTAAACAAACAAACAAACAAACAAAACAAACTCTTCAGCTTTATAATATTACTAGCAGCGCCCCGCGGTTTTACCCGCGTTGTACCCGTTCCCGTAGGAATTTCGGGATGAAAAATAGCCTATAACCTTCCCGTTGAATGTGGATATCTATTACAAAAAGAATTATTCAAATCGGTTCAGTAGTTTCTGAGATTAGCGCGTTTAAACAAACAAACAAACAAACAAAACAAACTCTTCAGCTTTATAATATTAGTATAGATTACCGTAAATAAATAAACATCACAATTAACTTTCGAAAGGCAAAATATGGCGCTGTTCATTTTAAAACATTATTTGAGTATAAGATCACTAGCCCGCCGTAGACAAGCATGGTGATTATTTCTTCTCAATCCTCAGTACACTGATATCACTGAGGCTGTTTTTTTTTGTATCTGACCTATCTCTCCTAAAAGTACAAGTATAACGATTGCGTATTCTTATTTGCATGGTGGCGCCATCTATTGGTGTCACTGTGGCAACTTTATTTAAGGTTATTATTACGTTACATGACGTTTCGTAATGTCAAACATTACGAAACGTCATGTAACGTAATAATAACGTAATCTTTACATGAGTCGGTTAAGTTTAACTCTATTTAGTTAATACTGGTTTATTAAGTTCAAGCGAACACTGCTCATTTTGAATTGAAACTACGTTTACGGATACATTTTACTTTTTTATCTGACGTTTCGGCCCTTTTACAGAAACCGTTGTCACAGAAGACTGAGGTGTTATGCGTTTATACAAGAAAAAGTAAAAATAACGCGGCTATCGCCAAAATTTAGTGAAGCTTACCTTCAACTGGGTGACGATCCGCTGCGCCTCCCACAGCTGGTGATCTCGGGCCGGCGTGCTGAACCCGGCGTGCATCTCCGCGTGTATCTGAGACAGCAGAGACTCTTGCTTGCGCAGCTCGCAGCTCAGAGCCGCCGCGGTGCCCGGGAACTCGGCGGGGAGAGACGGCAGCGGCGGCTCGTATCTGACGAGAGTAGGTGGACAATGTTGTAGTAGGTGGACAGTGTAGTAGTAGACTGGACAGTGAAGAAATAGAAGATGCCAAAAAACTCGTGTGATGCGAAAAAACTCGTGTGATGCGAAAAAACTCGTGTGAGTACGTTTACTATGAATATATAAGTTGGTTTACATATTAAATACGATACTGACTTAGTAAGAACCACGTCTGGGAACAGCTTCTCTGACTTGGTGACGAGGTAGGTGAGGAGATTGAGCGACATGTTGAGAGCCGCGCCCATAGACGTCGATATAGTTTGGATGTTCGCATGGTTCACCTGTAATTAATACAGACAAAATATTTGGTAAATCTTCACTACATAGTATAAAACAAATTCGCGTTCCGCTGTCTGTCCCTATGTATGCTTAGATCTTTAATACTACGCAAAGTATTTTGATGCGGTTTTTAAATGAGTGATTTAAGAAGAAGGTTTATATGTATAAAAAATCGGAAAATTCCCACAGGAACGGACCCAACGCGGGTAAAACCGCAGGGCGCTGCTAGTTATATATATAATTCTACTGTACGTCTGTATGTCACTGAACTCCTCCTAAAGGTTTTTTTGACACTAGCGACATCTATTGAGTCGCGGGTGGAACCACTGCGCGGGACAGCTAGAATTAGCTAATAAGAGACGTGTGACGTCCGTTTATCGTTATTCCTATGTATATAAACACCAAATTTCAACGGATAAAAAAATGAACTAAACATTTATGTTAATAGTAACAATATCAAGTTGATCTGATAAGAACCGATCGCAAAATGCCTCTTTCGGGCCAAAATGTGTTCAAATATTTGAGTTATAGCGACAGTCCTTTAAGTCATAATATTATACAATCCATACCTGTTCATTAGAAATAACATTTTCAAAATGCCTCACGAGCCACCCCACTAGACTGTAGTTGTTGGCGGGCAGTTTGTTGACGAGTGCCAACATTGTCGCCTCTCGCTGCGGCTCGGATATGGCGGTCGCTTGCTCGAACTGACCGTGCAGCTCTTGTGTTAGTATCGATTCTGGTAGTTCACTGAAAATAAACAGGGAAATAACATAAAAACAAAAACAAACAAAATATTGAACATATTTGTTAACACCCGACTGGAGTTTTCATTAAATTTGCGAAGAACATTAAAAAAGCTACATTTAAATCGGTCCATTAGTTCAGGAGCTAAGATTTCCGAATATGTAAAACTAGTATCACGTAGTAGTACAAAATAGAGGTTTAGTTTTCGACGGAAGCGTAGCAGAGATAATGCATTGCAATGCCTAAAATCTACGGACTGGAACCCATGACTTTCAAAATCTAATTTTCAAAATGCATTACGAAGAAATTTGGAAAATTTCGATTGGATTTTTATAGGTCAATCTAGCATAGCTTTAGTTTATTTTTTACACTACCTTATAAACGCTTTAAGCATAGCACAAGCGACCGGCACGTCCCAATGGTAAGGGAACGTCGGTCCTCTATCGGTGAACAACTTGCGAAGTTGCTGCAGTTTGATCTTATCCGGCTCGGCGCGGTATATCAGGGGCGATTTCAGACCGTGTGCCTGTGGAAATAAGATTGATTTCATATTAGTGGCCTGGCATTTAGTAGGATAACCAGTGGGCGTGGTATGTTAAACTCATTTTTGATTGGTGCAAGCTTTGAATATTCCACCAATCAGCACACAATATTTTCTTATAACAGTAGTTTGACCAAAAAGTTTTACAACCATTCATTGAAACGTTCAGCTCGACACTATTTGGTTGATTAGCGCTATTTCCCTGCGATCGCTACTGTGAAGCAAGTAGTAATTTTCGTTAGTTTTAAACCAATTCGGAAGCGTTTAGGTGGTAAACACTGCGACAGCGCGAGTGGCCAGTGGCTACTAATCTTCTTAGTGTTTAATTGTTTCCCTTCAATGTCCAGCAAGCCCCCGGTGTATTTTGCGATAATACCGATCTCATAAAAGTTAAAAAAACGCGTTATTCACATAAATCTTCTACGAGCACCATATTTCTTCATCATCTCCTACATTACATAACTGATTGTAAGGTATTCGAACTCATATTCACCTGTAAATAGTCAATGCTGTCTCTGACAACTAAAGGCAGCCCGGTGTCGTCGTGACATCTGGATCTTTCCACGGACTGCTGCAGCGGGACTCCGAATATGGGAAGAGCCACTGAAACACGGCCAAGATACAATTAATCTTATATATAAAATTCTCGTGTCACAGTGTTCGTTCCCGTACTCCTCCGAAACGGCTTGACCGATTCTCATGAAATTTTGTGAGCATATTGAGTAGGTCTGAGAATCGGCCAACATCTATTTTTCATCCCGAAATTCCCGCGGGAACGGGTACAACGCGGGTGAAACCGCGGGACGCAGCTAGTAAACAATATATGTAGTAAGCAAGCCCGTTGGCAAAGTGGTTTGTGAGACCGCTTACTGTTTGAGGGGTAGCGGGTTCGATTCCCGTCAACAGTCTAGTCCTGTTTATGAATGTGCATTATTCATAATAACAAATTTTCCAAATCCGATTTGTAGTTTAAGAGGTGGGAATGTTCAAACAAATGTAATCTTCAGTTTTAACCATGTTTAATATGGGATTGACAGTCTTATATAAGTTTAACAAACCTCCCAAAGAAAATCCACCAGCAAAAGGATTCATTATAATAAAAATTCTTCACATTAACCAAAACAAGCGATCCTATAAAATCACTTACTCCACCATCAAATGATTAATCAAAATTACATTTATATCACCACATTTTTCACACAAAACACATGTATGTTCTAGAGTCACGATGCACATGTGATAAATGTATGTATCAACATGAAAATTTACACAATACCTGCTAAGATAACAGACGACAACACACAGTCTTATCTAAATTTATCAGCATGCAAGAAAAGATGTTTTACACAAAAATAATATTTACACAATTGTCGAAATTTCTTGACCTACAAGTAAAGAAATTGAGTATAGAGATTTGTTTTGCTAATCCTACTTATGTTCTAATTATTTGCTTTCTTTTAGATGGATGGATGTTTGGATATAAATAGTAATAATTGTAATATGTAATTGCATAATTGATAGAGCTTAAAATTCTCTTATTTTTGTCCGATATTATCAATTATACACATAGTAGGTATGTTCAAAAGAGCTTCTTTGGGGTGGAAACTGAATAAAAATATTTGCCATTGTCTTATACAACATAGCCTCGGTATATAAGTTTAGTATACTGCATATTCATAGAGTAGAAACTATCATTTCTCTACAAAATGACTTCCAGCTGCAATATTATTCACTAGCAGCGCCCCGCGGTTTTACCCGCGTTGTGCCCGTTCCCGTGGGAATTTCGGGATAAAATGTAGCCTATAGCCTTCCTCGATAAATAGACTATCTAACAGTGAAAGAATTATTCAAATCGGTTCAGTAGTTTCTGAGATTAGCGCGTTTAAACAAACAAACAAACAAACAAACAAACAAACAAACAAAACAAACTCTTCAGCTTTATAATATTAGTATAGATTGCATTGCTATAGTGCCGATAGAGTAACCCATAACTAACTGTATTGCTGAATTCTACTAAAACAAACAAATAGTCTTAAAAGTTAACTAACCTCCCAAAGTGAATATTTCCTCGAACGGCACCCCCGAAGTAACCGTCGACGGCACTTTAATCAACTTCTTGTCTTTCTTATCTTTATCCTTTTCTTTCACTTTATCTTTTTCCTTCTCTTTCACCTTATCTTTCTCCTTCTCCTTCGATTTCTCCTTCTCTTTCTCTTTCACCTTCTCCTTTTCTTTATCTTTTGTCTTGTCTTTCTTTTCATCTTTCAGTTTTTCTTTGGATTCGAGTTTAAACTTTGCTTTTTCTTCTTTTTCCTGTAACAGAATATTAACACACATTTTATTATGTTTCCTATGTTTATTTTAATGGTAAATATTGATTTTATTTTTGCATGGACCTGGCTTTATGATATTGTTTATTTTGTGTCTATGCTTAACATTTATACGGGTCGAATGAGAATCGTTCCAAGTCTGACTGATCTGTTAAACAAAAGAAATAAATCGCTGATGACGTCTGTTCATTCCTTATTGCATTGGAGGTCAAAAGCAAAAGTTTCTAGAATCTTCATAATACCACTCTACTTCATAAATGTACAGGTAAAAAAGCGCTTTTATCCACACATCAATTCCGCAGCAAACTTTTATGCAAAACACATATACTTAGCACATTCACAGTACAAACAAAATCCATCGCTATTAAGCACTTCATAGAGCTGATTTTCCAATCAAACGAAGTAGTTTGTTACATGTTAATCATTTAACAGAGGTATTAGTGTTAGTGGAGATTCAGACACGCCATATTGACGTCACATGGTGTATCTATACTAATATTATAAAGCTGAAGAGTTTGTTTTGTTTGTTTGTTTGTTTGTTTGTTTGTTTGTTTGTGTAAACGCGCTAATCTCAGGAACTACTGGTCCGATTAGAAAAAATCTTTTTGTAATGGATAGCCACATTCAACGGGAAGGTTATAGGCTACTTTTCATCCTGAAATTGCCACGGAGACGGGTACAACGCGGGTAAAACCGCGGGGCGCTGCTAGTGAATTAATAAATTAAAACACTTGTTATTGGTATCCGTTGTTTCATAAAAAGTAAGTTCTAGTAGGTCAGTGGCCAACCCTGGTGACGGAGTTTTTAGACCGCCTAAAGGCCTCCAACATGGTCTAACGATTGAAGCAACCGGGACCGACAATTTAACGTGCCCTCCGAAGCACGGTACCGCTCAGATAGAAATGCCACTATCAGCCACCCATCCAAGTAGGGGTCGAGCTGCACGTTGCTTAACAATCGCAATAAACTAACATCGCTTAGTCAAACTACGCCACGAGCGTTAATTGCTATTTGTTTCCTAAGGGTTTGTTCATGAAATTGAATAAAACGGTAGCGTAGACGTTTACCGCTTTAATTATGTACTGTCGTTAATCGTTAACTTTATTTAGTACCTGGGCAACTTAATTCGGGTGAAAATGGAGAAAACGAATTTTCACATAAATATTAGACTTAACTAGGCTTATTTTTCGGTCACGTAGACATATCATGTACCATATAGCTCTTTTAACTTCAATCTATACTAATATTATAAAGCTGCAGTTTGTTTGTTTGTTTGAACGCGTTAATCTCAGGAATTATCCGTCCGATTTGAATAATTCTTTTTGTAATAGATAGCCACATTCAACGGGAAGGTTATAGGTTACTTTTCATCCTGAAATTACCACGGGAACGGGTTCAACGCGGGTAAGACCGCGCGGCGCTGCTATTTGCAATATAGAGGTATTACAAACATCAAAATGTGAAAATCTCTCCCGGTTTCCAGGATCTGATCAAAAGTTTCCTAATGAGTGTTCGTTAGTCTCTATTTCTTTCAAATTAAGTAATTCCTTTTAATTAAAAGGAAATCTCATTCGTTAAGTAATGACTCAACTAATTACATAATGGATTGGGTCCCATTAATTGTACTCGTTACTTCAATTAGGGTTTGTATGTCAAAAACAAACGACTGGAACATAGATTAGATCAGATTATATCGCTGATCGGTGAATCCTTGTGACGTCAGAGATAATGATTAATGCAATCATTATGTTATGATAATGGGTGGATTAATGCAATAGTATAACTTTTATGTACTTTATCTGCTTTAGGAACATTTTCTCCCTGTCTTCATTGACGCTGGCGCAACACCATTAAATCTGGAAAATGATCCTATCGTGTTCCAACATGAATCCTAGCGCCATCTTTTCGTCGAGAGCGAAAGCGTGGGGAACAGCTTAGCTACATATATTAAACCTAACATATCTGTATTACTTAAATAGGAATTTTGGTCGATACGTGGGACAAGTGTACAATTTCCTGAAACATTTTCATAATATTTGTTTACATTGGCTCGACTGAAAGAGTAAAAATGTGTCGTTTGATAGGATGTTTGCAAATGATCGCACGCGCACGTGACAATAACAAAGTGTTACTCACGAAGAGAACACAAAGTGTATTGAAGCATATTATTTAGACGGACACCTATTCTAAAGTAAAAAGTTACATATTATGTACATACTATATATCTATCTATACTAATATTATAAAGCTGCAGAGTTTGTTTGTTTGAACGCGCTAATCTCAGGAACTACTGGTCCGATTTGAAAAATTCTTTTGTAATGAATAGCCACATTCAACGGGAAGGTTATAGGGTACTTCTCATCCTGAAATTCTTACGGGAACGGGTACAACACGCGTAAACCCGCGGGGCGCTGCTAGTACTTCATATACGAATATTATAAAGCTGAAGAGATCTATTATTAAAGTTATTACGTACAAATTTTGGGTTCTTCAAAAGGATAAAATAATAGATATGGATGTAATTCAGGTCTAACCTTAATATGCTTTGAAACTTCTTTAAATGTATTTTTATTCAATGAATAGGTGCTTTGATAATACACACTATTACGTATTCTGCAACTTAGTTGATACATAGTGCGTAAGTAATTAATTCTACAATTCAATTGTTTTGATAAGGAAAACTTAATACGTTACCGAAATAGGTAGCTCATTGTTATCTTATAGCCGTTATCATGCCATTCAAAGATAAAGTGATTATTGATTAATTGGGTTACCATTTTATAACTTTGTTATTGAAAAAGGAACTCATTAAAGAAACTATGTCCCACTGTTGGGAATCTGATAACACTTCCATTTAAGCCCTGCACGCTTAAAATATTAGAAAAAAAATCACTCGTTGAAGAAAACATGGTTAAATTAGTATTCAAATATGTGAATATTGAATACAAAATACTGAAAAATCTACATAAAATCACCATGAACAAAGTCGAGCATACAATACATATATACCTAAATGTTCAAGTAAATAAATTGAAAATATAATGTTCAATACGAAATCACGTGACAACAACAACGCAAATCACGAGTTTGTTTGTTTATCCAAACACGCGAATGTCCAAAATAATACAATTCCCTTTGCTTTCATAAAATAAATAAAAAGCCTTAAAATGATATAAATAAAGCTTCACAAAGCCTCCCAAAAATCCACTCTATCCCATAGGATAAAACCGAACAAACACACAAGACACACTGTCAATAAACAATGACAAATGTCACTAAAAATGACACAAACCAATTCACTGCACCATAACAACCACTATCGAAACTAAACTACAATATATATATACAATATTAGTCGCGCCGTAAAATGCATGAAACGTAATAAAATTATCGGAATACAACCTTATTAAAGAAACGGAGGTGATGCATGTCTGTAACGTATCGTTTACGACAACAAACTGAATGGATAGAGGACGGTACTCGCCCACTACAGAATACGTACAGGTGTGGACGAAAGGGTAATATCAGAATAATATCTGTGAAACTATCTATCAGATTATACCATCAGCTTTTTAATGTCTGCTTTTTGAATGTGGCAATAGCCATCTTATTGAAAAATACTTAAAAACTGGCAGTACCAGAGATTAGCGAAGTCAAGTCAGTCATCCCTTCAGCTTTATTATATTACGTAGTATAGATTGCAATGCTCAACCCTGTGTAGTATGCAACCCCTAAATGTAGGTTAAGCCTCAATTACATTAAGGGTGTTTAATAGCCGATAGAATCACTAGTTATGTCTGTGTCATAAACTGGCCCATCCTACTAGTACATATTACAAATGCCTGGATTTATGTACCTAGTTTTATAAATATGTATATACAACTAGGTAGATTTGTATATATTTACAAATGAGTTCGGGAGGAGGTAGTGATCCTGATCTAAACCTGATCCTAGGCTCCCCAAAAATCCGCAAAAACTAATGAACGGATTTAGATGAAAATTCATTCCCATCATATTATTGAAGATAGATATTGAGTAAGTTAGTAGTTAGCAAGATCGTTAAAGGGCACTGGGCAAAGTTATATGGAACTTGATCTAAAGACCTCCACAGATATACATACACCAGTCGATAGAGCAGGGTAAACTTATAAGCATGCCGAGGGGCATCAAATTCTGTCCCGGGAGAGTTTACATAATAGTTTCACGAGTTTACATGATATATACTAATACATATAGTTTACACAGTTTACATAATAGATACTAATAGAGAGATAGATCAATATATTATTGAAACACTCAAAGTGTTTCGTGATCGACTGTACGTTTACACATCCAAGGTTAAAATACACCAACCAAACCTCACCCGAAGCGAAAGTTATGCAAAAGAACCGTCAACCCGCGTAATACGAATTTAACGTTCTGTGCTCACTCTTCACTGACAATTATTCAAATTTGACGTTTATTTTTCAGTACACTTATTCATATACTCAGTTTTCGTATAATTTTCTACTTACTTTTGAATTTTTAGCTGTGGTAAACAAGTATCAAGCTAAGTATTTTTTTACCGACTTCAAACAATTTGGTTCTCAATTGGAATGTTTAGATTTTTTTAAAGTTCTAGCATCTCATATCTGACATATCTCATATCTTTATATATATCACATAGTATAAAACAGGGGTGGCCAACCGGTCGATCGCGATCGACCGGTCGATCGCGACCATTAGTCCAGTCGATCGTGGCAAGGCAAAAAAAATAATAGATCAGACTGCGCAACGTAATTACCAACCACTACAGCATCATTTTGTATCATTTTTCAATCGCTGTTCCTTCACGGTATTTATTCTCTATTCTACACAGTATAGTCTTGTTTTCGGCACGCTATGACCAATAAGCGGGAAGCGTGTCGGATGCGGGAGAGGGGCTCACACTAATATATAGATAAGACCTATAAATGTTGATTAAACGTCATCAAGACTTCCATTCCAAAGTATTTAGTTCTAGGGAAACAATTTCATATGTGATACATACGAAAAGGAACTCCTAAGACTGTTCAATAAAAAATATTTTATGATTGTGCACTATGCTGTTTTATTTAAGATTTCAAGAAGTATGTAAGTGGTAGGGGAGTCCGTTTCTACACAGTAAAATAGTCATTGAAAGGTTTGAGCTATTCTAGATCTACCATTCATTTGCGAAGTGTACGAATTCATTCAGAGGAAACAATGAATCTATGCGACGCTGAGGTGAAGCAGCGTCAGTTGCTAGGTCCCAAGTGACCATTCGTTGGGGGGGTTCCTAAGAAAAGATCTTCGTATTGTAATTTCAGACTTGCCCATACTGACCGTTTTAAAAACGCCACCCTGTATGTAGATTTCGTAAACGTACTGTATACATTTATTCGGCGCCAGTTGATGTATATTTTAAACGATGCCCTTTACAGTATTGTTAGCAATGACTATCCCACTGCAAGGCAAAGGCCTTGTTCATCCTATTTCGTCTTGCTAGACTTAATGTTGCTTTATTGCATAATACCATTGCCGTATCCCATCCAACTAAAAGCGAAAGTTAGCGAGGAAGGATGAGTTTCATAATCGGATAAGTAATTTAGAAAATTACCAATAACATCATGAACAAAGGTTAATATTACTGCCAAGAAAATGTTAATATAAGTGTTTCGTATAAAACTTATTAACGAGAATGAACATTATGAGTATATTTATTTATTGTAGACATTATGTAATGTTTTAAAAATAGAATTTTAGCCTTGAATAAAAATGTCAAATAATTCATTTAATTCAACTATAAAAAATACGTTTCATTGTATTATAGCACGACTCAACTCAATTCTGCAAGGACTTTATTAAGAAAGGACATTTTGATCATAAATAACTATGTAAATTATCTATTCTAGTAATCTATAAAATTCTAAGTCCTGACTGACTGACTGACTGATAATCAACGCACAGCCTCAACCGCTACACCTAGAAACATGAAATTTGGCAGGAAGGTTCTTCAAGTGACGTAAGTGCACACTAAGAAAGGATTTTCGAAAACTCCTACGGGAACGGGCTCAACGCGGGCAAAGCCGCGGGGCGCTGCTAGTACTTGTATAAAATGATAATACATAGCTAAAAAGATTGATTTTTATTATTTTTGTTTGTTTGAACGCGCTAGATCTCCGAAACTACTATAGATAATTCTCTTTGTTACGGCCACATGTTTGAACGCGCTAATCTCAGAAACCACTGATCCGATTTAAATAATTCTTTTTGTTTGGGAAAGGCACATTCAATGGGAAGGTCTATATTTCTTATATTTTTTAGGTGAGCTATATTTTTCCGCGGTTGAGGTAATGGTACTAGGATACAAAATTGAAGATACTATATATTTAATCAGTTATCTAATCTTGGAGTCCAGGATAGTATCAGTTAGCTATTTTTCGGCGGAGTAAACAAGTTATATTCGCAGAAAATACAAGCGATGACAAGACAATAGCAGAGGACATATGTATACTACTAATATAACAACGCTGAAGAGTTAGATTCCTAGTAATTTTGTTTTGTTTGTTGAAAAGGCATCTGGAATTACCAATCCGGTTCGAATAATTATTCTTGTATTGTATTGGATAGATTAAAGAGGAAACCTATCTATCTATATATATCAATGTCACTTTTCGTTGTAATTTTATAACTCAAGAATGGATTCACCTATCCAAATCAGGTTTGTTTGCCAATGTTTAGGCTTTGTTCGGACTATTTAGTAGATGGTTTATGTGAAGTTTGCACAAAATCGGTCGAGCGCTTTTTAAATTCCCACGGGAACGAGCACAACGCGGGTAAACCGCGGGGCGCAGCTAGTATACTATAATTTTAAAAGTTAGGTGGTGTCATTCAATTCATACTATATCACTTAACACCATAACATCATTTCTTCAGCCTCATTATAATCAACGACTATGTACTGAGGCAGCCAACAAAAGCCATAGCAAAGTAATCAATAACATCTCACCTTAACTTTATCCTTCTCTTTCAATTTCTCCTTCTTTTCCTTTTCTTTCTTCTCTCTCTCCCTTTCCTTCTCGCGTTCTTTCTCCTTCTTTTTCTCCTTCTCATTATGTTCTTTATGTTTCGCCGCTTCTTCTAGAACCTTTTCCTTGTCCCGTGATTTCTCGCGTTTCTCCTTACTCTTTGTTGGAAACTTGAATGATTTCGTTTTCTTTGATTTTGATGGACTTCTGAAATGAAATGCACAGTCAAAATAATAGTTGGGAGAGTATTGCAATTAATTTGATTGGAGAATTATTTAGACTATTTCCATATTGAAGATTAAAAATGATCATTTCTAATTACATTTTATGACAGTACATGTGATGTGATTCCGACTTAGTAACTAACTGCATGTAAATCCAAATCTGTTTAATGTTTGTTGGTCATAACAACAACAAACATAATGAATGATTGTTCAGGAGAAGCATTTAAAGTTTTTTTTAGTACTAAATCTTACATAACTTTTGATGTATGAATCTTTTTTATGATCTGGTTTGACAAAAATGCTTAGAATTCTGCGGGCTTTCGGCTTATATAAGAATAAAGACGCTATATACCATATTTTTATAAATTAATGTCAGTAACACCAATGTGTTTCTGTCCTCTTGTTTGTTACACCCACCTATTTTACCTTAGTTTATTTGGTTGTTGGTTACATCAATTTGATGAACATTTTTAAAAGAAATAAATAGTCAAAGTGGTGTAAGACTTGTTAAAAAATATTATTATTATCAGCCGTTTGTGTCCCAATGCTGGGCAAAGGCCTCTCCCCATTCCTTCCATGTATCCCTGTTCTGGGCCACTTCTCTCCAGTTGGTCTGGTATGCGTCGAGATCGTCCCGCCACCTGCGCCTCGGTCTGCCGCGTCGCCTGCTCGCCGGATCTGGCTGCCACTCAGTGGCTGTTCTGGCCCACAGCTCTTCTGGCATGCGGCAGACGTTAAAAAATAAAATTAACTAATTCATTCTGATGTAAAGAGCACTGTGGGCATTATTCATCGCTGTTATTTAGAGAGAAATGCCCTATGATTGTATGGATAAGTCATTTTGGTGTAAGTGTAGGTTAATTTTTTTCGAGTTTTACTCTAACTTTACACCAATTTGATTTGTATATATAAGTAACATGTCAGTTGCACCATAACTTTGTAGAAAATCTGAAAAGTGCACACCCAAAAAATGTGATGTATCTGTATTTTTTTTAAAGCTAGATTTATTTTGACTATACCATTCGAAAGAGCGGAAAAAACTAAGAAAACCTATATACTCAAGTCATTTCACGACTTTTGTCAGTTACACCAATTGAACCTACGGCCATCGATATAGAATACCACACATAGTTTTCACTACATAGTATAAAATAAAGTCGTCTCTGTTTCGTGTCTGTTTGGCTGTATGCTTAAATCTTTAAAATTACGCAACGGATTTTGATGCGGTTTTTTGTAATAGGTAGAGTGATTCAAGAGGAAGGTTTTTATGTAAAAAAAATCCCGAAATTCCCACGGGAACGGGCACAACGCGGGTAAAACCGCGGGGCGCTGCTTACAAAATAATAATGCTCTATGGCGGGTCTCTTATGGCTACACTGTTTCGTGCGGGCGGTCAAAGCGCGCGGGGATATACTGTATATACCTACCTACGAACTACGAACGACGAAGACGCGCTATGTAGGTATTATCCCGAATTATTCCTCACATGAAATCTTGATTGTGTATACATATATACTCGCGCGAGATATGTAATATTTTATCCCCAATTTCCCACTTGAAATTTTGATTGTGTATATTCCTGCGGGACACACGCAATGTTTTATCCCGATTTTCCTACATGAAATCTTGATTACCCGAAGCGAAGCGAGGGCGGGTCGCTAGTTTAATATAAACTTTAAAGCAAATTATTGTATTTATAATGCAATTTCACTCTAGGGGGCTACAATCACTCAGCTCACTGAACAAAATGCACATAGTAGAAAATTTTAATGATCAAAAAGAGTTTGAGTAAGCCAACCCTGGTAAAAACACTGAAACATACTTAGTATCTGTGTCCTCTTCCGGTGAGCTTTCTCCCTCTAACGCAGCATATCCTCTGTCCTTTTTAGACTCTTTCTTCTCTTTCCTGCGTCCCAACAAATCCTTCTTACTCGGCTTGTCATGGTCACCTCCATCGCTAACTGTGAAACATATTATTATGCTTATTAGTGTATTGAAGTGAGTAAAAATTCAACTAATATGAAATTAGCCAGCCAGTCTTGAGTTATAAAAAAAGTATTAACGTTCCAGCCTGTAATGTCCCACAGCTGGACAAAGGCCTCTCATCTCACTGAAGATATCAATACAGTTTGGTTATACCAATATTATTTTGACTTTGGTTTTATTGTTGCTTCAATTTTGAGCATAATTATAGCTTTGTCTTATATTGAGGTAGTGTTCAGAGCTCTATAGGGATTACTTTAAGGATGCCAATAGAGCTTGCTATTCTGTACCTTTTATATATATGACTTTATAGGTTAGACTGAAGCTTAACGCAAGTTGGCAGGTTTGACTCAACCATAAGTACAAACATGGTTATTGGCTTTCAAGTTTGAGTTTCAATGTTATAAAATTTATTTTCTTTCGAAGTATTTAAGTACTATAATAATATGTTATATATGCAGAACCATCAGAGCTTAATTTTGTTTCAAAAACTGTTTGTGAAGTAAGATGTCTTTTGGCAGATCATTATCATACTTTCATATCCATCTATCATAATTGAGTGTTATTTAGAGATGATTACAGGCAGTTGATATCAGATTTAGCCGTATACAGATGACCCTTTACAATTATTTAACTACTAGCAGCGCCTCACAGTTTTACCCGTGTTGTACCGTTCCCGTGGGAATTTCAGGATGAAAAGTAGCCTATAAACCTCCCGTTGAATATGGCTATCCATTACAAAAAGAATTTATCAAAGTTGACCAGTAGTTCCTCAGTTTAGGGCATTCAAACAAACAAACAAACTCTGCAGCTTTATAATATTAGTATAGATATCAGAATCGACTCAGAAACGATTTGTGCCAAAGGTTTGTTTTGTTTACTTACAATCACTTTCGTTGCTTTTTCGACCACTTTCGGAGGCGTATAAACCAGGAAAATCTTTCTCAACATCAGGACTTTCAAAATCCATGTTCAGTTTATTATTGTATTGATAAATACGACGACAAAACCGACACTATAATCTGTATTTATTATAAGTGATAGAATATTACTCCGACTCTTTTCTTTTCATCACTGACAGAGAGTAAGCTCTCCATCCAGAATGTAAGATTATGTGATTTCTAATTTAATAAATTCATGCAAATAGCAATCCATCCACTCTATATATTCACAACTTTTTTCAGATAAAAGGGATTACAAGGAGAATGGAGATAACACACCCTTAGCACAATATCAGACAGATTTTATTATTTTTTAGATTTTTAATTGAACGGATTGAATAGGCTTGGGCAAAAAATATCGATATTTTTCAAGAAAATAATCGATATAATTAAATTATATTTTTTTCGCAATATATCGAACTTTCGATATTTATTTTCGGATAACAAATTCGTTTCAACCAAGCCAACACATTCGACCAATCCAACCGCTTAAATTTAGAAAAGCAGTAAGTAGACATTGTCGACAAGCTGCAAGAGAGTAGGCTGAGGTGGTATGGCCACGTGAAGAGAAGACCGCCGGACTAATTCAAATTCAAATTCAAATTCAAATTTATTTATTTGCCATAATGTACCTAAATACATCACACCCTGTTAGGGCACTGCAAACTTAAAAATATTTAAAATTAACTTAAAAAACTAACTTAAGAATGAATAGTACTTAATATAAAATGTTGCAACTAATCTATACTAATATTATAAAGAGGAAAGGTTTGATTTTTTGTTTGTTTGTTTGTTTGTTTGTTTGTATCGAATAGGCTCTGAAACTACTGCACCGAATTAAAAAATTCTTTCACCATTCGAAAGCTACACTATCCCTGAGTGACATAGGCTATATTTATTCCCGAAATTCCCACGGGAACGGGCACAACGCGGGTATATGTAACCCAAGGTGTGAAAAACATGCCTAAAAAAATTGGTTATTGGCGTGCGCTACTAAATCTATTGATGATACACAAAAACAATGTTCTACACAATCAAAGTACATATCATTGCGAACAAATAAGTTCGCGAGGGCATATGTCTAACTATTATAGATAAGACACAATAACCGTTTTATGTTAAAATTAATTAGTTAAAAAAGGAGTGTAATTTTAAGTTGATGATATTCATATGATGATATGAATCTACATCAAAATAAATGGCTCTACAATCAAGGTTAATTATGTTTCTTTGTGTACCTCTTTAAATTATTAAAATCGGACAGTTAGTTTCAGAGTTATGATGAGAAATATCACTACATAGTATAAAATAAAGTCGTCTCTGTTTCGTGTCTGTTTGTCTGTATGCTTAAATCTTTAAAATTACGCAACGGATTTTGATGCGGTTTTTTTGTAATAGGTAGTGAGTCAAGAGGAAGGTTTTTATGTAAAAAAATTCCCGAAATTCCCACGGGAACGGCCACAACGCGGGTAAAACCGCGGGGCGCTGCTTACAAAATAGTAATGCTCGATGGCGGGTCTCTTATGTTATGGCTACTTACTGTTTCGTGCGGTCAAAGCGCGCGGGGATATAGGTACCTACCTACGAACTACGAACGACGAAGACGTGCTATGTAGGTATTATCCCGAATTCTTCCTCACATGAAATCTTGATTGTGTATACATATATACTCGCGCGAGACATGTAATATTTTATCCCCAATTTCCCACTTGAAATTTTGATTGTGTATATTCCTGCGGGAGACACGCAATGTTTTATCCCGATTTTCCTACATGAAATCTTGATTACCCGAAGCGAAGCGAGGGCGGGTCGCTAGTAAAATAATAAAATAAAAATACAGGAACAATATATAGCATACATATCAGGGCTTAGATAACAAAATACACTTATACACTCTTTTCATCAAAGTAGTCATTAAGATTGTAATAGGCTTTGCCTATTAAATAACTTTTCAATTTTTGTTTAAATTTGTTTATGTTGACTTCTTGTTTGATGAGTTTAGGAATTTTATTGTAAATTTTGATTGCCATTACATAAGGACCTGAACTATAAATTGATAAATTAGAGGTTGGTAAAGCTAACCTATCTCCATGCCTTAAATTAAGATGTTTGGTATAACAATCTTTAGATTGAGGAAACATTGATAAATTGTTCTTAACAAATACTGATATTTCATATATATATAAGCTGGTTAAGGTAGGGATATTTAATTTTATGAATTGAGGTTTTGCACTGTCTGTATTTTTTATGTTTGTTATAACTCTAATGCACGAGGTAGGTGGCGCTAGTGCCACAGTAAACATTAGCTCCGTAATTAAAATTATTTAAAAAATAGTAAATGCTGGATTTTAGTCTAAATTATTGCTGATCTGTGATCGATAGTATCTAAAGTGAATGTGGAAGTGTTGGTGTCTAATAAAACTTTGTTTTTGTGAAAAAATAAGACATTGAAATAAACTAGTGCAGAAGCAGTGCTTAAAACTCATAAAACAAATAAACAATCAATAATATTATATGCGTGAGTAGTACTGTGTCTTCGTCTGTGGTATATAACATTAGTAAAGTATATTAGTGCAATGAAATTTCGCGAATAACTTGCAAAAACCAAAACTGTGGAGTTTAATGACAAAGTGACAGTTTAAACAATAATTTCAAACAACCCACGCGTCTCTTAACGAACATTTATGCTCAACATTGGTTAGTTAATTTCAACGTCCATTGCAAGAGGCTCAGTGTCCTAACGGCTCGAGTGCACGACTGCAGTTTCGACAACGGAGACTCCGGTTCAAATCCTACTGGCAGAAATTTTTCTTTCCAAATTTTATTACTCATTGATTATTAATTATTTATTACGCATTGATTTCCCATACATTTCGTTCATACTAAACCCGCAAGATGGCACCACCAGTATCTGCTCAGTGTGCTGGGTGTTTACAAATCATTGATAGCCGCCAATATTTAAAATGCAGTTTATGTTCTAAACACTATGACCTGCTGTGCGGTAATGTTAGTGAGAAACGTTACTACAACACGATGACGACAGAGCATAAAAAGAACTGGAAGTGTCAGGAATGTATAAGCAAAAAACCCAAAACTGACAACACAAACACTCCTGCCAAACTGGACAGAGAAAATGATACAACGAACCATGTTACGTTGCGAAATAAATCTGTTACTCTGCTGCCAGCATCCTGCCTGCCAAGTGGTTCTAATGAAATTAATCAGTGCACGGGTTGTGATAGTTTGGTGTCAGAACTCCGGCTCCTCCGAGAAGAAATGAAGGCTTCACGCATGGAAATGTACGAATTCCGGTCTACCATAGCAAGCCTCACCGCAGCGCTCAACATGTGTAACACACGAGTCGACGAGCTCACGGAGAGGATAGATACTTTGGAAAGTCAACAGCGGGAGATTTCCACCAGCAATGTCGCCGAGCTTCAAGACAAGGTCGAGAGACTACAGTTAGATCTTAACGATCGGGATCAGGAGCTCCTTCGAAACGATATTGAGGTCGCTGGAATTCCTGAAGATAACAACGAGCGTCCGTTACATATAGTTTTAACACTCTCGTCTAAGCTGGGAGTACAACTCGACGAGAGGGACATAGTTACTGCCGAGCGTGCGGGCCCGGTACGTCGTGCTAGCTCTTCCCAAGAGAAGGTGAGACCTCGGCCACTTGTGATTAAGTTAGCGCGACGTTCAGTGCGGGACCAACTGCTGACGGCTGCGCGGGTCCGGCGAGGCGCTACTACTGTGGACATGGGCTTCACTTCGCCTCCTTCGACGTTCTACGTAAACGAACGTCTCACTTCTTCAAACCGCCTACTATTTCACAAGGCCCGTGCTGAAGGCAGAGACAAGAAATGGAGATATGTCTGGACCCGAGAAGGCTACGTGTATGCCCGTAAGGAACATGGTGCTCCGCGACAGAGATTGCGGTCCGAACTAGATATAAGTAAAGTTTTTGGGTAATTAATTTGTTCGTTCCATTTAGTCCTGACCATGTATCACCTAACACCTTAGTTATCTTAACTATCGCTTATTGTTTGTTATACTTATCTCCACTTAAAACACTTAAAATGCTGTATCTCTTTTGTACTGTAAATCGTGTCTTAATTCACTATTCTTTATTCCTTGTTCATAATATTAACTGTATGCGTACAAATTATTATGTGAGCTTGTCCAAATTGCACATATTTACTTTTTTGCTGTGCCTAATTTTTAGTATACATTGCAAGTATAGTATTTATAATAATTTCGATTTTCCTAACAATATTGTTTTAATTATCTCATATTGTTATTTGCCTAATAATATTATTGTTTTAATTATTTCATTTTGTTATTTGCCTAATAATATTGTTTTTTGTTTCTTTGTTATTATTTGCCTAATAATACTGTTCATTGCTTTAGTTTTACCTAATAATATTGTTTTAATTATTTCATTTTGTTATTTGCTTAATAATATTATTGTTTTAATTTCATTTTGTTATTTGCCTAATAATATTGTTTTTTGTTTCTTTGTTATTATTTGCCTAATAATACTGTTCATTGCTTTAGTTTTACCTAATAATATTGTTTTAATTATTTCATTTTGTTATTTGCTTAATAATATTATTGTTTTAATTATTTCATTTTGCTACTTGACTAATAATATTGTTTTAGTTATTTCAATTTATCATTTTGTAAGTTATAGTTCAATTACATGGAATTATTGTAGTATTTATGAAACTTCATACTTTTTAGGTTACTATTTTGTTTACATGATATTACTACGTGATGGTTTCTAAGAAAAAATATTTTAATGTTAGTCTTTATAACCCAGGATCTCTAGGCAAGAATCATGATGAGATAATAGTCGCTACTCTTGAACGCTCTATTGATATTCTAGCAATAAACGAAACTTGGCTACGTCCAAACGAGGAGAACAAAGCTCCGTCCATACCGGGCTACACTCTGCGCAGTGTTCCCCGTCCCGACGATATCTGTAGCGGTCGTGGCGGCGGTGTGGCTTTTTATGTTAAAAAAGGTCTAAGCGCCCGTATTTGTGCTCACCCTGTCTGTTCTCAGGTTGAGCAAATGTGGTTAAGACTCAATGTCAATGGACATAAAATAATAGTAGGTACTGCTTATCGCCCGCCTTGGCTTAGTGTTGATGTATTTCTCAATGCTCTTACAGAGTCCATAAATTCCTTCGGGACATATGATAATGTTATTTTAGTAGGAGATTTCAATATTGATCTTTTATGTGTACATTCAGTAAATTCTAAGAAATTATTAGATTTCTTAAAACTTCTCAGCCTAGACCAAGTGGTAACTGAACCCACCCATTTTACAGAACATAGTCACAGTCTTTTGGATGTAATTTGTACGAATGGGAATGTACGTAACGTATCAACATCTATTATAGGAAATAAACTTACAAACCATGCCCTTGTTTCTTGCCAACTCAATGTAAAAAAAATCAAAATTCCACCAAAAACTATAACTTATAGACCACTAAAAAACATTGACATGATACAGTTTAATTCTGATTTAGCTAATATCCCATGGTCGCTTATCCCTACCCTGTCCAACGTTAATGATAGAGTTGAAATGTTCAATAAATTTATTAATGAGATTTTCAATTTGCATGCACCTTTGAAAACTGTCAACATTAATAATAATAATTCATATCCTTGGATAACAGATACTATAAAACTTATGTTTAAACTGAGAAATGATGCTCAATTACGTTACTATAAAACTAAATCAGACTCTCACAAAGCTTATTATAAACAGTTAAAAAAATTAGCAAATTCTTCAATTGAAAAAGAAAAGCGAGCATTTTTTAATCACAACATTAATAAACTAATTCAACGCCCAGCTACTCTTTGGAAAAATTTAAAACAAAATGTTCTACCTCCTAAACCTGAAAAGTCACTTCCAAGACATTTATCTAAGGCAGAAGAGATTAATGATAACTTCCTAGAATTACCCACCATCAGTGATATTGAGATGTCTACATTAACGTACTACGAATTCCATAGATTCAGTAAAGCCACTTTTAGTTTTAAAACGATAAACTCCTCTCATGTCTATCGTATCATTCAGAGCCTCCAATCGAATGCTTTAGGAGTAGATAATGTATCTTTGGAAATGCTTTTACTCACTCTCCCTCACTCTTTGGATGCTATCACTTCTATTATAAACTCTTCACTGACTGATAGTTCATTCCCCGATACTTGGAAAACTGCAATCGTGACACCAATTCCGAAGACTGAAAATCCTACTTTATTTAAGGATCTCCGGCCTATTAGTATTTTACCCTGCATATCTAAAATTTTAGAAAAGGTTGTATATTTGCAAATTATTGACTATATTGAAAAAAATTCCATTTTACCGTTGACACAATCAGGGTTTAGGAAAAATGTGAGCACGTCTACAGCTCTGCTTGATGTCACCAGCAATATCTTGGAGGCTCAGGATAGCGGTATGGCTACCATTTTAGTACTGTTAGATTTTTGCCGCGCTTTTGATACCATAGATATTAATCTTCTCTTGTCTAAACTGTCGTATTATGGCTTTGACCAATCTTCAATTAAATGGTTTTTTAGTTATCTCAACAATCGCTCTCAGTATGTAAAACTCTCCAATAATGACGGCTCAACAAGTAATTCCTCTGTAAAAAAATTAAAGAATGGTGTCCCTCAGGGGTCAATCTTGGGTCCTCTCTTATATATCTTATATAGTGCAGATATAATCAAATGTATCAAACATTGTAAATATCATTTATATGCAGATGATTTGCAATTATATTTATCTTTTGACCCTCGTGATACTGATACTGCAATATCTAAATTAAACGACGATTTAAATAGTTTAAGCATTTGGTCAAAGCGTAACTCCCTCAAATTGAACCCATTAAAATCTAAATTCTTAATACTAGGCTCAAAAAAACAGATAGAAAAATGTTTGATAAAAAATATAAAAATTACTATAAATAATGAACCTATTTCGTTTACTCACGAAGCGCGTAACCTAGGTCTGATTATGGACTCCCAATTACGTTTTGAATCGCATATTCTTCAAACTGCTAGAAGCTGTTTTTATCGTCTGAAAATTTTGTATAGATATCAAAAATATCTTAGTACGGAGCTCCGAATCAAACTAGTTGAATCGCTTGTACTTTCGAAATTCAATTACTGCGACACTGTATACGGTCCGCGCCTCTTAGCTAAAACCAAAACTCTTATACAGCGTGTTCAAAATGCATGTGCGCGTTTTTGTTTCCGAATTCCTGCTAGGAGTCATGTCTCGCCATTCTTAAATCAAGCTAAGATTTTGAACATGTCATCCAGACGCTACGTCCATCTCGCTTCTCTACTTTTTGGCGTCATCGTAAATAAAAGGCCCCCCTATCTTTTAGAAAAATTAACATGGTCGTCAAGATCTAGACTCGGTAGGCTAAACTTCCAAAGCCACAGAACAGCTAGCTTTAAAGGTAGTTTTAAGTATGCGGCGGCTAAAATTTGGAATGACCTGCCACCGCCTCTGCGCCAACTAACTTCTATTAACAGTTTTCGTAAAAAAATAAAAATATTATCTTTGAATTATCAAATAAGTAATTCTACTGATCACCTCCTATAACCCTTAGGCATTTTAATACTGATTATTAATTTAAGAATGTTTTAGTTATTAATAGTTTAATATTGTTGCACATTTAATTTTTGTTATAATTTATAGTGTTATTTTTTTTTTTCATTATTTTCTTTTTGTTTTTTGCCAATGTTTACAGTTAGTTAAGTAATAGTTTGTAATCCTACCTATCCTCTTTAGTTATATAAGTATCTCGGGTCCAGCTGAAAATCAGCGCTGTAGCTCCGGCTGCAGCATTACGCTGAGCTGGTAGCCTTTTTGGTTAAGTGTTAATTTGTACTTTTGTTTGTCCCATTTATGTAGTGCTTTTTTAACCAAATAAATTTTATTTCATTTCATTTCATTTCATTTCATTTCATTTCATTTTTTTTGTAATTTAAATATTTTGTGTGCGTCTGTGCTATTACCCCAAAGTAGGATTCCATAGCGGATCCACGAGTGGGCGTAAGCGTAGTATGCACTAATAGTTGTTTTGGTGTTAGTGGTCTTTTTTAATTCAAGTAGGGCATATGTGAAACTAGACAATTTACTACATATTTGGTTTACGTGGGTTTTCCAGTTGATACACGAGTCTATGTGGAGACCTAACAATTTGAAGCCTTTAACGCATTCTAATTTATTATTATTGTATGAAAAATTTATTTGTAATGGTTTTTTTTGGTGGGGATGAAATTGCATAATTTTAGTTTTTTGTAAATTTAATTCTAAGTTGTGAGATTCTAGCCATTTTACTATTGTGTCTAAGATTTTATGTAATTCGCTTTCCAAATTAAAGTTATCTTTATTTTTGTAGGGTAACAGTACTGAAATATCATCGGCAAATAATATACTAATTGCATAAATTATTTTTGCAAGATCGTTTATATAGATGAGAAATAGTAAACAGCCTAAGACACTACCTTGAGGTATCGATTTGTGTACGTCTTTTTTATCCGATCTGATTCTTAATATTTGTCCAGTCTCTTTATCATAGTACTCGATCTCTACGTACTGCACCCTCGATGACAAGAAAGAGGTAAACCACTTGTGGGGTGTACCCCTCACACCTATACCGTACAATTTATCTAATAGAATGTTATATAGTACTCTATCATAGGCTTTACTCATATCGAGGAGGAGACCAATAGCATATTGTTTATTATTTATCATTTTTAGTATATTATCTATGTACCTATAAACAGCCAAAGTGGTTGATCTATTTTTCCTGAATCCATTTTGACTTTCGTGAAAGATTTTAAATTTTTCGCAGAAAGAGTAAAGACGAGTTGACATTGCGTTTTCAATTATTTTAGAAAATGTCGAAAGTAGAGCTATAGGTCGATAGTTACTGCAATTGGTATGGTCACTATTTTTGTATATTGGTTTGGTGATAGAAATTTTCAAAAGGTTCGGGAAAGTCCCTTCATGGAAAGATTGGTTTATTATGAACACCAGGGGCCATACAAGTTCTTCTGCACATTGTTTGACTAAAATAGGGGGTATTTCATCATGTCCGAAACTTCTTTTGTTTTTTAGTTTTTTAATCATGTTATATATTTCTCGAGAATCTACTGGACTAAGGTAAAATGAATTTTGGCAAGGATCCAATACTGGTAATCCTTCCGGTTTGACATTTTGTTTATTGTCTCCTACTGATATGAAAAAATCATTAAAAGTATTTGCTATAATTTTCGGTTCCTCCGTAATTATATTTTGTATTTTTAATTTTATGTTTTGCTTCTTTTTTACGTTGGTTTTATTTGTTCTCTCTTTTACTATTCTCCACATTGTTTTTGTTACATTATCAGAACTTTTAATTTCGCGAATGTACTGTTGTTTTTTACTTCTGGAAACAGATTTTTTCAGTATTTTCTCATATGTTTTATAATATTTATTAAGAACAGGATTATCTATTTTTTCAGATAACAATTTAAAAAGTCTTTTGTGCTTACATGATATCTTAATTCCTTTAGTTAGCCAAGTTTTCTTAGTTTTATTTTTTATTTTAACTCTAACCTTAGGTATACATGCATTTAACAATCTCTTAAGTGTATCATCAAATATTTCATAGTTTGTGTTTACATTGTTGTTATATGATAAAATGGCAGGCCAATCAATATTTAACAATTCCATCTTAAATTTTTGTATATTCTGGTCATTATATATTCGTTTTTCAGTAAACCAAATCTTACGGTCATGAACTAATTTATTAGGAACATTTAGTAATACACCTTTATGGTCAGAGACTCCGTATTCATGAACCGAGACCTGAGACCCATCTATATTGAAGTTAGTAAATAGGATATCTATACAAGAAGCACTAGTTTTACCTAATCTTGTTGGTTGTTTTACTTTTTGTGAGAAGTTATAGCTTTTCATAACATTGAGCAATCTCTGTGTTATAGCAGATGAATCTAATACATCTATATTAAAATCTCCTCCAATAATAACATCTCTTTTATTATGTTTAAGTGTTACTAAATGTACGAGATTCTCTAATGAGTTAAAGAAATCTTCAGTACCTCTGTTTCTTTCTGGCCAATAAATAACTATAACTAAAAGATTTAAGTGACTTATTTCTATTGCACATACTTCGAAGATAAACTCTTTGGATAAATTAACAATATCTAATCTATCAATAAATTCTAAATTTTCTTTTATAAATATACATACACCTCCTCCACCATGACTTTGTCTTTTATAGGAAGACGCTAAATTAAACCCGTCTAAGTACAATAAGTCTTGTTTCTTCTCTGTGACCCATGTCTCAGTTAGGCAAATCACTTGTAGGTTTTTGTTATCTTCAGTTATTGCATCTAAGAGGTGACGTTTGTTATTTAGGCTGCGAATGTTTTGATATAGTATCTCTAGACTATTGACGAAATGGCTGCTTACGAGAGGACTTCCTTTGCGTTTTTTCTGAGGTAGGTTTGGTTTGGGTGTTCATTTGGGAGGATTTTCCGGTGTTTGCATCATCATTTTTTTGGGTAGGCTTATACGTATCTCGAGAGGTTTGAGTAACAATTAAGCATTCGTCTCTTTCCAAAACCTGTGTTCTTAATTCTTGTACTTCTACTTCTTCTCCATTTACAATTAGTTTTCCATTTCTTATAACTGCATGGTGTCCGTTTTTCCTCGCTTCAATTAAATTCAGTCTTTGGGATTTTCGCTTTCTTAACGAGTCGCTATCTAATAACTTTGATACAAATAGGCCTGAATTTTGAAATAGGTAGCTGTTATCCAGTATGTATTTTGTTAATCTTTTGCTTAGTAGTTCTATTTTTACGGGTCTTCGTTGTCCTTGACGACCCAGTCTAGTTAAATCTTCAATATATCCAGTTAGATTAAAATTTGTTATCTCTTGGAATATGTTTATTATTCTACTGTGTAAATCGAATTCATTCTATACTACGTGGGGAACCTGGCGCTACAACTCTCCATCCCCGGTCGAAGATCCCGAGGCAGACCCAAGACAAGGTGGACGGATGTAGTGTCCAAGGATATGGCTGAGTGCAAGATTTCCGATGACGACGTCGACGAAAGAGCGAAGTGGAGGAGAAAAATAAAGAAGGCTGACCCCACCATCATGTGGACACATAGCCAGGACACATAGCCAGGAAGAGAGAGAGAGAGTAAGTAGGTAGGCTCTATCTATAGGCTCTATAGGTAGGTAGGGTTTAGTTTATAGATGATCGCTTATAGGGCAGAAAGGTATATATATCGATACGGTATAAATCGATATATTTTTTTCAGTTGCCCTTCTCTAGGAATGAACATAATTATAACAGATACCTGTCAAAGTCATTATCAAACACACGTGAAAAGTATCGAGCAATGATCGAGCATGAGTCTGGGTCCGTACTCTGTGGGCTGGGGTTGGTTTTTGTCAGTTTTTGTGGAGACTCTTTGGTTCGTGGTCTGTGGTGGTGACCCATGGAATGGAAATAGTACGTAATTCCATGTGGTGACCCGTGACAGACAACAGCACAGAGTATTTTGTTCCTTGACTTTGTTGTATTCTGACAGTCAATTTTGGTCAATTTCAAGTCGAGCAAACTGCAAACAAGCAAGACTATGTTTAGTATCAAGAAATAAATTATAGACCTCAGAATACAGAAAGTACCAGAACCCGTGAGCGCGCCTAATACTGTAGCTACCCAAACTAGCCTTAAATAGTGTAGTTTGATGCGCAACCGATCAGTCACTTTGTGACCGTCGGAACGCGCTAACGTGTTTTACCCGTGACCAATTTCACGAAACTATGTCGTCTTGTGTCGTTCCTACCTGTAAAAATGCAGTGGGTCTGAAAAAGAAACAGGATGGGATCACATTTCACGTGTAAATATCGCATTTAGGTATCGTCTTATTTAAATATTTAATTATTTTCTCAGATTTCAATTGTCATAGAGAGTGATGCGTCAATCTATGTTAGTGTTGCCAATATAAGAGTTTTGATTTACCCTTATTTTTATTACCTTTTGAGGGGCTTTAATTTGTTGTAGAATATTAATAAGTAATATAATAAAAATTAACCAACTTGAAAAAAGAAAGTATAAAGCGTAAGTGTGGCTCGTATGTACCTAACCTAACAATCCTATTAAATAGTAAGTATGTTAGTCTATAGGATTTCTAAACAAATTTTTGGTGTGCGTGTGGGAGAAGGGGAGAGGGGGGGCGGGTATTAAATTATGTTTCTATATTAGCCATCTTAAATTTTAGCTTTCCTGCTGATGAGGAAAGCGGTGTGGACAAAAATTATACAAAAAGCACGGCTGGAACAGTTCTGGAAACCATCGAAGCGAAGCGTAGTTTGCTCGATGCATTTTGACTTAAGTTATTATTCTTTTTTTATGTAACTCTTGTACCTAGCTGTAAGTTTTCCGAATACTTTAAAATAAAATAAAAATTTATAATTTTTCCATCACCCCTTAAAAGTATGCAAACATCCACCTTAACACCGTGTTTTATTTAATATACATATCTATTTCTTGAGATAATCAGGTAGGTACATAGTTATATAGAAAAGGACAATTTTTATTCTATTATCATATTACCTCCGAAACTCCCAAAATTTACCCCAAAAATGGACAAATAATGCGAGAGCTAACAACACTACGCGAGGGACTTTGTTCTGTTTTTGGACACAGCGTGTAGCTTGTAAATACATTTGAATGCCTATTCTGGTACTTTCTGTATTCTGAGTTATAGACAAATTAGTAAACAAAGTACGTACCTATCTACTCTGTGAAACAAACCAAACAAATGGCAAAAACGAGGCAATGCAATGATATGTCAATTTGGATTTCTTTTTTATTTTGTTTTGTTTTTCCTACAAAATTAAATCACCGAGTGGTACAAATTAGATACTGTAATTAGTTTTGAAACGGCAAAAAAATCCTATTACAAATTCGATGTTTGATTAGTAACAATATTGTATACACAATGCTCATAATGCATAAATAATTACAATATTCTGTGACGTTCGCTCTGTCTGCTAGAAATTAAAATTGTGAGTAATTTCATATACTATCGGATACTTTCTATATTCATTCCATTCGAAACCAATAACATTCATTCCATCACTAGAAGAAGTACAAGTTAGGTATATACCTAGTTGAAACCCTATCTGAATGTTTTTTCAGGTAAAAATTAGTCACAATGTCATGGTTGTCGGACCTAGCCGGCAAGGCAGAGACTCTCCTGAACAGCCTGGATGAGCAGACGGGCGAAGCAGTTAGAAACCATAAAAAAACTAAAACAGACAAAAAGGATACACAATCAACGAGTTTCCAACACCGTAGCGGAACACCACCACGTCTGAACTCTAGGAGCACTAAAAGAGTATTGGACAACAGAGCAGCACCTGTTAAGAGTCAAAGATGCTCTCCAGTTCGCTCAAAGTCAGAGAAAGTACAGATTGAGAGTAGAGTTTCTTCAAGATTTTCTAAATCGCCAGTGAGAAGTGTTCAGCCAAAGTCAAATCTAAACGCTCCAAAGAGTGTTATTGGTGATGCGGTGGCTCGGCAATCAGAACCTCATTCAACTTACAAAATAAATACTAAACAAATAAGTATGTTACTGATAATTACAACCACTATTAATGATTTAATTAGCCTCTCTCGTCACACTTATTAAGCAATTATGCATCATTTATTACCAAAAAAAAATCTAGTACCTTACCAATATGTAAAGTTATGTTAGAAAGCAGTATAAGTTCTTATTATGTACTAGCAGCACCCCATGGCTTTACCCGCATTGTGCCTGTTCCTGTGGGAATTTTTGGGTGAAAAACAGCCTTTAAACTTCTCATTGAATGTGGCCATTGCAATATAAATTATTCAAATTGGGCATTCAAATTCCTGATATTACCTCGAATATACAAACAAACTTGCGAATTTTACTTCTTTTTAATATTAGTAGAGATGGAATCATGAATAGGTTCCATTAATTATTTTATATTATAACTAGCGCATATGGTTAACTTGCATTGTGTACCTATTCCCGAGGGAAAAAAATAGACCTTTGCATTGAAAACATTTCACTTTTTCAGGAAGTATTTTACCATGCGAATTTAAAACCCAAATCAATGAAGATTGGACATATAAACTTCAAAATCTTGAAGTTGAAAATGTGATGCTCAAAAACGAACTCAATGTAGTCAACAAAGAAGTGTCAGAATTGCTTGAAAGAATAAATAAGATGGAGAATGGTAATGATGTTGTTAGAAACGAAGGTATTTAGAATTTGTATGGTACTAAGTTGATTAAGTAATTTTATGTTTAATTAATGTGTAATGAATATGCTATATTTGTATTGTACTTTTGGAGTATATACTAGCTGCTTCGAGCAATTTTACTCACTTTGTGAGTGGTTGCACTGGGCTCTGGGAATTGGTTTTGGTAGTTCCAGAATTTTGTATAGCTAGTTTTTTATTAGAAGTTGAAAGTATTTCATCTGTTATCATTACACAGTATATATCAGTCACACCACACTCCTTTATTTTAATGCAAGCAAAGGATTTTGATGTTTTCACTATTTTTTAGACAATTTATAGGTAGGTATGAAAAAATGCCGAAATTCAGTTATTGGCATATGCTGCTAAAACTACATATTGATAATACACACAAATAATTTATATTACATTTTTATAGTGTTCAGTATTGCCCACAAAAAGTCTGCGAGAGCCCCAATAACTACTTTGTTTTATCCCGAATTTCCCATACGGATAGTTTTATCTTAAAACATACTGGTTATTATTGTATCATTATGAAAAAAGATTCTTATATGGGACTTACAGGAAACAGTAAAATCTATACCTACTTCTTATTTTTAGAGCTTTCCAACAATTATCTAAAGGCAGGGAAGTCAAAATTGGAGAGTCACAACATGGAATTTGACAAAGAACATTTACTTATGCAGATGGAGAAATTAACACAAAAGATCAATGATATGATGAAGTCTATTGAGGATCAACAGCATACCAAATCTAGTAGGGACTCGGAGATAATGATGTTGAGGACATCAAGGACTGAATTAGAAGAGAAGTAATTGTTCATTAAATTTGATAATTTTCATAGCGGAAGCAGTTTCATAACAGATTTTATCTTCAGGACGCCTTTAACCTCTTGCTTGCCTAACATCAATTTTGTAATTCCTAAAGGCACGCTTTTCACACCAAGCCTGCAAGGCTTGCTGCCGATTAAAGGGCTTTTGTAGATAGGTAAGGTCCCTCTGGGTTCCTTGCCTATGTTTTATGTTGTTTAGGCCTATGTATATTCGTCCTGACCAAATTAGGTATACCTGTTCTCTTAGGTTTTCTGGAGCTATAAATTACTTTTTACTCCGAAATTTATTATTTATATATTATCTTATTTATATTCAGATTAGCTTATTTAGCTCATTCCTGGAAACAGCTAAAAGTAATTATTTTTTACTCATTTATAGATTAAGAACCTTATCAAGAGAAAGAGAAGAAACAGAGCGTGAATACGCAAAATTGGAGAGAGAACTTCGCACAACGCAAAATGTCATGAGCAATTTACAAAGCAATTTGGCGAAATCTGACCAAGAATGTCAAAAAATGGAGAAAGATTGGGAGACGTACAAATTGAGGGTGAAAGCTATTCTCATCTCCAAGGACGCAGAGATCAAATCGCTGAAGGAAGGCGTGAATTTGACTGAGGATACCAAGTTATTGATAGAACAGTTGAATAATTTGAAGTTAGTATTCCTTATTTATTAGGCTGGTTTTCCTGTTACGCTGACGCGTTTCGGTTTTTGCTCGGCCCGTCAACACTGTGCAGTCAGCATGATACAAAACGCTACCAATAACCACATACATTCGATATTCTACATATATATGTGGCTGTCACATAAATATTGCTTTTAAACCACAAAAAAACATAATTTCACAACATTGTTAATAGACTAACACACCTTTTACAGGGAAGAACGCGACATCCTTTCCGATGCCATTAAAAAATTGCGCCATGAGTTTGAAAGTATAAATCAAAACGTGCCGCAGTTGGAGGCGAGACACGCGGCCGCGGAACGATTGATAGACGCGCTGAGGGAGGCGCTGAGGGACGAGAGGGGGGTGAGGTACCAGGTCGAGGAGAAACACTGCGCCGCCCTGAAGGTACGGACTCAATTAGGATCTTTGTGCTTATTGCACAAAGATATAGATGAATTTGCCGTAAAACCATAGCTGCATGTTACTGTGACACTCGCTAAGAATTGGCGGTGCAACCGGCGATCTAGAGAGGTCATGCAAATAAATCGTTCTAATTTCACGCATAACAACATATTTTCTTTAATAAAACCTACTCTTTTACCTTACCTTACCTTCAAAAGAGTTAAGTCAAACCAAAATCCTCGGGTTGGACCCGTCAGCGGAAAAAATAATTTGCATCTGAGTAGTAGCGGGCGCGACTTGTAGCGACTAGCTAATAAGTTGTTTTTTTTTGTATTGTTTTGATTTGCCTATAATTTTCCACTGTCGGGCAAAGGTCATTACTCAGTACAGTGAGGAAGCATAAACACCAGGCTAGCATACTGCGGGTCGGGTCATTGAAAATAAGATTAATAAATTGATTATACCTTTTTCCAGGAGCTACGTTCCCTACAAGGAGAGACTAGTCAGACGATTGCCAGTCTTCGGCTAAAGCTATTAGAAAAAGAAAACCAACTGGCCCAATTCAAAGAATCCGCCACTACAGTTAAAACTACAGAGACCGAGACGCTCAACTTAGCTGACTATGACAGCATACAAGAGCAAAAAAAGCAGGTGGAACAATTGACGCAAACACTCGTCCAGAAACAGGCAACAGTCGACAAGTTGCTCGTGGAAAATAATACGTTGAAAATTGTTTTGGATAAGTTAGAGGTATGGTTTTATTTTATTGAAAACTAGCTGTGCCCCGCGGTTTCACCCGCAGCGCCCCCGTTCCCGTGGGAGTTTTGAGATTTTTATTCCCTATAAACCTCACGGAGCCCGAGACCATTCCAACGAATGCAAAACCGTGGAAATCGGTCCAGCCATTGACGCGTGATGCTGTGACCAAGGAAAACGGGTTTCATTTTTATAGATAGAAGATAGATTAAAAATATCTAGACACGCGGCAGCGTGTCAAGCCATGTTTAAGCAAAGGAACTGGCTGTCTGGTATGCTAGTTAGAACACGCTTTCATTATTTTCTCACATTTGGTGCTAAAAAGTGTTCGTGCGTGACATTTTACTGTATAATTGACGTATTGACTTTCTTTTTCAGAATAAATATAAAACAGAATTATCGCATCGACCGAATGCCCATAGTGTTATCAGCGTCCAAACCATAGATTCCCGCCAAAAACGAATCATAAACGGTTCCTTCTTACATAATGTTTCGTACCGGATATCTTTGGCTATGAAACGGTATCCCACCTTTAGAGTGTTTGCCCTGTTTTATATGGTAAGTATTGTAACTGGTACTGAGTTCCGATTTTTACTAGTATACTTTTAGTTTTTGAAACTAGTTTTGAAATAGTTGAAATTTAAAACAAAATTATTGACGATTTAAGCCTGTGGGTTATTGGTATTGTTTATTTATTTATTTATTAAGACATTCCAGCAATATCAACACAAATAATATTCGCAAAAATGTTCTTAAAACTAAATTCCCGTGTGGGACATTTTTAAATGATTTATTTATATATAAAGTCTTTTATGGCGGGTTGCTTCAGCTTACGCTTACGCACCAGTAAACGTTAACACAACCAGTTCCCTTCCACAAGTTCTACGTCAGTACGCATCTTCGGCCAAAGAGTATTTTTGAAAACGGACGAGTTTTAGAGTGAACGAAGAAGAATATTTCCAGTCGCCCGTATATATATTTGTAATATCTATAGATATATTATTTTCAGGTGTGTCTTCACTTTTGGGTTGTAGCTGTATTGTTTTCCCACACTCCCGATAACTACGCGAGAAGATTTACAAAATCATGAGACTTAGTTTTGTTCCTACTGCGGTTTGTTAACAACCAAAAATAGTCAAGCGGTTATCTGGTCAGTGGAAAATGTACGGTCGGCACCGGATAGCACAATATAAAGTTAGACGTTAATGTAAGTTATAAAAATAAATCATATATTTTGGATATCATTCCATTTATTAAATTATTTTCATTTGATTGAGATTCACATATTTTTATTCTATAGTGTTTATTTATTTTTATTATGTATTGGGTTTTAGTTCTAGGGTTGTAATTATAAATTGTAAGTTTTTCGTTTGTGGAAATTATTTCGTTTTGTGGATAAAAAAACTGCAATAAAAATATGGATAAAAAAATATTTATTGAATATGAATTGATTTTTTCGCTTCAATAAGTTCTACCGTTCTCTTAATTCTACCGTATGTTCACGGAATAAGAGAGAAATAGAATATAAATGATTATTCGCATTTTCTAGTCGGTTAGTCTATGGCCAGTCTTTTGACCCGAAAGAGGTCTTTTGAGGTCAAAAGTAGGATAGTCATGGTTTCTCTTATGGTGCTATAAATTGCTACATTACTGTTGTAATTTATTATTAACTTTAATTGATATTGTTGGCAATAATATTTTTTGCAACCAGCTGCAAAAATAATAAAGTGACATTATAAATACATTAATCTGTCATTAAAATGTTTAATTTGTCACAATTTTATTCGGCCATAATCTTGTACCTGTATTTAATACCACCAATAGAAAATAATGTATTACATATGTTATTTTACTTTTAAAATGTATAATGTATTCGAAAGATCTTGTTATAATTATTATATTTTATTTATTTATTGTGAAAAATCGTTAAGCCTTGTATTCGTGGTTGACATTCGTTGCGCTACTATTGCGAAACAAACTATAATACAAACCGTGATAAACTCTGCAACACGCTTAATTGCTCAGCAAAATTTAAGATACATGCAGCAACTCAGCAACATGTTGCCGCAACAGTGTTTATAAACTAATGTTGACTGTGAATTCGGGTTTTTAAAAGTTAATTCGATGTTTAATTTTGAGCCTAGTTTACAATAGCAGAGTGATGGTGGATTGTTTTAAACGGTCGGTTATCGTAACATACGTTCGTTAAAAAGCTCACGATTTGATTTTTTACGCTGTTGAATACAAAGCTTTGTTTCATAACCTAAATGACAGTTAATCGAGCGGCTAGTAGAAAATCACGATATTTTATTTTCCTACTTCTGTCGAGACTGACATTTTGCATTAACGTTTAATGGTGCGTTATGTTAGTTATCATAAAAGCTATGATAGAGTACACACTCTGAATTGCTTATTCTGTCACTAAACTACTAATGTGAACTAGGCCTTACATCGAAATATTAAGATTGTTTTTGTGCTAATTATTATTTTCAATCTCGCTCACTCTCACTCAATAAATAAGTATTATTAATGTTGAAATTAGTTTTGTTATCTGTATTAATTTTAAGGGAACTGGGACAATATGTTAATAAAATATGAAAAGTTAATTATGTTGTTTTAGTATAATTAAACTTGCAATATAATTAAAATTGCAATGCAATGTGACAAAACAATGTTTGCTGATTGGCGGAAAATTCTTATTTCGAATATTTCACCAATCAGTGCACATTGATCATATTTTTATGTTTATTAAGTAATTCCTGCAATATCAGCATCTCAAATAATACCTAAAATGTTCTTAAAACTAAATTCCTGTGTGAGAGATTTTTAAAGAAACGTACAATAACGTATAATAAACGTACAATATCAAGGTGTTGTAGTTTTTAGTCGCGTTCATTATACTAGGTTAGATGGAGGGTGCCAATATTTGGTTTGTGTCGGTTTTGTGGAGAGTTGTCTGTGTCACATTGCTAATGTCACGTTTGACTCAAGTTCTTTGTGTCAAAGCGACTTTACGTCGGTAGTGTTTGAAAAATATTCAAATACTAGCTGTGCCCCGCGGTTTCACCCGCAGCGCCCCCGTTCCCGTGGGAATTTTGAGATTTTTATTCCTTATTTTTCTTATATAAAAACCTTGTCCTGACAATAAGGAACACATTAAAAAAAGAATCATCCAATTTGGTGCAGTCGTTCTGAAGTTATGCGCTTGCCAACAGATTCCGCTATTCATTTTTATATTATAGATATTACTGCCGAAGATATATAACCGATAACTCATAGCCCCAATTCCGCAATTACAACTGAACCGGATCAATCACCTTAATCCGAGTACACGGGCTAAACTGAGATCATATCTTCGAAATTCAGTTAATCGTGGTTCGATTCGAGATAGAAGTGGTGAATTTGGACCTTAGACAATTCGACAGTAGTTTAACTTTGAAAATAACCTTACTCCGATGTATGAGCAGTAAGCACTGATTATTGCATGTCTGCTAACTGTATTACCCTTCGATCACCAATACACAACTAAAGTAGATGTCGGGTCGGCGCAAAGTATACGTCTCGGTGAATAAGGCCTCATTTGAAAAGTGAGCTCTTATTTTATTCATAAGATTTGCTACATTATTGCTAGTTGTCATGGTTGTAATTAGGTTGAACTTCGAACTGTTTTAAAACTTTGTTTCAGTTCGGTAGTAAACAAAATAAGCTGTCTCGTCATCCACGAGGACAGTATTTAGCTTTTATATTGTACGTGACCCGATATCTAGTTATGTATTGTTGATAGAAGGTATTACCGATCGCTATGCATATAAATGTAAAATAGGTACGTCTGGATACTGATATGCGATATCTGTTGTTTTTCCTGTTTGTCACTGTGTTTTGGTTTCTTGAAAACCACTTACATTACCGTTATCCTTATGCGAACAAAACACGTGCATACATTAAACCACTTTTGCAATTGGGAACTTTCTCTTCAAAACGCTGTTTTGCATTGATTTTCCTAAACGAAAGTAAAGTATCGTTCGAGGCAGACCGAGAAATCGGTGGTGATGAATTTGACGGTTTTTAGCCCAACTGGCTTTATTTTGATATAAATGAATATCATCAACTTAAAATTACATTCCTTTTTTAACTTATTAATTTTGACTAAAAATGGTTATTGTAATAATTGTTAAACATATGCCCTCGCAAACTTAATTGTTCGCAATACTAAGTACATTAATGGTGTAGAACATTGTTTTTGTGTATCATCAATAGATTTAGCAGCGCACGCACTCTAACTAGTTACAAACACCGCGACACTGGAATTTTATATATTAGATGTTAGGCTCATCTTAAGAGTTATATTCGGTGTACTTACTTTTACCTAAGCACTGTAACAATAAGTGATTCATTATCACCAATTATTGCGGTTTATTAGACCTCCATTGGGACAAATGGGGTTAAAATTCATTAATTGACTTAAGATTTCCACGTAATTTGGTACTAAATTGATACTAACGTAGGTACGTATCTACATTAAGATCAGTCGCGTAGTTAGTAGGTAATTCATTTTAGAATACTGTGTATGACTACATGCCAATACTACTAAAATCGGTACAGAATTTATCCACGGGTGAACTCATTTCATTACCAATAAGTTGATAATACAAATATTAACAAAGCATATTTCCAAGTAAAATTTAACGAAAACAACGCATTTAAATATGTAAATATTGTGTATGTAATTATTAGCAATCGTAAACTTGTTTGGGAAATCCCATAGGTACCTATATAATATGTTGGATCCTACCTACCTATATATGTATGATCTAGTTAGGCCGCATTAAATAGCTACATACTAACAGTTTATGCATTTTTGTCCTGCAAGGTTACGCACCAGTTATGTTTTTGATAAAATGAATAATGTTATAATGTACGCCTTTATTATAAAATATAACTAATTAAGATTAAAAACCCGTTAACTGTCCGTACATTACATTTTACAGATTTTAGTACGAGTATGTAGGCATTATCTATGTATTGTAATAATGCATTTTCGATCTAGCTGCTGCAGTTGTGACGTCCGGCGTCTACGTAGATGGTTATGTTATGTTTTGAAGATAGGAAGGTAATGCATGACGTGTCGATAGGGACATTAGGTGGATCCATAAATGATGGGGGGGGGGGTGAGGGGGGGGGGGTTAGTAAATCCAAACCCCTTCCCCCTGCATTCCATCCCATTCTCCATTCTGAGTTCTCCAAAAAAACTAGTTTCCGTTGATAAAACCTTACAGAGCGCAGAGCCAAAATCCTCCCCCGAGGGTTCAATCAAAGCACCCAAATCTAAATCCTGATTCGAATAGTCCAAAACGATATAAGGTCTATAGGCAATACCTATCTTCGTTTAGTTTTTAAAGACTATTTTTTGAAAAATCATCCTGCAAATAGTGAGTAAATCATCCTGCAAGAGGTAACTGCGCTAGAAAAGTTGCTAGTTAGTAGTCTGCCAATTCTTCATAGTTAGTGTAATGTCAAAAATAATATGCAAAAATATACCTTAGACATCTTTCAATAGCTAAACAAACATAGGGACTTTCCTCTGAAAAAACTTAAGCGAAATCCCCCAAGCCTGGATTTCACTACCTACCCATGTACATTTAGATAACGTGTTTATAATAATAAGTGCGGTCGGAAATAACCGGTCGGAGTATAACCTTAGTACATACGCTTATTAATGTGTTATGGTCAATATTAGTCGCGTCCAAACTGCCAAACAGAGAGGACGTGTCCACGAAATGAATTTAAATAATTAAAGTACAAAATCAATGCGTTACTTAGTTCTTTACTTAATTTCATGAGTTTAGAGTTTGACTAGATTATATAGAAACTAGTTTTTAAATTAGTTATTGCCTTGAACGTTTTTTATTTTATTTGTGGATTTTCCTTATTGTGCGACGAGATGACTTCAAGAATGTATTTAGTGTTTTTTGTTGTTGGTGAGTTCATTATCATTTTTATTTGAATTGTGTTTTTTGGGATTCAAAATGGTTGTTCCAACGGTACTTTGGGGGGCTTACCTGTTGGTAATCTCAGAATTAGGTATTTACCTATAAAATATTTCAAATCCTACTAATATTATAAATGCGAAAGTTTGTATGTATGGATGTATGGATGTTTGTTGCTCTTTCACGCAAAAACTACTGAACGGATTTGGATGAAACTTTACAGTAATATAGGTTATACATCAGAATAACACATGGGATACATTTTATCCCGAAATTCCCGCGGGAACGTGTACAACGCGGGTAACACCGCGGGGCGCGGCTAGTTACTCATAATTATCCTCGTCAAAACTGCGTGTTTCAACCATGTATCTAAACAAATCCTTATAAAACGCAATCATATATACCTATAAACAAAATTGAATCTTTATAAATCGGACCTCCCATGCCTTCTACTCCTTGCACTTTAATAGAATACTAGCTGCGCCCCGCGGTTTTACCCGCGTTGTCCCCGTTCCGATTTTGTGCAAACTTCACATAAACCATGTACTAAATAGTCCGAACAAAGCCTAAACATTTGGTTTGGATAGGTGAGCCCGTTCTTGAGTTATAAAATTACAACGAACTTAATAACAGGCAAAGCATTTACAATGTATGTAGTTAAGCATCAAGATTTTTCCCACGCGAAGAATACTTAACTTACCTATAGGTAACATAGTTGAGGTTCTTACTCAAAGTATTCTTAAGATCTTAGTTAAGTTAGTGCCTACAATTAAGCTGCGTATACACGGAAAACATTTGTTTAACAAAACTGCTGCAGCAGCACCTTGATGAGTTGATGTGAACATGTTGCTTGCATACTTGTATGTTACTCGGCAACAACGCGTGTTTCAGGGTTGATTAAGTTTGATTGACAAAGCTGTGCCACAAAATTAATGTTTTCCTAAAATACGAAACTTTGATCAGCGGTACAATAGGAATCCAAACCATATATTTTTTAAATTTATGGATCTTATTATTCCAATATAATTATTCAACAGAGCGTACTCGTATGCAATCTTGCTAACGCGCCTCTAATCTATACATATAAAATTCAAAGTCCTGACTGACTGACTGATAATCAACGTACAGCCTCAACCGCCAAACCTAGAAACATGAAATTTGGCTGGAAGGGCCTTCATGTGACGTAAGTGCACACTAAGAAGGATTTTCGAAAATTCCTACGGGAACGGACTCAACGCAGGCAAAGCCGCGGAGCGCTGCTAGTGTAGATATAAAATGATTGCAGTTGTATTTGCCTGGTGGGCATAATGAAGCGAAGATACATCTGAGCCTAAAATAAAACCATTTCCATGATACGACCTCTTCGGTACGTACTTATGTTTTGTTCGGTTTTTGTTACACTGTTGTATCGTCTCAACTATTGATATTTAATTACTGTAAATAATAAAGCTAAGTGTATAATTTTCCTCCATTTAATGCATATATAAACAAACTGATATTGTTATGAAAAATATTACTCACCATATTATTACTTATCATATTATTATATTGAATATTTATTTGAAGATAAACTTATTTAAAAAAAAACTGAAGAGAAACAGAAGAAATACATTTTGAATTAGGGAACTAAACTTAGTCTATTTAAGATAGGTTTCAAAAGGTTCAGGTACCTACTATCTTACTACAGGGCAAAAGCCTTTCACCTATAAAAGATAGTACAGTGTAGGTCAAACACAATTTAAATTAAATTCCTTAATTGTTATTTTACATTCTATTTATCTCTAGAGAGGTATGTTTATATTTTAAATGACGAACTTTTAAGATAAACTTGATAATATGAGAGTCAGTTAAAGGCCGGTAAACTAAGTAATAATAATAACAGACACATTATTATAATAAACTAGCAGCACCCCGCGGTTTTACCCGCCCGTTCTCGTTGGAATTTAGAGATTTTTTATACATATAAACCGTCCTCTTCCGCCGCAAACCGCCGCAAAAAACCGCATCAAAATTCTTTGTGTAGTTTTAAAGATCTAAGTATACATAGGGACAGACAGACAGACAGACAGCGGAAAGCGACTTTATTTTATACTATGTAGTGATATACCTTATATGAAGAATGTCTATATTTGAGACGGCATGTACGAATATTGAATCACATTGATTCGGAAGAAATCTATACTAATATTATAAAGCTGAAGAGTTTGTTTTGTTTGTTTGTTTGTTTGTTTAAACGCGCTAATCTCAGAAACTACTGAACCGATTTGAATAATTCTTTCACTGTTAGATAGTCTATTTATCGAGGAAGGCTATAGGCTACATTTTATCCCGAAATTCCCACGGGAATGGGCACAACGCGGGTAAAACCGCGGGGCGCTGCTAGTGTGTCAATAAACGCACAAAACTTTGTATGTACCTATATCCAATACTTAGGTACGAGTTGGTAAAAGTTATATAGGGTTAATGCCATTAGTAAAGTAGGTAGCTATGAGAAAAACCGCAAGTACCTATCTGATTTTTGTGCAAATTACACTAGTTATATTTCACTAGCAGCGCCCCGCGGTTTTACCCACGTTGTCCCCGTTCCCGTAGGAATTTAGAGATGAAAAATAGCCTATAGCCTTCCTCGATAAGTGAACTATCCAACACTGAAATAATTTTTCAAATCGGACCAGTAGTTCCTGAGATTAGCGCGTTCAAACAAACAAACTCTGCAGCTTTATAATATTAGTATAGAAGACAAATCCAATTAACTGCCATGATTTGAAGGTCACGTCAATAGTCGGCCCCGGTTGATTCAATTGTCTACTCGATATTAAGCAATTACGTAACATTTTCGGACACTTGGTAACTAGTTTTATTATTTTACGGGTATTTTTGGTTGAACTTCAGGTTGGTTTTTCTTAAACCTTCGACGCCAGACTTGAAGTTTAGTTAAGCCTAGATTAGGTATTACCTCTTTTTCCTTTGGTTACTGCACTTGAGCAAATGCATATCTTTTCTTTACGGTCGAGTAAAAAGACACAGTTGTATGACACATCCTGTTTGACCGCTTATTTCCCATAACTTGACTTGAAGTTAGCCACAACTTGTTAACTACTTACGTATGATTCATACGTCATTGTAAGGCAGTGAAGACTTTTTGCACAAGTTCTTATTTTCCTTTTTTAAGAGTATCTTCTTCCTTATATTATATTTATTTAACTTGGAAGTCTTACGTTAGGTACTTAATCTTTTGTGATCTAAGAATCTATGAAGGTACCTACTTACTACATACTCGTAGTAGTTTAGTCATTGATAGCTAATCATTTGTAACCTAAGCCAAGTAGGTAGGTACTTTACTTCAAAGTAAGTTTAATAACTAAAATAGTGTTAAGATCTAAGTACCTAAGAAATAAACAGTTCGTTCTTGCGTTAAATGAAAACAATTGAATGACATTGACAATTGAACATGTTCGTTCAGTGGTGATGAGGTACAAAAATGGCTAAGTTTAGGTATTCTGAAACAGTTCGACTGATTTTGATGGGTTGTTCAAATGGTGTCTAACTAATGTTGAAAATGTCACAAAACTGGTAGAATGTGGGCTAAACCGCAAAACTTTACAAGTAATTAATAAATAATGATAAAACCTACTGATTAGAAGATTGTATATGCCTGATCACGTTTCTTGTATTTATCTGGGTTTTCCTATCCAATCAACGGGGCGTAGACGTCATTTCTGAGGCCACTAATTGTAGGTATTATTGCCTTGATCAAACAGGAAAATGCTTTATATAAAATAATATATGAAGCTGATATATAAAACTAGCTGCTTCCTGTGGTTTAGCCTGTTTTGATGTGCATGGGAAAATTAAATGTAGCTACCTACCACAGATAACATTACGAGTGCTACGCTACGAGTATAAGGGAAGTTAGCGGTTGTCCAATGTTGAGTCGTTATCGCTTATCTGTTGTTAGACGCGTTTTCAAACAAGAGTTGCAGACATGCTTAAAATTTACAACAAAATTATCAGAGTTTTTTCATGAAAGTCAGGGCCTCCCTAAACTAAATAGTTACTATAGGTTTATTGACCTATATCATAACAACGAGCTGCACGTTAAATTATCCCGGTCATTTCAATCATTAGACCATGTCAGAGGGCTTTATACGGTCTAAAACCTACTCAAACGTACCTATATCATATGTTAAGGTAAAAATAGTTAGTTAATATTCGAATATGATTGTTTACAGCACAAGTACTCCTAGTCAACGCAGGAAAAGTAGAGCAGAATGTATTAGAAAGCGTGTTCGGGTCCAATGGACCAATCAACTCGTTTGCACCAGCCGCCGTGCCTCCGAACTCCACGCTGGTAGACCCTGACTACTGGGATTCAGAAGACGACGTCCCTAACTCCGGCGCAGAATATGACACCTTCGACTGGGCTATTACTAAGGCAAGTATGCTTCACTTGGATGGGCATGTTCAGTGGTACCTAGCTCCAGGGGTTTTTCTTGGTCCTTGTGGATGTGGAAGCTTTTGGTTTGGGAACGTTTAACACTGGAAATGAATCTTTCTACACACCAAGACCCGTTGCTTTGACATTGGTTTTTGGCAAGAACCTTGAATTTTATCAAGGGAAACATCGGAAACAGTCATGTTGTTGTGGGGGGTGTTAGACGATTTTAATCCTTAATCCCCCTCAAAAATATACATTTTATGAGTAAAGGCAAGTTCGGAAATCATGTGTTTAAATTGTCTTATTTAACTCATAAAAATAACTCGTAAACATACTAAGCTTTCGAGGGAGGCAAAGGGGAAGCACCCTGCCCCTCCCCTTAGAGTCCCGAAATCTTCCTTTTACCCACAATTCGACTGGCGGCGCCATTAAACATAACATTATTTTTCTCTGTTACAGCGTCTAGCAGGTTCGTCAGACAAGAACTTCCTTCTATCCCCCCTGGGTCTGAAGCTGGCTCTCGCCATCCTCTCGGAGGCGGCCACCGGGGAGACAAGGCTGGAACTGGCTTCAGTACTGGGCTTCGACCTGGACAGACACACTGTTAGGAGGAAGTTCGCCAGTATTATCGAGTCTTTGAAGGTAAAGCAACTTTGTATAATATCTTATATTACAGCATTGTATAGGTATGGCAATTTGGTTCCATTTCTAAATGATTAAAATCTATACTAATATTATAAAGCTGAAGAGTTTGTTTGTTTTGTTTGTTTGTTTGTTTGTTTAAACGCGCTAATCTCAGAAACTACTGAACCGATTTGAATAATTCTTTTTGTAATAGATAGCCACATTCAACGGGAAGGTTATAGGCTATTTTTCATCCCGAAATTCCTACGGGAACGGGTACAACGCGGGTAAAACCGCGGGGCGCTGCTAGTCTTCAATACTAGGCTCTTAATTCTATACCATAAAATAAAGGAAACGTTAAAGCACCGTCATATAATTATGTAAAGACAAATTATGTGATGGTTTCTGGGAAATCCATGAGGATGGTGATATCGTGACAGCATTGTTTTGGATAAGATTAAGATACTTAAAGTATTATTTTTTTTCATTCATGTAATAATAGTAAATGTACTTATAGATAAAACTAAACCTTATATATAGTAGATACCAGGACACGCCTCCATCGCAAGCTCATAAAACATAAATAAATCTTATTTTGCAGAAAAAATCACCCGAATACATTCTCAATCTGGGCAGTCGTATCTACATCAGCAACAGCGCCAAACCAAGACAGCAGTTCGCAGCCATCGCCGAGGAGTTCTACAAGACTCAACTGAAGACTGTCAACTTCATGAACCCTGCTGAAGCTGCCAAGGAAATCAACGCATGGATCTCCAACATCACGCAAGGAAGGATACCCAACTTGGTTGATAAAGGTGTGTGGAACATATTATAATACGTGCTAACTTAATCTATATCTATATACTAGCAGCGCCCCGCGGTTTTACCCGCGTTGTGCCCATTCCCGTGGGAATTTCGGCATAAAAAATTGGCTATAACCTTCCCGTCGAATGTGGCCATCTATTACAAAAATAATTATTCAAATCGGACAGATAATTTCCAATTAGCTCAAATATACAAACAAACCTATAAATTTTACCACTTTATAATATAATGTAGATGTATAAAAGAAAGTCATGTTAGTTACACAAAAAAAGCTGGACCGATTTTAATGTTTAAAAAAAATATCTTTGTCAGGAATACGATAATAAGTAATAAAAGTCTCGAAATTCCCACGCGAACGGGTGCGTTGCGTGTGAAACCGCGTGGCGCAGCTGGTAATACCTAAATGATAAACATCCAAAATACTGCTATTTCAACAATGGTTAAATATTTACAAAGTTATATTTACTCGTACATGTTGGTCTTATCTTAAAACAACATTTCTAAAATGGCCGAAAAATGAAGTCAAAGTTGAATTCACAATCTCATACGAGTGATAAATGCTGAACACTGGGGGTCAACATAAACTGTATATTTGGACTTGGTAAAGTTTACGTAATTGTTCATACAGTTCATGTCAAAATCACTCATTAAATCTCTGCTAAGGAAGCGTTTTACGTCTCTGAGTACGGACGTTAGCTCCCTCGAGGATAAGTACTTGTAGTTGAGAAAATCGATGTATTTTAAGTAAAGTTTCTTAAATTAAGTTTCCTTACTCTAGTATACTCTATTATACTTACTCCATTGTTTAAAACTATTTGCATATTTACATGGCCAATAAAAGTCAAACACGTTGAAACTACCCTAACATATTTTACCTCCTATACCTAACATATTTTACGCGTGTTTTTAACAAATAAATATTTCATTATTATTAATTTCAAAACCTCTTCAAACATCACCTTTACCTTACAGATGACATCGTCGGCGTAGTAGCGTTGATCCTCAATGCGTTCTACTTCAAAGGCAGCTGGCGGCACCAGTTCCCGCCCAACGCCACCGCCCCAGGGCCGTTCCATGTCACGCCGGCACAACGGATCGTAGTTCCCTTCATGAGTGTACAGGATCAGTTTTACATGGTCGAGTCTGCTAAATACGACGCCAAGATCTTGAGGATGCCTTACAGGGTGAGACATGATCATTATATTGTGGTTTATGGGTTATTGATGGTCTTATACGGGTTCGTTGTATTGAATTTATAGGTTTTTTTTAGTTTTATACGACTTGTAACTACGTTCAATTATTCAAGTGAGATTTACGGTTTAGTGAAGGTTTCTTGTGACTGATTTATTGGATAAACACTTTATTGGTATGGCGTTATTGAGTATCATATAAACTGTTAAAGTGACATTGAATGCTTATAATAAACTAGCAGCGCCCCGCGGTTTTACCCGCGTTGTGCCCGTTCCCGTGGGAATTTCGGGAATTTTTTTACATAAAAACCTTCCTCTTGAATCACTCTACCTATTACAAAAAAACCGCATCAAAATCCGTTGCGTAATTTTAAAGATTTAAGCATACATACAAACAGACAAACAGAAGACAAACAGACGCGACTTTTATAGTGATGTAGTGATGCGAAAATTTGTGAGGATGTATATTATGTTTGTTACTCTTTCACGACAAAACTACTGAACGGATTCGGCTGAAACTTTACACTAATATAGGTTATAAAATAACGTTTTAGGGGTGGATTTTCCAAAATGTTTTTCGCTGGTAGTTACTTTTGTTATATAGAGAACCTACATGCAAAATTTGAAGCAAATACATCAAAGAAATAAAAAGTTGCATGTAAGCGATCATCCCCTAATTTACGCTCTTAGGGGTGGAATTTCCAAAATTCCTTTTGCAATCCTTATCTACGTTAAATAAAGAATCTACATGCAAGATTTGAAGCAAATCCTTTAAAAAATTAAACAAATATTATAAATCTTTCAACCCCTAATTTACCCTCTTCGGGGTGGAATTTCCAAAATTCCTTTTGTAATCTTTAACTACGTTAAATAAAGAACCTACATGTAAAATTTGAAGCAAATACATTAAAGGAATTTAAAGTCATACAAACTTTCAACCCCTAAATTACCTTATTAGGGGTAGTTTTTCCGAAACTTTTTTAATTAGTGGTTATTTTCTTTGTATAAATAACCTACATGCAAAATTTGAAGCCAATACATCAAAGGAATAAAAAGTTGCATATAAGCGATCATCCCCTATTTTACGCTCTTAGGGGTGGAATTTCCAAAATTCCTTTTGTAATCTTTATCTACATTAAATAAAGAACCTACATGCAAAATTTGAAGCAAATCCATTAAAGAATTTTAAAAAATTGTAAAACTTTCAACCCCTAATTTACTCTCTTAGGGGTGGAATTTCAAAAAATCCTTTCTTAGCGGATGCTTACGTCATAGCATCTACCTGCATGCCAAATTTCAGCTCGATCCGTCCAGTAGTTTGGGCTGTGCGTTGATCCCTCACTAACCACTTTGAGTTTTATATATTTGCATATAAGCGATCATCCCCTATTTTACGCTCTTAGGGGTGGAATTTCCAAAATTCCTTTTGTAATCTTTATCTACATTAAATAAAGAACCTACATGCAAAATTTGAAGCAAATCCATTAAAGAATTTTAAAAAATTGTAAAACTTTCAACCCCTAATTTACTCTCTTAGGGGTGGAATTTCAAAAAATCCTTTCTTAGCGGATGCTTACGTCATAGCATCTACCTGCATGCCAAATTTCAGCTCGATCCGTCCAGTAGTTTGGGCTGTGCGTTGATCCCTCACTAACCACTTTGAGTTTTATATATATAGATAAACAAATTGAATAAAATAATGATTTATCCTGCATTAATATCATATAATAATCATACAATCAAATTCATCGTACATGGTCTGCTCACTTACATCATGAAAGGAACCCCTGTACCAAATTTCAAGTTTCTAGGTGCAGTAGTTTCGGCTGTGCGTTGATATATAAGTCAGTTAGTCAGTCAGGTTTACCTTTTATGTGTATAGATATTTAGTAACTTATTTCAAATTACAATTCTTCACTAAAATAAAACCTCCTTCCTCAGGGTAACAAATTCGCGTTCTACTTCGTGGTGCCAAACTCCATCACTGGTCTGCCCCGGATCATGAACAGCTTGGGCGAGATGCGCGGAGAACTCAACAACTTGGTGGAGCTTCCGGTCAAAGTTACACTGCCCAAGTTCAAGTTTGACTACACTTCGCAACTTGACGGTGTACTTAAAGAAGTAAGTAACACTTATCTCTATAAAATCGTAGAACAACAGGCGTTATGTTATGAAAGAGGTAACTATATATATATAGAATAAGTAAGAAGATTCTTCTGTATCGTTAGTTAGTGGTATACAGCATTACTTACATATGTCTATAAAAATCGAATAAAATCAAGCATTATATTGCGAGCGAAATATTTTTGGACAGTTAAATACGGTAGGTGCACGTTTTTTAAAATATTTGATTAATCTATTCAAATTCGTATACTTACTGGATTCAATATGCTAAACCCAATACTATGCATTTTTAATTTATTATTGCAATAGTAAAACAAAACCGTGTCCTCCGAACAGCTGAAGAGGATGGCAGAAGATAGAGAGAAATGGAAAGAACTCCATGGACAAGAGTCCAGCTCTTAAGTTTTAAGAGAGAGAAAGAGAGAGAGAGAGAGAGAAAACAAAACCAAGTAAAACCAATTGAACAAGAAATAACCAAGTAATGTCTTTCCAGATGGGTGTTCGCCAAGCTTTCGGTGACTTTGCCTCGTTTCCGGGCATCGCTCGCGGTCAGCTACTGAACCAACGGCTGAAGGTATCCAAGATCTTGCAGCGGTCCAGTATCGAAGTCAATGAACTTGGCAGCATCGCCTATTCGGCTACAGGTTAGTTTCACATGGGAAGTTCTTTGGGATTACTGTTTATTCACCGAGAAGTTAGTTTCAACTACAAACATGGTAAATTATGGAATTGTTCGGTCTTTTGGAGCCGGCCAAGGACTACGCCAGAATAGGATAAAATGGCTTTACTTTAGAGTTTAGACTATACTGGCAAACTTTTAGTCAAGCCAAGTTCAATTAAAACAAACACAATTGTTATCTTATATATAAAATTCTCGTGTCACAGTGTTCGTTCGCGTAACGTCCTCCGAAACGGCTCGACCGATTCACATGAAATTTTGTGAGCATATTGAGTAGGTCTGAGAATCGGCCAACGTCTATTTTTCATCCCGAAATTCCCTCGGGAACGGGTACAACGCGGGTGAAACCGCGGGGCGCAGCTAGTATTTCTATACAAATTAAAAAACTCATGAGGGACGTGTGTCGTTATCAAGAAGAAAAGTTTCATGAACCGAAATCCTTTTGCCTTGCATAGGTGAATTAGACAAAAGAATGATAAAAGGACTTTTTAGTTTTGCCGTAATCTTCTTCACGCTTATACTTCTTCGATAAAAACTGACTAATATTTTCTTTCACAGAAATCGCACTGGTCAACAAATTCGGTGAAGACGATACGATAAACTTCGAAGTGAACGCCAACAAACCATTCATGTTCTTCATTCAAGATGAGTCTACAAGACAACTGCTTTTCACCGGCAGAGTGAACGATCCTTCGCAAGCAAACGGTGATTTTAAATCATAATAACTGCTTCGATCAAAAAGCTTACTAAGAGCCAAGCTTCACTTTTATTATTAACCTCACATTATAAATGACTTGTTTATTGTCGTCTTTTTAAAGAATTCTAATTTTAAATTATGAATGTGATATTTCTGTACTCTCTGTAAACAAATTGAAGAACAAATCAAAAAAAGAACAATTTGTTTTGTTTATTATTAATTATGGTCACTTCCAATTTCAAATAATTATTAGTAACTAGATAATCATAAATTTTGTAATTCGTAGGAGGATTAGGATTAAGTTTTATAATAAAATTTTTATTTTTTTTACAATTATTTATAATTTTTACAATTTATTTTGTGTAAAACAGTTATGGTACTTACTTATAATAGGCTTGTTTCCACTAAGAATGAATCGGATGGCTTTTAGTTTCTAATGATTAACCATGATAATTAGTAAATAAATAATCAACTTTGCTATTAAAATAATAAAAGATTAATAATATTTTTGGAAAATAAAATCGACAAAATGAGGCGTTTAATCACGTGACATTAAACACCAATCAGAGAAGCGTGACGTCACATTTCGGATAAAACTACGATGTATAGTAGATTTCTAATTTTTTGGCAATTCATGTTAACAAACCTTTGATTTTACGACATTCACGTATTTATCTTAAACTACACACTCAATAGTTTGCCACACACTATACACTTTTTCCTAAGTTCTAAACACGGAATTCATGAATTTTATTAATTTTCAACATCATATTTTAACAAAAAGAAAAAAAGTGAGGTTGTGATAATACAGATAGTAAAATGCTATTTTTTTGACTATGGCTATAGTGATGAGCAAAGCAAGCAAAAAAATATAACAGAGTATGAAATCAACTAAGTGATTGAACTTTTTCAACTCACAAAAAGGCAAATTAAAATAAATCATCGTATTACTTTGAAAACTCACGACATTATTTTTAATTTAATATACTAGCAACGTACGTTAATATACTAGCGCTAAAGCGATTATATTTTTGTTGTATGTTCAGTTTTGAGATAATTAAGCGGTATTGCTACTGTCGGTTAACTAAGAACTGTCATTATGCTGGCAAGACAGGCCGATACCTAGTCAGCCGCCATGCTTCGTTCGTCATTCGTCTCGTTTGCTTGATGTCGTACGTTACGGGTGCTCCTCTATGTTCGATTTCCTAAAAAACTTGGCTTTCTCTCTGGACTTCGATTTGTATTAGTGATTTGGTGTGTTATTTATTAGTAGGATAGGATGGGATAGGATAGTAGAATATTATACGACTGACAGCAATTCGCGGTTTTTTATCAGCGTTGTATCTGCGTGATTAAAAGAAAAACTTAAAAACCCGACTGATTAACTTAATTAATGTATAAACCAATGAACAGATACTATGTCAGCCATTAAGCAACTTCTGAATTTATATCAGTCATATTTTAATATAGAATATAACTATCACTGCTATAAAAATTATTATGAACTCCTACCTCCGTGGCTAATGTATCAATCTTTACCTCTATAATTATTATCTTTGTTCAGAAAATCGGCCATATTTATTTGTACATACGTCTCGCCAATGCGAAAGAAATCGACTATACATTGTGGAATTAGTTGATAATGACTTTCTTCGTATTTTTTATTGTTTGGAACGTATATGAATTATTAGTCGTTGTACTTTTACATTGGGGCACTAAACAGTATTTATAATACGAGATATTCATTATTTATTAAAAAACACAATTGACTTTCATACACAAACACGGCTGTTCTGCGAAATGTGACGTCATTCAAGACGGCATGACAGTCTTGGCCTTTTTCGCGGTCAATTTCAATTTCATTTCTTAAAACTCAAAATACAAACGTAAAAAAACTATTTTTCTTAAAATAATATATTTTTGGGGTGAAATAGATGCTAAGCTATAGTTTTAAACTAATTTCCAAATTTTGTCAACTAGCCTATTATCTAAATAAAGTGATCTTACTCAAAGAGTGCCATTGTAACTGTTTCGATTTCAATATACAATATTTACATTATTTTGACGTTTCATTTTGTCTACTGCCCCAATTAAGACCTGTACTACATGACATATTTTGAGTAGGTAGGTATTTATTCAAGCAATTAATAAAGTGGGTTCAGACCATCGTGCATCGCCTCTCTAATTATTATTCTTCAGCTTGGTGTGAGGCTATTTTGCTTTTATTGATGAATGAATGTATAGATGAATGTAAGTACGTACAATTATGACTGTAAGATGATTTGTTTAAATAATTATCTACCTGGTTTTCCCCAAGTATCAAAACAAAACTCGATTTAAATCACATTAAGGTGGAGGTGAATTGGTTACATATTTACCTACGTCACGACAGAGTGTTTCCTTACAACTTCTCACATTATGCCAGTAGTGACAGTAACTTGCTCAGTGTGGTTGTACCTTTAGTGGAATAATTTGGATTGAGGCACTCAAATGAGGTCGTAATAAAAAGTTTCAATTCGATATTTAAAATGAGAGTCCTTTATTTTCTTGGTAAGTCAGTGTTTATTATTTTTTATTCCATTTATTGACACCATAATATTAAATGTTATTAAACTTAAATATCGGTGTAAAAATATTAATATCTTGTCAGTTTCGGATAATAACAATGCATAATGTTGTCCGGAAACCGGTTTTGTGATTGTTATAAAAATAGAATGAACTTGTTGGACATGAAATATAAAGATTGGTACATACATAGTACATACTTGATCTTACGAGGTGTACCAAAGATTATGTGATCTGATACCTAAGTATGTTAATTGCAAGGAAGGAATGCTAATTATTTAGGTATACATTGGATTCTCTGCGTTACTGAGTCATGGCAAACTACAAGATATCTGCATAGCACCGTAATAATAACTTGATTTTTTCTATGAATATTATAATGACTTAAAAATGAGTCCATACATACCCATATCCCTTTACGTAAATATTTCTGAATGAAAAATACTGTTTGTACGAAGATTGTCCTCTTTACCATTGAAAATTATAAATTTTCCGATGCAATTCTACGAGATCGTATTCGAATCGGATTGCCTTTCCTTAAGAGATTCGCTATGCTATTTTTGGCATCAATCAACCAATCTTATCAAACATAGCATAGCAACGACATAGCATAGACAGTGAGGCAGCTTTCGTACTACGTAGGCATGGTAAGAACAATATAAATAACCGCCAAAAATATTGTTCCAGGAGTATTATCCGTTTTGGCAACACAGGCAGAAAGTCAACCGCCTCTCCCAAAATACACGAATTCGAGATTCAACTTTTTCGATGTGGAACTCCTTAGAAATACTTTGGAGAACAAAAGAGGCAATGTGTTGGTGTCACCGGCCAGTGTCAAGTCTACATTGTTGATGTTACTGGATGGATGTATGGGAGAAACTGCTAAAGAAATCCACAATGCCCTGAGGTTACCCGCAGATAGGTACGAGTTGAGAGAACAACTGTACAAATTCAGGAAGGCTCTACAGGTTGGTTGTTGTATCCTCTCTTCGCTGGTACTTATTAATTTATTTAATCTGCCCCTCGAAAGCTGCACATTGAGTGACCTCATGTGCGCCAATGACAAGGGCTTAGGGGCAACGAAGCACTGCAGCGGGCTCATTTAAATACTTAATTTTTGTGCCATCGACACGGAGAAGAATAAAACAAAGTAGCTATTTTTGTCTGTTTGTTTGTCTGTTTGTCTGTATGCTTAAATCTTTAAAATTACGCAACGGATTTTGATGCGGTTTTTTGTAATAGGTAGAGTGATTCAAGAGGAAGGTTTTTATGTAAAAAAATTCCCGAAATTCCCACGGGAACGGGCACAACGCGGGTAAAACCACGGGGCGCTGCTAGTTATTTAATATTATGAGGAATATGTTGGTCTTTTAGAGGCTGAAAACTCCATGACCTAATTTTGTTAACTAATTTGGATAGTGACCGTTAACCTAATTCGATTTGATTCAATCTATACAAGTAAGTGCTAAGTTATATGAACCATTGAAATATAAATAAAATTAGTTACGGGTCCATATGAATACGATTAATTGAAATTGGTCGCTGATTAAACTGAACATTGTTTGATGTCTGGTCCGATTTGAAAAAATCTTTTTGTAATGGATAGACACATTCAACATGAAGGTTATAGGCTACTTTTCATCCCGAAATTCCCACAGGAACGGGCACAACTGCGGGCGGAACGGGCGCTGCTAGTAATACAATAAAGCTGAAGAGTTTGTTTGTTTGAATGCTCTAATCTCAGAAACTACCAATCCGATTCGAATAATTATTTTTGTAATGGATAGCCACATTCAACGGGAAGGTTATCCAACTTAAACGCGCCCTCAGGCCTGTCGCTTATACTCGGACACCCATTTGTATTACAGTCAAACACAACACTGCAGAATGCCAACGGGTTATTCCTCTCAAGGAAGCTCAGGTTACGGAAGGAGTATGAGCTGAACATCTTGAGAGACTACTCAGCTGAGATCACCAGGCTTGACTTCCTGGACCCTAATGCTGCAGCGCTGGCCATCAATGGGTGGGTCAGTCAGAAGACGAGGGGACTTATTCCAACCATTGTAGATCCTGGTAAGGGCACAGATTACTAAATAGTACTACGTACTACGTAGTAAGGGTGACATTTTTAATACTCCATTTGTAGGTACCCTTAAAAATGTTAAAGTATCTCTCTCTTTTTGTTTATCTTTCTTCCTCTTCCTCACCTCCTGGTTTGTTTATGTCAATACCATTGAACTGTATTTATACAATGTTAATAAAGTAACAAGCTTGGCATTTTACTTTTTCCACGAAAAATCTTGGCAATTGGATGCTAAGCAAGTTTGGAGTACTAGTTTCAATAGGCATAGGGCTCTTTAAAATTAAGCGTTTTTAATCGACCTTCTACGTACGTTTTGAATGAAAAACAAAAGAACATTTACTGCGCATTACATCGCGTAGCCGGACGACTTAAAATGCTTAAATTGAAAGAGGCCACAGGATTGGTTTTCCTTCTCATAGCCTTCGTACATAAGATGCTACATACATATGTACATTCATTACATACTTATTAGTTGTATTCTGATAACTACAATTGCAACCGTCAAACCACAATTTGTCTTCAAGTCTTTAATGTGTTTCCTCATAGCATTTTGAAGTACTATAACACTCACACATCCTCGTTGATGTTCAGTTTTTAATTTTTAAAGTAATTCGTTCACATCTCCGTGACATTCGTTCACATATTCAAACTAAAGATTGACACGTGATTAAAAGTTAAGGAAAACGCCTTGATTTGCAAGGCGTTTTCATGTTTACGTCATCTACTTGAATACGGCACTGACCTAAGTTTTAATATGATGCATTTTTTATACTAAGTAGGTCTGACTTCTTACTGTGCGGTGTTGATATAGGTAGGTTCATTTTGATGATCGCGTAGTAAGCCATTTTATCTTAAAACCAGAAAGATTAATAAAGAAGCTTCTTAGCAATCCCACTAATATTATAAATGCGAAAGTTACTCTTTTAGGCCCATCGCAGACGACAGACTTTTTGTGCGATCGAGTCTGCGGCGCACAAAAATTCGGTCGTAGATTTTTGCGCGTCGTGTGCGTTACTGCATATAATTACATAGGTTCTATTTTCACAGACTAAAAAGTGCGTCACGGATAGTCTGTCGTCTGCGATACGCCTTACGCAAAAACTACTTAACGGATTTGGACGAAACTTTACAGTAATATAGGTTATACTTATACATCAGAATAACACATTAGATATATTTTATCCTTAACGGGTACAACGCGGGCAAAACCGGGGGTCGCGGGTAGTAAGTATATAAAAGGTAAATCTTAAACAAAAACCCAATCTGGATTGTCTTTTTATTGAAACACATGAGTTATAATGGACTATTCTAAAAACGAAGTTTTGAGACTGTACAATGTACATTGTTATTTCTTGATTTCGATAATAAACGTTATTACTGAAATGAGAGATATTATTGATATATTTCGTACGTATTGATCCGTTGATTCTCCGGAATAAAATGTTTTGTATCACAGTATAGTTAACGTCCGCACTTAGACACTTCAGATGCTTCCTTAGTACTGATTTTGACATGTAATTCTTTCCACAGCTCAAGTACCACCGACAACAGAGTTGTTCGTAGCCAACGCGTTATATTTCAAGAGCACATGGCACCATGCATTCAACCCGCTGTTGACTAGAAGTGGGTGCTTCCATAGAGAAGGGAAATATATCAACGCTGCCATGATGGACTTGCAGGCGGAGCTGAGGCATGCTTTCGTGGAAGATCTTAGAGCACATGCTTTAGAACTGCCTTATGAGGTGAGACATATGATTTTTAACTATATATTTTACTTCGTGATAACGTAAATTCGATTACGCAAGGTAAAGGTTAGATTGAAATGTCACATGTGGACGGAAAAAGAACGTCCACGCCAGTAATATTTAGGGCTCTTTCAAATTAAGCATGTTCAGTTGTCCTGCTCCGTGCGTTTTGTATAAAAAACAAAAGAACATCCGTGAGGATGACGCGGAAGAGATAATTATTACTTGATGCATAAACTGAATATGCATAAACCAATTCATTATACTGTCATATAAACACATTAACTGGCCAAAATTTAAATAATTAATTATGATATTAAAATTATGATTAATCATGAAAACAAAAATATTCTTTTTACTTACGATTAAGTATTTGTATTACATCATACGTTAATTACTTGCCTACTTTTATTATAATAAACCTAACATGCATATAAAACAATAAAAATAAACCTTGCCTCTGGTTAGGAGTATAGACAAGTCAAGAGAAGCCCAAGGTTATCAACCTAAGGCTGTTTCCATGAGGTCACAATAGCGAGAACCTAACTTGTTAAACAAATATACTGATTACATAGAAATAATTATTGGTGGGTTTCGGAAATATGAATGGTATTGGATTTTTGATGTAATTACTTATTAGCTTTGGTTAATTAATGATTCATTAGTAAATATCAAAATGACCACAATTAAGAAAAAATCTTTTTTTGAAATCTAAATCGTAATAAGTATCTATATACCTATATAAATTTCAAAGTCCTGACTGACTGATAATCAACGCACAGCCTCAACCGCTACACCTAGACACATGAAATTTGTCAGGAAGGTTCTTCAAGTGACGTAAGTGCACACTAAGAAAGGATTTTCGAAAACTCCTACGGGAACGGGCTCAACGCGGGCAAAGCCGCGGGGCGCTGCTAGTATTGTATAAGTATAGTCTGTAATGTCTCACTGCTTGGCAAAGGCGTCGCATCACACTGAAGATATCAGTACAGTGAGGAGGATTAACACATTTCTACAACAAAATTAGAATGCCTCGGACCGACACACATAGCGTTCAAACATATTACACCCCTTTTGCGTCGGGTCAAAACAAAACAAAACATACGACGCTCTAATTTTTTTGTTTTTTTGTGCCGATAACAAGAAGATTTTTTTATTTCATCAATCCTAATAAAATAGCGTTAAACTCACCTTCACCTCCACTTTCCAGGGAAACCTCTACTCCATGATACTGCTAGTCCCCGCGGACCGGGACGGCCTCGACAACCTCGTCCGGGACCTGTCCTTCGTGCCTCTTCATCATATCTTCGACCTGATGCACCCCACTGACGTCTCCCTACTCATGCCCAAGTTCGTGGTCAACTATAATGAAGATTTGATATCTGTGTTGAGGAGTGTAAGTGTTACTTGTCAAGGAGTTCCTGTGGTGTGATATGGATTGGGGTGCATTACCAAAGAGACGGAGCGGAGCGATGCGGAGCTCTTGTGATTGGTCCATTGAGCAATCAGTTGAGCCAATAAGCCAATCAGTTGAGCTCCGAGCTAATTACGAAGATTTGACATTTGAGATCAATTTTAATGACGTGACTATGGTCCAATCCATTGTGATTGGTCCATTGAGCAATCGGTTGAGTCAATCAGATAATCAGTTGAGCTCCGAGCTCATTACAAAGATTTGACAGTTGCGATCAATTTTAATGCCTTGTAGCTGATGAATTGGGATCCGCACCGTTCTGCACCGCGACTATGGAAACGCACGTTAGCGTTTACCGTCGAAATAAAGTGCTTTTGGACTGTTTCTATATTGTTCCATACTTAGCATGTTACCAACTTAAAATTACCAATCCGCGCAATCGTAGCGATTACTTCTATGGTACCTATTGACAGCACACGAGAGCACTCGTAGTCAACCCCAAACTTTATGAATACAGCTTATTAATTTTCTTATTACTTGCAGCTTCACATATCGTCACTATTCTCACCAAAAGCCAATCTCTCGGGCATCCTGGAAGGGGAGGCGTCCAGCGTCAACAGTTTCCAACACAAAGTCTTTATGTCCGTTGACGAGGCAGGAACCGTTGCTGCAGCTGTCACTTCCGCCATGATAGTCCCGTTGATGTACCAAGGAGTTCAAGTGAATGCGGACAGACCTTTTTTGTTCTACATAGTAGATAACAGAGAAGGAGTTGTTATGTTTGAAGGCAGGATTGAGGAGCCTAATCCTTATGTGGATCCGACGCCAATACCAGTGTTTCCAGGTAATTTTTCAATTTGTTTTCTAAGTACAACATGTAGTTAGATATAAAATATCCATAGACCATGTCGGAGGCCTTTTCGATCCTAAAACTCCAGACACTAGGGTTGGCCACTAACCTATTCGAAATGAATTAATACATTCGTATCAGTGTTTGTAGCGTCCGGGGTGTAGTTTGACTAAGGGATGTTAACTTTTGTGATTGTTAATCAACGTGCAGCTCGGGCCCTACTGGGATGGGTGGCCGATAGGGCGCTACTTGCTTCGGAATGGACGTAAATTGTCGGTTCCGGTTGTATCAATCGATAGACCATTTCGGAAGCCTTTTGGCGGTCTAAAAACTCTGATTATGACTACGTCAATGCGCTGTGATTGGTCACTTGGACTCCGCACCGCTCTGTCCCGCGTCTATAGGGAAACGTATCTTTATGCTTACAATGACTTTCTAATACACACTCAAATTACAAAATATTTTCCAGGTCAGTTCCAAAATAGAGGTTCTTTTGTAAACCAGAACCCGCCCCCGATAGTGACAAATACAAACGCAAACAAGAAGTCCGGCGGCTTCGTAGACAGCTTGAAGAAGATATTCGGTTGATTGTGATACGTACATTTTTAAGTTATTAAAATAGTCTTAAACATATTACACTTGTTTTATTTTCTTTGAGTACGATTATGCAAGGAATATGTTGAACGATACGAAGTACTACTACAAATACAGCGTTACTATATGTTTGTTATGAAATTAATTAATTTGTTTGTACACCTGTTTAAATACTATGAAATAATAAAGGATTTTTAGCTCATATTTATTTACAAACATTACATAATAGCTAGGAATTGATACTCAATTTCTACGGAAAGTTCATTCCATTAACATTTCAATTGTACTTGCGTGTGAACGATGTTAAGTTTCTCTCATTTAATTAAAGTAAATGAAACGGTTGTTTAGATTAGGCGAGTGTACATGCTGCGAGTTGGTGAGTAAAAAGGCTTAGTAAAAACAATAGACCCAAAGTTAGACATTTTATTTGATTTGTAAACTTCATAAACATAAACATATTGGAATAATGAAATACTAACCAAAAATTGCTTTTGTTACTTGACATAAAAACTGGGCAAAAAGAATCCTGCTTACCCCAATAATTATACAAAGTCTGTGAAGATCCATATTCTATCGGGGTTAAATATTCAATCAGCGACTAGTGTTTCAAACACAACAAATACAATGAATTTGGTTTAATCTTTTCAAACTATAATTTTGTTCTAATAACCTTTTGGCAGTCACCGTTGTTCTATTACACCATGACACACACTCCTAACTCTAAGTATACGGACGTACAGGCAGGCAGCTTGCATTCTAGGTAAGCAACGTTCAACAAATGCGAAAGTTCGCTTCACTTAGATGACTGGATGACTAGCTAGGATTTAGACGCCCACCAAGCCGCTTGCCTGGGCGTTCGTATCCTAAGTATTTAATTAAACTATAAGATTCATAGTAAAACAAGAAACTACAAATCCTAACATCCAAAGTCAAAACACTCAAGTAGCAACAAAACACAAAACGTTCAACATTAGTAGGTAATTAGTTCTTTGAAACAGGCTCTCGGCCGAAGTAGACTATTGGCACGACAACAAAACTTCGTATACTTATATCCGCACCTACCTACTTATAAAACCGGCTACTTACTGTTTACCTGATTTACATTATTTTATACCCAACTATTGAATCCTGCAGTGATTTGAAAATTATGTTTGGGATATTTAGAGAATCAGTGTGGCACCGCTGATAAGGAACTTTAGCCTACCGAGTTTTTAATGTCCGTCAAAATAAAACAGTATAAAATGTATCGGATACAGCACACGACGATAAATTACTAAAAATTGACGTACAATTTTATTCAATGACTTTGTCTTCTGAAATGAGGCTTGTAATTGTGTCTTACATTACACTGTTGCAGATCAATAACCCTAATGTACCTATTTAGGATTATAGTAATGGAATAAAAGAATAGTTACAGTCGGCCGATCGAAATAAAAGGTAGCGAAGTTAATCCTAGTATGTATTTACTTTAAGTTTTCAAATAAAAAATGGAATCTGGTTTTATAAAAAGATTAGTCGCTAGGATAGTGTTGCGCTTTGGCATCCTTAAGGTTTTGTTCAAGTATTATCCAGTTGATGTTATAAGAAATGGCCACAATGTTGAGATAGGGCCTAATCTAAGGGAACAATGGAAGAGTGAGTCGAAGGACAAGCCTTGTGGGGTGAAGAATGCAACAATACCGGCCCGGCAGGCCCACGGCGGTATTAAAACATTTGTTTTTTGTTGTCCAGTTTGAGACCAACAAAATATATATCAGTTTACGATTGCTTGGTATAGTAGTAGATTTATATATTACTTGCATCTTATAACTAAGTGCCTGAACCCACTATAAATAGTTACAAAATTATTTAAACTGACATCATGGATACGAATAAAATTGTCCCATGATAGTTGTCTGTAGTACATTATTCAAAGCTCTAAAATCAGTTAGAAGGCTAATCTCTATTGAGAGTTGTTTCTAAAATCTTTACTATCGTGACTTTATCAAACTAAAACTGCGTACATAAATGCGCCTAAGAGCAAACTCACACAAGCGCTTAATGCGCGTTTCAATTTTACATTATTCAACTACAGTTTTAAAATGTATGTTTGCTACTCTTTCACGAAAAAACTACAGGACGGATTTCGATGACTTTACAGTAATATAGGATTAGTACAGTAATCATCCGAATAACACCTGGGATACATTTTATCCCGAAATTCCCGCGGGAACGGGTACAACGCTGGTGATAGTGAAATATAATGTTGGAAAATTAAGAAGGAATACATTTTTGATAAAGTTTTCTGAACTTTTTGAGTAGACATAAAGATGATAAATAAAATTAGCACTACAATCGTGATTGTAACTATTAACAAAATAAAACTATATACATAGTTCCAAACTTACTTATCATGTGGCAAACAGAAAGTAAAACATATTATTTGTAATAAATAATCGTGCATCGTATTTTATTCAACTTCTATTTTTTATAATAGCGCACACCAGTTCTTTTATAAACCTTATAATTATTTTGAATTGAAACTACGTTTCCGGATACACTTCGCTTTTATTTTACATTTTTATCTGACGTTTCGGAACTATTTAGTAATCTGTGGTTTCGGCCTCTTTACAGGAAGCGTGCTAATAGAAGACTAAGGAATTCAAAAGGGGTAATGTTCCCTTACGCTTAAGAAACTAGTACCTTATAATTATTTTTGAACAACTGCAGTAATACAGGCTCTGATTAGTAATTAACTGAGGTGCCGAATTCAAATTTAAATCCGAATCTGAAAGCCGATGGTGGGAACGGACTCTTAGTTTAGTTCTGTTTCATGGAGGTTTGTTTTCCATTTACCATCGTATTATCCAAAGTCATAAAATACTAAATATTATAACCAAAACACGTTTTGTGGGAGGCACTGGCAATGGATCCGTAAACTCAAAGAAGCATAAAATGTCCAAGAACAAATATTTGTATTAAATATTTGCAGTGCGGGAGCAGTGGAAGTTAGGTACTAACTTAAGGCCCGTATTTATTATAGATATTTGGTTGCATGATCGCATAAATATGTTGCCGAGTAGCTGTCAACATGTTGCGGGCAACACTCGCTTGGTGTAAAGCGGTGGTTGTGCAACAAATGTTATCAATTAATACGGGGCTTCACGTAAGCTGTAGAAATGTTACATATTTCTATTTAACTTAACTTAATATTCCTTGGTTAACAATATTTCACTCATTGAATTTAACTTGCAATAGGAGAATTTTCCGAAAACATATTTCTTCTGCATGCAATTTGTAGATCTTCTGAAATGTAAAGATAAGATAGAAAAATCTAAAAATAGAATACTTTTTTAATGGTAGATTGACCATTACCCCCTTGCCAAGCTGATCAATAAAAAGTATGTGAAACAAAAAAAAGTTTATAAAGTGTCATGTTAAGCAGCTGATTTAATGCAAAACAAACATTTGTGAAAGTAATAAATTCCATATTTAGGTCACAAGATTGAACGCAATAAATTCTTTTTAATAAGATTTATTTAGCGATCGTTTAAGCTTTACATTAATCCTTTGGCAGGAACTTTCACCAAGATTTGCAGGTTCTTATTTTGCGAACGTGTATGCAGTACAATAACAGTACATTTATTTGATACATTAAAAATACACACATGACCTACCTTTGAAAGCTTTATGCTACCCTTTTGGGTGAGTTTACATTTATGATCGAGAATAACTTCTTTATTATATTCTAATTATCTAGTGGACGGAGTAAAAATTAGCGGTGTGTCACACCAGCAACTCGGATACTGAATCTGCTGAGGATACTGAGTCTGCTCATCTACATCGTAAATTGTTTTGTTCTTTCCTTACTTTTGTAAATTGTATATTTTTGATATGGAAATAAATGGTTCTAATTATCATCACTGTATTATTAATTACTAAACAAATGAACCTCTTGCAAATGGACTAATGTCTATCTATAATATCCAGCTGCTATTTGACACTTCGAATATGGCTTTTATTTTATTTTGTCACAAACATCTCCAAAAATTTACCTTTTTTATCCGATATAACGCATGTATGATGTATGGACCCATCATACATATCACACTAATGTTCTAATAAGTAAGATTGGCGACACTCAATTTGGTAGAAAACCCTGCACATAAGAATTTATTATTTTAATTTCATTGGCGTAATCATTAGGGTTAATGCTCGCTGATAGTAAACGCAAGATATGTTTTGTAAATTAATTAAAACCAACATAGCATTTAGACAGTTTTACGATGTACTGCATCAAGCGATGTAAGTTGCCATTTCTATTGTACTGCAATTGATTTCGCGTGCTCGACATCTCGAGATGGCGTTTCATAGACTTCAATATGTTTAGAATGGACCTTTAGTTAATTCTATTAGGTTTTGACAATCATCTGATTAAAGCCTTTATAAATATTTACATGAGTATGTAGTATAATGTACACTATAAAGTTTATAGTGTATATTTTGGTTTCGTAAAATGTTAAATACTTGCTCCATACAAAAGACATCAACGCGTTCCAATATGCATTGTAAAAAAATATAACCCATTAAACTTTTAACCATATTTAAATAAGAATTTACTTAACTTTGTTCACTTAATAATCATTGCTCTAAAATTATTTGTTAACAGTATTATCATAGGTACTTCAAACAGATTTCTAAAAAGTCAACGATCTGATTGTAAATAAACTAAATACCCTAATGCCTTATCAAAATAGACTTATACCATAAAAGGTTTAACAATGGCCACTTCTAAATATTACTTAGCTTTATCAAATATAACTGTTTAATGTCTAGATATAAGCGCGATGGTTTCCGCGGACGTCATTCTCTAGCCGATAGTGCGCATGCGTGGTTGTGCTCCCGCGCTTTTTTGACGTTTAATTTATCCAGAAAGTGTGTATTTGTTTTTTAATTAGTGTTGTCTGTGGAGTTGTTTGTAAGTATTTGTGATTGGTCGTTGACATTACGCGAATGTAGGTCAGTAGTTACGGGCGGTTTAACGGAATCTTAACTATTGTTCCGTTTAACAATAAACATTTAATGCTCTATAGAATTCTAGAGATTCATAATCCATAATCCATTAATTGTAGAATATTAAGAAAGGAGGATGTGTTGAAAAATATAATTTCTATAAACAATGTATGTATTTATAATTATATAGAAGTGAATAATCCTCTATGCAAAAAAGTATGTCTAACAATGAAATTATGATATAATGATGATATTAATGAATATACATAAGCATAAAAACATAAAGGTTCTTAATTTCGAATAAAACATCGTTTAGTTAGATTGAATACTTGTACAGAACGTGTACAATAATGTGAAGATTTACCTATTAACTAGTAATTTAATATTAAAGTTCAAGGGCATGTCCAAAATACGTAGATTCATAAAATAAATGTACAAAAGTAATAAATTAAATTATTGTCTATGACAGATTTTATGTTAATGTTTTTTTTACATTAATTTATTATACCTTATTCAACTGCGCATAGTCCATCCTTGCTATAAATAGTGATGTCATAAGTACAATTTTTTTTGTTACAAGGATAATTTACTTCGGAGTCATTACTGAAAATAAACCCTGCATTTATTTGTAATAACACTAAATTAAATTAATTTACAAGTTAAACAATTAAGGTACAATCAGGGGCCATTGGTAAATGATACAATTAAAATGATTACCGGTACTAACACCGCCAATTGCACTGTTTTCTAACATTTTTATGTTTATTTTACAGATAAAGAAGACCCACACTGTAGACAGCATGCGGTTATTATTAGGTAGTTATTTTAAATTATTTACTAAACTATCAACGTACCTGTACGATATTATTTAAACATGATGGTCTGAACAACTCTGTAACAGATGTATATTGAATATGCGTATCATACCATCTGTGACAACGAATGTCTAATGGGGAAACGTCCTAATATTATTAATACGAACATTTGTGAGGATGGATGTATGTATGTTTGTTACTGTTTCACGCAAAACCTATTAAACGGTTGTAGAAATTTTACTGTAGTATAGCTTTGACATTAGAATAACATAAAGGGGATCTTTATCCCAAAATGTATATGGGAACTGGTACAATGATGATGAAACCGCAGGCTGGAGATAGTTTTAATAAAATGTTAATAAGTGACATGAAGCTAAAAAGAAAACTAACACAATTTTCAAAATTCGTAACTGACAGAGTCATGCGTAATATTAAAAATACCTAAGAAATTTTTAGTTATGTTTCTATAGATTTTCAGATATAAATAAACGTGTCTATCTATACTAATATTATAAAGAGGTAACATTTGTAATTTTGTTTGTATGTTCGAACTAATATCTGAAAATACCAGTCCGATTTGAATAATTATTTTTGTAATAGATAGCCACGTTCAACGGGAAGGTATAAGCTATTTGCCATCCCGAAATTCCCATGGTAACGGGCTCAAAACGAGTAAAACCGCGGGCCGTTGCTAATTAAAGTTTTTTTTTTAAATGTTCTACACATCACATCTCTGTATGCCCCACTCTGTATATTAGTTTTGGTTGGTGACCGCGACCGCACAATCAATCAAAGTATTCGTCATTTTTATTTTAAACGTATTGACAAGAGATCTAATATTCAAACGGGTCGTATGTTTGTTATAATCTCGATCATATAATATCGTAGTTCAAGAGCATGCGTCTATTTGCGCTCATTACCTAATGCAGTGACTTCATCGCGCCTGGAGATATCTCCATATTCATTTGAGGACCGGCGAAGTACGAATCGGGTTCAAAATCATAAGGTTCTGTAGCATCTTATTTATATCTTACTAACAGCGCCCGCGGTTTCATCCATATTGTACCCGTTCCCGTGGGAATTTTGGGATACAAATTACTTTATGTGTTATTCCAAACTATAATATATCTGTGTGTAAATTTTCATTAAGATCCGATCGGTAGTTTTTGCGTGAAAGAGGAGCATACATACATATAACTCATACCTTAAAGTGTCCTATCCTACTAGTGTAGGAAAGGACAATATTTATCAAAACAAGCAATCAAAGTGCTTCGTAAGGGTCTGTTTTCGTAGCAGCTGCAGCAGCAGGCAGCTACTGCCGACGGCGAACAGCAGTGTCGCCGCGTTCAAAATTTCATATAGATTCATAAAAATCCGTAGTGATGCTTGTAGTCGGCAGTTGCTGTCAGCTGCTACTGCGGTCGAACCAGAACTGATCCTTAGGATTTCATGAATCATAATTACTGAGTTACTTACTGATGTACATTATTATACCAAACTTAAGCGGCGCGTTGAAGTCTTTTCTACGAGAATTTAGGGATAGTAAGTTCGGTAGCTCGTGGCGTAGTTTGACTATGCGATGTTAAGTCATTGTGGTTGTTAAGCAACGTGCAGCTCGACCCCTACTTGGATGGGTGGTCGATAGTTGGCATTTTGTCGGAGGCCTTTAGGCGGTCTAAAATCTCCGACACCAGGGTTGGCCACTAACCTACTCGAAGTTACTTTTTATCATTAAAGATCTTTGAAATATGGAATTATTATCTATACTAATATTATAAAGCTGAAGAGTTTGTTTTGTTTGTTTGTTTGTTTGTTTAAACGCGCTAATCTCAGAAACTACTGAACCGATTTGAAAAATTCTTTTTGTAATGGATAGCCACATTCAACGGGAAGGTTATAGGCTACTTTTCATTCCGAAATTCCCACGGGAACGGGAACAACGCGGGTAATACCGCGGGGCGCTGCTAGTACTATATAAAGTTTTCGATTTGAATAATTGTTAAAAGCTATCCGTATCGTGTCTTTAGCTATGGCTTTTAGTTTGAGTATGGAATCTTTCCATTATAATTCGTCTCATTGTTTTACTTATTATGAATTCTATTCATAATATTTTGGATGTTGAATAACATTAACGAATACAATAACACTACTTAATAATAATAACAGTAGTCTACACTTGAGTTAGACGAAGTGTTTTACATAACATCACCGCGAGAAAAATATTGAATTGTTGTTTTCGATAGACAATGTAGGTACCTAAACTACTCAGAATATTTGAAGGTTTTGATACCTGATATCAGCTGCTGATAAAAACTTTAAAAAACAATTATCTTACGCGCAATTAGTGGATCCTAAATTGCTATAACCTTTATAACTTTTGATCACGACAGATACACGTTGCTTCTCCAAAAACGTGTAATTCCTTAAAACATCTCATTACATTTTCATACCATATGAAAAATGTATATATCATACAATATCATAGTAACTCTCAACTAATCTCTAACAACGAGCGGTATTATTCGCTCGAAACGTCGGGTACGTATTTTAGTGGAATACGTTAAATTATCTAACGCGATACAGATCTGTTTCATTTAGTATAATGAGTGCAAATCGTATGAGTTTAAAAAGTATGTCTGTGGCATACAGATTTTTATCTCCACAAAGCACTTACGAGGAACGCAAAAGACATGTTACAGGGAGTTTACTGTTGACGCAGCGATATTGTTGCCGCTTTCCCAGCGTATCCCAGAAAATACCACTACATTACTGGAGAAAGGCAGTACGGTACCGTTAGCAAAACACGCTGAGGTAGACTAGAACACGCTGTTATATGACTTGTTAGAACTATTATTTGTATGATGTTAGATGTTAACGCCTGTTGTATGTTTTAAGTGTCTTGGGAATAGTAGTTGTAAGTTATCTCGTATTTAACTATTCTGTATTGCAGTGCAAGAGTAATGGCTGTGGTTAATAACCAAGTTATGATATAACTAGCAGCGCCCCGCGGTTTTACCCGCGATGTGCCCGTTGCCGTGGGAATTTCGGGAAATTATATATGTACATATATGTATAAAACTTCCTTTTGAATCACTCTATCTATTTCAAAAAACCGCGTCAAGATCCGTGCAGTAGTATTTGAGTTTATCGCAAACAGACAGACAGACGCGGCCGGGGACTTCGTTTTATAATATGTAGTGATATCAGAGATAAATGCAATTTAAAGTTACCTTAGTCGCAATTCTGTAAGAGTAGTTTTTGCAAAACAATATAGATAGCTGAAAATCTTGCATTTGTTAGCAAATTAAATATATCATATTACATAGGTACTATTAAGCTGAAAATCAAACTCCTACTCAAGAATGTAATGTTCAAAAGCAAAAAGAAAAGATACATTTAAATACAATTCCAATCAAACCGCAGACCTCCATAAAGAGAAAACTGTTATACATTACTAAACACACAACACGCATGTTTTTGCGACCAGTACCGTAGAGCACAATAGTGTAAGGTCAGCAGAGTACGTTCACCGTGCGTTGCAAACATTGTGTTTTATTTGCAACAATCAACCAATTAGGGGCCGGTATGTTACACTTGGACTATTGTATGCACTACGCTTATTTTCTAGTTAAAACTATAATTATGTGATTATGATAATTGTTTTAAGAGGCAATGTAAAAAGAGTCGAGTATCTGTGTAGGTATAAGAATAATATATCTTTCTTTCTGTGATATCGTAACTTAACTTTAACTTAACTTAGCTTTAACTTGCAAATGTGAAAGAATTCGTTTGGTTTTGTCTTGAAACATGTAGTAGCTTCCATCTTACGTAAGTTCCCGTTTAAACAAATAATAACTTGAAATATGTGTGGTTTGGAAATATTCTTATACTTATGGACTTCTTAACTTACACACATACTCAGACACGTCTAATGCTTCCTAAACAGAGATAATAATGAGTGATTTTGTCAAAAATGTAATTAATTAAATATAACGTCAATTAGTTAACTGGCGTTAAAACGTCTTAGATGAGTACTAGTAACTACTCATCTAAGACAATTTTAATTTATTTTCATATTTTCTTAAATTAATTGTCTTCTTGTTATTGTATGAAGAATAACTACATCGTTAAAAGAATACGTTCACGGAAATAATTTCTAGTCACATCACGATATGTGGGAACAAAAGATCTTTTCTACAGATATAGCGTTATTATAATGAAGTAGACTCGGCGCCACCAAGCTTGACATTTGAGTAGTTTCACGAGGACCAACAAAGGACCGGGTTTGAGTCGTGTCGTGACTTTACGAATGAATGAACGAACTGGGATGAACAGTATAATACATTCTTTTCGAGCGAAAACCCGACTTGAAACCAAAAGGGTATGTAGGTAAAATAGGTAAGATCGGTCAAAAGTGAGACCAATTTCCAAGCATACCTATATATACCGAAAGAATTATAGAAAATCGTATAACGTCGAACGTCGCAGATAACAGGTAACAAACATATATCAGGTAAAAAAACGACATACAGTCGAATTGAAAACCTCCTTTCGGTTTTTGAAGGTTAAAAGAGAGTCCTTTTTCAATCAGCATATAAAATACCCAAATTCTTCAAATGACTTTGTCATATTAACATTAGAGTACTAAATGTCAAAACAATTTTATCTATCTCATAAAAAGAGTTGCTATCCTCGTAATATTAGCACTTAAACTATTGGCAGAAAAACTTTTTACCTATTAAAAATGCAAAGGTTATTAAGGATCGGCTTCTCGGCTTTGATAAAATTTGGTTAAATTATAGCTTAAAATAGCCTTGAACAGCAGATAGGTGGTCCTTTTTATGCCCGAAAATCCTACGAGGACAGCTTTCATGGGTGAAACGACAGAGATATGCTACATAGTAACTTTCAACTAATCTGTACCCCATTAACGTATCTCATCATATCACATTTATTGGATGATCTAATCATTAATGGCTTGAAAGACTTGACTATGATTTTAAGGGCAGAAAAATAAATGAAAAATAAAACAAAAGAAGGTACATCTATTTCTACAAATAGCGTACCCATATAGTAAACCACGATCTAGTACACAACATCGCGGTAGTCGTTAACTGTACTGTCAATTTCAAAATACTTAACGTGCTTAAGTGCTTAACTTAAGTTTATCTAAAGAAAGATATAAAGGTATAAAGCTTTACGTTGATAAATTGCAAAAATGATGATAAACACTGTTTGTAATAGCATGCAAGCAATATAAAATAAACATAGCTATACTAAAATAAATCTATATATTAGATTTTTAGTTTTTGTTGTCTTTTGTTTGTATGAACGCCCTAATCTCAGAATCTTCCAATCTGATTTGAATATTTTGATTACATTCGTGGACATTATTGCCGTATTTCGACAAAATATAATAAAATCGTAAACTGAGAACTTTACCGAAATAAAATGTATGCTCAACCAGTATTCGCACTTAAATATTTCGGAGCGGTCGTGGCACTTGAAGCACTAAACAAAGTCGTTACCATAATAATTATTGTATTTGAATTGGTTTCTGTCACATTACCGGAATAATGCATTATAAATTAAAATATTAGCTTCGTTAGAGATGTCACGGGTATTCAGATATTTTTAACCAACTCTCAAAATAGGATAAGCTTTTCAATTCGTCCGAATCTTTTTCAATTAGAAACTACTTGATTGAAGAATAGCAACTAAACCCTAGTAAGGTTTATTTTTAACCGATTTTAATGATATTAATTTTCCAATGATATTGATATTATATTACTGATTGTATTGATGACCTACTCGTTTAAATTAAGAAGATCGGTAATTATACATGTGATTACAATTCTATTAATTTCGCTCGAAACATGGCGAACGAAAGTGGTCTATGTTAGGTTATATTGTGCACTGACCTGTTAACCTGTGAAACGTCAATGTCAATGTAATGTTTATAAATAACCCGACATCCTGCAAACAACAGTTATGTGTAAACATGCATCAGTACCGCTACTTGGTCAGGTCTCGATTTCTCGACCTAGTTAGTCAAGAACCTGTCTTATCGATAACGCGAAGAAAGTAACACAATATCGATATCGATAAAAACAAGGATATTGAATTCGATTAAGGTTAATATCGAGATGGCGCCACTAAAATGATTATAATATTAATGACCTTCGATTATTCCGAGATAACATGTTGTTTTCGAATGATAAACAGGTTTTTGACCCAAGTTTACAATGTTAGTGGTCATCTCAGGAGATTTTATTAATTTTGTTTTTTGAAAAAAATATATACTATGTCATTGTTTCCTTTTTGGTTGACTTTCTACGGTTTCAGAAGTCAGTGTTTTGTTCTAGATATTAGGTGATTTTAAGCTCTATCTTAATGTCTATCACTAATAGTATTTTATCCATGAGACAAACTTTTCCATTTATTATATTAAATGGTATTATTTTCAGTACTTTTGGCGGTGGGCCTGTGTAACGCCCGCTGGGTGAGACAAGCTCGCAGTCAGCCGAAAAACACAGCTTTTGTTGGAGAAGCTACCAACGAACTATCGACGGCAATTTTCCAGGTATATTTCCTACTGCATATTAATTTATATATTTTGCCACGATTGTAGACTGTAGTTTTTCTACCTAGTAATGTTAATTAGTTGTCAAGTTGGATGTTTTAAATGGTGTCACCAGAATAATTATAAAACAGTTCTCTCGAATGAAACTATTTTCTGTATTGCATTATGACTTTCAATAAAATTCTAATTAGTGTTTGTATTAGCCTGTAATGTCTTGCAGGGTAAAGGCCTCTCATTTTACTGACTATATGAGCACAGTACAGGTAAACGTGGTGACTTTGCTTAATCCTCCTCAGGCAAAGTCACCACATTTAACTGTATTTTTTTGCGTTAATGCAGAATTATGATTCAGTGCAATTATGACTTATCAGATTGTTCTCGAATGCAGTCTATGATGTTCATAATTATTGGTTTAGAATTAATCTCATGGTCCATAACTTCGCACGCACACTATCATACTAGCATAGTACGCAGATAAAATAGTAATTGCACTTATACTCGTATGTGCACTTTTAATGACATGTTGTTTGACTGTATGTATTGTGAGAAGGCACGTACCTTGAACTACCATATCATTAAATTTTGCAATAAGATCATTAAAATAAGACTTGATTTTTGTAAGCAAAATGCATTCCACGTCAAAATTAAATCTTTTCATATTTGCTTCCAGGGATACATTGACGATGATAAGAACATTGCCTTCTCCCCTCTCGGCTACTCCGCCATCCTGGCCATCCTGGCCGAAGGTGCCGAGGGAGAAACTCGAGAACAACTGGTTTCAGCCCTCCACCTTCCATCAAACCCGGACCTCACAAGACAGACTTACAAGTTCATCATGGAACGACTGAAGAACACAAACGAATACAAATACAACCAGCCAGAGTTAAAGAACTTCTTCTACATCTACAAGAATTATACCATCAATGAGGATTACAAGAAGATCTTGGAAGACTATTACCTGACTGACGTAAGATCAGTGGAGAGGTATCAATCTGACATTAACCATGATGATGACGATGAAGACGATAAGGAAACTAAAACAGAATTCACTGTGGACCTTCCTGAAAAGAAACCAGAAGACAAGAACGAGGACATTCCTGAACTGATGCCTCCCAAGGAAACTGATGAGAAGCTAATCTCTTTCGCCGTTGAAGATATTCCCGAGAAAGTCGAGATCCCACAGTACAAACCTGCAAAGAATATCAAAGAGAAGATTAAGTTGGTAAAGACTTACCCGAAGAAGGATGAATCTTCTGATGAAGAGGAAACCATGGTGGCTGTCGAGGCAAGGAACCACGCGAGGAGTATGAAGGTGCTTCAATACAATCATGACATCTCATCGAGTATTTCCGTCAACAGTGTTGGAAAAAAATCTGATACAAGTAAGTAGCAAAACAGGGGCAAGTTATAATTTAAGAGAGTATATTTCGATCTATAATAGACAGATTGCTAATAATTTTAAAGCATTTTTGAGATTTTGTTCAAGAAATATGTATCTTTGTATTGTGGAAGACATGCCCATTCCTTCCCACTAAACATGATAAAAAATTTCAAGAACTTCTTCTTTCATTTCAGAATCCGTCTCCAACTCCCTGATGATAATCTTCAACGGCATGTACTTCCGCGGCTCCTGGAAGCAGCCCTTCAGCTCCGTAGAGAACGGCGTGTTCTACCGGTCCAGCTCGGAGAAGAAGCAAGTTCCTATGATGAAGAACAAGGGCACTTACAAGACGGCGCTGCTGCCTGGTCTAGACAGTGAAGCGCTTTTACTGCCTTATGATGTAATGTTATTAATTTTCATTACGGCATCTTAGACTCATTTTTAAAGTACATGCTATAAAAGTATAAGCTATATGGTATAATAGGGATAAAATTAGTAGGGGTTAACTAAATGACAATGTGACAAATGACTACAGATTAATTTGTATCAACATTAGCATTGAAATAAAAAAATAAAATTAAAAAGAAAATATAATTAAATAATAAAAGATATGGAAATCATGCAACATGGTTATTTTAAACGTAGAAATATTCAGAATCAAGAATGTTAAACAGCCACTTATCTTCAACAACAACACAATGGCACTTCACACTCAATGAAAAATAGACCTAATATCATACGAAAGAATAACAATTAACCTTCAAAATCCGTTCATTCCAGGGTGGTCGTTACGCCCTTCTAGTCCTGGTCCCCCGTTCCCGGGATGGTCTGACCCGCCTCGCGGCCGACCTCCCCGCGGCGCCGATCTCCGAGATCCAGGAGATGCTGAAGGATGAAGAGATCAACCTGAGCATGCCGAGCTTCTACGTGGAGACTACTACCAAACCTATTGCGGCGTTGGCTAAGGTATGATAAGTTTGATAAACAAGTTACGGTACGGTACCAGGCACAGAGCAAACAGGCAAAGAGTAGTTTTATGATATGGCAAATTTTATGAATCATACTGGTACCACTGACATAAAATAGTTTCATGACGAAAGAGTAGAAGTCTGTAAGATTAAATTGCGTGGTAAAGGCCTCACTCACTGAAGGGTTGAGCAAGGTAAAAACACGGAAGAGCGAAGCACTGCGTAAGGAAAAAACACCCAGGTTGGCCACTAACCTACTCGAACTTATTGTTTTGACCTTGGCTATTGACTGATATCGTCATTCCTCTCATTCTTCCAGTTCGGAGTGAGCAGCATCTTCAGCCGTGACGCCGAGCTGTCGGGCGTGTCCTCGGACGAGGGCCTGTTCGTGCAGGAGCTGGTGCAGCACGTCGCCGTGCGCGTCGACAACGCAGACTCCACCGCTTCGCAGCTTTCTAGTAAGTTTGTAAAGAGATCTTGGAGAGTGGGCATGGTCACTATTTAGTCCAACTTCAAGACTTTTAATTGATGGCGTGCTACTTGTTTGGGGAAGCCACATTGCTATCGTGCATGCACTTGCGAGTTTTGGAAAAAGAACATTGGCTCGTAAATGATAATTTAGTGTTTATTTTATAATTCTCTAGCCGCCGCCGGTCTGTACAACACCTTTTATTAGAGATACTTGCAAAGATATTAACTTGAAGGGCATGATGCCATTTGTAACATTTGAAACGATTTTGTAACTGAAAATCGCTTTGAGTTGAGTAGGAATAGACAAAAGCATCGTAAAGTTTGTAAAGTTGCATGTACTTGATTGTGAAATCTGATTATTATTGTCAAGTTTAATTTTCAACCGAATGTTTTAAAGCAGTTTTTATGAATCAGAATCAACAATTCCATTAACGGCCACTTTCTTTTACAGCATCCAACACAGTGGTGGAATCTACTAAGAACCTGCCCTTGACTGAAGAGAAGCCAATCCGCAAGTTCAATGTGGAACATCCATTTGTCTTCTTCATCGTCGACGTTTTGGACAACCTGGTAGTGGTCGCTGGTAAAGTGGTGGACCCTGAACAACCCACACCTATGGATATCTAAACTGGCCACTAATAGTCTGCGCGGACAGGGGACTTAGGTCCGGTGAAGACCAAAAGGACTAAAAGCAAAAAGTCCTTATTAATTTTAGAAGTGTCAGTGGCGTTGTACTGTTTTTAAGGGAATTTAAGAGACTTCTTGCTGTCCTAGAAAATACTGTTTTGACCGACAAAATGCCTCTGGTCTGCGCAGACTAAAATAATGATGAAAAATAATCATAAATGTTTCATCTAAGTACTTAAATCATCAGAATCTCATTAATTTCTCGATCGTAAATAGAACCCACCCCCCCGGTACTTATTTATATAAAGTACTAACTAATTTTGATTCTTTTCGTGACTTTGTCATAATAAAGCTGTGACTATAAACTATTCTAAAATCTATGAACCAGACGCATTTGATAATGAAAAAGTACACAGCGTAGTCGTAAGATATTGATAATCTAGGTTAAGTTTTTATTTATTTATCAGTGTGTTTGTGATAGGTATGTTTAAGATTAAATTATTTTTCCCATTAAAAATTGTTTTATTAATCATTAGTAGGGCCCGCGGTTTTACCCGCGTTGTACCTTCCCGTTGTGGCTATCTATTACAAAAATAATTATTAAAATCGGATAGTTCCTGAGATTCCTCAACATACAAACAAACAAACTTAAAAATTTTATCCTTTATAATATTAAGTATAGATTAGCCTCACAACATACAACCAGCTTTATCCGCAAATTTTAGATTGTAAAAATCTAAAATTTGCGGATAAAGCTGCAGTTACCTTAAAAGTAACGATTAGTTAATCACTTCCTATAAAAACTACTATTACTATTTCAAACTAGCCGTTATTATAAAATGAAGGGTATTTCAAGAACGTTTTTACAAATGTTCATATAGGCCAAGTCTAGTCCTTCTATTGTCTACCAATTCGGCACCATGTACAATTAACAAAATTCACAATGTGGGTACATTACAAATTTATTCAACTGCCAATTCAGTAGCATTCTAACGGTCACGCCGGACGTTTATCATCCAAAGTATATTAAAAATGGAGTGTAATAAAGAAAATATCCGAGCGACAATCACGAGAATACCTATACCCAAAGAGCCTTTACCGGCAATCCCTAAACATTTGCTAAAACCAGTTCCAATGATGAAAAGGAATCCACTGCAAACATTGATGCATTCAAATTCAGTTCCAAGTTCAAGTAACGCACAGCATCTTGCAGAGAAACCTTCAAAACGCAGAGAATCATTGAAACTAGATACCAGACATGTCACAGTACGTTCGAAGCACGATGATCTAGATTGGAACCATCAAGCAATTAAAAGACCAAGTGAAAACGTCATCTATATTAGTGACAATGAGGACGAAACAAGTGGGGCGAAAGAGAACCAGCACTTTAACAGTAATGATCAGAGGAGCTATTTAGGTGATTCTCGGTTGGCGGTGACACCAGTGCTGGAACACAAGGGGGTGAGGAATATTAAGAAGAGTTTGAAGAGACCACACAGTAGAGAGCTGCAAGGTCTGTCTCCGATCTACCCGGTGCGGGAAGACAGGATAGTGGACGAGAAAGTGAAAAGGAGACTGAAGTTTAATGATTCGTTAGCTGGTGCTCTGCAGCCGCCGGATTTGAGTAAGTTTTGCGTCCGTACTCAGAGACATCTCATTTTTTCCTAGTTAAGATTTAACGTGCGATTTTGACAAGTTGTATTGTATGAAAAATTATATCAAATAATTAAGTATTGATTTGATTTATGTCTCTGAGTGCGGCAGTTAACATGTTAAGTTAAAAATGGGTCAATAAAAATAATACTTGTTACCGAATTCTATATAGCCTAAATTGTAATTACTTATTACATGGTCGGAATGTTGTTATGTTTCAACTAAATAATAGCTATAACATTTGTGACGTTATAACATATTCGCTTATATTATTTATTCACCTTTCGCTATGCAATCTTTAATATAGCTACCTAGACTTTTAAATAACCTTATTTTAAATGATTTGCATCACTTTAATTTGACACAAAAATGATACTTTTAATACAAACAATTTACCTTCCAGTGAAGCGACTCCACATGATATGCGTGCGAGACTACACCGAGGATATGTTTGAATACTTGCTCACTGTGGAGAAGAAACCCTATGGAGTGCCCAAGATATCGAGCATCACAAGAGCGTGTGTCATCAACTGGCTTCTCAAAGTAAATGTGAGTACCTACTTTCGTATATTTTAACTAGCAGTGCAGCAGTGTGCTTTATTCCTGCGTTGTGCCCGTTCTCGTGGGAATTATAGCCAAATAACCTTCCCGCTGAATGTGGCTATCCCTTACAAAAATAACTATTCAAATAGGATGGGTAGTTTCTGAGATTAGCGCATTTTAACTAACAAAATAACAAAAATTCTAAAATTCTATAGTACCTATAGTTTTTACAGAAACTTTTTTTGTACCAATTTTAAAAACTGAAGGAGGTTCTCAATTCTGTTGATAGTTTTTGTGTATTTAACAATATACCTACCATTCATAATCGATGTTGAACATTTGTTTGAAAATTGTAAGCATTATTTTTTCTTCTTCGTGATACAGAACACCTCTTCTACCTATTAAACCCGTCTTAAACACTTGTATTAAAATGATCTAAACGGATGTGGAATCAATACGTTTATAATTATTGAGGAATATTGCCTTATAATTATTAAAGTGTTGATTTCTGATGAATTAGAATAACAAGGTAAAATCACTTTTTTATTCAATAATAACATGGGATTTGGGAATCCCTTTGTCCTGTCGGCACGAAGTTCGTTAGAAAAAACGATTTAATAAATGTTTTTTGTATTTCAAAGATGAAATGATGAATAGTAGATGACACTACTTTTCTAATGATCATTCAAATTCGTTTAGTCCAGACGACAACTTACTTCATTTACGAAAAACTCTTCTTTAATGTTGAAGGGTCCAGACGGCAACCCAGCTATCATCCAATCAGCTTGTTGGTACCTAGATTCAATCCTCGGAATGAGCTTCGTGCCCGTAGCTAAACTCCAGCTGGTTGCTACAGCTTGCTACTGGATAGCTCGCAAGCTGCACGGGCCCGGTGTAGCTGCTACCAAGCTGGTCAGGTGCTCCAACAAAGCTTTTACAGTTGAAGTCTTGATGAACACCGAAAAAGCTGTAATGGAACGACTGGTGCGTAGCCAAATATCACTTTATTATAAGTATCTATCTACACATATTATAAAACAAAGTCCCAAAAGCTGTTTGTCGTGTATAAAATCGATTTTCTCAAAAACTTCTGAACGGATTTTCCTGCAGTTTTCACCAAAATACGGAATGTTTTAAGAGGAAAGTTTGAGACTTTTCATGTCATCATTTCTGCAAGACCGGGTACAATGCGGGTAAAACCGCGGGGCACAGCTAGTTATTTATAAAAACTACTTTTGTGGACAAAATACCGAAGAAAACAGTTTTTAAACCTTACCGTAATGTTATTTTTGATCGAGCACACTAGCACCACACATGACAAATTACTTGATCACGTTTTTTCAACTAAATTCGCCGCTCGTCAGCTCGCTTAATCATTACGAGAAGCTATTCCAGATTATTTGAAACTACAACCCAATTTATTTCAATTCCAGGAATTCCCATCACAGCCCGTGATTCCCCAGGAGTTCATTACATACCTCTCATGGTGGTGTGACAGTGACCACCCCGGGGAAATCGAGGTGGCCGCGACTTTCATCTGCATGTCAGGTCTGATGGTGAACAAGGCTCTTTGTGAAGAATACCCTTCCGTCATTGCGGTGGCATCAGTCAGAAATGCCCTGATCTTGGTGGGCAAAAGGAACCTCATTAATAGACTGCACATGAGTCCTATGTGAGTTTGTTTTATATTATTTGTTACGTTTCTTGATACTTGCATTGATCAATGTTTAATTTCAGTTTTATTTGATCCACCTACTTTATATTGAATTTGTTATAGTGTAATTGCGTTAAGTGGTCCGCTGAATGTAGCATCAGGTGACCGCAACAATGTAAGTAAATAATATACGAGTAGGTATTCTACTCACATTGTTGGCTGCAGGAAAGACATCTTCAGAAATCTTAAACAAATACATATATGGTTAACTATATATTACTTACATAATTGCATATCTTTGTTTTAGTTTCCAACATACGCAGAAAAAGAACGGAATGCTTGAGTTAATAAGTACCATCCTCCACCGCGCGGTGCGACTCGTTTGGGACCCTCTGTATGAGTACAAAGCACCGCTAGAGTACTACGGATTACCTCTTTACCGCAGGCCAAGTTAAAGTAGCAAAATAAGTTTTATAGTAGTACCAATAAGGCTCAAGTTTAGTTTTAGTTGTAAAGTGGGCTCGCATATTATCTGGCAGGTTAGGCCCCCACAGAATGATTGGAAATGCCTTTAGAATACACGTTAAGAAAAGAGTAATTTTCTAGTAAATAATTGTTTTCTGCCCATCTTAGACTCAAGGGTGTTTTAAACAAACTTTTTCTTATAATGGGTGGTATTAAGTATGATATTTTACTAACTTATTTTAAACCCACAAATTGTATAAATAATATCAATATAATCACAAAATCTTAATGGAACCATTATTTGGTAAAGTTTGGGATATTTTATTTCATGTAACTTTCGTTCGTTTTGTGATATTACTAGTTTTTATGTGTATCTGCGTTAAAGAAATAATAATAAATATTTGATCTGGTTATCAAATTAAGTTCTAAGTTATACAATTAAAATTATGCAAAAAAAAAATAGCATGTATGATTTAGCCTGTAAGTATTTCTTATTTCGTTTAATTAAAAACTGACATTTGACATTTGTGACTATTTAAATTACTATGTATGACATTATGAGACTATTTTTAAGGTTATATTTTAAAACTTTTAATGTTACTGACAATAACAATCTATATTCGTGTACTAATATTAAGTAAAAGCATTTGAATAAAATAATAGAACTAATATATTATTGACTGGAGTAAAACTTAAAGGACTATAAATGTGTAAATAAATAAAAATGTTACAGTTTTTTGATTAAATTTAATTGATGGTATAACTTATTTATGTCTGTTTTATTTTAGACCTTATCCTCAAAATTATTAAAAGGTCGACGGCCTCTTTTAGTCTTTTATGTTAGAGGCAAAAAATAGAGAATATTATCTCGTAGACTAGAATTTGTATAAAATATCCCATATAATCACAAAGTATGGTCAATCTAGTACGTCAACTTAAAACATATATTTTTAAATTAAATTATACCTATAGGGCCATATTAAAAAACGCGTATTATGAAAAGTTTAGCTATCAAGTGGTTTGTCACTTTCTGACGTACGCAACTTTCCGAAGAGCAAAAGAGACAAACACAGTCTATGAGTGTTTTAATAACACCACGTTTAATAATAAAGCCCTTAGAGTATTATGTTTAAATGAGCAATTATAATTCTATTATTGTACAATAAAAAAAGAACATGCGAAAAGATGCCCCAAGCACCTGCGGTTAAATATATCTTTTAGTTTCCTTATCTCGAATTTTATTTTTAGTTTAATAAAAAGATGTATCAACCTTGAGACATCATCATACGCGAAAAATAAAAAATACCTGTAAACTTAAGATTACTCTTAAGATATAACTAATCCTGGTGTCAGAATTATTGAGCCGCCAAAGGCCTCTGACATGGCTCATGTAACGACTACTATCCGTAGAAAGTAACCGGGACCGACGGCTTAACGTGCCCCCCGAAGCACGGAATCATTTTACTTTTCGGGCAATCAGGTGTTTAGGCCTGCAATACCCTAACCAAACTGAAGGCAGTCTCACAAAGAGATTTTTGTGAGACATTGTCCCCACCGGAAATTAAACCCGGAACCTCCGGGTCGTGAGCCGAGCGCTCAAACCACTAGACCACGGAGGCTTTGTTTGATTGTAAGTTTGTTTTAACATTAAATCTTGATTGATCGAAGCGAAGCAAAGGAGGGTCGCTAGTATCTCATAAAGTTAAGTATTTAATATTATGAATGACACATAGGTAATGAATGACTATTGAAAATATTGAACTTGTAAAGTAAAACACTGGAATTCTTTTTGTATGTTGGCGTCATAAATTGCATGATTATGGGGTAAATTCCTTTTTATACGATTGGTAATAATGTAGATAAAGTACATCAGCTTCGCTATAGAACAAACATTGCAACATATATCATGCAGTTCCTCGTGAGAAAAGAATTTTAATATTTATTTATGTAGTCAGTTGCAATAAGTACGAGTAACTAAGACATAAATTAACTACATACTTAGGACATGTTGCTTACTTTTCAAACATTGCTTGGGTTTGAAATTGCTAAACCGCATTAGGCGAGCGTGGTGATTACGCCTAACCCTCCTCTCTGTACCGATATCTTCAGTAAGATGAGATCCCTGTGCACTGCAGCAGTAGGATATTACAGGCTTAGGTATGCTTAACTTTTTATTTTAAAGTTATGAGATTTAGGTGACGAACAAACGGTGAAAAGTGACTGAAAAGTGTGTGAAAAACTCATGATTTAATATATAAAACGATTCAAACTAGTCTTGAAACCTTTAATTTAAAAAAGGTTTCAAAGGTTTCATTACACCGTTTATTATGTCAAACGTATTCTTTCTTTATAATCTTCGTATATACTCGTATGTATATAAAAGAAAGTCGTGTTTGTTACACTATTTATAACTCGAGAACGGCTGAACCGATTTGGCTGAAAATTGGTGGGGAGGTAGTTTAGAACCAGGAGACGGATAGGATACTATCTCATATCTATATCAGAGGAGAGGATACTATTTATTCCGTATTTCCTACGGGAACGGGTGCGCTGTGGGTGAAACCGCGGGGCACAGCTAGTATCCAATAAAACTGTTCGATTTCACAATACTTCACCGAGAGAGACTAATAAATATTATAACATTACCCCCAAATAAACGCTCCGATATAATAAGGACATAGGAAAATAATACGACATTACCAGGATGTCTCATTACAAGTTAATTAGTAACCAATATTTACATGTCTAATATCACCTATTCATACACTATTCTTGTTAGATACATTTTTGTAAACCAGTTCATTGGAAACAGGAAAATTTTGTCAAAATTATGTTTGTTTTAAGCAAAATATTACTTTACAGAAACCTACCAAACTCACAGTAATTTTGTTAAGTTAACGGTATTTTTGTATAAAATTGCTTTTATGGACCTTTGCCTTAATTCCAATCTTATCCAAAGGCTTAAATTGATCTGTAAAATAATTTTTACGCAATTCGTGAGGTACTTGCTTAAAACAGAGATACTTACTCGTTCGTAAATAAACTTGCCGATGTGTAGGTACAGATTAAACATACCTACCTATATACAGACTAGCAACACCCCGCGGTTTCACTCACATTGTGCCCAAAAAAAAATCAGGATGAAAAAAAACCTTCCCGTTGAATATGGCTATCGATTACAAAAATAATTATTGATATCGGATCGGCAGTTTCTGAGGTAAACGCGTTCAAACAGATCAAAAAACAATGAATAATATACTCTCAGCTTTATTATATTAGTACAGATAATTTAGATAGATAGACGATTCACTGTTGGGTTTTTAACTTTCACGTATTGAGTATATGACTATACTCGGTAAACATCCTTAACTATAATTGACAAACATGTCAATTCCCAGAACAAAATCAAACACATCCAATACCAAAGGAATGTCCTCAAGAATTTCGTAAAAGAGGGAATTTACTACGCCCTGTGTGTATTGATGTAGTAGCTTCGTGACGTCACACAACAGGATCGTTCAACTAAAAGTGGAAAAACCAAGTACAAACAAAACATACAAGAAATATGTACGATTATCTCGACTTTATGGCGTTGGTATTAAAGCTGATAATTGTGTGAAGCTGTATAGTGATTTACAGTCGAGCCATTACGGTCATACGGAGTTTAATCACAGAGTAACATGGTCGCCTCTTTATATCTAACGTTAAACATAGTGGTGAATTGAAATATTCATTCAGAATAACCTGTGCAGTGATAGTGGAGCGGTGTCTTTCATTAGTTTGATATAAAAGTGATATTAAAAAACTTTATACAGAAATGAAACTGGTACTGTTAATGTGTAAGTTTTCTGTGTATTTTAATACATAATGTGAAGTTAAAGGAAGCTTATTGATATAAAGTTTTTTGAACATTTTTTTACTACACTTTGCATAATTTTAACTAGTAAAACCGGTATTAACTAATTATTTCGATAAAAAATTGCTCTTGGTTGGTAATATTTAATAAATTATATCTATATACTGAGCATATACCCTTGAGATGACCACCCTGTATACTACAGGGTATACTATAGGGTGGTCATTAATAAAGGTACAATTCTAACAATGGAACGTGTGTCCATATACACACACACACAGTTACATACACATATAAAGTAAATCTATACTTCTATACTTATAGTAGCGCCCGCGGTTTTACCCGCGTTGTACCCGTTCCCGTGGGAATTTCAGGATGAAAAGTAGCCTATAACCTTCCCGTTGAATGTGGCTACCCATTACAAAAATATTTTTTCAAATCGGATTAGTAGTTCCTGAGGTTAGCGCGTTCAAACAAATAAACTCTGCAGCTTTATAATATTACTAGCGGCGCCCCGCGGTTTTACCCGCGCTGTGCCCGTTCCCGTGGGAATTTCAGGATAAAAAAATAGCCTATAACCTTCCCGTTGAATGTAGTTATCCATTACAAAAAGAATTATTCAAATCGGTCCAGTAGTTTCTGAGATTAGCGCGTTTAAACAAACAAACAAACAAACAAACAAACAAACAAAACAAACTCTTCAGCTTTATAATATTAGTATAGATAGCAGCGCCCCGCGGTTTTACCCGCGTTGTGCCCGTTCCCGTGGGAATTTCGGGATAAAATGTAGCCTATAGCCTTCGTCGATAAATAGACTATCTAACAGTGAAAGAATTATTCAAATCGGTTCAGTAGTTTCTGAGATTAGCGCGTTTAAACAAACAAACAAACAAACAAACAAACAAACAAACAAACAAACAAACAAAACAAACTCTTCAGCTTTATAATATTAGTATAGATACTAGCTCCCCGCGGTTTCACCCGCAGCGCCCCCGTTCCCGTGGGAATTTTGAGATTTTTATTCCTTATTTTTCTTATATAAAACCTTGTCCTGACAATAAGGAACACATTAAAAAAAGAATCATCCAATTTGGTGCAGTTGAAGTTAGCTTAGCTTAGTCAAGTTAGCTTAGCAACAGATTCAGCGATTCATTTTTATAATTATAAATTAGTAGATATATTAGTATTACTATAGTAGATACAATAAAGCTCAAATTTTTTTATTATTTGAACGCGATAATCTCTGAAACTACTAATCCAATTTGAATAATTATTTTTGTATTATAACATTCAACGGAAAGTTTAAAAGCTATTTTTCATCCCGATATTCCTAAGGGAACGGGCACAATGCGGGTAAAACCACGGGGCACAGCTTAGTATATTATATTAACTTTAAAGACTCGCAAACATAGAAATCTAACCGTGTGTGAATATCTACACATTTAAGTATACACAATATGTACTCGTATTACATGGGTTATGTTACGATGACCTTTACGATTAAATATAAACAGCGCCGTTTAACTAGCGGCCTGAATTATATTCAGCCCTAGCTTGGAGTCTGGTAAGGGATCGTGTCGTTCGGTGACCTCACTTGCTGTGCTATTTTTGACAAAGAAGTAAATGTGGTATCTTAAAATCTAACCAATCTTTCAATGTGAGTTCAATTGATATGAGTTTAAAAAGTATTTGAAAATTTATTGAAAATAAAACCGTTTACTAAATATTATTCAAATATAATTTAAAATTATTTTTTTAAATGTCTCCGTTTTCTATTTTTTCCTGACCTCGACGTCGCCTTCCTTCGGGGACCCACTGAGATGTGATGCCCACTTTTCCAGGGTCATCCGACTCAAGTGCATAAACGTCAAACTTTTGTGTTACTTTTCTATGTTTAACTATCCTTAGTCTAAACTTACCTTTACTATAACAATAACATACATTTCTACAATTCCAGGCTTGGCATTATGCAGAATATCGAACTCACAATCACAGATCTACCCCGCTCAGAGTATAAACCCAGACGCGATATACTTCGACGACAACCGACCGCAACTATCACAACTACCAAACAATGGGATAAACGGTATAAATGTTGATAGCGCACCAACGAAGTTTGGAACAACTCCGAACACAGGACAGAGCACTTTCTCTATCCAGGACTATAATCTACCCGTAACCTCTACTTCAAGAACTCCTAATGGTCATGAAAATGTCCATTTGAACGGAGCTTCTAGAGTTCTAACCAGTTTCAGCTTGAATTTGATGAAGGTAAATTATAGTTATAGTTAGTAGCAACGTTGTTTCAATGTTATGTAAGTTTTGGAGCGTCTGGGTAAAAAACAGACTGTCACATCTAGACGTATACAAAACGGTAATATGGGTGCTGGTGTGCAGCCACGGGGTCGGTGGTAGAAATATATTCAAAATAGTTGAACATTGTCTTTAACATTTTTGTTTTTATTTAAAAAAGGGGGGGGGGGGGGTTTGTTTTAATGGGACGATAATGATTGAATTTTAATGGTATTAACATTTACATTTTAATGAATTTAATAGTAACAGTATTAAAAAAACCGCAACACACCATAATGGCACCAACTTTGCTTTTTGTTAGTTCTCGACAAGACTACGTGTCTTATGTTACGACTTCTAAAATTATAAAAATCAAGTTATAAAAAATCAACTGATTCTGTAATACAAGTTCAAGTTTGTGGTTGCGTTAATTGATGTAGGTAAATGTAATATTGCAAGTAATTTGTTTTTTCCTTATCCTGACTGAATGCATAGAATAAAGTTGCTTCATTACATCGTCTTTATAGAATTAAAGAGTTACCTATAACTATTTGATGTTAGCGGTCTTAATAGGACAGTCTTCTATTCCCTACTGAGTAGGGATGTTTGCTTTAAAGTTAAATAATGTTAATGTCAGCTCAACACCCTAGCTAAAACATTCAAGGAACTTTCCCATGTTGTATATCCAAGGAACACCCTGTATAGTTCTTCAAAATTCACACCACAAATTATAAACCGAATTTGACAAATGTTATTGTCATTTGTTTTGTGACCCATTTGAAATTAATAAAGGCTTATTTATTTGATAGATGTTAGATGTATTAAATATTTTATTTCATTCATAATTTCAGTTCATAAACGTGTACACCCGTGGTAATTCGGTGGCGTCGCCATACTCCGTGGCGACGTTGCTGTCCCTCCTCCAGCAGGGAGCCACGGGCGCCGGACTCGCTGAGATATCAAATACATTGCTAATGAATAAAGATATTTCAGTTGAAACATTTCGAGGCTACATTAGAGATTTACAGGTTAGTAAAGTAATAAAATAAAATATAAAAGTAATAAACTAATATAATGAAGCTACATATATATAAAGGGTTTTTTTTGTTTGTTTGAATGCGCTAATTTCAAAAACTAGAACGTTCAGAAACGACCAATCCGATTTAAGTCATTATTTTTGTAATGGATAGCCACTTGCAACGAAAAGGTAATGAGTTATTTTTTTATTTCGAAATACAAACATTTGGTTTGTATAAACCAAAGACAAACAAAAATAAGACGTACCGGTCGCCACTTGTCTGGCGGGAAAATCCAACGACTACATACTTTTAATATTTGTTTGAGAACCCTTTTAAAACCCAATATTTGCAAGACATAAAGGCGATAGTCGAGATCGGAACAATACATTTCATTTTCTACGTAAACGATTACAAAAAGTCATACAAAATGTGACAATATTAGCATTCCTAATTTGAAAAAATATATTTATCTTGTCGAGGTCATTGGCGTTTTCAAATAAGTAGGTATCTAAAATACAATATGTTGTAAACAACAAAATAATTAATTAATTTACAAGCAGTATCAGGGACCAATAATTATAATTATGGATTAATTGGTACTAGGTCTTGTTCCAGTGATAGGTAGGCTCATTATATTGTTATTTCCTCTTGCACAGTTTTCCTCAAACTTATTTGTGGTATTCATGAGTACAAGATTATATACATCGAGAACTTCTAATTTGAATAAACAATTCAAAGTAACTATGTTAATTTTAATAAGGATTTGTCTAAGATATTTCTTAGCAGATTAAAATTATAATTAATCATTAATAATTAATTAATTAAAATTAAAATGATTTTTGGTATTGTATTCAACACCAAAAGTCATTTTCATTTTCTCCCTTAATTAAACTGTTACCGCCTAGGCCCCTTATTAATAAACACAGTATCACCAAACACTGTTAAACTGTGTTTTGTCTCTTTTGTTCTTCGGAAAATTGCGTATGTCAGAAAGTAACAACCCATTTGGTAGCTAAAATGTTCTTAATACGCGATAATTAATAATACTAATAGTTTTTATATGTTTGACGTTGCACCTTCGTTATGGGACATCTTATCTGTATATTATACCTGCTTTTAAAAATATTTTAGTCAGAGTTGTCATTTTATTAAATGTTTGGTCCACTAAAGATTCCAAGGGTGTAGACGGACTCTGGACTTAAGTCTGAATCTCAAATCATGATTATTAACAGCTCAGTTACTATTCTCCCATCTAGTTCTAACTAAACGAACTGTTATATACTTAAGTTATACGTTTGAGTAAAAATTTCCTTCCCTCGTTCTATTTAGTTCTTCAGAACCTGTTTGACCCAGACCTTTTTAATTTCAGAGTCGCAACAGCCGTAACATCTTGAGGTCTGCCAACAACTTGTTCCTGGCAAACGGATTCGTCTTGAATCAAGATTTCAGGAACATTGCCCAAAGGGACTACCTCTGCGACCTGACGCCGACGTCCTTCCTGTCACCCATCCAGGCAGCGAGGGACATCAACGGATGGGTGGCTAAAAGGACTGACGATAAAATCTCTAACATTGTTTCTGCTGGTGAGCAAACTTTTTTTATCTGTGTTTTAGGCCAATTTAAATTGTGACGCGATGCGGTTGACCACTAACCTACTCGAGAGTACTAAATTACCTACGTTTAAGTTTAACTTATGTTGATTTTTTATACTGTTAGGCATTCTAGCAATTCCATTAAAAAGGTCATGTGTCAATTATCATGTTAGTTTCAGTATCAGGAAGGTTGAACGAAATCCTAAAATAATCTCAATTTCTTTTCCAGACTCTTTGGATATCAACACGCAGTTAGTGCTGGTCAACGCCGTATACTTCAAGGGTATCTGGGAGGTGCCCTTCAGGAGACAAGCGACGATGCCTGGCCTCTTCCGCGTGACGCAAGGCCACGACGTGAAGGTGGAATACATGAAGACCAGGAGGCACTTCAAGTGTGGCAAGGATGAGATGACCGACTCGAGAATTATATTACTGCCTTTTGAGGTATTGAACTAAAGAATTAAGTTTATGTTAATATTTGTAAAATGGATTTTTTCTTTCTGGCGAACTTCTTCTTCTTTCTTTCTTCTTTTTTTCTTCTGGCGAATTAAATTCAATAAACCCACCTTGTTACATCTTTTCCAGAACAACGAGTACTCTCTGATGATTATCCTGCCGTCCAGCCTGACCAACGTCCGCGACGCCATGTCCTTGCTGACGGTGACTCAGCTTGAAGCTTACACCAACTTCCAAACGAAGGAAGTCATGCTGGAGATGCCTAAGTTTTCTGTCAAATCTGACGCTGATCTGATACCGATTTTGAAACAAGTAAGCCTATCCTCCTTAAAGTACTGATATCTTCAGTGAGATGAGAGGCTTTTGCCCAGTAGTGGGACATCGCAGGCTTATACTCTATCACTCAAGTGTAATTTAAGTATTACGTGCCATTCCAAATGTCCCAAATCGATCGCCAATTTAAGATCGACTGTTCTACCTGCCGTCACTAGATAGCTGACCACTCAGATATTATAATATAGGTATGTCCATCTATACTTATATTATAAAGCTGCAGAGTTTATTCATTTGAACGCGCTAATCTTAGAAACTACCAATTCGAATAATGCTTTTTATAATGGGTAGACACATTCAACGGGAAGGTTATAGTCTACTTTTCATACCAATTTAAATTTGTCAAGTTATGATTTACCTCTAACCTACACGAACTTACCCACTTTTACTTAATCTTAGTAGAGCGTTTTGCTATAATTTCTCATCAGGGAAAATGACAAAATTACAAAAACATCTCTGCTCTGCACTTTTTCTAATATAACATTTATTTTTTCAGTTGGGGATTAGTAAGATATTCCAACAGCAATCAGACCTCACGAATATTGGGACCTTCCAGTCGTTGAACCCTCAAGTGACGAGTGCTTCCCATTCCGCTGTGCTGTCCATTGACGAGGAAGGAGGGACGGCTGCAGCAGCCACGGCTTTTGGGGCAGTGGCTCTATCAAACAACGAACCAAACATGGTCTTCCAAGTAAACAGACCGTTCATAGCAATCCTATGGGACATGAAGGCAAAAATACCTATTTTCTTAGCCACTATCGAAAATCCTGCTGAGGCCTAAAAGAAAGTGGATAAAAGGAATAATAATAAAAAGGCGTAAAGAGGAATCTTCGAAGATTGTCGTCACAACCGATCTTTGAAAGCGAAGCTTATAAATATCCTGGCGTTTAGGAACAATTATTGCATTTTACTCTATTTATAAATATAAATAAAACGTTATTTTACAATAAAATAATTTATTATAGTTCCCCTAGTAATGTACTTTAATTTAGTTAGTATTACGTTTTTTTCTTGAATCTCTTAAAAAGGTTTATTACTGGGTCATCGGCAAAGAATCTGAATTTTCCGTTGTAATACGTTTCTATGTCTTGTAGTGATTTGCCTTCTGTTTCTGGCATACAGAAGTATAAATAAAGAGTTCCTGCGAAACCAAATGCTGCGTAGAACGCGAATGATCCCCACAGACTGAACTTGATTTCTAAATCTATGAAAGTCTTTGATGCTAAGAACGTTACTACATAATACCAAGCCGCTGCTATTCCTTGGGCTGAAGCACGACTCCTGAAATAATAAAAAAAAAACAAAATAAAGTTATACTCATACCTCTGAGTAAAGGCAGACTTTGTCAATGTCTTTTCAACTTACCTAAATGGGAATATTTCTCCCAGAAGCACCCACGCCAGATTAAAACCAGAGAACAAAGCCAGACTATAGAACATCACCAACGGCACATAACTGGTCTCTTTCGGGAAAGTCGTTGTATCATAAGAGAACACATTCACTGGCAGATACTTCTTAGCATAAATACTCAAAGCTGCACAGGAAATAGCTGTTCCGAGCATTGATACTATTCCAAGTTTTCTTTTCCCAAACAGTTTGATAATTCCAATGATAAAAATGGCGGCGACGAACGATATCACTCCGACCATCAGCTGAAATGAGGACAGTGTTTCGTTAATGGCTATCAATCAGTTGACAGTTAAAAATGTAATTGGTCCAACGGCAACTAACTCTCGGATAATACATGCACTTAGTATGCGTTTTCATTGAAGCGGAGTGTAGCAGTGTGGAGTTCAATTGACCATTCACTATGCATTACAAAGAGATATTCATAATTTCAGTGCGTTTTGGTTAGTCGCGTTGGTTAGTTAGAGCGCTATCTTGCTTCGGAGGGCACGTTAAATTGTCGGTCCCGGATGTTTCAATCGTTAGACCATGTCGGAGGCCGCAAAACGGTCGCAAAACTCCGATACCAGGGTTGGCCACTCACCTACTCGAATTAACTTTTTACTCCGCTCCTTTGAAAACGTACCCTTACATAAAGATGAAAGAACTTTATCATATCAAGTGTCAATTGAGACGTCCACATTATTTTATCTAATTGATGAAATATTTGATCTAATCGGTATCTGATTTAGGTAATAAGATTGAAGTATCTGGATCTACTCCAGGAGTTACTATCATATGAATAATAAGATAAGTCTAGTTGTCTACTCAATGTCTGAATATGAATGTTATTTAATTTTATATTTATAAAGATACTGACGTTAGGCCTGCATAAGTGTTTCCGATATCAACCTAAGCCTATTGATATCGATTACAGAAGAGAATATCTACTATCATAAGTTATTATAATAGATTCTTCCTAAAATTTCAAATTATGCGACAAATTCTCCAAAGACTTATTTTTATAGAGGAATATTATTGAGTGATGGGAACAAGGTTTAGTGATGGTGTAGAAATGGAACGAAACCAAAATCTTTCGTTATCTATAGAACGAATTGTCCTTGGATATAAAATCGGCCATATTATTTAAAATCATAGAACTAATAAGAAATATGTTGTAGCTACATTACTTTAAGAATACTCACCACAATATTTTTGGGATTGTCAGCCATTCCAAAGGCTCCACAGACATTGACCATGTTGGGTCTGATTGGAGTGATTCCACTCATTACGAAGAACATGAAATACATGTTCAGAAATATCAACGGTCTTAACGTTTCCTTGGACAACATCACTATGTTGAATTTGGTCAACATTCTGCAAATACAAAAGACTTATAGAGGACTTAAAAAATAACTATTTTGTTCAGTGCTTAGTTACAAAGATGCAAAAGGTTTAAGGAAAGAAAAATAATTTCAATAATCTTTTATAGTAATCATATAAAGAGTTTGCTTCTCATGATGTTTGTGGGCAACACCGCAGCACGCTAATATATTTAGCAAACATAAGTACATATTTCATAATAAACTTAAATATTTATGAACAAGCAGAACGCCGCGGTACCCCTACCAGTCGCGTAAGAAATAGCTTTTTTGAAAATCCGATGAAGTTTACAAAATTAATCTTAACATTGCTAAGCAATTGCTGATCTAACCGAAGTCCGTGATTGATGCATGATTTATGACTCATGCAGTGCGTTACCTTTTGATCACGTTCATCTGACAGTGCTCGCAGTCCGGCTCCAGACTGTCCATCTTCTCACAGATTACGCACCGCTGCAGCTTCTTCGAGTACACCACCAGCTTGTCGTACTCGTCCTTCACGGCATCAGTGTTCGTCCACCCTCGGAGGTAGCAGAGGGACTTGAGGGCTTCCTTCTCTCTGCCTTGAGATAGCAGCCATACTGGCGTTTCTGGCACCTTTAGATGATAAAACAGGCATATAAAACCAACTACAATTTTCTCCCTTGCTCCCTTAAAAACACCTTCAGCCATCCATGACATGTATATCAGCTCTATCTAGCTCAAAGTGGATTCGTAATGGCAGTCGTATCAGTGAAAAAATCATTGTTAATTAGTGCATTACCATTATGACACCTTACCTACTTGTAGTACTTATTATTCTGTGACCTTACTACTACATACTAAGAAAGGATATGATATGTGTTCGCTGTAACATTAATTTTGAATGACAAGTGCAAGATGCGAATAAATTATTTGTACTCTACTATTAAGAAAATTTTAGCTTTCAAATGGTTTCTCACTATCTAACATACGTAATTTTCCGAAGAGAAAAAGAGACAAAAGATAAAAACAGTGTTTTAGCTACAGAGCATTTTCTAATAAGGCGGAAAACGCCCCAGGGGATGTAAAGTATCTTTCACTTACCAGTAAAACTAAGAACATGGCTGATATAGGAACAGCTAATGATATAAGGGCAGCTGTTCTCCAGTACACAACGGTTCCAAAGAAGTACATCACGAATGTACCCACTGATATGAACAGTTGAGCCACGGTACATAAGGCGCCGCGGAGACTGGGCTCACTGGAAAAGGAAAACGTTCTTTACACAAAGCATACGCACGGTCCAATTGAGAAGCCTCCTCCTTTTTTGAAGTCGGTTAAAAGGCTAAATTCGCAGTCTCTTTGATACAATCACATAAAAACAAAGTATAGTAAAGGAAGATCATTGCGAGTGAGGTGGCTAGTTTTTCAGTAGTTTGAAGTAAGTCAATCTTTATTGATACAAACATCAGCAATGACCTCTGTCATACAAAAGTTTTAAGATACAAAGAAAAGTTTAAGAAAGAAAGTTTTAAGACACAAAAGTTTCGTCGAGATATATCTCTTTATATCGCAACAAAACTTTTGTATCTTTGACTACCCGAGTATAATCCGACGAGTTAGATATTCCTCTCTCACACATATGCAATGGAATTGAATGCGGTTTTTATCCTAAGTATAATGCCCATAAATAATGTTTAAAGAGAAGGGCTTTCTCTAAGTAAGTACTATTTTATTGTGAAAAGAAAAACGGTAGAATTGGGAAACCTTCTCCTTTTTCGAAGCCGGTTGAAAAGGATACTAAGTGATTGGAATCGCGTGATATTGGTAGTTAAATGGTAGTCTCCGATTACGTATTAACTTACTTATTATATAAATTGTAAATTCGATAAGCCTTTTTGCACAGACACGTAGGCACAGATTAAATGTTAACTAGGTTAAAATAACATTCAAGAAACAAGATCTTTTTCAAAGTAATCGATCATAACATTAATTTTACTTCATGTAAATAAAATGCCTTAAAATTTTCCATTCTGATATCGGCCGATAAGCAATTTCTCAAAATTCAAAATTGTTATGAAAAATTGGGAAACTGAATGACATAGAACGAGTAACATTGACCTACTTAACCGATAGTGATGTTAGGAAATACGTAAAATTATCTAGTAAGTAATAGATTTTATCTTCCGATATCTGCTGAAATAGTAACTCTATTGAATATCCAAACATATACTCGTATTTCACAGCAATTAAAGGAACACGATAAGGATTTTGTGTAATTTGTATCACGTCTTAATTATTTTGTAAACAAACATGATAAGTGAATGCCTCAAAATTACCGATTTCTGTGGAAAAGGATTTTGGGACTAGAAAGGTAGTATAAAACTACGATAGTCTCGACGGAAATAAACCTTTACAAAATTAAGGATAATAATATGTATCAACGACAAGAGAGTCCTGGCCACAATAGTTCCAACAGTTTAAATTGAGGACAAACTGACTTGACTCTGTGCCGTCATACCAATGTATTATAGCTCATTTAAGACTATGAAGGGATTATCTATACTAATATTATAAAGAGGTAAAATTTGTAAGTTTGTTTGTTCGGGGTAATCTCAGGAATTATCAGTCCGAATTGAATAATTCTTTTTGTGATAGATAGCCACATTCAACGGGAAGGTTTTAAGCTACTTTTCATCCCGAAATTCCCACGGGAACGGGCACAACGCGGGTGAAACCGCGAGGCGCGGCTAGTGAAATATACACGGTCTCACCGTGTATAGTACTTAGTTGATTTGATAAACGCAATGAATAAGTACTCTACTTTGGGTGCATCTAAGAATTCCTGTATCTTACCTAATCTCCCCGACATAAGAATTGATCGGCGCCTCCATAACGCCCGTGCCCAGTCCAAGTAAAGCATTCGCGATGAACAGCATCGGAAGGTTCCAGGCGAAGTACATCAACAGCCAGGCCACGATGTGAGGGATGTTCACCAGGAAATTAGACTTTTTCCTCCCAAAATAGTCAACGATTGGCCCGGAGACCAACGCGCCTAGAGGCTGCGTTAGGAATGGGATGCTACCTGTAATAATTATTTGTTTTTAAGATAATATGGTGAGTTAGCTGCTGATATCTTCAGGAATGAGAGGACCTAGCAGTGAGGCCTCTCTCAATTCATCCTTCACCTTTGGTGACGAAATATCCTGATACGGCATGGCACGATCGTGCGTGGAATAATCTTTGCGAATTATTACAATCTACTAGTTATACCAGCATCTTTAGTTATAATATTTTTATGTAGAGATACATATTATGTTAATGACATGATATTGATTCAAGATATGAGTGAGGCTCTCAAGGAAGTACGACACACAAGTATAATGGTTTAGGGTATGTTTCCATTAAAGTGGACTGGAGCTGTCAGAGCTTAATCGACCAATCATTAACGCATTAAATTTGTCAAACAAGGCATTGACATTGTCGCAATGTGATTGGTCGACTGGCCTCTGCACAGCTCTGCTCCTCTTCAATGGAGACGACTGAAGGAATTATAATGGAGTTTGGGTAACAGTTAGTTGACTTGCCTACATCAGCAGTACCCCGCGGTTTTACCCGCGTTGGGCCCGTTCCCGTGCGAATTACGGGGTGAAAAATAACGTATAACATTGTGGGTATCCATAAATAATTATTCAAATCGGATTGGTAGTTTCTGAGAATAGCGCGTTCAAAAAAAAAACGAGAAAATCTTCTGCTTTATTATATTTCGACTAGTATGGATTGTTAATCAACTATTATTTGTAGTATTCATTCATAATTAGTCACAGATTAGCCCAGTAACAATACAGCTCACGACACGTTCCCAGATAACAATAAATCTTAATTATTTTACGACGCGACAGTCACGGCAACTTATGTTTACTCACAGCATGTATGTATCCTACTTCCTACTAATAATATAAATGTCATAGTTTGTACCTATGTTTGTTACTTTATCGCGAGAGAACTATTGAACAGATTTGGATGAAAGTTAACACTTTTTCTTCATCGAGTGGATGGTCAACTGACCAATCCTGGTGTCAGAGTTATAGAGCCGCCAAAGGCCTCTGACATGGCTTAAGTAACTACTATCCGTAGAAAGTAACCGGGACCGACGGCTTAACTAATATCCTACTAATATTATAAATGCGAAAGTTTGTGAGGTTGTTATGCAATGTGGGTGTGTTACTCTTTCACGAACAAACTGCTGCATCAGAAAAACACGAGTGATACATTTTATCTTAAAATCCGCCAGGCGTTACTAGTAAAGTATAAAGACTATCCTTATTAATAAAACAGTTATACTCGGTATTATTTTGTAGTTATATTATTTATAGCTATCAACTACAGGGACACATTCCTGATCCTAACAGCATGTCCGCGAATATGTCCTTGTAGAAGTAGGACATATTGCAGGAAATAAAAGAAGTGAGATTGTGCTATGGGAATGAGGGTTTTGACGAAAATGACACTTTTGACAGATCTCTGGGCCTCGCGACTCAGTGCTGCCGCCTAGTGAGTGTCATTTCAGAAAACCCTCATTATATTTATAAGGATTTTTTATCACTTACTGTAATCGACATTTAAATAATTGACGTAATTTTTCATATATTACATGACAAAATCACTCATTAAATCTCTACTAAGGAAGCATTTAACGTCTCTGAGTACGGGCGATAGTCAGCCGGAAAAAGGCAGTTATGTTATCAACCTTTCAAAAAACGATCTATCTAATCTTACTACCAAATCAATGCAGATACATCCACGTGATGTTGTTAGTATTAACCACAGAGCAAAGAATCACGGCGCGGTGATTCTATGCTCTGTGGTATTAACTTAAATTGTAATGAAATAGCTATACATTGTATCAAGTTTATAGAAAGGTTTACGACATAAGTAATTTGTTTTATGGTCTGTAATTATTAGTTTAGCTTCACAAGGCTAATGACCTTGGTTTAACAGATAATTTTTATTTGACTTAGATTGACTGTATGAAGATTCCGGTTTATTTCAGTTGTTCATTGAGATAAAAATAAGAGATTTTGATAACTTTCTCAAACGTAACACTGACATACTTATCTTATTTAAGATTATAAAATTAGTGCTCAAATAATTAAATTACATTTCAAGATTAATTGTAATTATATGCTTACTTAAGTATGTGCAATTATCCAGTAAAATCTACTAAAAGATAAGCTGTTGTCAAACTCTTCACTCTAGGCATTACTTTAATACCTAGGACTCATAGAATCATTACCTAATTCGAATGTTGTAATGAATTTTTGTAAGAAAGTTTTGTTAGTCATTAATTTGTGTTAGTAATTAAAGTTATGCACGTATATAGCTTATTCCAGGCTGTTGCCTTACAGCAAATACTACATTCATTTATAATCTACTAGCAGTGCCCCGCGGTTTTACCCGCGTTGTGCCCGTTCCCGTGGGAATTTCGGGATTTTTTTACATAAAAACCTTCCTCTTGAATCACTCTACCTATTACAAAAAACCGTATCAAAATCCGTTGCGTAATTTTAAAGATTTAAGCATACAGACAAACAGACAAACAAACAGACAAAAATAGCGACTTTGTTTTATACTATGTAGTGATACTTATATATAGCTAAAAGCTCAATAATTAGATTTTTGTTTATTAATAGCTAAATAGTTAGATTTTTGTTTATTTGAACGTGCTAATCTCAGAAAGTAGCAGTCTTATTTGAATAACTAGCAGCGCCCCGCGGTTTTACCCGCGTTGTGCCCGTTCCCGTGGGAATTTCGGGATAAAATGTAGCCTATAGCCTTCCTCGATAAATAGACTATCTAACAGTGAAAGAATTATTCAAATCGGTTCAGTAGCTTCTGAGATTAGCGCGTTTAAACAAACAAACAAACAAACAAACAAACAAACAAACAAACAAACAAACAAACAAACAAACAAACAAACAAACAAACAAAACAAACTCTTCAGCTTTATAATATTAGTATAGATTATTTTCACTCTGTAGTTACGTCACTCTACAACATGTTTCTTAATAATAAACCCTTCCTAACAATTTAAATACTGTGCCATATTGTATTACAGCGGGATGCGAAGGCTAACATTCTTACTTACCAAACCAAGAGGCTTGTACTTTATCAAGAGACAGTCCTTCAGGAGCCAGCAGCAGGTCCGGGAGCGCGATGGTGGCGAAACTGACGGCCATGCCCAGGTCCATGAGGAGGAGGTTCGGGGACATGCATGCTATGAGCTGGAAGAAGGAAGAAATATTGAGTCTGGTTTTAAATAGGCAAAGTCTACTACAAACAAAGAAAATATTTTGTTGATGTAAAGAGTGTATACTTAAGTGCATCTGTTATGGTTTACCCTTAATGCCCTGATTATGTAAGTTATATTATTTTCTGTATTTATTTTATTAGTTATGCATTTTTTTTATATTATAGGGATGGTTATAGGCTATTTTTCATCCCGAAATTCTAAAGGGAAGGGGCTCAACGCGGGTAAAACCGCGGAGCACTGCTAGTATATTATATAGCTAGAATTATTCAAATCGGACTGGTAATGCCCGAGATTAGCTCGAACATACAAACAAACATTCTTACAAATTTTACCTCTTCATAATATTATATTAGTGTCAAGGGGTCATTTCACTTTTTCATTCAACAAAACAAAAACATTACAAGGAGCTTCACAGTTCCAGTATGGCTCGAATTTCGTAATTTTCGCCTTTATGTGAATGTGTGTGTGGTTTCGAATTTCATATGTGGTTTCGACATATACGTTTGTTGTCAGTTTACCCATAATTTCTTGGAAGGATAAAAAAAACTTACATAAAAGGTGATTAGGTATGCAAAATATAGGGTGTTATATATTTTGTGTTAGGCATATACATTAATCGCTAAGATCTGTTGTCGGTTTAAGACGCAAAAACAAGTTTCGAAAATAAACAAGAATCCTTGAATTCGCCACACATCATATGATAGCTAATACTCGAAGTTCGAAACATTAATATTTTTGTTAAACGACTGATATTTTATAGTCTTTAGTGTCAAAACCTATTCATAGATAACTCACACTTAATATTATAAATGCGAAAGTTTGTGAGCATAAATGTATGGATGGATGTATAGATGTATGTTTGTTGCTCTTTTACGCAAAAACTACTGGACGGATTTGAATGAAACTTTACAGTAATATAGGTTATACATCTGAAGAACATATGGGATACATTTTATCCCGAAATTCGGAAACGGGTACAAAGTGGGTAACACCGCGGGGCGCGGCTAGTATATCATTCTTTCACGCTTGATCGAGTTTTTAGACCGCCCAAGGGCCTCTGACAAGGCCTCCAGTGTCCTTTTTTATTTAATTGACATTGTATTTAAATCCAACCATATCTTTTCCTGTCAAGGTAAGGAAAATAAAAATATCACGAAAAAACATTAAAATGTCAATGTTAACATTATTTAGTTTATTTACTCAATAAAAAGGTTTAAGTACTATTTTATTATCGCAGTCCATTTCACTGACAGACTAGAAACTATTCATCAATTATGGACATCAATTGTATAATGACTTGCTCGGGAATCGAACGCCTAACGAGAGTGGTAACCACTAGGTGATTGAGGTTAACTACCATCAAATTGATTGAAATGTAGACTAACAAAATACAGTTTTGATCTGACGTGATTTAATGCATAGAAAATAATCGTTAAGTAATAATTATTTCGGTACTTAGTTAACGATTCGAATAATCATAATAGTAATAGGCCAACGATTTAATAATCATCTCGCTCTATAGACAACTAAACAGTTCTTGAATTTTAAAAATGCAATTGAATGAATTTAAATATAAATATTCTTGATAACTTCGTAAAATGATATTAATTTGCATATTGTTTTTTGTATCAGCGAATTTCAATTAAGGCGAACTACATACTTTACTACATAATTTTTCTGTGACGGTAATGATACCTAATACGTACACTATGCGATACTCTGTGACAAAACCGAGTTATGTTTCATTGTTATGATATTTCAACACTTTACTCAACATTCGTTTTAAAAATAGAATATTTAAACTGAACACACTCACCTGAGATGTTATAGATCTTAGTTTGCTGGCACTCGGAGTAACCTCTTCGATATTCAATTTATTCACCATTTTTTTACTTTAAATGAACTGTCAAATTTATAAACAGTGTTCCATATTCCAATTTATTGAGTGAACTAAGCAAAGAGGTGCGTAGTGCAACCTTGTTGAGGAATAATGCTATCGTCTGCCCTATACAATGTGCGACTTGGTAATGCGGCGTGTTCCGTGAAATACTTTTATTTCAGATCATTTTGATAAAAAATTGATGTTAAAACCACACGCTTTACAGTATTTGCTGTAAGTAATGTTTTGAAACAATGCTTGTGGGGATTACTGTATGTAATAAAACAGTAAAAGTTATTTTTAAGTTACTATTACTTAATTTGAGTGTCCGTCTACAGAGATGTTTACTTACCAATCATACCAATCATAGTCAATATAGATGTTTTGACGATTTACCGGTTTCTAATTATTTAAAAGTTTACTAAATACCTATCTATTAATTTATTAGTAGCAAAGAGTAGCTTAGGCCTTTAAGTTTAATTCAACGTTGAATAAAGCCTGTACAGCAAGATTTACATTTATTTACAATAGTATACAATAATATTAATTGTATTATTCTGAAATATCCCACTGCAGGGCAAAGACCTTTTACCTCAACTCTACTCTATACAATAAAAAGAGTTCCTAAATAAACAAAAACAAACGCAACTCGATGTGGTTAACTTGAGTCCATTAAGTTCCATCCAAAAATAACTCTGTGTCGTATCGTGATTTTAACATTTATAAATTGGTACCTCCATGAATTTAGTTATTTATAGCTGTGATGGAAAGAGACCGTAAGGCCTCTTCCAATTTAAACAATTTTAGTTGTCCGTCACAACGCAGTAGAGCGCAGACGTCTGCTCACGGATGTTCTTTTGTTTATCACAGAAAACGCACGAAGAAGGAAGGCAAAAAATAACCGGCCAAGTGCGAGTCGGACTCGCGCACGGACGGTTCCGCAAAAAATCACGTTTGTTGTATGGGAGCCCCCTTGAATATTTGTTTTATTTTATTTTTATTTGTATTTGTTGTTATAGCGGCAATAGAAATACATCATCTGGGAAAATTTCAACTGTCTAGCTATCACCGTTCTTGAGATACAGCCCGGTGACAGACGGACGGACGGGGACAGCGAAGTCTTAGTAATAGGGTCCCGTTTTTACCCTTTGGGTACGAACCCTAAAAACGCTTAAAATGGAAAGAACCCTTTTTAGGTTATCGTTTAGAAATTATTGGAAAATTTTAGTGTAAATTACTAGGAAGATACTTTAATGACTTTTTTATCAAACCGTACAATGAGTAAGTACCTTGTTTAGTATAAACCAGATAACTTAACATAATAGATTCATCACCTTAAGGCTTGGATACCCCAGCCATTTCGACATTTGAGGGGGTGAAGCAGGCGGTGAAGCCGGGGAGGAATAGTACGCGCAGCGGCCGTCGCGGCGGCGCGGCGCTGACGTCACTCTATGAGATACGGGGCCCGCGTGCGGTCGTTTTGTAACAGAAGATTGCGAAGCGCTTAATTATCTAATTCACATAATAAAAATCAGTAGTAGATATTGAATTGGGTAGAATAGTCATCACATTGATAAAATAGATTCTAACAATCAACATTTTATCGCATTTTGTATTTATCTAAATTACGTACATATCCTATCCTACTAATATTATAAATGCGAAAGTTTGTGAGGATGGATGTATGTATGGATGGATGTATGGATGTATGTATGTTTGTTGCTCTTTCACGCAAAAACTACTGAACAGGTTATATAAGCTACAATTTATAATGAATTTGTGTAATTTTGGTCGTAATAAATAAGTATTTGTAAAGCAAGTCGGAGAAAAATCACCACCGTACTGGTTTGACACATGTGACATGGTCGCCATGCGACGGCCTCCGTATGAGCACGAAGCATCGCCGAGTAGTTCCGATATACGTATGTCTTATATTTTAGTCGTTAATTTCAACGTGTGACGTGTCGTTACGATAGCATAACATTGCAATTAGTGAATGAAACCTAAGTACAGGAAGAATCATTTTGCTTATCTCGAAGGCCGCGGGTTCGAATCCGAACATTACGATTCATTTTTATTTTCTCACATTAGTTTATCAAAACTCTTTTTCATTTGAGGTTGTGTAAAGTACCTTAATATTTTAGAAAAAATCTTAAAAAATATGCTGTATAAAATAAATTATCAAAATCGAAACACCTATTATAGGTATTTTTCGTTTAATTAATTTACCACTTTATCTATTGACTACTTTTGGAAATAAACCGTCTTATAAAATTTTATCCTACTAACCTACTAATCCTACTTCCTACTTCCTACTAATATTATAAATGCGAATGTTTGTGAGGATGGATGTATGGATGGAAAAAAATCTGCCCTCTAAGAGCTATCTTGGCGTGCGCTGCCTAAACTATTGGAGTTACACAAAGATGATGTACTCGTTTGTCTTTCGCATTAAGTCAGTGGTCGGCAACCTTTTGACAGGCAAGGGCCACAAAGTAGCCAAATAAAGTAAGACGGGCCGCTTTTGTGACATAGGGGTATATGCGGAACCAAGAGAGTGCTACAATACGCAGGTGGGAGTGTGCTACGACGCGGAGGTAGCTACGATGCGGAGGTAGGAGTGCGCTACGTTGTGGAGGCGGAAGTGTGAAGAATATTAGACACATAATGTCGTTGGCCAAATGATAGTTTGTTGCTAATGGTGGTTCTACCTACTATGTTTACTTCTTTAAGATATTTTTATATTGCCACAAGTGACGGCCACAAGTGACGTGTACGTGCGGGCGAGCAAGTAGTAACTAAAATAGAATAGTAAATTAAAGGAACTTGGGATACTATGGACCCTGGCCCAATGCACAACAGTGGCATGACTTATTTACAAGTCACTCTTTGACGGTCATATCGAAATCGACGGCCAACTCGGTGTTATGGCTACCGAAGAATAGAGTTGGGCTATGTTATGGACCATAACCGTGTTGCTCAACAGTAACATGACCCATGTCATTTGAAAGCAAAAGGCGCCTCTTTTTGCTTCGGTTTAATAAAAAAATGTTTTAAACCATAAACATATCACCAAACTTAATGTGGCAGACTAAATTCCATGCGAGCGAAGCCGCGGGCAAAAGCTAGTGTTTTATAATAACCTATTTTGAAAAAAGTTTATTTTTATTATAATGTCACAATAATCACATTTTAGGCGGCCCCTAGACCTACAATAACATTGTACAATATATTTAATTGTGCAATAAGATTGAATTGCGTTTGGATCCAAACGGTCAATTATATTGCACAATAAGAAAATCGTGCAATGTTTTCTTGTTCAGTCGAAGGATAGTTTGATCCCGAGCAACATATCAAATATTGCGCAATACTGACCCTACACGAAGCAATAAAAAATATGATGCAATAAAAATTAAACTCGCTCAAACTTTCGTTCAATCATTGCGCAGTCTTCAATATTAGCCCAAGACGATCAATTATATTGCACAATATTCAATATAATTGATCGTTTAGGGGCCGCCTTAATAAAATATAGAAAAAAAAGACGTGTGGCACTCGGGGACTGCCGCGGTAAAGCTATTGCATAGTTATTTTTTCTATCACTAGATGGCGTTAGTGGGGAGCGATAGGTTTTTTTTTCTATCATTAGATGGCGTTAGTGGGGAGCCTTAGGTTTTTTGCGCGAGGTTTTTTCGTTACGGAATTTCTGGATTCGGTCCCCGCGCTCAAGGCCCGCGATAGAAGCTATGCAATAGCTTAAAATATAGAAAAAAACAATAAGATCTCAATGAGAAAACACTATGAAGTTTCGTAGCACTGGAATGAAAAAAGCGACACACGTCCGACTAGCACGGCGCCTCAGCGCATACTGTCACTCTGGGTACAAAAGAGCGAGAAACACTACGGCGCGGAAATTGTAATGGCGACTCATTCGCAAGAATCTACCACCTTTCGTTGGAAATTTATTTTAATTACAAATATAATATTGAAACAAAAATTTTACTCCAACAGTCCTACGTCATAGTTTATTTTACATCACTCAAATTAATTTTAGAAATATGCGTTTGAAATTGTTTAACAAACTAAGTGTTTAAAATTCACAAAGTAAGGTATAAAAGACCCAACTTTGTGATTATTTTCTATCGAGGAAATTAATAGTCAACGTGTTTCGGAAACAGTAGTCTCATTAAACATATGATCAAGATTAAAAACAAACAAAAATTGTTCTTGTAACGTTAAGACTTTTGGCTAAAAAATTGTTTAAAGTAGCCCGTTTTAGGAACTCATAGGCCCTTAATAAATATTAGTACTAGTGTATCATCGCTATATTATTTGGCTTTTCCTGTGTTCCATAAAGCTATTTACATTTTCATTATTGACATGTGTCATGCGAACAAATATATTTGTTTTCATAGTTAGTACACCGAGTTCTGAGTTCATTCGCACGTCAGATTAAAGTTTAGTTTAAAATTAGTAAACGTTATTGTAAACTGTAGTAATGTCTAGTCTTTCAAATCATAGGAAGGTTATTAAATACTTATGATACTCGTTAGAGGACCAAATCTGAGGATAGAGGAATGCAAAGAAAATTCCAAAGATTTTTGCAGTACTCTTTATACTTATCAAATATATCCTTCTATGTTTGTGAACTCGTAACGGGCCTATTGCGGTCAGTGTGAACACTTTCATACAAATACAAAGAATATAACGTCACGCGACCCGCACCCGGCCCGCAACCGCACTATGCCTCGCGCTTCAATTGTCAATCGTAAATTGTAAAAGACCAAGACAATTATAATAATATCGTAGGCGTTACTTAAGGTGCAATAAAATTGCTATTTAAAAAAAATAGGCGCTTAAAATGTTAGAGTCAAGAAATATGACAACTAGCCGCGCCCCGCGGTGTTACCCGCGTTGTACCCGTTCCGCGGGAATTTGGGGATAAAAGCAGACTGAGTTACTCCTTGTTAAATTAGTTATCTGCCAGTGAAAGTCCCGTCAAAATCGGGCCAGTCATTGTATAGATTAGCTGGAACAGACACACAAAAGTAAAAAAAAATATTGTTTTGGTATATGTATTGATAGCACAGCACACTTAGGGGGGTTGGAGCGGGTCACTGGCGGGCGGGAGAGTGCCCTCTGAATGAAAGCCGGGAGAGTGGCGTTATGACTACTTTATTTACACTGCACTTATCACTATTTTCTACACTAACTTAGTCACTACTTGCTGCAGTCCACCTACTCACAACTTCAGTGTTCTACACTATTATCACTACTTGGCACTACTGTTTCTTTCTTCTTGTTGACTTGACCGCTGCTGGAGACTGACTGCGTACGACTGCATGCTCCGTTCAAATGCCACCGCTTTATATGTGATTTTATCGCTAGCTTGGCGGTCGGGCGGCGCGTGAGCAATGTTTTACGCCCGGCCAATCAACATTAAGGGGGCGTGGCCACACGTTTGCAGTCTTTCCTCGGCAAGCGTGTGGGTGTATTCGTACACGTGTTTTGCACCACTGTGTGCATTATTTTACTCGAACAGGTTCAGACTTGTTTGAACTTGTCGGTGACATGAGCCCTTGGCTGTACAACTATCTTGTATACCTCTCTAAGTTGTATCCTAAATACAATAACAATAACGAATAACAAATAACGTTGAGTTGCGCTACTAAAATCATCTTAACTTTACAATAATATGGAGACTAGTGTCGTTGTACATATTTAAATAAACATATTCCAAAACTTATAATCTAGCCATTATTCGTCGCTAACATTCTCCCCCACGGTGCGTAGCACTGCTTCCTTTGGATGCGACGATGACGCTGGAACCAGCACGACGACTCGACGCGTTGCTCGGCGGAGTATTCCTCCCGAAGTCCGCACGTCCAGTACTCGGATTTTTCCGTCTGGTCCAGGATAAGTTTTAACTACTTCTCCACGGGGCCATGAGTTTCGTGGCAGCGTGTGATCAGTTATTAACACGATGTCTCCCTCCTTGGGGTCGTTTGTTCCTTTCCCCTGTATTCTTCTTGGCATCAAGAGTGGTAGGTATTCTTTCACCCACCTCTGCCAGAAGTGATCGGCCAGCCGCTGCGAAGTTCTCCAGTTGGCTTTACCGATCAGGTCCTTATCGTTGAATTCCCCTGGCGCCATGGCTCCGCATGATCTTCCCAGCAGGAAGTGATTCGGCGTCAGGCTTTCCTCGTCGGTGGGGTCGGTGCTTACTGGCGTGAGCGGTCTTGAATTTACAATGTGCTCAACTTCGACCAGCAGCGTCTGTAGAACCTCTTCTGGGGGGTTTCTCTCGTTGAGAACTGCCGTCAGCGCCGTCTTGACTGATCTCACCAGTCTTTCCCAGGCGCCTCCCATGTTTGGACACCCAGGGGGAATGAATTTCCACTTTATTCCTTTTTCTTGCGCGGCTTCCTGCAGCTCCCGGTTGGCTCCGACGAAGTTCGTGCCGTTGTCACTAAATATGACCTTCGGGGTTCCTCTTCTGGCGGCTAGGCGACGCAATGCCATAATCATGGAGCTGGTACTTAGAGAGGGTACCAGCTCTAGGTGCACTGCTCTAGTGGTGAGGCAAGTGAACAGCGCTCCCCAGCGTTTTTCCACTCTCCTACCGACGGCGACTTGCATAGGACCGAAGAAATCCACGGCTGCGTGAGAGAATGGAAACTGGTGGTGTTTCAGTCTCTCGTCTGGTAGATCGCCTGTCGGAGGCACTTCTGGCGCGCTCTTCCTCATTCTGCACCATTGACAGTTGCGCGCGATTGCCTTGATTGTTGCCCGTAGACCCAGTATCCAATATTTCTGTTGGATCTCGTTCATCACTGTGGCCGTGTTTGCGTGCAGGAACTTCTTATGATAGTGTTCCACGATGAGCCTCGTAATTCGTTGTTTTCCATGCAGAACGATCGGATTCATCTTCCTTCCAGTGTCGTCGTGGAATTTCATCGTTCTGCTTCTTAATTTTATGAGCCCGTCGTTTCCCACGTAAACGTCGATCTTTCTAAGTCGACTCGAATTCTCCAGGGGTTTTCCTTCTGCCAGAAGTTTCGCGTCGGCTGGAAAACTCTCCTTTTGACTTGAGGTAACCAGCACCTCTTCGGCCCTCCGGAGATACTCCTCTTCCAGTGGAACGTACGGATATTCTCTCTTTTCCTTGTTGGCCGGTCGAGACGGGACTTGACTCATCTTCCTGGCCTTCTTTTGGGGCCTCCATGCTTCGTCTTTGGGACGAGCGACGACGTTGACCACCTTCCGAACCTTCCTCAATAGCTTGTGGGCGAAGGCGATCACGCGAGCTGTGACTCGTAGCAGGCGCTGCCAGCTCGAGAACCTGCCTGGGTCGATCAAGTTTTCTTTGGTCGTCGTCGTCATCAACACTCTTGAGTTGATTTTCTCCTCGGGCATGTCGGCTTCCGGTTTAAAGTTTCTAAACGGCCATTCTTCTTCAGGTCGACGGAGGAATGCTGGGCCTTGGAACCACCTGGCGTTGAGACTGAATTCTGCCGGGGTTCCTCTCGTGGCATCGTCTGCTGGATTCTCCTTGGTTGGCACCCATCTCCAGTCATTTGGCTCGGTTTTCTCCTCGATTTCCGCCAATCGGTTTGCTACAAAGGTCTTGAACCTTCTAGGTTCCGCCTTTATCCACTGCAACACCGTGCTGGAGTCTGTCCAGTAGGTTTTCTTGGTAACCTCTAGTTGCATTTCCTCTTTAATTGAAGCTGCCAACCTGCTGCCGAGTAGAGCTGCTTGCAGTTCCAGTCTCGGGATCGATACCGGCTTTGTGGGGGTCACTCTCGCTTTCCCAGCGATCATCGAAATGTGGACTTCTCCCCCAGGTCCGATCGTCCTCCAATAGACCACCGCTGCGTAGGCTTCTTCGCTTGCATCGGTGAAGGTATGGAGTTGCCCTTCGCCGCCGTAGGGTGAGATACATCTGGGGATCCGGAGTTGGGTCAGGGCTTCTACCTCTTCAAGGTACTTTAACCAACATAGCCTCTGCCCCTCGTTGATTGTTTCATCCCAATCGATTTTGGATCTCCAGATATCTTGAATCAGTTTCTTTCCTTGTATTAGGACCGGCGTGGCGAATCCTATTGGATCGAAGGTGGACATCACGGCACTCGTGACTTCTCTTTTGGTCGGTGTCCTGCTCCCTTCTAATATCTCCTTGGGCGTCTTCTTGAGCCCGAGGGCGAATGCTAATGTGTCTTCCAACACCAGCCACCTTAGTCCCAGAGTCTTTGCTTCTTTGGTGAGCTCCAGGGACTCCTCTTTGTTTGTGTCTTTGATCTCGATCAGCACGTTGGGGTCGTTGCTGGCCCATCCCTTCAACTGGAAGTTCGCCTCCTCGTGAATTTTCCTCACTTGCATTGAAATCTTTTTGGCTTCGGCTGTGGTGGAGAAGCTTTGCAGATAATCGTCCATGTAGTGGTTCCGATTAATTGCCTTCACCGCTTCTGGATGAGCTTCTGCGTGACCTTCGGCGTTCTTGTTCATAACATGAATCGCTGTAGCTGGTGATGACGCGGCTCCGAACGTCACTGACGTCATTCTCAATTCTTCTGGTTTCCCGTTTCTTCTGTTCCCGCGCCACAAGAACCTCAAGCTGTCTCGGTCTTCTTCTCTTATTTTAATCCGAAGAAACATATCTTGGATGTCCGCCATGACAGCTATCGGACCTTCTCTGAAGCGCAGCAGGACGCCGAAGAGTGATTGGAGTAAGTCGGGACCAGTCAGCAAGGCGTCGTTCAGGCTCTTCCCTTCGAACTTGGCAGCTGCGTCGAAGACAATTCTAGTCTTCTTTTTCACAGGATGCTCCACAGCAAAGTGAGGTAGGTAGAATGTTCTTCCTTTGGGCGAAGTTGCAGGCGCTTTCTCCGCATACCCTTTCTCAACCAAGTTCTTCATGTGCTTCTCATAGCACGTCTTAAGTTCTTCATTTCGATCTAACTTCTTTTCTATGCTGAGCAGGCGTCGAAATGCTTGGTTGTAGTTGTTGGGCAGCGCTTCGCCTTCTGTCTTCCATAAGAGTCCAGTTTCGTATTCTCCAGTTGGTAGCTTTTTCGTAGTGCTCTCCAGGATCTCCAATGCTCGTCTGTCACTGTCGTTCGTAGGCAGTTGATTCTGGATCCCGAGAGATTCCAACTGGAAATAATCTCTGATGACCTCTTCTATATCTTCTTTGTCGTTCGCTGATCTGCTATAGTGAGTGAAGTTCACGACGGAGTGCGATCCGCTTTCACACCCATGCAGCACCCAACCCAGGCCTGTGAGGGAGGCTACGGGTTCGGATGGTTTACCTTTCTTGAGTCTTCTCGTTACTATGAGACCCCAATTGTCTTGACCTATTAACAGCTTCGGCCTCTCGGTGGCGTATAGTAGCTGATCTTGAATCTTCTTTAGGTGTCGACAGTTTATTATAGTTTTCTTGCTTATCTCTTGCTCTGACAGTCTCAAGTCGTCGATAGTTCTCGCGGTGATGGACCTTTTAAATCTTCCATGAGCTCCTTTGATCTTCAGGTTGATCTTTTGAGAGCCTTCTTTCTTCATCACCTTTCCGCCGACTGTCTCGATTGTCAGTGTTGTTCTATCGCCTTTGGCGCCAATTTCTTCGGCTACGGATGAGTCCAGGAGCGTCACTGTTGACCCCTCATCCAGTAGTGCCAGTACTCGTACTTGACCCTTTGGACCGAACAGGTCCACCGGCATAATCTTGAGGTATGCTCTCTCTTCTCCCCTGGCGTCATGAATGGACGCGACCTTTTCTTCTCGGCCTAATTCTTTCTCGGGGGGTACCGATGATTTGTCGGAGTGTAGAATGGTGTGATGCCATCTTCCACACTTCTTGCAGACTGGTGCTCTGCAATTCACTCTCGAGTGCTTGAACCGAAGACACTTGAAACAAAATCTTGACTTCTTGATCATGTTCCACTTCTCGTCCAATTCTGCTTCCTTGAACTTGCTGCATTCCAATGGGAAATGCTCTTCTTCGCAGAACGGACACGATTTCTTATTTCTTTCTCGAGGTACTTCTTGAACCGAGTGAACTGGTTTCCTTGGCGCTTTTCTTTGCTCTGAAAGCACTTCAGGGGGAGCGTAGTTTCCGCACATCTTGGCCTCTTTTTCGAGAAAGTCCTTGACAAGTACCAATTCTTGTACTCCTTCATATTTTCTGCTTTCGTGGTATGAGAACCATCTGTACTTCATAACCGGCGGCATTTTTTCCACGACAACTGTCAGCGTTTCAGGAGAGGAGAGATATTGCGGCATTCCTAGCGCTTTGATGGTTCCTACGGCGTTCCTTATTATGTTTGCGAACACACAAACATCACCCGGGTTCTCGCTGACCTTGGCTAGGCTTTTCAACTTCCTAAGCTCTATCAGCGCTATGGCTCCAGGTCTCCCGAATCTTGCTTCCAGGCTCTCGATGACTTCGCGTGGGTCATCGGCGGTGAACAGCAGACTTTGGACGGCTTCTCGGGCTCTTCCTTGTATAGCTTTTCTTAGGCGCGCCAGGTTATGAGCGTCGCTAAGGGAAGTAGCTGTATCTTCATATGACCTTTTGAAGGCCAACCATTCTTCGCTGTTCCCATTGAAATCAGGAAGCTCGAGATATTGCGACGGGATGATGTCTCGGGGTTTCTCGGAGAGCTTGAGCTTCGCTCGGGTTAGTTCCGGGATATCACTTTTATCCCCTTTCTTGACTGGCCTGCTCTCTTCTTTCGGTTGCTCGTCTGTTTGAACGAACCACCTTTCCACTTCTTCCGATTGTTCGAAGACCTCTTCTTCAAAGCCATCTTCCCCGTCAGAATCTTTTGCAATCAAGAGTTCCAATTCAGCTTCAGCCAATATTGTCCTGGCTTCTGCTTCCTGCAGTCTCCGTAAGGCTATATCCCTTCTGGCTTGAGCTTCTGCCCTCTTAAGGTGTGACGAGCGCGTGGATGCTACGTCTTCGTCACGGGCTTGCCTCGTGGGGAGTTGTAGCAAACTGTCATCCGTAGATGGAGGAACATTTCTTCGCTGCATTATCAATGCCAAGCGTTTATCTTGATTCTGCAGTGCGGGGTGGCCACTTTCTTGACGAGTCGTTCTCCTTTTTCCTGCCGCGCGGCTTTGAACGGCGCGCGTCGAGGCGGCGAGCGCGGGGGTAGCGGGCGCCGGGGACGCGTGCGTCGATGCGGCGTGTGCCGACGCGGCGGGTGCCGTTGCGGCAGGTGCCGTTGCGGCGGGTACCGATGCGGCGGGTACCGATGCGGCGGGCAGCGATTCCATGGCAGTAGTAGCCCTCGGTAGTGTCTGGCGACCGTGTGCGCCAGGTGGCGGTGACCTCCTTGTGAGCGTCGATCTACTTGCAATCGACGCGTTCGTTTCGGTAGAGCTCGTAGAGTCGTGCGGTGTATTCACACTCCAATCTGAAGATGCGATACTTTCTTCTGTAGTCTTCGAACGCGCTGAGCCCGACCTCGTAGAGGGCATTGTTCCCGGTTCTTGAAACCCGATCCGGCTCGAAGGACCAGCTGATAGCACAGCACACTTAGGGGGGTTGGAGCGGGTCACTGGCGGGCGGGAGAGTGCCCTCTGAATGAAAGCCGGGAGAGTGGCGTTATGACTACTTTATTTACACTGCACTTATCACTATTTTCTACACTAACTTAGTCACTACTTGCTGCAGTCCACCTACTCACAACTTCAGTGTTCTACACTATTATCACTACTTGGCACTACTGTTTCTTTCTTCTTGTTGACTTGACCGCTGCTGGAGACTGACTGCGTACGACTGCATGCTCCGTTCAAATGCCACCGCTTTATATGTGATTTTATCGCTAGCTTGGCGGTCGGGCGGCGCGTGAGCAATGTTTTACGCCCGGCCAATCAACATTAAGGGGGCGTGGCCACACGTTTGCAGTCTTTCCTCGGCAAGCGTGTGGGTGTATTCGTACACGTGTTTTGCACCACTGTGTGCATTATTTTACTCGAACAGGTTCAGACTTGTTTGAACTTGTCGGTGACATGAGCCCTTGGCTGTACAACTATCTTGTATACCTCTCTAAGTTGTATCCTAAATACAATAACAATAACGAATAACAAATAACGTTGAGTTGCGCTACTAAAATCATCTTAACTTTACAATAATATGGAGACTAGTGTCGTTGTACATATTTAAATAAACATATTCCAAAACTTATAATCTAGCCATTATTCGTCGCTAACATGTATCGTGTATATATCTATATGCACTAAGTAAAAAGCGGTTATTTTAATAATGAAAACAGACACTTCAATTTTATTTATTTGTATAGATAATGGATGACGAATACCAGAATAATAACTTAATGAATAGATATTTTTATGATACATAAATGAATAAATTAAAGACTTTTAAAAAGGCATCGGTTACTTTACATACCAAATGAAGACACATCACTACATAGTATAAACAAAGTCGCTTTCCGCTGTCTGTCTGTCTGTCCCTATGTATGCTTAGATCTTTAAAACTACTTAACGGATTAGATAGAGTGATTCATGGGGAGGGTTTATATGTATAAAAATTCACGAAATTCCCACGGGAACGGGCACAACGCGGGTAAAACCGCGGGATGCTGCTAGTTTATTTATATTGCAAACAAAGCCGGTTGTGATGCTGATTTTTTTATTTTAATATACATAGAGAATAAAAATGTTAATTTCCAAAATTACTAAGTGAATAGATAAATCATGAGTGTTGAAACGGGGAATTAAATATACTAGTGGCGCCTCACGGTCGTACCCGTGTCGTAACTATTCCTGCGGGAATTTTGGGATGAAATGTATCCCATATATTATTCTATTGTATCACTATCACTACATATGTAGTATAAAAACCAAGTCGCTTTCCGCTCTGTCTGTCCCTATGTATGCTTATCTTTAAAACTACGCAACGGATTTTGACGCGGTTTTTTTAAATAGATAGAGTGATTCAAGAGGAAGGTTTATATGTATAACAATTCCCACGGGAACGGGTACAAAGCGGGTAAAACGCGGGGCGCTGCAGTAACCTAATATAACTGTAAAATCACATCCAAAACTGTTCAGAAGTTTTCGTGCGAAAGAAAAACAAACATACATACTTGAAACTTTTGCATTTATATACTTTTGTTAGGATTTACCAAAACCGTAACACAAACCATAAAGTTAACTTTATGAATATTATTATAGCAGTAGATTTATGTTCTCTTATAATGCATTCAGAATTCTTTCTACAAAATATTGTGCACAAAACATATTTTTTAATATTATTTTCTACATGATAGTGGTGAAATGAAATTGAAAATGCGATAAATTAAAATGTACCTCGAGGTTTTACTGGGTAAGTGTAGTGAGTAAAGACAACACCTAGAAAAAAGTATTAGGTACTAAAAGTATCAATAATTTTTTTTAAATTTTGAACAGGTTCAATAAGATAATAAGACTAAAATTATACTATAGCAGATAGAGTACTTCTGTGGCACAAAATAACCGCATGTAGTGAGAATATCTCTTACTAGCAGCGCCCCGCTGTTTTGCCCGCCTTGTGCTCGTTCCTGTAAGAATTACAGAATAAAAATAACCTATACTTATAATCTTTCTGTTGAACGTGGCTATCCATAACAAAAAGGATTATTCAAATTGGGCTGATAGTTTTTGAGATAAGTGTGTTTTAACAAACAAAAAATAAAACTCCTCGCTTTATTATATTCGTCCTCCTCCTATTATAATAGGTTCGGCTCGATAAAAAATATGGGCTAGGTATGCCAAATACTTATATTATCATACTTAACAGATTATTACGTGGTTATGCCGCACGCCTGATATGCGAAACAGACGGCGAATCAGATAATTATTTAAATGATCGCTTGTGCACATTTGGCCTTTTTCAATCTTTAATGGCATATCTATACTCTGTCTATAAAGCTGAACAGTTTGATCTTTTGAATGCGCTCCTCTCTAAAACTATAAAGCGATTTGAATAATTATTTTCGTGGATGACCACATTCAACGGGAAGGAATTTTGAAATTCTTACGGGGGTGGGCACAACGCCGGGTAAAGCCGTAGGGCACTGCTAGTTAAAACGTATCTACAAATCAATAGTGCAGAAAATTCATGATTAATTTCGCTCTAAAACTTAATGATTTATTTCATACCGGTACTTATAGTTATGGTATAAAATATATTTTCCTTTATATTTACATAAAACCGTATTCCAGGTTTGTCTTTGATACATGTTTCCCTGCAACATTTACAATACGTAAGAAAATGAAAAAAAACAGCCTTTTTTATAAAATATTGTGTGTACTTTGCAAAATAACCCTTTAATTAACTCTAACGTAGTATTTCATTACACTTATATCTTTAACTGCCATTAAATTGACACAGACCTAATCGACGTAATTATTTATACATTAGGCCTGAAACTGCGTTAAGCGGGCGCCCCCGCGGTTGCATGCAAAAGAGCTACGTCTGGAAGTCCGCGCGGGCGTTCGTCCGCGCAGCGGGACCCGCCTCCGTGCAACGGACGCCCGCGCGGGGCCCCGACGTAGCACGGTTGCCCGTCCGGGCGCCCGGCCCGCTTAACTCAGGCCTAAATATATCAAAATTTGACAGCCTTAACACAGACTCATCACGATAAATCCTTACTTATATTTAAAATAAGTTATTTTTATAGAAGTATTACTAAACTAGTTTAGAAGTCCTGTTTTTCACAGTAAGGTTTCTTTCGATAGTGTATTAAGGAAACCCATAGGAAACCCAATGGTTATGGAAACTTTAGACCGCTGTCAACGAAGTAGGTAAAGTGACGAAATAATTCGGGTTTAACCCAATTGAATTAATTAATTAACGAGTAACACCTACGTAGTATCTGTATTAAAATGTAAAATCGATAGTGCAATGCAAAGGTCCCTCATTGAAGATATCAGTTATTTATACAGTGAGGGGGATTATACAATTTAATTTTAATTTCTTCCATGATATAAGTCTATTCAAATTTTCTATTAATCGTAATAAATATACTTATCGGGACTTGGCATATAAGTATTTAGAATGAAAACAAATGAACACGATAACGATTACTGTCTCTCCAAATAGTTACGAATCTTTTCGTTTTTGTGCAACGCAGTTTGTGTGCTTTGGGATCCTGGTCTATTGTTTTAATCAATTACTTCTACTACCTTCTATATCATGCTATTTCGGGACAATAATAAACAAGGGACTATTCCTATCACGTGTTTCTACTATTCTAATTTCCTATTCATTGAAAAAGTTTAAGATCCTACCCCTTTCCAGGATACTCATTTCTCAATTCAGTTACAGCCATATAACCCATGGCCGCAACCGCCACCACCAATACAACCGCTATGGTTCCAGCCAGTGAATTACTGCGTGCTCGGCGCCGCGTGTATCCACGACCACAGAAAAGTGTGCGCGACCTCCCCAAATGGGTGCGAGAAGAAATTATTCCTCGACTTTTGTGATATGTACGAATATAATTGTGATACGGGAGCCAGTAAGTATTATTTTGTTGATAGTTATAGATTTGTAGTAGAAATGCTTCTGTGGGATACAATTCTAATTTTTTTTGCCGTTTGCTGTATTTAGGAGGTCTAATAGGACCTTTGTAGGCGCTTGTGGACTCCAGGGTTATGATTATGAAGGAAAAAGAAAAGGGAAAACCGGAATACTTCTCATGTATTGTTTTTTCTTCTTCTGCATGTATTGCATTCTTTCGGTCGGAACATCCATCTTGCATGTGGAGCCTAATTGTTTTTAGTTGAAAAATTACAAAGTACCTACTTTTGTTTCTATTATTGAGTTATTTTTTAATCGTAATTTGTGATTCTAGAACCTTTGATTGTTTCAACATCTAAGTTTTGATTAGGTTTTGCTACTTAATAAATGGCATGTTCTGAATTCGTTGCTAAAGCATTGATTTCCCTTGTTCCAGGATTCCAATTGAAAGCAGCGGGAATATGTGTCAACGTCTCTATTAGAAGATGGGAATGTTAGGAATATTTAGTAGGTACCAACAGTTTTATAGTCAAGTTCAATAAGGTTAAGTAGTTTAGGTGCTTCTTTTGTTCTAAGGTTTAAATTCACCGTTTGTATCTCGCACCACGGTCAACTGAACTAGTTCTTGGTAATGAAATTTTGAAGTTTAGATTGATCTCTCTTTTGATATCGTGAACTGGGATTAAATAAAACTGGTCGGCTTCAGTAGTGACGTTGTTAATGGTGAAATTGGGGCTATAACATATCCGAAGGGGAAGTTTTAGAATTATGAATTAATTCCTTAAAAATACACGATGTTGTTTTCTGAGCATACTTAATATTTTGAAATAATGTTGTTGACAGTTTTAAGGTCTAGTTTATGTCTAGATTTTTGTCATATCGTGTTGTTGTTGTAAACGCCTGTAATAGGTCAATACCAGTAATTATGTTATAATTAGAATAATTTTATGGTCAAGCTTCAGTACGTATACTGATGGTGTTACTTTTATAAATAAAATGAATACGGAAATATTTCGAAAGACGGTAATTAACCTTATCAAGTTTTTAAACTAGAACACGGAAAATAAACTCGAATACGATATTTTATTGAGACAATCGTTAGTGATACAGTGAATACGATATAAGTAACAAGTCCCTGCTGCCAATACAGAGAACCCATAAGTCTGTTTTCATTATTACTATCTATATTTTAACTCTTCGTCTGATATTAATATATATTTTTCTTCTTTGCAGGATTTAAGACAACAAACCTAATGTACTGTCAAATACAACCCGGATTCAAAGGGACATTTGCTCTCCCCGAAGTTAATAATGCGATTGATGTTTCGGGTCCCTACGTCAACTATCCACCAGCTCAATACTGGCAGGAGCCTTGTCATAATTGGCCAATGACACCCAACCCGCCCTATCCAAGTACGTATACTACTAGAACAGTTATGTGTGCATGTAATCAAATAACAACAGTACCGTATACAACAACGATTCCAACAACAACAACAACGACCCCCTCTACAACATCAAGTACTGCCACAACAACAATGACTACCACTCCATCAACGATTAAAACGACAATCCCTACAACTACGCTATCAGAAACAACTTCTCCAACTACAATCTTTACAACAATATCAACAACAACAAAGGGCTCTACAACAACAGTATCCCCAACTACAATAACAACAACCCCAACAACAACAACCCCAACAACAACAACAACCCCAACAACAACAACCCTAACAACAACAACAACCCCAACAACTACAACAACAACCCCTACAACTACAACAACAACCCCAATGCCTACAACAACAACCCCAACGCCTACAACAACAACAACAACTACAACAACAACAACCCCAACAACTACAACTCCTTCAACTACTACGAAATCCACACATATATGCTGTGACAGGCCTTTTACTTGGGAAACAACAATTAAAACTGATAGAATCATACATTTCGACCCAGAGCCTACCAATGACTATGTTACAGTTGAAACTACTACTGAAATAACTTCATCTTCAAATATACCGCTGACAACAACAAAAACAACGACTATAACATTACCAGTTGTAACTACAACAACTACTCAAATCCCAACAACAACTAGGACACAACCAACAACTACGACACAATTAATTACTACGAAAAAACCAACAACCCCAGTCCCATTAACAACAAAATCAACTACCCTGGAAACGACTACATTAACTAATATAAAACCTAAACAAGCGTGCTGTGATCGACCTCTCACATGGAGAACAACAACTAAAATAGTTAAAATCATAACTGGATTCGATTCAGATGATTACCTAGACCCTACAACTGAAATAACAACTACAGATTCACCAGTTGTGACTACTATTCCAGAGACAACTGTAACATCTACTGCTGCGCCAACAACTACTGTTACCACGACTTCTGCTATTACTACAACTGCAACGGTAACGATGACGACCGAAGCTCCAATTATCACAACCAAATCAACAACAAGTACGACAGAACCAAGTACGAGTACAACAGAGCCAAGTACGAGTACAACAGAGCCAAGTACGACTACAACAGAGCCAAGTACGACTACAAAAGAGCCAAGTACGACTACAACAGAGCCAAGTACGACTACAACAGAGCCAAGTACGAGTACTACACCAAAATGTGGTGTTAATTGTGATAGACCTGTCTATTGGGACACTACAAGTGAAAAGTCTACTAGAATTATCATAATTCCTGATCCTATCACAACAACAACTTTAATGCCTACTACTACTACTACTTCTACTACAACAACTAGTACCACAACTACTCCAAAACCTACAAGTCCCGTAACTACAACATTGTCTACAACATTGTCTACAACAATAACTTTACCTGAAACATCAACTGTTGCAGGGACTACTCCAAGTCAATCCACTGCTACCTCAGGAGGTTGCCACCAGAATTGCGATAGACCATTGACTTGGACTACAACTCCTGAAAGCATACCACCTACTCATGAGTTTGTTATAACTACCAAATCACCATTTGAACCTACTACAACACAATCCACTACAATGAAACCTTCTACTCCTAAATCTACTACTATGCAACCAACTACTATGGAACCTATTCCTATAGAACCTACTAACCCGGAACCCACTATGGAACCTACTACTTTGGAACCTAATACTTTGGAACCTACTACTTTGGAACCTGATACTTTGGAACCTAATACTTTGGAACCTACTACTTTGGAACCTGATACTTTGGAACCTGATACTTTGGAACCTACTACTTTGGAACCTACCACTTTGGAACCTACTACTTTGGAACCTACTACTTTGGGACCTACCACTTTGGAACCTACCACTTTGGAACCTACTTCTACGGAATCTACTAAAACATCACCTTTTACAGAAGCTACTTCAATAGAAACGACTACCAAACCATACTCTTTTAAACCCTATATTATAAAACTAATAACTACAACAGAAAATATACCAATTACTGAAACTGTAGACCCAACTGTACACATTGACTCAATTACTAGCACTAGAAGAGTGACTAAACGAAAAACAAAAAAATATGCCACAGAAAAAATAGTAGATTTAAAACAACAAGATGATGAGTATGTTCAGCTAGAAACGACGTTTTCATGGTGGTATCCAACCACTTGTGACGGAAATGGATGTCAAAGACCTAGGACATGGGAAACGACAAAGTCCAAAAAACGCAGACGCACTAGACGACACTATTAGATTTAATGCAGCTATGGTATTCAATTAAAACATATATTTTAAAGCTTAAATTTGTTTTATTTTCATGAACACCTGTATAAACTTAGTTTGTTAAGCTGCATTGTTACTGATAAAATAATATAATTATAGTCATAATAAGATGAGTTACTTAGATTATTGCCTCTAGAGCTAAAGTCTCATGTCTGGCGACTGTTATAAGTAAGTAGATAAAAACTGTTAGGAATCAGGCGCCTGAAAACGGTAAGTTTCGAGGTTTACTCAGTTTGGGCTTTCATTGTGATAACTTACAAGTGTGAAAAATTGTTATTAAGCATTAGTATCTTAAGCATATTACTGTAAACTTTTATACTGAAATAAACATTTTATTATTTTTATTATTTTTTATTATTAAGTTCTTTAGAACAAAGCAGCTAACTAAATTCTTTAGGTTGATAATATTATAGGCTATTAGGTGTAGATAATTGTAACCTGCTTATTTATGGCTAAGCACGTAATGTTTGGGAATCAGTTATGGTGTTGCAACTGCAACGTTTTTCATTAATTCTCTACTCTTTCTCACTCTGTTCAAACTCTTTTAGTATGTTTCACCTTTTGCCATAACTGATATTTCCCTAAACATTGCGGTCTTAGCCACAACCTAAAGTAATCACAGCCGAAATTTTCAGTGTACTACGAAACACAATGCGACGAAACAACCACAGTGGCCGAAACAACGACAGATTCGCAAGAACATTTATTATTCAGCCCAACGATACATAAAACAATAACGAAACATATAGAAGATGATGAATATAAATTCCTATATTTAACCACAGAAGTCAGTTGTGACTCAAACTGCAATAGGCCTAAAACATGGATAACTACTGAGGCTGGGGAAACGAGAGATCTCTACAGCCTTCTTAAAAGCAGTGAAAGCAATGCTGATTCCAGCGATCAACCTTCAATGGAAAGAATACATAGAAAGGGAAAGATGAAAGATAATAAAAGTAAATGGAAAGCTTTTATGCTGATAAAGAAAGTTTAGCTAACAATAATTGTGTATTATGTATTTTTAACTTGTCCTGTAGGCAATATTATCATTCAGTTTAACATTCAGTAGAATCTCTCTAAATTACGTGAATTCTTTAGGTTATATTTAGTCGATAAAAAGATACGACACGTGTAAACTTTATTGTTTATTCCAACATAACAATATCGGCGTCTTTACAATACTAGTTTTACTTACTATGAATTTCAATATAACGCAATTACTTATTTTTACAAATAGAAAACAATAGAAGAATTATTTACAGAATTTGTTAGGAGAAACGTATTCCTATTCTAACTTATGAAGAAATGAATGATTACAAAAATATGTTAAAGGTACCGTGCGGAGTTGTTCCGCAGAACGCTACCGCAAACGGTTCGCAAGCATTCTGTACTCTGCGACTTTTGGCGCGACTGTTTGTGAACCGCCTGCGGTTACGGTCTGCCGCACAAATCGGACTAATACCTTAATGCTTAAGTAGTTATTTGAGAACACTAAAACGTTTGGCACAAAAATTGAGTTAACGCTATGCTGCATACTGCATAGTAATCTACTCCAAGATCCTTATTGCACATCATACAAGGCACGTCACATTGGCACTTAATTCGAGATAGATCTTATATTTAGGATATTTACTATTAATTAAACTAACTTACTAAATTAACTAACGCTTTTTAACATTTGATATTAACTTTTATCATTCATTCACAAGATATTAAGTACACACTTTAGTTAACATACTTTATTAAGTATACATAATTCTAAGTAATCGAAAGGATCGTAAATCGAAAGGTTTACGTTCCAATTTATCTACAAAAATTATTACAACTAACATTTGTTAGCATCTTTGACTAGCATAGGTTTGTCGGCATCATTGATCACCTCTTTCTTTCTAAACATGTTGATAAACCAGTCGTCAGCAAAAATAGTTTGTTCACCTTTATAGAAGGCTTCTATTTCGACCAGGGTCTTGTTTTCAGTTTCTGGGAGGAAGAAATAGAGGTAGATACTGCCGATGAAGCCGAAGGAAGAGTAGATGGCAAATGTTCCGCTCAAGTGGAATGTGGCTTCGAGGTTGTAGTTGGTTTTGGTGGCGATGAAGAAGATGCCGTAAGTCAGCGCTGCAGCAAACCCTGTTGCCATTCCGCGGCTCCTGGAATAGAAAATATTCTTCTTCAGTACTGTCCTTAGGCCAACTTTGGACAAAGTGTAATAATTCTAATTCTAAGATGTTCTTTATTGGTGCCTTATATATAGCACTATTCTAAGATCTTCCTTATTTTTATCTTTTCTATTTTTAATTTCTTCAACTGATACCTTCAGTGAGATAAGAGTCTTTAAAACATTGTGACACGACATCATTTAACATCAACAGATAGCCTAAGATGGTAAATACATGCAAAATAAGTATGCATGCATACAAACATGCACACTCAATCTTACCTGAAAGGAAAAACTTCAGACAGCAGCACCCAAGGTATGCCAAGGCTGAAGAAGCAGACCAGCAAGACGAACAATATCACAGGTAAGATCTCCTTCTTATCAGTGAAGGTATCGGCTTCGTAAGAGAACACCTCCGCCGGAAGGTTGGTACTAGCGTAGATGCTGATACCCAAACTGCAAAAAGCAGTGGCTAGGAGACAGCTGATGACTAACTTTCGCTTCCCAATGGCATGAATGATCGAAGCTGATATCAAGCTCATCACTATTGATACTGCTCCCACTGTGACCTGTAGGGAAATAGCAATGATATTGTTTATTATTGTAACTGTTGAAATGGTGCATGGATTTTAGGGTGCAAAACATGGAAGGCTGACCAAACCACCATGTGGGACACATAGCCAGGAAGAGAGTGAGAGGATTTTTGGCTGCCATTAGACTAGGTCAATTAGCCCATGCTACTTGCGTAGACGACTACAATCTCAACGTAAAATTTCTTAATATGTTGCTGTCAAGACATGTCGCATGCTAGAGTCTGATTGGGCCCTTATGCGTAAAAAGTTTCGAGGAAAACGACCATTAATAATTATAATTATTAAATTACACAATTAATTTTAATGCCTACCAATTATAGTTTACATTTGAAAGGCTTAATCAATTATTTATGGCATCAATAAAAACTAACGAGTTCAACGGGTAAAGCTTGTTAATTGGTACCAAATGACTGATCCGGTGATTTATATCCGAAACTAGTTTCTAAGGTCGCTTTCCTGACCTTTTGTACTTTATGGGTTCAGATTTTGTTTTATTTAACAATACATTTGGTGTATAGTTGAATCACAAAGTTTATTATGGTATTTTTGAGGTGTTAACGATAATCAGAACTGAAGTAATCATACGTATCATGGCCAAACGTATCTTTCGAATTGATGGCGTTAATTAATTATTGTATTACAATATTTACATTTTCCCGAACCAGAAATTCACAAAGGAAAGGCAATGTCTAAAACAATATTTTCTTCACTAGATGGTAGGTTTTAAGTCAAAGTAACCTTGATCAAATTAGGCCGATCATTAAAAAGTATTTAGCCCTGCAACAAAGCATATCCAACATTGAACTCACCACAATATTCTTGGAATCATACTTCATCCCCAACGCCTTGCACACATTCACCATATTCGCTCTTATTGGAGACAAGCCGCTCATTATATGGAAGAAGAAATACGCCATCACCAAGGAGAAAGGTCTCATGGTTTCTTTGACAAACAGAATGTTTTTCAACTTCCAAAGCAAACGTTTGACGACGTTGGCCGAGGCGTGCGTGCACGGGTCTATCGTGTTTCCTTCTTTGACGCAGACTACGCATTGTTTGATCATGTCATGATATTCCACCAGCTTGTTGTATTCTTCTTGCACCTCGTCCGGTTCCACCCATCCTCGGAGCCTGCAGAGCGATTTCATGGCGTCTTTCTGCCTACCCTTGGATAGCAGCCATATTGGGGTTTCGGGCACCTGAAATGGTACAGTGGTTTTATTTATTAAAATATAGAGGATGGTGAAGTAACTACTAATGTCGATTAGTAATGTATGGATAGTGAAAAAACTGCACGTATAATAGGTAGAGTAAGTTAGAGCCAGCTTGTATAAGGTAAAACCACTGGGTAAGATTATATAGACCGCTTAGAAGCTCTTACTAAATGTCAACCCGCCCCAAGGTTGTAAATAAATTTGAAATAAATATTCCACGTAGGCACATTCATAGACTAGACTAGACACGTATGAAAATATGGAAATTACCGATAAATAAGGTAAAAATATATAGTTTAAATGCATAAATTCATAGTAGAAAATGCGCAGATTTTATCAACGACATTTATTAGCAAAATTTATAAAACAGGATTATTAAAAAGCATGTTAAAATTGATTTAAAATGATCTGTCGAAATATGATAACAGTATAGTTTATCTTGTCATGCCATTATTTGATCTTGTGACTAAATTACTTATGTTGATTTGCTGATAACATCTTAAAAATATAACACACAATCCTATCAAAACATTTTATCTTCGTAGGTCAATAACTCGGTGCTAGGTGCTCGGGGAAATGATTTTTACATTATATTTTTTAAATTAAAATTAATTAAAATGTTACAAAAATTCGAAAATTTCAGTCCATTTTTTCCATGCATCCTGTATCTGTGTCTAATTAAGCTGATAACCTTATATCAAAGAGATAGATATAGTCACGAAATGTTTTCTTTAAGAACCTATCTACCCTACTCAGTCAGTTGCTTTATTATTATGAGCCTTAGGTGTCCCATTGTTGGGCGAAGTTCTCCCCTAACTTCATACATTCAGCTCTGTCAAGAGATTCCTGGCACCAACCAGACAAGGACCATCAAGCTCTTCTCGCCATCTCCGTTTTGGTCTGCCGCGGCGTCTTCTGCTAATGTCTGGGTTCCACAAGGTGGCAGGGCAGTTATAACCTTATGACTCATCAGGCCTGCGGCAGACAGGTGTGTCTCAGTAACGTCTGTGTTACGTGTTCGTCAGTTATAAACAAGTGATAATTTTGAGACGAGCTATCAAAACTTTATTTTATCTTTAATTTAATCTTATCATCAGATAATATTAATGGTGGCTGGTTTATAGTAAACATTATAAAAGGCATTTTTAAATGTCATCTCCGGTAATTTTTATCGTCTTATATTATCTTATTTATATGATCTGAAAGCTGTAAGATCAGGACCATGTGTAATTGATTTTGAATGTTAATTATATTTGTACATAAATTCGTAGTCGTATCCATACTAATTATATTATTAAAAAATTTACCTCTTTATAATTATTATAATTCAATTTTTTTTTTGTTTGTTTATATGTTCGAGCTAATCTCGAGAATTTCCTGTCCGATTCGAATAGTTCTTTTTAAAGAATAGCTACCCAGCTATATCCAAAAAGAAGTTCATAGGCGACGTTTTATCACCGGAATTCTAACAGGCACAACGCAGGAAAAACCGCGGGGCGCGCCCAATAGCTGCATCATTTGTATGCATATTTAATTTATACATTATTTGTTTAGTGCCTTATACCTGTTTCATCTTCATTAAAATTATTTGTTTACTTTATCGACATCGACTATACCTAACGAGAAGCTTTATTAAGAATCTTTTTATTTTATTGGTTGTAACGAAAAAACGTTACATAATTCATTGACACCGAAAAGGGCAGTTATTATACCTATGACAGGTGTCATTATTTTGATGTATTTCACTCATTGAGTTAGGATTGCTTAAATATTTTAATTCGTTTTGGGAACGAGTTTAATGATTTTACTTTAATTATTTATGTTTTAACGTATTTTTACACGTGCATCATCGACCCGGATGGAAACAGGACAATGACCCACTGACAATTTCGGACACAACTCAAACTGATTGAAGTTCCGAGTATAGATAATTTATATCAATACCGCCCTTGAATCCTACTTGTGTACAAACACAACACAATATCTCACTGCTACGCTCGTTGCGTCCATTAAATCGACACTTAACTAATTGACGTTATTTTTCATACATTACATGTCATTAAATCTAAGGAAGTATTTAACGTAATTATGTACCGGTGTTAATACATCATGGTCTGCGTAAAAAACCTATCAAAATAATTGTCTTTGAAGTAGATAGCACGTTAGGTTTGAATAAATGGAGAAAAGTCATTCAATAGTGATTAGAAGTGAGGTAAAGGAAAATAAGCAATGATCTTGCCGGCGGTACTGATCGTTAAGCACACGGAAGACGGGTGTCTATTACTCATTACAGCTACAAGTATAGTTCAATGGAAATGAAAATGTTAGTATCACCTGAATTTCCCATAGAGCAAATGTTTCATCTATGAAAGTTTCACTAGGATGAATAAGTTAGGTATATTGGATATCGGCAAAGAAAGGAGCATCATTATGTTTGAATAATACTGTTCTTTTCAGTGTGTGTATTATCGATACTAATATTATAAAGCTGCAGAGTTTGTTTGTTTGAGCGCGCTAATCTCAGGACCTGCTGGTCCGATTTGAAAAATTCTTTCAGTGTTGGATAGTCCACTTATTGAGGAAGGCTATAGGCTATTTTTCATCTCGAAATTCTTACGGGAACGGGCACAACCCGGGTACCACTGCGGGGTACTGCTAGTTCACTATAAATGATAAGCTGTAAAGTATTTTTTCTACTACAATGCTTATTATAAACGTTACGAAAGTCCGTATCTTTATTGCTATAAACAACGATCGATTATACTAAGACTATTCAAGTATTCAAACATATTTTCAATGAATGATGTTTATTGACGATACCAGACGTTAACAGAGACTCCTTGGAGCCAAACTTCACTAAATACGAGTATGTTATTAAATTTGACTTTTATGACTTTTATCTGATATCCTGTCATTAAGAAGATCTCAGGCCGATAGTTAATTCACGAGTAACTGATGACCTTATTATACAACCGCTGTACCGGAATTAACTGGATTGTCAAGTGAACTGGTTTTAGGGTTCCACAAATGAATGTCGAAAGTAATTTTGAACCGTTTTTTGACGCTCGTTAATTGACACCTGAACAGTTTAACTGTATTTTTCCCCTCATTATAAATAAATGGGTATGTATTTTTTATCGCGATTTTTAAGTTTATTTTACTTTATAATAATGCTATTCAGGCCTTATTTCACTGTTGACTTTGGACACTTTGATTATACGAGTACCTTCGCAATAACTTTGCTTTTCTCAAATTATATTGGAAAATGTGATGACCATATGACTATTTAATACAATACATTAATTTTGATAATAACAAAGCAAAGCGAATGCAGAGTGGTTTCAACTTGACTTTGGGGCTTTGAAGACACAATGCTATTTAGAATCCTTTTCATGAATAATTTTTTTGTAATAACTGAGCTTTGTATTTTGCAAAAAACAGTTCAATTTCCAATAAAACTTTATCTACGGAATCCTCAAGAAAATCAGATTCAAACTAGACATTATTTAAAATAGTCAGTTTTATTAGTTAGTTATAATATAAGTTCATTACGTTACAGATAACTATCGCCGCAATTTTAAATAGATTCTCCCACGTCGAATACCTATTTTGATTTCTCGATTTATTTGAGTAATATTTGAATATGATAAAACCCGGCCTCAGGAGGTTATACTAATTAAAATTCGTATCTCGTTATCTTTCAATCAGTCGTTTTGTTTCATTTCAAGCACAGTTTTATTCAAACCGGTATAGGACTTTTATATGTCATTAGCAGTGTCTCATGGCACGGTTTTACCCGCGTTCTGCGTGTTCCCTTGAGAATTTTGGGATGAAAAATAGTCTTTAACCTTCCTGCTGAATGTGGTTATCTATCTATTACAAAAATAATTATTCAAATTGGGTAGGTAGTTTCTGAGGTTAGCGCGTTCAAAGAAACATAAAATAATAAAACAAACTTGAGTTTTATTATGTTAGATAGATAATATTTGTTACAAGATGGATATTTGTAGATTTAATCTGTTATCACACGAGTGACCATGAAGTTTGACCCAGGATTTTGGACATGTTAACGGCAAGAAACATAATTCCATCTAGACTCTAGACCTCTGTATCTGATCTAGGGATTTATGAATTCGTAATGAATTCGTAGTTTAATTTTTTCATTACTTTTTTTGTCGTTTTATTTAATTTTTATTTGAATATTCTAACTCTAATGTCTGTATAGAAAAAAGGTAAGTCCACGCCCTAAACCTCATCGGTTCTGCCATTGGTGGCACAGATGAGTCGAGAATCCAGTTTCTCAGATCATTACCAAGTAAATTATCTTACCAATTATAGCAATTTACATTTTGGCGCCATCTTGTCTGTACTCTTTGCACTGTAGGTAGCATGGCGACAATAACTGTCGTCTGAACGCAATTTAAATCATGTAAAAAATAAAATGTGCATTCTGGTATGATAGCTAGTCACAGTATACTATATAACCCGTTTCAAAGGAGAATCTACAGTTATAAAAGTAGCGTTAGCACATAAATACCAAGTAATGTTACCTTAACAAAATATATTTTATCTAAGAAGTTATTTTTTTAAAGACAGTATTAATGACTCCAAAAGCAACGTAACCTCAGATTGAGAACATATTAACAGACAAGAATATTTTCCATGTTATCGAGTTACACTTACTTTATTGGGAATATTTTGGAATTAACCTCTTATCAAAAATAAATATCTTGGAAATCCGACCAAAATTACCAGTTATACCCGAAAATACTAAAAAAACTGAATTATTACTTACAAATAGAACCAGGAACATGGTAGTCAAAGGTACAGTGAGACACACAAGTGCCGCCTGCCGCCATGGCAGGACGGTCCCGAGCAGGTATGAGACGAACATCCCCGTGGCGGTGAAGCCGTTGGTGAGGGTCGTGAGGATGCCGCGGATGGACGGGTCGCTGGAATGGAAGATTGGTACGTTGTCATTACTCGTATTATGTTATGCTGTTAGTATTTCGACAAATTGTAGTACTTCTAAGCGAATCGGCGGGTATTTTTTTTAATGTGTTTTTGTCGTACTTCGTCCTAATATTATAAATGCGAAAGTTTGTGAGGATGTATGTATGTATTGATGTATGTATGTTTGTTACTCTTTTACGAAAAAACTACTAGACGGATGTGGATGAAACTTTACAGTAATATAGGTTATATACATCAGAATAAAAGATGTGATAAATTTTATCCTGAAATTCCCGCGGGCACGGGTACTACGCCCGTAACACCGGGGACCCCCATGGGACAGGCAGTGGTTTAGTGTGGAGACCACTTTGAAATTTGAGAATTCGTTCATAATAAAATGTTATTTATTCAACTCCGATCACAATCCTTGAAGTAATGTTGTTGTTGTTGTTGTATATTAGTCATTTAGGATAGCCAAAATATTAAACATAAGTTTAATATATACTCCTAAGGACGTGAAATCTTTTCGTATTCCTTTGGCCAAATGGTACTTCTTCTTCTTTTAATATCTTCTTTATTTTTGCCGATTAAATGGCTTCTTTGGCTTGAATTCTCACGCGTGTAACTAACGAGACACAAACTGTACCACAAGACTTTACTCCGCCGACAACATGGAAATCATATTTCGATGCGAATGATTATTGAATGATTATTTAGTTCACTTATTCTTAATTTGGAGCAATTTAAATTCACAAAATAAACACAGGTAGGTATTTGGGTGTACATATTTTGTGGTTATGCTGTCACTGTTTCCGGCTTTTCACATTGTCCGAATTAAATTACATATTGTACTAAAAAGCTAGAAGCGCGCTGCGGGAGCGGCCCACTAGTGTCAGTCCTACTACAGGGTATGTGGACAACGGGAAAGGCCATGGGGAATTTCAATTAAAACTTCTAGTTGGTTCCAACAAATCTATAAGTAATACTATCTACTATATTGCTAATAATGTAATGCTATATTGCTAAGAATAAAATTGCAATAAGGATGTTCTTATCTACATTAAAAATATTTTTTTTGTGCTCAAAATTAATTCTTGCATCTATTTTACATTCTTTGTAAATTTAAAATAGCAGCCGTCACATTATTTTTTAGAAATATACAAAACCAGAATATTTTTATACTGTTTAGAATACAAATGGTATAGACCCATTATTAAACATATTAATTTAATTTATGACTGCAATATTAATACGCACTTTATTTTTTTAAGGTAAATGATATTAGATTTCCAATTCGAATGCTTATAATTATTTTATCGTCAATTTGTCAGTTCATAAGAGTACGAACGGAGCGGCTCGTGAGCTGATCAGAAGGCGACGAGTTATGAGATGATCATTACTTAAACATGTTACCAGTTTTTCCATTTAAAACTATAATTCGTATGATAAAAAGTGATTCAATATAAATCACTTAATTTTATACCTCATTAATTAAGGCAATATATAGTCACGTTACAGTTGTAGAAAAAATAAGTGTGCCTCCAAAAAATTTGCCGATGGAATGACAAAAATGGAATTAATAACGTTAATTCCATGTTTTCGTGCGACCCGGGAATTGAACCTGGGCCTCGTCTTGGCAGGCAAGTGCATGCCACTAGACCATCGAGGCGTTGCCTTGAAAGAGATTAGCAATATATGTCTGTACTGTATTACGTTAATTCCATTTTTATTATTCCATCAGTCATTATTCTGGAAGCACCGAGGTATTCTGTCAATAAAGTGTCTTAATGTCGCCCAAATCCCTAATTCCGCTGCATAACAAGGAAGCAAAAATTGTCTTCCGCCCCGGGCGGCCGACACCCACGCCACACCACCGATAGAGTCACTTGTCACCTCTGTCTAATCGAATCACATTGAAATGACAGAGAGTTGGTGAGGAGAGTGAGAGTTGACAGAGTTCTGAACTTATTAACCACGCTTAGAATTTGAACTTTGTCACTATAAATTCTTTCCAAATTGGATCCGGTTTGTGTTAGAAACTCTCATTTTGGGAGAATGAGAATGAGTGGCAGACTTTTGTCCAGCGGTGGGATTTGATGGATGTCATTTTATTTGTGACACGATAAGGGTGTTCACTTTAGTTTGGTATGACTGTAGTAAAATATTGATGGCAGTAATATTTAGATGTAGTAGGTAGCGCAGAATGATAAATCACTCATCCATCCATCTTGCTGTTTAATTTTCATATTGGTCTTTTTCTCTTTTCTTTTACTATCCTACCACGTATTTAAAGTCAATGCCTGCTTAGAGTAAAATGAAATAAATTGATCTTATTTCCCTCACCTGACTTCACCCACATAAGTAACAGAGGGCGCTTCCATAATTCCTGTTCCAATACCGAGGAGCGCATTGGCCAAGAACAGAGACGGGACATTCCAAGCCGAGTACATCAAAGCCCACGCGATAACATGCGGTATGTTCACCAGGAATAGAGCCTTTTTTCGCCCGAAGCAGTCCAGCAGAGACCCAGAGAAAATGCTGCCAAGTGGCTGGCACAGGTAGGCGATGCTGCCTGAAAAATGCAAAGCAATACCTTCATTAGTGGTGAAATAAATCGAAATACTGTTACCATATTTTCTGCGAATTTCAAACCACACATTGAATTTTTTTTAAAATGAAAGCGGGTGTCAAACGGCACATTTGTAATTACTGCGATGAGACAAGCGACGCATCGCCTATTACGCAGGTATGTTGACTAAAAAAATACATTAAGAGCCGACCTTTAAACATTTCCTTTTCAAATGCTGTTTAATCGATCTTGGTTTATTTCCATAACATGATAACACATACTGATATAAAAATGCACGAAATAAAACGCTTCAAAATGATATGTAACCAATTCTAATGCAAACGACACTAAGTATTGATTACAAAATAGATGCCACAGGTAAACCAAACTAGTGGCCGTCCATATTGTTTTCAATGTTCATAATTTACGCATATTATTGATGATATCTTGTTTAAAACAATACTGAATTCAGAAATAATAAATTAGCTATCAATTTTTTTACCCAAGGATCTTAATAGACAACTTCAAGTGACATTTTAAATATCAAATCAGAATATAAGAAGTATTAGTCAGGTAAAAAAATGGTCTGATTGAACCGTTTGACACTTAGCATGATGAGGAAAATATCAGGATTTGCATTTTTGAATTTAATTTTTAAAAAGTTCCGCTTTACTGTTAGACTAGTCTAGACAACAATAAAGGAAAACTCTAACATAAAAAGCCGACTATGAATTCTCAGTAATGTTGATTTCATTCAGTTTTTTACTAGAATTAAATAAGTGCTTATGTGTTTTACCTTGAGTGTGAAAATATAAGGTTTCTTTAGTAGGAAGTAATCGACACCGGATATGCCACACACATCGTGTGTCTATTAAGTAGTAGAATATTTAAAACGATGAAAGAGCGTAATTTTAGCTTCCAAGACTCAAATGCTTAAAAAATAATACCTACTTAGACATTCAATATTTAAGTAAGACAAGCTTGTGCGTGTCAAAACGAATGCTTTTTGTTTCTTATTACGTTTTAACATTTTAGTAATGATTGGATGACTGTTGAAAAAATCTTGAAAATTGTTTTTTTTCTGTCGGTTCCACACTCGTCGTCAAACCACTACCCACGCGAATGGGTTAAAGTTTGATACACCATAGTTGCGATGAAGTAAGAAACGTGATCCTGGTGCGGATCCAGGATTTGTTTTAGCCGGGGGGTTGCCACTCTTAGCTAGATGGAACCATCGTCAATCTACACCCCACATATATGATGATGATGACAAATTAATCCTCCTTTGATAGTCCGGTGTGAGAAAAACATATTTCATAATATTTTACTCTCGCTGCAGAACAATTTTGTAAATTAAATTTTATGATGAAATAATTAAAGCAAGCGCCAATTTTTTACACTGCATTACTGTTTTGGTCGGTTGTCGACTTACGAACTGACCCCAATGCTGCCCTTGGATGCGCCTGTCGTGATCTAATGATATACATATTAACTAATTACTAAGACCTTTTTAGCAATACAAAGTGAAGGCAACAGCTATTAGCAATGTTTTGAATAAATAACATTTTATTTGTAAAGAATAAAAATCTACGAGTATACTAATATTATATTTTAAAGATAAAGTTTTTAACTTTTATACTAACTTGTTTCTTTGTTTGTAAGGGGTAATCTCAGAAACAGTCAATCCGATTTGAAAAGTCAGATATAAATGTAAAATAAAAGCGAAGCGTATCCGCAGACGTAGTTTCAATTTTGTAATTTCAAAAGTGAGAGTATTATAATTATTACTATAGTTGAAATCCCCAAGTTTGTCTACTACAATTAAACAATAAGATAAAAGTATAAATAAATCCGTTTTGTCAACAATACGTCAATAACCTACCTACATACGATCCTGAAACATAATTTAATTGCAATTTAAAATTGAAACATAAAGATAATAAACCAATGTTAATAAGAAAACATTTCTTTAATAAAAACACCGACGAGTGATAAGAATACGTACAGATATTTTTTATTTATAATTTTCTTGGATGTCTGTCTATCCTATTTTAATTAACTTCAAAATCAAAATTTTTTATGTAGTTAGACCAATAATAATCAAGTCCCAACGCTGCGAACATTACCGTGAAGCATGCAAAATTACACCCTGTGTCTCGTGCATACATTTGACTCGGAAACAGGCAATGCTTATGTAATAACTTGTATTTGTTGCTTCACATTATAGATTTGGACAAATTCGGAATACAGTCAGATATTTAATCTCACTGTTTATTTTCTACCTTCAACCAAAGGCAAATGAGAAACCTAGTTCAATATGAGGTAATTACTGTATTGCATCGCGTATCTTGCCCTACATTAATTAAACAAGAGTAAAACAATAACATTTACTTGGCTGTTTAAATATTTACAGCAGTCGTTTAATTTATGTAGTTATGATACCGAAACGTGAGATAGTATAAAGATGAATGATGAACGACACTGAATTAGTGACAGTTATTACCTAAATTGCTTTCATATTAAATTAAATAGGTCTGAGGTTGAAACAAATCACTTTCATGTATTGAGATATCTAAAAGATCTTTGTAATTGATTTTATAAAGATCCCACCATATATATAGGTCGAAGACCTGTCTGCTTATTAAAAATTATCTTGACAGCAATGAGGCTTAAGTGGCAATAAAAATGGCGAGAAACTTGGACAGGGACTTTATTTTAAACAATTTAAGTTTATATGATATTAGCGCTCTGGTTTTACCCGCGTTGTGCTCGTCGTTCTAGGAATTTTAGGATGACAAATAACCTATAACCTTCCCGTTGAATGTAACTATCCAGTACAAAAAGAGTTATTCAAACCGGATCTGTAAGTTCTTAGATTAACGCCTTAAAACAAACAAGAAAACTCTAAAAGAAAACTCGCTTTTTTAAATAGGATAGATTATATTTTCTCGTAGATTAATTGTAAAGAAGTTACGTTTTATGCGTACAAATATAACTTGAAAACCAGTCGATTTTCAAGTATCAAGCCATGACGACAGAGTTAAAAGGATGCAAAGTGGATGATGACCATTTCGGGGGGTTTTTGAGGGATGCAAAGTTACAATTTTGGAAGGTTTTTAAGGGGCGCTATACCTGTACTTTGGCACCCTACTCTGTGCCTACATTTTTTACTGTAACTTACCGAACCAAGAAGCTTGACTCTCGTTCAGAGAGACTCCTTCCTTAGCATAGAGCACCTCAGGCAGCACCATCGTCACAAAGCTCATGGACATCCCCAGCCCGATGAGCAAGAAGTCCAGCGCGATGCATGCTATCACCTGGGCAGCAAACAAGTTTAAAATTAAGGACTTGTACAGATTGGGGGTTAACGCGGAAGATACGTATGCATTTCCTCGTCAAAAATAAAATAAAAAATCTCTCAAATAATAAAGTATTTTTTTTATGAAAGAAAGGGTCGGACTGAAATAATATGGTTCAGGGAATTTTGCTCCAACGTTTTGCATTTTTTTTCCGTGTTCATCATTCACATGTACTCGTATCTGAGGCGTAATATTCTTAATTAGGGTTTAAAGTGTTTTTGCTATGTAAACTGTTGCACTCAGATACGTTAATTAAACCGACACTTAGCTACGAGTAATTGATGTAATTTTTCATACATTACATGTCAAAATCACTCATTAAGTCTCTGATAAGGAAGTATTTGACGTCTCTGAGTGCGGGCGTAGGTGTCGATTTAATGGACGACTCTGAATGCGGTTATTAGTGTAATATTTTTTTCGTTCCAGTTTTGAAGCATAAACTTTATTGATTTGACGATTGGTTTGAATTGAAATGTTGAGAGTGATTACGTGTTATAAATAGAAGTATAGGTAGTTTATTTTATTAATGATTTATGCATCTTTTTTTATTTATGTCTGTATGATTTAACTAAGCTTTAACTGTCATTAAACAAATATCTAGTGTCGCATTACCGAAGGAAGTGACATAACCAACACATTCATTATTGGTTTATGTATTATGTTACATATAACTTTTTCCCGTCTTATCTACACTAATTTTATAAAGAGGAAAACTTTGTTTGGTTGTAATACGCTAATAATAATAAAATACGCTCAAAAACTACTGGACCGTTTTTAAAAATTCTTTCACCATTCGAAAGCTACATTATCCACGAGTAACATAGGCTATTTTTCATCCCGAAATTCCCACAGGAATGGACACAACGCGGGTAAAACCGCGGGGCGCTGCTAGTCAGTTACTATATGGCTGTTACACAAATGGTCGAATAATTTATCAAACGAAAATGCTTCATAACAATTACAATATATAAATTCTTTAAAAAATCTGACCATAAACAACTAAAAACAAATATAACAAACGTTTATTTTCTTTATACTTAACATCTTCATTGCTTTCAAATGTTAAAAAGCCTTAAAGAAAGCTATCAAAATGCCAATAACGAACTAAGCTACGGCGAGTTAAACCTTATTTATTTTATTTCTAAACTGGTTGGTAGTTGATAGTATGAATGGCTGCCTGGCTACCTCCCACGGTACTACGGATAGTTTATTTAATAAATTATTATTCACTGACATCGTTATAGCACCCGAAAGCTTAATATTGAAAGCTAAGATGCCATTCGCTTCTGTGTATTAATGATACATGATTTTATTTATTGATTTGACGATTGGTTTGAATTGAAATGTTGAGAGTGATTACGTGTTATAAATAGAAGTATAGGTAGTTTATTTTATTAATGATTTATGCATCTTTTTTTATTTATGTCTGTATGATTTTATTTCTGTAAATTATTGTTATAATTACTATCTAAAACGTCAGAGACTCCTAGGACCCCATTTCGGCATTTGAATTTTTTTTTTTTTTTTATATATTTTAAACTTTATTATTAATAATATTGATATTTAATGCAAAAAACTTAAAAAAAATATTTTTTCAATTAATTATAAACATTTAAAAATTGAATAAAAATCACGTGACTATAAACTCGCCATAAAAAAGTATCAAGTATTAGCCTGCAATGTCCCACTTGTTGGGCAAAGGCCTCTCGTCTCACTGAAGATATCAGTACAGTGAGGAGGTTAAACTCGCCATAATGAAATGAAATGAAATGAAATGTTTGGTCACCATAGTTGTGACGTGATAATGTTATAGCTATTTAACCATAAGTACGTACAGCGTTTACGGCTATTACACGTGTAACCGAATGAGGCTATCATTATGACGTCACACGCGCTCGGGTTTGTTCGGGAGTTGTCAGAGTGTCTTCGGTACTGGATTCAAAAATTAATTTTTATTTTGAAATAACTTTTGAATTATTGCGAAAAAAATTAAATAAAAATAGTTTTGTTATAAAACTAATATAATATAATCTTTCCATTTATCACAAAAATTTTTTTTTCAAAAGCCCAATTCTGTCGGTAAACCCTTTACTGATCAAGAAAATTATCATTCATGAATAAGACCTCCAAAAGGTACAAACCTAATGATTAATCATTAAAACATTGAAATGGCCCATCAACTATCGGTACTGCGTTATGAATATTACCATCAATCAATAGCCCGCCCGGTAAATTGGAGTAAATTGCCGGGTCAGTGACCTCACGAATCTTCACTGATGGACCAATACTGTTTGAATTGTCTTGTTGATGTGACATTGGACTATTGGTATGTCAAAAGAACTGGCAATGCACCTAGTTCATTACTTTAAGGCGGCCATAGGTATAGAAATCTCTCGAATGCCTTGAATGCCTCACTAGTCATGCCTCAATCTAGTTGAGTGTGCTCCTCATACATGTTGTGGCACCGCATCAGTTAGGTGATAGGTACACTTAAAGACGCATGCATTGTCAGTGTGAGGCATTCGAGGTAAATTGTCTAGCGAACAGCGAACACAACTCTTAACAAAAAACAAAGCTGGAAAATAATGGTAATCAATTTGAATAGTTATTTCTACATCTAACGTTTTTATAACTTTAAGCATATTATTAGGTTCCATCACCGACATGAATTAAAAAAATATAAGTTAAAACGGAACTCCATTTTTATTTTTAATTGCAATTAAAATTAAAGCCAGTACAGTGTGAGAAAATAAAAATAAATCAATAAAAACGTTTACGACTGACAAAATCGTATTTAAATTAATACGAGAACAGTACATGGTAGTAAAAATGTGGGCATATTATAATCTTTAATGACTTTGAATCAATATTTTGATACTTTATTTTACGGCTTCTACTTGAAACCTGTTACCGTGAAACAATTCAAAGGCATTATTTCTGTTTTGAACGTGGTATTATGTGCCATATAGTTTTTTACAATCTCAATCATTACTAATTTGGCTGGTTCGTTATATTTTTTTTAATTATTTGCGTATTACTTGTTTTATTTACAGTTCTATAAAATCCTTGACCGATAATAATTTAACTAATGTATGACATTCTTTCAACTGTCAAAAGGCCTCATTTTGACCCAATAATATATTACTAATCCTAATCTGATATTTGAGTGACATTGATTTCCAATTATGTTACGGACATTATATTAATGTTGCATAGCTATCACATACCTAGTTTGCCTAGTATGTTAAATTATCAATAAAATAAAACTAAAAGTCCTACTCTACGGAGGGCACGTTAAGCAGTCGGTCCCGGTTGTTTCAGTCGTTAGAACATGTCGGAGGCCTTTAGGCGGTCTAAATACTCCGACACCAGGGTTGGCCAATAATCTATTCGAAATGAATCTGTTCTCAATTTGTATCTAGCATTTTCGAATTAGGAATTGAAGTGGAATTTATCTTGCAAGATTACAGACACAGACATCCGGAACAAATGAAATAAAATAATGTTTTTTATATCAACAGACTAGTATATTCGAAGCTTAATTAAAAGTTTTAATTCTTACCTGTGAAGCCACAACTCTGCTTCTGCTCACCGAGTTTATTTTCTCTCCGTTGCTCATTTTGATTTGAATGTCTCTTTACTGCACTTTATACATTAATGAGCAGGCAGCACTTGTTAAATATATCACACTGTTTTATGACTATTTACACTAACATTGTTATTATAGAGATTTGATTCGTTTGCTCCGAAAAGGCGGTTTCAGGTGCACCACACCTATATGAAGAAGGTAAGTACTTTAAACACAGTTCATTTTTAATAAATTATATAGAAGTCTGTTTTCTAAAGAGTTGTCTTTGCAGACGTCTGTTTTTAACAAGGCTTGGGTTCTAAAACATTAAGCCTAGCTCTTACACGTGGCTTTTTGTATGAATAAATATTGATTTATGCACTTTTTTTAAATAAGAAACGTCTATTTTGTGATAGTAATCTAGCGATATCCTAGCAACTGTTTGAATACTAAATATTTAAATAAATTATTCAAAAAGGATATTGATTTATAATAACTTGCAATCTAATAATTTGCAATCTTTCACGCCCGTTTTATTTTTATAACGCACTTATTTTATAATTGTACTCTTGATTTTTGATTATAATGTTATTTCTATAAAACACTGAGTAGGCTTTTCTGTATAAATTTGTTAGTTTATGAGGCGGTTTCGTCACACGTAATCACAATGTGAAGGTGAACAAATAAATGATTTCATTCGTCGTTTGATTGAAAATGTTATTCATAATAGTATACGTTATAATTGGGCAACTAGTTAATGATCTTTGGAATATTCATTTAGGTCATAAAAGGGCCTTCTTTGGGCTCATTTAAGTTATTAAAAATGTTTTGTCACTAATTGTGTGCGTAAGGCTTAGTTAGGCGGAAAACCAACGCAATGGCCGCGTCTATCCGTGTGTATGGTCGCGGTTAACTTAATAACTAGTCGATTTTTCTTATGGATTTCACTAATAGACCGGGTGATTTAACAGTCATTTATTTAACAGACTTAAGACTTATTTTTTCTTTGAAATATATTCGAAAACTACGAGGCCGTGATTAAGGTTTATTAAATAAAAAGCTTATGTTATAAAGTTGTATAAAAGTGGTTTTTATTAGCTCATAACTGTCTGTTTATGTCAATTAAAAGTTGAGACAGTAGATCACACGAAAAGCTAGTTCTTTTCCATTTAATTTATTATTAATTTAGAATATTTATAATTAATTTAGTTTGGCATTATGTAGTCCGTTGCATCACTACATAGTATAAAACAAAGTCGCGTCTGTTTGTCTGTTTGTCTGTATGCTTAAATCTTTAAAATTACGCAACGGATTTTGCGGTTTTTTGTAATAGGTTAAGAGTGATTCAAGAGGAAGGTTTTTATGTAAAAAAAAAATCCCGAAATTCCCACGGGAACGGGCACAACGCGGGAATAACCGCGGGGCGCTGCTAGTCTATGTATATAGGTTATATTTTTAGTAAATAGATATACCGTAGATTTATCTGTTTTTCTTACTTATTGCTAGTGTAAATAGTAGAGGTTTACATTATTTAATAATCATAGGCTTATAACCGATAGTCAATACTCAAATCAATCTTTTTGTTGAACTCTTCTCGGATATCTCAAAAAAACATTAACCTGTAATGTCCCACTGTTGGGCAAAGGCTCATCTCACCGAAGACATCAGTTCGGCGAGGGGGATGAGACAGGCATATTCCCCACGCTTGCCTATTGGGGTTAGTGATCTCATACCCAAGCCAGATATCTTTGATTGTCACTAATATACAGCGATTTAAAATAAAGATTTTGGGTTACTTTTGTCTCGACACACGAAAACCGGTACAAAACAGACACAACTAAAACAATAAAAATACAACAACAAAAAAACTCTACATCACTATACTGACATCTTCAGTAAGAGTAAAGATCTTTACCGTGCAGTGGGACATTCAAAAGGGTAATATAAGGTTACAGATAATCTAAATGGAATTTAGTTAACTACTTATTTTATATTAATACAGGTTTCTTAATTAATAACTGAATCCTAAGGAATATATGTATTTTAGAACTGTCTTAATAGAGCTAAAATTTACTATTCATGACACTATAGTCCGGGGTACACATCTATACTAATATTATAAAGCTGAAGAGTTTGTTTTGTTTGTTTGTTTGTTTGTTTGTTTGTTTAAACGTGCTAATCTCAGAAACTACTGAACCGATTTGAATAATTCTTTCACTGTTAGATAGTCTATTTATCGAGGAAGGCTATAGGCTACATTTTATCCCGAAATTCCCACGGGAACGGGCACAACGCGGGTAAAACCGCGGGGCGCTGCTAGTTATTTATATAGGTACCTAGATACATTTTTTTATGTTGAGCATTCTTAGAACCTTGTCGTTTTCATACTAGAATACCTACTGATGTAATGAGATTTTTTCTGACAAAGTACTTAAATAAAACATTTTCTTGGCCTGACTGTACATCTATACTATCTATACTAATATTATAAAGCTAAAGGGTTTGTTTGTTTTGTTTGTTTGTTTGTTTGTTTGTTTGTTTGTTTGTTTGTTTGTTTGTTTGTTTGTTTGTTTGTTTGTTTGTTTAAACGCTCAGAAACTACTGAACCGATTTGAATAATTTTTTTTGTAATAGGTAGATAGCCACATTCAACGGGAAGGTTATAGGCTATTTTTCATCCCGAAATTCCTACGGGAACGGGTACAACGCGGGTAAAACCGCGGGGCGCTGCTAGTCATTACAATAAGTAGAGACAAGATACGGAAAACAATTAATAACCACAGGAATAATGTCTTATCATCCTGTTTATTAATAAGACATATATTAATAGTGAGTGAAGACATAATGTTATCTAAAGTAAAACAATAAAACTGTTTTAATTTAAAAGCTTTTATAAGGTCATTTAAAGATAAATTATTCAAAAAAAGTTGAAAATGTTTTTACTCACAAATTTTTAAGTATTACCTACAGCTGAAGCTCTGCGAAAGAACTAATATGATTATACATAATAAATAATTATTAAACAAATATCCTGATATTTTTTACATAACCATGTCAACCGTAAGGGTCAATACTGCGGTAAGCGTGCGCACGCGGCGGGCTCACGCGTCGGTTCACTTTTGTATGACACCGCACGGCCCTCAAAGCTGAAAAATAAGTTTACAAAAGATTGGGAAACCTTCATTGTTACTTTAAACTAGGTAACATTTATTTTCACTCTTAGGGTCTAGACAGATGACTGAGTGCAGTTACAACGACTGCAATCAATCAGACTGCAATCCAACTGCACGCCAACTGCCCGTCGACGTGCAGTTTGATTGCAGTCGAGCCAACTGCATTCAAACTGCATCTGAACTGCCATTTGGCAGTCGGATTGCAGTTGAATTGCAGTCCGTCTGTCTAGACCCTTAGCCTAAACTTATTAGGCCCAAATTCACCGTTACAACTGAACTCCATCAGTCCAACTGAATCTTAGTTCACGAGCGAAACTGAGATGAAAGCTTCAAAATTAATTCCTTAGAAGCGAGTTCAGTTGACCGTGGTTCGAGATAGTAACGGTGAATTTGGACCGGTCCAAAACATTAAAAACTAAAAAAACGATCAGGAAGTGGCTTAAAAACTAGATTCTATAAAGATACCTACAGTGAAACTTTATAAAAACTTGTATCTATACTGATGCTTATAAATTATAATAAAGCTGAGAGTTTGAGTTTTTTCTTTTGAAACTGCCAATCTCATGAAGAGTTTTGATCTTTTGTTACTACCATACGGACAAACATATATCCAATTCAAATTATCTTTATTGTGTCAGATAGCCACGTTCAAGACGAAGGTCATAGACAACATCCCATCTCGAAATTCCTACAGCAACGAGCAATAATGCAAGTAAAACCGCGGGCACAGCTACTCAAAAATATTTGTGTCTACTAAAAATCTTCCATAGGAACAAAAATCTCGTACGATCTCCAATTACACCCGCTTTTATACGAGAATATAAATAATAAGCCTAATTTAAGGAATTTGGAACCGGTTATTTTAATGATGAAAGGCTTCTAAGATAAAGGTACATTTACATGTTACGGATGTTCGCCCACTCCCTCTCTTTGTGTGTGAACGGCTTTTCAACTGTGTGTACCACTTTTTATGCTGGCTTAAGTTAAAACTTGTCGTTTGTAGTTCGTTAATTCAAGAGTTGTAGATAAGAGTTATTGGATACAGGTGAGTTTCCGGCAGTGACTGCATACCGTAACCGCAGGGACACTGCGTCTTCCGGTTGCAGTCGATCGCAGTGCTGCCTGCGGTCGCTATTCCGAACGTAGCGGTTGCCGTTGCTGCCGCTGACGAAAACATACCTTAAAAGCCGAAATATATTGGTAGCACCCGATTGTTTTTCTATTGTTTCTAGACTTTTTAAAAGTAAAACTAAATTATGGGCCGTTTATATTTCACCGAGTTTATCCATAGAATTCAACCACAATCGATACCTTTTATAATTGGGTTATTTACATTCATAAGTTGGTTGAAAGAATTCGGCAAATGGCAACACTTGTGTTTTTCAACTGATACCGAGCGTCTGCGAGGCTCTCGTCACCGAATATGGTCAACCGAATACCTGTTTCATTTGGTAGGTTACGAGTCCTGGTTGCCTTTGAATTCGGGTCCAAACTACTAATGTAAACAACACATTAAGTTGTGTGAGCTTTATTTTTCTCAGCTCCATAAAAGGGAACCGACAATGAAATACTTATTTAATAAAAACATGCAACTTATTATATTTAATTGTCATGAGACCTTAATATTTTTTTATTAATCCTAGTTGCAACTCAAAAAGGTTAACCAGTTCAGGTCCAAAATAGTCCCATATTAACAATATACAAAGGTACCGATACAGATACAAAGGGTCTAGATAAAAAAAACCAGTTGGAAATATAATAGTAGTCCCGTCGGAATAGTATCGAATCGACCAAGACGCGTTTGTAGATAAATCGTAACCTAACTTAATGATGCAGTGATAACCACTTAGCCCATTACATTCGCCGCAATGTCTAGCATCACGCTGTAATGACCAGGATAATTACACACTATGACGTATTCAAACAGGTCCCCACAACAACAATATAAACGAAAAACTTCTTAATCTCTATACTTCACAATATTGTGCAATAGGCCTTACCTTGACTTACTGTTAATGAAGTTTTTTCATTCATAAATCGACATTTCATGTCCATTATTACGACTTTGAAGAATTTAAGTATTCATTTTGTTTGTTTAAAAGCTTTTATAGTGAAATATTATGTTTTTCTATAAATCACTATCCTACTAAATTATTTATATTATAAATGCGAAAGTTTGTGAGGATGGATGTATGGATGTATGTTTGTTGCTCTTTCACGCTAAAACTACTGAACGGATTTGGATGAAACTTTGCAGTAATGTAGGTTATACATCAGAATAACATATGGAATACATTTATCCAGAAATTCCTACGGGAACGGGTACAACGCGAGTAATACCGCGGGGCGCAGCTAGTATAGTATAAAACAAAGTCGCTTTCTGCTCTCCGTCCATATATAAAATTGCCCCGGGAACGGGTACAATACGGGTAAAAGTGCGGGGCGCTGCTAGCTAAGTAATAAACCATTACACTAACGATTTGTAGACGCTTGAAATGTGAAGCGATTGAGCTTCCTCGTACGTTAGTGTGACATTGAGATAATAACTTAAAAGCTGTCCCTGAATTGAACAGGCACTAAGTCTTATTGACATTAAGCGAGTTCGTAGTCTTCTATGGCCACGGTTCCTGTAAAGAGGCCGGCAAAATTTCAATACAAAGTATGGAAATTTACGTAAGTATATGTAATTTCAATTTGTCGAGTCCATACTTATGAACTCACTAGCCGCGGCCCGCGGTATTACCCGCGTTGTGCCCGTTCCCGCGGGAATTTCGGGATAAAATGTATCCCACATGTTATTCTGATGTATAAGCTATATTAGTGTAAAGTTTCATCCAAATCCGTACAGTAATTTTTACGTGAAAGAGTAACAAACATACATCCATCCTCACAAACTTTCGCATTTATAACATTAGTAGGATTGAGTATCGATGACGCGACGCTTTAAGACAACTTTGAGTGAGTCTAGACTTTAGAGTAGAGTAATTTTTGTTCTCCTTTCTTGTTGCCTATTTACTTATTGCACTTAAAATCAATTATTTACAAGTTGCCTCAGAGTTGTAATTTCGCCTTGTCGTATGTCGTAATCATTTTCCGAACCAGTTTCTTTGAATAGTTCCTATCACGAACACACTTGAGATCATTAAACATATCATATGCCTATAAATTATTCATCAAATTAATTACCAGTGTCTCTAAAGATACTGTGTCTATTTATTTAAACATTTGATGAAAAGTTGTTTTTTCTCACTCGTTTTGACTGGTCGGACAAGGCAGTTTCCACCGACATTTATTAAAGTTAAGATTATGTTAATTTTATTACCGAATGTTAAATTATATCAGAGTGATAAATCTATATATGTAGTTAATGACATGGTGTCTACATGCAACCATGAAAAGGTATTTATAAACCTATGAGGCTGTTTTAAATATATCAGCCCTATTATGTAATGTTATGTAACATCTAATCTACAAACGAGTAGTTAAGTTTTTTGTGTTAGCTGCTTCGCGCGGTAGGGTGAACATTTTGTAGATCGTGATTACGTTATTCTCCCGCGTTAGTCGCGCCTATGCATTTTGAAGAATACGAAAAAGCTCACTCAGACGTCCTAAAATACTAATTCGATTTTAATAACTCTTTTTGTAATAGATAGTCACATTCAAGGGGAAGGTTAGGATATTTTTCATCCCGAAATTCCTACGGGAACGGAGATAACGTGGATAAAATTTCTCGTTAGGTATACACAAAAACAATTATTCAAATCCGAGTGGTGATTCCAAAGATTGTGTGTTGAAAAAATATTCAGTTATTTTACATTACAGTTGTTTATATTAGCATAGATTTATGATTATGACATCCATCATTTTGAGATAATAATTTTTTTATAGATGAACGTCTGAAGAACCGAATCAATTATTAGAAAATACTTCCAAAGTAACGAAATCAGCCGGTGAATTAAATTAAAGACACGGAATGTTGTTTAAATTAAGATAAAAATATTCAATAGCATTTGGTACCTAGGGAGTACTAAGTAGATATAATATAATAAAATAATTTACCTACCTACTTACTACCTAGTACGAGTATGTTGATCATTTGGGGGCACGGCTCCGCTACTTGAAACAAATAAAAAAGGTTTTTGTTTCCTAATCAATATAACCTCTTATCGAGACCGAAATCGTTATCCACATTTTTCCATTGAGCTATTGGTCAAATATGTAAAGATATTTTAATAAAACCTGCCATGTAAGTAAGTTACACCGAACCATACTACGGATAGCAGTCGTTACTTGAGCCATGTCAGAGGCGTTTGGTTGGCGGCTCAATAACTCTGACACCCACCCACTGGGTTTGGTCAGGTTGACCATCCACACGATGAAGAAGAAGAAGACCGAACCATAGCAACGTAGCTCGAAGTTCTATATTTCGTAGACGCAAGATATTTCTATGAAGTAACTGTACAAACCACGGCAACCATTTTGTAATATTTTTAAATCCAAATTAAATCAAGCACGAGCCTCTGTAAGTATTATAATTCTTCTACAAGGTAGGTTGATACGATGGTGTCGAATTTCACCGCATAGAGAATATTCAAGGCTGTAGTACGTATTACAAGTCAATACGTCGGTAGCACTCGATGGACACGCGTAGCGGCATTCTTTTACACATCTTGTTAATATACATTCATGTTGTAGGAATAATTAATTGCTTACAGTTTTTAAAGTAATGTTTTGGTATATTTTAGGCAGTCTAAACAATACGTTATAGGTAAGGGGTATCCGTTATATCCTATACTAATATAATAAATGCGAAAGTTTGTGAGGATGCATGTATGTATGTTTGTTACACTTTCACGAAACAACTACTGGACGGATTTGAATGAAACTTTACAGTAATATAGGTTATACATCAGAATACACATAGGACACATTTTATCCCGAATTCCCGCGGGAACGGGTACAATGCGGTCTAATAAATCAAAGTTTTGTTATCGAATGTTTATGACAAAAAAGCTAAACTAAAGGCAATTTGTATAAGGTGCATCAAGTTACATACTATACAAAAACGTTGAAATAAACTCAACGTTTTTGTAGTAAGTATACTGGTATAAGTATAAAGTAAACTTTCACAGATAAACAAGCACAGCATGAATGAAAAAAAACAAATCAAAATGAAAAACCATATTAACTCATATTAATATAGGTAGTATTTTATCTTTTGTCATGGGCCGAACGTTACCAATACAACTCAAAAGATACTTAAAAGGGTGCTTTCAAATTATGCGTTTCGTGTCGGACCGCTACGGTGCCGAAGCCGTGCGTTTGTCTCGTACGTTTGTCGCATTGTGAACGTACGTTCGTGTGTTTTCATACAAAACGAGCAGTGCGGCAACAGTGCGGCGTCGGTACCGCGAAATAATTTTAGTACGCACTGTTGCCGCACTGCTCGATTTGTATGAAAACACACGAACGTACGTTCACAATGCGACAAACGTACGACAAACGCACGGCTTCGGCACCGCAGCGGTCCGACACGAAACGCATAATTTGAAAGCACCCTAAGATTATAGATTCATTGATTACTTTAATTATATAACCAATTAAAGCGACATTACGTAATCAACTATTAATAAAGCCAATTAGATAATAGATAACTTTTTACCACAAACTCATTAACAGGTTCACAAGATTTCATCATAATTTACTTATTTCTGTTGTATTGCATTTCTGTTTCGCATTAATATGCAACAATCAGCATTTATATAACTACATGTACTACAAACTTAGCCTATGGATATACCTATGTTACACTAGCAGCGCCCCGCGGTGTTACCCGCGTTGTGCCCGTTCCCGTGGAAATTTCGGGATAAAATGTATCCCATGTGTTATTCTGATGTATAACCTATATTACTCTAAAGTTTCATCCAAATCCGTTCAGTAGTTTTTGCGTGAAAGAGCAACAAACATACATCTATACATCTATCCTCACAAACTTTTGCATCTATAATATAAGTAGAATATACAAGTACTTTCGTGGCAAGTATCTTGCTAAACTTTACCTTTAATGTGTACTAAAAATATTTTCGAATATTTTCATTGTCACTACACACTCACTACTCACACATACATATATAACTTTTTAACCAACTTCAAAAATTGAAGGAAGCGGTCTCGACTGTACGTATACTCGTTGATAGGTATCTCTTTTTTATATTAGTCTGATATGTTGCACCGTTCGTTTCGGATGCGATTTGGTAAATTCTTACGGGTAAAGGGTATATGATCGCTTTTTAATTGGTTTGAAAATAGCTGGAAGTTTTTCAAAAACATTTAAGGTCGGGTTTTCCCCAAAATATATAATGCGTTTATTTAGTCACTAGCAGCGCCCCGCGGTTTCACCCGCGTTGTGCCCATTCCTGTGGGAATTTCGGGATGAAAAATAGCCTATGTCACTCAGGGATAGTGTAGCTTTCGAATGGTGAAAGAATTTTTTAATTCGGTGCAGTAGTTTCAGAGCCTATTCGAGACAAACAAACAAACAAAAAATCAAACCTTTCCTCTTTATAATATTAGTAGAAGTAGATTAGTAGACTAACGACCCGATCTGCCCTATCATAAGAGCCCAAATAACGCGCGCGGTTCGCTCCGCTCACAGTGGAGCCCGGGCTTGTCACTTGACCTAGCTCAACATATTAAGTTAGTTAAAATTACGAAAATGTACACTTGGTATGTTTTACTTTCGCACTAATCACTGAACCGAAATGTAAACCGATACAAACAGGTCCTATACTTAACACTATTATCAAGGACACCTTTCATAGTACACACATATTAATCACTACATAGTATAAAACAAAGTCACTTTCCGCTGTCTGTCTGTCCCTATGTATGCTTAATCTTTAAATAGATAGAGCGATTCACGAGGAAGGTTTCTATGTATAAAAATTCCCGAAATTCTCACGGGAACGGGCACAACGCTGGTAAAACCGCGAGCGATGCTAGTGTATGATAATATAGGTCATGACAGGTACTCATATTTGAATGAACACCTTTTGTTTCGTAATGCCTCACTCAGAGACGTCAATAAAATTGACACTTAACTAATTGACGTAATTAATCATAGATTACATGTAAAAATTGATCATTAAATATCTACTAACAAGCTTTTGACGTCTCTGGGTACGGGCGTGAAACATATTTAGACTGCATTTTTTATTAGGTAAAAATAATACTGAATAGGTACTAGATAGGTATATAGGTATTTTTATTGGTACTAAATAGTAATAAGACCTATTGTGCAATTCGCCTTTAGTCTTTAAAGAGTTTGTACCTAATAGTAGGTCTAATATTGAGGGTCACATTTTAAACGATAATTTTATTAACTTTGGATTAAAAAACAAAAACAGGCCTACTAATGGAAATCAAATTAAAGTGTAATAAAATTAATCTGTTTGTTTCCCTGTTTTGGTCTTGTTCATACATATTTTCCTGCTTAATGTGACATTGTAATAAAAACACAGTAGACCTATATCATTAAAACATTTAACTAAGCCTATATCTTGTTATAATCAAAAAAATATCCGCCTTATGTAAACACCCTTCGTTTATAAATCTATAAATATAAAATTCAAAGTCCTGACTGACTGACTGATAATCAACGCACAGCCTCAACCGCTACACCTAGAAACATGAAATTTGGCAGGAAGGTTCTTCAAGTGACATAAGTGCACACTAAGAAAGGATTTTCGAAAATTCCTACGGGAACGGGCTCAACGCGGGCAAAGCCGCGGAGCGCTGCTAGTGTATAATAAAATACATTTATTACATTATTATCTACGTATATTCATAAAATATAGAGGATCGAATCAAGGAACTGGAATTTTGATAGGTATATATAACTAAAACTAGCAGCGCCCCGCGGTTTTACCCGCGTTGTGCCCGTTCCCGTGGGAATTTCGAGAATTTTTTTACTTATAAACCTTCCTCTTGAATCACTCTACCTTAAAAAAAACCGCATCAAAATCCGTTGCGTAATTTTAAAGATAACATACAGACAAACAGACAAAAATAGCGACTTTGTTTTATACTATGTAGTGATAATAAAATATATTTATTACATTATTATCTACGTATATTCATAAAATATAATGGATCGAATCAAGGAACTGAAATTTTGATTTATATAACTAAAATCGGTATTGATCAAGTAAAATAATAACTAAGGTACCTTTAAATGTTTATTACGGTTATATAAAGGCCTACCACTTAATACATATTTATATAAAAGACCGTATTTTTTAATATAAACAACTATATAAAATTTGAATGTCAAAGATGTATTTAACTTTACGATATACAATGTGTCCGGTCACCGGTCTCGGAGCCTTAAGTGGGGTAAAATATGGTGATATCTTATCAAGTTATCACTAATACCTTCTCCTTAAACATGATTGAGCATTACTCGTAGATTTAATCTAACATATAGATATAATCTTTACAACTTTATTGTATAATAAGCATTAAATTTAACTGTATCAAAGCGGTTTCATATAGTTAACCTACCTATTAGTCACACACTTCATTGATAATAATTCTAGTACCTTTGATATTTCACGGTGAGATCATCTGATACATAATTTAGATAAACGCGAGGATATTAACTTAATCGCCTCTTTTCATATCTTTTAATGAAACTATAACAAATATTGATATACATACCTACATATTATCAAGATAATATCTATTTATTTACGACACGTCAAACGCTTTCCTATAACTCGGAATTTTAATTCGATTCCAGATTTGATTTCAGTGTTGCAACATTATGACAAGTACTAAATAGTGACGTTGCGAAATTATTCGATATGGAAATGGAATATTTTCGGATCGATTGTTCTTGTTTATAATTTTACTCTCGTAAACTAAGTATATCAGGAAATTAAATATTTCTGAACCGATAATTTAGTTTTGACGATTAATTAACGATCTGAGACTTTTCTTTTATAATTGTGTGTGAAATAAATAAAAAAATGTGATCATGAAGGAACATGACAAATAAAACAGATAGATGTATTATGGTAATAATTATTAAATTAAAACTATAAACGTAACAACAAACACAACGTAACAACACTTTAACAAAAACCCAACAAAATAACAAAATATCGATTCGCAATGAAATAAGATATTCGTATCACTACACTACACTAATATGTGGTATCATTATTTCACAAAATGACAGTAGCTAATGTCAAATCTGGAATCGAATTAAAATTCCGAGAGAGAATTAATGAGTGAATTTGACATGTGCACACATGTGACATGTGTCTGAGAATGCATAAAATATTACGTCAAATGGTTAAGGGTGCCTGTCCATTGATGCGGAGTGAGGCTGCAGAGCGGAGAAACGGAGAAATAATAACCAATAGGATTGCATAAAATATCTGATCGGAGATTTTATGCATGCCTATTGGTTAATATTTCTCCGTTTCTCCGCTTCAATGGACTTAATCTCTGAGTGCGGCAGTTTATGTGTCGACGTCTTTAAAAGGTGGTTTAAGAGAGCGGCTGTTTAATTGGTGATTTAAAAAAGTGGCCGGAATTAGGTCATTCACCTTTGCCCAGCAATGGAATAGAGGCTTAAAAAGTAGCCTTATCCCTAAAATGTAACCAGCTTGACGGGTAAATGTTCCTTTTGTGAACGTCCAAACACTTCAGAGAAGTTACTGCGGGTAGGTCTAGTCTAGGGTCTTAGTTCTAGGTCTTAAAAGTTGTAGTTTTATTACTAGTATGGGAAATGATATCTCAATAACTGGGCTAAACATATTGTGAAACTTCATTCGAAAATAAATAAATAATTATATTATATATTACTTTCACTTTGCCATTTATGATCCGATTATCAAAAATCTTGATTTTTTTCATCGAAAGAGCTCATTACAAAATCAACACTTCGGACTGCCATAATTGCTGCGGGCAATTAAAATACCTTTCATTTAATGAAAAAAGATCACTGAAATGTATGGATTTATGTTTTTTTTTTAGTTGTTCATGTAGTTTTTTTTAGACAAGGTTATCATGCAGAAGTCTGCTTGAGTAATGTAATAAGTAGATAGGTTTTTTGTTAAGAGTCCAACCTTGTCACGACTACCTAGACATTTAGGCATCGCTTTTACACGTGTAACGCGTAGGAAATTATTGGCCTTAAATTGGCGCTCCTACTAGAGACGGCATTAACAACAACCCGCGGCACGGATTGTTGTTAATCTCGTCAATTTTCCAGCCGAATACGATTGCTTCTGAAGAGGAAAAAGGTTTAGTAATTTTATTTCATTCTTACCCTATCTCTAAACCTTTTTCCTCTTCAGAAGCAATCGTTTTCGGCTAGAAAATTGACGACATTTAACCACATTTTGTGACAATCAAAAAAAATAGATTATACTACTTACTTGTATTGTTGAATGTAATACAAAAGAAGTTACTTAGTGGTTTTTTATCTTTGCACGTTAAGATAGTTTCCAAACTCACATTCGTGACTGTACTTCCCAACATAACCACAGTGTTCTATATACCTACTAGCAGCGCCCCGCGGTTTTACCCGTGTTGTGCCCGTTCCCGTGGGAATATTAGGAATTTTTATACATAAAAACCTTCCTCTTGAATCACTCTACCTATTACAAAAAACCTCATCAAAATCCGTTGCGTAATTTTAAAGATTTAAGCATACAGACAAACAAACAGACAAAAATAGCGACTTTGTTTTATACTATATAAGTAGTGATGTATAATCTGTACCGAAGGCAACAAAATAGACTAAGTAGGTCACCTTAATAAGTAAACTAAGTATTTATTTATAACACAAAATCTAGTTAGTCTATACTAATATTATAAAGAGGAAAGGTTTGATTTTTTGTTTGTTTGTTTGTTTCGAATAGGCTCTGAAACTACTGCACCGAATTAAAAAATTCTTTCACCATTCGAAAGCTACACTATCCCTGAGTGACATAGGCTATATTTATTCCCGAAATTCCCACGGGAACGGGCACAACGCGGGTATATGTAACCCAAGGTATGAAAAACATGCCTAAAAAAATTGGTTATTGGCGTGCGCTACTAAATCTATTGATGATACACAAAAACAATGTTCTACACAATCAAAGTACATATCATTGCGAACAAATAAGTTCGCGAGGGCATATGTCTAACTATTATAGTTAAGACACAATAACCGTTTTAAGTTAAAATTAATTAGTTAAAAAAGGAGTGTAATTTTAAGTTGATGATATTCATATGATGATATGAATCTACATCAAAATAAATGGCTCTACAATCAAGGTTAATTATGTTTCTTTGTGTACCTCTTTAAATTATTAAAATCGGACAGTTAGTTTCAGAGTTATGATGAGAAATATCACTACATAGTATAAAATAAAGTCGTCTCTGTTTCGTGTCTGTTTGTCTGTTTGTCTGTATGCTTAAATCTTTAAAATTACGCAACGGATTTTGATGCGGTTTTTTGTAATAGGTAGAGTGATTCAAGAGGAAGGTTTTTATGTAAAAAAAATCCCGAAATTCCCACGGGAACGGCCACAACGCGGGTAAAACCGCGGGGCGCTGCTTTAAAATAGTAATGCTCGATGGCGGGTCTCTTATGGCTACTTACTGTTTCGTGCGGTCAAAGCGCGCGGGGATATACCTACCTACGAACTACGAACGACGAAGACGTGCTATGTAGGTATTATCCCGAATTCTTCCTCACATGAAATCTTGATTGTGTATACATATATACTCGCGCGAGACATGTAATATTTTATCCCCAATTTCCCACTTGAAATTTTGATTGTGTATATTTCTGCGGGAGACACGCAATGTTTTATCCCGATTTTCCTACATGAAATCTTGATTACCCGAAGCGAAGCGAGGGCGGGTCGCTATATAAAATAAAGTCGTCTCTGTTTCGTGTCTGTTTGTCTGTATGCTTAAATCTTTAAAATTACGCAACGGATTTTGATGCGGTTTTTTTGTAATAGGTAGAGTGATTCAAGAGGAAGGTTTTAAGCTATTGCATAGCTTCTATCGCGGGCCTTGAGCGCGGGGACCGAATCCAAAAATTCCGTAACGAAAAAACCTCACGCTCCCCACTCCGACGGGCAAGGAGGTGTGGCTTGAAGGCCGTGCATCGTCTAACGTCGTTTCAGTTCGGCAGTCTTCGACACGGCGTTGTGTGCGATTGTGCATTGGGGGTGAGAGAGAGAGAGATGAGACGGGGGGTGAGAGAGGGGGTGAGAGAGAGGGGTAAGAGAGAGGGGTGAGAGAGAGGGGTGAAAGAGAGGGGTGAGAGAGAGGGGTGAGAGAGAGGGGTGAGAGAGAGGGGTGAGAGAGAGGGGAGAGAGAGAGGGGTGAGAGAGAGGGGTGAGAGAGAGGGGTGAGAGAGAGGGGTGAGAGAGAGGGGTGAGAGAGAGGGGTGAGAGAGAGGGGTGAGAGATAGGGGTGAGAGAGAGGGGTGAGAGAGAGGGGTGAGAGAGAGGGGTGAGAGAGAGGGGTGAGAGAGAGGGGTGAGAGAGGGGTGAGAGTGAGGGGTGAGAGAGGGGTGTGAGAGAGGGATGAGGGGTGAGAGAGGGGTGTGAGAGAGGGGTGAGAGAGAGAGAGATAAGCCGGGAGGGGTGAGAGAGAGAGAGGAGGCGGGAGGGTTGAGTGAGAGAGAGGAGGCGGGAGGGGTGAGAGAGAAGAGGCGGGAGCGGTGAGAGAGAAGAGGCGGGAGCGGTGAGAGAGAAGAGGCGGGAGCGGTGAGAGAGTAGGCGGGAGGGGAGAGAAGAGGCGGGAGGGGTGAGAGAGAGAGGAGGCGGGAGGGGTGAGAGAGAGAGGAGTCGGGAGGGGTGAGTGATAGAGAGAGAGGAGTCGGGAGGGGTGAGTGAGAGAGGAGGCGGGAGGGGTGAGAGAGAGGAGGCGGTACGGGTAAGAGAGAGAGAGGAGTCGGGAGGGGTGAGAGAGAGGAGGCGGGAGGGGTGAGAGAGAGGAGGCGGGAGGGGTGAGAGAGAGAGGAGTCGGGAGGGGTGAGAGAGAGGAGGCGGGTGGGGTGAGAGAGAAGAGATATCAAATATATCAAATATAATTGCATAAGTTGATACAAAATGCTATGCAATAGCTTCACCGCGGCAGTCCCCGAGTGCCACACGTCTTTTTATTTATGTAAAAAAATTCCCGAAATTCCCACGGGAACGGCCACAACGCGGGTAAAACCGCGGGGCGCTGCTTACAAAATAGTAATGCTCGATGGCGGGTCTCTTATGGCTACTTACTGTTTCGTGCGGTCAAAGCGCGCGGGGATATACCTACCTACGAACTACGAACGACGAAGACGTGCTATGTAGGTATTATCCCGAATTCTTCCTCACATGAAATCTTGATTGTGTATACATATATACTCGCGCGAGACATGTAATATTTTATCCCCAATTTCCCACTTGAAATTTTGATTGTGTTTATTCCTGCGGGAGACACGCAATGTTTTATCCCGATTTTCCTACATGAAATCTTGATTACCCGAAGCGAAGCGAGGGCGGGTCGCTAGTTCGTTTATAAATTGTTTACGAATATTATACGAATGATAAAATAATATAAGTTATGGGTACACCAAGTTCAATATCCATATTGTTTATGCTAATTAAATTATTAGTGTTTAATTATTCTCTTTTTGGGATATTTTGTATTTAAAAAACCTATTTGCTTAGAAGTAGTTTGTATAATTTGAATACTTGTTTATTATACCTAAAAACTTAGTAAGTACTTAATTACAAAGCCTGGCTTAAATAATTGTGAGCGAAAAGAAATACTTTTATTATCAAGAGGTAAAATTCGTAAGTGTGTTTGTTTGTATGTTCGAGGTAATCTCAGGAATTATCAGTCCGATTTGAATAATTATTTGTGTAATAGATAGCCACATTCAACGGGAAGGTTATAGGTAGGCTATTTTTCATCCCGAAATTCCCACGGGAAAAAAAACAACGCGGGTAAAACCGCGGGGCGCTTCTAGTATATAATAATATAATTCTATAAAACGACTTCAAAATAAGATATGGTACCTACCCACTTGGTTGGAATCCCTTTTTATTTCAAGACTCAGATTCCTAGTCAACAGACCGATTTGTATTCTGATGGTCGAAATATGAATTTGATTTATATACCTACTCCAATAGTTGAAAGATTTTTGTTGTCCGGACTAGTTAATAATAGTAAGTAAGTATCAGTCTATAGTGCTGGGTAAAGGCCTCTCATCTCACCAAAGATATCAGTACAGTGATTAGACAGATTAGATATAATCACCTTGCTTGCTTACTGCGGGTTGGTGATCTCAAATACGAGCCATGTTTGAAAAGTAGGAAACACGTTTTCGCTCGAACCGGGAATTAAGCCCAGGAGACCAGTCTTGGCAGGCGAATGCTCTTACCACTGATCCTCCATAGAATTCTCCATAATGCAGCACTCGGACTTAACAAAAATAGTTTCAGATTACCTATTTCACCAGAACCATTCAAATACACGTAATTATTTTTGTATAGATATTCAATAGGTAGGTTATAGGTATATCTATATAAATAAAAGATAGTCGTGTCAGTCACACAATGACTAAAGAATCGCGGGACCGATTTTTATGATGCTTTTTTTAATTGATTTATCTTCGTCCGGAATGGGACAGTAGGTAATAAAATTAATAGCTTTTTAAAACATTTATTGACGTCACCGGGTCAACTTGTACTTTTATATTATACTAGCAGCGCCCCGCGGTTTTACCCGCATTGTACCCGTTCTCGTGGGAATTTCGGGATGAAAAATAGCCTATAACCTTCCCGGTGAAAGTGGCTATCTATAACAAAAATAATTATTCAAATCGGACTGATAATTTACCTCGAATATACAAACAAACAAACTTACAAATTTTACCTCTTTATAATATTAGTATAGATGTGAAAACTCCCACGGAAACGAGGGAAATTTAGGAGGAACTGCGGGAAATTGATTGTTTCTTTCTTCTAAAAAAACCTTCCTTCTAAAACCTTCTTTCTAAAAACCACATTGTGCTTGAAAATTGGGCCGTTCTACTGAACTGTGAATAAAACACTGCACGTTAAAGATATACACTACAGGTGGCTATTTCAAACCGGTCGGTATGGTATGGTATTCATTTCAAAAATTTCAAAAAAATGTGAAATAAAAATAAATCTAGAATTTAGAATGAAATATGTCACGATATTTCTTTAACTTTTCATAGCAAAAAGTTGATTGTTATTATTAATCTTATCCATTGTCACAATATAAATGAAGGGTGCTTTTGCGTTTACCCAGTTCGATTCCCGGTGTAGCAAGGGTATTTCCAAAAATCATTTTATGCAGACAAATCGGATTATGGTTCCCAAAAAGATATTCATTCAAATACATTTCCTAGGGTAATTATTAAATTTCATTTTAGTTTAGTTTTTGTGCTAATTTCAACTTGTAAAATAGTTATGTAAATAACATTTATCTCATGGACTCTACAAAGAAAATAATATTACGTATTTTGAATTGAAACTAACTACGTTTACGGATACATTTTAGTTTGACGGCCCATTTACAGGAACCGTGTTCCCAGACGACATTATTATGAAACCAGTAAATAATACTATTTTAATTTATTGCCATTGTTCTTCATCAATCTTTACATGTGATTAATTTTTATTAAATTATAGTTTTGATTTTACCGCTACTGTTATGCAATATGAGGCCAATTGTTATTTAACATAACTAAGCCTACTCAATGTTTAAAGAAAAATCTTAGCAAAAATATAATTCTATACTTACGTATTTGTAACTTAAAATACCTAGAATAAAATATTAGATCGCAGACAATTTTCAAAGTTTCAAATCTTGCACAATGTTAAGTAATAAATATTATTTAATTTTTTGACTTAAAACTTCTTTTTCTTTAATTATTTTGTATTTATCGTTTCGTTTTTGGTTTTCTAGTTAATACATTATTTTGATAATATTTGATTTATTGTTGTTTATATTTGTTTGTGTTTGTGTTTGAACCCGGTCGCGAGGTGGTCACTGAACTAGCGGGCGGCTTGTCGGACCCAGAGCTACTGATTATACTGCTGTGATGAACCCTTCATTGAGATACTTTTTTACGGGTAATCTTTTTTAGTTTTTGTTAGTGTTTGTGTCGTAAAAGTTCAATGACAAAGTCTGATAATCTGTACTACGTCTAAAGAATTTGCGTTTCTGTTCTGTGTTTGGTTTAATGCGTTATCAGAAACTAACGATACGAGATGAATAATTCATTTTGTAATCCTACTATTTGGTATCCTACTAATATTATAAAAGCGAATGTTTCTGTGGATGGATGTATGTATGGATGTTTGCATGTTTGCACTCTTTCACAAAAAAAACTACTGGACGAATTTGGAAGAAACTTTACATTATTTTTAACAATATTTTAAAAACATTTTCAAACCAAGGGCGTCGCGTTGCCAGCCTGTGGCTTAGGGAAAGGCTAAAAACCTTGTAAAATATTAAGAAATTAGCTTAGTTCGGGACTTTCGGGACTCTATGGAGAGACAGTGCTACGTTGCCCCCTTCTCTACTCTCCTCGTAGCGACGACGCCTTGATACATGTAATATGTAATAGAATTTCAAATTATACTGTGACCAAATATTAGAGTGAGTGATAACATCGTGGGCCGATTTTTTATGGGTCTATCTATACGGACCGACATGTAGGTACCTACTTTAGTAAATATGTAAATGTAAAAGATTAAAAAGCTTTTTTAATGCGTAATCAATCTTACTTAGGTACTTATCTATATCTAGATGTAAACATCAATAACCAAGTGATTCTCGAAAAAAAACCTTTACAGGAGTGATTCTGGAAGGCTCCCCATTTTCCCTTTTAAATTATCTTGGATAAATTAAATAAATTTCGAATACCTATGTTCCCCTGCATCAGTATCCATTTAGTCTCCATTCTAGAGTGGACCACTGCAGATCAAACCTGGCCAAATGGGGCTGTGGAGCAGAACATGGCGCATCTGCTCTGGCCAATCATGCCTCTAAAACTGCTCAAGTGAGGAGTTCGTGAAGGCCACGGCTGACGCCATAACTGTGAATGCTTTCCGGTCAAAAATATAGTTTAATTAAAGTTCGGTTCATTGAAACTATAAGAAGTAAAAGAATATCAATTAAAAAATATCTATTTTTTTATTTTTTTTACTTTATCTATTATGCATAGTCATCTAAACTAAATAGCGTAAATATGAGGGGTGTTAGTTATGGAAACCGGAAAGGGAAACTGGTAAGATTTGATTACAGATACTAATTGATTATATTGTCTAGACAAGGTGGCTACAGGAGATAAGCAGGCTCTTGCAGACACCCGGACACAGGTAGTCTACAGGTGTCTACTAAAAAAGCTTGAAAGTATACTTTAATACCTAGTATAAATTATAATTTGAATGTGTCACACAAAGACGTAAGTATTTATTAGTTATCCTTGGAACAAAGTTAGGTTAACTATGTTGATGGCTCTGGCTCGTTGATAAATTAATATTACTCGGATTTAATATGTCATTTAGATCTAAAGAAGGTATTTTAAATTAAAACTATTCGCTGTTTAAGCAATATTTAGGCAGCACTGCTGCAACTCTACAACAATAGATTGCCTGATTACAAATCAGTACATCTGCCCCAAAATAGATGGCGCTATTTCAAATTAGTAATACTGTTTTGCGATAGATGACGCTTTAACAAAATAGTACTACTGGTAGATAATAGATGGCGGTATTTCAAATTAGTATTACTTCTTCGCAATAGATGGCACTATTTCAAATTAATACTAGTTCTTTGTAATAGATGGCGCTATGTCTGCTATTAAAGATTAGTACTACTATTCTGCAATAGATGGCGCTATGTCTGCTATTAAAGATTAGTACTACTAATCTGCAATAGATGGCGTTGTTTAAAATAAGTTTTACTATTTTCCGTTAGATGGCGTTATAACCTATTAGTAATGCCACTTTGCAATAGCGGGCGTTGTTATAAATTAGTACTACGATTTCACGATAGATGGCGCTACTCAAAGCTCGCTGCTGTGTGTGTTTCTTATCCTACTTCCTATCCTATCTTATCCTAATTCTTATCCTACTAATATTACAAATGCGAAAGTTTGTGAGGATGGAAGTATGTTTGTTGCTCTTTCCCGTAAAAACTACAGGACGGATTTGGATGAAACTTTACAGTAATATAGGTTACACATCTGAATAACACATGGGATACTTTTTATCCCGAATTTCCCGCGGGAACCGATACAACGCGGGTAACACCGCGGAGCGCGGCTAGTAATATCTGGGTAAGGCCGCCAAAATTGTCAATTATATCACAAAAGTAACACAACAGATTTTGTGTTACCGTCACACAAATGTAACCCAAAAGTAACACATCTTTTGGGTAAAGCTAGTTTCATACTGGTGAAATTAATAACCAAAAATAATACAAGATATTTTTTTTGAATGGGCGGACTGCAGTGCTATTGGAGTAATGAAATACGATTTTTAAATAATGTACTTGCGTACCTTTAATAATAAAATTGAGAAAAAAACATAACAAATCAATGAATTAAATAATAAAAAGAATACAAAGTTATTTTAACAATAAATGTTCTGACTTTTCTTTAACTTTTCGCGATATCTTCTCTGTCGTTCTGCGGCAGTTAACGGCATTGTCTATAAAAAATTGACAGTTACTATACGCACATAAATAGATTATATTATAATTGAATAGAAGAAAACAATTGACTGCTGAATACATTAGTAAAACATACTAAATTAGTTCGGTGCTAAAGAGCCTTTCGTGCAAGTTTAAGAGGAAATGCGGTCAGACATTCGACTGAATTTCCTAAGTAGAAAGTCATAATTCAAGGTTTAATACAAAATCACACTCAGATATATTAATTACAAAATTCAGTTCAAATACCACTATGCATGCGGTTTTATAGATCTACTGTGTTACGTAACACATACTTTTGTGTTACAATAACACAAATGCAACACAAAAGTGACACAAATGTAACACAAGCGTAATACAAATGCAACACAAAAGCTAAATTTTTACTACAATTTTAGGCTATATTTCGGTTATTTATTACTATTAGGTACTAATGGGCGATTTAAAAGATACTTTTGACCTTATCCTCCACAAATATAATATAACAACATTAAAATAACTGTTTCTTACCTCAGAAATCACATTAAATCATTTTTTATTTCCACACAAACAATAACGTGACGCGCACTTTAGGCTTCTTCACTGGCGAATAAATATAGCTGCCTTTTTTTTACAATTATTTTCGGTAACTGTGTTGCCATATTAATACTGTATTTTGCACTTTGGCTCTTTAAATAGTAGCTTTGGGGTAAAAAATCGTCACACAAATAAATCGTAACAAAAAAGCAAAGCAATTTTTTTATTTTAAAATATCGGTAAAACTAATTAGTTACAGGATTTTCGCAACACTATTATTATTTTAGCAGGGGCATATCATGTAATTTTTGGACGGTAAAGATATAACTTAGATATATTCTACGATTTATTGAATATTTTAACCAAATGATGCTGGGGAAAAAAACGACAAAAAGTCACACAAAAAAATTGACAATTTTGGCGGCCTTACCCATCTATTTTCTTATAAGTGTTATAAGTGGGGTGTTCATACCTACTCTGTTTAAGTACCTAAGCATTCTTGAATAAGAACCTTTCAAGAAAATATTTTTTCTAATTTAAGCAAGTTTTCATTTCGATATCACTCAACGGACACAAACGAAAACGTGCTTCGGCCCGACCACTTTTTGAAAGCGCGGACACCCATCGACAAAGGGAAGAAAAAATTGGAAAATAAAAACATTTTTTCGGAAAAGACTAGTTTAATTATTTATTTTTCAATAAACATTTGTTTTCACCAACTAATAAATAGCCTGCATCAGTTACAAGCCAAGTTGTTTAGAGCACAGGTAAGTAAAAACATTAAACTGACTCACACTCTTGTGCATAATAATAATTAATAACTTAAATCATTAAATAAAATAACAAAACTAACGCAATAGTCTTAATACTCATCGTCGATAACCTTATAGAAAATAATTATACAAAACATTTTACAATTTTACTTAATAAAAACGAATACTTTTGTCGCCTTCATTCGATTCGGGATTCTCGACAGACAGGGTTGATACGATGGAATAAAATGGGTAATATAGTATAGCATCGTGTCGACCCTGAATATAAACACAATTAGTTTAAAAAGTAAAATAAGGCGGCTTTATTCAGACCAATACTTAACTTTATAAAGCAATATAATAATAACCTTGTGATTAACTAGTACAAATTGAACATACGTAACTTATGAACACAGGGATTGGTAGATCTGTGCAACATTCATTAATAATTCTTTTAAAAACTACTAAATGCCATTGAAACTATTCAACCTAAAGAAATATCTACAGTTTGTGATGTTTAAACTGGCTATTTGATTAAGAGAAATAATTCAATGTGAATGAATCTGACAAGAAAACATAGTCTTACACAAATACGTTCTTAAATTAATAGCAACAAAGTATTTACTTAATTAATATAATTTACATCAATAATGGAGTATTTGTAATTGAATCCCTCGTTTCTTTTCTTCGTACCATTTAAATTTTTATAAACCACTTAAGTTTGAAATTTTACTTCCTTTCTTACTCTTACTAAGTGTGGATGCAAAAGTTCGTGACAGAACTATTTAATGTATGTACCCGCTTTCTGCGTCCATAGATTATAAATACCTGACTGAATTCATACGTAGTTAGGATGCATGTAATTAAATGTGCGTACAATAATGGCAGTATAAAGAAATATTCTTTTTTAACAAGGACCAATTAAAGTTGGAGTCAAACTCGCTTTACAAATATCAATTTTTGATTCATATAGCTTTTACTTTAGATAAATTATTATAAAGTTTCGAGGAGTAGGTTAGTTTTCCTGAGCAGAGTAAAGTACAAAGTAAAATTAGTACTCTGCCTTACACATTGTACTAATGTGAAGTCTAGGTAAATAAGTCCTTTCATTTCTCATAGATCATAGAGCGACTAAATCTAGACTAGCCATATTCAAGGGTTTTAGACACAAACAAGACTAAATAAGATCATAAAAGAGTCAGGGAGAATTAGGGAATTTTGTTTCTAAATGTTCACAAAAAGTTTCTTAACGATCAGTAACTGGTACGAAGACGATCTACAAACAGCCTCTTACATTACAACCTTTAAACTCTTAACTCCTAAATCAAGAAGGTAGATACCTAAATTAGCCACAACTTTTCACTTAAGACACTGCATTTAATTATTGCTGGATAGCAAATAAAAACAATAAGGCCACAGATAGAAAATATCAACAATAACAAGGACTCCACAGACAGTAAAGGATTACAAAATGGCTACACAGTATTTACAAATTTGTTTCTTTAGACAGACATTAATTAAACGTTATAAAACTCTTATGATAATCGTTATTATCATATCTTAACATATAGATCAATAACTGATAGCTGACACATTTGCGAGTCAACAGCACTTTGAAAAATAAATCTGGTAGAGAATCAGCAATGTGCATCTTTCAGCAACCATGTTATACTTATAAAAACATTCCAACATACATAAGGGTTCAACTCTCAGTTGCCAAAAGTAATAAAATACGAAAAAGTACAAGTAAGTAGTTTACGTCATAATTTAGAAACAACATCTAGAAGTGAGATCTTAATGGCAGCGAACACTACTAATACTTAAAAGACGTAAACAAGCAAAGCGGTCACAGGCCAGTCAATCAAACTTCAAAACTCAAATCTTCGAAGTACTCACAGAACAACATACTGCAAAACTGAAACTGCATACAAACATAAACTGCATTCACTTCAATAATATCCAAATAGCCGATATTTATCGGTACAAATTTAACCATCTACTTCTGTTTTGATATGTATATTTTCTTTGTTTTCAATGGTCATGTCTTGAGGGGCGAAGCCGTGAACTCTGATGTAGTCAACGTACCGTCTTCGGTTCTCTGGGTGATTTAAGATGGAGGCCACAAACTCGGACGTTTCTTTCTGTAGTGCTATTATCTTTTGTTGTATGAGTTTGTTCTTGTGCATGAGTGCGACGGTCTTCCACGCCAATTCGAGGATAACTTTGTTCTGAAGGGCTTTGTCTATGGTGGCTAGCTGAGGACATTGGACAGGGTTGTCCTCGATCACTGCGGGTGAAGGAGTCATCCTTTGGATGCGCTGCAGACGCCTGGCTTCTCGGAGACGGGTAATATGGGATCCTGAGGACAAGAGAAATCGGAAATTAGTAAGAGAAAATGTAAGTAAGTAAGTAAGTAAGTTGAGTGACCAACCCTGGTATCGGAGGTTTTGGGGCCTCCTGCATGGTCTAACGATTGTAACAACCGGGACCGACAATTTAACGTGCACTATGAAGCACCTATGAAGCCCTATGTAGCCTTCAGATATAAAAGCCCACTACGTAAGCCATATTTAAACACCAAATCATAAGCGATGTTAGGAATTGAGATGTCACATACATACATAAACACACGCACAGTTACAATTATCATTTCATCTCTTTAGACTAGAGAATGTCTCTCATTTCAATAATAACCTAACTATAATATTTAATTACTTCTCATAATATTATTACAAAAACCGCGTTTGTTTTTCGGAATTTAAACCATTATTATAAGTGATCGTTGCGTAATAGTTAAATACCGTAACTATCCCGCGGTTTTACCCGCGTTGTGCCCATTTTTGTGGGATTTTCGGAATGTAAAATAGCCTATAACTACAGTATAACCTTCTTGAATGTAGATATCCAATACAAAAAAATATTCGATTCGGACTGGTAGCTCCAGAGGTTACACCTTCAAACCAACAAAAAATACACTTCAGCTTTACGAGTATTATCTATACTAATATTATAAAGCTGAAGAGTTTGTTTTGTTTGTTTGTTTGTTTGTTTAAACGCGCTAATCTCAGAAACTACTGAACCGATTTGAATAATTCTTTTTGTAATGGATAACTACATTCAACGGGAAGGTTATAGGCTATTTTTTATCCCGAAATTCCCACGGGAACGGGCACAGCGCGGGTAAAACCGCGGGGCGCCGCTAGTATTATTATAAACTAGCAGCGCCCCGCGGTTTTACCCGCGTTGTGCCCGTTCCCGTGGGAATTTCGGGATAAAATGTAGCCTATAGCCTTCCTCGATAAATAGACTATCTAACAGTGAAAGAATTATTCAAATCGGTTCAGTAGTTTCTGAGATTAGCGCGTTTAAACAAACAAACAAACAAACAAACAAAACAAACTCTTCAGCTTTATAATATTAGTATAGATTTATAAAGCTAAGTTTCTTTGTTTGTTTGAACGCGCTAATTTCTGGAACTATTGGTCCGATCTAAAAAAATATTTTTGTAATGGATAGCCACATTCAACGGGATGGTTATAGGCTACTATTCGTCCCAAAATTCACATGGGAACAACGCGGGTAAAACCGCGGGGCGCTCTTAGGATAGAATACAGTATTGATTCATTAGCCACGGTAACGACACATTAACAGAGTCGAGTGTAAGATCACCTCCAAAATGTAAATACCGTATATTTAACAACTGAGTACACAACCCGTTCGTTATCACTTGTTTTAAATTCATGGTGTTAATGTAAACGCGCTTAATCAATACTAACAAAGAAAATAAATTAAAGTGTATTACGTTGCAAAAAAACAAATTTCATAGTAAATTGCGTAAAGTTTTTCAAAAGTAATTACTAATTTCTTAGAACATGTCTCTCATACTAGCAGCGTTCCACGGTTTTGTGCCCGTTCCCGTAAGAATTTCGGGATAATAATTAACATAATAAGCTTCCTCTTGAATGAGACTATCTATTACAAAAATATTGAAATCGGACTAGCAGTTCCTAAGATTAGGACGTTCTTAAAAACAAAAAAATACCAAATAATCAAACTCTAGCATTATTATACAAATATAGACCACAGGACATAACCTACTTAGGTACCAAATCTACTCGCTTATTAATAAGGTACCAAGTAACTATAGTCGCGGAATTCTACCAAAACTATATTTATAAATCCGAAAACTTTCCGCAAAGTTTAAAATTAAATAAAAACAGTTATTTATAATCATTCAGTTACAACAACAAACAAGTCAATCGGAAATAAATTAGGAAAATAATTTCCAAATCATTCGAATCCGAAAGCGTGACTCTGCAGAACGAAGCTCTGTCCAAATGATGTCATGATGTAAAGAAAACTAATTGGATGTACTGTCTGGCAGTTCTTTAGCCAAATGTACTCGCAGTCACGTTACACTTGAGCATGATTTTGAAAGTGAGTACAAAACACCTCGTGGACCAGCCACGTGACAGAACGAACTGCAACTTGCAACGGTTGGCTTTGTCATAATAACTGACAAAATCTAGTATTCTCTGACGTATTTATATGTTATTTCGCATCGAATAAATGTAGCAGTTTCAGTTTATTTGTAGAAAGATTTTTTTTACTTCGGAAAGGAGGTTATCAGTTAGACCGATTTTTAATGTTTTTACATTTTTATATAGTACCATTTTTATATAGTACCTTTGCTTGATAGTGTTCCTATACGCAGTATGTACCTTGAAGTATATATACCTCATTGAAGTCGAAAAAGTATACTTGGATACAGCAACTGTCAATCGACATGCTCCTCCATAATCGAACTTATCCTCGTAAATTTCATATTAACAACATGTTGTAAAGACGAGACAAGACAAGACAATACGTAGGTAGATACGAAAAGCGACTCATAATAACATTTCCATCAATTATGATCAACCAAATACTCTAAAACCTTTCTGAAAGCTCGGTTGACGTCACTCGATCAATATCGCCCCTTATGTCTAGATGTGTGCCTAGGTAAAAGAGACAGCGCTATACAAAGTTGCTCTGGGTTGTCTGCTTTCTCTGTCGCACATAGGAGAAAACAGATCATGACGTTATAACCTTTTATTTATACATGTGAAAGTGTTTTTATTGGTAGTTAACCGACGGGGTTGGGGAAACATGAGATGTTTCACTTAAATTGTGCGTTTCAGGTTTCATGGGTTATAGGTAAGAACTAATATAGCTTACCTTTAACTGTAAGCTGTAAGTTTTTTTAACTTTGAACAATCCTTATGCTTTTAAGTGAAAGCTTATAAAATGAACGTTTCAATGTTTTCTCGTATTGTCAGATGCTAATATAGTGATGTCATATTAAGTTAAGAACATTCAACAAACTTGAACAAAAAAATATCGAAAAGAATATAACATCATTTCAGCCATAAAACATTTCACAAAATTTTTCAACATTTGCAGAACAAATTATGTACTTACATAAAATTTGACTTATATACTAAGTTGACCTACACCTATACCTTAACATAGTTATATACTGAAAAACATACATACATCAGTCATGTTTGTGTGCGTGTCTTGCACAAGCTATCTTAATACATAAGATACACTTGTGTTTGTCAATGTGTATGTAAGCACTTGTTTACATACACGCGTCGCCAACATCGTACAGGGTGTTAACGACAGTAGCACGCAAATATTAAAGTGTAAATTTTTTAACAGAATATAACCTAAAGGCCTATATTACATTAGGTGCGATTGGTAGAGTCATAGAGTACATACTCTACCAAAGAAAGGTTTGTTTACATTCGTAGAGCAAGATTTTACTCTACCAAAGGAAGGATAAGGGGAAGTTCTCAATTCGGCTGTATGGTTATTTTTATGTTTGTTATCTGATATTTCCGTCATTTATGAACCGGTTTCGATAATTCGGTAAATATATTATAAAAGGGTATGCCTAAGATTGTCCTGTTTTTAACAGATTGTAACAAAGGTGGTAATTCTCATAAAAACCTTGATTGATGTGAAAAGAAAGTTATCATACTAGTATTTTAGTTTAAATAAATAGATAGAAATAGTGTAATTTGGCACACCCTGTAAAGCCGCATTGACACGAATACGTGTTTAGTTTTTATTTGACCGACAACAATGGAACGCATTCACATCAAGATCACGTTCCGTTTATCAGTTGCTTCTCAAAAGGTTCAAAAACGACCTTAAACTCATTTAATGGTCTAAAAAACCTTGTAGAATAAACAAGTAGAGTTACACTGTAGATTGTTATTGGAAAATGTGTCGTGAGTTATAAACAATAACACACATTTTAATTAGTTTTCATTGTAAATTTGTGATGCATGCACTATTTGTAGTCAATGTCAGTATTGTAATTCATGTAATAGGTACCTACCTATTAGTATATTTTGGGGAGCATCTGGTAAAAATATATTACTCTGTATTTTACGCGCCAATTCATTTGTCAAATATAAATTAACAGTTAAATGCGTATTGAACCGTATTGAAACGTAATAACTCAACAAAGCAAAGCAACAAAATTAAAAAGTCTTCGTTTAAAAACAACTCGGCAACTATTTACCAAAAATCCTTTATCACTGTATTCCAAATTCGAATCGACCACAGAGGTTTAACATTTCAATACTCACAGTGTGTTCTATCCAAGGAGGTTTATTTTGGAAGAGGTTTTATATATGATGAAACCTTGTAACGCACAGATGCACTGTCGGCGGCGTGCGTGGCAATCGACTGATGCGCACATTCTTTCCCCGTTCTACTATGCACAGACCTGCGCGATGCATCCATCAGTGTAGGATGATATATTATACTTAAATATGGACTCTCCATGGTCAGCACTGGCCACTACATATTTGTATCATGTTTTGAGTAAAAAGTAATGCACTTATGATCATATTTGTACCTCCTTGGTTTTGAGATTCGGGTCACAAATTGTATTCTATTATTGAAATAGTGATGGAAAATTGTCGAATGAATAGAAAATTTTGGTATTAATTTTTGGAATATACCTATTACTACTTACTTATTAGAGGTATCACCATCTGGATTATATTTACGTATTTTAATAAAAACAATTATGATCAATAATTATTATGAGTTAATACATTTTGAAATAAATTTAAATGCTATTTCTCCTTGTATGAATAGGTATTTTCTGAAAGTTTCTAGTTGATAAAATATAATGCCAATTGTAAAGCTAGTTAATATAAATACTGCTACGCATTTGCATTTATGCATTTATTCTTTAGATCATGCGTTGGTTTATTGTATTATTATAAGAAAATGATTTTTATTCTAGATTCCTTTCTGAACAGTTTAAAATGTTGTTTTTTTCTTGTACTGTAAATAAGGTAGGTAATTAATGATATCAGTGGGTAACTTAACACTACACAACTTTTTAACATTCATTAGATAAAGTGATTAGCTTCCAACTTCCTTTGTAAACAATGTAGGTAGGTAAATGCAAAAATAACTATGGTCTGTTACTAGTTACTAACTAAGTATTGTAATTAAGACTTTGATAAGACAATTATTGTTTTTTTTATGATGTACCTACTTTGGGGAAAATATGCTTACAAATTATTCAAAAGCTTGAAACAGTTTTAATTAAAAAAATGTAAAATGAAAACGAAGTTTATAAATGAAATCGTAGTCTATATTTTTCAAACGATTCACAAATAGACTTGTAGGCAAACTAGTTCTAACTTTATTATCTTTATAAATAGACTTTATTATCAATTTCAGAGTTATTGTAGGAGAAACGACCGGCCATCACAAGTTAATTTCAAAGAGGCCACAGATATTACTCATGGCAACCCACGCGATCGACCTCGTGAAAGTATTTTTCCACCTTATCACCATATTAATAGAGTACAGTTTTGTTATTAACATCAATAACGGTTGTAAAACAAAGCTTGTGACGTGAGGGTCAACGAACTTAGCAGTTGCAACCTTCTTGGAACTATATCATGCAAGACAAATTGCAAACGTGTGAGTGTGAAATTGATTATTAACACCGTTGTTCTTAATAAATATCATAGAAGAATGGGAAAAATGTCCTTTATGAATCTTAAAATGTTTCGTAGTGAAGATTCGATTCAGTTTCATTTTTGTTCAAGCAGAAAATATTTGAACAAAGATCAAAAAGAGAGAACAAAGTGAGCTCTTATGTCATAACTGTCACTTTGATTTTGACAAGTGACCATGAAAGTGAGTTTACCATGAAAGTAAATTAAATTAAACTAAAACTTTGGACTTGTGACTTGAAATAAAAGCTCGCTACCGTAATCTTTTCAATAAAGTTGGGAGAAAGGAAATTACGAGTACAATATCAACTTCAACTCAAACAAGTAGTTACCTAGGTATATGTTTTAATCTTTAAAAATAATTTTAAAGTTCTTTTTGATATTTTTCAAGGAAAAATAAAACTTTTTTGAAAAAGTTTTCCCAAAAGCCTCCAACATATTCTAACAATTGAACCACCCAATCCAGACAGCTTACCGTACCCAATATTATAAAAAAATACCAAACAAAAAACATTTCAAACTCGAACACCCAACGTGAATTAATTCGAAACCGTGGCTCACCACGTGACTCATAGTTTTAGCTAGTTATTAAAGTAGATATATAGGTATATATGATACAGCTAATAATAGCCAACGGTACAACTCACCGCGATGAGGTAGGTCAGGGAAATGGAAATAAATCACAAACACACGTACAGTACATTGACGCATGTTATTTATATAAGCACGTACCTAATGAGTTTATGTAACGTGACCCTTATCGATGCATTTTTAAGTTAGCAGTTAGTTTTGTGAACAAAACGTGTTTGCTTTGCGTAGTATTCGTGTTTATATTGCTTACTGTTAGTGAAAAGTACTAAAGTACAAAAGTAAGCATGTACTTTTATATATAAAGTAGGTATATATAGATAGTTTATCTAACTTATTTTCTTTTAAGTTGAACAAAGTTTCTGTTTCAATAAGAAAATTTAATTCCTACGTGATATTCTTACGTTTATATAAGACAGTAATAATCGGTACCGTAGTACCTAAGTGATGCCATAATCACTGTATCATCCATCACAAAAATGACAAATATTTCAATTTGAATAATTTTTTTTTTAAATTTATTAATATTTCGTGATAATGCAGTAATTTTAGCATTTATTTCTGAGGGTACATTAAAAATTTTTTTTTTCGGGGGCTTTTAATCTTTTCGAATTAAAACACTGGCACTAGAGTTAACCACTACCGTAGACTACATTTAACACGTTTTAATTTTATTATGAACTCTCACATCTCGCGGTTTCACACTCATTGTGTTCATTTGCGTGGAAAATTTGGGATAAAAAATAACCATAACCTTCGTCTTGAATGTAACTATCCAACACACAAAGAATTATTCGAATCGGACTGGTAAATCTCGAGATTAACCGGAACATACAAAGAAACAAAAAAAAAGTCTACTGTACGAATGTACAGATACTCGTAGATAAATAACTATACGAGTACTCTTATAATAAAAACAAAACACAACCAATTTAAAACTGAAAAGAAAAACAAAACACAGCTTTCATAAACTCAATTAGAAATATTTAAAAATAAATAAATCCTCCAAGGAGTACGCACCTTTCCTTATTTTCCTCGCACGCTTCTCACACATGTTTGCGTATGAACACAGTTTATATCACAACACTGGCTGACAAGAAAAACAAAATTGTTTATGTCAAGTTATTCGAAATGTTCATAGAGCTTCGTACAGACGTGCGTTACTCTCGAATACTCGACGGCGAATGGTGTGCGTTGAAGGAAAATCGAACTCGGCAACTCGTCTGGCTCGCTCGTAGCCCGTAGCCTCGCGTAGCACTATTCTGCCAGACATAGACTAATGTTGCCATTCCCGTATAAATTTCACCTAATTTGCAATTCTAAGTTTGAAAATTCTATGAGTCAGAATGTTGAATTAAAACTCGATGAAAGTCAATGTCTGCTTCAAGAAATGTGTGGTTAAGGTCATTTGATTAGATGCTGTAATAGGTCAAATTGTTTTTTTTAAATGAAATATTTGTGTGGTATATGAAAATTTATGACTCCTTAAAGTCATCCAATGTCGATTGAAATTTATACGAACGTTCACTCAGATAATCTATTATAGGTTATACAGTAAACTTAGCAAAAATTGGTATTTTAATTTTTTTTCCTGTGGTTTTGCCTACGACCTAAACCCGCTCTTGTGGATATTTCGGGATAATAGCGTCGATTATATACAAAGATCTATGTCAACAACAATGATCAATTTAAAATTAATGGCAAAAAAATAGGAGCCCTTTCTAATCTTTATCTTTCTCATCACTGCCTGACTATGCAAACATCACCTGATACCTACTTAATTAAGTACATACATTTGTGATAACTATAATTTATACATATCATACATAACTGAAGAGTTTTAAATCTCAGGAACTACGAGTCCTATTAGAATAATATTTTTTTATTACATAGCTACGTTCAAGAGATATTTCCACGAAAACGGGAACATCGCGGGTAAAACGGCTGCTTTGCTTCTGCCTTTGAGTTGGGTCTTGGGTCTCCAACATGATTTTAACCAACCTAGTCCATTAACTGCAATATATTTACACAAAATCGGGTAATTTTCCCCCATTCAACATTGCAACACCTTCCCCACCGTGCTCACAGTCCGATAAAGCAAACCGCGCATGGTGAGACACGTGTTGATGTCTGCGTTTGTTTGAGCGCACTATCTGTCCTACAATTCAGTCAATAAGAATTGGACGTGGTATTTGTATTGGTATAATGTAATTATTAGTTAGTACCGATTTTGACCACGGTCAGTATTTTGTTGTAAAAAAAAAATTGATTACAGTATATTGTACTAATTAATGGAGAAGATGTGTGCAGTTTCTTACTATCATACAAACAAAAACAGTATTTTAAATACATAAAAAGGCAAGAAAAGACAATAAATAAAGTTGTATGTCACACTAAAGTTTTTTACTATGTTACAGCGGTAACTTCACCACGATTCCTAACCCAAACAAACGTATCTACACTCAAATCTACAAACCTTGAGCACAACCTTGGACAAACGCATACTCATTCCCGGCACATGTCTATCCTCACCTACCACATCTACCGGCGTACATTCGCAGCTCCGCTCGAACCGGGCCCAAGTCAACGCACGTTATTCATGACGTGTATGGATAAAGCAACGTGTTCCGTGAGTCATACACGTTGTGCCCCGCTCGTAAACACCAGTGTGTCCCGCCCTTACAATGTGAGTTTCGTACTCATACAAACTGCGCGGTAAACTGCGGCCGCACCGTGTGGCTTTAAACGTGCATTTTTAGCACCTAGTCGAGCTCGAGTTATGTTATGTACCCTACATTTTGAAGATATTAATATCCATGAGGAATACTTACGTATTAGAGGCTGTTTTGATCATTTTTTGTCATGAAAACAATTGATATCGAATAATAGTGCGATTTATTTTGTTTTTGGTGTTTTGAATTTTATCGTTGTTATGTTTTGTTTCTATTATCATCGACTCTATATCACTACCTACATACTATAAAGCAAAGTCGCTTTCCGCTGTCTGTCTGTCCGTCTGTCCCTATGTATACTTAGATCTTTAAAACGACGCAACGGATTTTGATGCAATTTTTTTATAGAGTGATTCAAGAGGAAGGTTTATAAGTATGAAAATTCCCGAAATTCCCACGGGATAGGGCACAACGCGGGTAAAGCCGACGTGCGCTGTTAGTACAAGATTAACAAGGTGCACATTGGGACAATTTATTCCGACACCGTGTAAAACGTTCATTAATTATTACATAACCTTCTTACAGGTAAATTTTAAAAGAAGTCTTTCATTCAAATACTGTATCTGTGGCTGTTATTCCTTTTTAGAGTTCCGTACCCAAAGGGTAAAACCCGGACCCTATTACTGAGACTTCTGTCCGATTTTGACGGGACTTTCACTGGCAGATAACTGATGTAACAAGGAGTAGCTTAGGTTACTTATATATCCAAAATCTCGGGTACAATGCGGGTAACACCGCGGGGCGCGGCTAGTATACAATAATATTTATAGTTTAATTTAATAATTATTAATTTTCGCTGCTTTATTTGTATCGTGAGCGTTATGTTGATTTTGTTATATATATTAAAAAAAGAATAGGTTTGTCAGATTTCTGATAATATAAATATTCCTATTATTCAAGACATGTAATTCGGCCTTTTTATTATATATACGCATATAACAGTGTATTTTGTAACGAAAATATACTTAATATTTTATTACTCTATTTCGAAATAAAGGTTTTATGTAAGTACCCACCGTAATGGCATAATTTTATGAAGGCTGAAAGTTTTTCAGAACAGTTCTACATAGGTAAGAACGACAGATAGGCAGAATGAACTTTAGGTCACACGCCGTTCTCAGAGGACTCAAATGCTTCCTTAGTAGATATATTTTAATGAGCGATTAAGTGATTTATTGCGGCAATTAGTTAAGCGTCGATTTAATGGCCATCTCTAAGTGTGGCAGATAGTGGCTTTTGAGATAAAGATGCCAACGGTATCATGTATATTTTTGATTATGCTCATTTTAGTAGTTAAGAAAAAAGTAGGTAAAAACCTCTTTATAAACTTTTGTATGGTGCCAGGATGTACTGGCGACAAAGGCCACTACGACTTTTTTGAAAATAGAACATTGTGTTCTGTGTCCGTCTGTGTTCTTTTTCAAAAATATCGCCAGTCGCCGCCGCCATTTTACTCGAGCGTGCCTTACGTTGCGACACAGCAAAGCGCATATTTCCACAACACAGGCCTTTGTCAGCCGCACATGCGCCGTAACGTGTCGATTATACGAACCACGACCTATCTCAACCTCGTGTTTTCACCATACACGGCTTAGTAAGTCTACTATTGTTGGGACCTAATTACCTATTCATACGATAATTTAATTGAATACTCATTTATTGATATTTATGCGAGTTTTGTATTGTTTTTCTTCCAATCAAACGCTAATAAGTTTTATTTTATGTAATCATGAGAAACGTGATATTTTTTATTATAAATTGCAATGGGTTTCTAGAAAAGTTTCCGAGTTAATAATGACAGTTCTCAGATAAAAATAACAACAGGTCCAACTCCGGGAGTGCCGGCAGAAGTGAAAACTTTAATATTAACGTCAACACGTCTTACGAATTTTCGATCAGGTCACGTGTCCTGACGCGAGTTCAACATTTTTTTTTAATGCACAACGCCACTACAGAAGTCTTCACTACAAAAATTCAATTAAAATATGACCGTAATATTATTGCCGGGATTACCTTCTGCGAATATTCCCACAAGTCCTTCGCTGCGTCTGGCTGTATGTAGGTAGTACCTACTAGGTACTATGTAATATGTTGGATGGATTTTAAAACAATTGTCTCCAACAGAGATTATGGGAAAAAGGAAAAATGGATATGACAAGTCAAACCATCAATAAATGTTTATAAATATCTACCATAAATATGTCAAACCACATACCATGCATATAAAAAATATCTTATTCATAGACAAACTGCTTTATAACCAAATAATAGTGACCTATACTGGTCCAAACGTATGTATTTTGTTCCAATAATACATTTCCAAGTCACGTTGTAACCAATGTTTTTCGAGCAACGTGTTTTACGAATGTTTTGCAACATAACATAATTCATCGGCGTGCACGGACCGACAGATAACACTACGTAATTGTAAGATTAATAACTATGATTAGGTAATGATGTTTGTTGTAATTTTTGTGATTTTGAATCCTTTGTCAAAGATGTCGGGGACGTCAGCGGGGAGAAAAATCCGTGAAAATATTTTCTTACTTTAATTTTGACGGATTTTCGTTAGTATTTTGCCTTTTGGTGCTTTAGGTTCTAATTGATGATGTTCTTATGGTTATAATAATTAGTTCAGTAATGGTTCAGTAGAATCATGCGCAATCATGTCTTAGGGCGGGTTGCTTTAACTTCCGGTCACGCACCAGTACAGTACACCTCATTATAACTCATCCTTCTACATAATATTCCACAAGGCTTGGTGAACTTCGACACGCCAAAAATGTCCTATACAAAATGTTAGTCTGACCAGACGTAAGAAAATGAACATAATCACTATTTCACCATCACTACATTAGGTAGTACCTATAAAACAAAGTCTTTCTAAACTACGCTTTCCGCTGTCTGTCCCTATGTATGCTTAAAACTACGAAACGGATTTTGATGTGGTTTTTTTAAATAGTTAGATTGATTCAACAGAAAGGTTTATATGTATAAAAATTCCCGAAATTCCCACGGGAACGGGCACAACGCGGGTAAAACCGCGTGGCGCTGCAATTTTTTTAATGAAATGAAATGTTTATGTAATTGAAAACTACTGCACGTGATCGAGATTATCCTAGCACCTTCTAACTACTAATTAGTTTAGCAAATGAACGATGGCCATCCTTGCCCGCAGTAAACAACAAGTGCGCTATACATTTTTTTTATCATTTTTTACTAATTTATAAAGAGACTAGGTTTCACTCGCGTTGTGCCCATTCCTGTGGGAATTTCGGGGTGAAAAATAGCCTATGTCACTCAGGGATAGTGTAGCTTTCGAATGGTGAAAGAATTTTTTAATTCGGTGCAGTAGTTTCAGAGCCTATTCGAGACAAACAAACAAACAAAAAATCAAACCTTTCCTCTTTATAATATTAGTATAGAAGTATAGATATAGATAGGAGGAAAACACTGATATTCATCTTCTTAAGTAAGTAAGTAAGAGTAGGTTGGTGGCCATCCTTGGTGTCGGAGTTCTTAGACCGCCTAAAGGCATGATATGATATGATATGGGCATTTTAAATTCAATTTTATCTAAAAGTTAATCTATCGTGCCACCGAAGATTTAGGTCAAAGCTCATTACAAATGTTATCCACATCAATTAAGACGCGAAACGACAACAAACATTTTACACATTTTCTTATACGTATATACCAAGTGCCAACATTGTATCAAAACATCGCTTAATCTAAACCTAACCCAGTTCTTCGAAACTAAAGCACATTTCTTCAATGTGCTCAGTTCAGCCCCGTGTTCTGTGCTCATGTGTGTCTGTATGTATAGATGTGTACCATCGTGAGAGTCCCGTGTTGTGCTTGTGAGTGTCGGTGTATGTGTGTTGGTGTATGTGTGTGTTGTCACGTTGCCGGCGACATGTTTCGGGACTGCACGCCGCTCACGTTGTGCCGCTGAATTAATGCTTAGCTAATACCACATTCACAGTCAAATATGGATCAAAACAATCAATACGGAACCTTAGGTATTTCTTTGAATACCATTGATTTCATGTATAGTTTAACATGTCGTTAGGTTTAGCATATGCACTAGTAGGAGCAGCGGCTTTATCCGTTATTTTGCTGCGATTAAATGCGATTTCATTGAAATAATAGCAATATTCCATAATATTATAGAATTTTTACAATTCACTACGTAGTCATTTTTGTGTTATTTTTTAACATATTGGCCGTTAGTAATTGGCCTGCAAAGAACCTTATAATTTTACGCATCATTAGCATGCTTGGTAGCAGCTGCAAACCGCGCCGCTTGCAGCTGCGAACCTATCTATTGCATTTTAATCGACATCTTCAATACGTATTCGCCATTGTAATATTTTCAAAACCTTAAGACGCAGCGCAGGATAGTTGTTATTATTCAATCTTTAACTTAAAGAGATTGAGAAGCAATGACTAATCTGTGAGACGTCTCTCAGTATGAATCCACACCATCGAGTTTTAATTCTACCGCATGCTACGGAGGAAACAGTGTAAATCTCAATGGCTCTAATTTTAAAATTATATGTTATAGGTAGTTACTTATAGTATATATAATCGTATACTTTACTTGACTATACTATAATATTATAAATAGGTAAAATTTAATTTAGTTTGTTTGTATGTTCGTGTCAGAAATTACCGGCCGATATAGCCACATTCAACGGGAAGGTTATAAGGCTATTTTTCGTCCCGACATTCCCACGGGAACAGGCACATCGCGGATAAAACCGCGTCTCAAACTTACTTATTTACATACTTACTATAAAGAGCAAAACTCAGTAAATTTTAATCTGTTTTTCTTGTCGCCAAATATCGGCATTATTTTATTAACCTTTTAGACGACAAAATGTGATCTGCTATAACAGCCCTAATTCTTAACTATCCAATGGAGATCTCCTATTGATACCGGCCATTACTAATCAAACACTGACCTATTGCCTAGAACCAAAACATCTTTTGATCCTTCTGCAAAAATAAAAGTTACTTAATGTATTGAATTATTAATTTATGTACTTAAGGCCTTATTCATAAACGCTTATTAACAGCACTTAAGCTATAAAATTGTTTGTCCCTTTCCGACATACGCTATTTGCCAAAGAGAGAAAGAGACAAAACACTCATATCGTTTATGAATAAGGCGGTTTATACTTAACACGTTTTTATAACAATTATCCTTTAAATATCTTTTAAAACAAATCGAATATTTTAAAAACAATCCCTTAAAGAATAGCCTATTGTATTAGACTGTTTAACCCATGCCGTAACCTATTCCAAGTATATAGGAAGCAACTAGGAGTGCGTACGAACAAGTCTGTTAGCGGTGAAAATAGGAACTAATCTCGCTCAATGACAGTTAGAAGTTTTCCCGCATGAGTGGCGCTGTAGTCGCGAGCACGTTTATCAGTCGCACAGTCCATGAGATACATAGAGTACCTACTAGGCTTGTATTTTACACGACACAGCACCGAACACGTGACCTCACCGAATATATAAATCATTTGAGCGTCACGTGGCGACACCGCGACTTTTATACCGTTATAAATATTTCATCTCGAATGATAGCCGGCCTTATATGATTCCTAAATAATATCCTTATACCTACTTAAAATATGAGATGGAATAGTTAAAAAAGGAAAGATGAATACACAAAAGAGGAAATGGCTACCGAGATGTTTTATAAACTTGTATTCTGACTAAACCGATTTTACTCGCGTTGCCTGTTCCCTTGGGAATTTCGGGATGAAAAATAGACGTTGGCCGATTCTCAGACCTACTCAATATGCTCACAAAATTTCATGAGAACGGTCGAGCCGTTTCGGAGGAGTACGCGAACGAACACTGTGACACGAGAATTTTATAAACTCAAATACTATAGCACGGTTTTTGACACGGTTTTTAAAAATAGAGTGATTTATTTATTTAGTGTTAAGAGGTCACTTTCCCGTTGATTTTCGCTATCCTTTACAAAAAGAATTATTCGTAATAACCCCGTTCCCGTGGGAATTGGGCTTTTGAAAAAAAAAATATTTTTTTATGTATTTTAAAACTTTATTATTAATAATATTGATATTTAATGCAAAAAACTTAAAAAAAATATTTTTTCAATTAATTATAAACAATTAAAAATTGAATAAAAATCACGTGACTATAAACGCGCCATAATTGGTCACCATAGTTGTGACGTGATAATGTTATAGCTATTTAACCATAAGTACGTACAGCGTTTACGGCTATTACCCGTGTAACCGAATGAGGCTATCATTATGACGTCACACGCGCTCGGGTTTGTTCGGGAGTTGTCAGAGTGTCTTCGGTACTAGTTTTGTTATAAAACTAATATATTATATCTTTCCATTTATCACAAAAAAAAATTTTTTCATAAGCCCAATTACGGTATGAGAAATAACTTATAATCTTCCCGTTGAGTATGGTTATCCACTACAAAAAGAATTATTTAAATCAGATGAGTAGTTTTGCGATAAGCGCATTTAAACATACAAAAAACAGAAAATCAACCTCATCATCTTTATTATATCACTACTAGCTGCGCCCCGCGGTTACACCCGCGTTGTACCCGTTCCCGCGAGAATTTCGGGATGAAAAATAGACGTTGGCCGATTCTCAGACCTACTCAATATGCTCACAAAATTTCATGAGAACGGTCGAGCCGTTTCGGAGGAGTACGCGAACGAACACTGTGACACGAGAATTTTATAAACTCAAATACTATAGCACGGTTTTTGACACGGTTTTTAAAAATAGAGTGATTTATTTATTTAGTGTTAAGAGGTCCAACCGCTTGACCACTTATTCTAAAAAAAGTACAACATATCTTAACAGAAAGCCAATTATAGGTGCTCACGGATAGAAAACAGTTCTAGAGGAACAATACAAGTGCTTGAACATTAAATTACAAAATTAGGTTAAACTAAGTATGATCAAATACACTATTGAGAAGAAAAAAACAGAAGAAATTGTTTTTAATCTTAATCAACAAAGAAAGCTTTACTGAGCATCCGTCTTGCAGGAGGATTCAAGAGGAATAATATATAAACCTTTATACGTATAAAAATTTCCACGGGAATGGGCACAACGCGGGTAAAACCGCGGGCCGCTGCTAGTTACTATAGATAAAAGTATTGACATAAAGCAACCTAGCACGGAGGCAAAGTTAAAACTGAAAGACGTGTGTGACGCCGCTTTGATAATGAACTGGCAGTTTTGGAACCACCCTGGGATACGGTCAACGGAGTGTTTAAGTCACCTCAAGACCTCTGCGACATAGTTAACGGTTTGAACTAAGGCTGGCCAACGGGCCATGGTCACAACACAAACCTACACAAGGTTAGGTGACTTAGTGTGACATACTATGGTTTTATACTGTACTAGCAGCGCCTGTGGCTCCACTTGCCGTACCTTGTACCTGTCTCCGTGCTGGCTTTGGGATGAAAAGAAGAAAAGGTTTTATTTCATGTTGTTTTTTTGGAACGAAGTTCCTTATCGCGCGTTGCGAAAGGGGGCTAGACGGAAAAAATGGTAACGACATTTTTTAGGCCAGAGAGGGATAGACAGAGAAACTTGCGCACGCCAGAGAGAGACAGACAGAGAAACTTGCGCACGCCAGAGTGAGACAGACACAGATCTCTGTCTGTCTCTCTCTCTCTCTCTCTTATAGAAAGCAAGCTTCTTTTCGTCTTTCTATTTCGCATTGAACAGTGTGGTGTCGCGACGATTATTTTTGTTGATAATAAATAAACTTCGTTCCATCCGGGTGTCCCTTGACACCTCTCAAGTTTTTATTATTTATTATTATGAGCCATTCGTGTCCCAATACTGGGCAAAGGCCTCTCTTCCATCCTTCCATGCATCCCTGTCCAGGGCCACTTCTCTCCAGTTGGTTGTTTTATGTTGTAACCTATGTAAAAAGTTTTATTGAGATCTAACAAACTTATATTTATATATTCCTATTTATAATATGTATTAGTGCAATACATTGATTTTGTTTGGAACCTGAATCAAACACTCAAGAAGGAAGTCAGTTTTTTGTGATATCTGTCCTCCGACTTTCCTTTCCATATTAAACAAGGACTCTATAGCATTCAGAAATCCAAAACAAAGCAATATAAGCTGAAAGATAAAGCGCATACATTTGAATATTGTTTTGGAATAAATTCTAGAACACGGTCGTATTTCAATGAAGCTTGATATTTCCGTAATAAACAGTCCGGAGTTATCCCCATAGGATTTCAATTATGGGTTTTCCGTACTCCAATAATGATTCGTAATTAATGGTATGAAAGGCATACAATTATTTATTTAAATTTTGCATTTATGTGATCTTTGTACAGGATGGGTGGGACTTTGTAGGGTGAAATATAAATACCATACTAAGGTACCTATATATAATTACTATAAATTCGGTTCATAGGTACTCAGTTATAATAAGCAAGTAAGTTTAAGCAGGTTAACCAACCTAAAAAAAACCTAAAAAAAACCTAAAAAGGTTGGCCAACCTAAAAAGATAATAATACATATGTACTAAAGCCCAACTTTACCCGTTTCGGTAAAAAGGCTCACACCTGACAACCCGTTGAAATATCCAGTGAGAGGCCTGGTAGGGGTTGGAGGTTTAGGCAAAAATGTCTTGTTTCCCTTCGAAGTGGTTGAGTGACTTCACGCCGGATACACGATATCCGGCAACGTCAACAAGTCCATACCCAAAGCATACACAATGATGTAGAATCAAGATAAAAGACATATGGCAATTTAGACATTAACACATATTGCAATCTAGACAATCAGAGTAAATTTAAATAAGAAGTAAAAGTAAATTTTCGGAAATAGCTTCATCTAAAAGGTTATGAAGCTATTTCCAAAAAACATATGTGCCACTCGCTATTTATTATTTTGTTGATTCGCTTCCAGTCTACACGCTCAATCTAAACACACTTTGAAAAAATCTGAAACTTTTAAACTTTTAATTGCCTGAATTTACTTCATTCTTTATAACGTGAGCGGAATACCTTCGTATCACGTGGTACCTAAATTCTCCACACCCCTCACAAGGCAGGCTCAGTACAATAATAGCCGGGTGCACCGCGGCAGGCCACCGACCTGCAAGTGGGTCGCGAGGCACGTGCGCGCAGCTCACGTGGGCCGCAGCCGTGACACCAAATACTGAGTGCACTGCCGCACCGCTCACCCGCTGAACGTACTAATGTCTGTGTTTCGGATTGTACTTATGTCTGTACTTTATTTGATTATTGCCGACATTTAATATAGTAATTTATGTGACTTTTTAGCCCTTAATAAGCGGAAGAGTTTCTTTGAACGCGTTAAAAGTTGAAGTATGTAGCAGTCTGACCAATGTATATGTTTATCTAATGTATCGATTGAAATTCTTATGAAGAAATTTAAAGCAAAAGCAATGCACCATGTGTATTCTTATGGTAACATATTTTTGTAGACTCAAGCCCGTTGCCCAAAATATTATTTGTTTACCAGATAAATATTTATCTATACCTACGTTATTTTTTTGCAATAAGAACCTACTCAACTGGGTAAACATAAGATAAACTCAATATCAGCTTAATAAGTACTAAGTGCTTGACAATCTCTTTGGGCCTTGAGTTGAGTTACTGGAGTCAATGGTCATGATCAGAATCGATTTGAATGCCAGAACAATATAATTCAATCAATGTATAACGTAAAAGATTCATTGCTTTAATATATGGCAATACTAAGTAAGTTCGTGTAGGTTAGAGGCCAACACTGGTGTCAGAGGTTTTAAACCACCTGACTAAAGGCGTCCTATTTAAATTATGGCAGTAAAAGATCAGAAAGAAATCTTGCAGGAAATATGAGAAATAGCATTTTCTTTTAATGTAAATACATTTAAAGATACTTTTGTCATATAATAAAGGGTTAAAAAATGATTAGAGAAAAATGTTAGCATTCTTTCAATATGGCGACTAACGCTCAAACCACATGAGATCGACATGATCGACATAGTTAATTATTAAGTGCCATGCGGCATGCCATGTCTAAGCAATACACGAGTAGGTACTTAATGATACAAAAACAAGACTACCCTCCCTTACGTAACTCAAACTCACATGTTGGTCTATACAAGGTAAAGTATTAATTGAAAATAAAGTTAACGAAATATAAAGAAACAATAGCGCATAAATGACACGCTGTGCGCAAACAATGCAACTTGTAAAACGTTATCTCTTGTATCGGTGACACAGATTTGAATAAGCAATCTCTATAAAATGTTTTTCATTGTAGTAACAGATAAAATGAACAATTGTACTTTAGGCTCAAATGTTTAACTTGTTCGTAACCGTCTTTTTTGTCATCTTCGTGAGTGGTCCTCATAGTTTGCTTACATGAAGACTATAATAATATTAGGAAATTGTTTCCCGAATTGAAACTAAAACAAAATCGAAGTTGAATCGAGTGTCAATTATGTGTAACATGGCAAACATTTTTAATAAAATTATAAACTTTTTATCAGGGACTATTTGAAACTTGAACTATGCCCTAATATATATATATATATATGTATATATAATTACATAGTGTACACAAAAAAAATACAGAGTACTTGACAAATGGCTGCAATCAGCTGACGGATCCCGCACAGCGCTGATTTTTAGTTGCCACCTGCTCCCTGAGGCGAAGGGCGAGAACGTGTGACAGATATGGAACAACATAGTTTACGACATTATTCATAGTTCAAGGTTCAAGGAAAATCCTCCAAACGCTTCCAACCCTCTGTCCTTCATTTCCAAACAAACAAAAGGATAGAGAAAGTAATATAAGCACCGCGTCGTGTCGCGTCGTGACGCTCGTGTAGGGCCGTTCACCTGTTCTTATCAAATAGGCGAATACTAAGATAGTCGACGCGACACACTTAATAAGTACTAAGATACGATTGTACTCAGAACAATGCTATTCAATAAAACTGTAAGAGCTGAATTCCATAGCAGTATTTTCTTAAAGAAAATATTTTTGAATTATTGATCTTTTTTTTCAAGCACGGTGATTACGTCTAATCCTCCTCACTGTACTGTTATCTGCTGTGAGATGAGAGCCTTGGCCCAGCAGTGGCACATTACAGCCTATTACTTAGAACATTTTAAGATTTTTTGATCTTGACTTTTTTGATCTTCAGTAGTGAGTCAATTGGACAAACATGTATTTTTCAAATTCTTTGGATATTTGAGCATCTACGAAGTGATGTTGAGTCTACAATCCTAAATAATATGCGTTGTAGTTTACTGGCTGCTGATGAGTTGATATTGCAGCCCTCACATTACACTACATATTTTTATATGCCTATAACTTGGCCACTCTTAACCCGAATAGGTCACGAGTGACGAGAGCAAAGGCGTTGTTTTATTTCAAGACTGTTTTACTTTACCGCTTATTCATTGTTTCCAATTTGAATTACAATTTTTGTCTAATGACATTTCGTTGCAGTGTCCATTGTTCATGAGTCTGTTTGTTCTCTTCTGTCACTGCTGTGCTCGAAATCTTGCTCGAAACTAACGATATTGACAGCTACCAATATTTTATGTATACCAATAGTATTTGTAAGTTTGTTTGTATGTTCGAGCTAACTTCGGGAATTACCAGCCCGACGGGTCAACGGGAAGGTTATAAAATATTTTTCATCCCGAAATTCCCATGGACACGGAAAGAAAACAGGGTAAAGCCGCGGGGTGCTGCTAGTATTATATATATCCTGTCATAGCCGATTTCAGCTACAGCGACTGCGATCTCTGTTAATCTCTGATTATAGACTCGATGTAGTGTAGTGTCATGCGTCCTCATATGACTGACGTAACCAATTTTCGGAATAAAAGTGCGTGCACAGGTCCTACAATTCCTACATATTACTCCTATGTAATATTCAAACTCAATGATATATCTCGCTGAGCCTTGACGCTATCCGCGATGCATCGCGCACGTGCGACCGCCGGTCAAGATGGCCGCTAACTGTGTCAGGGCTGCCCCTCGGTGGGAACGCTCACACGTGGAGCGCAAAACACGTGAGCGATGACCCTATTCTTAATAGGCCTCTTTATGTCATATAAGGATGAATGCACATCTACGGACGTAGGAATTGAACATAAACGGTCTATGGACGTGAGTTGTTAAAATTGGTTTCTGATGTATTGAAGACTCTTCTTTATAAATAATCAAATTCTTCAGTTACTTACATTTCATTTTTCATGTAAAAGCTAGAATGTAAATAAATATTCTATAATATGAAAAAGTCCTATATTCTTTACCATCAATGGATATTCGATTAGATATTTGATCATATCGTATAATGGTTACAATTATCACCGACAGATGCCTCTGTCTTGAAGCGTTTTGTTTGTGTATCTACATGGAGGCCGCCCACAACAATATTTAAAAAAACTAACTTAACTTACCTTGAAAGCGTCGATTTCAAATATATAAGTAGCTAAAAACGTTGACCTAAACCTGATGCTTAATTTTTCTGTCACGGTAGCTTAGGTTAGTTTTTTAAATATTTGGACTACTTAAACCACGGAAAAGCGAAGCACTGACTGTGTAAGGACTTCTCTATTTCGTGGTTAAAACCACATTTTACGATACCCCCAACCGTAGTCGACAAAATCGTGACACATTCACGATTTATTAATTTGATCAAATTCGGTAGTCCATATCATGAAATGCAACAATTTCATGAAATTATCGAGTATATGAAATGTGATAGAGATATATGAAATGTGGGAAAATTTGCAATAGGACCACGACTTATACCTATATAACACGTATTACACGAACGGTCGTATGAGGAGATTTATTTAAACACGTGTAAATAAATAAATAATTTTTCATATTAAAAACCACGTGCAATGCTAATAGTGTTGGTAAGGCTATTTAAGACTGTAAAAGGAAAACTTTATTCACTTTAAACAGTAGTTATCTGTACTGATATTTAAAAAAAATTACCAAATCATAATTGCTTTAAGAAAATTAATTGATGGTAAAGTAAAAAGTAAAATATAGAATAAGCCTCCAGCAAAGGCTTAGCAAAGGCATAAACAAAAAACAAACAATTGAAAAATAATTAGTCAATTTTCCAGTTGACCGGTTATCCGGTCAATAGATCACCCGGGTACTTGACACAAGCACTTGACAACCCTACAAATCATAATGATATTACGTTAAGCCCCGCGGTGTTACCTGCGTTGTACCGGTTCCGGCGGGAATTTCGGGATAAAATGGATCCCATGTGTTATTCTGATGTATAACCTATAATTATTGCTGTTAAGTTTCATCTAAATCCATCTACCTAGGTAGTTGTTTTTCGTGAAAGAGTAACAAACATACTTATACATACAATCATACGTAGGTACATCCATCCTCAAAAACTTCCGCATTTAATATTAATATTAATTAGTAGGATAGAATTTATAACATTCAAAATATTTTTTTCGAACCAAAGAGTATTGTATAGTTGACTTCTAATGTTGCACGTTGTAAAAATCGATTATCATTTCAAAGTAAAAAAGTCAAATATTTATCGAATTGTACCTAATTGGTGATTGAAATCACATCAATTGACCAATAAAGCGCCTCTATTTAGTAGACCGACCTTCACTCGCACGTGAGTGAATTGTTTAAACATTAGTCGATATATAAAATGAACATAACTAAAGTTTGTTTGTTATAAACATATTTATTTCCCAAAATCACGTGTCAGCTCAATGTAATCGTGAATAGCATCTATCTATTAATAGTTGGATCTATGTATTATGATATGAAACTGTCGATATAATATGCGTATGTGTTTGACCTTACTTAGATTATATATAGGGTAAACTAACGGTCTCGGTGGACATTTGAATATTTTAATGCTTACAGCGCCCCGCGGTTTTATCCGCGTTGTGCCTATTCATGTGAGAATTTCGGTATAAAAAATCTATAAATATAAAAATCAATGCCACTTTTCGTTGTAATTTTTATAACTCAAGAACGGGCTCACCTATCCAAACCAAATGTTTAGGCTTTGTTTGGACTATTTAGTAGATGGTTTATGTGAAGTTTACACAAAATCGGTCGACCAGTTCTTTATTTATCACTTTTTTCTTATTATTTCACTTTATACGTAGCGAAGCACGTACCGGGCCGCTAGTAGCCTATAACTTTCTCGTTGAATGTTCAAAGGATTGGTAGTTTCTGACAATAGCGCGTTCTAACAAACAAAAAGATAAGATAGCCAATATTACAAAATTCGACTCTAAGTGTAGAACAAATAAGTCAAATAAATAATATTTTACCCGAAGTGAAGCGAGGGCCGAGGAGAGGCCGCTAGTGTTTAATCTTTAGGCCTCAAGATTACTGCCAACTTTATACTAGGTAGACGATGTTATCAAACGTGTCGTGAAAGCCATTTTTGCCAAAGGTCCTCGACCGCAAAGTTTTCTAATCGTATCATGGCTACCTATACTTTCTTTCTATGAACACATTGTCGCTAGTTGCTAGCCTATTCGCGTTTCACAAAATTTAATTACTGCCATGTTAGCTATCTCATTGCTGGCCAAATACCTCCGCCCCCCCATGCCCACCACTATTCTCGACTTAAAACCACGTCTTGCTAGTCCCTTATTAAGAAGAATTTATACATTATTGTTTAGTTGAAACTACGTTTACGGATACAATTTTATTTTACACTAGCTGTGCCCCGCGGTTTCACCCGCAGCGCCCCCGTTCCCGTGTGAATTTTGAGACTTTTATTCCTTATTTTTTTATATAAAAACATTGTCCTGACCATAAGGAACACTTTAAAAAAAGAATCATCCAATTTGGTGCAGACGTTCTAAAGTTATGCGCTTAGCAACAGATTCAGGTTATGCGCTTAGCAACAGATTCAGCGATTCATTTTTATATTATAGATATTTTTATCTGACGTTTCGGCTCCTTTACAGGAACCGTGGTCACAGAAGAACGAGACCTTTTTACTTTTTTTAGAATAACTATTCTTATTTTTTAGTACAATAAAATTGGGCGGACAACACAACAAAAATCAGAGACTTATATTTTCCGTATGTTTATGACCTAAATATCGGAAATATCTATGAGTCAGCGTTCGGTCTACATTTCGATGCAACGACCATTCCACGAAAAACTTTATCACACAAAGAGATACAGAGCCACGTTTTTAAACACGTGAACATACATTGGACATTGGGCCTTACAAATTGAATGAACACTTTATATGGTGTAGAAGAACGTATAACCGTCAATCTACACAAGGTCCAAAATAAATACCGAACGCGGCGAAAAAGAGAACTAAACATTCTGCTGATCAAAAATTCAGTTGAACTAAAGCAAAACACAGTAGCGCCATCTGTGACGGTAGTTTTTGAACAATCTATACTAACTAATAATAAGTAAATGGTAAGGCGTATGATCTATGAACAGCTGTGGGTGGATACTTGAGGTGATACTTGAATTAATGATGTTATTGAAGGCAAGGAACAATAAATAGTCTCGGAAAAAATAGCATGTCGATCCTAGATTTGACATTTCCTCAGATTCCTCAAAAATATCAAATTATTTAATTTCATTTATATTAATTTAGAGCAGTAATTTCAGCAGTAATCAGATCTCTACAATAAAAAAAAAATAAGTAATTCAATCTATATCAACTCAAAATCTAACGAATGTTATTGATGAAGTAAAGTAAATACTGAATCTGAATAGTGATTACGATACTTATCAGAAAATAAGTAGAGTAAGCTTTATCTATGAAATACAATAAAAAGTAGCAGACACCAATTTTCACTCAGTCGATTATTAAAGACTAGCAGCGCCCCGCGGTATTACCCGCGTTGTTCCCGTTCCCGTGGGAATTTCGGAATGAAAAGTAGCCTATAACCTTCCCGTTGAATGTGGCTATCCATTACAAAAAGAATTTTTCAAATCGGTTCAGTAGTTTCTGAGATTAGCGCGTTTAAACAAACAAACAAACAAACAAACAAAACAAACTCTTCAGCTTTATAATATTAGTATATAGATAATTCGTAATGCCAACCAAGTGAATCACCAATCAATGCTTAACCAACCCTCCTTAAAACTAATTCCCAAAGACAATCAACGTGATGATGCTGTCAAAGTGAAAGTTTTGAATAAAGAACGCGTAGACAGAAACGTGAGCTGTCACGTGCGCAGGCGCATACACGATATCATTCACACGATCGATCGTCAAAACAATGGGTTCTTTGTAACAATATGACACTTGTTAGTTTTAACTTAACAGGGTCGTGTGACAAACCAGTAACCACTATGCAGGTTGGAGACAGTTAAAACTCTTTGGAATGCGTTGGGGAGTTCATGGAAAATGTGACAAGTCAAAGAATGAAAGTGAATGAATGAATGTTTCAACACAGAAATCGATTCCGTGGCATCCAGATCAATGTCGTGGCTTAGAAAGAGATGTCAGCATGTTTAATGATTGAAAGTAATGACGCAGAATTAATATCGCAGTCTTATACCGTACTAGCAGCTCCCCGCAGTTTTACCCGCATCGTACCAGTTCCCGTGGTAATTTCAGGATAAAAAGTAACCTATAACCTTCCCGTTGAATGTGGCTATCTATTACAAAAAAAAAAATTCAAATCGGACCAGTTCCTGAGATTAGCGCGTTCAAACAAACAAACTGCAGCGTTATAATATCAGTCAGTATAGATATACCGTCCCACTGTGGATACCACCCACCCAGGTCATAACATAAGTAGCATTTGACCACATGCAAGCTAGCATATACAATCCCTGTCACAAGTGTGTGTGCTTGAAATATCTACAAAAAGATGTTTCTTTTTACCCTTGCTAATTCATATTTATAATTCATTCATTTCCTCACGTCACATCCGTCATTCTTATCGATTCAATGGATGTAGATTATTTTCAGTCCACATTGACATTATAATTTGCGATCTGCTTTCGGTTAATTTAAAGGGGTCAATGAATAATCTCAAAGGTGCGCGAGTCACGTGTGGCTTCATTTGTTATTTAAAATTGTTGTTTCCTCTATTCCAATTTTCATTTTCGAATTTGTTTATCAATATGATTTGAAATTAAAAGAAGAAATAGGTTTTTTTCTTTTTTATGCTTACCGAAGGTACAAAAAAGTCTGGTAATTACATATGAGCTGTTTGAGGCGATAAAATGTACTTGCCCTTTGATTTTTTTAACCGACTTCAAAAAGGAGGTCATAAATAATACAATACCTAATACATTTATAGAAAACAAAATTGATATCCCCTTTTAAGCGTAATGCCTGTGCCAGGGGACATCGCATAAATGCTTTTTTACTTGCCAGATTCAGTTTATGGTTCCTCCTTTGAAGTAAGAAAAAAGATCTTAGAACTAGTATATCTATGAGAAAAATTGTTATGGAGTTGGTAGGATAGTAAGGGTTTGTTTCCATTGAAGCGGAGCGGAGCTCAATCGACCAATCACTACACATTTCGAATAGATTTTGAAAATTTCAATGCGTTGCGATTGGTCGTTTGATCTGCACCTCTCCTCCAATAGAAACGCATTCTAGGTATCGAAATGAAAAAGATCGAAAGTTACAAACCTTACCGCTTACTCTAACCGCTATTGGACACAAGTACTGAAACAAAAGACACGTACTACATACCTTAAGTTAAAAATAAAACAGAAAATAATTTTTCATGAATTTCATGCAAATCAGTGTTCCGAAGAAAAGGTACATAAAATGTGTTATGTCAGTTGTTGCCACGTGCGCGCAGCACGTGCATTCAGATAATGTCGTGCTATCGTGCGTTTTGGTGCGTGACGTCAAACCACAATAACTAAATTCTAAGGGTCTTATTCATAACCGCTTATTAACAACAGTTTAGTTATCAAATGGTTTCTCCCTTTCAGTCATACGCTATTTATATAATAAGCGAGTAAAACCTCAGGTGAACGCTTGTTAATAAAACAATAATAACTTGTCTCTACGTTATCGGAGTATGCTAATAATAGTTGTAATTATTGGACAGATTGTCTTTTGTTGTGATGGAATTGTTTAATTGTTTAAGATCCAAAGTTAGATTGTATTTAATAACTGACCTACGGCCTCTGCCGCTTAGAGATAAGCGTTCTCAATCGATCATCTGTTATTATAGCCTATTATAGTCGTAACTGTCTTTATACTAGCTTATTCACGAACAAAACTATCTTAAAGAACTATTTTGGTACATTATTTAGGCTATTTTGGCTTGCAAAAGAATTCTTAAATCTATTTAGTATATAAATATGTTTAAAAAACAAAAGCTGTTCGTTAAAAAATATATTTAAAATTGTACGAAATAGAACACGAACGTTATTTGTTTAATGAACATATTTAGGCACTAAATACAATTTAGTGCATGGTGCTATCCGCCTTAGAAGACAAAAAAGTCTGTAATTAAGATGTTTTGTGTCTAGTCTGCGCTCCTTCATTTATATATTTAAAAAGCGGCCAAGTGCGAGTCGGACTCGCCCATGAAGGGTTCCGTAGCAGCGAGTAACATAATAAAGAAGTTCTTGAAATAAATGTTTTTTTATTTACATTTGAGTTATTGAATGAATAATCAGTATTTTTTTGCGGTTTACGATTTATGTCGTAAAAAAAAAACTACTAACTAGACCTCGTTCAAACCAATTTTCGGTGTTAGATTACATTGTTATGTACATCATATATTTTTTTTAGTTTTATCATTCTCTTATTTTAGAAGTTACAGGGGGGGGGACACACATTTTACCACTTTGGAAGAGTCTCTCGCGCAAACTATTCAGTTTAGAAAAAAATGATATTAGAAACCTCAATACCATTTTTGAAGACCTATCCATAGATACCCCACACGTATGGGTTTGATGAAAAAAAAAATATTTTTTTCATTTCTAAGTATGGGAGACCCCCCTAAAATTTTATTTTTTTTCTATTTTAGTGTGAAAATATTAATGCGGTTCACAGAATACATCTACACACTAAGTTTCAACAACATAGCTCTTATAGTTTCGGAGAAAAAAGGCTGTGACATACGGACAGACAGACAGACAGACGGACGGACAGACAGACAGACAGACATGACGAATCTATAAGGGTTCCGTTTTTGCCATTTGGCTACGGAACCCTAAAAAAGACAGGTGTACAATCTTGTACTTGTGGCGGCTTTATTTTCCATACAAGTTCTTTTGTATAAATGTCAAATTATAATCTTGAATTCACTTACCACAATTTGACACATTTTACATAGAAACAACGTAAAAAACAATGCTATCCGATATACATATACCTATATCGATGCTACATCGAGATACTTATATCGTGAATACCTAATAAGACTGAAATAACTGACCTACGACCGATATTGTGTAGAAACTAAGCGAGTTGACTCGTAGATATGCGAGTTGATAAGACGATGTCACGCGTAACAACGTTTTCATTTAGTACTGCAGTGCCCCGTGATTTTACCCGCCCCCGCGGGGTAAAATATATGAATGTGAGTGTAAGTTTTCAAATCCGATTGGTAGTTCCAGAGATTAGCGCGTACAAAAAATAATTAAGTTTCAGCTTTATGATACTACTAGTATAAATGAGCAGTACCTTGCGGTTACCCGTATCATACCTGATCCTATAGGAATTTTGGGATAAAAGTAGCCTGTAACCATTCTTCTTGAATGAGACAATCTTCCAACATAAGTAAGCAAGTAAGTGTGTTAGCCTGTATTGTCCCACGACTGGGCGAAGGCCTCTCATCTCACTGAATATATTTTTTAATTTAGTGCGTTAAAACAAACAGACAATCAGCTTTGTTATTTTAAAATGTTATAAGAGTATTATTATAGTAGATGAGATATGCCGCGTCTATTACTTACGTCAAGATCAATCACTGATAACCGAATACCACACGCCAAACACATATCAAGAATCAACGTGCGATTACAATGCTATGCCCAATTCGAAAGTCACCATAAATTTATTTGGATATAGTTTTTTAGTTTTAACATACCTAAATGATGATAAAAACAAGTAAGTCGTTTTATCAAATCGTTATTACAATCTGTTGTTTCTTTCGGAATTTAACATGTGACCTAGTTGGCTCCTAATTCTCCAATCACAGACAAATTTCTTCTAAAGGCATGGTTCAGTGATGAGAATGGAATAATGTGTAAACCTTTTTCGTCTATGAAATGGGTTGTCTTTTAGATTAAATTACGTAAGAAGACCTGAATCATTATTAATAATTTATACTTGTTTTTACCTGTAACAAATTAAATTATAATTTGTTTATGTTAATCAGTAAATTAAATAAAAACCTACAAGGATAGTTGTGCTACTTCACGTTTTTATTTCTAATCACGTGTTCCTCGTGTACTGTTTATAAAGTTTTCCTGTTTCGATTCACGTGAAAATCGCAAAACAAGCGATGTTTCCCCGTGAACTCTTATAAATATTAAATTAGAGTGATAAACTGATAATCCTTTTAAAATTTTGCTGTATAATCTTTCCATTGAGGAGTTCCATTTATGAAACATACATGTTGGGATAAATGACATGAAGATACAGTTAACTACAAAATTATTAAGATACATTTTCTAATTAATTTTTTTTGATTACGTTTGCACATTTCTTATTTATTAATTATATGAATAACTACTTATGACTAATAAAGAATCTAATAAATATGGTTATGTAATATAAAATCAAATCAAATCATTTATTTATATAACAAGACTAATTAGACCCACTAAGCTTGTATTATGAACCGACTTCAAAAAAAGGAGGATGTTCTCAATTTGGATGTTTGTATTTTTTATGTAGGTATGTTCGCGGATAACTTATTTGTTTTATTATACTTATATTGAAATTTTTACCCTACCCATAATTTTACCGTGCCTTATCCAAAGTTTAAAAAGAACTGTATATATATGATACCTAACGATACTCAGGCAGAAATAATGAACGTGCTCTCAATTAATATATTCTTTTTATTATTTTTTTATTATAAAAGTACATTTTGTTTCATGTAATTTTTTGCTTGTTGCACAGCATTCTAATTGTGTCTAATTATTTTGCCGGCTGATTATTTCAGAATAATGTTTAACCTTTACCGAGTCACGTTGTTCTACAGCGAACACCGTGGAATAATTATAACAAAATTGATTTATATTTTGGCAAGTCTTGTGGCCCGTGGCTAATTAATCACATGTCATTAAAATTCATTTATCATTTATTTTAAAGTACCGTTTTAGAGTTCCGTGAGCAAAAGATTATTCTTTACGGGTCCCGTCCGTGGGCACTTTTATATTTGTTTTAACATATTTTGGTAGATTTTAATTTTACTTTAGAAAAGCAATTTTGACACAATATTAAAACAAAATTGTTCCTTTTCACAACAAATCATTTCAAGGTACATATATTGATTTGGTTTTTCGATTGTATTGCCACGTCCCATATAAAATCAGTAATCTTCTAACCTAATATAATTAAAAGCATAACTTATGGCATTTTTTATTTAACCTGTTGTGTCCCACTGCTGGGCAAAGGTCTCCCCCAATTCTTTCCACCTGGAGCTATCTTTCGCCACTTCTTTCCACTCTTTGTCGAAGTCCTCCAGTTCCTTCCTCCACCTCGTGGCATTAGACAGTTTTATATTTAGAACCTCAGAAATGCGATCAAATGCATAAATAAGTCACTATTTATTTTATCTTAAGTGAACTAACAAACAAAGCATACATACGGTTGAATTGAGATACCTCCTCCGTTTTTGGAGTCGGTTAAAAAGCGTAGGTAAGAGAGGTAATTTGGGAGTTTCTGACACTATTTAGTCAACAAACCCGTGACATTATCTGTGAGACACGCATGCGTCGCAACGTGCATGACACGAAATCTAACAATAGTTTAAGTGCCGTCCGGCCTGTCACGTGACGCTCAACGAACAGTCATTTACAATGTACCTACAACCTACAACGCGTTTTGTCACCGCGTGAGCGATCTTGCCCTCAATTGATTACAGGAACTGACTCTTCGATATTCTGTGTCAATTCTCTACTAACTACGAATGAATCTGTGACAAAGGTACAGGAACTAACTCTTTATTAATCAACAATTGCTATAGTAACTTGATAGTAAACTATGTCATTAAATGCTATGTAGCTACTGCTGGTAAATCTTTGGTTCTATTGATAGTGACTATTTAATAGGCTGTGGATAATTTATCGCGAGGCGAGGAAGCATCGACCTCGGCCACGTGCTCTCTTTACTAGCGATGCGTTTTCATAGGGATGACACACAGTTCCTTCTCGTTTCGTAAAATCGTGTGAAAAAGTACTTATTTTAATATTTTCCTACATTTAACTACGTACAATGGTGAGTTACGAATATTTAAATATGACTATACAGGTGTGATTCAACACTTTTGAATATGACTGTACTTATTTTGGAATATGTAAAGCTATTCATTTAGCAACAAAGTACTAAAATAGAATTTACTGCAATATAAGTGTTAATAAATAAAATTATTAAAATTCCCATTTACTGAATAATAATGAATATTTTCCTGTTTTATAAATAAAACTAACAGCGACCCTAACGTGGGTAAAACCACGGGGCTGCTATTAGTTTACAATATGTTATCTATATTAGTCTGCAAGGTAAAATACCTTGATATGGCCCTCTGTTTCATATTGCATTTAATAATAATTGCCTAAAATAAATTATTTCTATTCTTAATTATAAAAAGTGTCTTTTTTACGTATTATGATTAGGTATGGTCTATCGATTACAACAACCGGGACTGACAATTGTACGTCCCTCCAAAGCACGGTAGCGCTCAGATAGAAATGCCACTGACTATCCAAGGAGAGGCTGAGCTGCACGTTGGTTAACAATCGCCATGAGCTAGCATCACTTCAAACTATGTTACGAGCTTACATATAAAGTACTAGCGACCCGCCCTCGCTTCGCTTCGGGTAATCAAGATTTCATGTAGGAAAATCGGGATAAAACATTGCGTGTCTCCCGCAGGAATATACACAATCAAAATTTCAAGTGGGAAATTGGGGATAAAATATTACATGTCTCGCGCGAGTATATATGTATACACAATCAAGATTTCATGTGAGGAAGAATTCGGGATAATACCTACATAGCACGTCTTCGTCGTTCGTAGTTCGTAGGTAGGTATATCCCCGCGCGCTTTGACCGCACGAAACAGTAAGTAGCCTTATGAGACCCGCCATCGAGCATTACTATTTTGTAAGCAGCGCCCCGCGGTTTTACCCGCGTTGTGGCCGTTCCCGTGGGAATTTCGGGAATTTTTTTACATAAAAACCTTCCTCTTGAATCACTCTACCTATTACAAAAAACCGCATCAAAATCCGTTGCGTAATTTTAAAGATTTAAGCATACAGACAAACAGACAAACAGACACGAAACAGAGACGACTTTATTTTATACTATGTAGTGATATTTCTCATCATAACTCTGAAACTAACTGTCCGATTTTAATAATTTAAAGAGGTACACAAAGAAACATAATTAACCTTGATTGTAGAGCCATTTATTTTGATGTAGATTCATATCATCATATGAATATCATCAACTTAAAATTACACTCCTTTTTTAACTAATTAATTTTAACTTAAAACGGTTATTGTGTCTTAACTATAATAGTTAGACATATGCCCTCGCGAACTTATTTGTTCGCAATGATATGTACTTTGATTGTGTAGAACATTGTTTTTGTGTATCATCAATAGATTTAGTAGCGCACGCCAATAACCAATTTTTTTAGGCATGTTTTTCATACCTTGGGTTACATATACCCGCGTTGTGCCCGTTCCCGTGGGAATTTCGGGAATAAATATAGCCTATGTCACTCAGGGATAGTGTAGCTTTCGAATGGTGAAAGAATTTTTTAATTCGGTGCAGTAGTTTCAGAGCCTATTCGAAACAAACAAACAAACAAAAAATCAAACCCCTCCTCTTTATAATATTAGTATAGATTAGTATAGAAGTATAGAAGTATAGATGTATATGTATATTGTATAGATTACAGAAGAAGGTATGATACGATTTTGCTGACCGTACCGTGCTTGTCATCACGTGCCTATGTTTGTCTGGTTGTTATTCTCAGTATTCATGCATTATACATACATTATTGTTTTCCACTTACTTTAGCTATTTATCATTACACCACGTGGATTTTGACAGGTTTTTACAAAATATTGTTTGAAAACATTGAAACGGTATTATGTAGATTTGACTAGAAAAATGTAAGGAGTACAAATACTTTCATTATTTCAGGTATTGGGTGACATCTATTCTATTAGGTTTAATTTGGACTCGAACCAAAAGCAATCAAAGTAAAATAAAAAATTGCGATGTCTACCATATTAACTAGCTTAATAATAAGCGCAAGACACACATAATTCGGCTGCGGGCTGGGTGCGGGTTGCATGACGTTGTATCCCTTGCGTTAGTATGAAAGCAGCGGTCCCGCAGCGGACTAGTGTGTCACCTTTCATACAGATACAAGAATACAATGTCACGCGACCCGCACCCGGCCGGCACCCGGAGTATGTGTGTCTTGCATTTAAGTACCTACTTACTACAACTGCGGTTTATAAATCAAACTAGCGACCCGCCCTCGCTTCGCTTCGGGTAATCAATATTCCATGTAGGAAAATCGGGACATTGCGTGTCTCCCGCAGGAATATACACAATCAAAATTTCAAGTGGGAAATTGGGGATAAAATATTACATGTCTCCCGCGAGTATATATGTATACACAATCAAGATTTCATGTGAGGAAGAATTCGGGATAATACCTACATAGCACGTCTTCGTCGTTCGTAGTTCGTAGGTAGGTATATCCCCGCGCGCTTTGACCGCATGAAACAGTAAGTAGCCATAAGAGACCCGCCATCGAGCAGTATTATTTTGTAAGCAGCGCCCCGCGGTTTTACCCGCGTTGTGCCCGTTCCCGTGGGAATTTCGGGATTTTTTTTACATAAAAACCTTCCTCTTGAATTACTCTACCTATTACAAAAAACCGCATCAAAATCCGTTGCGTAATTTTAAAGATTTAAGCATACAGACAAACAGACACGAAACAGAGACGACTTTATTTTATACTATGTAGTGATATTTCTCATCATAACTCTGAAACTAACTGTCCGATTTTAATAATTTAAAGAGGTATACAAAGAAACATAATTAACCTTGATTGTAGAGCCATTTATTTTGATGTAGATTCATATCATCATATGAATATCATCAACTTAAAATTACACTCCTTTTTAACTAATTAATTTTAACTAAAAACGGTTATTGTGGCTTAACTATAATAGTTAGACATATGCCCTCGCGAACTTATTTGTTCGCAATGATATGTACTTTGATTGTGTAGAACATTGTTTTTGTGTATCATCAATAGATTTAGTAGCGCACGCCAATAACCAATTTTTTTTGGCATGTTTTTCATACCTTTGGTTACATATACCCGCGTTGTGCCCGTTCCCGTGGGAATTTCGGGAACTTTTTTACATAAAAACCTTCCTCTTGAATCACTCTACCTATTACAAAAAACCGCATCAAAATCCGTTGCGTAATTTTAAAGATTTAAGCATACAGACAGACAAACAGACAGACAGACACGACGCAGAGACGACTTTATTTTATACTATGTAGTGATAACGTAAAGCATTTCATTGATACATACATCACCGCTACCAGTAAGTAAAAAGTATCTAAAATTTTCATTGATTGGTTATAAATAATGTAAAATAACTGAAAAGTTTCTATAGGTACTGGCAAAATGACATGTAAACGTAAATTACCTATATGAACAAATGAAGGAAAAATAAAATTTGCACTTCACATTGAACTAATTTTTGTTGTATTGTAGGTACATTATATTAGCATGTAAGTAAAGCATACACTACACGTGAGCAGAGCCTGGTTTTTCGCCGACATGCGCAAGCGCCACTCGTGTTCCGCCGTCACGTGTGCGCGTGAGCTAACTGGTATGTTTCCGCCCCCTAGAGTATATGGGGGCACTTCCAGGTATGTGCAGTTGCTGCATAACATGTAAGTATACGTTTTCATTATTACACTTTGATTAAATTCTACTAATTTACCTTAAATATTTCATTCGTTTATGAATATAACTCAGTTATATTCTTGTTCGGACATCGAACTATGTATTTTTTTTAAAGTATTAGCCTGGATGTCCCACAGCTGGGCAAAGGCATCTCATCTCACTGGAGATATCAGTACAGTGAGGAGAATTAGGCATAATCACCACGCTTGTCTAATGCGGGTTGGTTGTATATAAAAGGTATTATAATTTTGAAGAATTAAATATAGGTACATACACATGAAGTTAAGAGTCTAATGTGCATACATATTTTTCACTGTATTTTTAATTGTTATTATGAGCCTACTTGCTAGGCAAAGGTTATGTCCATCCATTGGATATATTCTTACCAAACTCTCGGATCGTCTATAATACTGAGTTAAATTCGATGAAATTGCGAGCAAACTAATATATTTATAACATCTTGGACCTGAAGGGTTTGGAAAACATTTTGATCTAAATAAAAGTAAAAGTGGAGCACTTTCAGAATAATTAAAATAATACTTTCATAAAAACTACTTTATTTATTTATTTACTTTACCTACATTAATTGCAACAAATGCACCTAAGATGCATAAATTAACACATTCAACTGAGTGTTAATTGGTCTCTAGAGTCCGGAAGGGCCTTGTCTGGAGGCCACTTGTCACTTCCGAGTGAGCCACGTGGCCCGAGAACGTGAGTCATGCGCGCGCGCCGCTTTCAAACTTAACGAACTATCGTAGGTACTTCTAATCTAACATCTAAAGTGTTGACTTCAAGTTTAAATATATTTTTTTTTATATTGTTTTACTTTTTTCTCATAATAATAAAGGAACATCTAACGTTTACATAGGTATTTTTAGGTAAAAATAAGTTTTTGGCGATGGAAAAATAGGTATTAGAAGTAAACAAAAAACATACGAATTATAGCCTGTAAGCCTGTAATGTCCCACTGAGGGCCTTTCATCTCACTGAAGTTCAGTGAGGAGGATTTGGAGGTCAGCAATTAGGGATTTTGGTCATAAAATGAAATTTTGTTTAACTGTATAGGTACTTGCTTGTTTTTCTTTTTTCCTCATTTTCGAGCTAGATTAATAGGACAATACTCAAACATTGTATTTAGAATTTCTTTGGAACTTGATCACTCGCTCAATGATGCGTGATAGGCGCCACTCACTATACTCGTAGTAAAAAGTAATGTAAAAAACTCATAGTATATTATTTATAACTAGGTATATCTCCGTCCACTGACCCAGAGTGGGGCAAAGACCTCGGTACTATTTTTATCTGTGAAATGCGATTTTATAAAATGACGCCATCAATGATAGCAATATTATGTTTTGTTATCAGATGATACTATAAATACAGTGTTACTTGCCGCAAATCTGATGTATAGGCGTTTTTTTAATATTTTATTTTCCTTTTAGGAATTAAAGCATTATAATAAGTAGGTAGGTACCTAGATATTAATTAAACTATGTATCGGGGTTGAAGGTAGACGGCCAAAGATCCACTTCTTATGTACCTACATTGCAACAAAAAGGGATCGGAAATAAAATTTGAAGTGAGATCTGAACAGAGTCACACAAGAACTTATCTAATGCTACTCCTACTTACTTATACTTATTTAAAAATCGACACCCAAGTACCTACCTATTACCTAGTAAGTCTTGTATTAAATGGCTAAACTGTACATTGCTTACATTTACAAAGAATAAACATTAATTCAGTCAAACCCTTCCAAATTAGGTATATCGGCAATATACCTACTAATCCTATCCGACTAATATTATAAATGCGAAAATTTGTGAGGATGTAGGTATATAGGTATGTTCACGTATATATTTATTCCGAAATTCCCGCGGGAACGGGTACAACGCGGGTAACACATAGGAAAAATATATAAAGCAAAGCTTAACGTAATCTACGACATAACACATTCCTATGTAGGTTGCGTACGTAACGTGACGTAGGTACATGCGAACATCAAGTGAGTACGTAAATGAGATCTACTTATTGTCAAGTTACCTAACCTACTTCTGCGTGTGTAAACGTTGAAGGGTACTATCCACTCGTGGCGAAGCTTGACTAAGCGATGTTCGTTCCTTGCTATTAAGCAATGCTGCAATACGCAGTTAGGCCCCTAGTTAGGTAGGTACTTGGGTGGAAGTTTGATAATGGCATTTCTTTCTGAGCGCTGCCGTACTTCGGACGGCACGTAAAGTGTGGCTCTTGGTTATACTGGTTTCTTAAGTTTAAGCGAGCACTATCTATACTCATTTTGAAGACTTCTGTAGACTTCCTGTAAAGGGGCCGAAACGTCAGATAAAAATGTAAATAAACGAAGTGTATCTACAAATGTAGTTATAATTCAAAATGGCATCTGGATATTTAAATCGTTAGATTATTTTAGAGGCTTTTAGATGGTGTAAAATCTCCTACACCAGGGTGAGCCAGTAACCTAGTACTCGAACTGTTATAAAAACCTCTACAGTAGATCCATCCAATTATCCGAATATTCAATCACAATACAGCCGGCTCCAAGCATTGAAGCGTGACTCAACAAAACTGCCTTTATACAGGATATTCGTTCATTAGCGCGGCAGATAACGTGCCGTACATCCAGACTGGTGATTCGGACGAATTCGGCAACAATGCACGTGTACAACCAACGTGATGCGCTCACGCATACACGATTTAAATGTAGCTGGTTGGTAGGGCTGCCAGCTGGCTTAACTTGAGTCTGCACTAGTTTTAGGATAAGTTAGTCGTACAACGTTTGTTTGGTATATAGTTTAGGAGTAAACATTGGTTTTCCTTTTTTTCTGGTATATAATTTAAGAGTTGAAGAACATTTTGCCTCGCTGACGGGATCACCTTGGGACTTTATTAGCCTTAGGCAGCATAAGCCTTATTTATAAACTATTGTACATTTTAGCTATCAAATGGTTTGTCCCTTTCCGACATTCGCTATTTTCCGAAGAGCAAAAGAAAGACATAACTCTTTAGGTTTTTTAAATGTTTTAATAAAAGAGCGTTTATGAATACGGCGGTAAGTAGGCAACAAAGCTGCATCACGTCAAGTTCAATCAAGTTTATTTTAATGGAATAGCCAGGTCCTATTTTTATTACTTACTTATTTATTTTCTTAAACAATTCGGTGCCAACCCTGGCCAGACCTATGTACTATATTGACAGAAAAAAAAAGTTTTACCGCTACCTAATAAAAGTGTTTGCGTAAAACAATTTGACTGTTGACAGCCGGTTTTAACAAGTGGATTGATGACATTAAATAAATCTATTATTTTTTATGTAGGTACTCGACACGTGATTTGCTACATGTGAATCAAAAATAACATAATCATCGTAATAACCGAGTACTATTGGAGAGAATTCTGAATAAATAAACATTATCTTATTGTTTAAAAACAAGTTGTTTTCTATTTAAATAAAAAGGATGATACTGCCATCTTGTGGAGAGTAGCTAAACTAAATTCAGATTGCATTTTGACATTGACATGTAAGGTAGATGACAGACACACGTAAGTAAATGTCAATTCATTAAATTGTCCTGTTCATGTGTTAAAAAAATGTAAACAAAAACACAAGCAATCCAACACAATTATCTTAAATTTAATTTAATTTTATAATAAATAGTATACATACCTTACCACTTTCAAAAAATGAAAGCTATAGTACAGCGTGTAATGAATGCGAAAGTAATGGGTAAGATACATAAATTATGATAGGTTATGTTAGTTGTGTTTAATAATTAGATAAAACAATATCTTTTTGTAAAGATTCATATTTTTAGGTACTTACTCAATTCGCTATTCATGAAGGTGTAAAAACATAGGTATAAACTTGTCATGATGAAGGAGTAACTAAGTCTGTGTTGTTTCAGTGAATGGTGAAACCATAAGCTCAATAGAAAGAGGTATTTGTGTTCTTATTGGTATCTGCAATAATGATACAAAGAAGGATATAGAATACATGTAAGTTAACAGTCTTCTTTTAGTTATTTTACTCCAGAACTTGTGTTTTTAACACCTACAAAAGCCCTCCAAATTCATTCAAAATCCCTAGTAGTTATTGAGACATTTTAATGCTCATGATAATAAAGCGAGATCAACATACACATCAGAGAAATACAATAAACAACGGTACTACTCAATGTACTGACATCATCAGTAATGCTGCCTTTGCCCTGTAGAACATTACAGGCCAATACTGCTTCGCCTTTAAGGAATAAAACTAAGTTTTCCTTTTTATAAGTTTACAGAGTTAAAAAGCTATTAAGCATGAAGCTGTTTGAAGAGGAAGGTAAGAGATGGAAGAAGAGTGTTGTGGACAATCAGTTGGAAATACTTTGTGTCAGTCAGTTTACTTTGTACAATACATGGAAAGTGAGTAGTTTAATATTTACCAACTGTTTGAAAATGGATATAACATTTCAGTTCAATTTTTGTTATTGGCTTCTGCTGACATTTCGTCGCAATTCTGCCAGTGTCTGAGTTTCCGGTAGGAAAAAACATGATGGGAAGTGAATGAAAAGGATATTACATAGACACTATAGATAGATGATGATTCCCTAAGCCTGATGTTATTATGGGCATTAAACATTATAATCCTTCTTTAAGAAAATAAACTTACCACAAAATCAATTTGAAGTCTCCATTGAGATCTAATTGAGATTCACTTGACACATGACACTCTCAAGACACAATAATATAAAAGAGTGTTTCAATGGTCATAAGTTATTTATTTTATAATATTGTTAAGATGTACAGTATATATACTGGTTTCTTAAGTTTAAGTGAACACTACTCATTTTGAATTGAAACCATGTTTACGAATACACTTTGCTTTTATTTTTCATTTTTATCTGACGTTTCGGCCCCTCTACAGGAAACATGGTCACAGAAGACTGAGGTGTTATGCGTCTATACAAGAAAAAGTAAAAATATCGCAGATACCGCCAAATACATTTTGTTAGTTAAGATTTTAAAAAAGCGAAGTGTATCCGTAAACGTAGTTTCAATTCAAAATGTACAGTACACTCAGTGCAATTCATAAGGGTCTCCATTATGGTTACAGGGCACTAAACCAGATTTCCACCACGCAATGCCGGGAGAGAAGTCCAAGGAATTCTACGGACAGTTCCTACAAACTTTAAAAGATGCTTATAAACCTGATAAAGTTAAGGGTAAGCTGAGTTTAACTTATTAAAACCGTCTTAAACACCCGACGCAAGAGGTATGTTTGTGGAGATGTGTGTTCGTCTGTGGCAATGTAGCTCATAAATGGATGGATTCATTTTGATGCGGTTTTTTTTATTTAAAAGCCACTTTCCTTGCTTAGCTAAAAATCGTACCAGCCATTTTTGCGTAGGAGGTTATTTTTAATTCAACTTGTTCACATAATACAGTAAAGATGATAAGACTCTGAAGAGAGATAGCCGGCAAGTTTCGTTTGGTAGCTTCGCACAATGTGGCTATCAGACACTACTGAAGTTTCATGTGCTGGCACAGACACTGGTATTAACTTCCCAGCGGTACAAACCGAAACCTACCTCCTATCGAATGAATTCAATAGTCAGAATAAAAAATAAAAAAGAATAGATTTTTTCCCTTGCGAACTTAAGTAAGAAGTACCCTCTAATAGGAATAGGTGTGCTCTGCCTTCTGTACTTAATGTACAGCAACATATACAATATTGTTTCAATGAATCTTAAACAGACTCAGGTTTCCAACTAAGGGAAAAACTGCACTTTGCCTAGTATATTTAAAAGGACTTTTTCATACTACAGATGGAGAATTTGGTGCGTACATGCAAGTATGTATACAGAACGATGGTCCCGTCACCTTTGAAATTGAATCTCCATCGACACTGGTGGATAAAACTAGAAAACAGAATAGTGAAACGATTAAAGAGGTAATTAAGGATGAACTCTAATTCTACGCTTATTATTTAGTTACTTGAGTAAGAACATATTTATTGTGTTGTGTTATAATATAAAATATATGATGTTAAAATATTTTCAATTCTATTCATTATTTAGATCATTAAGTTCAAGTACTCTCTACGGAGATAATTTAATTTTAATCGGATCTAGAGCTTATTGCTCCACTCATGAGTCGTTATTGATTCCTTTAAAGATGTTAATGAGACATTTATGATGTAAAAATGTATGGAAAATAACATTGATTACTTAACAGTAGATTTAATTGACGTCTCTGAGTACGGCAGTAAGGGTCCCTATCCGTTGAAGCGAAGCGAGGCTGCGGAGCGGAGAAATGGAGAAATATTATGACCAATAGGATTGCATAAAATCTCCGGTCAGAAATTTAAAGCGTATATATAAGTTAACTAGCTTTTGCCCGCGGCTTCGCTCACGTGGAATTTAGTCTGCCGCATTAAGTTTCGTGATACATCGTTTAAAACTTTTTTTATCGTAGCAATCTCCGCATCGTAGCAAACTCCCACCTCCGCATCGTAACTCCCCCCCCCCCCCCCCCCCCACCTCCACATCGTAGCCACCTCCACATAGTAGCTTCCGCATGGTAGCCACCTCCACATCGTAGCATACTCCCACCTCCGCATCGTAGCATTCTCCCACCTCCGCATCGTAGCACACACCCACCTCCGTATCGTAGCCACCTCTAATGCGATTCTTTAAGTTGATATAACTTTTTTATTTTTGAACCGATTAAAATGAAACAAAGACTAAATGTTAATCCCAGCATTCAATTCGGTTAAGCTGTTTCTGAGATTAGCGCGCACAAACGTACATGCAAAGTCTCAGCCCGATCGGTTTAAAATTGACTAAAGTTTCATACAAACTTTCATCCCCTATTTTATCCCCTTGGGGGTAGAATTTATCAAAATCCTTTCTTAATGTGCACTTACGTCACTTGAAGAACCTTCCTGCCAAATTTCATGTTTCTAGGCGTAGCGGTTGAGGCTGTGCGTTGATTATCAGTCAGTCAGTCAGTCAGTCCGGACTTTGAATCCTACTAATATTATAAATGCGAAAGTTTGTGAGGATGGTTCGACGGATGTTTATTACTCTTTCAAGCAAAAATAACAAAACGGTATTGGATGAAACAACTTGGCAGTTATGTAGCTTGTTCATTATAAATGATGAAATACAATACTTATCACAGTATTTCTTTGTAAACAATATTTTTAGTTTTTCCTTCAGGTGCTAGAATCACCAGGTTGCTTGGTGAGCTTACTCTAGAGCAGGCCACGTATAACTGACCGTGTGAAAAGCAGTTCTCTCTTAAATCTACCCCTGCTAAATTAAGAGTTTGGCCTTGAGACTTGTTGATAGTCATGGCAAAGCAGACTTTAAGGGGAAACTGAACTCTTTTAAATTCGAAGGGGTAGTTCGATGGAGTTAGAGGAATCCTCGGGATAAAAACAGAGTTCCCTCGGGAACAACCTGTCAGTATGGTGGCCTCGATGACATTTCGTTGCAATGTTATTACTCGCAACCTGGTTCCATTGCATAATTTTGGTGGGTTTAAATTACGCAGTAACATAACTGGGGCGCCAACTCTCAATTTTAATATGTGGGTTGGAAGACCGGTAGGCTTCAGAGTGTTCAAAAATTCGACCGGGTAATGGATGGCGTCATCATTGTTTACCACTGAGTCCACTAATTTAAAACAATACTCTTCTGCATCGAACGATCTCAAAATAATATCATTAATCATGGTCGCTTGATCATTTTTTGGTGTGAGAATGGCACGCTCGCATAACCATTTGGCAGGTTTCTTGGAAATGCCAGTAATATTTGGATAAATTATTATTATGAGGTCATTTAATGTAGTCACAATTGTGCCTAAAGTAGTAGGTAGAATTATTTCACCCCCCTCTCCTGGGTAATCTCCATTTCCTATTCTAAGTAACAGATCTGAAAACTGGCCAGCAGAAATATCTCCCCTCAGATGGACTCTCATATTCTTTGTAAGACTAACATTAATAACTGATGTCCACAAATGAGACCGCTTTACACATGCTTTCACTTCATCCGCTCGCGTTCCCCGAGGCACTACTGGCAATGTTTGTCGGAAATCACCTGCTAACAATACTGTCACTTCCCCCATATGGCTATTGTTATTTCGGATATCCTGTAGAGATTTGTTTAAAGCTTCGAATCCCCCCTTATGACCCATAGTACTCTCATCCCAAACAATTAATTTAGTTTTACGGAGTACTTCGGCCATATTGCTTTGTTTGGAAATATTGCAGAGAGTGGGGTTTCAGTTTGTAATAAATTGAGGGGGAGTTTGAACGTAGAATGTGCAGTTTTGCCTCCTTCCAGCAGCGTGGCAGCAATCCCAGAAGACGCAACCGCTAGGGCAATACCACGGTAACTTCTTACTTTAGCCAGTAGTAAGTTTATAAGAAAAGTCTTTCCAGTTCCATCTGGAGCATCCAAAAAAAAGATCTCACCTTTTCCTGTCTCAATACTGGAAAGTATTTTTTTATAAACTTCTATTTGTTCGTGGGTGAGAGCGCTTTCACCACTTGACACCACTTCTGCTAAATGATCAATATTGTAACTCGTCTCCCTCTGATAGTCCCGGTTCTGTAACCCTTCAGACCTTTCAGGCTGAGGCAACCCATATTGCTGTAAGTTTTGTCCTCCTAATGCTAATACAGCTTCTTCTATTGCGATCAGACACTTATTGTTGATAATATAAATATAAATTACTAATGTTTATAAATATAAATTAAATTCACTTTCACTTGTCTAATATTAAAAAGCTAAAGAGATTATTGTTTGTTTGTTTGGCCGCGCTGATCTCAGAAACTAATAGACCGATTTGAATAATTCTTTCACTGTTAGATAGCCTATTTTTATCGACTGTATTTCTATTAAAGTTAGACCTGCCCGTGCCCGCTGAACGTTTGCTATGTGGCTGGTGCTTAAATAGCTGCACTATCTATTGGAATGCTTGGTAATATCTACTACTGCGTGAGTGAAACCGTAGTCGCCATGGGAAAAGTAGTATGGAGTCTAGGCCCACCCCTCAATAGTGACGTGTGATACACCGTTGGATAGGGCTTCGACTTTTAATTACGGAGTTCCTATGGCCACCTTCCGGTTCCATCACCAGACCCTGGTTACCATATAGTATCAAAGTACTCGTCAAAATGAATCAAATGAGCCCAAACTCGGTGGGGCTGCGTCGTTTATGTACGGATTTGCTAGAACCTACTTCCAACTCCATACAAACATTTATACCGCTAGTTTACCCTCTTAGGGGTTTTTATAATTCCTTTTAGTAATCCTTATCTACGATAAATAAAAAACTTACATGTAATATTTTAAGCAAATGCATCAAAGGAATAAAAAAAGTCATAGAACAAACTGTCTACCCCTAAAATAACGTTTTAGGGGTGGATTTTCCAAAATGTTTTTCGCTGGTAGTTACTTTTGTTATATAGAGAACCTACATGCAAAATTTGAAGCAAATACATCAAAGAAATAAAAAGTTGCATGTAAGCGATCATCCCTTAATTTACGCTCTTAGGGGTGGCATTTCCAAAATTCCTTTTGCAATCCTTATCTACGTTAAATAAAGAACCTAGGTACATGCAAGATTTGAAGCAAATCCTTTAAAAAATTAAACAAATATTATAAATCTTTCAACCCCTAATTTACCCTCTTCGGGGTGGAATTTCCAAAATTCCTTTTGTAATCTTTAACTACGTTAAATAAAGAACCTACATGTAAAATTTGAAGCAAATACATTAAAGGAATTTAAAAAGTCATACAAACTTTCAACCCCTAAATTACCTTATTAGGGGTAGATTTTCCGAAACTTTTTTAATTAGTGGTTATTTTCTTTGTATAAATAACCTACATGCAAAATTTGAAGCCAATACATCAAAGGAATAAAAAGTTGCATATAAGCGATCATCCCCTATTTTACGCTCTTAGGGGTGGAATTTCCAAAATTCCTTTTGTAATCTTTATCTACATTAAATAAAGAACCTACATGCAAAATTTGAAGCAAATCCATTAAAGAATTTTAAAAAATTGTAAAACTTTCAACCCCTAATTTACTCTCTTAAGGGTGGAATTTCAAAAAATCCTTTCTTAGCGGATGCTTACGTCATAGCATCTACCTGCATGCCAAATTTCAGCTCGATCCGTCCAGTAGTTTGGGCTGTGCGTTGATCCCTCACTAACCACTTTGAGTTTTATATATATAATAAGTTAATATTTTTCCGTTTCTCCGCTCCGCAGCCTCCGTCCGCTTCAATGGACAGGCACCCTTACACTACTATTCATAGGGGATAGGGGATGAAACTACAATGAAAACCATAATAAATAATAAAAAACTTTATTTTGAAATAATGGTTATTATCTATTAACACTTGTTAGGCCAGTGATTACGCGAACTTTGTTAGAATATTAAAGTTTTTACAAAGATGATATGCCTAAAGCTAAGTCTAGAAGATACATCGTAATTATTATAATAATGTGGTCCTAGGACATCACCGATTGATGTTAACAGATAATGGACCAACAATTCAAAGATTTGTCTTTCAGAAGTCTTGTTTCGCGTATAAATTCAACACCCACACAGCTGATCCAAATAATCTCGCGAACCCATTCAATATCGTTGAATCTATACGAGAAACAAATCCAAACGAGTAGAAAATAAACTAAAGATAAAATAAACTCGTATAAAAAATTTCAAAATAAATGCATTATATAAAAAACTCTATTTAAATTACCTTTTCAAAATTAAATTCAACAAACGATATTAATATTATAATAAATGTTTTTATTAAAGTTATTAGGTAATTGTTATAATTTTGTATCAATTAGCCCGAGTGCCTCATGATTACTATTTCTATACGGTGAAATATAGATATATAATCATTCTATATCTTCACATAAAGGTACCTACATACACGACACATTATCCGATTGATCGTATCCGACTCTTAAAGAATTCTTTCAACACCAATCAAGGCACTATTCATTTTGGTATATTGCTGATACGTTTCCTCACTCCTAATTCACAATATCAATGGATAAACATATTCGTACAAGTGTGAAAGAGTACATTATATAGATCTTAAATTAAAACAGTGCAATCATTTGAAAATATAATTAAACCGAACGTATTAGTGTCAAGAAACAATTATGTTTTCAAATCGTCACGCTGCACATTTTTACAATATCTATTAGATTATTACTATTACAAAAATATCTATAATACTATTCTAATAAATTATACGAATTTAAAAATGTTACTGAGAAAGGCTAAGGATTTAATGAACAACATATACCATGTACAATTTGTGGACGTTTACCGTGTGCAAGGACATTATGCCGAATGCTAATTAGAGATTATAGGACAAAAAATAAATGCATTTTTCAATGTAACGATGATACTCTTGATATTGGGAGTATTGTCGATATGTGTGTGACGGCGTGGTGATGACGGTATGATGATGATGATATGGGAGGATGACGAATGATGAATGATGATGAATCAAGGAGGGAGAGCGTCTAGGGAGGGCAGTCTACCAGAGGCCCGAGGAGTGGCCGCCGGGGGGCACGCGGTTGTGGGGAGGGGCACTGTTTCCGTTCAATGAAATCACCGTGTTGATCTGACCGTTCATCGACTTGTAGCCATCGCCTGTGATCGGGTTTCCTTCTGAAATGCCAAAACAAATGTGCATTAGTCTTTATACAACACTTCGGTTCAACGGGATGAGTCTAAAGACCGAATGGTTCTACGATATGTGAATAAGAAATACATGCAATCGAATCGATTCTAAATTTTGTTTTTAAATATATAACAACGAGTAACAACGAGTACGAGTATTTTTCTCAACTAAACTATCTACCTAGTTAAAGAGATAAGAAATTTGATTTTGGAAATAGCCTCTCAACATAGATACAACCAATAAATCTATCTACAACCCGACAGCTACAATAACCATCAAATAGAGAAGAGGCGTGCAATATAATACATAGAATACGAATACTTATAAAATACGTTTTAGTTTACAATTTTACGTACAAGCATAATACAAAAGCCTTTTGTCCTTCCTATCCTATAGGTAGGTAAACAATAACATACCTCTACACAACAATTGCACAACAATATTCAAACTAATTTAATGAACTCTGCAGCAAATAATTATAATAGTGTGAGTGCTTAATTCGACGACATGAAGGAATCGTATCACTGTCCTTTAAAAGCAAAAAAAAGTTGCAGCAGAAGCCGTCGGTATCGCATTGTATGTATGGTCGGTCGGTGCATCATTCCTTCAGTCTAAATTGAACACCCACCCATCTCTCTGCGACGGACATAATCTACATAGTACGTCTTTGGGTTGAAGTCTTCAACATGCCGATTGAGATTAAAGAGGTAACCGGGAACGTGTTTGTGGAATATGGGAGGGAAGCCCGTGAGAGTGTGCGGGCCCGGGACCAGCGGGGTCTCGAGCGGGGTCACGTCGGGGATGGGCCCGTCGCGCTCGTACTTGAACAGCGTCGGCGGGGGGTTGTTGTTAGCGATCAGGTACGGGTCGATCAGCCCGTCCATACTCGGGATAGGATTGTACTTGTAGTCGGGTTTTGGTCTATCTCCCAGAGCTGACGTCATACCGACGAAAGCGTAAGGAGGCAAAGGGTGATACGGCTTCTTATGCTCGGAAGGTTCCAGGTAATGTTGGGCGGGGAACGGAGGCCAATGTCGGTCCATCACCAGCTGAGGGGACAAGGAGTCGGGGTCGATGACGGGGTGGCACAGCTCAGGGTCGTCGGTCTTTAGGCCGAGGAGGGTGTAGGGGGTGTGGCGGACCCGAGGGGCGGCGATGCTGGTGGACTCGACGTAATAGTTGGCGGGTTTGGGGGGCCAGTCGTAGGTGACGTAGCGGTGAGAGGGCTGGGGTTCGAGGAGGGAGGGGCGGAGGTCAGAGTCGGCACCTCGCTGGCTGCAGCCCGGCGGGCGGCGCCGCGGCTGGAACTCCGCCACGCCGTCGCCGGTCACCGGGTTCCTCTTCGGAGGCGTGTACGTTACTGACGAGACTGACATTCAGAACAAACGGTTTTCATTCGACCAACACTAACATCTAACCCAAATGCTTCGATTCTTGTCGCCTTATACACAACGCAACCACATTACTTTGGTCATGCTCTATCAGGAGAAAAGCAATCATGTACCCTTAATTCCAAACTAATAGTAGGTATTAAGTACATATTGTTAGTGTTAATAAATATTAGTAACAATTTAAATATCAGCGAAGCTGTTAAAGGTACACACTTTCATAATATTGTTAAGTTAGTAAATATATTATAATATATTTGTAAATATAAAGCGTTGATATTGGTTGCGTGCTCGAGTGCCAATACATAACGTTCAGAGGAACACGGCCAAAGAAACGTGATCACACGCAGAATCCCAACGATTCTGTGAGTTACCGCTCCATTACAAGATGTTCGGAATTGTCTATTGGAACGGATTTATGATACTTTCTAGTGAGAAATCACAATTTTAACGTCAGGTTTGCTTACTGAGGGGCAGGATAATCATGACCCTGAACATTTGTTTCTCCATCTTTTACAAATGGCTTTAGATACGTGTTGAATCATGGACGTACTTAGGCAGGCTTTAGTTTCAGAAACAACTGAATGAAAATTTACAATCCTTTTTCCATTTATACATTATTTTAGCAAGTAACTGCATAAAAGTTTGACTAACGTCCATAAGTTTCGGGAATAATTTCAAAAAAGGAACCCCACAGACCATTGACTACACTCATGAAAACAATCGTTTTCGAAAATTCCAAGAGACAACTCCTGCCCAATGCCCACTCTGTGTTTGCGCGCTGTGCATACGTGGCTATAACAAGATATCGACTCACAGTGTTCGAGGAGGTCCCTCTCACCTCTGCTGGGCGTGGATGAGAGGCTTCCGTTCATCTTGACGGGCGAGTGATGCGCGGACCCGTTCATCTCGCCTTCACCAAACTGGATGTGACTCCTGATCGTATCGGTTACCATGGGTGCTACCGAGTTGTTTGCAGACTGGAATGTGGGGAAAATACGTGGAGAATTAATACTTATGTGTGTGTGTGTGTGTGTTTTCTTTTTATAACCCACCTCTGGGCAAAGGCCTCTCATCTCACTGTAGATATCAGTAAGTACAGTGAGTAGGAATTAGTAATTTTTTTTTGTTATTAAACAATATATAATGCATTTGGTCAGTACACTGCTAATACTTAATAACTACGTGCATAGGTGTGGACTTATTTACTGAGGACGGTACTCCTTTGAGCCCTTGTGTTGTAGGTAATTGTAAGCCTCTTAGGATCTGAGCTCTTGGCTTGCTCATGTACAATGTAGTTTACAACCCCCGGCGGTACAATAAGCGCTATGACTAACCATTGTACTAAGTTTTAACGTAAATATAAAGTTTCATAATTATAGAAAATAATGACAGCCAAATTCATGTTTATAAAATCGTATATTCGTTTACTCATTTATTTATATTATGATTTGTTATGCTTAGACAACTTCGATCAACAATTCACAACTAGATGTCGGGTCGGCGCAAAAAATATGTCTCAGGATATAAAAGCGTAAGTACTTGAAACGTGAGCTCTTATTTTATGAATACGATTCGCTGCTTTATTGCTAGGTGTCATGGTTGTAATTAGGTTGAACTTAGAACTGTTTTCAAACTTTTGTCTCAGTTCGGTAGTAAACAAATGAAGCTGTCACCACGTCATCCACGCGGACAGCATTTAGCTTTAATTTTGTACGTGACCCGTTATCTAGTTGTGTATTGTTGACCGAAGTTAGACAAGAATGCAAATATTATATCCAGATTCAAATCTGCAGTGCAGTTGTTCAACTTCAAATACGAACTGTTGATAACAAGATTTTGAAGAGCGCATTCTTGTCTTTAATTTGAAAACATAATTTCAGGCAGCTAGGTTCTAGACTAGGCTAGAGTCGGTTTCCGTGACTGGCGCCTATTAGGGTTACCTTTGAAGTAGTGTGTACTTGAATAATTTATGAACCGATAATGTTCACCGAGTTTAATGGTAACATACTAAGTTTTTGATAGAACAATCACTATTTTTTACTAAGTATATCACTATTTAGGGTAAAAGTAAAGTATTAGCCTTCAGGCTAATACTTGGGCTAAGGACTCTCATCTCACCGAAGAAAATCACAGTACAGAGGAGGATTAGTCCTAATTTAATTAATGTTTTTGCTTTACCCGGGAATCGAACCCGGGACCCCAATCTTGGCAAGCAAATGCACCTACCACTGGACGACCGAGGCGTTTTTAAAAGTAGTACTTAAGTAATAATCTCAGCACTTACTAACTTAAAACATTAGTTAAACACTGCAAGAAAATAACTTACAAGTAAAAAAATCTACATAGAGGTTTCAAATTTTAAATGTAAGCGTCATGATTGAATGATGATAATAGATAACATACTGCTGTTCATTGGTGATAGTAAATAAATATTCTTGACAGATCTTAATGAATAAAAATACCGACAATGACGACTAAAGCTATTCAAGTTGAACGAAGTAAAGTATAATATTATTTGGTGATAATGGTGCTAATTGACAACGATGGTGTAATGGTGCTCAAACTAATAATGCTGCTGATGATTACCTTTACCTGTCCGAAGAGCCTGGAGTGCGTGTCGCGGGGGCGCGTGGGCGTGTCGCGGATGGTCCTGGAGCGAACGTTTCCGTTCTTCATGGGGCTGCCGTCGTTGGAATCAGCGTTGAAGATCTCACCGATGCAGCTCTTGGGAGCATTGGGCACTCTGCAATGAAAGAATTAGGGGGTTGGTTAACAATGTCTGGGTGACAATTATATTCATATAAAGGATTTGTATATGTATATCAGTTAGTTGGTTTCCATAATACAAACTTAGAGCTTTAGATGGTAGGTAGGGATAGGTACCTCATTTCATTCCACCACATAACCGTAAATTAGATGTTCAATCCTAAAATTCGAATAGATTTCTCAAGGTGTCTATTTTTTTAAATAAGGTGTTACGGTTTTTACTGCTGATTGCTGCTAATGGCATTGGGTTAATATGTATGGACTAGGGTTCAGTGAAAATGTACTGAAGAGACAGAGACAATTATACGAGCTTGTTTGAATCATCATCACAAATTTATTTTATTTTAAGAGCAAGGCTCTTGTCGGTGAGTCCGATGCAGACTTCTCCATCTATTCCTATTCAGTGCGAGCTCCTTCACATGTCTATACGACATGACAGACACTTTTGTTTGAATAACTAGGTTAAATGTTTAAAGTACCTATCGAATAGAAAGAACGAGACTGATTACCGAAAAGGTTTTGATTAATCTTTTTACCGACGGAAGCGGCAACCCTATTTTTGGATTAACATCAGGAGGGCAAAGAAATATGATATTAAAATGTAATATTGGTAAGTAGTACCAGGATCGCAGACACGCTTGGACATCGTTATCCAACGGGGGAACCACGTCCGGTTTTAGGGGACAGGTCATTTCCCTGCCGCCGCTGACCACAAATCAATACACCACAAATAACCCGACATTAAACAGAAAACATATAAAACTATTCAACCTTTTGTACCCAAACCATTCGATCTAACCAAGCGTAAACAAACTTTTACTCCTTTCATTTCGTTCGTTCATTTTATTTATAAATCTCTCCGCCTGTGTTATGTTTATTTTCATAGTTTACTATTGAAAACGCTTATTTATTTACATCTCAATATTTGTTATGTTTCATGCTGTTAAATTGGTGTCGATATAGAGAGACGGGCGTCGAAAAATATTTAGTTTCTTTATTAACTCAATCAAAAAGTTAACTGGCGCGTTTTACGGTCGGTAATCTACACTCTTGATAAACATTTAATTAAGTTAATAGTTTTTGTAATCATTTTCGTTTTTAGTAATTATCGTAGATGCACCTATGAATATAAATATGGATATGGGCACATTTATTTGATTACTTTGCATGTAAACGATTTTTTCAAACGTACGGTACATTCAAGAGCCTCTTTGGGGCCAAAACTGAATAAAATGTTGACTTTGATTTTGTATCAAGTTGATGAAACTTAAATTCCCGTTTCTCGATGGCGATTAAAGCCGGGCTATCGAGCCGCATGTTGTGATAACATTAAACTTTACTGGCTGAGTAAATAAGTGAGTTTAAATGGAAATATCCTTATCTTCGCCATCAGCTGATATCTCGAGAGCCGTGTTCATTAATGTACGAATGATATACGTCAAGTAGAGACACTCGAGTACATATGCCGCTAGCGCTGAATATAGAATGTTCCAGCAAATATAATAACCAAGTCATTCCTTACGTTTTCAATTTAAAACTAGATCTTAAACTTTGATAACGTTGGACATATTTATACGAGGCAAGTTCCATAAATGAGTCATTTCTCCTAGGTAAGCTTGGAGTTACTTATGACTTGAAATGAATATCGTGAAGTGCAAAACATTAATTTTAATGATTGAAACTTTACAATTATGAGTGTCGTAAATGACTACTGTTTGTTCTGGAACTGTTGATGTTACTGGCAACAAGCCTTCCAATCCCCAGTCATAACAAATGTAATAATTTTCCATAGTTAATATATTTCAATTACGTTTACGTTTACGCTGTCTAGTCACAGTATCTATTACACCTTACAGTATCTATAGGTACCTTAATTATCTCACTACAGACGAGTCAAAGGTAGGTACGAGTATCGTACGAACACAAAGATGTTATTTCAGCATTGTCTGACTGTTCCACCGGCTGACAATACAAACGGGCCGCAGCGTAGATAAATGAATCGATACAGCGCCAGTGCGGTTTCCGCTCTCGTTTCCATTCCTCCGCACGTTACGCGTAAATATCTTCTGCCTACAACTCGTTACGAAATTATTCCCACTAACAACTAACGATCTCACAAATTGAAGCTAAATTATTCATAAACTATGTACGAACATCGGCATTCGATTCGATCGCTACACGTACACGATACGTGTTTCTTACAACCTAGTTTTGCTTCATGAGTATCCATAAATATTAGCGACGTAATTTGAGAAAAAGCAGGAAGATTGAAACATTGAATTGTAGGTTCGTTAGCTGCAATTTATGTGAATGGAAGAGGGTTAAACATAGGTATAGATTATAGATAGACGTGGGTGCTTGTGGCACGTGCATTAGGTAGTCTAGCCGAAGGGGCGAGTCACGCCACTACCCGGGGCTAACAACAAATTGCGTAAATTACTCGTCATCACCCCAAGAGCACGCAATCACGGCCACATCCGATAACACATTCAATACACCCCGCATACCATTAACGGAACAAAATATATGTCCAGGAAACAACCAGTTTTTTGTAACATAAACACGTGTAATTATAAATGTTTAAAACAAAACCAGCGTCTCTAGGCGAGATCCTATTCCTATAATTAGTTACGGGAGGAAAGTGCGTGAGAGTAAATTGTTTAATTGTGATATACGTGGCAGACGCTGCGCCCGCGCCACACGCAACGATAAAACAACATGGCGTCCGGCACGGTACTGTTACGAAAATAAACACTTGTCAAAGTTAGGACGGTGAAAAGAGCCACCGGAAGATCATGTAATAAGACATTCAAAGGAAATATTTACATGGGGTTACTCCAATATTGAAAGCGTTACACCGAGGCGCGGCGCGTTATGGCGCTCATTTATAAAACGGCAAACATATTTGCTCGAGACGGGTTAATGGCGCGTGGGCGAAGGAAATGTGGATAATTATTTCCATAGTTGAGATGGTGGACGATATCGGAGTGGAGCTTCTATAAAGCTGTGCCTTTCAATATGACGTAGTGTTTGATATCGAATGCAAGTTGTTTAATGGGTTTACGCCTCTGCTCGAGATTTTGCCCCACAAACGCCACGGTTATAATGAGACCGGTGTAATGATATCTGCGGTAATGAGAGACCAGAGTAACTTTATCATACGCGGAACGACAGGAGAAAATGCTCTTCGTTCTCAAATGAAAGTCAATACATTACTTTGTTATAGAGAGCGACGATTGTGCACTTTCTCGGACATTTTGATATTTATCGAATATAATTCGCACATAAATAATTCAAACCCATCACTGTAGAAAACCAATAAAATTAATAGTTTTGAATTGTTGTGCTCAAAGAAAGACTTTATATACCGAGCACCATACGAGTATACATAACTAAAAAATGGTTCACTGTCCTGGGCTTTGGTAAAGGTTTTGGTATACCGCTATCAAACACGAATGTAAGCCAATATGTTTAAATAAAAACCTCGGTTTCCTACTCAGAAATAGTTGCAATATTTCAGCGCCACTGAAACACCAACCATGCATAAAAAATGAGGCAATTTGCATCGTTGATTTGTTCGCAGTGGTCAGATAAAACTGTGGTTATTGATTTCCTTCCTTCGCTGGTTGGTGCTAAGTACTACACGATCGACGGCTTGGGTACAAGTAAACCCACTCTCCTGCCAGATATAATAATATCCTTTCGACTACGTTTACTAAGATTTACAATGATACCCGTCTGTTGAAGAGATAAGCTCGGTGCGATGCGGAAATGTATTTTGTACTTAAAGTAGGTAAAGATACAAATGGTTTAAATAAAACGCATATTTTTTACTCTAAGTGTCAAATTCACTGTTTCTATCTTGCACAACGGTTAACTGTACTCGGTTTTAATGAACCAATAATAAAGATTTGATCGCAGTTGATCGAGAACTAGGATTAATTTGCACTGAACGAGTTCTATCTAAGTGTAGAAAAGAAAATTGGGTCTAAGTGTAGAAAATAAGTGACCTGGTGTATGTGTAAAAAAAGGATAGCCCAACTTGTACTCTAACTGAACATAAAAAACAATTTAAGAATGATATTATGGTTTGAACGACTGTATAAATTGTTACGTATTTGTAAATGCAAACGCGTAAAAGTGCGTTTCATATTTTTTATAGTTACAGCAATTACAATTCATAATTCGTTGAAATTAAATCATGAATATTTTCAATTAACATACCGTATCTATTTATTAATATTCATTCCTACAACACAATTTGTCTGTACGTGACAATTGTATGTGTCTCTCACTTTCAACTCCAAAAACTAATGCAAATTGAAAAAAGACAAGCGCATGAATAATTGGTCAATTACATTCGATAATAATCGTAATAATAGAGTTGTCCAATTACTTTTAAAAATGTACAAAAACAAAACAAAAATACGTATAATGAAATAATTGAGCGTTTGATCACTTTTAGATGAAAACTGTGTCACTATCAGAGCGTTATTATACCAAATGTATGAATCATAACTATTCTATTCTATGTTGCAAACAATTCCGCCTACAACTGCCCATCGACCAACTTCCCTGACAGTACCAAGAACGTATTTTTTCACCAGCGTCTTACAAAAAACCACATCTCAATTGGATAAAATTACATTCCTGCATAACTACAATTACCTATTCTTATTTTACTTTTCACTTTCCATTAGGAACTTTCATTTCAATGATTAAGTGATAGGTACTCACTTGAAAATGACTTCAATCAAAGCTATACGTAAGAACGTACATCTAGTAGGTAGGTACTTCGCTGATGGATTATTAATTGGTAATCATATATTCGAATAAAAGTAACTGACAAGATGATTAAACAATAGTAGATTGTGAGTACAATCGAGATAGTATTTGTAAAGATAGTTAACATAACTATACATAACACATCTATCATATCACGATTTGATTATAATTGTCTAAGTGAACAACGGCAAATTACTCCGACTGTACCTATTAATAATAACCTTATGGAATGAAATCATTTGAGCTGTGGTGGGATCTTACAACGGATTACTTATTTAACACGCACAATTCTACTAATATTATAAATGCGAAAGTTTGTATGTATGGATGTATGGATGTTTGTTGCTCTTTCACGCAAAAACTACTGAACGGATTTGGATGAAACTTTACAGTAATATAGGTTATACATCAGAATAACACATGGGATACATTTTATCCCGAAATTCCCGCGGGAACGTGTACAACGCGGGTAACACCGCGGGGCGCGGCTAGTTCTACATAACGAAATAAAAACTTTTTTAACAAAATCGAAGTTTTATTTCTTTGTTCGAGTAGGTACGCTAATCTCTGGAAACCTACCAGTTGAATTTAATAATACTTTTTGCACTGGCAAGCCACCATTAAGAATGGTTTTACTATGAAATTTCCTCCTAAACAGACGTAACATGGACCATACCGCTACTGTTGAGTAGGTACTGATACAAAGTAAAAATATAAAATGTAATATAATTTTGAATTTAAACTACGTTTACGGATACATTCGCTTTTGTTTTACATTTTTATCTGACGTTTCGGCTTCTTTACAGGAACCGAGGTCACAGAAGACTGAAGTATGTGTAGAAGAATAGTGTTTGCCTAAACTTAAGAAATCAGTAGCTTTAAAATAAGTTATATTCTTAAGTTACTCATGTTCACAAATTAGCACCAAGACATCCATTGTCCTTTTATTTTCCACCACCGCCGTGCATCTCAGTTTGCTCAACGTGTAACCGAACCAGGTGCTAAGTAAAACAACCACCGCGCTCCGCTCTTTGTTTCAAGCACTCTAACTACACCATACTTTTCTTATTGTACACCTGTCTACAGCCGTCATATCAACCAACGTTCAACTCTTATCAACGTCCTTATTACAAGACACTAAGGACCATTTCAGCAGCTCTCAACTCTAAGTTTAAACTTGTATTTTGGCAACATTCTTTGAACACAAAGGCTCTTTGTTACATCACGTATTTGTTAATTAAAACTAATATCGAACAATAAAGCCAAAGTACTTTATTGTTAAACATGAGATGATAATGTGATCCTGATATATATCTGTAAAAGGGACTTATTTACATATAATAGAAATTACAATCTACATAATTGGAGTAATGCAGTCGATATGAACAAATACTGTTGGTTAGTACAATGATTTCGTTTAATGTTCCATGAACGGAGTTTGAATAGCGCGCCTAACTGTGGTTTTAAATAAATCGTTAATGCTTCATAGTTAGATATTATGCACTAAATTGCTTGTTTATTTTCACATAAAGTTATGGTCTAGTAAATCAAGATACTTGGTCCAGCTCATAGTTGTTATAAGTTGTAATTATATCCTCCTTAATCCTACTAATATTATAAATGCGAAAGTTTGTGAGCAAGGATTTAAGTAGGTAAGTATGTATGTTTGTAACTCTTTCAAGCAAAAACTGTAGAACGGATTTGGATAAAACTTTACAGTAATATAGGTTATACTTCAGAATGACACATGGGCTACATTTTATCCCGAAATTCCCGCGGGAACGGGGACAATGCGGGCGAAACCGCGGGGCGCGGCTAGTAAAATGTATAGATATATGATACAGTGATACAGCGAACTAGTATATAGGGAGGTAATGACTCAATAACTGGGCCAAATATATTATGTAACTTTATTTTAAAAAAAAAAGGTGTACACTAATTGCAAAGTATCCCACCACATACACTCATATCAGCTTGTTTCAAATTTAACGTTCTGTAAAAGAAATCTCCCAATTAGTGATGTTACAATACAATGTTCCCGAAAACAATACGCAGACCCATATTCATCATTAGCTAGTTCAAATATAACATCTACTATGTACAGTGTGAACCGTATGTTGTTTTACCATAATTATAATTATGCACATTACAGTACTTATTATACTTTCTAATATTTAAAACTCCGGCGCCGCCTCCAATTTAAAGAACACGTGTTTAACATGTGTTTCTAGCCAATTACCGAGAAGGAAAACAACTTGGAATTTCTTTTGTAAATTTTCTAAGTTCCGACCAAGGGAAAGGTCAAGGACCTTGTTTGATTTCCACCCTACAAATAGACGTAGGGAAATTAGTTCGACAAAATACTATGAGCTACCTAGATACATTTAGCTAGATAGGAGTTTGTGTAAGTGGGCGCCACTTTATCATAGTTATTAGATACCTACGTAACTATGTGTTGGTTTTAATGTCACCCTTAGACCTTTAAAGTTCGTTGTTAATTGCTATTTTTAACCAGCTTCAAAAGAAAGTGTGTGCGTACGATAGGTTCCTATATTTTGTTCGTTATGGTAAAGTTACTTTAAGTTATTCTAAACTTTTTTTGTATTAAGTGTCCACACTGCTAAGCAAAGGTCTCCTAGATCGTTTTCCAGTCGAGTCGTCTCAGTCCAGAGCCCGCTGTTGGTTGATTCAACTATAATGACAGGTTAGCTCAACTATAATCCTAATAAAAGTAAATAGGTTTCCAGCCAAGCACTTAAATAATAAAACATATTTGAGCTTTCAAACGATAAATACGTCCTAACTTTAAAACCTAGCATTGAAAAATGGTGTAAAATAGTTTACACACGAAAGGGTTCGATGACCCGCGGCGTTCGTCTGGTAAGCGTCTAACTCTACAAGTTCACCTCTACCACAACTGAAAACTAAACATGTTCGATAACCATCGAATGCCAAATACGAATCATCGTTCAACCGATTGACGATTAACAAGCAATGGATGTAACAGCGAGCGATTTAGACACGCTATATGTGTAGGAAGAACAGAAGGGTAGGCGGACCTAATGGGTTTCCCATTCAATGTTTATTTAGCAGTCTCGTCTATAATTTATAGGTAGGATGGCCATCGATTTAATGGTGGGTAACAACTGAAATAAAATATTTCAATGAGGTGGTATATTGATACTGCGGACGTGGAATAAACATTACTCATTGGCACACATTAAGAATAATGCAAGTCGTAGATATTATCCGGTTTATCGCGGTGAATAGACAGTAATTATAACAGCATGTCCAAAGCTGTAAAATAAAAGCTATCTTATGTGTGGAAAGTCTTGTCCTTGCCATTAGTTGTGCTTATCTGTCATGTTAAGTATTTATTTTTAGTATAAAACACACTAATATCAAGAATTTATAGGTTTGTTAGGGTTTTTAAGATATATTAGATGCAATATTTTCACATTAAACATGTATTAAGTATAATCCGTAAGGTAGATACTAGTGTTGTATTAAATCGAAGAAACTTATCTTTTTGCATAACCTTGGCACCAATAAACACTTTTCAGTAAAAACAATATGCATATTTATTTGATTTGAGTAGTACTGAAATCAATCACACAGCAGCTGTGACCCTCAGAACTACAATGGAAAGACTAAAAGTAGGTTAGTTATCGGTTCCAACGAGGCGTGAATCATCTATCCATCCTGTCGATTAAATCCAATTGTAGTACTTACTTATATTGTCATAACCATTGCGGTTTTACCCTGAGTACTTTCGCGTCTAGAACCTCTGAGCTTCTCAAACAAACATACAAACTTTCTCATTTACAACATCAGATACATATCAATGTCCACTAATCAGTTTATTGTTGCTAGCATCCTATACCAACATAACGAACCATTTACATCTCATTCATATAAAAAAATAATCGCCTTAAAATGAAATCAATCAAAGTCAAAGTGGAGTAGATCGGACTTATATCGACGGTGGGTTTTTGCATCTCGCTAATCTGACGTAGAACGTGCAACCAATGGAGCTGACACAGTTAGTTTACTTTACACTTGTAACAGTTATAATTACATTGCGACTTCCATTCAATTAGATAGCAATGTGCACATCAGTACTGTTATATGAAGCAAATTGAACATTACTTAGCGATTTCCCTCTTATGTTAGAAGAGTATCGAATCGGTGTTAATTTGTTCGGTACTCTGATAGTTCTTAGAAAAATGCATATTCATAGCATGTTCATAGTATAGGTAGGTACATCTTAGAGAGATAATGCATGATAATGTCAAAATAATGATAATGTTAAAATATGCATGCTAATTTGTACAAAGTTTAGTTAAAAGGTTATCTGTACGCCGAGCTTATGATCTAAAATCATACGTCCTAGCTTATTTTCGTTACAAACGCATAAATGAATTTCAATCAAGCAAACCTCCATACCACAGCGAGTATTTTCAAACAAATCCATCAAGTCAATTCTCACGATGAACATTAAGATGTATCTGAACCACAAAGTTAACAGATGTCTCACTTAGATGCCCACTTAGATGCCAACTTAGATGATAAGATGCCGTGATGACGCCGGGTTAATGACGCGACCTTTGTGCGCATCTAAATACGAATGCACTCATACATCACGAGAGATTTTCTTTGGTTTCTTAATGGTTGATTGTCGGCCGCGGTTTTGTGTTAAACGTGTGACATTTATGTTTTCGGGACATTGTGATAGATGTATAGTAAAAAGTGACAAATGTGATTAAGGTAAAAATATTGAATAAAAAATAAACTTTTATTATATAAGTACTAGCCGCACCCCGCGTTGTACCCGTTCCCGCGGGAATTTCGGGATAAAATGTATTCCATGTGTTATTCTGGTATATAACCTAAATTACTGTAAAGTATCATTCAAAACCGTTCAGTGGTTTTTGCGTGAAAGAGCCAGAAACATACATCAATCCATACATACATCCATCCTCGCAAACTTTCGCATTTATAATATTAGTAGGAAGTAGGATACTCTATAGTTTAAACACAATTGACAAAAAAAATGAACATATGAGTAAATACATACAAGTCACAGAAAAAACTGACGTTGATTTCAGAAAAAGCATAACAAATAACTGCAATTTTATTTCCCCATGAATACGTAATGAAAGATTCATCAATCAATAATCCGCATGAAGTAGATGTCTGGCATTCTGCCAAATATATGATGCCTCATGCCCGAAGGCGATTCCGCAGTCATCGCACTGAATAATCTTACTAGCTGTTTACTGTCATCGCCCTAAAGGTACATTATCTATACTAAAAAAGTTTCTTACGATATTTGTTTGTTAGGGCTAATCTCAAAAACTACCAATCCGATTAGAATTGAATAATAATTTTGTAATAGATAGCCACATCCAACAGGAAGGTTATAGGCTACTTGTCATCCCGAAATTCCCACGGGAACGGGCACAACTTATTTTCTAAATAACAAGCTACCTAGTTTTAAAACAACGCTGTGGCGCCTTAAAAAGTGCGTTTATATTTAATTTTGTGTTATTAGTATTAGGTTTGTACAGTTTAACTTTTACTGGCAGTCCTAAATAAATATAAAACGAATTTCAAGAACAAATGTTAATGAAAGACACTATAAGGTCAATTAATAAAATATTTCAACAACTCAGGCAGAGTCCCAGAGTACAAATTAATAACCGACTTTAAAACCAATAAGAGGTAAAGTAGTTTCGTTCTTTATATTTTCCCTACACAATATACTAGACACTACAATGTGATAAAAAGTAAGTACATTATAAAACCGTATTACATCTAAAATGAGATCTAGCTTCAACTCATTAAAAGAGCTCTAGAACCAAGTAAATCTAGATTAAAGTGAATGCTACCGCGGAATATTTTATGAAAATCTTAAGAAACGGTTCAAGTCGCTGCGTCGAAGCGTAGAGAGCTTCGCTACGTCTCTTCGTGAGGAAAATTCATAAGAACACACTCGGGTAGCTGTGTTTTAGATTATATAAGAGACATGTATTTTAGTAAAGAAAGAATTTGTAAGTTTAGTTAAGAAAGAAGAGTATAAAAGACGAAGAAGAATGAAGAAAATCGATCGTAGACTGGTTGACGTTTAATTTAAAAGCTACACTATCTTCAACGAAATAATGGAAGTACGTAAACGCAAATTTGGTATAGCATTTACCTACATCTGTCACAATGGACGTCATAATAGCAATTATAGTATAGTAATGTCAACAAACTTTATATTAACTTTTAAAAACTTTTAGCATGAAGTGCATGCAAACTTCGACTTATAACAAACAACTGCAAACTTTCCTTACAGTACTTGTCATGAAAACTTTAACAAACACATTTGCATGCTTTCAAAATAAACCTATACTTACCTAATCGTACTAAGACGTTGTTACATAAATTTAAGTGTAATTAATCAAATGTGTGAGAGCAAACACGAATTTGGGTTAATTAGCTCACTCGATAGAGACGTTCAATCATCTTTCAACTGCGCCTTTCGCTACGAGCTTTTAATTACTTCTTTCTTGGTATTTATTCTAAAATAGACTGCGAATAAGTAAAAAAACGTATTACTCTGTACTCAGTTTAGATATAGACGGATACCTATTATCTACTACATAGTTGATAGCGAGGGAAACGGAACACGTTTTCCAGCAATGAAGTACCTAACTGATAATATGGTGATTAATGGTTAGCAAGATAAGAACAATAATAAATGAATTAATAATACTAAAAGTTCATAGATATAATTATTAGTGACACATGTGTGCCAACGATAAGATGAAAAAGTCAGCAAAATGACAGCAAGTGACAATTAGACTGCTCGCGACCTAGCTACAATATAATCGGACACAAAGTCCGAATAGATTTTTTAAATATTTTTTAAAATGAATAAATAAATAAAAAACATGTTTAATGGCTTTTTCAAGAAAAATGTTACAGAAAACTTTTTCTCTGACACCATCAAACTGTTGGAGCTATTTAGTACGACCAGATAAAAGATTTAAAATATAAGTAGCAAGAACATTTAACCAAAATATTTGAGAGATTTATTAATGTAATACTGTAGCTCACCACATTACTATATTACATGTTATTAAAATTGCATTGTAGGTACTCGTTATAAACTTCTCGTATCATTCCGTTAATTCGTCTCAATTATATATTTATTCAACGAATAAAAATCAACTAAGCAATACAATAACTTGGGCAGACGCGATTGATAAATAATCAATTAATTAAATCGGACACGCACCTTCCGGCGTCTAATCGTGTCGTCGTTTTGACAACCTGCTGTCGCGTTGAGTTCAAATTTTAGAATAATTGAACAGGATTAAGAACTACAGTATTAAATATTCATTTCAAATTAGAGGGTTATGAGCCGGTAGCCTCGGGTCTCGGGCTGCCAAAAATATGATATAAACTGTAAAGTAATGTAAAGTATCAACCTGTAGTATCCCAATGCTGGACAAAGGCCTCTCATCTCATCGAAGATAACAGTAAAATGAGGATTAGGTGTTTTTAGTATTTATTGTTAGCTGTTTGCGTCAAGACGAGGCTGCTCAGCCTGAGGCTGCCTACGTACCCAGCATTAACACTATAATGTCGTGTTCTTTCAATCTCTAATTTGCTGGTACTGTGGCCGCCACCGCATCTCTCTTAGCAACAATGAACTGTAAAACCGATACTCATCCGGTATTGAGATCGAAACCATATCTGTCACAATTAAGATGTAATAATAATAAAATCGCTAGACGTACCGAGTCCTATTAAACGACTCCCACACAATCGGTTAGTTGATTGTATAACGATGAAGTGGTAATTACCTATCTTTGTATAGGTTCAATTAATTTACTTCTATTAGAAGCAGTTTAAAGGATTAGTCGCTTTTGATGGAAAACGGGGCAGAGGAAATTGGACGTATGTATGTGTGTAAAGAAATCCTTGGGTTTTGATAGGTATGATTTTCATTATGTTTATTGAAGGCCTGATTATTGGATGTAATTTTTGACGTTGTTAACACCGTTTCTGATTTATTGATGGCAGGTCAAAATCCAAGCAATAGAATCTTCAAATATAATTTTATTCGCAAAATAAATGAATCTGAATTTAACCTATTTGATATAAACTCAGCCATACTTCCTATAACCTTTCCGTTGAATGTGGCTATCAATTACAAAAATAATTATTCAAACCGGAATGGTAATTCCCGAGATTAGCTCGAACATACCAACAAACAAACTTGCAAATTTTACCTCTTTATAATATTAGTATAGACATGTCATGGCTAAACCTTAACCATACATACAACCAATAATAATTACTTTTGTGAGATACTTAACTGAAACTTTCAAGACGAACAAAGCACTACTTTGTATCCTGAAATTGAATCGCAAGAAAGTAACAAAATTCATATACTTTGTCATAATTTAATTAAATTTATAGCAAGCATTTCATTTAATAGTGTTATAAGTTTCATTATTCATAGCCTATTAACTGATTTTAATTTTCTTCTTTAACTGTCACATTAAATTTAAGTAGCCATTGAGGATCGACACCCGAGTTCGATAAAATCGACCGATAATATCGCAGCAACGATAATCAGTTCAACGATTTTAAATCGATAAACTAATGCTCAATGGCTGTAGTTTATCGCCATTTAAAAGTAGACTTAATCTTTTGGTAATCTAAGACTTCTATTAAGACATACGTTTAGGTTAATTATATACATATGCCCAATTTTTTTATTGTCACAAAATGTAGACCAATGTCGTCAATTTGCTAGTCGAAGACGGCTACTCTTGAAGAGGAAAAAGGAAAAAGGAGATAGGGTAAGGATGAAATAAAATCACTAATCCTTTTTCCTCTTCTGGAGCAATCGTCTCCGGCTGGAAAATTGACGACATTAACCAACATTGAGTATAGTTGCTTAGCTATTTCAAATAACCAAGCGGTCTTTTATTTATTATACTAAAGTCGTTCCATGTTAAGCTTGGTAGTTTTGGTATATTAATTGCTAAGGATACTAGTCCTAAACTAAATAACTGAATCCCAGTTATAAATATCCCACAAACCATCAAAGATTTAAAATTCGAATGATTAAACTGCTTAGACCAAGAAATATCTAATGCAGAGGTCAAGAGAGTTGAATTACTTGCATTAATTCAAATAAATTTAAATTCCTCGTATAGAATCCAGGTCGGGCTATCGTCGGTCTAAATGCCTTAGGAATCAAATATTATCCAGTTGAGTACTAAGTAAGTGGGGTAATGTATTCTGTGATTAAAGATACTCGGTTTGTTGAGAACATATCGAAATAGCAGCGCGAGGTGAGCCGGGGTTAGCCGATCTCGTTACCGGCACAATGGACTATTGATAAGGATATTCTATGAGAAAACTTTTATGACGTAGGAAATATGCCTCCTCACTGTACTGATATCTTCAATGAGGTGAGAGGCCTTTGCTCTGCAGTGGGACGTTACAAGCTAATACTTTACTTCTTAAGGCCTCTATCCATTGCAACGTATCATACCATGACCGTGATATGAACGTGTCAGGCAAAAAAGTATTCTTTGTATTGAAAAGTATGGGACTATGCTCACTAGACCGTTCCGTCACCAACCAACAACGTCGACTATTCTCGATGAGAATATTTTGCCGGTGCTGACACGTTCATAGCACGGTCATGGTATGATACGGTGTAATGGGTAGAGACCTTTAATATTATAATTTTGAAAATTTATGCTTTTATTTTTCAGTCGAATTGAAATGAATTTAGCACAGTGAGGAGGATTATGCGTAATCGGCACACCTAAGTAATCGTAATCTTAAAAAATCTTAATATTTTTAAAAGCTAAATAATATTAAAAACAATATTGAAATTGCGTACCTCCATCTATTTATCCCGACAACCTTTCGACCAAGAGCCACCAATCACTGTAAAACTATCTATCTAGAAAACATTAGCATAAAGTGTTCATTTTGACAAGTATTACTGTGGCATAACGTAAATCTTTGCACTCGCGTTAACCGACCGGCGACGAAAGGGGTCACTATTTTGGCACACACTCACCTTTGGCCCGAATGAAATTAACATGTTGCGGCTCGCTGCGGTCGGCATAAAGCTCTCAACACACCAATAAATTATAAAGACTGCGCGTACAGGCCCGTGTGATATGCAACAGCTCAGAATATATTCAGATCACTAATACCTTTATAATGATATTTATTCTTAAAAGAGTTGAAATTCAAGCGTTAAAATTCAAACACGTCGTGACCGATTTTTTAACAAAGTCAACTTTTCTCCTCTCCAAAAGAAATCTTATTCGGCTGGAAAATCGACCACGTTAGTCCATAGCTTATTGGCATTAGAAATGTAAAAAATTATATTCTAAAGTCCGGTAATCGAACCTGGAACCTCCGCCACAGTAAGCGCCACCACATTACAGTGTAGTCACTATCATCAAATTCATAATTACCTTCTACAGTCCGCAGTGAACACCCACCTCAATACAATTGTCTCGAATATATTCCAGCATTACTATTAGAATTATGATTATATTATGCACGTCTAACGTGTGAACAATTTATTACCTTTAGAAGCGAGAGACTAAGACACACTCGTAATGTAGATAATAGTACTTGTAATTTATTTAGAAATTAGTTTCGGTACTCAATTGCTTCTTGCAAACATTAATGAAGGTGTACAGTTGTAGAATTCTGAAGTACTAGCCGAGCCCCGCGGTGTTACCCGCGTTGTACCCGATCCCGCTGTAATTTCGTGATAAAATGTATCCCATGTGTTATTCTGATGTAACCTAACCTATATTACTGTAAAGTTTCTAATGGTTTTTTTGTAAAAGAGCAACCACCATACATCCATACATCCACCCTCACAAACTTTCTCATTTATAATATTAGTTAGAAATAAGATGTGCGGTACATAGATACCTAGGTATCGGTATTTAGGCCCCTGCAAGGTAAAGTTTTCCCATTTAAGTTCAGTCGTACATACCTAATGCATTAGGCGATGTTAAGTATTTAAGTACGAAAATAGTTACGCCAATTCGATTCCCGCGATGAAGACATAGATAGTTGTTGGCGACGACGTCTGGGTATCATTTATATATTCTTAAAAGTATTTGTGTATCATATGTAGTAGTATCAGTGAGTTACATTTATAATACAAGCTTAGAGCTTACTTTGGGTCTAATTAACCGTGTGTGAATGTGTCCGGGTGTAAATTATTACAATATATCTTACACCTATCGCATTTTCGTAATCCTGACACTAACATATTTATTCCATTACCTTCTAAACTTTTCTAAAGTTTTCCATACTGTAAAACTTGACGTATTCCTCGCATCCAAATTCATCAGTCTACTGAACCTAATCAAAACTTTCCCGACTGCTCACGTAATCCAGTGTGTTATTACTACGAATAGACCGAGGAAACGCTAGACACGTTGGCAACAATATTGTGGGAACTGCGAACATGTCTGCGCCCGCGCAGCCCGTTACAAATTACTTGCAAATTGCTCGATAACTGCATAACTCTACGTAGGCTTGCGCATGCGCAGCAACGCACAAACCTGTGAAAATTGACTGGTGATTATTGTGATTTCACGTGTGGTAATTTGAAGATGCTTTGTTTTGATGTGAATTCAAAGCATTTTTAGGATGAACATGAAATGGAAATATAAATATGAATAAACTTTCTATGAATGCGATGTTGTCAGCATAATCAGTGTCTCATTGGTTTGGATTCCATAGTTAAGTTTTACTCAAAAATACCTTATCTAATATATTAAATTCTCGTGTCACAGTTTTCGTTGCCATACTCCTCCGAAACGGCTTCACCAATTTTGATGAAATTTTTTGTGCTTATCCGGTATCTATGAGAATCGGCCAACATCTATTTTTCATCCCGAAATTCCCGCGGGAACGGGTACAACGCGGGTGAAACCGCGGGGCGCAGCTAGTTAAGTATAAATAAAATAATTTATCTAAAAAAAAATCTTTTCAAATGTTTACTATTTCAGTTATTCTGTCATTTCCAAACTCACTCCATCCAAATGTTATGTATGAGAACTATCCAAAATCAATCCCCAACAATTAATACCCGTTGCGTTCCGTAAGGGTTGTTATCACAGCAGGAGTGTTCCATTAAACCCCAGCCCTTATGTTCCGTGCGTAAGGGTGACTGCGTTGCTAATGACGGTGTTGCGAGTAATTAGTCAAAACAAGCCCAAATATTGATAAGATTACATCAAAAATAAAGAATATGAAATTATAGTGAACGCTCAGTGAGTGGACTGGACAGAGATTTACTATAGAGTTTAATATGCGTGTGTGTGTGTGTTGTGAGACATCAGGAGTCTTTTACCTGTAGGTAATACGATAAAGAATATATATTTTTACTAGCTGCGCCCCGCGGTTTCACCCGCGTTGTACCCGTTCCCGCGGGAATTTCGGGATGAAAAATAGAAGTTGGCCGATTCTCAGACCTACTCAATATGCTCACAAAATTTCATGAAAATCGGTCAAGCCGTTTCGGAGGAGTACGCGAACGAACACTGTGACACGAGAATTTTATATATAAGATTAGGAGTTAGGTAACCTATTTTCTTAAGCAAAAACTTAATTATATACCGCCATATTCATAAACTATATTTAACTTAAACAGTGTTTTAAAGTCTTTTGTCTCTTTCGCTCTTTGGCAAATAGCGTATGTCGGAAAGGGACAAACGATTTGATAGCTAAAGTGTAAGCGTTTATGAATAAGGCCCTGAGTCTACACAAGGGTAACTTTACTTCCCCGTAGTACAACCAGTTGGACATCGTAGTTGTACCACGGGTCGGGAGCCAAAAAACAAGGTCAGAGTCAAAAATAGAGTAGGTATACATTTTTTTAAGTTTCCGTTACTGTGTCCTTAATAAGCTAGTTATTACAATAAGTACTAAGATGTAATCTCAATGTCCCCGACCCACCTCGAGACCTAAACGCAACGCCAAAGAATTACTTTAGTTATTTTAATGAACAACTTTTCACACGACAGTGAAAGTAACACGGATTGTAATGTTGATAATTGTTTTCTATTCCACGTTTTACGGTCTATAATTTAGTTACGACTGACATGCGTTATCTTTGTGTTAATAAAATTTAATAAAATCAACACCTTGAAATAAAATTTTACTTTGGTAATTAAAAATCTAATTTGCATGCTCAAAGTTGTTCTAAATTTAGCTTGGTTTTGAGTAATAGAAATTTGTTCTGATTTTGTCTATAAATATTGAAACCACGCCTCTCTTAAAGCGGTTTTATATTTAGTTCAACAGCAGGAATGTATACATGAATGTACCCATGACTCTAAATGACCAATCTCCAACATTCGAAACTCAAACACAAGACAATCACATAGGTAAAACAATTACCTAACAATACAACGATTTAACCAAAAAAGGAACACTGAATCGAATCGACATAAAATCATTCGAATAAAACAAACAGCTTTCACCCACACAACAATCGATTAATGATCGAGTTACATCAAGGAATACCTATTCGTGACCAATCGAGTTGATTCGAGTCTAGGGGAAGGCATGCTCTTTTATTTACGGCCTTAACTGAGGCCTACTGCTGTGCTATCGCAAATTAAACGCCTAGCGACTAATTTATTACAACAATGTTATCGACTAAGGCCGCGTGAGAATAACCTCTGTTATTATTATGTAACTCTATGTAGGTTACCCCCCGGTCTCACGATACAAATTCAACGTCAACATCAATATCATCTGTGGAATACAGAACACTTTCCAAAACCATAGAGAATAGATACACATACCAACTTGACGGCCGATATTCTAAATTCAAATTGTCGAATTAACGCGTTCTACATACCTGAAAAAGAAAAACATTCATTAGTTTATGTAGTTATTATTATGTACTAAAATTACATAGAAACAACATATATAGCCGTATAAATAACCCATTAAAAAGTTTTCAAATTGACTTTAATTGCGTGTACGTAGAATCTTAAACATAATTAGATAGTAATTTGTATGTATGTGTTCCTACTTTAACTTAATTAGCCATACCCATCATGTTCTATGTAAATTAATTATTTTAAACTAATTAAATAGTAACTTTATCTATGAGAAAGCTGAGGGACTAAAGTGTCTCGTTTTAATTCAAGCCTTTCATACGAACAGCTTAACATACAGTCATAAATTATCCTTCACAGAGGAAATACCTTCAGTTACCTACTTAAATAAATACTCAGGAAACGAATGTAGATTATATCTCATTCTATGGCACCATTATAATAAAATACGTGATTGCGTCGTAGAAAAAATCTGTTGTTGATATAATGACAAAGATTTTATCGTATCTTGTGACTAGAAAAACTTTAAAGACTACTCGAAGACATTTTCCTATCACCAGTAATCGTCACACGGGAGCGTGTTTCAAATTGGCAGATAGATATCGTCCAGCGCATGACAGTTCATAATTACAATAAGCTCATTATACCGCGTTCCAGTCAGCCGACTATCGTCTCATAACGAGTGAGTGGAACCACTGAACACGGCAAGAAAACGGTACGGTGCAGTCGCGCTCTGAATCACAGCCGGACAGTAAAAACGTATCGAGAAGCCGATGACCGCAGCCGTCCCGAAATCTCGCCACTACCGTTAAATCACAATCATTGTTCAGACTAATCGCCTACAAGACAAAGACCTAACAAAAACAAGTGAACCGCAATCAAATATGCACATATTTGATGGAACGCAAAGAAATACGAAAACATAGAGCACAATCAAAACAATATGTATCAAATCGCACGATTTCAATGAAAGGGTTCGCGTTTGATTTATGTCTGTTGCAGAACTCCCGACGTATTATTGTCGAGATCTGCGCGAGATAACGAAATCACAGATCTCTCTGGCGGAGCGTTGGGAGATGCAAACGAAATCTTCAATTGAAATACAAAGAGCCATTGTTAGCTGTTACTTCGACAAGTTGCGAAAAAAATCGAGAATAATCTCCGGCGATAACTATCGGATTTAACGGAAGCCGAGTAGACAATCATCGATTACGAAATGTACCGACTTTTCGATTGGAAAGTGTGAAATAATTAGACTGTCTTTACGAGCGTGACCGCGCTTTTTTGTTGCACAATCATAAGATACATTTCGCACGGTACCGTTCGCAAAACAGATATGCCCTGGTTCGGATATGATAGAAAAGACCAGACGGTAGAACCTACTTTCAACATAAAGTCCAATCTTAATCCTAAACTTAGAACTCAATTTCATCCAACAAAAAAAACGGACCATCATGGCTGTCACGCGAGACGCTTCTACATATAGCTTGAAAACTCTAATTAAAAACCAGATGAAAAGTAAACATTTCGAAATGACATAATTAAGTTGTCATCTCATCATCTGTAACAGATGAAATAGGTTAAATATTCCGAAGCTTGTTAAAACAGCTGTAAGTGGGAATGTTGTGATTGCTTTAAATGTAGCATTATTGTGGTTGTAAAAAGTCCGCTCGCTCTCGGATGTATGTAATTATGCCCTTAGACGAGCACGCACTTAGAGCCCTAGACCTAGATATTACCGACCGTAAACACTTAACAATTGAGACACTTTCTTTGATACACATTTCGTTCTCATTAAAAGTTACTTTATTACCGAGAATGGCATGCGGCGAAAGTTTGTTTATCTTCACACGTCAAAATTCTAGTTTATCTTTTCTTAGAACATGGTATTAATCACTACATATGACTGTAGTAAAAACATAGTCGCTTTCCGCTCTCTGTCCCTATGTATGCTTAAATCTTTAAAACTATGCAACGGATTCTAATGCGATATTTTTAGATAGAGTTATTCAAGACGAAGGTTTATAATATGTATAAAGATTCTATAAATTCCTACGGGAACGGGCACAACGCGGGTAAGACCGCGGGGCGCTGCTAGTATGAAATATTAGTGAAAAAAAAACGATGAAAATAATAAGGTAACCAGTTATTTACGGAAGTGTATACATATAGTTTATAAATATAAATAAAGAAACACACAAGTCAAAGCCGAAAAACATTTTCCCAGCGAAAACTAACGGCTTACACGGTCCATTGTTACATAAATTAATTTGATAAAAATTTCTTTGACACACATCCGGTTGACATACGATTTACGTTTCTCTAAATAGGTCAACTAACTCGCTACCAAATGGACCGAACAGCCTATAATTTTCGAGTTTGAATCACGCCACCCCGTATAAAACATTAGTTTAGTGTCGTCGTCGGCATAATACATCCCTTTAGTAACTAATTCATGCCTTGACCTTAGGAAATACTGATTTATGATTATGACTGGCTTACGTAGAAATATGTCGAAGGGTTGCCTTCCAAAACTAGGTAACATAATATGAATATCAAGGTTTAAATACGTAGAAACTCATCGAGCGTAGGCGGTATCTGTCGTAGATGTAAAATAAAAGACAATAGACAGAAGAAGAGTAAGTACAGAAGAAGTAAAAATACCTGCATCATTTTAAAACTTTTGTTGCTTTTCGATATAAAAAATCTTTAACTGAGTAAGTACAGAGATAGTAAAAACAGATAGAATAGGCATGAATCTACAAGTCGACGGTTAAAAGGTAATAGGGGATAAGCAACAAAAACCGAATTGTTCAGGAGAGCAGTTTAAAGTTTGAAATTGTAGAAAAATGGACATAACTTTTTTATTTATTGTCATATTGTGAAACTGGAAACAGCTATAGAATAAAAAAAAATTAAAGCATTAATTAGCACTCTTATTTATTTGATTCGACGTTGTTTTATGTGGTTTTATGTCGCTTAGATCAATTGATCTTATTTTCCTTATGGGGTAATTAGGCATAAGTTACATCTACACAAAAAAAAACGAAGAGTATAGAAGACTTAGCTACATTTGATATCCTCATGCCAATAGGTAATAGGGAATATGTCACATGACTGTAGAATAATTTAAATGGGTAAAGAAGGATAAGTGACGATTCACATTATTATGCTATAAGGTAATCGAACATAAGAAACAGTGCTTAGCAAAAACATCTTCAGGATGTTAGACATTAGCGACACTATAAGTGGATTGGAAAAAAGGTAACATGATACTTCCACACATCATGATTTCAATATCAAGAGGAAAACGAGAAAATCCAACATACGGCAATATTTGGCCAAATGGTAACGAGGATTAAATGTCAGTTTTTAAAATAATAGAATCACAACCAACATAATTCTCCTTTAAAATGAGAGTTAACATCTAGCTTTCAATATCAAATTTGATTTTAGTAATTGTGTATACGCGACAAATGTATTGTTAGCTTGTACATGGTAGTAAGGTATAACCGACAGTTCAATATCAAATTACATTTAAGTAATTGCGTATAAGCGACAACTGTATTGTAAACTTGTAAATGGTAGTAAGGTATAACCGACGCTTAATGTTTATGACGACAAAGGTAAAGAGACATAAGTTCCAGCTTTCAAAACAGGTGCTAATGGTAAAGAGGCGTAAGCACCCGGAATCTCTACGCCAGTAAGAAGTAAAAATACATTACCGACTATAAACCAAAAGTGATGCTATTTTTACAGGGGTACAAGAGCCTTAAGGGTAAAAAAGGCATAAAATTCTGTTGGTTACACCGAAATGACACTACGAAAACGCAGTTTTTTGCTTGGGCATAAGTGACAAAAAAGTCATTGTAGAGCCGTGGGAGTAAGCGGATTCGATAGAGCGAATTTTTTTAAGTAGGATGGCATTCATAACTCATTTCCGACCAAAATGTCGCTTATGCCCTATTACCTTTTAACCGTCGAAGTGTATCCATTATTTAAACTTCCATTAACCGTATTATGTCTTCAAAGACTGGCTACAGTAAGTATTAAAATAAATGAATATGAAAAATAAATGAATATGAATATGAATATGAATTAATCAGCCCCTACAGAATATAACTATGTAACACGTACAGTACGGCTTTATTGTCCGGCCATACTACGTCTGCCTCCCTAATCCGAAAGGGTACTCCCAAGGCTGAAATCACCCCTCATACATAAGTACCAACGACTGACCACTACTTAGATAAGTCGAAGGTTAACGTAAATAATAATGAATCAAGCCGAAGGAAGGGTGATAATTTGATATCCAGCTATTTGAATACTCGCAAGGCCGGTGTGATGGATCGCTTGGCCCGGCGCGGCGATACTTTACGTAGAATAGTCTTGAATAGATACTTGATTAAGTATATCAAAATAAGTATTATTAATGGGGTTTATACGTTTTCTTCTTTATATACGTAGAAAGATAATTGGTTATAAATATTATCTTTTATTAGTTAATATCAGTGTACCTCAGTTTTACGGGTTGTAAGGGTTGCAAATTAGCTTGACAAATATTAATTTAAGACTCGTTTTCGATATACAGAGAGGAGAGGCCTTTGTCCAGCAGTAGTACTTTTATAAGCAATTTATTTTCGACTAATCTACATCACATAAATATAAGCACAAGGATCTCAAACTAATAATAAAACACCTCATTTTGCGCCGGAAGTTTACAATAATCGTTATTATTAACGAGTTGCAATTTCGTTTTAATGAAATCACATAAATATCGCGTTATTTTGATACAATAAAATTTTCTAACATGCTTAATTAAGTAAAAATATGACGCAAAAAACCTTTTATTTAAATAAATACAAATATTAACCATTAATTTTCCGTATTACGATGGTACAAATTCCACGACATTTGAGTAAACATTTCATACATTATATACTTTATTTGTATGTATATCATTTCATATTTATTATTTTATATTCATATTTATTACTTAATGACCTTGGTACTTAATAATTTTGTTGATAGTTAATATATTTAAACAGCTGCTAATGAACTTTATACGAAAATAACTTCAGATAGAAACCGAATATAAGTAGTATAATTATATTACAATAAAACTATATTTCATGGAAGCATTTCTATGTCGGTATGTATTTATACATATATTTATATATAGCGTTGTAGTGCCTATATGAAATAGATACAATTATTAATTAGATCAAATGTGTAGAGCTTAATGTCAGTCTAACAAGCAAGTGTTATTTCTTAGGTTTAATTGAACACTACTAATGAATTGAATTTAAACTACGTTTACAGAGACACTTCGCTTCGCTGCTTTTTTTCGCTGTGGCCACGGTTGCTGTAATGGAACCGAAACATCAGACAAACATTTACAATAAAACCGAAGTGTATCCGCAAACGTAGTTTCAATTCAAAATCATGTGTGAATTTATCTATAATTGACTCCTCAAACAAAAACTATACCTAAACTCTACCCATAGAGCACTAACTCTACCATCAAACTATACCTTACATCACAAAACGTATTCGCAAAAACGAATTCGAAATAGGAACGAAAGTTGAAATCACTGCTCGTTTCGCCGGCTATAAAACTTGTCAGTCAACATTCGAACGTTACTATATCTCATCGTAGCATGCAAAGGGTTCGTTTCAGGTTATATTATTTTTACACAACAATTTTTCAGCACCCGTGATAACCTCGCCCGGTACCGCACGATCCCTGGATACACGCGTTTTGTCAATAAAACAAGCCGAATCAGTTTTGGTGCATGCGAATGTAACCGTAAAAAGGTTGATGTGTGTCTACTATATGGTCGTAGCACACATATCAACTCGTAAACGGAACGTAAACGTATCAACTCGAGCCGTTCAGTATTCTTTGTATGAAACTCCCTACTGCAACGCACACTTATCGGAATCGTAACGTAATCGCCTCGCCTCGGGACAAGCTCACAAACCGCAGTACGGTGCGTGGTCGACTTGCCGTACCCGCGCTTACGTCTCTCCGTACCCGCGCTTACGTCTCTCCGTACGCTGTCTTACGACTCTCCGTACCCTAGCTTGCGTTTCTTCGTTCCCGCGAGGCACCCCGCCCAGCCGTCGTCAACCAGCGACCGGCGAGCCGTAAGCGCGGCGTCGCCTAGCCGTAGCCGAGTCGATTCGGAGCTGCTGATCGCACGGTGACGCGCTTACGATAGGTTGACGCCTGGTTGACGCCTGGTTGACGGCGAGGCGATACGGTGACGATCCCTTTCCGAGTTGATATGTGTGCTACGACCAATAGACGTTTTTAGGTCAGACTGCCTGGGTCCCGTAGGTTTAAATACTTTGAATCTGTTACTTTGTAAAGTAAACCTTTAACAAAATACATATTTTCTGGACTCCCACGGATTTACACACCATATAAACAAAATTGGCCTAGTTTCGTGAAAATCTCGAGAACTAACTAACTAGCGAGACTAACAATCGACAATCGATTTTTATAGATTTTACAGATTTATTTTTTAAGATACCTATATTAATCACCAATCACGACTTCCTTTCTAAAATTCGTTGCGATAAGTTAAAGGGTGGATTAGCAAACTAGAAGACAGAGAACACATTACGTGACAGCACTTTCGCTCCAATTTTTAGACAATTTTATTTGACAAATGTCGTAGTTGTTTATTACTATTTAGTAGTGGTTGCGCAATTATTATGTTTACAATAGAAAGCACTTGACTATAGCACTAGCCACCGGAACGGAAACGAATAGTAAAAAAATCGCAGTTATGTCACAGACAATCACGACGACAACCGTATCGATCAAATCATTGCCTTTCTTCAATCTTACTGAACAAAGAGCTAGCTATAAAAATGTATGAATACACTATTTATTGAGCCGAATTGCTTTATAAGTTTGGGGAAATAGAAAATTGTTCGTTGGAATGTTTTTACGTAAAAAATGGTAAACAAGAGTAATCAAATACCCGTGTGCCATAATATCTATTATAGTAAAAGAAAGTAACTTTGAGTTAAATAGATTGAATCACATCAATCAATGTTGGCGACAGATCATCCGTAACTGACAGACACATCACGGGCTTATTAATTTGAAAATTGAAAAAGTTTTCTGTATCGTACCATCTACTCATATATTATATTTCTCGAGTCTGATTCTGTATGTTAAGTACACGAGTATTATTTTACGTAAGCACACATATTTTTTTATGTACTTCATATTCATAATATTTACTGTTCTAGAACAACTCAAAATTTAAAAACAGAAATGTTAGGAACAACACCTCGAGACAAGACAGACACACTCATACACACATGCCCACACAAACACTCACACACAACACAATTACATCCCTTATTTTTGCGTCAGTGGTCTAAAATAGATAAGGTAGAGAAAAATGTTCTTCTTCTTATCGAGTGGATGGTCAACTTTGACCAATCCTGGTGTCAGAGTTATAGAGCCGCCAAAGGCCTCTGACATGGCTCGTGTAACGACTACTATCCGTAGAAAGTAACCGGGACCGACGGCTTAACGTGCCCTCCGAAGCACGGAATCATCTTACTTTTCGGGCAATCAGGTGATTCAGCCTGCAATGCCCTAACCAAACTGAGGACAGACTCACAAAGTGATTTTTGTGAGATATCCCCACCGGGAATCGAACCCGGAACCTCCGGATCGTGAGCCGAGCGCTCAAACCACTAGACCACGGAGGCTGTTAAATATTATCTGTGCTTTACATCATGGGAACTGTCAATTCATAGTCGTAACAGTAAATACGTTATTCCAAAATCAAAATTGGTTAATCCGCTCCGTCAAATTGTTTTCTATTTTAAGCCCCGAACACAAGCCACCCCAAAAATCAACCGTCCTCGCTGACATGTTCAGTAAGTGATTCTTTCAACAATGGCTTGTTTTAAAGATAACAATTTATATTTATTACGAAAACACGACGAGAATTAATGGGATTTCCATGTTACAATGATGACAGTAGTTATTAACTTACTTTCCTGCCTAAATAAGGATGAAATTGGTATAAAAAATTTCAATTAATCAATATTTTTACGAACAATGTCGACTCTTGTAATTTATGTTTCAAATAATTAATTTCAGTAACCTGATATCTCTTTTATTCTTTTTAGACCAAAAAGTATACAATAACAGTTGCAATAAAATATCAATCAATGAATACCACAAATTCCAAAGAACACGGTCACACCGTATTACTCTGTCGTAACATAACTCTTGTAACATAATATCGTTATTATATCGTCTCCATCAAACCGTTTACGGTTGATAACCGTAGAGAAATAAACGGATTTGTAACGCAACAATGCACCGCAAAACGCGATCGGGTCGAACGGTGTAACATATGGTTTTATTGAAAAATGCTGAATAAGTGTTGAGAGGTATACGGTACTCAAAATATTTTGTTAAATAACGTAACACCAAAAACTATGAGGCCTTTGATTAATTAGTTTATCCAACCGTATATATATTCTAGACTAGACTAGAAATATATTTACGAACTGGTTTCTTAAGTTTAAACGAACACTACTACTTTTGTATTGAAACTACGTTTACGGATACACTTCGCTTTTATTTAACATTTATATCTGACGTTTCGACATCAAGTCAAGTCTTCTGTGACCACAGTTCCTGTAAAATAGATTTACGAACATTTTGAGTCGAAACCAGAGATTGTAAAGTGTCTCAAGATGTTCAGCTCTTAAGAGACGTATTGGTATTATCACAAATGAATGATAGCCTAAAGCTACACGAAAAGCAAGTACTTACAAACGACGTTCCTTGCTTCGTGCTTCGATGTTCAAACTTGCTAGCACCAAAGAGTTTACGTTCAACTGCATCGCAAACTTCGATACCGTAGGTTATTCCACAAAAAAGGTTATACTATACGTGAAAGTGTTAGTGAGGTCGCGTCAGGTTAGACACCTGTCTATACCATTTTTTCCACAAGTTTTTATAACATCAATGATTTGTACGTTTTTAGAAAGCACGTTCATTAGGGGTATAATACTATACTTATTAATTAGAAATTGTTACCTTATTGATTCGAGTACATAACGTCGATTTTGAAGATTTTGACGTGTGATAGATTTATGTGGCATGACACTGTAAATATTTATACTGGAGAATAAATAAACCCGATATCAATGTCTGTCTATTTTATTGCTAATACTTCACTAAACATTATTAAAAAATATGAGAAAGTAATTTTGCTACTTTGCCAGTTCTGTTACGCTTTCACGGCTTAGCCACTGAATTGATATTTAAGGTTTAGACATTTTTATACTTATTTACTCGTATTATAAGTATAACATCGATAAAAAACGAGTAATATAAATCTGAAGAGTATGTTTTTTGTTTGTTTGTTTGAACGCGCTAATCTCAGAAACTACCATCCCATTTTGATAATTCTTTTTGCAATGGATAGCCAAATTCAACGGGAAGGTTATAGGCTATTTTTCAGTTGTAAAAGTACTTTAGTTTACCATTCAGTATTAACAGTTGTATGACAGTGACAACGATATTAACCATTCAACACTCTTTCCGCTTTGAACTTTATTTCCCCAAGATCTGTTAGCCAAACATGAACAACTAATTTCAACTTGATTGCCATCTGTTAAGAATCAAGAGAAGCCCAATCTATCTAAACAAATAAAACAACTCCCTGTAATCATTGCAGCAATACTGTTTACATAATACGGTTTAAATTTAATGCGAGAGCCACGCGGGCGGAAGACCATGTGCAGGGTTCGTCAACATTTCCACAAATAGAATTATAATCCTAGACCGAAGGTTCGGAAAACAGTTTAAAATGAACCTCACGTCTGTAGCGGTAAGGAACAAAGACACCAGTACGTTGTCTAATTATAGAGCACGGTAAATCATCCAAAGGGTGCAGCGCATCTGATTAGGGAGCTTGCATAGATAGAGATCACGAGGGTTCGAAAGAAGTATAATTAAAGCTATCTGATGAGATGAAAGGCTGTCCACTCGACAATTTATATCGAGCAATCACGTCTGGACAGGACACTCGGGGTAATGAATTGCAAAGTAATGAATGCTGAATGCTCGGTTGGAATTCAACCTGATAACTTCTGCACGGTGATGTCAGGTGAAGACGATAGTAATATGGACTAAACTTATATAAATGAGCTTTTTTTGTTACATACTAGCTGTGCCTCGCGATTTTACTCGCGTTAAACCTGTTCCCGTGGGAATTTTGAGATAAAACATAGCCTATAACTTTCCTCCTGAGTGTAGTTACTTAACCCAAAAATAATTATTCGAATCGGACTGGTAATTCCCGAGATTAGCCCAAACATACAAACTAAATTACAATTTTACCTCTTTATAATTTTTGATTTATAGATAGCATTGTACTAACTAAAAATAATTGCTACGAAAACATAACAATGTTAATCAGAAGAATCCTCAACGGATACTACAAGATCAATGAATAGTAAGTCCTATAAAAATAGAACAATAAATGTAAACACAATGATGCATAAACTGCAGTCAATTAATCCGTTTATATAATTCCTTTCCTGGACATCAAAGAGATTCTGCCAACCTTAACGACGGAAGCGTTTACCGAGAAACACAAAACAAATTGCAATGCACTGGTTTAAATCTGGAAACTTCTGGAATAGTCGGGAACTGACAGGAATTAGCCAAGGAACGGGCATGTGTTAGCCAGATGTTACAAGCTAATGTCCTTCAAGTTATTGGGTGACAAAGTTTATTTTAAGCCTTTTAAATCTGGATGATCGGTATTCTATTTTCAATCCATATTTAAAACAAAAGAGTTACGACAGACTTTTGCTGAAGACTTTATATCTTGTGAGGTGATTTTGTATCTATCTACGAGTATACATATAATAAAAATGAATCGCCGAAATGTAGTATTTAACTTCAGAACGACTGCACCAAATTGGATGATTCTTTTTTTATGTTTTCCTTATTGTCAGGACTAGGATTTTTGTATAAGAATATAAGTAATAAAAAAATCTCGAAATTCCCACAGGAATTATCAACATACCAATCATAGCATAGCATAAGTCTGGCGTAAAGGCACCATAGAGGAAGTATTATTTAATTTGTGTAATTTCTCTATAGGCAAAGAAGGCCAACGCAAAGAAACCTTATAGGGAAATTGGATCAAAACAGATTTATTTTTAAATTAAAACATTGTTATAATGTTTACAATGTTTACAAAAACTTGTTATGTAAAGAACCTCTTAAGGGTTTAGAACTAACTGTATGAAAGGCAAAACGTTTACAAATGACGTTTCATATAAGAGTCCATTGTACCGTAAATCGATTCTTTTAATAAAGAACGAAAGAATGTTGGTATTTTAAAAGAGATTTTTGAGATGTTTACTGATTTAGATACGTAATTAATGATACTACAGAAAACGAAAATTTTAATCTGCTTCGAAGAGGAATTCTCTATTAATTTAAACTATCCATCTACTGTCAGAAAGTTAACATTCTTTAAGATAAACAATAACAATAAGTTACTCAACAAACAAACAGATGTTAAAACAACTAATCAACGAGATCTATCAGCTGACAAGCTACATCTTCGAGCCAAAGTTCAGGTGTTCGATGCAAATACTAAAAGTTCATCCATTGTATTGGTGTGGCAAGATCAGAATCAAACACTGAACGTGGTAACAATTTAATTATACCATCGATGGTCTGCCCGTGTGATTGTGCAAGGACTTGCAGTTTGCACAATTCTATCCCATGAGCCTTTCACCCAACTCTGTCGAGACTTCGAGACTATGAAGAAACCACAGCCATCAACACCGCCCCAATCCCATGACAATTATTCATCGAAGCTGGTCAAAACGATAGTAGACGTCACGATTCGCACATTAAACGCTTAGTTATAACGGCTTTGGTGTATAGAATTATTATAGCCATATAATTTAAAATTTTCAGGTCATCCGACACGTCCATTTTTAATTTTGTTATTCGGAATTTATTAGAATTATTATTTCGGTTGGATAAAAAGCCTAATATGCTTTACAGTTTTGAAAACTAATTGGTATAAGCTTCTATTATCGACTGCAAAAAATTAATGCTCCCACCTGAAGTTTATCAACTAAAACCTCGCTCTCGCAGTTGTATAAACGAAATATAACAACATCGACTCTTACGATTCCTAATGTGGCTCTTAACATCACAAAGACTACTCCATATCATTCTATTCCGACACTTTCAAAAGACAGTAAAATAATGCAACTGATGGCCGTCGCGGGGCCACAACCACAACGCCTCGTGAGAATCGCACCCATTTGGATGCGCATGCGCACCACGCTTGCCATTCCGAGACCACGCCGCGCCGTATTGTGTGCGCTGACGGGCGCACAGTTATTGTGCATTAATTCACTTCCGCCAAATGAAAACTGTTTTCATTTCCTAAACAAACACCGGCTAAAAGTCATCATCAATATCGCGATATGACAATGTTTATCAATGTTGTACATCTAATCATATTGCGGTGTAATGAGTTCGTGAAAGTAAGCAGGGTGACAGCGACACCCTGCACGCTTTTTGATTAACGATAAGGCTTCGTTCACACGGCATTGTCCTGCACGTTTTTTTGTAATCGTTTTTTTAACGTATTGTCAACCGGGTGTTCATATGGTAAATTTTCATTCGTGTAAAAACGAATAGCCGCAGTTTCCACACAGATGTCACAGTGAGTAGACGTCACTGATGGATCCACGCTTGGTTGTACTTTTATATTGGTATCGAAGGCGCCAACGGTCTTCGGTTGCTATTCGATAAAAAACGTATGACATCGTGTCGTGTGAAGGAGATAAAGCTATACCATATGCCACTGCGAACCGAATACGTCAAAGTTCATTCGATTTGCTTGACAAGTCCGTTGAGTATGCGTTTAAACGAATAAGCGGTACACGTTTTTTTGCAGTACAATCGACGTGTGAATGGATCTATGTACGTTGTATGGTCACTATTTATACGTTAGACGTATACTGCAAAAAAACGTGCAGGACAATGCCGTGTGAACGAAGCCTATGGCTGTATGATACGTTGTGCTGAAACGTGTATTTCATTAAGCCATCTCAAACATTGCATACCTGATCTGAATATTAACAACCCTAAAGACGTCAGTCCTTTCTTGTTCATTAAATCAATCAAGCTTAACAGATGCTCGTTCTGGTTTCGCCAATAAATCGTTCAATTTTCTAAATAATCGACGTACGGCGGGCGGTGCCGGATCACCGGCCGAGTAGATAAGCGTTTTAATTATCTTTTCGTAATTTATATCTTTATTAGAAGCACGTTTAATGGTGGAGCGTGATTGGCAACGGAGTCGGAGTGATCACGATAAGGAGAGCGAGGGCGAGGCGCGGGCGCCGGCCGGGGCCCGTGCGGGACGTGACGGGCCGTCAGCGGCCCGTTAGCGCGCCGTCGCCGCCTCGTGCGCGCGCTCTCATCCCGAGACGACGCAATCTCCGCCAGTAATGGGACGCTACACGGCGAAACGTGCTCTCCGACAGATCAAACGATTGCACTAAATACTTCATATTGTACAGGAAAATCGATTCAACATGTCATAACAAATTGTCTCATTATTTTTACCCAACGGCGCAGAACTGTGGTTTAGTAATGATTCTAATGATCCCCCTATTACAGCGATCGATTTCATGTAACCGCGCGGTGGGTTATTAGAAAACGGCCTTACCGATTGCAGGCAGCGTCTCAATAAAATTCAATTTACCATAATAATAATAAGCGGCGGTGTATCGATAATTGTCGGAAGTCAATGAATTAAGTGCGCGATCGTCTCGTGTAATTACTGTGATCGAGACGTGAGATCGAATTCATGTATCGATATCGGGCGGCGGGTGGCAGCACTAGTTAACGGGCTAGTGATGGGAAAGCCTCGGAATGCAGAATGGGGTGTTTATCTATTTACGCGATAATGTTAAAATTACTTGTTAACTATAGAGTGGGTACGCTGCAAGTTTATGATATGCCTGTATTCGTAAACCGATTTATGAGAGGAAATGGACTGCAGTAACGATGTAGGCTCGAGTTAATGTTACGAGATGACAATTAGCGACCATTATATTACTACATGAGCATCAGATTGTACTCGCGTATCAAATTAACAGTACAACGAGAAGACAGAAGACATCCGCCATGTTAAGTGTTATGTTAAGTTAAGTTTACCGTTAAAACCGACGTCCTCTAGTCAGTTCGGATGTTTGAAATTTCTTTACACACAGCAACTAATTTTCATTATTCGGAAAAAACGCTGAGATTGTCTCATATTGCTTTTCTTCCTTCATTTTTAGTGTAAAAACCTTTTTAAAAAAACATATTTTTATACTGTCCTAATTAACTGTCTATCTTCACAAGCTTTCGCATTTATATATAGGAATGATAATATTGATAAAGATCCCTTTAAAAATAGTACAATGGATTACGAAATCTATACTAATATTATAAAGCTGAAGAGTTTGTTTTGTTTGTTTGTTTGTTTAAACGCGCTAATCTCAGAAACTACTGAACCGATTTGAATAATTCTTTCACTGTTAGATAGTCTATTTATCGAGGAAGGCTATAGGCTATCCTTTTTATTTATCCCGAAATTCCCACGGGAACGGGCACAACGCGGGTAAAACCGCGGGGCGCTGCTAGTCATATATACACATACAACAGTTCTAAACAAAATTCTATTCTATCGTGTGTCCTATTGAATCGATCACAATATCCTAATGTCATTGTCAATACTAAAAGGTTCATTGAACTTTCAATACAATCGTATCGGTCAAATTGTATTAAATATTGACGACTAGCCGTTGCCCGCGATACCGCCTACGCGTACTTTGTTTTACGATGTCTAATTGTGCTGTATGACGGATATAAAACTTTATTACTGTTCCAATATTGATATAGACTTTCAGCAGTATAGGGAATATTAGGGAAAACCTTAAACTTAATTTGGATAGGGATGAACACAGTGTTTTAAAGGTTACTTTGAATCTAACTAACAATTTGTGTGTGTGTGTAACAGTTATATCTGTACATATTTATTTATTTTAAAACGAAAAAATGTCCTAAACTATTTCAAATTCAAAGACCCACTGAACAAAGCTTCCCTATTCCAATTTCAAATTCAAAGACCCACTGAGCTATATCTTCCTATTCCAATTTCAAATTCAAAGACTCACTGAGCTATATCTTCCTATTCCAATTTCAAATTCAAAAACCCACTGAGCTATATATATCTTCCTATTTCAATTTCAAATTCAAAGACCCACTGAGCTATATCTTCCTATTCCAATTTCAAATTCAAAGACCCACTGAACTAAATTCAACATAGAAGTGAAAATGTCATCATTAAAAACGTCCCTATTACATTTAACGAGACAATAAACATACCGTTACTTCTTGTAAAGGATGCAATTATTACGTGACCAAATTCTTTATGACTACGATATTATTACAATAAATATTAGGTAGTATTTTATTCGTATTGTTCCCTATAGTCCATTCCGGTACCGTTGCATCACTTGAAATACTTAGGCGATCCGATGCTAATGTTTCGGCGTAGACATCGTTAAAGCACTTATAGGACACGGTTTCACATCCATATCGTGTGAAATCGCAGTCAATGGCTATTCTAAGAACGAAGCACATGAAGTGATCTATAATTCAAAAATATCAAAGAACAAATAAGCAACCCAGGCGTCAACATTTCTGAGACCTCTTCTGGAAATATAAATACAACATAATAACTTTTAATAACTAATCCTGGAGACAATCTGCTTTTAAGTAACAGAATAATTTGACACATTTCGTTTTCAGCACCAACTATTCTATCGACAATTGAGACTCCTTACAATTTCTTTTCTTTCTTTTTTCTTCCTAAAAACACCTTAAAATTCATTTTGTATGGTTTTTTAAAGCACTTAATGTTTACCAACATATCCTTATCATCGACTGAGCATAGACAATGTAACGTGTCCTCCAAAAAACCGATAGCGCATCAAAAAAATCGACAATGAATAAGTAAAAGACAATTCTTCTTAAAGAGCTGGGCTCTTGTTTATGGAGTTCTTTCCACTTTCCTCTGTCTTCTGCCAACCTTTTTACTATATTCTTCGTGTCATAAAAGACAGTACGCATAACTATTTACAATCCATTTGTAATGCAATTGGCCCTTTGGTTACTGTTCCAGCAAGTTTTTACTGTTGAATGCGTACCGCGGGTGGTCGACACCGCCGCGGTAGGCCATAACAACTTATTGAAAATATCTACAGTTTCCAGTAAACATTTTCGCTTATAAATTGTCCCTTTACTTTGCTGAGTTAGAAGGATTAAATGCTCGATTAAATTGTATTAACGATTCGACTTTCACATCTTTTTATAAACTATCTACGCTTCATAAAACCAATTTTCTGTATGATAATTAAGCCGTTGGTAGTGAATATTCGTAAACCTTTTCACTGTACTGACATACAGTGAATGAGGTACCCTGTAATGCGTGGACTATGAGCCCTTTAGGTATTTTCCATATTAGGTAGAATAGTTCTAGACGCAACAGTAACATCGGCGTTAAGGATAATAATTATATATGATAGCAAAAATAAATTAACTGTAGTATACTATATTGAAATCAGTCATTGACAATGAATTAAATAACATCCTTGTTCATAATTGATTCGTGACACATTGAGGAAGGTATGAGCTTTTCATTTAAAATATATTGTACTTTAATATTATATTGAACCAGGAAATAATTAAATCAGCGTTTGATACTTCATTATAACTAAATAATACCTAATACAGTTCTGAAATGTTAACAAACTACATTATTACGGATATTATTAAATAGTACAGTTGGTCCATGAAAATCATGACTAGGCTCACACAATTTGTGAAATTGAACCTTACTTAATATCTACTGTTCAGTCCATAAGAATTTTATAATTTTACAAAGTACTAAAGTGGGTAAGTACCCTTTTCATATACTGACTGTACATGCGAAACGTTAACATTAAACCCAAATAAGTCAAAGCAGTAAACCGCGTTACATATCGTTCGCGTCAATGGATGCAAAATTCTTCCACCGGCCCAGCGGGGCACATGTTCCTACGAGATAATTGGACACTTGTCACTAATGCCGACACCGGAGCCCGAGCCACGACCACCCGCCGAACGACCACAACCACCTTGTTAACTCACCATTAAACTTTCTAATTGAAACATTATCAAAACGATATTAACGCAATCAACACATCAAGCATAAACACGAGAAAAGTATCAGTTACATTCAGCACAACTCAATAACGGGAGAAACTCAATGTAATTGTATACTTATGAAAATGTATTTGTGAAAGAAACTGACGTGTAGCTTTCACATCATAATCCGTAAATAGTAAATAGCATCAAATGACGTGATCTATGACATACGAATGAAGTACAAAACACTATAATAAGGCGTAAGAAATCAATGCATCACATATAACGATACGATCTGATTGTGTGTCAATCCGTGTGGCAGATACGGCATTATACATTATTTATGCATACTAAGTATGTTGATATATGCAAACCACCTCGGCGATATGATCGCCTGGTACTTTTTAGTTGAAATTATGTACGTTTTTGGGAACAATAGAGCTTACATTAAACAGATGGATGGGTGGAATTAATATTCATTTTTTCAGACTTCGGTGAGGCTAAGTAAGCGGTTTAAAAAAATGTATGTTCGATACTTTATTTCTTAGGGATTGAATAAGTTGTATTTTTCGTTTACGACTTAGCTCCAAAAGTATTTAAGTTATTTTTCAATGAACGTTACGATACTCAACATACTTAATGATTATATTTTTCTCTACACACAGCCCTAAACATTGCCTTAAAGTGCCAGTATTCCTACGGCATCTGAATAACCTACCTCTAAACAGCGGACCTCCCTCATTGAATATAATATTAAATTAATACACCCCAGTGTCCACGGGTCTCTATTTCCACCATACATTATCCGCAGATATTCAAAAGCCGATACAAAATGTAAATGATCTTTTGTATACAAATACAGTGCTGTGTAAATAATTTGTAATTTCCATAACAAATATAATACGTATATTGAGATATGGTCTGTGTTATTATGAAATGAATTAAGTACTCCTACGCACGTCTGTGAGATAACAATATGAAAGGCAATGATGATAGCTTGTATTCTTGTTTCAAATGAATGTCAGGAATAACGTTTATTGTCAAAACATTTGGTTAGCCGTAAGTTTTATCCGTGAATCGATGACGTCATATTAATATAATAAATGCACTCAGACCAATTCATACACGGTTAATTAAACCCAAACTAAGCTAACAAAGACAAATATTTTATATGAATATATAATTGACACCCAGACGTACGACGCGTCGTCGCCAACTACTATGTCTGCACATATTGTTTACTCAGGGCGGGAATCGAACCCGCCACCTCTGACACAGTGAACGCTCTCCCAACCACTGTGCCAACGGGCTCGTCTCATATATTTCATGATATAATTCATCCTTGGATTAAAACCGTAATACAAACATCTACACAACAACGTACATAAATATGTATTGCTTCAGCTGTCTGAAAACGTAATACACAAATATGCTTTTGCATATGTAATTGTCGTTTTCATTAACACAAATAAGTTTAAAGTAAAGATATTTACGGGATAAATGTACCTTTAAGATTATTAAGTAGGTATATTCTGATAAACCCGTCGAAACGTTTCAGCGTGAAAGTTCAACAAACATCACATCAGCACATTCTCATAATCTTTCATATTAGAATATCTGCATATCATAAATTGTTAGCCGAGCAGTCAACACAGCTTATCAAATGCCGACCGAAGTGAATACAACATTTCTAACAAATAAAACATTCTGTTCATCCGATTACGTTATGAGATAAATGTGAACCTTTACATCTGAATATTAAATGATGACAGACCCAACGCGAAGACTTCGTCACTCGATAAATCTTACTCATAACCCCATCGACGCTTACCTGCAAAAGAGAAATCATCGAATTAGTAAACAAGAATCAAAACACGTCGTTAAGATAAACACATATTATTCATCCAACTTGTTTTAGCCCGGTCAGAGTTTAAAGGGCCCACTAATTACAAAAAGTTATAAATTAAAGTTATAATATAATTTAATAACTTATGAAAGACACGTGTGAAAACTCCATGAGAAACGACTTGAGTGAAATTTGATTATAAATCAAGTTAGTTAAGTAGAAATTAAATATTAATGGGTGGGCTTTATCGTGTTTAGCTTATTATAATAATTTATACGACTGCTGCATTTGAATTAAGAATCATATAATTTATTTGGTCGTCAACGCACTATCTACATAGCTACGCATAACACTAGAAGCAAACAATATTAAGGTACCTATTTCATTAAAGAAATTAGAAATAGTAACTTAACAACTAAATTATCTAGACATTTCTTCATCTTTGTTAGCTATATAACATAGCTAACAAAGAGGCTCAATCAAACTACTCAACGAGCTTGACTTGGTAGCAAGCCAATATTAAACATCATTTTATGTACCCTTTATCTAGGCAAACCCAAAACAAAGGCCGGATGATCCCGTCACTCGCAACATCTATAATTTCATTGATTAACTTCAAATCTCAATTAGATACATAATAAATATTTACTACTTGCATTTAATAGATATCTTCCGCCAATAAATGGAAACGGTTACACAAAACAGGACCTTAATACTGTGGTGTTAAGTTTTGTATTGAGGTTGCTGAAGTGGAATAAAGCTGGCCCTACGCGATCATCAGACCGTGTTTTATGGAAATACATCGGTTGATGAACACAAATTGGCTATGGAACAAATGATGGACATGGTGCTCCATCTCCATAACATCCTATGCTGTTCTTTGATCTCGGATCGTGTTAGGCTGTTATTAGAATAAACTTTACAAATAGCTTCCTAGAATGTATTTATTAGGTGCAGTTATGATGCGAGGGTAATGGTTATGAGCCAATAATGTAATCTTCGTTTAAGCATTATTTAGTACTTTTTACTCCCATACGTAAGTTTCCGTTCTTAATTATCGAGATCATTCCCGTTGGTTAATAAGTCTAGTGGTAGAAGTGTAGGTATTAAAATAAAAAATCCAACGAACGAAGTAAACCTATAATTCATGAAGTCTTTTAATACTTTCAAAATTGGAACGAACGATGAAAGACATGAATACGCGATGATAGCAGACACAATCAAAAGAAGAAATACGAGTAAGATTAATACTTTCAATATTGGAACGAACCATAGACAAACAATAAAAAAGAGGTAGATATTCATTGCTTTATTTAATAGAGGTTAACCGAATACTTGCACGAATAATGGTGTTATTGGCACCTCACAGTTAAGAACTGCTCTACGCCGCAAATGAATCACAATGACATAGCAATCTAGTTAATTACCATAAATTAAGTGTATCGTTTAACTTAACAGTGAATTAGAAGGAAGTTATCACTTAAAGTGACAGAACTAGAGCACATTTCTTAGATAATTATCATTCATTTAACTAAGCACACGCATATAATTAAGATTTATTTAACTTATCTACGTTCACTTGTGTGTAAGATGAATTTCTCGCAATTTAGATTGAAAGTCGTTATCAGACTTGCATTAGTACTTAAGCAAATAAACATTTTTTATTACACTTAGTCGTTTTATATTACGAAAACTAGAACCTACTGAAACACACCTAAGTACTTTTAGAAAGCTTTTTTTTCTATCAATATTTTAAACCATAATTTATGATATTATGGGAAAATGAAACCTAAAAAAATCACATCAAATATCTATTTTTAATTTGCATAAAAATATGATTAATCTAATCACCACCACACAAACAATATAAATATATTTCGTTCGCCTTCATAAAAAATGGCGAATATTAAAATCCATTGAGGCCCCGCGCGCGCTATCGCCACAAAGAGAGTCCATTCAATGCATCCGAAAAGAATAAGCCTTTTGTTCCATCACGTCGGAAACTCGCAAAAATTGGGTTAAACTTAACGAGCGCAATAATAATCACAAAGAAATAATAAGAAAACAATTGAATGCATTTATAGAGGCATTTAATAAAATTTCATTTAATTGGCAGTCTAACAATTGTAAAAAATACATTGGCATTGTATTTCCCACAGCTGGGCAAAGGCCTGAGGATATCATACACTCGTTTAAATTGTAATTATTATATTTTCACATCGTATGTACGAAGCTTCAAGAAATTACGTGGATATTGAGTTGTATTATTATTTCTCAGTGTACTGACATTTAGCGAGTTTCCAAGCAGCTGGGACAGCTCTTAGCTGCTCCTTGACTTGATTTACGGGCTGGGAGAAGCAAGTTCAGTCGAATCAAAACATACTCCAAAATTTATTGACGCCTTACCCAAAAGTCGGTGCCAAATCCGTATTATTCCAATATATTTGACAGTAAATAATAAAGTCATATTTCACACTCGAAAACTACTATTTACTGCTATTGAATAGTATTAAGTTACAACGCACAGGGAGGGCGTAAGGACAACCCGTTAGGGGCTATTCACATCGAATTCAATGGGGCAAATGCATTCAAGCTGTATCGAAACTGGCGTGCTTCAAATTAGAGATGGTATCTATGGATATTTCTTATTATGTTGAACATAGGAGCGTAGTGTGTGGTTTATGCAACAAGTGAAATTAATTTGTTTATCAGTTATCTACAGCACGGTACACTAACGATGTCTGACATCCCGCGGTTCAAACGACTTGGAAGTCTAGGTATAAAATAAGACAGACTTTGTGTTAGGTATTCCTCAATATAAAGCATTTTCCTCTTACAGAAAATCCATCCCGTGACGGTCACGTCTGATTGTTTTGATACTTTGAAAAAATATACTAACTGAATTGAAAACCTACTCTTTTTGAAGTCGGCTAAAAAAAGGAATATCCACAATGCTAGCTTAACCAACCGTATCATCGATTTAAATTCATCGGTCTGTACAAAACAAGGATCAAAACACTTGAAAATTAACTTTATTAAGGTGTATTCACACCGCCGCTATCAAGTAATCATGGTGTGGTAACAACAGTAATGATGAAAAGCCGCTACGAGTACAGTTCTCAACTAACTGCAGTAATTTAGAAACCATTTTCAATTGTACGCTATAAACTATCCATTTGACAACGTTATTCGACCACAGGATTACTGGCAATAAACTTTAGACAGTGGTCAAAATTGTACTAAAGATTCAGGGACAAAAACATATTTGTTTTTGAGCAAATATTGATTTCGGATAAAATATATCATACACAAATTAAACTAACGCCCATATTCAAAGACGTCAAATGCTTCCTTAGCAGAATACGTCAATTACTTAAGTGTCGATTAAATGGATGTTTCTGAGTGCTTCAGTTAGTGTAAAAGTGCAGTCTTATAAATAAAGCTTAGCTAAATAAAAGGTTTTTTGTCGTTATTTTTTTTGGTTTTACCCCAAAACCAATTTAGATTAGGTTCGGCGTATATACCTAGAACTTTTTATATAGAAAAAACATCAAATAAATAAAGAATCTAAAAGCGTATTTTTATAAATACCTAAATAATACAACTGCTGAACTGATCGCAAAATAAAGGTTAATAATAACCACGAACGTGGGCGATTCCTATTTATAAACTGGTGAATTAAAGGGTTCATTCATTCGGGTTCAAATTGTAGTGGGCGAGAAAGGATCACAGGTCCTTTGTTGAAGTATTAGATAATATAGTTATACTTTAGGGTTAAAGGAATAATTCAAGTGATTAAGGACAATGTTTCATCTATACTAATATTATAAAGAGGAAAGGTTTGATTTTTTGTTTGTTTGTTTGTTTGTTTCGAATAGGCTCTGAAACTACTGCACCGAATTAAAAAATTCTTTCACCATTCGAAAGCTACACTATCCCTGAGTGACATAGGCTATATTTATTCCCGAAATTCCCACGGGAACGGGCACAACGCGGGTATATGTAACCCAAGGTATGAAAAACATGCCTAAAAAAAATTGGTTATTGGCGTGCGCTACTAAATCTATTGATGATACACAAAAACAATGTTCTACACAATCAAAGTACATATCATTGCGAACAAATAAGTTCGCGAGGGCATATGTCTAACTATTATAGTTAAGACAAAATAACCGTTTTAAGTTAAAATTAATTAGTTAAAAAAGGAGTGTAATTTTAAGTTGATGATATTCATATGATGATATGAATCTACATCAAAATAAATGGCTCTACAATCAAGGTTAATTATGTTTCTTTGTGTACCTCTTTAAATTATTAAAATCGGACAGTTAGTTTCAGAGTTATGATGAGAAATATCACTACATAGTATAAAATAAAGTCGTCTCTGTTTCGTGTCTGTTTGTCTGTATGCTTAAATCTTTAAAATTACGCAACGGATTTTGATGCGGTTTTTTTGTAATAGGTAGAGTGATTCAAGAGGAAGGTTTTTATGTAAAAAAATTCCCGAAATTCCCACGGGAACGGGCACAACGCGGGTAAAACCGCGGGGCGCTGCTTACAAAATAGTAATACTCGATGGCGGGTCTCTTATGGCTACTTACTGTTTCGTGCGGTCAAAGCGCGCGGGGATATAGGTACCTACCTACGAACTACGAACGACGAAGACGTGCTATGTAGGTATTATCCCGAATTCTTCCTCACATGAAACCTTGATTGTGTATACATATATACTCGCGGGAGACATGTAATATTTTATCCCCAATTTCCCACTTGAAATTTTGATTGTGTATATTCCTGCGGGAGACACGCAATGTTTTATCCCGATTTTCCTACATGAAATCTTGATTACCCGAAGCGAAGCGAGGGCGGGTCGCTAGTAATGAATAAAGTTTTCATCAAACATTTGTCGCGATACTTGCGAAAGAATGTTATAAAGAAAATATAAAGAATTTGTAAGAAAAGTAAGAAGAAAAAGTTCGTAGATCTGAATGCAAAAACTGATTAAAGTTTAATGAATACTTTAATGAAGATGCTAACTAAACACGCGTTAAATGATTTCATTAAACAAATAAGCTTTCTAAATACAATAACTTATAACATCCAATAGACGGTGAATGCTAATATTAATTTTAACACTTAACAGTCATCAAACAGTAATCAATAGGAATGTAAACACAAATTAATTATAAACCTCTTCAACAATTTATAAAGAAAGTATTAACGATTGAAAAGTATTGTATTGCTAAATGACTGTGCAAAATGAACTCAATACAATAAAAAAAACTACAACTTGATACCTTGTCAAAGTAAAATGAATTCACAAAGCGTTTGCAAATGTACAAACTTTTCATTCGCAACAAACAACCGTTAACAAAACATGGTTGTTAGTAACATACAACTTATTTAGCATTATGAGAGCGATATAAGCGTATAATTTAAGCTATTTATGTGGTTACAATAGTGCATGATGTGGGTGAAAGTTATTTTATTAAAAATACCACATTGGCCTGACGGTGCACATTTTATTCAGAACACGAAGTATCAGCGGAAAGGTCTGTTTCATATTTTATAGGAGAAAGCATTTTGTTAATATTTCTATATTGTCACATAATGTTCGTGCTACTTGATATTTGTGTCTTCTTCGACAAGATAAATGTTTTAAGACTTCTTGTAAAGTGTTGTTGTAATATGAAACCGACTTATAAACACAAAGGTTCAGAGAGTTAAATATGCTAATTATGCATCAATTGAAGTTGTATCCGCACGTAATACACTCCTAAAATAATAAAGGCTTTACTAAAAAGCAATTGATAAGACCTAGCAAGTTTTCGCTGCCATTAATGTAAGAGTTTTTTATTTTATTTGGTGTATTTTTCGAAATAATGATTTGTTTTTGATAAAGATTAACCTAATGCATGATGTCAGAAATAGCCAGTACTTATTAGACTGTACTATTGGATCGGATCATTTGATGTGCGATGGAGCGCGAAGAGTTTTGACAAGGACAAGCCTTTATTTCAGGAGACTGAAAATGGTTTAAAGACAAAGTAATAAAATATGACAGATAATTGGTCTCTAACTACCGCACTTAGAGACATTCATTAAATCTACACATAATTATTTAACGTAGTTTTTCATACATCACATGGCAAAATCTGTATTCAAATCTTTACTAAGAAAACATTTGACGTCTCAGTACGTTAGTCCGGGGGTAAAACCGCGGGGAGCTGCTAGTCTATCATATTTCGATTTTTCATAAAACAAAGTGGATAGACATTTCACATGTGAAAGTCTTTCATAAATTGTTAATAATACCTTTGCTTAGTGAAGAAAAAGAGTATTCATATCTAAAGACATAAACGTGAACAAAACAAAACACTATCGCAGTTTCTCTACAATTTCTTATTAGTTTTCATCCGGTTGGAAATAGACTATCTTAGAAGCTGAAGAACTGAGCTTCAGAAAGGAAATTACTTTCAATACAAAAAGGTAACATTCATCAACTAAGTTGTAAACAGAAGAAACTATATGACAGTTTATATGAAGTTAAACTAAAACTCGTTCAATAAAATAATACTGATTTTTTCAAAAAGTTCCTCCGGAATTATTAATTAAAATACGAATTATTACTAAAGCATCGCAGCCTTACTCGCGTTGTTCCCGTAGCTACAAACTTTTTACATACATCCTCACAAACTTTCGCATTCATGATCTTAGTAGTATAAACGCCAATAGTATATATTTAGCATAAATCTTGGACCTAATACTAACTACCTATAATTAAGTGTAGTAACCGCAAGAATAATGACTAATTGTAACATATTCATACTTTTACGAGATTAATCGAAATGGTTTTCATATTATGAGTACTAATTACTTCTCCCAATAAAACCCGCGTGTAATCCCCGGCGCCTATTAAGATACAAATCTATATATATAATATCATTAACTCTGTACCGTTAGCAAGCGCGTGTAAGATCATATTTAAACTTCGTTATTATTACGGCTACCGACATGTACAGACAACATAAAACGTAGATATTACTATGTGAAGTTAGTTATAGTTAGTTTGATAGTCATTATTTATTTTCAGTATCATGAATATCTATAAGTTAAGATTGTTATTGTGATATCATATTGTGAATTTAAGAAAAAATATGCGGTTTAATTGTATATGGTTTGCACAGTTCACAATTGTCGACAGTTTATAATCTTACTAGTTGGATTATGAAGCAACGAGTCCTAGCAATACTACGTCGACATGAATATTATTTACGCGGATATTTCTCATTTTAAAATACGTAATGTTATTATATATTAAAAGAGATTATTTATATTCTTATTTAATATTTGATGACACGTAGCAAAACGTAGACACATATTTCATATTACATATTCAATAATATACAATAATTATATTCATAATTATTGTAATAATAAACGTAATTATATAAATATCCACTAGTTTTTTGTATCAAGAGATATCAATTATAGTAGCGTATATCTATTACAAAGCCAACCAACCGAATCTAAGGAGCTATTGACTCGAGAAGTAGTTACAAGTCTACACGTCAAACGTGGCTCATAAATATTTATAGAAATCGTTTCACGACACAGCTTACCGCTGAAAACTTATTGCCAATGCATCGAAAGATACATGGAACGGTATGTTCTACATATTGAGTGTTAGAAGGTGTATATACATGTGTAGACGTCGAAAGATACAAGATGTTGGATGCATAATACACTATAATATGCACAATAATTAGAAAGTAAAGTAAAATAAGTATTAGCTTCTAATGTCCCACTGTTGGACAAAGGCTTCTCACGTCACCGAAGATATCAATACAGTGAGGAAGAAATATAAACTGAGATGAATTTAAAAACCAGGATACAATACAATTGAGAGATGTTGCTCGTATTAGATAAGTAGACGAATAATCTAGAAAGTACTTTCACACGTCTTGTGTTTCGTCCATCTGCTTTGTTTAAAGAAGCGTACAATTAATCAAAGCACCATTAAAACAGTTAAACTATTATTTAAACAAAAGACACAAATACTACAGTTGTCAAGTTGGAATATGAGAAACGACCCTAACTTTCAACAGTTTTTTTTAGTTTAAATTTCAACTGACAAAGCTTTCACGAGTTTGTATGAGCCCAAATGAATCATAGTTCTTTATCTGTTTTTACTACAATATATCATTATTTTATTCTACAATGTATTATTGTTAGGTTTTGTTTTTATTTCAAATCTATTAAGCATAGTTCACATTATTAGTTGGCCACTAACTTACACAAACTTATTTAGTTCAATTAATAAATTAAGCACGGTACAGTAGTGCAGTTATAAGGAGTAACTCCTAATTTCTTCTTTGGCATTGCTCTATCTCCAAAAAGCCAGTTTACAATGTCAGAGTAACCATAGAGTGCTAACTCTATAACTCAACTCAACCATAGAGTACTAACTCTGTAACTCATCTCTACCACATGACAGAACTCTACTGTTATGAACTTGGCATCACAGTTAACCGTGAAACATAATCTTTTTTGTGGTTTAAGAAGTACGTGTTATTATTTCACTCACGGTAGTTCCTCGAAACACGAATCATCAGTTTAGGAGGAAGTGAAGTAATTGTAAAATTGGCGCCGATTAAATAATTTAACTTGTCTTTAGAGTAACCACAAAGACATTGCAATTACAACAAACGTTGTCATTATAACGTTTTGGGCTGTTGAGATGACCCCATTGTTGTTGACAACGTTTCCTGGTTCATTATGATGTTATTAATCTTTATAACTTATATTTATACGCATTAATAGCCTAGAATCCTTTGATATGTCGGCAAATATCGATAAAATATGCTGATGTTCCAAAATGATTCAATATTTGAGGACTTCCGACAATATTGCACCAAGGATAAACCTTTAGCATGCACAGCAAATTTATGGGCTAAATCTCCACTATCATTCTAAATGTTAGACGTGCTTTTGTATTTTCATAATTTTCATACCCACACAGCTTGAGGATACAGAAGCCTTTAAGCTACCTTCTCGTAATTTATCTTCTCTACTCAAGTTACTTGTACATAAATTTTCTCACACAATAAAGATGAACATGTATATTACCTGTAAGGAAGCTACGAGCTATAAAACGAGACGTACAAACGCATTTTACAATCAGATCGTGGTGAGTTTAAAACATGTCGTGAACTTACAAATGTCGACTTGATATCTACTTTACGACATCTCTCTTTATTTATCTACGTTTCTTCGTTCATGGTGCAGTTTTATTTTGCAATGAAGTATGAAGCATCATGTATAAGAAGAAATGAAATGTATAGAAGTTGGCATTTGAAAACATTAAGAGGAAAATCGCCTGTACGTTAAAAGAGTCTTGCCTAATTAAGGTATATATGTATATAATCATTTCCAGTCAAGCGATTTTAAGCCTTAAGTTGATCAACTTCAGACTTCCTTCTTTCTCTGACTAATGCATGTTCGCAAAAAAACCACAAAGCCTAAATTATAGGCCGCTTAGAATTCTAGTTCAGACTATTTAATTCACAAACTACGTTGCCATCAATCCTCTCCAATCTCCTATCTTATATAAAACAAACTTTCATCGTCATAGCGCTTAACGTTTACAGTACATTAATCTGCGATGTTCGTGACAGATATGGTACATATCTCAGTTGTAATAAGCTAGTTTAGTACATCAAGTAGCGGTAATAGTGAGTACACACTCGTATTGTACTGCACTGACGTGTGTGGAAAGATTGGCGAGTGATTCTGATGAACATATGAGCAATGTGTGTGTGTGGGTAACGAAGAAGTAACTTTATGGAAAGGGCTTTCAGATTTTTATCTCAACTACCAATTTTGCTGCTCACTGTACTGATATCTTCAATGCCCAGCAGCAGGTTATTACAGGTTAATAACACTACTAACTACTACCCTTAGAACCCAAACCATTTGAAATCATTTAATTTTATAGTTGACAGCCATATCGAAATCTAGCGCCAACATAACGCAGTGTACCACTCTCGACTATTGGAAGCAAGCAGTATAAATAACTGTATAGTTAACAAGACATTTAGATAATTACAGGACAATACTATTACTAGTACAATTTACTTGTACTTGTCGGAACACCACAAAACATAAACATTTTTAGTCCTAATAAGGTACTGTTAACAAAATGTAAGTGTAACCAGTTTTCCTTTGGGTGCTAACTACTCAAGGAATTTACAGACTTCTGATATTCGTTAATGATGTTGTTACTAACTAACTGTGTCTATGGTTTTACTCCTATAATGACAATAATAAGCCGTGAAGTTATTGGACAACTTCCAATAAAACCTGCGTTTAAAGATTTTCATGCGATATTCACGTGCTTCGGAACATGTTATTTTTATGATACTCATAAATTTAGTTTATCCAAGAGCCTGTAAGTGGTCAATTGACAACATTGTAACGTGTACTCAACGATGCGAATTAAAAATAAGATAAAAACCATATTATTTTTCACAGTGAAAACGATCGCATAATTCTAATTGCGAAAATATAACGCACATATGGTCTAGTTAATATGTGAGAATAAATAAAATTATATCAACCCGTTGACTATCGAACACTTTTCTAACCATTTTCCACATGCCACGAGCAAATACAATGCATTTCAATTGCGCACGCGCATTTGATATTCTTATCTGAAAAACGATTCAGATTCCAATCTGACCGGCCACTGTCACTTTGTTAAACTAGCGTTATTAATTGTTGCGTTTCATAGTTACAAGAGCCGTGAAATTGGCCCTCATTAGTTGCTTGTCTGCCATTTATATTGCCGGAAAGTATAATAACATGGTTATTGAATGTTATTTGTGCAAAGAGTCACTAACCGTTTTCACCGACTTGAAAAAATTAGGTTCTTTTTTTGGCTCGTGAGTTTGTGTATTTATTTATTTAGTTACCATTTTATTCAAATACTGTTGTACCGATTGGAATGGGGCTTTTGATATTACAATAAATATTTTTTCAAGGAAGAATTTAAGTAGTATTAGCCTGTAATGTCCCACTGTTGGGCAAAGGCCTCTCGTCTCACTGAAGATATCAGTACAGTGAGGAGGTTTCAGGCGTAATCACCACGCTTGCCTAATGCGGGTTGGTGATCTCAAACCCGAGCCATGTTTGAAAAGTAGGAAACATGTTTTCGCTCGACCTGGGAATTGAACCCGGGACCTCAGTCTTGGCAGGCGAGTGCATATACCACTAGACCACCGAGGCGTTAATAAGGAAGAATTTAGCAATCATATAATATGAGAAATTCTGTTGATGATTTAGAGAGTTTTGACGAATCAAGTACTTATTTAATTATTTTTTTTCATACTTGTTTCAACGTAAGTAAAGGAGAAACAAATTTAAAAATAAAAGTACTAAATCCCGCACATGTCGATAAGTTAGGTAGAAATTTATTACAATTCTTTCTCATAAATCACTAAACCATTTCTCTGAAAAGAAAGTCTTGATTTGAATGACAAAGAAAATCTTTTCGTATCAGTATTAAGGTTGATTTATACTGAATGAGATGTATTCTAATACAAAACGATAGTACGAACCGGTCGAACTCGTCAATCACTCGATAAAGTTTAACAACATGTCACATAAATCTAATAATGGAAATCCGAAAAATATGTTGTAAGGTTTTTGTTAAGCGATAGCTTATTTAAGCGAAAACCTGAGTTAGAATTGTACTAATGTTCTGAGAACGCGATACTTGGGTAAATACAATAATTTGCAAAGAAATTGCAAGTGCATAATAATTTAAAATCATAAGTATTCATCAAGATTAAACGGTTGTGGAAACAATCATTATTATAGCGAGCAATAAACACTGTTTATTTATGTTACTATAATACGAGTATGGCCAGCATTTTGCAGGAAATCTGGCATGATTAAATCTTAGCTGGAAATTATCTTTTACCTAGGAAGCTTACCGTTTATTACTTAACTACTACAATCCCCAACAAAACCATGAAAGTATATTTCCTCCGCTCCTAAATTACCTTTAAGATATGACATCAAGTACACTGCCGTAAACAATGTACGGAAAGATAGTTACGCTAAGTTTAATTGCTTGTTCATAATCGCTCACATAAAATCAGTAGCCAGCGCAGGAGCAGTCTAATTTAAACCTTATCACTTCGAAATTAAAGTGCAAGGATGGGTTATGTGTGGTCGCCGTGGAAGGTAATTTATCATAGATAGATTCCAGTGATTTCCACCAAGAGAGTGGTTCGCGCATGCGTCTAACGGGTAACCGTAATCACTATGCGATAAAAAATTAAACACAGCAAGCACGGGTTAAGCATAAAGGGTTAAAGGTTCTTATCAATTATTAATTGAAGCATTTCATCGATTTGTACTGGTAACCCTAAAACCATCCGCCGTACTCGTTCATAAACATAGTACCTAAACTTTACGATCTTTCCGCTCCCTTTTAAAGAGAAACCATCCCGACATCGTCATTTGAAGGGTAAAAATAGTAATTTCTATGATAATACCTTCCGCCAACTGCTACCGGTTCCATTAACGATAGCTATCGGCACAATTTACATTAAAATGTAAAGCATAGGTGTTTAATGTCAACTAATCGCCCACAAAGTTAAACTATATAGATAGTTATGCACTCAAGTTTATGCCGCGGAAGTGTCTTGGTTCACACGTGATATCAGAAAAGCGTTACCTAAAAACCCAAGTTCCAAGGATTTTTTTTTGAAACGATTATATTTTATCAAATGTGCCAACCATTTATTCGTGCACCCATCCTCAAGAGATGCTTTTAAAATCAACTGTATTGTATCACATGTGCAAACTATAACCATGAATGCATACGGCCCGCCCCCCTATTCCCGGTCCAGTGTGCGCACCGGTGCTTGAAGCTCAGTGCGCTTGAAGGACGTGAAACAATTGGTATTCCCGCGGCATCTCGTGCCCAGTGCTTAACGCTGCCAACATACTAAAAATTTTGGACATCTCTATTATTATGTACAAAAACCGGTAAGTACCGATAAATAGTCTGTAAAATTAAATATCATCCAACGTACGTACAATTTTAAACGAAAATTGAACTTCTTAATTTGACCGGGTTTTGTAACAGATTATTTGTCTGTGGTGGCTAGGCGCGCACTTGTCATTGACATTTGACAGGTTCAACATATTGGAAACCTTCAAAATTCCGCGGTATTTATTTACTCTTTTTCGCGATTAGAACAATAATTCATAACGAAGCCATCAAACAAAAATTGAATTGAATTTAATTCATAACGATAACTTTACTTGTGCGTGTTGTGCTTTGTTTGTAGATTACTTTATGAAATTATTGGCAAGAAATAAGGAAAGTGCAAGTAAATTAGCATGTCAAACGGCAAATAATTCTGTGATTGATCGATCAATATCTTTCGTTTACTGGGCAGATTAGCGACTAAACTAAACATTCTAATTCATAACGACATTCAAGTCGTATGTGCTTCAAGCATGCTTCAAGGCCTAAAAGTGCCTGCGAAGTACAAGACAATGTTTTTCTCTCCAGACTTTTGGCCCACAGGAGTCGTATATCGCCGCTTCAGGGAAGCAAATCGATGAATAAACAACCCTGACCATAGTTATAGTTATATAAATGTATATATGTTAGTTTGTAAGGTATTTATATAAAGTAGAATGTAAGCTATATTTTATTGTTGCTCGGTTTGAGAGGTATCACCTTTCCGTGACAGTTTATACTAGTATGGGAGGTGGGTGATGTCTTGATAACTGAGCCAAATATAATGTACCTAATTACATCTGAAATAAATAAATGAATTGAATTGAATTGAATGTTTCTTCTTTGCATTAAGTAGGTATTTACAGAAATAACTGTAGTCTCTAGCTTCCAATTAGGTACACATTACACATTCAACACAATTGTTGTATTTAGTGTGCCGAGCGGTAGAGACGGCGTGAGTTCTAGTAGGATCTGCCGGAAAATTGTTTTAGTCACTCTAAAATGTTGAGTAAAAAGAGATTCCGGCAGATCCAATGGATTTCTGCAATCCCTCAGCCTCGCCGTCTCCGTTCTAGTCTGAGCGCCTGTCTTTGGCGAATATCTTCCGCGGCACCTAATATATTTGCACCTAATATATTTGCACGAGTCATTTTAATAGTAATTATTAGAAATCAATACCTAATAGAAGAAATTAATGCTTAGAATATTAGAATTATTTGGCGGGAAGGAAAAGTCAACCCTACTAATTTAGAAAGGTTTCATCATGACTCATAGATTCATACATTATTCGTTATTCGAAACATGGTAGGATTATAGTGATTTATTGTTCCTCACTACTGGATAGTAGTTGCAATCAACGAAGGCCGGTGGTTAAACACTATGGCCGTGTGAATACCGATTTGAGTTTACCGGTTTTTTTTTCTAGTACATTGATGAGCATAGTGGCGTTGAGTGTTTAAACACTGAGACGACGTCAAAATGCGCGCACCGGAGCTGTCAAACGCTTAAATGGCAATCACGAACGCCACTATGACGTCATCTCAGTGCGCACACTGGACCGGGAATAGGCCTGCCGGTAGGTTCTTGGGATCGGGAATATTTTGCCACTTGTGTTCCTAGAGCTCAACCACGAGTGTACCCGAGCGTATTTAAGTAGTATTTGTTAAGTTAAGTTAGTCCGTTATTGAGTCCACTGTAGAAGCCACCTCTGTAATAATTGTTCGTATCTTAAGTTTTAATAAAATAAAGTATATTTCTTTGACTAGATAGTGTCGAGTCTGGAGGCGACTTGTTGTCATAATAAGCACGTCAAACGGTGAGAACAGCTTTTAAATATACTTATTATACTTTCACGGGCGATCTTAGATTATCAACCACTTTTATAGATATCAATCAAATATGTAGATTAACCATTCGGTCATCATTACAGTAACCGCTTACAGTAGTCAAAGTTAGTCAGTAATATGCGATATAAAATAAATATAAACATAATTAGAAAGGTACCTTCTTAATACTTTAATTAGTATTTATGAGTAACATAATTTATTTATTGACAACTCATTCACTTGGGTAACATAAAAATCATAAAGAAAATGAAGTTAAATAACGCATTCCATTATACACTTGTTTATTAAACTTCGTGGACAGTTTCAATATAGTATAATCAAATAAATCAAATATAGTATAATAAAACCTCCTAGAACTCCACAATAAACGGCAAGCTAATAAACTCAATTCAAAAAGTATTAAGAATTTACAACCTCATCATAGAAATTTCGTCATTCAAAAGTATTCATACAAAGCGTCTCGATGGATTCAGACACGCATTTTGATAATCCCGGGAGAAAGCTAAGACTTATAAGTGCGACTGATAAGTAACTTACAACTGACAATATCGTCTTATAAATCTACTTACGCCTTACACACAGCTTTCAGGTCACAATGACACTGAATTAATCATTTCACACCCACATTTCTGATGGCGATATCTTCCTTTGGCGTAAGTAGGCACATAGCTGCATTTTCATAAGTATCACCTTATTTGGAATTGTTCAATTGATACTTTCATTGATTGAGCTATTGGAATGCGCTACTTAACTTTTTAGATGCATTTTTGATTGAATTAATGCGAGTTTTTGTCTTCATGTCCATCTGGCGTACTTGATGCATTATGCATCATGTTAAGTATGGTAACTTGACTAGTCAGTAATTAAGAGCAATAATTACAAAAAAGTAAAGCTATCTATAAAAAAGTAAAAGCAATATTTATTTGTACTATAGGAGAAGTTGTAAGTTGGAAAACATTAGAGTCAAAATCGTATGTTGATATGTGCTCTACTTTAGTAAGATTAGTAGTATATGTGTAGTGAATAACTCCTCGACCTTACCTGAACGTAAGCTATAATACTCAAAAAAAAGTTACGCAACAACAATAAAAATAAACCTATAAATAAGGCTCATTACTTTCATCAATTTACATAAAACTACGGTCAAAATTGATAGGAATTAATTTGAACTATGTCGTAAATCATAACGTTACGTTTTTACGTTGAATTTGCGAAACCATCACGAATGTCACGGCAGTAAACTGATTCGGTAACTTGTCTCTGGTTACTTCCGAATATCGCCGAGACACGCAACAAACGACCTTGTTGTAGTACAATTGTAATTGCGGCTTTTTTCAGGTAACCGGATTACATAGAACGATATATAACGAACGATTAGCTCACAATATAGGCATAAAACTGAAATTATAAGGTTTCATTTATGCGACTATGACTAACCTTTGCTTGGTAATTTGCTAGATTACAGCGATTGCAAACTTAATCAGTATTTGCCTGAATAAATTAATTACCTATACCGAGATAAGATAAGGGGGTTGGCTGACTGTGATCCTATGCTTCAGAGTTTACTATGTTACATTAACTTTAACTAACATTAAACATTAACTAACATAATATGATTGACAGCCTCTCAACAGAGAAATAACGTGAACACGTCAGTTATGTCTTAACTATCTATTCAATAAAATGTTAATCAAAACACATTCAAACAAACAAGTAAATCGTATCGAACATGTTTTAAAATATAGCTTTCATTTGATACTTATTTGCTTTCAGCTAGTTTTTCATTACATAATGAATTTACCACTAACAAATCATATGTTATTGAAATTTTACCATGTTTTACAAAATCATTTGAGTCATAAACATAACGTAAAGTATTAACACTGTGTTGTAACGGAGCCGTCAGCACGAGCCGCAGCGCACGTTCATCAAACCGCTGTACAACAATAACATGCCATCGAGTACAGTTTATATCGATACATCGGTTACTCGACACCGGCTGGGAATCGAAGAAGAGTTTTTGCCATAAAGTTGATCTAATTTATATATAGCCGTACGTACCTATATTGTTTAGCGAACAGCTCCTGACAATAAAATGTTAAATCTCAAATATGGAGACGGGTTTAGATTACCAATGTTAAATAGCAAATAAAAGCACGGGTTGTGACACCAAAGAAGTATGGTATGAGATATAATAAAGTAAGTATTGAGTCTCTTGTCATCTTACTGAGCATATCACTACAGTGAGGCCCAAAATTGAATCCCAGGCAAGATTTAATAATCGAGTTAATTAAAGTAATTAACTAATGATAACTGAAATCGATATTCCGTTATAAATAAATTAGCATCAGATTTAATTAGAGCTGTAAATAACAAACATTAAAACTATTTTATCTATAGATGTGTTTGCAAAATGACCCAACGTGAAAGCGTACAATTTATCGTTAGTATCGGAAACAATAGATTATTAGTGAGGTTTAGTGCCCACTATCTCCGACGAACGAAGCCTGGTGGATTAATTAATTGCTTGTCATCTCTCCCTCAACAACTATCCATCGTAAATTGATGATCAGACCTAAGGTCCGTCCTAATAATCTATCTCTACCGGTCAATACCTATCACATAGAACGGATCGTCTCAACAACCTATCTCTACCGCTATCTCTATCTATCAAATAATAGATCAATATTTGACGTTATTTCTATGTAAAGAGATGTCAAATTTCGATGCGTAGTTTTAAGTTACAAACACCGCACCAGTGTTCGAACTTGATCTGCTATAATTTCAATCAAGTTTAAACTTTTTCAGTATTTTCATTGCGACCAAAAATTAGTCAGAGCAATTTTAAATCTCAACTGCGGTATATCAGGATGACATAGAAGTTATATTTTAACAAAGTCTTTTGCATCATCAAATTAAAGACAGTTTTTATGTCTTAATTTTAATCACAATTTCTTGAAAATATTACATATCTTGGCGCCTTATCGAAAATATTGCGACACAGTTTCATGAATAAAGAAATGAGCGATATGACACGATCTTTATCGCAAATTGGTAAAAATAAATCCAATATTAAAGAAAATGTTTTCTTTTGGTTAAAAGTATACAAGAACAAAGAAATTCTTTCTTAAGATATTTTCGATACCGAAATTCCAAAAGAAAAGTTATCAAAGCGGGTAATACCGTAAAGTGCTGCTAATATATCTAAGATTAAATTACAAAACTTTTAATACAAATTTTGGAAAACGAAAATCAAGCTGAGATTGAAAGAAAATAATACATTACCGAAAAAAACATTTGAATAAATGGGGCCAAAATAGACCCCAAGGTTGTTTATATAGGGGCCCGGGGTCGGTCTGTCGGTCAGTCTGCGAATCACCCCTCGCGTATGCTAATTAAGGTATGGGGCACGCAATAGTGCGGACATTGGCGAACCAGACCGAATAATTAATAGCAGAGAACAGAAAGCAAAGAGCCCCGCGGATTTACACCCTTTGACGCGATCCCGCGGGATTTTCGGGACCTAATGATGTTGAAGAGGCCACTATGAGTGAGGCTGGTATTTTTATATATTATGTTTTTAATTAATTGGTCTGGTAGTTTCAGGGATTATTACCGCTTAAATAGTCTTAACAAAAAAAAAACAATGTGATTTTACTCCCATCACTACAGACAGGTAGAATTGCAACACATATTGAATATAATTAGTTAATCAGCATAATGTGATACGTAAAGAAGATTATCAAAACATTTACGGATGCTATTATTTAACAGCTTCCCTTTGAAGAAAGCTTTTTCTTCAAAGGGGTCCGGAAGTTGTAAAGCTTACGTCTAGACTGTGGCTTTAAACATTTATTACAAGGATTATAAGTTTATGACGTGTAACCGACGTGCCTCGTTGATGTTTTTTATTGTCTTAGAAATAAGTATTTAATATTCTAGAGTTTAGCTTTAATTGGAATAACACTACTCAGTCACTGATAATATGCTACGGCAATAAACATTTTAAATAATTTGTCAAGGCGAGCGTGAGGAGAGAACGCACAAGAAAGAAACACTAAAAAATTATCGGAGGGCTTTGCCCAGCAGTGGGAAAGTTAAGATTGTATAAAAAAACCTCCTAATTTTCGGAGACGGTTAGAAAAAACTTCGTAGTATAAATGCTTACAATAAAGTGCTACATACCATATAGAAAAGTGTACTACACTACACACTAAGGATTAAAACACATATACCTTCGAATATGAAAGTACATTAACAGAACTGAACACACAGAATAATCAATACTAATAATTCAGTTTCACCAACAGACTACATTCGATGTCAATTTTCCAAGTTTCCCATTATAAAACCCCGTACAACCCCACAAATCATATGCCAACAGGCATCGTTATCGTTTCGCGTGATGTTCACGAATTCCACAAAGAAAAACCTATAAAAGCTCTCGCATGTTCACATTTACACATTGATATCACCACAAATATTTTATTATTAATAATTTTGGCGATACAGTACTAAAAATAAACTTTGCCCTTTTTCATATTGTTCGTTTGTTTATTAAATAAGAAATCAGGTCATTCATTTAATCTTGAACAAAGTATAAACAAGATTAAAGAATTGTGTTAAATAAATTGAGGGTAGAAATATTTTAGATTGTTCACTGTATAATAGAGAAAGACTCAATGTTGGATCACCTGATAGTTTACAAGATTTTCTGAACATAAAATAAATAATTGTTCAATTTCTGAAACTCGCTAACTCCTGTGATTTTATTTAATGTAATTGTAATAGTTTATCGGTCGTTAATAACCTTATATTTTTAGTAAAGTATTAGCCTGTGATGTCCCACTCCTGGGCAAGGTCCTCTCATCAAACTGAAGATCTCAGTACAGTGAGGAGGATTAGGCGTAATCACCACGCTTGCCAAATGCAGGTTGGTGATTTCAAACCCGAGCCATTCAATTTTGGTTTCAAGGATCTTCATCGATACAAGTACAGTTTACAGTCAGAAATCAGGGCACATAGTTTTATTACTTAAATTGTTAGTACATATTACACTAGCCATATTTTATATGATAAAGGGTGAGTCAAATCTAGACATCCACAGCCCAAAAATTGCGTGTTGTTTTAGTCATTACTTTTCACAGTAAAGTTATGGAGATATAAAAAATATGTAACCTATATTATTTGCCCGCATTTAGTAGACTATGTAAAAGAATATTATGTTACCGCAGCGAGCACGCGTGGTCTTGAATATATTATTGTCAATTCAAAAACCACTTCAGAGCCAAGCTGGGTTACGAATAAGGAAATATATATTTTTAGAAAGAGATTATTTAAATATAGGGTTAGATATGAGCTGGCGAATCCGAAAGTAGGCACTCATATTCACTGTTTGTATATCATACATAACTTGGATTTTTTTATATTTAATTATACTTAACTAGATATATTCCTAGTTCAACCATTGAAATATTTTTCGATATGACATTTAAAAATAAGGATGATTAGATGATATACATTCAAAATATTTTTAACCAATAGACTACACTTTGTATGGGAAAATACATTGTATGTATGATGATGAATCAGAACACCGGAATTGTAGGAAAATACATATTTGTAACTAACAAACAGGGATAATAAACGCAAAACAGGAATAACTACATATTATATATTATATTACATATTATAGATATCATTGTGATATTAATAACTACAACTAATACACCTACTGCGTTTCCCGAAAGTGGAATACTACACTTCAATTTTATTTACAACTAGCAGCGCCCCGCGGTTTTACCCGCGTTCTTTCGTGCTCGTGCCCGTTCCCGTGGGAATTTCGGGAATTTTTTTACATACAAACCTTCCTCTTGAATCACTCTACCTATTTCAAAAAACCGCATCAAAATCCGTGGCGTAATTTTAAAGATTTAAGCATACAGACAAACAGACAAACAGACGCGACTTTGTTTTATACTATGTAGTGATTTTGTAAGGTTTAGCTTTAAGTTTAATTTAACTTGTAATATAACTAGCATCCGAATGATAATTTCCCATATAAGTAAAACGGACAAAAAATTGTTCTTTACCATATCTTTATTTCTAAAGACAAATAATAAACGTGCTATCTGAAGTACCTGAACTGTCATTATTTTAAGACTTAACAAGTACATTAAGAAGGATTGCTCCTACCTGAGTTTCAACGCCCATAATAACATTAATAAAGATTTTACTATACGCATAATTCCTTAGAAAACATAAACCAGGCTTAGTATATTATTAGGGGTATAATTCGAGTAGAGTTGACATACCAGGACATTTATACGCATTACGTTATTATCACATCGTAACTTACGGAATCTCGGTCAGTTTTCGTACCGTTTTATTGATCGCATATTTTACACTAGATTAATGTCTCAGTTCCTCTCAAAGAGATTAGACGTCAAATAAATATTATTAATGTAGATATTATTATGCATATGACGCTAATTCAAGTATAATTTAAATTATAATAATCGTAATGAGAGATTTTCTCTTTATGTTTATCTTTACGACTTGTTTTTACGAAATGATGATTTTTATTATTATTTATAGGTTGTACTTGATTTTTTCTTTCAAATTTTAATATTCCAAAAGTATTTTTTTTTCATGTGCGAATCATACGAACAACCGCATGGCAACCACGCTGTATACGATCAATTGAGAACATCTTTCCGGAAAATACTCAAGAATATTATAACAGACGAAAAATTGATAATAGATAATTTAGTAGTACATGAAAATTAACCCTTATTATCGTACATATTCTGACATTGTTACTAAGGTTATTTGGTGGTAAGAACTGCGTGACGATAGCTCAACAAAACCTTTGGATAGAGTTCATCGCACCCGTGAAAAACTCACATTTTCTGATGACTAACACAGATTGTATGACCTGGGGCTAATGAGTTACAAATAGGTGAAGATCATTAACTTTAATTTATGAATTTTGAAGATAATTATTACATACAAAAATTTTATTTCATACTTGTGGGCCCTGAAAATTCTGAAAATAATTTTCTAGAAATTATGGGCTGCTTTTCTAGAAATTATGCGCAATTTTTCTAGGATACCCGGGCCCGACCTAGCCCACAGATCTGGGATTCTGCGCAACCCTTGACCTTTCCCAAAACAAAGAGTCCCGATTCCCGAATTATTGAAAAGCTCACCTGTTCTTTCCGTGACCGATCTTGTAGAGTTCGACGTGCTTGAATTGGGCGTAAGTGGCCATTTTCTTTGAAACTTTTGTTGTTGTTGTTAATACACAGACGGTGTCACTGCGCGGTTGCGGGGCGCGGTTGATACGTGCGTACGGCTCGGGAGCTCTCAGCTGACTGGCGCGCGCGTCTCAACACCCCGGTATAAGTCGATGTCGGCCGACCACCCCTCGCCCGCGGCACCGACGGCGCATGCGCCACAAACTTCAGTTGCGGAAGCTACTTTCAGGGATCAATTGAGATGAAACTTCGCACTAATTTGAATAAAAGCTTTTAAAGTTTTAGGTAAATTAATCGCAGTTCAAACAGATACGCTTTGGAGAAACTACTGAAAGAATCTTTAATCATAATAGACTAGTGCCAATTTTTGAAAAACGTTAAAGTTTCAATTTTTAAATCATTCTTCACCATTTTGAATCACCCCCAACCTAATACGAATTTCATAACTTTCAAACAAAATTCTAGTACGGAATCCTTCATCATAAAAGGGGTCACTTGACGGGCATCCCGCTCGTTCCCTACATCCCGACAGCTGTTCGGGAACAGGTATCCATCCGCTCCTATCGTTATAAGGTTCGGACGACAGATCCACGGCAGATGGCGACGAGAGACAGAACGCGGAACAACGGAAGAGATAATAACATTGTGCAGTTGCGTTTTTTTAATTAAATATGGTATATTCATATAAGTTTTTAGCTTTTTTTATGATTATTGTTACGGCTTAAGGCTTAACACTTTTTGTCCTAGAAAAAATATCTAATTTATTTTTAAATAAGAGTTTTCATACCTACCTTTTATTTTCAACAGCCAACGTAAACTACTTAGAAAATGCTATTTTTTTATATTCAGGAAATACAGGTGTTATATATTTCACTACCATTATTTACTACTATTATTTTAGAGTATATTTTTCATAAAACTGTTATAATAAAAAATAATTAAATCTAAATCACAGAAAATAATGGAAACATATGAACCGCATTTGAAGCCTAAATCGTTATAATAATACTAACAACACTCAAAACAAATGAAACAATAATAAAAGAAAACGTCAATCTATGTAGATAAGCGAGCGCACATAAAATACCGAAAACTAAATAACGATTAACTTAAATAACGTTATACCTAAAAATCGTTGCAAAGTGCAGTTACCGATAAGAGTTCGATTACAAGTTTCGAATGTAGGGTACAAAGAAACGGGACCGAAATGAATCATCCCTAGAGATAAAACCAACCAGTATTTCATATAACGACAACGGAGCGCATTGTCTTAGCACGAACTGAAAAACGTTAATAAATCTCTTTAAGTTGTACCACTTTTACTAAAGAAAACTCGGACACACCTAGAATAGCGGAGAATGCCGGAAATAGTTGAGCTGCCAAATCTTATTTGGAATATGTAGTGACAGTCGTTTTAACTTTTGGTTAAAAAGTTTTGAATATAACGATATTTAACCGACTTCCAAAAGAAAGTATACTATTTAAATATTTTTTTGGGGTGATACACGCAAACAGTATTATCAATTTTTTTTGTAGAGATGCACCGAATAGTAGTTTGACCGAATAACCGAAAGACGAAAAAACTAAAAAAAATCGTTTTTTCATCTTTCTGGTTTTTAATTGGCAAAGTAAAAGTAAAGTAAGTATCTGTAGGTTTGTGGCCAACCCTAGTGTAGATTCTCCTCAAAAATCAATTGCACAACCGAAAGAGAGAAACAGTAATCTGTCTGGCCCAATTTAGTTAAGATCTTAAATCACGTACAAACAATGATCAGCCGATAGCACATTTATCTACTGACCCGTTGAATGTTCGGTCAGAGTTCGCATTTAAATCAATCGCAACGCAACGTAGCATCTTCTTGCATTGCGAAACAGAAGGCCCTTGTTACAATTATTAGGCATATAAATATTAAAGTAGAGCAACTTTCGTAGAACGATTGATGTATCTTATCTTTCTAATGTAAATCATATAGATACCTATTATTTATTAGTATGGAATATATATAACTAACCGCACCCCGCGTTGTTACCCGCGCTGTAGCCGTTCCCGCGGGAATTTCGGGATATAATGACTCCACCACTCTCCACCACTAGTTGCTCGTAAATATTGCCTAACACCCATCCTAGTAAATCATAGACGAACCATAAAGAAAGCATAACGCAATCATACCTCCATTACCTTACTATGTTAATCGTAAACAACCTCTTTACGCAACATTGTTCAAAAGAAAACTATTGCATTACACACAAAAATGTAAACTAAACATATTCTATTTTCAACTTACAAAGGTACTTTGTTTACAAAACTGAAACATGCCCTTTTGACGTAACCGGTTTACTGTAACTGTTATGTAAACTGTGGTACTGTTTGTAGTAAATATTATGTAATAGTTAGTAAGTGGTAGTTATTAGATAATAATCTATGGAATGGTACCTACAAAGTTATTGTCATATTACATGGAATGGACTTAGCCAGATTAAAAGAGAAAAGAAAAATATTAAGTGTTTCAGAGGCAAAACGTCTCCTTTTTTCAGTCTGTTTGTAAATGGTTCCCTTATATTATAAACATTTTGGTATGAGATTGAAAACCTTTACCTGAATACGTCTATATTTTATCTGTCTATGCGATTGCTAAACAGTAACTACTAGTAAATCTGTGGCACACAGTGCATCGCTTGTTTACATTCCCCTTCCTGAGTTTACGTTAGGCCAGTTTCGATTATTTCCGTCAAAAAAATAAACCAGACAAAGATAGCAGAGTTCTGAAACTACTTAACGATGTAGGACTTTGTCGTTATAGATATATGAACGAAATTGCAAGGAAAAGAAGAAATTAATGTCAATCGAATGTTAATGCGACAAGATTCCAGTATAATCAGATCAACTCCTAAGACCACTGCAGCTCTGTGTCTCTTTACCACTATTAGTTAGTGGTGACACACACACACACACACGCACACAACTAGACATAACTAAGTATACAAAACTAGAGGCAGAGTGTGTAGAGGCACTGCTCAACTCTTTCTCTCCCAATGTAAACTTAGCCTTACGAGTACATAAGTAAAGTTACGGTAAAGTATTATACTACTTACTAATAAAACAACTAGGTTAAGACGAATTAAAACTGACGTATAACAGATATCTTAAAATAGTTTTAAAAATATTTAATGTGTGGCCAAAACATCCTTTTAAATCAAATATCCAGTAAAAGAGTCGTGATGTTTTATAAGAAATGGGTTCGGTTTAAGTCTGTTAAGTGGTATGGGCATGGGCTTTTAGCGGGCTTTTAATGCGTAATATATTTCCCACGAGCGATCGCAGACGTTGCGACATCGCCGGCGCGTGCGCACGTTTAACGTATAAACGTCACAGGTTGTTTTGGACTTATTTGTACTAATTGTCATTGTCTAGACATAAAACAGAAAGTATAGTAGCAGAGATTTGAGGATAGAGAGATTAGAGATAAAGAGGTCTTATTACTACTGGCAGATAGAAGTTTAAAAGATAAAAAGAGATTAAGTAAGGATATAAGTCCTCTTTATAAATACTGAAGCTTTAAGTAAGTAATACGAAATCGAACAAGTAGAATAATACTGTCTTTGTACTTTTTAATCCACTCTCGCTGTCGCTTCCTTTGATAAATTATGTAATCAATACAAAAATACGATTGTTTTGAATGAATTGAATAGAAACAAAAACAATGGAAAATCAAAAAGTAAAAGTTAGGTCAATGGTCACTTAAATTGTAGGCATTTGTAGGCATAACTAATGTATCGGAAGCCAAACTATCAAGCGTTATATCATATAAATCATTACAACGATTTATCAAACTTAGCGTCAAAAAAAAATGCCTATTGTCTTTTACTAAAAAAAACCTAAACAAATGAGTTCAATAGACCCAACATCAGTCCTACCAACATTATGAATGACAGTACGTCAACAGGCTGTCAAGTTGACAGTTCCTTTGACGTTTCCCATGACAGCAACCTAACATGTTGGATGCGATGAAAAGAGTTCCATTTTGAAATAAGATTAGAACAATGGTTTTGTTTGAATAGGACTCTCACTTTATTCAATAAAACAATGGCCTAGGCCGCTGGTCGATTTATAAAATGGAGCCGCGGCGATGGGAACATGTCATAGAGACGAGGTCCCTACTTATGAATGAAAGCTTCTAGAAAAATCGAGAAATTGATGAACATCTGACAGCTACAATCTTCTTGATATATTGATCGTTAGTATCCAAATATTTGTTGAAATCCAAAGAAGTTTATTACATAACGGATTCAATGCGAATTCAATGCGAAGCCGCGGGGCACAACTAGATAGATAAGTAATATCAAACATTCAGAGATAATAACAATTTCAGTTCAAACTGCGTAAACGCAATATCAAATAACTGTTCCTATGGTAGCTTTCAACAATAAAGCTTATCGAAGTTTGATAAGATATTTTCTCACAGCTTTCCAAGCCAAAGCTCGAATTACCCATAGGCACTTACAGCACACCGCAAACGAAAGTTCATATTCAATTTGCTCTCTCCAATGTTTGAAAATTTACTTCAATCTAAAGATCTACGCACATCAAATAAAACACAATTTTACGAGTAATTATTAATTCCAGAAAAGCATTACTAATTTTAGATAAGTTAGATTAATTTTAGATTCTCTATAAAATATTTGTGATTTTGTTTATTGAAGCATACAAAACGATTGCAATAGGTAGCTCTAACTCTTATCAAAGAAGAATCTTTGGGTCTTTTACGATCTTATAATAAAATTGATTTCGTTAGAACTTTAGTTACCGGCTACCCGGAGTCGGAGATATTAATAACTATATTTTATACTCACTACGTTTTTCAAAGTTACCTAACTCATCATCAACATCAATAAAGACATTAAGAATAAGGATTAATTAAGGATATCATTATCATCATAATCAACACTAACATATAAAGACTTCCTTCCGCTCCACATTCCAACATTACATAATGCGCAAAAATGTGGACAAATTAAAAATTATGTTAATACAACAATAAAACTAATTTGTCGATAAATATAATTCAGAGTTGACAAATGTGTCCGGTCCTTATAAAATCGCATTGCTATTTTCCGTCATCGCAATCGTCAGACCGCTAAACCGCTAACAATTGTCGGGTTCACAACAAAAACCGGTGGCGGACGCTAACTACCTCCCGCTGCGGTCTGTAAGCACCACTCGTCTGTAGAGCCTAGATTTTCTCATTATTACTTAGTACTTGAAGGTAAAGACGCAAAAAGTAAATGGGATGTCATTAGGACAAACCATGGAGCAACGCTGTTTAGAGCTTAGATATTAGGAGATGGAATCCTTTCCTATTAATTTTATAAATGCGAAAGTTTGTGATGATGGATGTATGTATGTTTGTTACTCTTTCACGAAAAAACTACTGGACGGATTTGGAAGAAACTTTACAGAAATATAGGTTATATCACAATAACAAATGGGGTACATTCTATCCCGACATTCCCGCAGGAACGGGTACAATACGGGTAACACCGCGGGGCGCGGTTAGTTTTCAGTAATTATGCTGGTGAAAATTGTTTCCGATAGTTGGTACCGCCCTACGACTCCGTGCAATGATACTGAAACCTCACACATTTCCGATAGTTTCTAAGAAGATAGTAAGGAAGAAAAATAGATACCAGTTAGCAAATCTATATGCCATTGTGTAAGGAGTCTATACTTGCGCAGCAGATTTTATATAAAGCTATCATGAAACTTAATAGAGAAGTTTTACAGCATGGCAGTGCTCATACACAAATACCACTATCGGCCATCGCACCCATCCTATGTTCAAGTTGAACGTTGCTTAACTCTCACGATACATTCAGTCGAAGTACACACGAGCTCAATAACATTGACAACCGCATATTAATTCAGCTATAAATAGTCAGAAATATCGCGTTGTCAACAGATCACGCAGGCCCGAGTGGTTGACAACCCCGCAAGGCTTGCGTTTGTAAATTAAATCAAAGTTTGTATAGGAAATTATAATCCGATTGGTTTAAGGAAGTACTCCTCTGGTATACTTGTGATATGTATAGGATAAAACTGTTTTCATTTGTTTTAAATTTTAAATAAAGATGAAGTTATAATTATAGTAAGCATTTCAATTAGTTTTTCATTAAATACGATGCCTGTTATAAATATAAGAAAAAATATTAATTAATGTGTATTTATTACCTAAGATAATGCTAATACCAAAAACATCTTCCAAAGCTACTGGGCGACGAAAGCTAAGTAATATATTTGAATTTAATTTCATTAAATTGTGTTGAATGGCTGTGTCGATGTATGTTGCAAAGAAAAAGAGTAGGTAGTCTTGATAAAAAGTTTTACTATATTATTAATTTAATACCGATATTTTATTTTATTGTTATTTATTGTGAAAACAAAGTGTCTTAAAAAAAATATATATATATTTTTCGTAAAATAAAAGCGAAGTGTGTCCGTAAACGTAGTTTCAATTCAAAATTGTGCCAATGTTTCCGGTTGTTTCAGCCTATCTATAACTCCGACACAGGGTTAGCTACTAACTTACATAAACTTACGTATCTCATTCCAAACGCTCTTACGCTAAGCGTTATTCAATTGCGTACAGCCTCATAACATTAATTAACAATATTGCTGTCTCTCATTAAATTAATTCGTTTAATGTAACTCTATATAATGCGACTTTCCCAACAAGGATGTGAGCTATTCAATTATTGCGACACTAACTTTTGCTGGTATTCCGCCTGTGGGGAAATCTTAGAGAAGTTTAATCGTATTTTCTATCATTCCTTGGGGAAATTATTAGGTACCTATTACGAAATGATGTAATTAATAGATACTACAAAATAATTAAAAATTGATGAAACTCTATGCTTTACTACTACTTAACTGGAATGATCTATCAACAAATCAAATTCCATATCAAAAACCCAAAAATCATCCGACTTTCGAATTAAAATGTGTTATGAAAAGTAATGTTGATTCCAGATAACGATATAGCATTATCACATACCACCCACCTATCTCAATAAAATTAAAGAGGGCACTTTACATTACGGAAATTGCACTCAAAAACCAGTATTACATTACATTACATATTAATTCTATTATTGCTTATCTTAATATTTCCGTTGCGATATAGTGCCACGCAAGATCCAACCGGATAATTAATTAACATTTGAAATGTAAATCTGAGTACAACGGGCAATCTTACTCGTGAATGTATTAACAATTATGTTATAAAAAGCATGCTAATTGAAACGTTATGTTTCAAGCAATAAAACATAAAGTTAAGAGCCGTGTATGAGTGATTACAATGCATGTAAGACAATCGGATGTGACATATATTAAAGCAGTAATGAGCAATCAACGTGTAGATTATACTTGTCAGAAGAGACACGCGAATCGTTGAACTAAATCTCTCGTTAAACGGACATATGAATACAAAATTAGATAAGAGTTACCTACTTATGAACTGTGAATGGACAAAACTTATTTGAAATAATATTTTTGTATGACCATATATTGTATTTTGCTAGCAGCGCCCCGCGGTTTTACCCGTGTTGTACCCGTTCCCGTGGAAATTTCAGAATGAAAAGAAGCTTAAGTATAACCTTCCCGTTGAATGTTGCTATCCATTACAAAAGATTTTTCAAATCGGACCCGTAGTTCTTGAGATTAGCGCGTTCAAACAAACAAACTCTGCAGCTTTATAATATAAGTATAGATAAAAAATGTTACCAGGCGTTTTATATCAGTAACATTTTAAAATAGCGTATCATTTTGCCCAACATATAAAGAATCTTTCCCGAACAAAATGCCTCAATTTAGGCAACAATTAAGCCCTATTATCTACGGAAACTAAATCGTCCGTAGTTCTTATTTACAGTCTGTTTAATCTCAGCCATGGCTTGTTGGAAAGAAAGTCGCTTCATTATGGTATGTTAAACGCGGGAAATTCGCCTAAATTACAGTTTACAATCGTTTTACTCTAATTGCGGAGTCATCAGGAGCGTTGCATTGAGGACGGCGGCCATGACACTGATAGATCTTTTTTTGACAGTGACATCAATTATGGCGGGATTTTTGTGAAAGTGGCGTTTTCATTCGCTTTTGTTTTTCATAGACAAAAATATATTAGATATTGTTAGTGTCCTAATAACTGCTTTTGTTAATAGATTTATTTATGGCTACTACTCGTATTCGTCATACGTATAATTTGGAGAATCATTTTCCGAAAACTTAAAAAACAACCGAACTCACACACAAGAACTCTTACTCAAACGAGCCATATCCACGGTCAATTAATTTAATAAATAGAATTATATTGGGCACATTAAATTTCAAAAACTGTTTGTAACTAACTGTTCATGAAATGACCCAAAATGAGAGGTAATAACGGGTGAAAATAATGATCGGATTGTCCGCCGAGTGGGTCTAATGACTCATACCAGTAAAGTACTAACTATTCTTTTGAATTTTAGAAAGAACAATGCGTAAAAAAAGGTTTTACGGAAAATACCTCAATCACAAAAGAAAAATTTTAATCGCAAAAATGTGATACATATTAGTCTTGAATCTGAATAAATACTATTTGAAACTGAAACGGCTACGGCAGATTTTGATGATCTGAAAAAGCTCATTAGATTTATTTTATTTCAAAATTAGTCACAGACAAGAACAGCTTTCTGTTGCATTCTCTCAGACATCAGACATTTAAAAACTTACAATATACTTTTTTGATTCTCAGACATAAAATAAAAAGCTGTGAAATTAATCTAGCCTTTTTGCAAAACTCATTAAAAATAACACAATACGATGTTCTGCAACCCACATCGCTAGTAATAAATAGTTAGTTACTTTCCAATTCATTACAAATCGTATGCATATTTTATCCTATACATCCGGTGATATAGCATTTTAACAATTTTTCCAAAATGTCTATAGAATTTCATGCTGAATTTTAAATTACGCGTACCACTTTCCTTTTACATACAGTAGTGTTATTAAAACCTTTCAATATTTCATGGTTAGTTTTATATTAGTTATTTAGTACACTCTCAAATACTCTACAGTAGTCTACTGTCTCCTTTACAAAGACATAGCCAAATACAGGTAAAATACGTAACCGACGTATATATGGGCTACGTCGCAGTTGGGTAATCTGGTAAAATATATAACTCCCTTTTTGAGCTTTCCCGCAATCGGGTAAAAAGCGGAGAAAAAATGGGTACATAACCACCAATAAATTGACATAAGAATGTTACTATGGCATAATTGCATTGGTTGTTTTTCTAACGTGTTTGAAATGTTCTCTAGTCTATGCTTTTATGAGTACACACAAGTATTAAAAGCATCTAGTGTCCCACTACAAGACTACGCTACGCTAATAAGTAAGTACGTTCGTACGTAAGCTTACTTACTCACTTCCGCTAATTAAATACATTGAGGAGATAAGAAGGGTGGAGATACAATTAGCAATCTATATAAATAAAAATGAAACCCGTTTTCCTTGGTCACGGCATCACGCGTGAATGGCTGGACCGATTTCCACGGTTTTGCATTCGTTGGAAAGGTCTCGGGCTCCGTAAGGTTTATAGGGAATAAAAATCTCAAAATTCCCACGGGAACGGGGGCGCTGCGGGTGAAACCGCGGGGCACAGCTAGTAATTTATATAAACTTATCTATAACCTCCTCACTATACTGATATCTTCAGTGAGATGAGAGGCCTTTGCCCAGCAGTGGGACATAACAGGTTGACTTTGTTTTTTACTTCTATCTATATTCCTTCAATTTTATTTGATTACGATTGTCTTGTCAATTAATCAACCACAATACGATCTAAATCGATAGAAAATGTCGACCCAAAAATCAATGCCCAATACTAGCTGCATCTAAAAATAATTACTAACAAAAACTTTCACAAAACAAGAATGCGGATCGTCAAATTAGAACAATCCAACGGCAAGCGTAAGTTTAATTAAAATAAAACCTAAATATTATACTTATATCTTTCGGAACAATTGCAAAAAACTGAAAGGTATTAGGCTAATACCGATGTAACAAAGACGTTAAACAAAGGCTTGCCTTTCCTCGGTTGCTTTCACCGCACTCTTCATTAATCAAACAGAATTTATCTAAATAAACCACTCGATGGCCTTTATTGTACATTATAAACTGAACACTTTTGCTCGTAATCGGATTTAATGTTAATTTTGAAGTGAAATCGAAATTAAACCGAAAGAGTAAACCACTTTAGGTGGACGGTTCGCGAAATTGTAACGTACTGATACTATCTATGTTTTGAAGGTAGCTTATGGTTTATGTAACGTAATATAGCATGACGACTTAGGCTTTCATACATCAGGCCACTCTCTCGCTACTGGTAACTTTGTGGTTACATGTGGGTAATGTAATGTTGGTACCTAACCTATGTCACAGCCATAAGTTTTATTATCCTCCACCAGTGTCGTAGCGTACAACCAGCTTTAATTAATTGAATAAAATAATTTAATATACCCTGACAAATTCATACACGGTTAATTAGACCCAAACTAAGCTAAGCTTCTATAGCTAAAGCTTGTATTATGGAATCTAACTAAGTGATACTACTACATATAAAATACACAAATACATTATAAGAATATATAATTGAACTACGTATTTAGCTAAAGGAGTTAAGTTGCTTTTACTTATCGTATCAAAATAATTTATCAATCTCAAATAATCTCTTCAACAGTAAAGAGTAAAGCAATCTTGTTCTCGTTTCATTATTTTATTTGGCGAGGCCGTTATCTCAGTTATTGGGTGTCAATATTTCCTTTCCAAGGCAATTATTGTGATCCGATCTCTTGACTGAATTCCGACAAACGGATCTAGTCAATTCGATCTCGTCTTGCGAAATCGAGCTAAGAACGTACACTTTTTCGTTTATTTGTCGGTTCAGTCGCGCGTCACATAATAATTATTTATGGTTTGTTTTAATTGCTTTTGTATTTTAAATGTAACGGATTGGAATTTTATTTTGGACTATTTATTTGATAACCATTAAAAGTAACGTTGTGATGTAATATCCCACAGCTAGGAAAACAAATCTCGAATAACTGAATACTTACTTACTATAATACAGACAGTGGGAAGGATTAAGGATAATCGTCCAGAGCCATACAAATTATGTAAATTCAAATTGGGAAGATTGTTTTTCGATCTTTTTAAATCTTCTTCTTCTTCTTATCGAGTGGATGGTCAACCTGACCAATCCTGGTGTCAGAGTTATTGAGCCGCCATAGGCCTATCTTTTTAAATAGCTCGTCACAAAGTATTAAACAATTACTATCGCTCTTAGAGAGACAGTTTAATCCCATCGTTGATTAAACATATAAATTATCAAAACACACCGCGCCTAAACCATATCAAATAACAAAACACAAAGTAAAACGATATAGGTTTATACAATTTCACGCTAGCCGCTCCCGTTCGAATACACCCTATTAAATCATGCTTTCGAATGCACATGTGAAAAGCGAAATCCATCGATAGTTAATACTGCGGTATAATTTATACTGGACCACTCGATGAATTATAGGACGTTAATTGCATCTTACACAGCCGATAGGTTACTTATGCGAGCAGCTCTGCGAAATGATCGCCAGTAAGTAATGTAAAAATACAATTCTATTCTGAAGCCGTGAATAATTTAGACGATCGCGACGTTTATAGATACTTTCGTTTAGTTTAATGATACTTTCAGGTATGTTTAATCTTTTGTCTGAAAACAAGTCAAATCAAACATGCCATTTATTGTTAAGATACAAAAAGTTATAGCAATGGAAACGTTAGTATATACGTTTATAGTTCGATAAATCAAAATCAATAGGTTATTATAACATTTAATAAGTTTAATAATTTACTGATATTACTTTCGGTACAGTTCGTATTATAGTCGATCATACTCTGTAAAACATAATATGTATTTGAAATAAAATAAAGTCATCGAAGTATTAAACACAGAACATATTTTGACTCACGTAAAGCTCTTGTGATAAATAGTATATGAGTACAATGTACTATTATAACCCCTCGTATGTCCATTTAATATAACTAATAATACACTCCATATTGTTCTCACTGAAAGGGACTTTTGTCCTACAGGTTGATCACATAAGCCATACTGTACTACCCTCCAACACATCTTTAGTATTACAATGAAACTTATATATATAGGCTTTGGTAACAAGGTTTGCCATTGGTGCCAAGGATCCTGTTGCAGAGCGCGCAATGCAACTGACCATAAGCATTGAAAGTGCAGGTGTAGGAAAGTTTCGGACGGGACTTTTTGATTAGGCGTTTGGCATCAAGATCTTCTACACGCTGGTCATCAGCATTATGAATAGAGCTGTGTCATTGGGGAATGACGCAGAATACAGTCATAGTGTTGCGCTTAATCCGAAGATACCAGTAACGGTTCTATAGCGACCATACCATTAATGGCTCTACTAAATTGACTTTTAGAATGTAAATAACAACAAGATGATAAATTCAAACACCGTCGCAGTATGAATGTTGCGTATTGGAGTCACGTCCCAACACTCACCTACGTTCTGCTAATGATGTCTATACACGAACCGCGCGGAAGCACGAGATGCTAACAACATTATCAGCTGGATGTATTATTTATTGGCCTGTTGATTCACGACTATTGCTCTTCACTACACGACATTCATCCTTAATCGATAGCTTTCGATACGAACGTGCAAAGGAGGAAGGTACCATTGGAAGTCACTACACAAGGCAGGAAAACCAAGTTTATTTTGTGTTCTACTTCAAAAAAGACTTTGGATTTCCTGTAGATTTTGAATGGTATAAGAGCATGGTGATTACGCCTAATCCTCCTCACAGTACTGATATCTTCAGTGTGATGAGAAACCTTTACCTAGCAGTGAGATATTAAAAGCTAATATTTACATAAAAGAGAAAAGTTTTAGACAGAAACTATCATTTAAAAAGTTAATTTTTGTACCATCGACACGAAGAAGAAGAAGAAGGCACTTAATTCTGAAGAAAAATCGAAATAGATAAGCAGTCCTATGATCAAAACAATGATAGGACTGGCTGCATAATGGATAAGGTTTAAAAATGGAAATCTACATTGTAGAGACTGTCTAATGCTTGCCTATCTCAACGCTTAAAGATGAATTCAAGTTCTGTTTGCTATTATAATATAAAGAAGCGTTAAAAGTATTGGTAAAAGCGTAAATTTCTATACACTAAACCACTTCACAGAAAATAATAAACTACTATTTTCTTTAGTTTTATGTTACCATATATACAACAATAATACAAAGAAACATATAAGTAATTACCATCAATATTCATACAAATGACTGACATTGGATTAAATAGAAAGTGTGTAATATAAGCTCAAGAAGTAAGTATATTCTAAATAACATTTCCCACTGAAAGAAAGAGATTCGATATATTTGGCCCGTGAAACTCTGAAGCATCCTTAGAACCTTATCATATTCAAACTGCTAAAATAACTACTTACATGTCAATGCAGATTTTAAATTTAATAATGTGACAAAGTACTAAAGTGCATAACATTTTCATTGGCTATCTGTACCTATAATAATGTTATTAATGCGCAGAAAGAGTACATTTTCAACATTGCACGGTGATGTAACAAACTTTCTAACATTACATAATTAAATGCCAGTCAAAATTCATATTTAGATCGGTTTAATCATACAATAAAAAGCTTATTTTCATGTAATTGTTCACGAATAAACCATAACGAGTAATGGAGAGTCGGTGCTCGGTGAGGGCGCAAGAAGCTATTTATTTATAATTTTCTATGCGTTTGATTCACAATGAAATACCTCTGCTAGTGAAGATAATAGTAGATAGATTGTTGATTGGATACATCTGCTCCGTGTCATCTGCTTTTGAAGCTATTCGCGAATTACTTATAGTTTTTTCATCAGTATGTCTATATGAATCTTGGATGTAGTTTCATGCGTCGTCGTATGCCTGATGTAACCAATTTTCGCGGTAAAAGGTCATGACATTACATCGAGTCTATATTATACTAACGGAGAATAACTGAAATCGGCTATGAAGAATATATAGATATCTTAACCATATTGTTTGACTTTGTGATGTCATTTATTTGCGATTTTTAAGCAACTTGCAGCTTGACCCCTATTTGGATGGGTGGCCGATAGTGGCACTTCTATCTGAGCGCTATTTCACTTTAGAGGGCACGTGAAGCCGTCGGTCCCGGTTGTTTCAATCGTCAGACCGTGTCAGACCTTTAGACGGTCTAAAAACGGTTGGCCACTTGAAATTAAATTAATAATGAACGATTGCAAAATACCCAATGGCCGATTCATTTCCCACATAATGTTAACTCTTCCTACTTCCAAACCCTCATTTACAAGCTAAAAACCATTAAAATAACAAGTAAACTACTACTGGTTTATATTACCCGTTTTCTTTTATATCTGTCAATAAATTAATTAACTCTAGACGGTACAGAGTGAATTGTCTTTGGTATGAGTGTTTGTCTATGCTCCGAGAGTTATATAACGCTACGTTAGTGCCATTCGTGTCCAAAACCATAGCCAATAAATAAATCCAAACTATTGAGTTTAAGACCTCAAGTAATTTACGTGCATAGATCGTGTGCCATAATTAATTGCGCCCATGTTCTTAACGAAAGTGCTTTCAAATATATTTAATTGTTCGAAGCGTTTTATTTACTTGATGTGAAACGGCAGAATGCTTTATTAATTAGCTGGTGTCTATGGTAGCATACAGCTTAGTTTATTTATTAATGTGTATGAATGAAATTGTTCAAACATTGCAGGGTAATAATAAACTAATTTAATACTTACTTCGTATATTATTTAAAATTTATTTAAAAGACAACGTGATTCGGTTATTTGTCGCAAATAAAACTTTGATACCTTTGTAACTCAAGTGCTGTAACTAATTTAATGATTCATAGTTAATTACACCAAATTTAACACAGCCAGATGATAGATAATAGTTACTTAACGAATTCAGCCTCAAAAACACTTCGCAACAACCTGTTACTCTACATAACCAATCATAGAGTATAAACACCAATCCCAAGAGTCTACATTTGCAACCATAGAGTACAAACCTCACTTACAACATGCCAATACATCATAAGGGTTATAACCCGAGTAAAGTGAATCCATGTCGCAACCTAACCTTTTAAATAAAGAGCTTTCTGATATTTAACTAGATTGCGGAGAACAGTGCGTTTTCATAGTTTCCAGATCATATAAAAACGCAATATTAAGCTTTATCAATATGAAATTGAAGTCTGTTTTGTAGACTTTTGTGCAGTGGATGAGGTGTAATTTGGATGAAGGGACATTGTACGAGTTTTAACGGTAATTTGAATGAAAATAAACTTTCCTAAATAATTCAAACAATTATTGTTATAATAGAAAACGAAAGTTATGGGAGAGTGTATTATAATCATACGAAATATTATATTAAATTGAGATTATAAATTATAAACAAGAAATTGAAAGCAAGTTTATAAATAAAAGAAAATAGAAAATTATATATAGGCCAACTCTGGTGTCGGGAGTTTTGAAACCGCCTAAAGGCTTAAGTTTATAAATAAGAAATAGACATTAAATGGTAACTAAATGTGCTTCATTTTATTCTTTGTGGCACTTGGTTTATCGTTTTTATTTGGTCTGAGACTGCGTTATCAAAAATTGAGCGCAGTCATCTCGGCAAGGTGTGCCCTTTATGTACCCACAGTGACCCGATGTGGTAATAGAAAACCAACTATTGTTACACACGTAACTGATTTCCCTTTCGTTGTTATTGATGTAGGAAATACTATTTTTGTTATCAATGTGAAGGAAACTTATCTGATGTTTACAAGTCTTCTGAGACTTGCAGTTCCGGGACTTAAGGATCATAAAGAATAAACAATAATTTGTAAGATTTAGAAAATTGATAGGTGAAATTAGTTTAAACAAATCTATACTAATATTATAAAGAGGTAAAGTTACTAACTTTGTTTATTTGTAAGGGCTCATTTTAGAAACTACCACTACGATTTGAACAATTATTTTTGTAATGTAATCCCTATTCAACGGGGAAGTTATATTCGGAGGGCACGTTAAGCCGTCGGTCCCGGTTACTTGCTACGGATAGTAGTCGTTACATGAGCCATGTCAGAGGCCTTTGGCGGCTCAATAACTCTGACACCAGGATTGGTCAGGTTGACCATCCACTCGATAAGAAGAAGAAGATTATCATTCCGAATTGAATTTTCCATAGCAATGGGTACAACGCGGGTAAAACCGCGGGGCGAAGGATCTTAGGGAATATCTTGTAAGTTTAGTAAGATTCCATCGAATTTGAATTCGAATTTAGAATGTAGCGACCAGCTTTAAGTAATTGTCACTCAGTTTCCTGTCTCCACATCTCAGCTAGGTTATTGTTAAATATTTTTCCCAAACTAAACGAATGGCTGTACCGATGCTTATCTAAATGGATTAAGTGAAAACACGGGTCGAGCGAGCGCGCTCAATAAAACTTCAGATTACGATCGCAGCGATCGTTCATTCCTCTCGAACACAACTGTCGTCTATCATTATTGTTAGATTTGTTCAATTAATTTATTAACAGTACTCTTATACAACGATAATAGAATAATTAATAGAAACTTAAGTTGTTTCGCTTTTTATTGGAGGGTATGGCATATTTTAAATTGTTTTTTTTTATCACGCTTATATCTGAACTATACCAGTCAGATTGAAATTAGTTTTCAGTTTGTATCATATACTTTTCTATCTTTATTATTTTTCAGTTAGAATTATATTGAGTTATAATTTAGTAAAAATCTAATATACTTAGACTTTACTGGTGATTTAAAATAAACCGAATACTTTTTTGATCTTAAATGAAAAAAATCCAAACTATAAAGATAAAATGCATGCTATAGCCAAATAATATTGCTTCTGACAATAATAAAATTACGATATATTTCACATCGAAGCTCACTTCAATTATGTACATATATAAAATTAGAAACTCTCTTCGTAAGCTATTTAATACTAAATTAAAAGTGCATCCATTAAAACATGCATAATAAAGTAACAGATAATCCGATCTTATAATCGCAACATATAATGTTAGTAATTATTTAAACCCACAGCGCGGATATAAAAGTAAAGTCACTCAACCAAACAGATACATAATACGCGAAGGTATGTTATACAAGAATAGCTATACCTTTACGTCGCCTACGGACTTAACGTCCCAATAAACGTACGTAACTTACAAGTCACAGAAACAATTATTCCATATAGAACAGCGAAATCCGAAACTAACTCATTCATCACAAAATCTCAGAAACCATAATTGGTAGGAGTCTCAAATTTTGCATCGGGGTTCTTTTAAGGACGTACGTACTGGCTAAGAAGGGATTTTGCGAAATTCAACCTCTGGGATACTCGTAAGATAGCTCTTTCACCCGAAGCGAAGCGAGAGCGGGCTGCTAGTCTTTTATAAAATAAAGCATTAGCCTGTATTGCCCCACAGCTGGGCAAAAGCCTCTTATCTCACCGAAGATATCAGTACGATGAGGAGGATACAGTCTATACTAGCAGCGCCCCGCGGCTTTGCCCGCGTTGAGCCCGTTCCCGTAAGAATTTTCGAAAATCCTTTCTTAGTGTGCACTTACGTTACTTGAGGAACCTTCCTGACAAATTTCATGTTTCTAGGTGTAGCGTATGAGGCTGTGCGTTAGTCAGTCAGTCAGTCAGGACTTTGAATTTTATATATGTATATTTTATTGTTGTAGTATATTTTATTAGTACTTCTAACAAGTTCTTAAGTGTAAGTGAATAAGTTCACTTTTCCAAGTTCGCTTGCTTTCCTATAGGTTATGTTCAAAAGAGTCTTTTATACTTTTTTATCCCTCGATGCATACAACATACCAAGATTATACGAATAATGGAACGCTCAGTATGTCCACAACTTTTTTAGCTTAGTATAATACTAGTATAATGTATGTACACTACCACAAAGTATGCATAATATATATGAACGCTATAATGCAATTCCAGTGTTTCCTGTAATTATTATGATATGAAACTTTGTCGGAACACGCCCCACATCCTTTATACTTCGCTGGGTGTGGGATGAGTCGTCTTGAAAGAGAGCTTTTAGTTACGAAGAATAAGTTAGATATATTATTCTATATACATTCTAGAGGTTGCCCAATAGTCCAAATATCTAAATTAATTTATTTAGGAAGCTTAATTTCAGTAAGTGATACATATAACCGAAGACATAAGACTTTATACTTTGCAACGTCAACTAAATTAAAAATCCTTTTTTCTACCTTTCTGTAGGTCTACTAAAAATGTGGCTGTGACATATGGACGGACAGACAGACAGACATCAATCTATAAGGGTTCCGTTTTTTGCCATTTGACTACGGAATCCTAAAAATATATAACAAATGTTTGTTGTCGGTAGAGCTTTCCTATGAGACTATACCCACGACGATACATTTTATATCCTACAAATAGGAAAGGATGTTAGTATACTTAAGCTTATTGTACTGAAATCGGATTAAGAAAATTGAATTAAATGCACACAGTTATTCAATAACGTAACACATAGAGGTACATTTTGATTCCCACGGAAACTGGTTCAAATCGGACGAAGCCGGAGGTCAATACTAGTACTTTATAATCGAGATATTGTCGATCCAATATGTTAACAACCATTAAGGTAATGGAAACGATTGCAATTACGATATTGAAGAGGTTGTGAATCGTAATACGTAATTAACATTGTAATACGTGGAAGCTTTTTACGTTGATGGATACTGATCACTAATGCACTGCTGAGCATGTTAGTTATGTAATATTAGCATAGAAACGACACTAGTAGTGCCCCGTCGTTTCACCTACGTTAAACTCTCTAGTGGGAAATTAGGGATGAAGTTCTTATTCTTCTCCTCAATACCTATGGCCATTCCATTTTTCTACGTTGTTAGTAAATTTAAATGCATTGAACTCTTTCTTTTGACATCAGAATGAACTAGTCTAGTACTTATCCTTCACTTAAATATGGTCATTTTCCTTTACATTTCATTGAAACTAAACAGGCCAGAACCTGACCAGGTCATCTGTACCCCTGTTGAGGTCGGATGTAGTACATCATCACGCTGATTGATTTAATGACTTATGTTGTCTAATTATTGAAAAATCTAATGTAACTGGAATAGTAAACCAACAGCGTTAACTTTTTCCGTTGACATAAACATTGTGTTTTAACATATAGGTCCCAATATTAAAAGAGCAAAGTGATAGTTAAAGTATAGAAAAACGTGTAATTTCACGGTAATTAATCACAGCTGTATTACTCGTTTCTTATTCAATAATACGTATTACTGATTTATCTGATATTCAACAAATCAGATCGCAATAATTTATATTTTAATTATCGTGCTGCATGCGATACTTGCAAGCAATATTTTTATATGTTTTTCATACATCGTAATATCGGCAGAGATACTATCATGTTCTTTAAATAACTGTTAAATCAATTAATTAAACTTGCATTATTCAATCCCAAATTATTTGTGACTGTGGAGAGTCATCCCAAACGACGGCGCGTTTGCTGACCTGCTCTCTATGCCCTGTTAGATGTGCTACATCCGACCTCAACAGGGCTACAGATGATGCAGTCACCCTGGCTAAGTTCAGGACTGGTTCAATTTAGTGCCAGTGACACGTAAAGAAGAAAACTTGCATAGATATCTAGCACTGTCTGAGTAAGCCTTTCACTGAAACTAATCTAATATAATGACTAGGTATAAGTTACCAAATTGTTATTATTTTTATATAAATCAATAGAAACTATAAATCTTATAATGCTAGAAATCAAATGCAACTGTAAGTAATATTTTATTCGGTAATAATACACTTCTGCAGTTATATACAACTTTGTATTGATGGTTAGAAAGATAATGTATGCCATTGATAGTAAACTTACATTCTTTATGATGTGTCAATAATTTATGATACTTTTTAAAACTACTGAAAAAGCCAGCAAATTATCAAACATCTGTAAATTGGGCACATAATTTGTGTGCCTGCGCAGTATGCGTATCAATGTATATCATATACTTACTGTATATTTCAATATTTTATGTGCTCGTTCCCGTGGGAGATTAGGGATTTTTTATATATATAAACCTTCCTCTTGAATCACTCTATCTATTTTAAAAAAACCGCATCAAAATCCGTTATACTATGTATTGAAGTATACTGATCATATATTCTTTAGCATATATTTAATTTCTGTTATATAAATGAATGAACACATACTGAGACAGTTAAGGAATATATTTATATGTAACGTTATTACGTAAATATAATAATATCATTAAGTTAGATTCCGTATCAAGCATAAAGCTTAGTTTAGGCATAACTAAGCGTGTGCGAATATATCTAGGCATATTTATAATTAATGTATTTTATTTATAATTAAATATTTGATTTTGGTGAATGAATATCTCAAAAGTAAAATATTTTACAACTCAATGAGTTACGACTTTTCATTTGATCCGTGGCTAATTGGCCGGAATTCCTCGCCTCTTAAACGAATAAGTAATTTTATTTGCAGAATTTAATGTTTACAATTTATACGGATATAAAAAAGTCAATAAGAATCATACAATTAATTCATTTCCTCTCGAGGTTTCAATAAAAGAATTCCAAAAGCTTAATCGTGTTTCGAATAGTAGTGGTTATTTTTTTATCGCATTCTCTGGTAGTAGGGCCGCGCGCCGCTTTCCAATGCGCAGGCGCAGCGTTCGGCGTGAAACGCGACACAATAGGATTTCGTGAGGTCCAGGGCTGCCACTGTACTGCAAATTATGTTCTTAAATTGCTTTGAAACCTTTTAAATAATATTGGTTTTAGCTTTGAAATCAATATAATATTGGAAAATACGATTCCACTCGAACCCACATCCATATAAATAGGTAA